>CM062812.1:268270207-270670207 GCA_031772625.1 Pinus tabuliformis
TTTTATCATCCTCCAACCCCTACACCACTTTCAACCATCCCTCTGAAGAAAAAAACCTTGAAAAGAAAAAAAGGGTTGTTATAGGATTTCCTATAGCAGTTTACAGGATCGACTGTAGCAGCTTGTGCCACTGTTGCAAATAGCTTGAAGCTTAGTTTGTCTGCCCAACCAGAGTAAGGAAGAGTACCATCATCCATGGCACCTTGTTCTTCCTATCAAGACTCCACAACAACAACAACAAGAAAAGGATATCAAGCACCTGCACACATGAACAAGACAAGCAGTCAGCTATACATGAGCCAAAAGACAAACACAAAAAGTGAACAAGGAAGTACTTCCTTGAGAAGAAGCACATAATTCAACTACTCAACATGCAACCAATAAAAAAAGGTAGGCTCAGGTATGGTAACTTACTCAAATTTTCCCTAGGTACGATATGATGAAAAATGTCGAAGAAAGGTCATTCTTATAAGCTTGAGGTGGCCAGTTAACTTGGCCACCCTCATCTCATGATCAAAAAGTGATCTTTCAGTCAACAAGCCACATAAGGATGTCACTGATAGGCCTCTAAACATAAATTAAGGCCCATGCCTCTAAATTAAACCAATAACTTAAGGCCCATGACATCCTTCAGCACATTAAACCTCTCTTTTTGCATTAGATAATTTATTTTTAACTTTAATATATTCATTAGGAAGGTTTATGAATAATTAAATATTTGTGCCTAATATTATTTATTTTGTGGAATATTATGAGAATATTGGGCAGATTATGAAGAGTTGGAGGAGGAGATAATTTAGGGACTTGTTCCATAATACTGGAGGATCAATAATAAATAATAAGTCAACAAGATATTATGGAATTATGGCACAACTTGCGGAACTCCAATGATTGAGAAAATCTAGGAATGTGTTCCACTAATCAAGGGAGCAGATCCAATAATCAAGGGATTTCGGTGGGGAAAGCTTCCTCCATTCATGGGGAATGATTCTTAATCATTTTGTATAAGTACCAAGTCGAATTTGCCTCTAGGTAATGATTGAGAAAAATAGGAATGTGTTCCTTGCCATTTAATGCAAATTCCTAGTATGGGGACTAGATCCACTAATCAAGGATTTTAGTGGGGAAAGCTTCCTCCATTCATGGGAAATGATTCCTAATCATTTTTTATAAGTACAAAGTAGAATTTTTCCTCTAGGGGGAGATTTCCATTAGCGTTATTATGTAGAGAGCTTGAATTTTTGTAGCTCCATTGCATTTTCTTGCAGGATGTAATCCATTGATGAAAATAATGAAAGATTGGGGGTCATGTTCAGCTTTTAAATCTTGTTCTCCTCCATAGGTCTCTGAGTTTCCTTGGCTTGGCCCATCCCAAGAGCCTAAAAAACCCTTTTTTATGATTTTCTTTCCTTCTTTTCGTTGCTTATTCACAAGCACCTCTAGTTTTTATGTCTTTCTATTTCTGCATTTAGGATTAATAATTTCTTGTTGTAGGATGAGTTAAATGGTCGATGTAAGTTCTTTTGCAGGATCACAAGCATTATTTCATCCTTGGAAAATCTTTGGAAGTTCATAATAATCATTGAGTTCTGCTTTGATTAGTCTTCTCATTCCCAAATCTAGATTGCTGAACTTCCTTTTTAATAAAGAAACAATGAATTTATGCTATTTTTTAGAGCATGCTAACGAGCTTCAATCAAATTTATTCCACTTGAATTATATCAAAAAAAAATTCTAGTTCATAAAAAAAATTACCCCATTTCATTTGCACTTGATTTGGTTATTCATTTCTTAGATTCACTTGCTCACTAGTTCTCAACTTTCTAGATTGTCGACTAGTAATTTTTATTTTTATTTTTTTGCATGGGTTAACATAGGTATTTTGAGTGATTCCACTTGAATAGGGACCTAAGACATCCTAGTTAATAAAAAAATTTGTCCCATCCAATTTGGATTTGATTTTCTTGGTCATTAAACCCTCACCAGTTTCATCATTTCACAAGGAAGCTTCTCCAAGATTTTTGAGCGAATCCATCCATCTCCTGACTTTAGTTTTGAGTTTCTGAGTGATCCTAGGAATTTTCCACTCCATTCCACCCATAAAACACTTTTCCTATGCCTCCCATCACCTCCAACACCTCACATTTTCTCTCGGCTGTATCCTGTATTTCCTGTAATTCCTATAAGATCATCCTGTAGGTTTCTAGTACATCCTGTAGGTTTTCCTGAACCGCATGTTTGAGCCGAATTGATGGAACACCTCTAGGAAGTCACCAAAATCCTCCCAAGGGTCTCCCACACCATCCAACCATCTCCTAACTCTTCCATCCAACCTCCAACATCCTTAATTCACCTTCCACATCACCAAAAGACATTAGTTTGCATACTTGATTTTGCATGAAAAAAGCAAAAAGACAAAAACAGATTTATTTCAATCCCTTTACTTGCACATTTGTGATGTTTGATGTTTCTTACTTCCATTCTTAGATAGTAGCATTTGGTTCATGATAATTTAGTGTTATTACAAAGCATAGTTTCTTGGAATTTAATTAGGACATGGTGTGATTTAGCATTGAATTTCTGTCTCTTTCCTTGTACTTTCTTTCTTGCTATAGGTTAATGTTCCATTTCAAACATTTCATTTTCTGCAATTCGTTTAGGATTTGACTTCAGTACATGCACTCCATTACATCATGACAACAAAGGAAGGACACATTGTACGCCACACATATAGTGCCGACACCTCTTAAGTTTGTTCGAACCTCGGGTTGATAATTAAAGTCGGTAGCCTTGGGAGTTGCATCATTTTGTTGCAATACTGAGGTTCATGAATCACATAAGAGGGAATCGGTTAGAAAAGTGTTCGAATTAGTTAAGAGGGATTGGGTGATGATTACGAGGAGTAAGTGAATGAGGACCAATCGTGGGCCAATGGGTCAAATAGGAAATCTCGTACCCCTGCCAACCAACACAATGCTCTTAGTCCTGTACCATAAATAACATAAAACCCAAAACTTTACATCATTTTTCACTGCATTTCTGATTTCGAAATCAAGGAGATAGGGACCAACTTGGAAAACCATCAAAAGATTTGAACCTTGCTTTGGCCATCCTATAGGAAACAACTACAGGAATCATAGAAGGCTACAGGAAGCTACAGGAAATAGTGAAATTCCACAGGAAGTTTGCAAGGGCATGCCTAGGATCAACTTGGTCCTCAATTGTCATAATCCTAAGCATTATAGTGAGAAATAAGTAGCCTATCTCTCTTCCGTTCATGGTTTTCATAACTGATATATTCTGCAATATCTTAGTAATTACAATCAGCTTGGGAATTAAAAAGGGTTTAGGGCTATAACGGTAAAAGAAAAGTTGTGGCTATAAGGAGTTGTAGTAGTTGCAGTTATCCACTAAGAAGTTTTAGCTCTCAACTACCCTAAAATTCATACCGAAACTATCTTACAAAACCTCCTGCACTTAGCTGAAACCAGAGAAGCAAATTGGAGGGGGATTCAATAGAAGAGAGCCCACAGATACATCAAGAATTCACCTCCATGCCCCTATGGTAGACATATTTAGGAGGCCTCACTGGTTAGGTTTCTTTGAGTTTCTCAAGGGGTACGATGATGATATAACTTATGAGTTTATCATGGCACCAAACCCTCAAGAAAGAATGAATACTACCACTGTGGTAAGAGGGTTGTCCATTATCACCAATCCTAAGTTAATCATCAGAGTGATGACACTTCCTCTAGTGGTCAAACGGAGAAGGGAAGACAAGGCCAACAACTCCTTTGATAAGAAAAATTTCTTCACCAATGATGAGAGTCAAATTGAAGACAAAAATGGGGTCAGAAGGGAGAGTATTATGTATCTCTGCGATGAGGTAGCCTACAACATCCTTAAATACATTTCTTGTGAAGGTAGATCAAGTGTAGTCTATGGCTACCAGTTCAAGTTGCTCCATGAATTGAGATTTCTAACCAGGTTTCCCATAGCCCAAAGATTAAGTGTGCTCTATTTTCTCCTACAATAAATCATAGACATGAGCTAGAAGGTGAAAGAGGGAAAGAAATAATAGGTATCACACCATGGTCTCATCAAGCTGATACTAGAGGATGCTTTGAGTAGATCAAGAGTCCCTATCCTTGGTCCACATTCAGAGATATGGATAGAGAGAAGCATTCCAAGAGACCCAAGTCCTTGCACTTGTTGAGAACCCAACTTCAAGTGAAGAATAAGGAGAAGAATAAGAAGGAGAAGAAGAAGGAGAAGAAGAAGGAGAAGAAGAAAGAGAAAAATAAGGAGAAAAAGAAGAAGAAAAGGCAGAGACAAACAAAAAAGAGGAAGAAAAAAGGAAGAAGAAAATGGAGAAGAAGAGGAGGAGAAGTAGAAAGAGACTAACCTTGAGAATACAATTACACTTGAAGAGGAGGAGACATCCCCATCCCAGCAGGAAGGTTTTCTCTTGAACCCACTAAAAGGAGGCAACTGTTTCCTTAGTGTCTTTGAGCACACCCATCAAATCCACAAAGAAAAGGAAGAGACAAACAAACTCCCGACTATTTCAAAACAAGAAGAAGCACTAGGATTAATCAGGGAAGCCACAAACCCCCACAAAAAATCATATTGTAATTGAATAATAACCAAGTAAATAGGAGGAGCTAGAATCCATGGGGATGAAGGTTGATAAAGTCACATGATCAGGAGAAACCCCAAAGGCTCCCCATTACCTATGTCAGGAAGCTTGTCACTAGGTCAACCTCAACAAGAAACCCAAGGCACCTGTAACACTCCAACAGAAATGAAAAGGCCTTTTGTAGGATTCCAAAATGGTGCTACAGGAAACATTGGCAGTGCTACAGGAAAGGCAGAAAGTGCTATAGGAAGAGCAGCAGGGGCAAAAAGGAGGCAAAGAAGAAACACCACAAGCACAGGAGGGAGTAGATTCTCCAAAGATAGTTGACAGATATTTTACATAGCTACAGGATCCTAGTCCATAACCCAACTTGAGCGCCTACTACAATTTCATTGAAGGAGGCAGAGTGATCCCACAGAAATTTGCAATCCTTCTCTTCTTTGAACTTGAAAAAGAAAGAGGAAGGACACATCGATGGATGCAAATTGCTAAATCAAAGAAAGTAGAAGATGTGGGCCTTATGGTAGAAAAAATCCTAGAGATGGTCAAGGAGTTGAGTGAATTGAGAGATAGAGAATACACCATGAAAACAAAAATGTAGGCAGAAAATACATGGCTGCGGAGGAAATTGCAAGAAAAGGAGACCCAATTTGCCACCATGGAAAGCCTCTCCATGGACGCACTTCAATGCAGAATGCCATCGAAATCCTATGCAGTTTACCTCAAGGACCAATGGATGCAATTCAAAATTAAGACATTGGCACAACAAGGGACCATGCCATTCCAGGATTACAGGCAGTTCATTGATTGGTGTGACAAGAGTACCCTTGAGGACAATGCAAGGTATCTAAATTCTACCTGCACAACCTTTCCTTAACAAACATGAATGTTTGGGACCCCAATTCAAAGTTGGGAGAATTTCAACTGATGGCCCTTGCATCACGGATGAGTCATGAGGAAGCCCGGGCTCAGGAAGTGAAGAGAATAATAGAAAAATAGGAAAAGGAACCCCTCTACATCAGGGAAGAGAAAATAAATTCAAGTGCTGTAATCAATAACCACAACATCATTTCCAATGATGCTCAAATTGCACCAAGATACCTGGCTACCCAAGAATAGGCCATCTCCCATTTTTAGGACACTCTAAGACTATTGGGGACTGAGAGCCAACAACCTTTCCAAAGGAGATGGAAAAACCTGCCACACAGTCTCAGGATCAGGGAGTATCACTCTCCTGAGAGATTGAGGAATGCGTTAGAGAGAACACCATTGGCAGCCAAGCCAGTGCCATTCAAAGAAGAGTTATTCTCAAGTTAGGGAACCTAGTATCCCTATTTTCTAGGGAGCTGTTGGCAGCTCCAGTTTTGTATAAATAAGCAAGCTAAGGGACTCATTAGGATTCAAAGTTTTATTGTAGTCAAGAATCCATTAAGCTGAAGCACATTTGACTATTATTGTTATGATGTATTTGACATTTTTATGATAATGAGAAATTTTGTTTTGATCCAGCATTGAGTTGACTTAGAGGGTTGAAGCTCTTGGGTTAGGGCCCAACCCTAGTTGTTACAGATCCATTTGGGCACATCAAATCCCAACATTCAGATTAGTGTTTTAGGGCTCATCAAACTCTAAATTCAATTGTTTCATGCCCTAAACAAGTCAACCCTTTGAATGACTCCTTCCCAGACAGTTTCATGGCTTGAAGACATCCAGAAATTACCTCTAGAGGGACTAGCGTAGGTAAGCCTTATGAAGGTGCGCTACAGAGCAGTTAAGTCCACTGCTAGGGTGCTCTGCAGAGCACTTAGGCTTCCTTTCACCCACGCTGGGTGAGAATGAGCGAAATTCACATAGGGTTTGGGGAATATTATTATCTTTTGGAGTCATCTAGAAGTTTCCCTGTCTTATCAACTCCTATGAGCTCGAAAATGGATGAGGAATGAGTTAAGGAGAATCCTATCCTCTCATCCCTTCCTCCATGGAACTAATTCTAAGTATGGAAGGCCATTCAATGTTACCATTAATGATAAAACCTCCTTCATCTTCCTATAAATTGACCACTCATCTAAGTGATCAGGGGCTGGATTATATTGAATTGTAAGGAGATAATGCTGCTATGAGATTTAACTTTGGAGCAAATGATGTGATGCCACAAGCTTGTCTTGCTTTTGATGTGATGTGGATGGGATCCAAGCTGGATGAATGATTTTGAATTAGACACTAATGGTTGTAATTCCTTCTTCTATCTAATAAAGTGTTTGAACCTTTTTCCATATGTTGTGTTCTTTCATAATGCTTATATGTATGAATTGCTTCTGATTCCTTTCATTTATATTCAATGGATCATATGCTTTGATCGGTTTTTGTCTTCCGTTGTGTTTACAGGGTACTTCTCAAGTGGATTAAGTACAGGAAGGAGCGATGAAATCAATACAAGGGAGACGAGACGAAAGTGGGACTACATGTAGGCCTTCTATCTTCTTATCTTATTTGTTGTTTATAGGAAAAATCTAAAACACTTTAAACTATTGTTCTAGGCACAAATAATTGTCTAGGGAATTAGTGTTTATCCGTAGATGCTAAATTCTCCAAAAAAAATTGGCGACTCCGCTGGGGAAGAATCCTCTTTCCTAGTAGCTTATCCACCTCCTAAGACATCCTTGTAGACTTCATTTGTGTTCATCGATTGTAATTCAGCTGTTTACATTGCAAAATTGGTCAAAACTGTGTCAAATTGCCTCTTGAAATGGCTTACTGTCACCAACGTAGGCTTGTGAGGGACACAGTGCACTGCAGAGCATCCCTAGCTTAGGGACAGTGCTATGAAGTGCACTATCTCCCACTCTGTGTTGTGCTAATCCTCCTAGGATCCGTTTCCCACCTTGGAAAGAGTTTTTTGCCAAATTTTCTCTATTTGACTATTTGCTGATTGATTAATGAATGTTATGTCTCAGAAAATGAGTTTTAATCTCCTGGTCTAGCCCAACTTTGATAGGATTGATTAATGTTTCTTCATGTTTTCTTTGTCATTATCGATCAATAGTCAATGTTAGGATATAATTGATTAATATTCATTCGAAAGAAAGTGTCGTAAAGTATTCTCTTACTTCGAATTTGAACTGTCATAAAAGTCTTCGTTCATATGAAAGGTTGATTGATTGTATGTGCATATTTGGTTTTTGTTCATATTCACATTAAGGGAATCGAAAAGAAATACATGCATGTTGTATTGAAAAAGTTTATGTGTGTTGATAGGAATAGTGTAGGGAAATTGCATTTAGATTGTGATCTTTACTCTTTGATCAAAAGAAATCTGATTGCTCTATCCCTAAGTAGCTAGGATTTTCATCGTTAAATTGAATGGAAAGAATGCTTATCATGATAGTTGCATTCCTAGGAATTTCAGAATACATCACGTGGTGAACTTGAAAGGAAAATTCCTAAGCAAGATCAACTTAAAATAAACATCAATTTACCTAATGGAGCATTGTCATTAACGAGAACATTTAGTGGTTCTAGGCTAGAGACGTGTTCCAGCATCGTAAAACAAAGCAACTGTCGCTAACTTGTCTGCAATACATCCTGAGTGTGATACCTCATTCCACGTACGTAAGTATATTGTAGCTCATCCATGTATCTTCGGTATATAGGGTAGTGTTACAGTACGTAGAGTATATGGGAATGCTCTCACTGTTTGGTTTTGCATTAAACAACGCTTATACAGATTGGGCTTCCATGTACCTTCCGGTATATATGGGACGTCAATTCTAGGTTGCTATCCATCCTTAAGTAACCGAGTCGGCCGCCTTGTAAACTGTGATACACCGAACACAACATTCAGGGAGATTTCCTGCCCGTACTTCTTGGTTCACCAGGAGGTATTCTGCAGTTCACAATTGCTTGGTAAACCTTTTTTCCTAGTATACCCATTTTTGTTTATTTATTTTTTGATAATAAAATTAATCAAAAATTTTGTAGGAACATCAACCCCTACCCCATTGTTCACGGAGAACAACAAGGAAACCACCTTTGCCTCCAAAAGCGACACCAATTCGGACAAAGTGGTCTCGCTTAACTGAGTCTAGTACATCAAGAACCCCTAGTACTTCATTTGAATTACCTGAATCATCTATTTTGGTAAGTACTGAGACTCCAGTTACTCCAACTATTTCTAGCCCATCTATTTCTAAATAAGAAGTTTCAAAATTACCTAAGGACATTAGCACTGATCCTAGTGAAACAGTTGGTGAGCCCCAGTATTGCAGCAATAATGCTGCAACTCCTGGAACTCCCTTCTTTAATTTTATCAATCCGGTAGTTCGTAACAAACTTGGAAGCGACGGTGCCGTATGCACAAGTACTAGCTCTTGCCGCAGCTGTCACTTGGTCAGCTAGCACAAGTCCGCTAGGAGCTTAGGCCAACTTCTATGAGCTCTTAGAAGAAGCTTTTTAATTGATGGATGAAAGATAACTTGAAGGAAGCTAATCTATTTGCGAAAAGAGATTGAAAAATTGAAGGAAAACACAAACCCTAACAAAGCCTAATTCTACCAGCTAGTCCTACTGATGCAAAGGAGAGAATGAAAACTATTGAAAGAGATGCCATTACTTCTATGAAGGTAAAATACATGTGTTTAGACTACCTCTATCTGAAGAAAACATCTTTTTGTATTTTTGATTAAGTTGTCAGTTTCATCATGCATATGCTTTTAACTGGCTTTTACTGTGCAGGGGTGGATCAAGGAGGAGAAATGCTTGGAAGAGGTTGGGAAGGTTCAGAGAGGGTCTAAGGAGTCCCTAACACCCTTCCAGAGAGTTTCACAAAGTTTGGCTATCAAGAAACCTCATTTGTGATCTTCTACAAGAAGTCTGCAGGGGTTCTACAGGATGTTCAGGAATCTCTACTGGATGTTCAGAAATTTCTACAGGATGTTTAAAAATTGGATTTTGGAGGATGGGTGAGTGAGGGAAGATGCATGAATGGATAGGGAGGTAGGATAGGGGCCTGGAGTGACCCAGGGACTAGTGGATGGAGTGGTGAGAGGGTGTAGAAGGCTGACTTGGCTTAAAGAAGGCTAAGACAATAATGGAGAAAGAAGGTAGGGTTACGTGGGCAAAAGGATAGGTGTGAGATGAGGAACCTAGCTAGGAGATGGAACAACTGGCTCTGATGAAGCCTAGGCGGATGAGGGAGTGGTAGAGATTCCCTGCACAGTGTACATTTAACCGAATCAACAAAGTCTTACAAATAATCAAAGTCCTAGCTAATCTAATCTAACTGTCAATAAAACGAATGAACAACAGCTTTATTTGGAAAGAAAACCATGTACATCAATCATGCAAAGAAACATTTCAGAGATCTGAACCCATAACTAACTTCTGCAAATGAAAACAGTACACTAAGGATTGCATGGTCAAGCAAACTAGTGTTTTTGTTGGGGCAACACTGTTTCTTCAATTTCAGCCCCTGATCCAATAAGGATGAGGTGAAACTGAGAGTGTTGTTGACCCTTTTCTTGGAGCTTTTTTCCTGCTATTAACCTATCAACTAAACCTGAACATGAAAAGCCTTTTTAACCATCAAAAGCAATCTAAATAACAAAGCAAGATTTAAATCTAAATAACAGATTTTATTCTAAGAATGCAGCAAAAACACATAAAGATAAACAAAGGAGGTACTGGGCACTTGAGATGGGCCCAACCCCAAGAGCTACAGCCTCCTAAGAGAGATTTAGAGCTGGTGCAAAGCTGGATTCATCTTTATTGAGCAAGAAAAGAAGAGTTACATCAAAACTGTCCACAAGGAAAAGCTTGAAAATGTGCTGAAATGCAAAGCTAATCTACTAACTGAAATCGAACTACAAACTAGCTAACTTCTGCCTACAAAGTGACTAACTACTGGCTAACAAAAATGAGGCCCTAAGCCTTCTTATTTATACAAATTGAGGACCCCAACAGCCCTCCTAAACTTTAGGGACTCGGCTGCCCAAAACTTGTAGTTAACAACAATCCTACTTGACTTGCTTGGCTGCCCTTGTGATAATCGATTTGGTGGCCCTTTAACTCCAAGATGATGGTGGAGAATTCAAGGTAAGGGCCCATAAATGAAGGGGACACCTTCCTAAAAATCATCTCCCTTGTTCTCCCACGAATTTGGCTGCCAAGTGCTCATTAAAACCTTTGATTTTGTCTCCAAATTGACCAAAAAGACTACACAAAGCACACATTAGACTTGTTGGAATAATGACTAACCCAATTCACTCTATTAGCATAAATATAATCAAAACACGCAATAAACTAATGAGAATGGTGGATTAAGTCAAATTAGGAGGTTGAATGAGCCCATATAATTATCCATTTTTGGGGCTCATCATCACCCCCCTACTGAAACTGTTGCTCATCCTCTGAGCAACCAATCTATCTCCTCATCTTTGATGGCCTTGGTGGCCTCCCTGTCATGCCAAGCTTCTGAAGTGATGTCCTCTTCTCGGTCATGAAACCATGTTTTTCTCTCTGCTTCTTCCCACTTCCTGCTCCTTTTCCTAGAGAATTCTCAGCTTTGGTATGATTGTGCAAGTCTATTCAATCAGATGGTGGCAATGGTGGTGAAAGGAGATGAAACCAGTGGAGGATGGAAGAAAAGAGCGGTTGCATGCCTCCTCAATAGACTTCAAGCTTCAAATCCCTCTCCATAATCGATTCTGGCCTGCCCAAAGGCTCTACAGGATGTTTCTGGTAGAAATATAGAACTTCCTGTAGAAAGTCCTGTAGCTTCGTGTAGAAGGTTGAACCATGACTAGATTGTGTCTGAACCCTAAAAACATGAGTGTTCATGGAGGGGATGGATGTGAGGATGCCTAGGAACTTGGTAGGGACCCTTCTGCTTGTGTTGGGAGGCCGCCTTTCCGCATTGTGTTCCTACAACCTGCAACAACTTCCAGGGATTAAACTTGTTTTTTTTTTCTCTCTGTTTCTTCCTTCTTTTTCTTTCTTGCTTTTCCTCTTGCTTTTCCTGTGGCTTTTCCTGTGATGGCTTGCCCTAGGTTTTCTTTCCCTTAGCTTCCTTACCCTTAGTTTTCTTCTCTGCCTCAATATCTTGCTTCCTCACGCTCTATTTTAGCTTGTGCACTGATCAGAATGGGAATTCTGTATATGGTTTCCTCCCCAGAACGTGGAGGACAATATCCCTCAAGTGTTTGTTCTTTGCAAACCATTCAACCAAGCCTGTCATGTTTTTCACTCTATCGAGTCTTGCCTTAGAAAAGATAATGGGCTTTTATGGTCATTCAAAATACACATGTGTTCAGCTGTATGTTAAGGATTGAACAAGAGTTCCTCAATTGAACCATGTAAAGCAGTAAGACAATGCTGCTTCTCTGTATAAGGGAAATAAATCTGCATGTCTGCTCCAGGAGAAACAATGTTGAATTTGGGATCAAAAACATCAATTCCATGAACCACACGATAAAGACCAGGAAGGGTGAAAGCAGTGTGGCTCTCATACTGTCCAACAGTATCCTTGCTTCCAACAATCTCTTGATATGTGCTAGTGATAATAAAATCTGCATGATTCATTGCAATTAGATCTGCAGTAAACTGGCAAGAGAAATGGTATTTTCCTTCATATTTTTTCCAGTATATGTTTGAATCTGGGTATTTGGTCTTCAAAGCATGGGCTATGTTGCACTGAGTGATTCCTTGTCTATGTGAAATCAGAGATGCAACTAAATTTCCATCACTGTAATTGCCAATGATCAGGTCAGGTTGACCTTTTAGCTCTGCCGTTACTTCATTTAATACATCCTCTGAAAATCTCTCCAAGTAAGGCCACACATCAAATCGAGAAACCCATTTCTGCAGAACTCCTTTTTCTGTTCTAAAGGGTACCCGGAGTATCCTTGAATTTTGTGTTCCACCAATTCTTTCAATTCGTTGATTGCATGGAAGAGTGTTTTTTCCAAGCCCACCTCTCTCAGAACTCCAAACTCGATGAAGAAAAGTCTGGGCTTCTCTGCTCCAGAATGTTGTGCCATACTTCCTGTAGAAGACCCCCCCGTTTCCTGTAGAATGTTATTCTGCCTTTGAGCGAGCCCGATATGCGGGAGAATTTCGAAAACAGGTAGAAAAACTCAGTGGAGGACGATAGGTTAACCGATTGTGCACACTTCAGTTGAGGATGTGGAAAGTGCAGATGAACAACAGTTCGTGAGTTTCAGCCGAGCCGTCTTTAATTGCTGCATGATTTGTGGTGAGGTGGAAAAAACATGTGCTGGCCATGCAGACAGAAGTGCTGTCACGAATCATCATGTTTCCTACCTGTGATCACTCCATCAATCACGTTGAAGCTCAAATAGTCACCATTACTTATTTCCCAATTTCCTCCTGAGATGGCTGAGTGCACGTGTCTTATTCACCCACGGAGCACTGTTGAACTGGATGAGGTTGGCCAGTTAGCTGGCCACCAATTTTTTAATCCCAACCATCTCATTGCTCATGCTGTTTCCGAATTACATTCATGCAATTAGAGGAATGAGTTTTAGTCACGTACCTGAAGTCAAATGGTTGTTGTGAGGTGCTTTTTGTTGTTGCATGCATTTGTTCTGGTGGTTGCATTATGGCTTGGCTGCTAATTCATGGCTGCTTCCTTGTGCAAGTATCCTCTGGCCGGATACATGCTGTAGGATCTCGCTTCACGTTCAGATCTGCACCCTCAAGCTGTTGTTGCTGAATTTTCTCAAGACCAAAACTTGTTTTCTCCATTGCTTCAGAACGATAGATCGGATTGATCTGAAACTTGATGAGCATGTTCCTATCATCATTATGCACCTCCCATAGAAAAATCACGATCAATGGATGCACAGATTTCTAGAAAAATCGAAAATGGCTGAAGATTTCAGAGATCAATTTCTCGGAAACCGTGCATCGAAATCGGCTGAAACTGCTTGGGTAGGCTACTATCACCCATGTGTATCTCCCCATGAAACAAGTTTTCAAACAGATGCACGGATAGGGAGAAAATGCAAAAATGGCTGACAGTGATGGAGGCTAATTTCTTGGAAACCGTGCACCGAAATTGGCTGAAACTGCTCAAGCATGTTTCCATCACCCCTGTACAATTCCCTGTAACATGGTTTTTCAAATGGATGCATGGTTTTCAAGTTAGGGCAAAAACAAATTCTGTTCTATGTATTTTTTCTTCAAAGTATTCTGCAAGTTTTTGCATGGAAAGAAAAACTGAGCTTGGGTTGTGATGCAGGCATGGAGATGATGGAGGAGGAGTTTGAAGATTGTAGGAGGACTTCTGACCCCTTGAGGAAGCTCTCATGCTTGCCAAAATACCTTTTCAAATCCATTTCTAGCTTCCTGTAGAAATCCTGTAATTTCTACAGGAACTTCCTGTAGAACACACAGTTTTGAGCAAAGAAGCACATTGAGATGGAAAAAATGATGGAGAAGGGTGAGGGATGGAAACATGGATGCTTGCAGGCCTCATGGACAGATTCTCGGCCTTCAGGTCCTCTTCAGAGATCAATTTTGGCTTGTTTGTAGGCTTCCTGTAGAAGACACAGAACTTCCTGTAGAAGACACAGAACTTCCTGTAGAAGGCATAGAACTTCCTTTGTCTTTGTTTTGAGCGATCTTCCTGACCTGCAATGTCCTTCTTGCAACCTGAAATTATTCAATGGAAATTAGCTTTACTTTTCTTTTCTTTTTCTCTTTTTTTTTTTTTGAAAAACAACTAGGGCGCCTCATGGAGGTTTTCACCCTAATTGCATGCCTTGGGCACCTCCAAGGGAGGTTTTCACCCAGGGATCTTATTCCCTTTTTATTTTCTCTTCTTTCCAACCCATTGACCGCCTCATGGAGGTTTTCAATCAATGAGCCAATCTAAGGCGCCTCCGAGGAGGTTTTCACCTTAGATTTTTATTTTCATCTTATTTTCATTTTTTCTTTTTCTTTTTTCTTTTTTTTCTACCCTACCCTACTTGAAAAAAAAAATTCTTTTCAAGTATAAGAATACTTCCAATGGAGCCATGTGCACATCGAGATTAGAGACAAGATGATGTGGAGGCTTGAAATGCATGCTTTGACAGCTATCCGGATTTCAGAGACCAAATGATTTGACTTTGAAGGGATCAAACATAGCTGAAGAAGAGAGTACTGCTACAACTTAGTGAGCGTCTGAAACCATATTTCAATATAGCTTTGATATTCTTGGTCCTTTTTCTGATCTGGATCATGTTGCATGTCACCTTCTACCATGACTTTCTCATCTTCCTCTTTTTGCTGATATTTCTCTTGAATACATGGAAGATTTGATGGTAACCATGAGGGAGCTTTCTTGATCTCTGATTTTGATCTCTTCTCTTCATCAAGAGCAGCCCATGGTTCTTTGATCCGTTCTTTTGAATCTTCTTTTGCTTTTGGTCCTTCAATGTTGTCAATATAATCTCTGTTTTGCAATACTCTTCCTGAGATATGGTGAAGATCATCGAGCTCAAGAGGAGTCATTTGGACATGTTGTGCCTCAGCATTGTAATTGGATTGAGCTACTCCATTGTATGGTTTTGGGAATGGTGGTATGGGTAGCTGAGTGGGGATGTATATTTGAGATGGATGTGGATGGGGTTATGGTTGGGCAGGCATTTGGGGCTGCCTTGGTGGAGGAGGAGGCGATGGTTGCGGTTGAGCAGGTGGTAGAGGAAAAGAAGCGGGAGGAGTGTTGTATTGGGGCCTCCACCCCTGATGAGGTGCATTCCACTGAGGCTGTGGCTAAGCATAAGAGTGAAATGAATGAGCAGCTGGTTGGGCATAATATGGATCTTTGAAGGAACAAGGAGGAGATGTGAACCAGGAAGGATGAGCAGGGGGATCCCAAGAAGGCATGAAAGTGGCTTGATAGGGGTCATAATAGGTCTCGGATGTCCCTTGCAATTCCTGCTGGTAAGATCTAGGTCCATGTGGCCTCCTTTGGTTCATATAATAGAGTGATTCAGTGGCTCCTTTGGCTCTCAGATATGCAGCTTTAAGTCCAGGCAAGGAAGGGCACTGATTCGTAGGATGGTATCCTTCACAGACGAAACACACTTCTAGGGAGTGCATTGGACATTCGTTCCTAGGATTCTTTCTAGTGCACCTAGGAAAAAAAGATGACCAAAGCCCTCTTGGCTTCCTCTTGCTTCTTTTGGATCCGCAAGGTATCCAGTTGCATGGCAAGAAACTGTCTTACCTCGCTCTTGAAATCTTCCATCTGATTTTCAAATTCATTTTTGGATAAGGTACTGCTCGCAACATGTCTGCTTGTAGCCATTCGCTCCAGAGGAATGGTTTCTTCTTCTTCTTCTTCCCTTGAGGTTCTTCAGATATGTCTTACTATCCACCTAAGGGTTCTTTAATCACAGCCATCGAAGAAGAGAGAAGGTTGGCTGTGTGAAGTAGTGGGGGTGTTGTGAAATCATTTTTCTGAATTATCTCTACTCCTACAAGGCATGAAAGGAAATCTTTTTGGTTGATTTTTGCTTTTTTCTGCTTGTACCTGCAAAAATGAAGTAGATTGAACTGCAACTAACTATCTTGCTGAAATGAAAATGTGGAATTGAAATGAAAGCAGGAAAGGACTAATCTATTTTGCTCAAATGAAATTGCAGGAATGAAAGGCTAGTCTACGGTTGTAGAATTGAAAGGCTAATCTATGAAAGTAGGAAGTGTCTAGTTTACTTTTGCAGAAATGAAATTGCAGAATGGAAATGAAATAAACTATTTAGCAGAAGGCGAGAGTAGGAAAATAGAAGAAAAGCAGCAATCATAAATACTCTGATGCTTCCCCAGCAACGGCGCCAAAAAGAGTGGTGAGCCCTAGTATTGCAGCAATAATGTTGCAACTCCTGGAACTCCCTTCTTTAATTTTATCAACCCGGTAGTTCGTAACAAACTTGGAAGCGACGGTGTTGTATGCACAAGTACTAGCTCTTGTCGCAGCTGTCACTTGGTTAGCTGGCACAAGTCCACTAGGAGCTTAGGCCAACTTCTATGAGCTCTTTGAAGAAGCTTTTTAATTGATGGATGAAAGCTAACTCGAAGGAAGCTAATCTATTTGCGAAAAGAGATTGAAAAACAAAAGGAAAACGCAAACCCTAGCAAACCCTAATTCTACCAGCTAGTCCTACTGATGTAAAGGAGAGAATGGAAACTACTGAAAGAGATGCCATTACTTCTATGAAGGTAAAATACATGTGTCTAGACTACCTCTATCTAAAGAAAACATCTTTTTGTATTTTTGATTAAGTTGTCAGTTTCATCATGCATATGCTTTTAACTGGCTTTTTACTGTGCAGGGGTGGATCAAGGAGGAGAAATGCTTGGAAGAGGTCGGGAAGGTTCAGAGAGGGTCTAAGGAGTCCCTAACACCCTTCCAAAGAGTTTCACAAAGTTTGGCTATCAAGAAACCTCATTTGTGAGCTTCTACAGGAAGTCTGCAGGGGTTCTATAGGATGTTCATGAATTTCTACAGGATGTTCAGAAATTTCTACAGGATGTTTAAAAATTGGATTTTGGAGGATGGGTGAGTGAGGGAAGATGCATGAATGGATAGGGAGGTAGGATAGGGGCCTGGAGTGACCCAGGGACTGGTGGATGGAGTGGTGAGAGGGTGTAGAAGGCTGACTTGGCTTAAAGAAGGCTAAGACAATAATGGAGTAAGAAGGTAGGGTTACGTGGGCAAAAGGATAGGTGTGAGACGAGGAACCTAGCTAGGAGATGGAACAGCTGGATCTGATGAAGCTTAGGCGGATGAGAGAGTGGTAGAGATGCCCTGCACGGTGTACATTTAACCGAATCAACAAAGTCTTACAAATAATCGAAGTCCTAGCTAATCTAATCTAACCGTCAATAAAACGAATGAAAAACAACTTTATTTGGAAAGAAAACCATGTACATCAATCATGCAAAGAAACATTTCAGAGATCTGAACTCATAACTAACTTCTGCAAATGAAAACAGTACACTAAGGATTGCATGGTCAAGCAAACTAGTGTTTTTGTTGGGGCAACACTATTTCTTCAATTCCAGCCCCTGATCCAATAAGGATGAGGTGAAACTGAGAGTGTTGTTGAACCTTTTCTTGGATATTTTTTCCTTCTATTAACCTATCAACTAAATCTGAACATGAAAAGCCTTTTTAACCATCAAAAGCAATCTAAATAACAAAGCAAGATTTAAATCTAAATAGCAGATTTTATTCTAAGAATGCAACAAAAACACATAAAGATAAACAAAGGAGGTACTGGGCACTTGAGATGGGCCCAACCCCAAGATCTACAACCTCCTAAGAGAGATTTAGAGCTGGTGCAAAGCTGGATTCATCTTTATTGAGCAAGAAAAGAAGAGTTACATCAAAACTGTCCACAAGGGAAAGCTTGAAAATGTGCTGAAATGCAAAGCTAATCTACTGACTGAAATCGAACTACAAACTAGCTAATTTCTGCCTACAAAGTGACTAACTACTGGCTAACAAAAATGAGGCCCTAAGCCTTCTTATTTATACAAATTGAGGACCCCAACAGCCCTCCTAAACTTTAGGGACTCGGCTGCCCAAAACTTGCAGTTAACAGCAGTCCTACTTGACTTGCTTGGTTGCCCTTATGATAATCGATTTGGTGGCCCTTGAACTCCGAGCTGATGGTGGAGAATTAGAGGTAAGGGCCCATAAATGAAGGGGATACCTTCCTAAAAATCCTCTCCCTTGTTCTCCCACGAATTTGGCTGCCAAGTGCTCATTAAAACCTTTGATTTTGTCTCCAAATTGACCAAAAAGACTACACAAAGCACACATTAGACTTGTTGGCATAATGACTAACCCAATTCACTCTATTAGCATAAATATAATAAAAAACATGCAATAAAATAATGAGAATGGTGGATTAAGTCAAATTAGGAGGTTGAATGAGCCCATATAATTATCCATTTTTGGGGCTCATCAACAGTAACAAACATTGTTCAACAACAAGTTGATCCTCAACTTAAAGTTGCTAAACAAGAAAGTACTTTTGAACTTGAATCAGTTCAACCAGAAGTTAATCCAGAATCTATCCCAGTTCAAACAGAACTTACATCTGAACCTGAAGTTGTTCAGGAACCTCTTTCTGAAAGTATTGTTCATTTACTCGAACATTTGGACTTCGAATTTGAACATTAAGAAGTTGTTACTTTATTGGAAGACGATCAACCAATTACGCCTCAAACATTAGTAACTATTGAAACTTCAACTTTATCAACAACAGAAATCTTTTACGGACCTGATGGTGAAGTTCTTCCACCAGGTTTAATTTCTATAGAGGAGGAATTGGAAGAAGATTCCACACCTGGAACCCCGCTTCACTTTGGAACTAGGCTTTATCTTTACCCTCATACTCCTAATTTTTCCACTCCATTTGATCCTGCTTCTTTTCAAGTACCTATCGATTCTTTAGGACAACTTTTGGGTCAGTTAACTATGGCTGAACAACCGTCAACATCTTATACTATATCATTTGATGCAGCTGCAGTAGAATCTTCTGTTGCAACCTCTTCGATGTTTTCTACCACACCTGAGTCGCACTTGTATGGTGAATCTTCTGTCTCGGTTGGTTACCAATCATTGTCTGGAACCCACTCAGGGGTGGCTTCTACACCATGGTCATCACCCATGTCCTCAACTAAAATTTACTTGGTTCTTCTCTAATGGGAACTCAATAGTTTGATCCTGCATATCAGTATCAAGCTGGGAAATCTGGTCAACAAAGACCTATGTATCCATTAAATAATGGATTACCACCATATGGAGAGAAATATGTGTATTCACCATATCCTCCTTATTCTGGAGGACTACCATATGGTAATATCCCGCAGTATTCAGGTCAATCTGGAATTAGAGTTTGTCAATGGCAACCAACAATGCCAGTTCAATCGAGGCTTGTGCATCCAACACAACCAATGAAAACTGTGTCAACTATTCCTACTACACTTGTTGTTACTATTGTACCACAGTCACAAGTTCAAACTGTTGTATCTCAACCGGTACAAACTGATCCTTCTACCTTGCAACCACATGTTTCAAGTCAAGAAGTTCAAGTTCCTTAGGTTGTTGTACAACAACCACTTGTTTTCATGGTTCAGCAACAACCTCAAGTTAGTATACCCTTATCTGGATTGACCCAGGCTTACACTAGTATAGTTTATTCACAACCTGGCCAACCTTTCATTGCTGGAAAACAACAACCGTTAAATCAACAACAGTTGTACCAACAACTACAATAGTTGATTCAACAACTGTGGCAACCTCAATTTCAACAATCCCAATTCCAGCAATTCCAACCCTAGTTTGGACTTGTTCCACAGGCTCAACTTGGTTTTGGTCAATCTCAAGCTTACTAAGGTCTTAGTCAACAAGGCTTTGCAGGTTATGGACAACCACACATTCAACCTGGTTATCAACAACCACCTTATTCTGGTTTTTTTCAGAAAAACTATACCAAGGTTACCAAATGCAGATGCCCTATGTCGGTATGCAAAGACTTATTGCTCAGGCAATTCCATCATATCCTGGGTATGCTCAACTTGACTTGAATCGACAATTGCCATTTGTAGCAACTTTAGAATTACCAGATTTAAATCGGCTCACTAATGATCCAATCTTATATGCGCCTCTTGCTCTTGCTCAAACTCTTACTCTTTCCAATCAAACTACCAATGCATCAGAAAATACTCTTGCCTCCGAGATTAATGCCGTGTCATCTGACAAAGGCAAAAATCCAAAGCAACCAGGGAGAAAGAAAAAGGAGAAAAACAAAAAGAAACAAGATAATTCTCCTCTAGAGAAATCATCTGATTCTTCTACTTTGGCAAGGAAACCTCATTATCCATGTCTAATCTGTAATGACGAGCATTTTACAAGAGATTGTCCACACCGCTTTGAGGTCTCTAAACTTTTAAATACTTCAAACACAACAATAGTGTTGACTGATCCACTTCCAAACTCGGAGACACATTTGGTTGCAACAGACCATGCTTCCACATCCCAAGTACTCATGTTATCCATCACAAAGCCACAAAACAAAGTTTTGGTGTCAACGAGAAACAAAGACTATGGGAATCTGTCGTCATCATCGAATAATCAAGCCACTGATCAACCTAATCCTTTGACTTCGACTTCATCAAAAAATGTTCCACCTATTGTACCAAAATTGATAATAAAACCACCAAAGGGAGTTGTGCACAAATCAGCATTTATCCCTCGGGCTCGAGAAGCTCAAAATTATAACATAGTGGAAGCTCTTGCTCAGTGACCTTCTGCTATGTTGACACTTGAGGTGTTGCAAAATTGTCTCTCCTAGAAGTAGGCTTTATTGTCAGCAATAGGTGGAATAGATCATATGGATTCAAATCTTGTGGTTTTTAACCATGCGGGATATACACCAAAGTTACTGGTGTAGTTAGCTTTCCTAATTCAAGTAAAAGCTCTCAATAAGAATGTTCACCAAACTATTATTGATGATGGGGCATCTACTTGCATTATGTCCATGAGCTGCTGGAAAACACTTGGTTCATTGCCATTGCCATGATCACCGATCATGTTGAAAGCTTTTGATGGAAGAACATATACTCCATGTGGGATTTTGAGTAACCTGCAAATCAAACTAGGGTGCAAAACAGTTACTGTTGAGGTTGAGGTAGTTGATGGACCCCTCGATTACAACATTTTACTGGGAAGGCCTTGGGTATATGCTATGGCTGTTGTGGTTTCCACGTACTTTCGTACTATAGAATTCCCTTTTAAGGGTGGAATCACAGTCATTGATCAACTAGCCTTCTTTGCCAATAGTTCACGGGCTACGGGAAGTATTCCGTTGGTACACGGACCCTCACTGTCACTTCAAAGTGTTGGAGTAGGTCTCTTTAAAGATCCTTCCCTAATGGGTACTTTTATCCTACCCTCACCATCTGATTTGGTGGAAGTGGCAAGAGTAGAGACTTGCAACATTATTTCCTCTACCTCATCTGATTTAAGGAGGACTACCAACAGAGTTGAAGTTGATAGTAATATTGGGGTGATGCTGTTAAGCCCCATTGAATCATCATAGCAATCAATTTTTCGGGCTTGTGTGGCAAACCAAAATCTGCATTCAACAATTGTATGGGTAGATCGGTCGTTAGAATATGATACCTCTTTGGATCCTTTTTCACGTATACATTCTACAAATGAAGGAATCATCCAATCAATGATGATAGGAGAGGAACCATGGGAAGATTATCATCATCGTTCCCATCTTCCAAATGACATCGAAGATTATTCAAATGAACTAAACCACCCATTAGTCGTTGATTTCCTATCGAATTTAGTTTTCATAGACACAATCAAATCTGAGCAAAACCTGTCAAATATTGAAGAAACAATTTCTATTAATATTTCGACCAAGCCTAATATTATAGAGAACATTCATGTCGGTAAATCTTGTTCTCCATTGGAACTCGATAATTACTGTACTATCTTTCGTGAATTTAGAGATATTTTTGCATGGTCTTATGAGGAAATGCCAGGCATTGACTCTAGTATTATTGAACACGAAGTCAAAATGTACCCTGATGTCAAGCTAGTTCGACAGTGGCTTCGACTTCTTCATCCAAAGAAAGCTGTTTCAACTAAAGCAGAAGTTGAAAAAAAATTGTGGGCTGGTTTTATTTACCCTGTTCCTCTTAGTGACTGGGTTTCCAACGTTGTTCCTTTCATGAAGAAACAAGGAACAATTCGAGTGTGCGTCGATTATAGGGACGTAAATTAGGCATGTCCAAAAGACAATTATCCTACTCCTTTTATTGACTAGATTATTGATGAATGTGTTGGATGCGAAATATTCTCATTTATGGATGGATTTTCTGGCTACAATTAAATCAATATACGCGCACAAGACCAATCAAAAACAACTTTTATTTGTCCATGGGGCACATTCACCTATCGGAAACTCCCATTCGGTTTGAAGAATGCTGGGGCCACATTTTAGAGGGCAATGAATTATGCCTTCCATGAAATTTGTTCAACCTTACCTTGACAATTTACCTGCTCATTCATGAAAGTGAACTGATCACTTGCAACACCCGAGAGAAATATTTTTATGGTGCCGACACTACAAGATTCGACTCAATCCACACAAATGTGTGCTTTGAGTTGGTTCTGGTCACTTGCTTGGATTTGTAATGTCTCGAGAAGGGATTCAACTGGATCCATTAAAGGTTCAGGCAATTCTAGATTTGCCTCCACCTTCAAATATTTTACAGTTACAGAGACTCCAAGGGAAAGCCAACTTTCTGAGGAGGTTCATTCCTAATTACGCTGAAATGGCTAAAGGTTTTACACGTCTTTTGAAAAAGGAGATACTCTTTCATTGGGATCAGGTTGCACAAGCTTCCTTTGATGCTCTTAAAGATACCTTGATTAGAGCTTCATTAATGTATTCTCCAAATTATCAAAATGACTATTACCTGTATCTCGCCGCTACAGATAAAACCATTGGCATGGTTTTAGTCCAGGAAAAAAATGGATTTAACATCCTATTTATTACTTGAGTCGTAATCTCAATGATACAGAAAGTAAGTACTCTTATGTAGAAAAACTAGCTTTGGTAGCTGTGTAAGTTGTTCAAAAATTTCGCCATTATATCATGTTATGAAAAACGACTGTCATTTCAGATTGCAACCATATGACATACATTTCGTCACATCAATTACTAGGGGGCAAATATTCAAAATGGATAGTTATTCTACAGGAATTTGATTTAGAATTCATCAAGTCTAAATCAAAGAAATCTCTAGTTTTCGCTGAGTTACTATGTGACCTTCCCTTGACCTCCATCGATTCAACATCCCAACCATCAATTTTGGATGAGTCTTTATTTCTAATTTCATCATCTAACACCTGGTATGGATATATACTAATTTATCTCCAAACCCAAACTTTCCGACAAGATACCTCTCTCTCGCAACAATGACATATTCGTTACCAAGCCAAAGATTATCTGATCATTGGCGACACACTTTACCATTGTGGTATCGATACAGTTTTATGGAGGTACCTCATGCATGAGGAGGCCGAGAAAGTATTGAATGATTGCCATTCAGGAGCCTGTGGTGGACACTTATCTGGATATGCAACCGCACAAAGAATTCTTCGTGCTGGTTACTTCTGGCCAACTATATTTAATGATTGTATTATTGCTGTCAGAAGCTATCATGCATGCCAGATATATGACTGAAAAACCAAATTACCACCTGCACCATTGCATCTAGTCATTTCTATTGTCCCATTCACTAAATGGGGCATTGACTTTATGACATGTAACCCAACCTCGGCCGAGGGGCATGGGTATATTATAGTCTTCGTTGACTATTTTACCAAATGGGCCGAGGCGATGCCAACATTGAACAACAGACGACTGCTCTTTTCTTTTTTAACCATGTGGTTGCGTGGTTTGGTGTACCACAATCCATAGTTACAGATCATGGGTTGCATTTTCATAATCACATGATGGCTGAGTTGACTGCTAAGTTAGGATTGTCACATGATAGTTCTACCCCGTATTACCCGCAAGCGAACGGACAAGTTGAGGCCATCAACAAGGTCCTGAAGCGGATGTTGCAAAGAATGATAGGGGTACATAAAAGAAATTGGGACTTAATCCTATACTTTGCCTTGTGGGCATATCGAACCTCAGTGAGAAATGCAACTTGATTTACACCCTTTCAATTTGTGTATGGTTTGGAAGCAATCTTAACGATACAATGCAAAATTTCATCGCTCAAACTCATGATTGACCTGTTACCCGACACTTCTGAAGAAGAAGTGTGTTTCTTGGAATTAATCCATATGGATGAAACCCATCGTGATGCCACATTGGCTAACGAAGCGCATAAGAAACATATTAAGGCGTGATATGATAGGAATGTCAAGCCTCCTATCTTCTCAGAAGGAGACCTGGTCTTGCTTTACGATCATGAAGCTGATCAACTTGGAGCAGGGAAATTCGAACCAATGTGGAAGGGTCCTTATGTTGTCAAGCATGTTCTGGCAAAATGAGGCTACAAGTTAGTAGATTATGATGGGATTCCATTGTCGTAGCCTTGAAATGGGTTGTACCTCAAATGTTACTATGCTTGATTAAGTGTAGTAAAACTCACTGTATATATGCTTTCATTGCATGTGTGTGTGTGTCTTTTAGAGATTTTTATCTGGTTAGTAATCCGCTTTGCATTTGTTGCAGATGTCGGAGTCTTTGGAACCTTTTGTTGGTTACACCAATGGTGCTAGTCGTAGTATGCAAAATTTGTCTTCTGCAACATGGGCCATTTTCGCTCCAAGTGGCGAGTTAGTGGGTTTTCAAGGGATTTGTATTGGTCGATCGACAAACAATATCACTGAGTATAACACATTGATTGAACTACTCTCTAATGCCATTTCACTTGGCATTCACCGAATCATCATTAGGTTGGACTTGCAACTTGTTGTACTACAACTAACAAACATTTATACTGTCCGAAACCCAACAATTTTTCGTATGTTCCTTAGAGTTTGTATTTTGGAAAGACGTTTTGAACACATTCAATATCAACATATTTCCAAAAATCTTAACACATTAACTGATTCTCTAGCAAATTATGTGTCAAATAGATATTTGCGACACATGTAAAAGTAATATTTTCAATTCACATCATCAATTGAATAGGATTGCATATAACCATAAAAAACTTGAAAGTAAAATAGATAGGTGTTTTAAAAGTTTTTACAAAATTTGTGCCCAAGACACATTTGGTCATTTGACCCAAAAACTCAAAAATGCATACCAAATATCCTAAGTAGATCTAGTTGTGCTCATGATAACAGGTCACAACCTATGCTATCATGCACAAAAGCCTAGCCTAACGGTTAGGAACACCAATAGTGTGGCGCTGCAGCCTCACTCATTGATCCAGATATCTGAAGTACCAAGGGTTAATCACTCTATGTGATCCTACAACTCTGCTAAGGTCTCGGTCAAATCCAAGTCCTGGAGAGCTTCTATCCTGATGTTTCTCTGCGTTGGCACACATGCAACTTGTTGGTGTACCATAGGTCGAACAGTACCCACATCTATATGCATAACAGTAATTTTAGTCTAGTCTTGGAAACATTAAAAAACACAAAAAACATGTAGAAACATGAAAAATCAGAAAACACTTTGGTCAAACAACTTACCCATAGCACCCCATTGTGCTCCAACTGGTAGAATCAAATCTAGATCTCCACGATAATCCATCCCTGAGTATGGATGCTTCTCGATAACAACATGTTGTCGCTCAAGCCAACAGAAAAATGCAGAATAGAAAATGATTTTTGACTGACCAGCATGTCGAGCCATCAATTCAACCCACCTCTGCATACGTGGATCTCTAGGACCAACCACACCCAGTGATACATGCTGTGGTTGCATCAATGGGATTTTCTCTAAGGAAAAACTAATCAAGATCGAACCATAGAAGAAATTATTCGTCTTACCGCTTTTTACCTTAGTTAGTTGTTCTTTCAGCAGTGAAAGTACAACCTCACACCAGTGGAAAACTTTTGGCTCTAAACAATCCAGTGCATATTGCATATAAGATCTATTCGCTAGATGTAGTGTCACACTACCAGCCAATTTTGTGATCGTGAAGAGGATCGTTCTTAAAGGCAAATCACTTACATCCCTGATATTTATTTTCCCATCCTTGCTAGGCTGTGTACCTGGTCGACAAAATTTTCTGATGTAATCTCTCATTGATTCACCTCCACTGGCAAATCCAGAAAGTGAGATGGGGGCACCTCGCCTCGACAGTCTGTTAAGAAAGTAAATATCCTCAATAGTAATAGGGACCATCTTGTCCCTATTGTGAAATGTTTGATTTGTCGGATCCCATGCACGAACAAGGAACTGCAATAGTTCTATTTGTCTCCTCATTCTAGACAACTTAAAGTATTTGAGTAACCCGTAGTTCCTGAGGGCCTCAACTATACCCGTGTTGTTTAGGGAAACCATGTCTTGTTCTTCATGCTCTCTTTCTTGCCATGTAATCGAAATTCTTATCCGATGAAATCCTGAAACAGAATCATAAGCTAAATTAGGATCCTTTCCATGAAGAAAACAAGACAAATTTTGGAGCTAATAGCTAAAACAAACTTGGGAAACTCGCCCAACGCAGCCCAGGCATAGAGACAGTGCACTGCAGAGCATCTAGCCTGCTATCTGGGTGTTCTTCAGCACATTTTTCGATGTGAAAGCCTGCACTGATCCCAGGGAAAAAAAATGAAACCCTAGGGGCCCAAAAAACCCTAAAATTTGCATGAAATGACAAAAGAATGGATTGAAAAGAAAGTAGAGGGGTTTAGTTCCTACCTGGTCTGGACGGTTCGAGAAATGGTCCACAGAATCTTTCACAATTAGCTGGTGAATTTTGAGGTAAAAACTGAGCTTAGAGCACAAAACTGGATGGTAAGTTCCAAATGGTAAAAATGTTATGGTAAAAACTTGTTTTATGTTTATTTCATGTTAATTAATCGACTAAACATTAGTATTTGCCTATTTTTTCCTATGAAACAGATATTTTTAATCCATTTGGTGATGTTTTGAGCAAGTTTTACAACTAATTTGCAGAATTCAACATGCTCAATTGTAAGTTGTACTTTGAACACAAAGCACACTTTTATCTCTTTTTCGAGATTTGTTAAAAATGAAAAAGGAACCCCCTTTGAGTCCTCTTTAAGCTCTTTTCAGACCTCTAAATATGAAAATATTGTTGAGTGCTTATCCTTTCTAGCTCGTTAATGGATTGGAAAAGATATATCTCTTGTATTATTTTATGCTTTTTTGGACTTGAGAGATTAATTTACGAAAAAGAACTTGTGGAGTTTTCTTTTTGTACCTTTTCAAACTCTCTAAACATGAAAAGGATTGAGTTATCTTTGTCATTAAACTCATTAAAAACATCAAATAGCGACAAACTTGTCCATCTAGACAAGACCGAGTTTCACCTTCGCTAGACTCGTTAAAACATCAAATAGTGATGGATTCACCCGAAGGGTGAAATTATACAAGAATATTTTATCTTCCTCATTTTTGATAAAAATAAAGAGGTACTGGTCAGCAATGACCGGGGAAAATGGAAAAAGGGGAAAACCACTTTATGGTAGTAGGTCGCTCTTGAACATGACACTTTCACTCCATCACCGTGACTATCTAGGTTGGGTTATTAGCTTGATGGTTATCATACCATTGGTCTATCATACCATCCATCACTTTGTTTTGGGTCAATGCTACCAATTCACTTTAGTGTCACCGATATGTTCAAGAGAAGTCATCCAATCAAAATTCATCTTTTGCAATACCATAAACCTTCATTTTCATGACTGCCATTCCTGAACCTTTTGTCATCAGTCAAATTCCATCTCTAAAATCACTACACTCGTTTCATGTCATTGATGTGGGATACATCAAGGCCCTCCTGCGATGAGTTGCTTCTTGTCGACATCAACTCATTATCCAAGAAGTTGACTTAGAAACACCCATTCAGTACCTTGAGTCTTGCATACATCAATGGTAGGTTTCTTGCTCTCAGCGATAGGCACACATCAATGGCCTTTGACCAAAAGACTTTGTATGGTGTTCGACATCAAATCATCCATTCACACCATGCAGAATGCACTGCAGTACCTTGAGGATCATTATCATTATCGATGATTTCTCTCGCATCTGTTAACAACTTACATCATCGGTTGGTAATCAAATGGTGTCTTCCCATGTTTGACTTCAGATCACATATTCACATGGTTAGACTCATACTTGAGTGAATGATTGAACGAGATTGAAGACCCCAGATCTAGTTTCATCCATCCGGGCTGGGATATCAGGAGTACTAAATCATATGTACAATGGCTTTACATTAATAGTCATTCCGATCATGGGTCTATATCTATAGACGACTGTTTATGTACATGTAATGAAAGTTTATAAGCTGAACATGGGTATGCCTTCCCTTAGCAATTCATGTAAAATCAAATATCATGAAATATGTATTGTAATTGATGCAATTCACCTTCCACTTCGATACCTCCTCATCACATCATAAAGCATTTCATTCGACATTGGCATTTTTCTGACTTCATGCTTTAGGGGGCAATTGTTATAGATCCATTTGGGCACATCAAATCCCAACATTCAGATTAGTGTTTTAGGGCTCATCAAACCCTGAATTTAGTTGTTTCATGCCCTAAACAAGTCAACCCTTTGAATGCCTCCTTCCCAGATAGTTTCATGACTTGAAGACATCTAGAAATTGCCTCTAGAGGGACCAGCGCAAGTAAGGCCTTATGAAGGTGCGCTGCAGAGTAGTTAAGTCCACTACCAGGGTGCTTTGTAGAGCCCTTAGGCTTCCTTTCACCTGCGCTGGGTGAGAATGAGCGAAATTCACACAGGGATTGGGGAATATTCTTATCTTTTGGAGTCATCTAGAAGTTTCCCTATCTTATCAACTCCTATGAGCTCGAAAATGGATGAGGAATGAGTTAAGGAGAATCCTATCCTCTCATCCCTTCCTCCATGGAACTAATTCTATGTATGGAAGGCCATTCAATGTCACCATTAATGACAAAACCTCCTTCATCTTCCTATAAATTGACCACTCATCTAAGTGATTAGGGGTTGGATTATATTGAATTGTAAGGAGATAATGCTGCTATGAGATTTAACTTTTGAGAAAATGATGTGATGCCAGAAGCTTGTCTTGCTTTTGATGTGATGTGGATGGGATCTAAGCTGGAGGAATGACTTTGAATTAGACACTGATGGTTGTAATTCCTTCTTCTATCTAATAAAGTGTTTGAACCTTTTTCCATAAGTTGTGTTCTTTCATAATGCTTATATGTATGAATTGCTTATGATACCTTTCATTTATATTCAATGGATCATATGCTTTGATTGGTTTTTGTCTTCTGTTGTGTTTATAGGGTACTTCTCAAATGAATTAAGTATGGGAAGGAGAAACGAAATCGATACAAGGCAGACGAGAGGAAAGCGGGACTACAGGTAGGCCTTCTATCTTCTCATCTTGTGCTACCATGGCTGAAACCACACCTTACCAAATGCAGTAACAAGGGGAGCACACCACATGAGGTAGAACGCGTTGCGCCGGCCGTCGCGAGGGAAATCGAGGAGTGTCCACGGACTAGACTGGAAGGTGAATTGGAGTCTCACATAGATGGTG
This sequence comes from Pinus tabuliformis, assembly GCA_031772625.1. Taxonomy (NCBI): domain Eukaryota; kingdom Viridiplantae; phylum Streptophyta; class Pinopsida; order Pinales; family Pinaceae; genus Pinus; species Pinus tabuliformis. The sequence continues at coordinate 268,300,143 of CM062812.1, forward strand.
TGACCACCTGACTAGCCGTAGGGAGAACAATCTCAGCGCTCTAGAGAGTTGAAAGAGAGCGTGGGACTCTAAATGAGTTTGTTTGGGAGCTGCGTGGTGAGGGAGGTAAGCGTAGAATCTGCATGGTACAAGGTTCACACCCACACACGGGGGGCTGCACTGCCACGTGGGTCAACTAGGAAGTAACCATTGATGTCACTATTCATGATGAGATGTCCAAATTAAGGCAAAAGGGAGCAGGCAGTGGACAATTAAGACACGAATTAAGGGCTAGATTTGGGACGATCGACCACTAAGAATGCATTAATGACTCAAAAATGAGGGGAACAGTCGAATTCAAATTCAAAAGACGCTATAAAACTCCAAGGACTAACTACAAGACAACACTTGGTTGTTTGGGATTTGAGCAATTGCAGAGTATTGAGCGCAAAGCAATATTACCATCTTTGAGTACGTGACAGAACCTATCCTGTGCAAACACGATGACTGCTACCAAGCCAGGTGTGAAATTTGTCGACGACACTGCTGAGGAGCTCAAAGATGAGGCAGTTGCACCAGAAGTTTCGAAAATCACCACATACACCTCGGACGAGGAAAGATAAATAGATTATGGGACCAGTCCGTGTGTCCCCAAGAAACCCATGGTTTGGCAAGATATCAATGGAAGAAAAAGGCAAGGCCGTCACCATTGAATCGAACCAAGAGGAGGAGGACAGAGCCATGGTGGTCAGGGTCAAGGGACTCGGCCTAAACTTGGCTTCCCTTCTACGGGATATATTATATCAGTTGTGTTGGGTGTGGAGCCTGATTATCTTCTATATGCAAAGGTATCGCCACATTGGACCCCAGTTCGAAATGGGGGCGGCAACGCCGCTGTAAAATATTCGCTGCAGGGGGGTCCAGGGGGGGCAGCTGCGACCTTTGGGAGCCCCCCCCTGGCGGGGGGTTTCGGGGGCAGCGCCCCCGAAGCTAAAAACAACTGTAAAATTGCCTTGTAAAAGTATAGTAATTTCTAGTCAATCTGGGCCGTTCATTAGGCGGATGATCTGACGGTAGAACTTATGTTTAGTTTAGGGTTTTTTGCCCTAGAAGGCAACCCCTCTCTATGTATGAGGGCATTGTATTTGAGGCTGTGTGATAGATGTGTATTCTGTGAGCGAGAAACAAAGAGGTGAGACTGTGAGAGAAAACAGAGGATATTACAACGGATTTGTTGTAGGTTGTGTCTCTTCATTTTGCTGGATAATAGAAAGGAAGGACTGGCTGTTCGGGGTGGACGTAGCCCAAACTGGGTGAACCACATATATCTGTGTCTCTCTTGTTTTATGCGCTTTCTGTGTTTATATTTCTGTAATATTTTATGTGTTCCATTGCTCCATAATATATAATTTTCTAACAAGTTGCAGGATGGAGCGACAATAGAACTTTGAGCGAGAGAAGGATGCGCAGTGCAAATGCTCAACGAACAGAGAATCAACATTGAGCAGCTTAGTCTCCAACGCGATGAAGTGCTTGCGCAGAAGCAACAGCTAGAGCAAATGGTAGAGGAAGCATGTCGCCACGTTCTAGAGCTAGAAATTGTGACAGACCTACCAGTTGGAGTGCGAATCCACAAATTAGCCAGTGGATTCTGCGAGGCAAAGGAGGAAGCAACGAGGGTACAGCTAGACCTCAACCTTCAGATTGCCGAGCTGCAATTAAAGGCGCAGTCCTCTACACCCCAGAAGTTAGGGAACAGTGTGCTAGCGCTATTCAAAAAGGGTTGGAAGAAATAGGACAGGCAGTACAGAACTACACCGCTATGTTGGAGGAATCCTTCGCGGTTCTCACTTCATTACAGGAGGACCCCAACATAAGGTGCCTAGAAATGGAGGCACGAGAGTTTAAGGTGTAGTATGACAGTGTACGCGGAACGGCGCAGACAGTTGTCTTGACCCAGCGGCTTGCGAAGCTACAGCAGACAAAGGCGTTGAAGGAACAGGTAGATGTCGCACGGCACAAAGAAGCGGTTCTTAAAGCACGCGTCTAGCCTTGGATTGATGAGGCCATCCTCATCACTACAAAAATTGAAGGAAAGCTCGCACAGATGAAGGCGATGCATGCCTTAAGACAGGGAGTTGCCCCTGACAGCGAGACTCTGGCCTAGAGAGTGGAGCAGATTCAGCAGACTGTAGATTAGTGCGTCGCAGACCTCTGGGATGCGAAGGCACGGTTGGAGGGACTTCATGCCAAGATCGCCGCATTAGCAGAGTGACTCGAGACAAGTCACGATGATCGTGTTGGGGGCCTGTTGGGCATGGAATCCCCCCCACAACAGGTTTTGAGGCTCAAAGCCCAGGTTTTGGTCAAAGATGTTGTAAAACTCCGCGAATTGTGGGCACAGAGCACGAAGTGTATAATTGAGTCATAAGGTTGTCCTCCCTAAGCATTGTATTGTAAACTAATGTAAAGTCGGCCTACCCATGGTCCACGGACCATGGGATTGTATAAATAGAGTGAGGCTCTAAGCTGTAAATATAGTTAAGGGGAAGTGATGAATAGATGAATAGCGAAGGAATGGTTTGAGCTTAGAGTAGAGTTCTAAGTGTCTTGGGTTGTAGTAGTAGGAAGAGGCTATACAACTGAGTGTGCAAAGGCCTAGTAGAGTCCACAGCTGAGTGCACGGACCCCTGCAGTTGAGTGCGTAGGGCAGTGACGAGTTTGTATGCAAGATTGAAGATTAATAAAAGAGAAGTTGATTCATATTCCTGTGTATTTGCTATGCATTTTCTTTATGGTTGTATTCATTTATGTATTACGCGCATTGTTATGATTAATGAATATAGTATAATCACCATAAATCTTACACACACAAGTTAAGTAATCGGTTAATTAACAAGGATCTTGGGTATTATATTGGTTGCGCCCCGAGTAGGGCTGCGCAGAAGCCGCACCGCAGGTCGCAAAGGGATCACAAGTGCGCATAGTGATAGGTCAGACCGTGGACCTCCAGAAGCCCATCAAACATCCCTAGGGTGTGGAAACCTAGTTCTAGCACCCTCCCATACTACTTTGAGTGAGACCTCAGTTTGCGCTCCGCGCACTGTTGCCAAAAGGGCCAGTAGTACCGAGATTTGCTAGGCTAAATCACCTCTGAACCTGGGTCAGGCCCCACTAAGACAACACAAATATACATAGATATTTTCCCCTGGATCCCAAAATTGGGACTACCAGATTGGTTTTTCATTATGTTCCTTTCAATGTTACAATACATATATATACATGCTGAAGCATCCAATACCATGGACCGAAAACCATCGCACCCAATATCATGTGCGAAAACCATGCACAAAACCATAGGTAGGTCTGCCCACCTAATATAGGGTCCAAAAAAAATTTCCTAGGGCGCTACCCCAGACCCTATAGAGGGGGGCTAACCGTCGCCCTATGACCCCCCCGCTACGCAATCGGTGCAACGAAGGGGGCGCTCCACCCCCCCTCTAACCCCCAGGTTAACTAGGGTAGCTAGTCGTGGAAAGAATATAACACAACCCAACAACAATGAAGCAGTTGGTTGAACATGCTAAGCAGGCGGTAATGCAGTGTACCGCCGAGGTTGCATTCATACAGGTGGAGCTGGGAGGTCTTCACACCAAGATCTCCTCCTCGGCCGAGTGACTTGGGGTGAGTCACCAAATTTGTGTTGGGGGCCTATTGGGAACGGGTTCCCTAGGGTCAATTTTGGGGTTAAAATCCCAAGTTTTGGGGCTAAAGGCCCAAGTTCTATATAAATAATGTAAAGTCTCCGCATTTTGTGTTTGCAGAGCGCGAAGATGTAAATAGTCAAAAAGGGTTTTCGCCCTTAGTTTAGGTAGCTTGTTTCAGCTTGATGAGATCCACCCTTTGTCCGCGAACCATGGGAATGTATAAAAATGGAATCTTAGAAGAGTCTAAGTCACTTCAGTTCTGAGTAAGTTTTTGGGCAATTGATTGATGTAATGGGTCCGTGAGGGCTAAGAGAGAAGAGTCTTAGTGTAGGAAGAGGCTCTGCAGCTGAGTGCACAGAGGCCTAGGATAGAAGTCTGCAGCTGAATGTGTAGACCCCTGCAGCTGTGTGCGTAGACCCTTGCAGTTGTCTACGCAGGGAAGTTAGAGTCTGTACTGGAGATCTGAACCATCAATAAAGAGAATTATTCTGGAGATATCTGTGTATGAGCTATTATACTTCTATTATGAATGTATGCGATTATGTCATGTTGAATACTGGGTTTATGATTTAATGTTGTATTGATGTGCAAATCTATGTGTTTTACTTTGTCATATGAACGCAAATAAGAATATATGTTTATGTGAAGATAATCATAATGCATGTTGAAGTTAACCAGTATTTAAGCTAATATGGGTAGACAGAGAGTAAGAGTAATTACATAGGTGCATAAACCTCTAAATTGGCTATTTAGGGTCCGCGAAGGATGATCACAAACCTTCACAAAGGTTTCAAAGCCGGATAAGAGAAGTGCATTGATAAGCCCTAAAAGGCTTATCGGTCTACGTGAAGGAAGGTTTAGGGTATAAAACGACATCACAACTATCTCAGGGTGCAGAAACTTGGTTCCTACATCCCCCCATACTACTCCGAGTGAGACTTCAGTCTGCACTCCACTGATTGATGCCGAAAGGGCCAGTAGTGTAGGGATTTGCTTGGCTAATTAATGTTGAACCTGGGTCAGGGCCCATCAAGCCAACACCACCCTTTGGTATAAATAGTCCCTCAAAACTCAATGTATAGGCTTTTGGTTAGCCAAGCTTCTTCTGAGACTATTTTAAAGAAGGATTGGATAGTATTGTAACGCGCCTTGGCTTCTCCACTTCACAGAGTGAGTACATCTCTTTGGAGGATCAGGCAGATGTGGATGTAACGTTCCACTATTGGGGCTAGCAGGTTTACATGGATGTATTGTATGATTGTGACTTACACTTCTTTATATAATAAGAGCCAGCACATTTTCATGTATATGTTGTTATTGTATTTGGACTGCTCTTGTTTCTTTAATGATATGTATTGTTTAACTTACATACTTGTGTATGAACTGATTCACATGCAATTATATGAATCTTGTAGTTGATGTGTTTCATATGTTGTTAATGTTGTCACCGTCCGTGTTGACTGCTTTGCCGGACATCAAATAGACCTTTCACTTAAACCTTGCTGTAACAACTGTCACACTCGTCTCAGGCTGATCCATGAGTGTTTTATGTGTTATCTTACTTTGTATAATGTGACTGTTGCATCTGAGTGGACTACTCTACCAGAAGCTGTGTATGTCCTTTGTGTTGTGCGTTCCTAGCTGATTTGGGACTGATCCCTCTCAACCTAGAACTCACCTTCACCTCCTTCCCCTTTCGAAGTGTTGGAACCTCTCATACACCTTCCTTGACTCATTGCATCAGTCACACCCTTACTGCTGATAGAGTTATTCTACTTTCCTCTGTGTGACACCTCGGTCAAGGAATTACCTTACGACCCACTGCTGGGACTCCTATACTAAACAATATGAGGTATAATTGGGACTTCTTACCGAGAAGATCCCCTTGACATGTTGGTAGGTCCAGCACCATCAATCGAAAGTTATGAAGGATAATAAATTGTCACCAAAGTTGCAAAAAATGGGTACTATGGCATACAAATTGGAGCTTCCTACATCTTCCCGAGTGCACCCAATTTTCCATGGTTCATGCTTAAAGAAGGTTATAGGTGACAAGCTCCCAGTTCAAACAATATTGCAGAAATTGATGAGGAAGGAAAATCATATTGGAACATGAAGCAGTCACGGAAACAAGAACCCAGCAGCTGCAAAATCAATCAATTTCAGAGTATCTCATCAAGTGGAAGAAATTACCCATGAAATATTATGCATGGGAGGCTAATAATTTTATACAGAAGCATCCAGAACTACTCAAGTGTTGAGGACAAAACTTTTTTGAAGGATAGGGGAATGTTAGGTCCCTATACTACTAGTTTAGCCCCTTACTGTTATTAGTGAAACCCTCTTATTATATTGTTGTGCATATGTAGCCTCCATATTCTTATTATTGTGCCCCATACAAGCCCACTATTGTTATTTTTGTGCCCTTACAATATTATTTTTATGTAGGCTCTAGTTATATTATGACCCCTTCGACTCCTATATATAGAAATGAGGTCTTTGATGAGCCTCAACATTGCAGCAAAAATGTTGCAACTCCTAGGACTACCAACTTTACTTTATAAACCCAGGGTTTCGTATAAACTTGGATGTGACAATGCTATATACACAGTAGATGCATCATTCAACTCATGTCACTTCTCAACTAGGGCACTTGACGAATAGGGTTCCAGACCATTCCTCTATTGGACTAAAGGGATTCTAACTATTGATAGTGGAATGTAAAACTAGTTCTAGTATAAGAAACATAAATGTTAGTCAATTCAGGAAATGAAATATGCGAACTTGTAAATGCTATAATATGACATAAATCATCTAGCTATGAAATGACACAATTCACTTGCAGGAAGGAAAATATGCTAACCTCACACTTGATCATCTAGCTACCAGAATTTCTTGAAAATAGGAATTTATTCTATCATTTCAAAATCCAAACATGTATGCATTTAATTATAACCTTCACACTTGCAAAATAGAAAAAGTCCTAAATGCTAAATTCGTAAATATAAAAACTAATTCTATATGATCTTGCAGGGGGGAAATGAATGAAAATCCTAGTCTGGGTGGAACTTCTTGTTGGAGAGGTAAATCCCCTCTACGGATAGAGGCGATCCCAACTAGCCCAATAGGGGTCTAGCAACAATCACACAATGCTGCCACGCATGTTCCTAGTTACACTTAAACAAGAAGTAAAGAGCACCTACTTGGATTCCTGCGCTGTCGTTGGACGAAGAGATGTCTCCTTCGCTCCTTCGCTTCGGCTGGTCACAGTCCTCCGCGATCCTCGCGAACGGACACCTGCACACACGAAGAGAAAGCAAACGCAAGCGTGAAATCTAGTAAAAGTAACTATATGTCAGTCAGAAAAGACATAATTCACATTTATCCATTGCATAAACAAACGAGAATGGAACAATAATAGCAGTCATCTATTATTAATCAGAATAGAGAAGAGTACAACCAAATGTTCTGACGTCGATAAACTTCTCAGGAGGGATCAGTCAGCATGTATCTCAAGCATTCACCTTTGAGGATGGTTCTCCCAAGACAAACAACTCTCTCTCTCTCACACAAATGTCACAAACAAACTTCCCCAAGCAATGAATCACTTCCACGCCTAACACACCAAACCTATAGCAGCAATCTGAGCACTACAAGCTCTGTGCAATCCAAGCTAAGTCTAGCTAGTTCCCACTAGTTTCTAACTAGCTGCTCATGGTAATGGTGGAAGTTTATATAGGAGAAGGAGTCTCCTAAAAAGGTGGAAGGATGAGCTTATCTTCAAGGGGAGTAGTTGCAAAGGGTCGAACAGACATGCCATAGAAGGGAGTCGATATTCACAAAGCTAACAACCAAGCCTGGAGAGATCTGGAAGGCTGGTTGTTTGAACAAATTCGCCCAAACTGGATCAGCGCGGATTATATGGAGACTGCCGCACTGTCAGCACATAACAATAACTGAACAAGTCATGTCAGCGCGGAAGAACACGGGAAAGCCGCGCTGTGCGTCATCGCGGAAAAGTGATGTTATTCCGCGATGGCAGTGCACAAAATACACTGTGAGGCGCTGGTCATCGCGGTTATTTTAGGAACAGACGCGCTGATGCACAAAACTTTGGAAAAATGGGTTTTAAGCCAGTTCAGGGATCAAACACTTAGTGATTGTGACTTCTGGACACAGCAGGGTGACTGACAGGAAGGCAGTGATAAATTACTGTGTAACAGATGCCCCCTAAAGCATGAAGACCGAGAGAGTGGGAGGGGTGAAATGCTTTACAACACACGCCGAACTGGAACACCACCAGGAAGTACCGAAAAATCTCTGACAATCATATACATGCAGTCCAGGCATGGGCGCAGCCATCCAAAAGACATGCGAGACTGGTCTATGGTATGGACGCAGCCACCCAGCTAAAGAGACCATAATAATGACAAGGTATGGTCGCAGCCATCCATGAAGACTCAAGTATGGGCGCAGCCATCCATCAATGAGTCATGTAATGATTATCCACAAAATCGCAACCTGGACCACAGTGAGCAAGGATCCAGGGTCTTGCGCTCCATCTCGACCCGAACAGAGTACAAGTCCACACGTGTGAATACAGGGGTTGGAGTCGAACATGCATGAACATCGTCTGATTACCGGCCAATGATGAGAACCGTTAACAGACGCGAGAGGTACCACCAATAATGACAATGGCCCTCAAGGTACTATAGGTACAATCCGTGGCGTGTGAATCAATGAGCTGGTGTCGAACACCCACGGAATCATTCGATCGTAGGTCAATGATGTAAACCTTGCGTCGAACACGAGGAACCTGCCATTGAGGCATGCAGGCTCCAAGGCACCTGGAAGGAGTCTCTAAGTCACTTTCTCGGATAATGAGTTGAAGTCGACGAGAAGTGGCCTTGATCGAAGGTGGGCCATGATGATTCCCACATCATCGACATGAGACAGAGGTATAATAATTTGTGATGAGATAGCGAACGAGGTTGCATTGTGGCAGAGGACAACTTCTCTTGAACATATAACGGCACTGTAACGGATTTGGCAGTACTTGACATCAAATGAGCAGCGGATAGGATGATGACGGCAATGAACAGATGAGAGGTCAAATAGGATATCCCAAACCCATGGGGGCTAGTGAAAACGAGATGAGATGACCCCACCCAGACACGAAACAGCGGAGTGCCATGTTCAAGAGTGACGTACTGCCGAGACGACTGTAATCAAAGTTCCATTTTCCCCACCTTTGCAGGCAGGTACCCCGATTATTTTTGGATGACAAGCTTGACGGGGGTAACATATGCTTGATGTGTGTCATGTTGACAATATCCGATGTCATTGAGTGTTTAACGAGCCTGACAAAGGAAAAACTCGGCTTCTTTTCTTGTTTCGAGAGTCTGAAAAGAATGCGGAAAAGGAGACTCCAGGGGGGTCCTTTTTCGTACAGTTGTGTCTCTCGAGCCCGAAAAAGTATAAAATTGTGCTCGAAAGAACTGCTCGGTCATTACAACCGAGGAGTACTTTTCATGAATAGTGTCTCCGACCGGAAAAAGTAAAAAAGTGGTCGAAGACACGTCGTTTTGGAGCCAATAACGAGTGCGAAACGACAAACACCCGGCAATCTCTTTAGTTTAAACAGTCGGAAAAAGAGCTTTAAAAGCGACCGCCTCTCGTTCCTTTTAACGAGTCGAGAGGGGGACTCGGCAATCTTTTCATCTTTAAACGGTCGGGAAAGAGCTGAAAGAAGACCTCCATTTTTATTCTCTTTAACGAGTCAAAAAGGGAAAAATACTCGGCAATCTTTTCATATTTTACGAGTCAGAAAAGAGCTTAAAGGCGACTCGTCCTAGAGGAACGAGTGGTATAAAAGGTAGCAACTGGTTCCGGCAATGGTGGAACTGCTCAAAACGTGTAATGGTCAAGAGGCTGGCTAATAAAACCACTCATCGCTGCGGTTCCTCAGGAAAGGATAAAGAACCAAGTGAGAGCATATGATCGGCCAAAGAGATGGTGGCGATGGAATGAAACAACCAAGGCTCATCTAGCAGAATTCAGCGGATAAAAATGGCAATCACGAGATGTAAATCGGGTATGGGTTCATTTTTACACAAGCTTGAACCGTGAAGAACTTTGCTTGGATTCGGTTTCATGTTTACACAAGCTTGAAACGAAAAACTATGCTTGTTATAAGTTCGCATGCCCCCAGCATAATGACGCAAAACGAGGTACATGCCCCCCAAGCTTCATTGCATTCAACAAAGTGGATGGAATGAAGGTTCACTCTCGAGATCTAGGAAAGACTCGATTTGGAAAGGGAGGTGTTTCATTTTTTAATGAGGTTGACACAGCACAAGAACTATCCTCATAACCCTTGTTTCATTTTTTAACGAGCTTGACACAAGATCAGGAACTATGCTCGGACACCTAGTTGCATTTTTTAAGGAGCTTGACACAGGAAAGCGAACTATGCTCCGACCAAGCCCAATTTCATTTTTTAGGGAGCTTGACATAGGAAAGTGAACTATGCTCCGACCACCTTGTTTCGTTTTTTAACGAGGTCGCCACAAGATCAAAACTATCCTCGGCCAGATCCAGTTTCATTTTTTAAGGAGCTTGACACCGGAAAGGAACTATGCTCCAACCAGACCCAGTTTCATTTTTTAAGGAGCTTGACACCGGAAAAGAACTATGCTCCACCCGACCCAGTTTCATTTTTTAAGGAGCTTGACACCGGAAAAGAACTATGCTCCACCCGAACTTCATCATAATGAATAGGAAGTCGGGGCTTCCAAGAGTGGCGCTCCCGGTGGGAGGTCAATATCTCGGAAGTCAGGATCCAATGCCCCCAGGACACTATGCACGATGGCGACATTGCTGGATACGGGCACAGGGTAGGTGGCCACATAGTTGATTTGCGGCGAGGCAGATGCAACTTGTGGATGAAAGCCAGGAGGGAAGGACGAGTGCGCCGGAGGGGCTTGTGGACGAACGAACGATAATTGATCGAACGTCACGATTCTTCCATCGTGTGGAAAACAAACCACACGGAAAAGTGAAGAAACAAGGGCTCCCATGGCATACACATAATCACGACCAAGGAGAAGACTGAAGTCTAAAGAACCTTGGGTAACTGAGATGTCTATATAGACAGTCTTGCCCCCCAAAGTAATAGGAAACTTCGGGAGGATCCCTAATGGTTGACTCGTTCCTCCGTCAAAGGCGGTGAGATTCGGTGCGACAGGTACAAGCGATGGGGAACCCAAAGCCTGCCAAGTAGTAACGGGCATAAGACTAACCGATGCGCCTTCATCCAATACAGTGCCAGGCAGCGCCATATGGGAGGCATAGGCGGTGACCCAGAAAGGCACATGGGATGGAAGGGGAGGGGTAGTCAAACGACTCCAATCAAAGGAGATGACCGAACTACTTGGTGGGGGAACCATATGGTTGCCCCCCTGCTCGGAAAGAACCGAATCTAAATTCTCCGGAGAGGTTTCAGGAGAACCTTGATCAAGCGCAGGAGAATCTGAGGAGACGAGAAGAACATGAGAATTTTGCTCTTCCGAAACAGAGTGCTTGAGAGGAGGTGAACTCGAATCAACACCCTTTCCGACCAACGACGGGTCTGGAACAGACTGGACACAGCCAGGTTCGGGAAGAGGAGCCTGGACAAGAGAGGAATCTGAAGCAATCTCTTTGTCAGCAAGGGCGCGATCTACAGTTGTAGAAAGACGTTGATAACCGGCGGGAAATGGATTCGGGGGAGCAGCAAGACTTTCCAACACAGCAGAGGCTTTATCCATGAGTGGACAAAGGTGAAGGGGATGTTTTCCTTCACAAAGTCGACAAGGGATTCGAATCTTCCCTTTTCCCTTACCATTCCCAATTGATAAGGTAGCATCGCCATGATCTTCAGCGGACGATGAAGGGCAGGCCGGATCATGGGACCAAACTTCTAATACCCTGGGAATGCCAGGACAATCACGAAGCAGATGGTCCTCCCTGCATAATCGACAAGGAAACTTAACCTTCCGCGGAGGAGCAGAAGGTGACCCGACTTCGGGTGTACTGGAGTGGATAGCTGGACTTGAGAGGGGGACTGTGTGTGTACGCTCTCCCTTATGAGACTTCTTCCTCTGGGTCTTCTTCTTCTTCTTCTTAGCCACCTGGTTACCCACATCGAGAGTTTCACCAGGCGAAGTACAAGAGGAAGACATAGAAGTAGGCGTCGAAGGGGAGAGATCCACCTTAGGATCAACATGACGTTGTTCAGGTGGAGGGACTGATGGACTAACAGCCGATACGGTAGGGACCAAAGAGGTTGAAAACAACCACACAGGCAACCCGACAGTTAACCCTGGTAGGGACAACGTCGCCATATACGGAGCACCAACATTCCCAAGAGGAGGGAATTGTCCTGGGTTCCCATCAGAGGGGGAACCTGGGTTAGTGAATCCTGGAAAAGTTGCCATAGCAAACGAAAATGAAACCTACTCAAGCTAACGCACACAAGATCTAACCAGGTGATGTTATCGAGGCCGAATAAATTTTTAAGACACAGGAACCAAACTTGACCTTTTCATGTTTCAGGAGTCGAGAAAAGGACAAAGATGACTCCAGTCTCCTTCGAATGTTTAATGAGCACGAAGTGACAAGACGCTCACAGGCACCTTTTCGTTTAGGGAGTCCGAAAAGGATCAAAAGCGACTGCTCTGGAACTCTAGGTAGAGGGTGTGCCAAACTCTTCGCAAAACCACAGAATACTTTTTAGGGTACGGGTGGTCAATCTTCGTGAATGCTGTGTTCACTGCATTGCGAATTGTAGGGCGGCCGACTCGGCTTCCTATGGATAAAGGATAAAAGCCTAGTGGGGTCTCCCTATATACTCGACGGTACGTGGGAGCGCAGTCCGTATTAGACCACTATCGAGTCACAGAAGGAGGAATCACCCAACCTAATGTGAAACAACAGTGACTATGTTTTAAGACGCCGGAACACGTCTCTAACCTAGACCTCTAAATATTTGCGTTTAGTTCCAATGCGTTTTTAGATTCATTTGGTTCATTTTATAGTTGATCTTGAGATTAAGTTTCGATTTCAAGCTCTATCGTATGTTCGCTCACAATTACTTAGATGCAATCTATATGCAAAAGAATTTCGTTTCGTTCGATGAATTCTAGCTACGAGAGAGCAAAGAATTTTTTAAACAAAACGAATACAAACAAACAAGCAGCTAAATGCAACTAAAGCGAGGAAAGGAAACTTTTCTTTTGAAAATGCAAATCAATGAAATGTTCTTTTCCTTTTCGAATTTTAAAGTAAGCTACTAATTCGTTTTCTTTTCAGTGACATAAAACACCTAAAGGAATTTGGAGGAACTTGAACACCAAGTAAACTACTTAATGAGAGCACACAAAGTTCCCGAAAACACTCAACCAAAGTCTCGAAATCAAAAGGAAACAAGGCAATGCACGAGCTATGTGATCTAAGCTCTGCAAAACAAGCAAGGATCGCAAGCAAGGAGGAAGCGAAAAAGACCACTTGGAAGCACAATCCAATACACTCTGACAATCACTGAAAAAATGCGACAACGAGTCTAGAACGAGCTGGTCAATCAAGCAAACAGGGATCCTCACGGAAGGCTTGACACACACACGGCCACTAGATGTCCTAGGGTTCAGAGTGCGCAATCAATAGAGAAAAGCAAACATCCGACGGACCAGAGTCGCAGCCAGTCAATTAGAGACCCAACACAATCCAGTAATCGCAAAAGTAAGGATGAAAACACGAACCAAGCAGCGAGAAGGGAAGTTGTTTGCAAACTCAAAACCAAGCAAAACGAAACCCTATGGAGTTGAGCTCCGTAATCAAACAGTTCAAAGTTCAGAGAGTGAAAAACAAGTCATCAGACAAGTGGGGAGAAGAAGGGAAAGTCACAGCAAGAGGTTTAGGAGGTCAATTTGGACAAAAATGAGTTTTTCAGGCTCAGCGCGGGTAGCCTTCAGCAACTTGGCGCTGACAGGGGGAGGCCTTCAGCAACTTTGCGACGTCAGCGCGGAAAGTCAGGGAAAAGGCGCGCTGCCCTAGAAGAAACGAGGTCAGCGCGGATATAAGGCACACAGACGCGACGACCAAAATCACAAAGAAGAGTGGGCGCGATGTCAGCGCGGAAGAACACGAATAAAGCGCGCTGCCCTTGAAAACGAGGTCAGTGCGACTGTTAGACGTACAGGCGCGATGAAGAGAAAACCAAAGAACAGAGTCGCGATGTCAGCGCGACTGTTCCGAAATAAAACGCGCTGGGAGTAAAAAACAAGGAAAGCCAAAATAAAAACTTCCCAAACCAAAGGCAGGAGCTTTTTAATAATAAAGACGCTTTCCAGAAACACCCAGAAAGTTCATAAGCAATAAAGACAATCCCAAAAACCCAAAAAGAGATCAATCAAAGCCAAACACAAAAGTGGACTCAAGAGACAAAAAGGCTGATCCCCAGCGGAGTCGCCAAATTGTTGGAGAGGTAAATCCCCTCTACGGATAGAGGCGATCCCTACTAGCCCAATAGGGGTCTAGCAACAATCACACAATGCTGCCACGCATGTTCCTAGTTACACTTAAACAAGAAGTAAAGAGCACCTACTTGGATTCCCGCGCTGTCGTTGGACGAAGAGATGTCTCCTTCGCTCCTTCGCTTCGGCTGGTCACAGTCCTCCGCGATCCCCGCGAACGGACACCTGCACACACGAAGAGAAAGAAAACGCAAGCGTGAAATCTAGTAAAAGTAACTATATGTCAGTCAGAAAAGACATAATTCACATTTATCCATTGCATAAACAAACGAGAATGGAACAATAATAGCAGTCATCTATTATTAATCAGAATAGAGAAGAGTACAACCAAATGTTCTGACGTCGATAAACTTCTCAGGAGGGATCAGTCAGCATGTATCTCAAGCATTCACCTTTGAGGATGGTTCTCCCAAGACAAACAACTCTCTCTCTCTCACACAAATGTCACAAACAAACTTCCCCAAGTAATGAATCACTTCCACTCCTAACACACCAAACCTATAGCAGCAATCTGAGCACTACAAGCTCTGTGCAATCCAAGCTAAGTCTAGCTAGTTCCCACTAGTTTCTAACTAGCTGCTCATGGTAATGGTGGAAGTTTATATAGGAGAAGGAGTCTCATAAAAAGGTGGAAGGATGAGCTTATCTTCAAGGGGAGTAGTTGCAAAGGGTCGAACAGACATGCCATAGAAGGGAGTCGATATTCACAAAGCTAACAACCAAGCCTGGAGAGATCTGGAAGGCTGGTTGTTTGAACAAATTCGCCCAAACTGGATCAGCGCGGATTATATGGAGACTGCCGCGCTGTCAGCACATAACAATAACTGAACAAGTCATGTCAGTGCGGAAGAACACGGGAAAGCCGCGCTGTGCGTCATCGCGGAAAAGTGATGTTATTCCGCGATGGCAGCGCACGAAATACACTGTGAGGCGCTGGTCATCGCGGTTATTTTAGGAACAGAGGCGCTGATGCACAAAACTTTGGAAAAATGGGTTTTAAGCCAGTTCAGGGATCAAACACTTAGTGATTGTGACTTCTGGACACAACAGGGTGACTGACAGGAAGGCAGTGATAAATTACTGTGTAACACTTCTAGTCATGGAGTCCAAGCTGAGCGGTTAACCTACTCCTACACTAGGCTATACTACCATTTTAGTTCAAGACAGGGTCAAAACAGGCAGCTATAGGTTTGCTATAGGAAACTGCTACAGGATGTGATGAACTGCTACAGGATGTCCTATACTACTATAGGAAGTTGGATGAGAGGTTTTGAGGGACAATAATGATGAGATGAAGTGTTAGAAAGGAGCATGATAGTTGTGTAAGGTGTAGGGGAGGTGAACATCACTGAAGGACAAGCCCATCACTTTAATAAGGTCAGATCTTCCCAAGACAACTTACTCACGGTGGCTAGAAAACAGAGGTTCAGGTATGGGCTGGTATGCTTCAAGATAAGGTGGAGAAGACCTAGGTTGAGTTGGCTTGAGGTATGCCTTCCTGTAGATCAAACATACCTACAATAAAACATGTTTCTCTTTTCATTTACACATTATTTCACGTCAACATGGAAAGGATGAGTTTAATTTAGAAAGTATGACATAACTATTGTTAGAGACTAGATCTATGGAATGAACTACCTTCTAAGCTACAACAATCTTAAGAAGCAAACTAACCACTGCAAATATTTCAAAGGAATCATAAACAATTATTTACATAAAAATGAAACTTAACCTAAGAAATGAACAAAGGACAAACTCTGTTTTTGGGTTGTGAGAGTGGGATCCCCTAATCATAGTCCCATAAGGGAGATGGGATAGGGGTCGCTATCACAATATTTTCTAGTATATTTTCCTTCGCTAGACTGCAACACTAATCTACTCTTTAATCTAATGAAAGAATGGATAAGCAACAACTTTGATCAACTTTCTAAGCTACATAGAAAACAGAAATAAAATTAAGGAGTAAATCAACCTTTTAAGCTAAGAATACAGATACAAAGGAGAGGAAGTTCTACTGCTAGTGTTTTGGAGAATTTAGCATCTACGGATAAAATCTAATTCACTAGACAAGTAGCTGTCCCTAGAACAATAGTTTAAAATGTTTTAGACTTTTCCTATAAACAACAGAGAGTCATAAATTCTCGGCGATAATCATCTAACACAGTGGTATAATCATCCATATCTCACCTTGTCATCCTTAGTTTATGAACGAGACATGCTTGCGTGACCTCATTTTCCAGTCTGATCTCAACGTCCATCCACATGCTTTTCTTCCTCAATCGTACCCGATCTTCTTTGAGTTTGCGAAGTCTAAGGTTCCCTCATTGAATGGTTTCCCGAATCCTTATATGGTCATCCTAGCGTAGCTATGTGATTTCTTCGTCCTGGTCTTCGTGCGTTGCCATCACTGTGGGGGCTATTACGTGTAGATTTCTTTTGGTATTCCCTTCAGAAATCTCAGGTTCTACTCTGTTTCGCACCTTTCGAATCATTTCCGTGCTCAAGTTTTTGTATATGGTCCTATAGGCCCACCGAACTGCTGGCATGCGTAGGTGCACCCTATGGAATGCTTTGTCGTGGAGAATTGGTAATGCACGTCGCCTTTCCTGTTGCTGTGGTTTGTTTTGATTCTCTAGGCTGAGGTTGTTGCGTGCTTGTGCGGACTGTACAACATATGTCTGTACCCATCGGGAAAGGTGGGCGTGCAAGTCATTCTGCCCCATAGGATTGAATTTCATTCGAAGTTGGGGTTTTCCAAAACGTAGGTGCATCATCCTTCTACATCTGCACCAATCTTCAAAGTTCCTTGATGTGCTCCCCACCATCATGCGGGTGTTGCACGCAGTGCCCACTTTAGCGCATCGAACTGCTGCTGCTCTGGTACTGCACTTTCGAACTTGCTCAAAAATTTATCCACCACTGATAATCCATCATATTCGGTAGCTCCTTGTCTATGTTTTTACTCAATGCAATGATCTGATCATCATGTTGTAGTTCAGCGTTGTTACTTCGTGTAGCCGATTCTGCCATCGCTCTATCTCTTTGTCTGAATCTGAAGTGCAGGAGCTTTTGCGCTCCCACAAAATCCTTCCATCTACAGTCGGATTCACCTAATCCTCTCCTTATGCAGTTATCTTGTAGATACAGTTGAGATCATCATCATTATTGTCGTCATGCATCGATTCAGTGTATCGCGCTCCTTCGACTGGATCCAGCGGTACTACTACGCGTAGTGACTTTTTCTCAAAGGTCATTTTGCGCTTCTTCAGATTTATGACTCTGTTCACATCGGTAGCCCAGTCTATTCCTAGTAGCATGGGATAGGGATTGCTTTCATTGAAAATCTCTATCACTTCAAAATCTGCCTGCACGCTTGCACCTTCAATATCGACTGTCGCCCCTTGCAATCTTCCCATGGGAAAAATCTTTTGTTGGTTCGCCATCCGTAACTGAATAGGGGACCATTGCAACGTTGGTTTTCCCATGCGTTCCCACATTTGCTTTGGTAGTACATTCACATCCGAATGCAGGTCTAGGATTACCTGATCCATTTCGTACTTGCCTATTTGCACAGGCAACCTCATCTCCCTTCCTGTGCGCAATGCATGCTTTCCTAGTTTTCGGACCAAGCGCGGTTCTCCTAATCCCGTGCACCTAATAAGTTACTATAGTCCTTTGACTTCCTTATTGTTGCACAACAATTTCATGCATGTCTCCAGAAAGGTAGTGAGCATTGAAGGATCCATCCCTGGTTCTAGTTGATCCTTACTACCTGAAGTGGAGGCCTCCATGAAGCTCTTCTTAGCTTCCATGAATGTCTCCTTCGCGCATTCTAAATCAAACTCAGGTTCCTTTGTAGGAGCCTTACGAACCCATGCGATTTCTTCTGGTTGCTTCCCTTTATCATCTCCCATTGTCACATCGCTCTTGAGCATCATGTTTACGTTTGTGTCTTCTTCGCGTGGTTCAGACCTCATCATTTGTAAATTCTGGGTCGGAGGGGGTTGGAGTACCCCCTTTTTGCACATCTTCACTATCAGCAAAGGGAAATCTTTTTCCTCGTGATTAAATTAATTACAATACCAACATGACATCCTAGTCGGGTTCGTACAATTGCAGGCATAATTCCCCGGCCCTCTGCAATTGTAACAGATTATTTATCTGCGACCCCTTCCTAGTCCCATTCCACCTCAACCCTGACCGCGCCCCTAAAACCCAGCGCGCACCATCCCTGCATTTGGGTCGAGGGCTCATGTTTTAGCCTACACCCTGTAGGTAGGATTCCGATCCATCATTAGTTCATAGCTTCGGCAAGTGCGTTCGTCATGGCCTACCGACCTGCAGAAATTACAAAACAACTACTAGGACGTCTGCATATACTTCTGCAACAGATGACAATTATCCATGGTATATTTTCCTCCTATCTGGTAGATCATGCACCATAATGCAGATTCCGTGTTCGGACCCGCCTGTGCCTCTGGTCTTAATGGCATTGGCCCTCCTCCTGCCAAGTAGTTCGTGGACACTGGATAGTGATCTTTGTTGTGGCCCTGGCCTTTGCATTTTATGCACCATACTTCCTTGCCTGCCTCTGGCCGAGGTGCCCTATCTTGTTTCAAACTCTGCATTTCTAGACATAGATTCTATAGCTAGACGTGGATCTGTTGGACTCCCAATCCAAGGTCTTGTATAGGGGTCTCATGCAACCTCATTGCCATCTCCAACGCTTCGGCCTGGGTGGAAAGTTTTTGCTGTGACAGCGCCGTCCTTAAGTGTGGCGTAAGTGAGGCCATAAACCATGTGTGATGTTGTGCATCCGTTAATGTCATATTGGCTTCGTGGATCATACTCTTCAGCCTTTGGTCCAGATCCCAGGGGGTCTCACTTGGGAGCATCACGATCTCTTTAAACCCGATGATTGATTGTGTCTCTGACTTTGGCCTACTAAATTCCCTGTTCAACGTGGTTTGGATATGTACAATTCCTGCGTTCGGGTGGTCATTAGAATGCTTGATATACCATGTTAATGCGTGATCCTGCAGCGTACTCACCAGCGTAGCTGTTTTAATATTATCATCCACGACGCCCTGTGCTTCCCATACTGCTCTTACCACCAGAATTGGTTCGGGTCTTCATTTCCTACTCCTCTGAACACCGACAGTTTGATTGCACTTGTCATACTGAACTACGGAGGTGGAGTGGGTGGAGATGGAGGTGAGGGGGGTGAAGTGGGTGGTAGTGTAGATGGGGGTGGTAAACGCGGAATTTGCTGCCTTATCAAACTGACCACACTTCTCAGAGAAACCTTCGCGAGCTTGTCCTCGCTCTCTCACGAGGGTGAAATTAAGGCACTAGTTTCTAATTATTCATTGCTTTCGCTTCTGTAGATATTTCCGCTCCGCGTAGTCCCAAACATTAATTTATTCACATAACTCGCTTTTCACACAATAACATCTTAATCCAAGTGTTCAAAGATTTAATGTACTTACCTCACAGTCCCTTGAGAAAAAGTTTCTCTGCCTCGCTGTAGCTAACGATTGTGTCTATTGTGAACTCAGTGATAAATCCTCCTACTATCCGGTTGAGCCAGTGGTCCATAGCTCACGCTATCTTATCTTCTGAGGCTTCTAGTCTGCACACTAGTAACGGAGTCGACACTATTGGTTTATCGAGCCTACACCTTCCCTAGCTGTCTGCTAACTTTGCAATCCACTCATACAGCTCAGACGGAAAAGATGCAAATAAAATTTTGTGGATTTCAATATACAAGTAGCGATCTAACCATTGCTCCTTAGATACTCGCGAATTTCTGTTTTCCTGTGCCGCGAACTCGTGAATCTTCTTGTCCAACCACTCTTCAATTTCTTTCTTTGTAGGGTTCCAGTGGCATGAAATCAGACATCCTTTATGCAAATCCTAGTCCTGGTAACGGAACCATTTGTTGGCTTAGTGGGGCCTAACCTAGATTCAAAGGTGATTTAGCTAAGCAAATCCTGGTACTACTGGCCCTTTCAGCAATAGTCCCCGGAGCGCGGACTGAGGTCTCACCCGAGGTAGTATGGGAGGGTGCTAGAACTAAGTTTCCACACCCTAGGGATGTTTGATGGGCTTCTGGAGGTCCGCGGTCTAACTTGTCGCTACGCGCACTTGTGATCCATTCACGACCTGCGATGCGGCTTCCGCTCATCCCTACTCAGGGCGCGACCGGTGTAATACCCAAATCATTGTTAATTAACTGATTACTTAAGTTGTGTGTGTAAGATTTATGGTGATTACAGCATATTCATCAATCATAACAGTGTGCGTAATACATAAAAGAATACAACCATAAAGAAGATAATGCACAACAAATACACAGGAATATGAATCAATTTCTCTTTTACTAATCTTCAATCTTGCTTACAAATTCGTCAGCGCCCTGTGCACTCAACTACAGGGGTCTGCGCACACAGCTGCAGACTCTACTAGGCCTCTACGCACTTAATTGCAGAGCCTCTTCCTACTACTACAACCTAAGACACTTAGAACTCTACTCTAAGCTTGAACCATTCCTTCGCTATTCATCTATTCATCAATTCCTCTTAACTATCTTTACAGCTTAGAGCCTTGCTCTATTTATACAATCCAATGGTCCGCGGACCATGGGTAGGCCGAATTTACACTATTTTACAATGCAATTCTTAGGGCGGATGACCCTATGACTCAATTGTACACTTCACGCTCTGCACTCGTAATTCGCGGAGTTTTACAACATCTTTAACCAGAACTTGGGCTTTGAGCCCCCAAAACCTATTGTGGGGGGGATTCCATGCCCAACAATTTTCTTTATGTGTTATGTTCTTGCTATTGTTTATTTTCTATGTTTTAGAATTTGTATGCAGGTAATTTCTTTACGGGGTTTGTTTGGTCAATTTAGTGTTGTCTAAATTGCTATCATAAATTGTCAACCCGGGGCTCGTAAGTTGATGAAGTGAAGTGTACAATATATACTTAAGTGGCCTTTTCTAGTTCTTTTTGTCATTTTTAGTTCATGTGTGACTTATCTTCCTAATGTGATGTGATGAAGTTATAAACAAGTGAGTGAATGTGTGTGTATGTGGTGATTTCTAATTGCTTCTTGAAATTTAAAGAGAAAACTTGAACAATAACTTGGAATGAAATTAAAGCTTCAAATAAAAGTAAAGCATCAAACAAAAAAAAAAAAGACCAATGGCACTAGTCCAATACCTCTACTGCTGATAAGGATGAAAATGACATCTACATTAACTCAATTGAAAGCAAGAACACTACTTCTAACTCCTCTATTGAATCTAAAGCAATGCAAAGATTAAGTGACAAACCACATATTACTTAATTCTCCCTTAACATTCTGCCTTTAGCTAAATTGATCATGTGAAAAAGAGTTAGGAGTGAATTAGCAATATGAGTCCAAAACTAAATAAACCAAGCTGCAATTAAATGATATTTTGGTCCCACGAAAGTTAGTGAATTATGATAAAGAGAACCATCAAGAGATTAGCAACTTGACAAAACCTGATAAAGTAAACTAAGCAATGAAACTAATGCAAGTCAAGGTAAAAATCAGCAGTTTAGATAAGACAACTTCAAATGCCACTAGTGATAAAAAAGAAGGAAAAAACACACTATCCCGGGCTCCTAACACACCTGCAAGAACAAACTGATCAGTTCTGAAAAATGCTGGGAATGTAAAGGCATAATTCAAACTGTACAATATTATACATGTCAAAAGAAATGAAAATTGCAGAAATCAAACTGTACATTAGTATACATGTGAAAATGAAAACAAAAAGAAGTGTAGGAAAATGAAATTAAAAACAACTGTACATAGGTTGTGGCAGACGGGGGCCCTCCATCTACTCAACCAGTTAAAAATCAGCTACACGGATAGGAGCAAAACAGTCTTCTTGATATTAAATCAGCATGTCACAAAAATACAAAAGCTGTATAAAACAGTCTTTGAAACAGAGTTTTTATAAACAAAATGATTACAGCCAAAAACTAAACTTGAAGACTAACTACTAAGCATATGCAAACGCTTTATTTATAGCAGCAGAGACAAACTGTCTTCTGCGTAAACTAAGCTAACAACCAGCTAACTAATTAACTGTGCAAAAGACACGCAGCAACACCGTGCACTGTTTGAGGAAACAGTCATCGTGGATGATAAATCCACGGTTAGATTCTTGACATCCCCTGCCGTCTTCGTGGCTTGAAGAAGATGCCAGCTGTGGTTACGTGCTTCACCTGCTCACGCAGAGCCGTGCCACCGCTTGGAACCTTGCTGTTTGACCGTGGTTACATCTGCGTTGACCGGGGGTATATATGAGCGAGTTGGCTTAGCTGATAGCACACGAACCATGTACACAGTCATACCAACTTGCCCATGTGGCCCTTTCCTTTGGAGGACACGTGGAACATAGCAAACAAGAAAATGGCTGCGGAATCTCTGATCGGCTGCGGAATTGGAGATCGGCTGCGGAAACTCTGTATTAGCTGCGGAATTGCAGCACTTGTACCAAAATTCTAAACCAACAGTCAATCATTAGCACAGTCAACAAATCATGTTAAAAAGACATATAATGCAATGAATTGAACAAGTTAATGGAGGAAGTGATGACAAAAGAGAGAAGTGAGTAGGAAAAAGCTGTTGGGAGGATAGGTAAATGAGTGCAGGTTTGAGGCTCAACAGGGTTAAAACCTACATTTCGTATCAGAGCTGTTTTGGCTTCAAGGGGACACCTTGTTGTGGAGGGGTTTCGCTCAGGCCTGTGGTAGATGTTGGCTACATGGGGCCTGACCCAGGTTCAACAGTGAATTTAGCCAAGCAAATCCCGGGACTACTAGCCCTTTCGGCAATAGTCCGCAGAGCGCGGGCTGAGGTCTCACCCAAAGTAGTATGGGAGGGTGCTGGAACCAGGTTTCCACACCCTAGGGATGTCTTGATGAGGGTTTTGGAGGTTCATGATCCTAATCTGCGCACTGCACTGCTCCATA
The DNA here is from genome assembly GCA_031772625.1 of Pinus tabuliformis. Classification (NCBI taxonomy): domain Eukaryota; kingdom Viridiplantae; phylum Streptophyta; class Pinopsida; order Pinales; family Pinaceae; genus Pinus; species Pinus tabuliformis. The sequence goes on from CM062812.1 coordinate 268,323,415, forward strand.
CAGATTCCTATTCTTCGCAACCCGTGCGCACCTTTTTATTATTCCAATCCAATCCAATCCTTACTATTATATTAGTGCTTAACTTAGTTTGTGCGGGCCCAATATTCCTATTACTTGTTAAACTTTCAGATTAGCACGCGTACTTGAAAATAATATAAATGCATAAAGAATAACCAGAACATAGAAATACAGATCTACAAGAAGATGCACAATATTCTGAATCAATCTTATCTTTATTAATACTCAAGTTCAGTTACAGACCTGACTCCGCCCTGCGCACTCAATTGCAGGGGTCCGTGCACTTAGCTGCGGACTCTACTAGGCCTCTGTGCACTCAGTTGCAGAGCCTCTACCTACCACTACAACCTAATACACTTCAGATTTCACTTCTATCCTCTAACCATGCCTTCACATCTATCTCTTACTCTTTCAAAAACTCAAACTGACTTTACACTTAGAGCTTCGCTCTATTTATACAATCCCATGGTCTGCGAACCATGGGTAGGCCGACACACTTTATATTAAATTACATTATCTTAGGGCGGACAACCCTTGACTCTTGCACTTCGTGCCCACATTTCGCGGGGTATTTACATTACACTTTGACCAAAATTCGGGCTTCAAGCCCCAAAAACATATTATGGGGGGATCCACTGCCCAATAGGCCCCTAACGCAATCATCATGACTTGTCTCGAGTCACTCTACTGGCACGACGATCTTTGCACGAAGTCCATGCAGTAGGTCTTGTGCAGCTTGGGTGTCTGCAATGCACTGTTCTGTCACCTGTTGTATTTGTTACACGCATATCTTTGAACTTTCGTGAGCAGGATCACATTCCTGTCCAACCATATATAGTTCTTGCATCTGTGCAATCTTCCCTTCAATGGTAGCTGTGATTGTAAATGCTTCATCGATCCATGGCTGGATGCATGCTTTAAGCAGGGCTTCCTTTTGGTGAACGATGTCTAATCGGTTCTTCAGTGCCCTTTCCTGCTGTAGTCTGGCCAGTTGTTGAGTAAGGGAAACCATCTGCACGGTGCCCTAGAAACTATCGTACTCCTGCTACAACTCGAGCGCCTCTGTTTCTAGGTGCTATAGGTTCAGGTCTTCTTGCAGGTGCGTAAGTATGGTTAGTTCTTGTTCCAACATCCCGGTGCACCCTTGTGTCGCCTGGCCAATTCGTTCCAACCCCATTTGGATAGTGTGGGTGCGCTGCTCTTTGACTTCTAGGGGTGCGGAGGGCTGTGCTTTTAATCATAGCTTGTCGATTTGCAGGTTCAGCTCCAACTAAACCTTTGCCATTTCCTCCCAGGCCTCACGGACTCGGCTGCCAATCTATGGACTCGTTCTGTTGCTGGTAGCTCTGCCAGCATAGCCAACTCTGGAACGCTCCTGCATGCATCCTATACAGCTTGCTCTAATCTGCTAGCCTGCACAACCAAATCATCCCTCTGGATGCTAAGCTGGTCCATGTTGATTTTCTTCTCTTGCAGGACCTGGATTGCTCGGCCTTCCCAGGTGCGGAGTTCGGCGATGACCCCATCTTGCAGCTGATCCAGTATTTCACGAGGTAGGGTAGCCAAGTTCAAACCGACGCTTATCATGCTACTCACTGTAGCCTAGTTATCCTTGCTTGCTGCTACTAATGTGCCTTCGGGAAAGATGAAGGTGTTACCCATACGGGCGCGCAACAACTATTCGGCCTCATCTATTCCTACTGCGACATGCTGGGTCAGTGTGCTTGTTTGGGGGTGATGTACCTATAAACCTTGTGGCTGTGCACTGAGCGCCCCCAATACAGTGCTCTGCTCCATCCATAATACCTGGAGCGCGTCCTCCGCGACTTCCTGAATCATTTTGCTGATATCCAATAGATCACCTTCTGTGACCGTGATCAGGTCGACAGACATCTTTGTGGTTTTCCCTTTCTTCCTGGGGGCTGTTTTTTCTGGGTTGCATGGCCACTTGAGTTGTGTTGTTGTTGTACTGGGGTTTGCGTGGTCCTCCTCCCTGTCCACTTCCCCGATCTGCTGCCCCGAGGACCTCTCCTGGCCTTCTCAGCCTCTCTGGTTGGCACGGTTGTAGTCTCTGTCATCTATGCTGCCTCGGCCGCCTTCTGCCATGTGGCTGCTTCTTGTTCCTCGCGCTTCCCCTCAGCCAGCTGCGCGAGGCGTAGCTTGGTGTCCTTCTTTCAATGCTGAGCTGCGATCTTCTCCATTTCTGCCAAGTCCAGGGCATGCCACTCCGGAGGCCATGACTCCATCATGGCGAAGATCACATCATTCGTTGCAATGAATGGAAGCTTCACCCATTTTTGTGTTAGATCCTTGCGTGCCCAGATATACAGGTTATGCATATCCACCTTGAATTCTGCCATGCTTTGCAGGCTGTTATGGACTGTATGGGACAAGCGCGGTCTGCGGTTGATCCAAGTCTGGATGCTCGCCTCCACGAACACCCAGAACACCTTTATCTCATGAATCCTATTCGCGTCTTTGGTAGCCTAGAGAGAGGTGTACCTCGCGGCTTCGGGCAGGTCACCCTCAGTAGTGGGAAACTGTTTGTCTGCCAGAAGCTCTCCTGCAACCAACATGATTGATAAGAGCAACCACGCATAGTGGAAGGTCTTACCCTGCTCCTGGGCCTCCCTGCAATTCATCAATAATTCGTCACATAGGAACTTCACCCAGTTGAACTAGACCCCCTCTGCGCATTGCTCTGCCAACGCAATCACAGACACTGGTACTTCATCGGCGCGAAATTTCCTCATTAGCTTTCCGGCCAGTAGTTGGGTGGCTACGTGCACCCCTTGGTCTTTAATACTTGCTATTGCGTACCCCTACTTTCTCTTTTCTAGTTTATACTTGGCCTTCATAGCTTCTGTAAGGGCCAAGTCACTGCTTTTTCCTGTTATGGTCGCGGGGTCATTTGCTTTGACTGGCAATTAAGAAATTTGGTGAATTAGATAGGCCATGATGGGAATCGACTCCTCTAGCTAGAGATACCCATCATGCACCAGGCACAGCAGCTACCTGATGACAAAAATGGTGATGGGCACACGGTGGTAGTGGGGTATCCATCGTAGATTGAGTAACCCAACCTTCTCCACACCACGCAACCACTTCTGCTTTATTAACTTCTCCGCGGCAAACTGTGGGAACTTCTCGTTGTTCGTGAGGTCCCAATCTTTGAACTTCATAGTCAGTACTCGTCCCAATGGCAGACCTTCAAACCTTATATCATCAGGGAGGAGAGAGTTCTGGAGTGCACTCTTTGTGGCCTCCAGGTCCTTCGGTACCTTGGCTTTCCCCTTCCATGGGGGTATGTAAGGAGGTAAATTTATCACAGAATGATTTTGGGAGACATCCTTGTTATAGACATTTTTGTGCCTTACAGCTATAAGCATGAAATGTCCATAATCCAAGGGATCCAAAGTCCCTAAAGATGTTGTTACAGCTCCTAAAGGAACAAGGTCAACCAATGACAGCTTCTCCCAGAAGTTCTCCACCAAAAACCACTCAGAACTAGTCAAATCAGGATCAATTCAGAAGCTCCACTAGCTGCCTGCGTTGCAAAGCACCCGAATCCACTGGCTAGGTGCGTTGCAACGCACTTGAATGCACTACCCAGGTGCGTTGAGTGGGAAATGACAAGTGGCAGAGTCATTCAACGAGGTGGAAAGACCATGGAAGCTTCCAGAATCTTCTCCAATGACACTTGCCTCACTGAATTCGACCAAGTGATGAGTAAGAGGCTCTCAGCCTCCAAGTGGAAGCAAGAACTGATAGAGAGAAGCCACAAGTCAAAAAATAAGCTGACTCATCCTCTCTGCTTACATCTATATATGGATCCCTCATCCCAGAGATCCGGAGGCTGGAATTTTGTACTTTGCAGAGAATTGCTGTTGGTTTGAGATTGAGATTAGTACATTGGGTGATTTATGCTTTGTTGGAGGAGAGGAAGGGATTCCTTTGCTGGGAGGTAGATGCTGGATTGGGACTCACTTGGTTGTATCTCCTCTTGGACTTTATTATTCTATCAATAAACTATTTGAGTTTCTCCTACATGCTGTGTACCAATGATGTTTTGTTATATTTTCATGTTTAGCTTAATCTGATCCTGAGCTTTTTATGAATGTATATCTGTATCTTCGTGTAGTTTCTCTCTCTTGTGATCTTGCAGGAATTCGGTGAAGCTGGGCCGGTAAGGGAGCAAGGAGCTGGGAGCTACTGAAGAGAGGAGTGATTGGATCAACAAACTAGCTAAAGACACAGGTTAGTTACATCCTTTCTCCTCATTTACATTTCATAAAGAAGAATACTCAAGTAAGTTTTCCTTGTTTGTTGCTACAGCACTATCACACCTTAGAGTGGGATAGGGGCATTCTGAATAGATACTTTTCCCAACAACAAATTGGCGACTCCGCTGGGGATCGTATCTAGTTAGTTTATTTGTGTTTCTATTGTTGTTCTTCTCATAAACTCAGGAGTACTGAATCGAACTGCATTTGCCATTTACAAATGCAAAGTAGAGATCTGTTACTCTAGTCCATTCACTGGGCCTGTTTATGATCTGAACAACTGATCCACAAATGCTCTAACAGCCCTTTGTGATAGCTCTTAGTCCTCCTTTAAATCATCCTCCTAATTGTACCTCATTGATAGCTTTTATCCGGCCAAAAACCTTAGATCAAACTGCAAACCGTGACCCAGAACCCGGAGACAATTCTCGTTTCTGCTTCAGCGCAGGCTCTGTGAAGAGACTCTGCATTTCAACGCAGGTCCCGAGAGGGCTACCTGCGCTGCAATTCAGTTTCTCTGTGCAACAGGTGCGCTGATCAGCCTTTGCCCTGTGCAGCTGTGGTTCTTTGCATCCTTGTGTTCAGTTTTATCTCTGTTTTTTGCAGCCTGTTATCAATGTGTGTACCTATCTGAAAACCCCTTTTCTCTGCCTTGATTCCGCCTCAGTTGTATAAAAGAAACTGTATTTGTTTTTGTGTATTTGTTACATCATTTGCAGTTTCCCATTACAAAAGTAAACTAGTCATACTGTCGCCCTTAGATCTAGACCTGTCGTAAGTGTCGTTTTGATCTTAGGAGTAAGTTTGTTTGCTGTTGACAATTGATTGTGCTTTTGCTTTTGTATTTTGGTTTGAATTTATGAATTTCTAGTGTCGAAACAAGTGTTTACTTCAAAATCATAAGTGTCGTAATCATCTTTTTGATTTCAAAAAGAAACTTGTTTGTGTTTTCACTTGAAATCGAATTCAAATTTGTACAACAACTTTCTTTTTAGGCATCAATATTAAGAAAGTGAAAACAAATACATGCATTTGTGCATTTGCATATTGATCGTTTGTATGGTTTGATTTAGGAAAAGTGCATTTACAGTGTGCTCTATGCTCTTTGAGAAAAGATTGTGTCTTTCTTTTCCCCTTGTAGCTAGGATTTTCATTGTTGAAAAGAGATAAAAGCTTGCTTATCATCTTTAGACTGCATTTAGGAATTGTATCTACATCTCGTGGTGATCCAAAAAGGCAAACTTCTAAGAAAGATCAACCTAAAATAAATTGAATGAACTTAACAATGCATTGGAACTTAACGCGCAACATAGAGGTCTAGGCTAGAGACGTGTTCCGACGTCGTAAAACCTGGTGACTGTTGATCTCGCTGATGGTTGGGTGATTCCTCCTGAGAGACGATAAGCGCCAATACGGATTGTGCTCCCACGTACCGTCGAGTATATATTGGGAGACCCCTATAGGCATAAAACCTTTATCCATAGGAAGCCGTGTCGGCCGCCCTACTGATCGTAATGCACTGAACACAGCATTCGGGAAGATTGACCGCCCGTACCTTAAAAAGTATTCTGCGGTTTTGCGAAAGGTTTGGCACACCCTCTACCTAGAACTCCAGAGCAGTTCCTTTTGGCCTTTTTCAGACTCTATAACGGAAAAAGTCCATCCGAGCATTTGTCACTTCGGGCTCGTTAAAACATCGAAGGAGACTAGAGTCATCTTTTGCTTTTTCTCGACTCTTTAAAATTGAAAAAGCAGGTTGTGTCCAAGCGTCGTTAAAATTTATGTTAAACGGAATATTCATACCCTTTTTCCTGCGTTGATCTTTAGGTTGAGAAAATGGAGCCTACCAACCAAGGAATTCCCCTTGGTGGAAATCCTAGTGCCTTCTCCTCTTGGGGAGATGTTGGTGCACCCCATATGGCCACATTGTCGCTTCCAGGACTGACAATTGGCTTGCCGGTCTGGCTCTTCTCAACCAATGTCGTTCAGAACACCACTATTCCTGAACAGTCGAATCAGCAGTTAGACCAGTCCAGAGTTACCCACAAACCTTCCACTTCCTCTAATTCTTCCTCTCCTCCTTCCTCTTCGCTTGACGGGACTGGTAAAGCTAAAAACCAAGTTCCTAGGGAGAAGAAGGAAAAGAAGAAGAAAGAGAAGAAGAAGAAGGAGCCAAAAGCAGCTAGGGGCAAACGAGTGTCGTCTAACGAAAATCCACACACTGCACTGACCAGGCCTAAATCGCCATGTGTCATTTGCAAGGGAGACCACTTTCACAGAGATTGTCCCTGCATCCCTCGGATACTAAGGGACTGGTCTCCCTGTTTGCACAATCCGGTGGCATCAACCTCTGATAGCCATGTTGAAAGCACACCGTCAACTAGCGAAAGTGAAGTCCCAGGACAAAAAGGGAGAGCTAGATCTCCCTGTAAACTGTGCGAAGGCAATCACGCCATCCACCGTTGTCCCTTCTTAGATGAAGCTAAAAGAGTTTTGGATGATCGTCCGGTTTCACCGTTACGACTTCCTCTTGGATATAAAAAACTCTTGCCGAGTCCTTCGTTAGTTGAAAATCCAGCTGGCCCGCTCAAGTGGTCAGCTGAAGCGCCGGTCATTGAAGATGAACCAGCTGAATCCATACCTGACGAAAGTCAAAAGGTCGAGGCGGCAGTTGACCCGGTCTTGCCTTCAGAGGTTTTATCTTCGAATGATACAGTCACTGAGGAGAATAAGGATGACACCGTCCAAATTCTCTTCCTCAACACAGACTCCGACGAACACGGGGGCAACCCACCCATTCCTTTATCGCAGGAAGGAAGTTCGTCAGAGCGATACCTGGCCGTTTACTCGGTCCCACCACCAAGCAACCTAGTTGTGTCCTTCGACTGGAACCAACTAGGCAGACCCTGTTTTCCAGCAAGCATACCATTCAGAATTATCGTCCAAATATACAGAATGGTCATGGCTGGCACCATCATTGATGAGGGGGCATCTGTGAGTATCCTTTCCTCTATTTCTTGGAAAGCGCTTGGTTCGCCATCGCTTTTGCCTGAAATGAGAAATCTGACAGGCTTCGATAAAGGAACCAGTCGACCTTTAGGGATCCTCCCCAATGTGCCCATAACATTGAAAGGGAAGACCGTTCAAATGAACGTGATGGTCGTTCAAGGACCCTTGGATTATAACCTACTCCTTGGACGAGACTATATATATTGCATGGGAGCCATCGTCTCCTCACTCTTTAGAGTAATGTGTTTTCCGCACGAAGGAAGAGTGGTCAAGCTCGTAGACCAGCTTTCATTTCCCGGATCACGCATCGCAAATAGTCATATACCATCCCTAAATGGTCTCTTCACGCAAGAAATGTCTCAACCCACGGTCCGTCCTCCCGATGAGCGCGAGTGATTCGGAAGGATATGACTGGAACCCAGGGGGCATGCATCCTGGTCTGCTTCGGGAGGAAAACTTCGGGTATAGGGTAGGTTTCCGCGGGAGAATATGACTAGTCTGTACCCCGTCCGTCTTGGAAGAGGGGTTATTCTAGAATAAGATTCTCTTGTCAAAGTTATGTGTTTGGCGCTCGTTGTCACTCACCTTTGTCTATCTCGGTGGACATCGCCGAAGAAGTGTTTTGTTTGAAAGATTAATAGAGCAATCTTTGGTAACTTGAAAGAGGTAGGCCTCTCTCGGTAAAACAAATGTTTTATTGGACTAAGAAGGGGTAACCTTGAAACCATACTTTATACCTGGGGGCATGCAAACCTTTTGGAGTGCAAGCAAGGGGCAGCTATTTATTTTTTAAATTTTTAGGTCCTCCCTTTAAACCCGTAGGTCTAACCCTTTAAACTCGTAGGATTAGTCGTTTCCGAACTTGCATAACGGAAGTATGCGGGGCATAGCTTTGTAAGGTGAAAGCTCCATAAAAAATGGCATCTTACATGAGACATTATTATCATATGACTGGATTAATCGAGCAGTTTTAGCACATAGTTCATGCTCGTTAAAAAATAAACATAAGATCGAGCAGTTTTAGCACATAGTTCATGCTCGTTAAAAAATAAACATAAGATCGAGCAAGTGTTTCAATCCGCGTTTAAGCTCGTTAAAAAATGAACTATCCTTCAGTAAATAACCACCGTGAATGTAACATTATCAGCCATTAAAGCCTTGGTCGTGTTTGCACCGTCACCTCCACTTTTCCATTGGCCGATCATTCACCTCCATATGATTGTTTACCCATTTTGAGGAACAGCTGCGAAGAGTGATTTCACTAGCCATCCTTGTGACACTGCCGTGCTTGGAAAATTCCAACCCTTACCTGGAATCAGCTGCTACCCATTTTAGCACTCGTTCCTCAAAAGACGAGTCTTCTTTAAGCTCTTTTCATCTGACTCGTAAAATATGAAAAGATTGCCGAGTTTTGGCCTTCCAGCTCGTTAAAGTGACCGGAAGTGCTATCCCTCCTCTAGATTTTAATCTTTTTGGACCTGAGGGATTATTGCACAAAAAGATCAAGCGCTTGTTTTGTTCGGCTTGTTAAAACTATCGAAAATTCATCCCTTCTGTATTGTTTTATACTTTTTCGGACTTAAGGGATTAGATGACGAAAAAGGAATTTCGGAGTTAACTTTACGTACCTTTTCAAACTCTCTAAAAATTAAAAGGACCGAGTTATCCTTGTCATTAGACTCGTTAAAAACATTAAATAGCGACAAACTTGTCTTTAAACGAGAACGAGTTTCACTATCGCTAGGCTTGTTAAAAAATAGCGATGGGTTTTCCCGAAGGGAAAATTATAGAACAAGCATATGTTATCCTCCTCAAGCTTGACAAAAATAAAGAGGTACTGGTCAGCAATGACTGGGGAAAAATTGGGAAGAAACTCAAAGAACCTTTATTGGTAGCAAGTCGCTCTTAAACATGACACTTCCACTCTGTGCCAGAGTCGGGTTGGGTTGTTTCATTCACCGGTCACATCACCATGGTCTTGCCATACCATCCACCTTTGGGGTAAATGCTACCGATCCATCACATAAGTGTCGCCGATATGTTCAAGAGAAGTCATCCAGAGAAGTCAACCGTGTCCCATCCACTACCATACATTATACTTCATTCTTTCATGACCGCCACCCTGAACCATATATCATCAGATCGTTTTCACCTCCATTAAAATCATTTGCTCCGTTCCGTGTCACTGATGTGGGATTCATCAAGGCCCTCCTTTGACGGATCGCTTCTTTCCGACATCAGCTCATTATCCAAGAAGTTGATCTAGGAACACCCCCTTCAGTACTTTGAAGCTTGCATGCCTCAATGGCAAGTTTCTCACTTCCGACGACAGGTATACATCAATGACCTTCGACCGAAAGATTTTGCGTGGTGTTCGACGCCAAGTCCTTTATTCACACCACGTGAATTGTACTGCAGTACCTTGAGGGTCATTATCATTATCGGTGATTCCTCTCGCGCTTGTTAACAGTTTACATCATTGACTGGTAATCAAGCGATGTCTTTCCATGTTCGACTTCAAAACATTTCTCACATGGATCGACTTGTACTTAGAGTGAAGATCGGACGAGATTGAAGACCCCGGATCTAGTTTCATCCATCCGGGCTGCGATATATATTCAGGAAAAATAAAGACATTGACATGTACAACATTGCAGAACAGATGATCATCCTACCAAAAGGATGATGATTTCATCAAAATCATCAGTCTACCATCAGACGATTGTCTGTCCTATGTACATAAAAATGAATTTATAAAGTTGAGCATGGGAATGCCCGCCTCAGCTAGATCATGAAAACAGTATGAAGAATAATTTATTGTATTGTATCTTATTACAGGTCTCCTCCCAGCATTGAATGAACTTCGGATCCTCCTAATAAAGCATTTCACCCGATAAACGGCCTCATACTTTAGGGGGCAACTGTTATAGACATTTTTGTGCCTTATAGCTATAAGCATGAAATGTCCATAATCCAAGGGATCCAAAGTCCCTAAAGATGTTGTTACAGCTCCTAAAGGAACAAGGTCAACCAATGACAGCTTCTCCCAGAAGTTCTCCACCAAAAACCACTCAGAACTAGTCAAATCAGGATCAATTCAGAAGCTCCACTAGCTGCCTGCGTTGCAAAGCACCCAAGTCCACTGGCTAGGTGCGTTGCAACGCACTTGAATGCACTACCCAGGTGTTTTGAGCGGGAAATGACAAGTGGCAGAGTCATTCAATGAGGTGGAAAGACCATGGAAGCTTCCAGAATCTTCTCCAATGACACTTGCCTCACTGAATTCGACCAAGTGATGAGTAAGAGGCTCTCAACCTCCAAGTGGAAGCAAGAACTGACAGAGAGAAGCCACAAGTCAAAACATAAGCTGACTCATCCTCTCTGCTTACATCTATATATGGATCCCTCATCCCAGAGATCCGGAGGCTGGAATTTTGTACTTTGCAGAGAATTGTTGTTGGTTTGAGATTGAGATTAGTACATTGGGTGATTTATGCTTTGTTGGAGGAGAGGAAGGGATTCCTTTGCTGGGAGGTAGATGCTGGATCGGGACTCACTTGGTTGTATCTCCTCTTGGACTTTATTATTCTATCAATAAACTATTTGAGTTTCTCCTACATGCTGTGTACCAATGATGTTTTGTTATATTTGCATGTTTAGCTTAATCTGATCCTGAGCTTTTTATGAATGTATATCTGTATCTTCGTGTAGTTTCTCTCTCTTGTGATCTTGCAGGAATTTGGTGAAGCTGGGCTGGTAAGGGAACAAGGAGCTGGGAGCTACTGAAGAGAGGAGTGATTGGATCAACAAACTAGCGAAAGACACAGGTTAGTTACATCCTTTCTCCTTATTTACATTTCATAAAGAAGAATACTCAAGTAAGTTTTCCTTGTTTGTTGCTAAGGCACTATCACACCTTAGAGTGGGATAGGGGCGTTCTGAATAGATACTTTTCCCAACAACAATCCTCTGCCTCATTGTCTTGCGCCTCAATTTGGGCGATCAGGGCCTGCAATGTCATGCTTTTCTTTCTAAGCCATACCCAATCTTCGTCGAGTTCTCGAAGTTTCAAGTTCCCTCATCGAATGGTTTCCTATAACTGCATAATTCTTTTACTTGGGTCCTCGGTACTATCCCAACTACGAGAGCTGTTGTATGGGGATTTTTCTCTGCTCTTATGGTTTCATCTCTTCTTGTCAGTGTTTGGGTCATTTCCACACTTCGATTTTTTCTTATGGCCCTATGGGCCCATCAAACCACTGGTACATGCAGGTTCTAGTCAGTTCATCTCGCTTGGTGAACCCTTTTCATGATTCCGCATAGCTTTTTGAATGCTCCATCATGGAATATTTGTGGTGTGCGTCGCCACGTCTGGTTCTGATTTTCAATGCTTAGTCTGGGACGTGCTTGCATGGCACACTTTTGCACCCATCGACATAGGTGGGTGCGCAAAACACTTCATCTTGGATACCTGACTCTCATTCAATGCTGGTGACTTCCAAACCGCAAGCACATCCACCTTCTACATTCGCGCCAGTTTTCAATGGTCTCCTGATGTGTACTCCACCATCATGCGAGTGTTGTGCGCAACACCCATTCCAGCACACCGTATCGTTGCTGTTCCGGTATTGCACTTTCAAATTTGTGCAGGAATTCATCCACCGCTGTTACTCCATCATATGTTGGTAGTTCCCTTGCCTCTGTCATCACGTAGCGCAGTGATCTAATCATCATATTGCAATTCAGCATTGTCACTTCATGCAACTGGTTCTGCCAGCGTTCTACTTCTTTATTTGAATCTGAAGTACAAGAGCTGCCACGCTCCCACAAGATTATCCCATGTGCAGTCAGATCCACTTGATCTTGGTCTCATGCCATTATATGGTAAATACAATCTAGCTCATAGTCGCTTTCGTTGTTGCGCATTGGTCCAGTGTAGCATGCTCCTTCAGCTGGGTCTAGCATAACTACTACGCGTAGGGACTTTTTCTCGAATATCATCTTCCGCTTCTTTAGGTTAATGACTCGATTCATATTATTGGCTTAGTCTATTCCTAGCAACGCGGGATAAGGATTGCTGTCATCGACAATCTCTATTACTTCAAAGTCCGTCTGTGTGCTCGTGCCTACGATATCAACAGTTACCCCTTGCAACCTCCCCATGGACAAAATATTCTGTTGGTTTGCCATTCATAATTGAATAAGGGACCACTGTAACGTGGGCCTGCCCATGCGTTCCCATGTCTACTTTGGTAACACATTTGCATTCGAACCCAGGTCTAAGATTACCTGATCCATTTCATACTCACCAATCTGCATCGTCAATCTCCTTTCCCTCCCGGTGCACAATGCATGATTTCCCAGCTTTCAGACTACGCGCGGTTCATTTGACCCTGCACACCTAGTGATCAACTCCTGTAGTCCCTTAAATACCTTATTGTCGCACAACAGTTTCATGCATGTATCCAAAAAGGTAGTAAGAATAGAAGGATCCATCCCTGGCTCTAGTTGATCCTTACAACCTAAAGTGGAGGCCTCCGCGAAGCTCTTCTTAGCTTCCATGAACGTCTCCTTTGCGCATTCTAAGTCAAACTCAGGTTCCTTTATAGGAGCCTTGCGAACCCATGTGTCTTGCTTGGGCTGCTTCCCCTTATCCTTCCCTATGGTCGCACCACTTTTGAGCACCATGTTCACATTTGGGTCTTCCTCACGCGGTTCAGACCTCATCATTTGGATATTCTGAGTTGGAGGAGGTTGGAGTACACCTTTCTTGTGCATCTGTGCAATTAATGTAGGACAATCTACCATTTCATGATCAAAATGAGCACAGTACGAATAGGATATTCTTGTTGGGTTGGTACAATCACGGGAGTAGTGCCCTGGTCCTCCGCAATTGTAACAAATTAACTGTCCGTGACCCCTTCCTGGTCCCATTCCTCCTTGTCCTCAACCTCGCCCCTGAAATCCAGTGTGTGCCATCCCCGTAGTTGGGTCGAGGGCTCGAGTTTTTGTTTGCATCCTATATGCAGGGGTCTGATCCATCATTAGCTTGTAGCTGCAACACGTACGCTTGTTGTGACCTACAGACCTGCAGAAATTACAAAACAACTCCTGGGGAGTCCGTGTATACTTCTGCAGCAAATGAAAATTATCTGTCGTGTGTTTCCTCCTATCTGACAGATCATGCACCATAATGCAGGTATTGCATTCGGCCCTGCCTGTGCCTCTGGTCTCAATGGCATTGGCCCCCCTCCCGCTAAGTAGTTCGCGAATACCGGGTAGTGGTCCTTGCCATGGCCCTGTCCTTTGCATTTTATGCACCACAATTCCTCGCATGCCTCCGGCTGCAGTGCTCTATCCTGCTTCAAGCTCTGCATTTACAAGTAGAGGCTTTGTAGTTGCGCATGGATTTGTTGAACTCCTAGCCCCGGATCCTATATCAGTGTCTCATGCAACCTCATCATCATTTCCAATGCTTCGGCCTGGGTAGAAAGTTTTTGTTGCAACAGCGCCATCCTCAGGTGTGGTGTTAGAGATGGCACAAACCATGTGCGATGCTATGCATCCATGAGTGTCATATCAGCCTCGTGGATCATACTCTTCATTCAATGATCCAGATCCCAGGAAGTCTCGCCTGGAAGCATCGTGATCTCTTTAAACCTGATGATTGACCGTGTCTCTGATTTCGGCTAGCTAGATTCTCTGTTCAGCGCATTCTGGATCTCTGCTATTCCTGCATTTGGGTGATCAGTAGAGTTCTTGATATACCATGTCAACGCGCAATCCTGCAACGCGCTCACCAATGTAGCCTTTTTAATGTTATCATCCATTACCCCTTGTGCTTCCCACACTGCTCTTACCATGAACCAGAACTAGTCTAGATCCTCATTCCCTACTCCTCTGAATAAAGATAGCTTGATCGTGCTCGCCATGCTGAACCACAGGGTTGGTGGAGGTGGAGTGGGTGGAGATGGAGGTGAAGGGGGTGAAGCGAGTGGTGGCATGGATGGAGGTGGTAACTGTGGAATGCACTGCCTTATCAACTTGAATGCACTTCTCAGAGAGACCTGAGCAAGCTCTTCCTCGCTCTCTTGCGAAGGTGAAATTAAGGGACTGTTTCCTAATTCCTCGCTACCTTTGTAGATCTTTCCACTCCCCGTTGTTCCAAACATTAATGTATTCGCATAACCTGCTTTTCACATAACAACATCTTAATCCAGGGATTCAAAGATTTGATGTACTTACCTCACAGTCCTTTGAGAAAATGTCGTTCTGCTTCACTGTAGCTCATGGTCATGTCTATCGCAAACTCAGTGATAAATCCCCCTATTATCCAGTCGAGCCAACGATCCACAACTCGCGCAATCTTATCTTCTGATGCCTCTAGTCTACGCACTAATTCCAAAGTCCACACTATCATTTGGTCAAGCTAACACCTTCCCTAGCTGTCAGCTAACCTTGCGATCCACTCATATAGTTCAGAAGGAAAGGATGTGAAGAAGATCTCATGGATTTCCGTATATGCGTAGTGATCCAACCACCTTTTCTCGGATACCTGCAGAGTTCTGTTTTCCTATGTCACGAACTCGTGAATCTTCTTGTCCAACCACTCTTCAATTTCCTTCTTTGTTGGGTTCCACTGGCATGGCATCAGACATCCCTTAGGTAGATCCCGGTCCCAGCAAGGGAACCATTTGTTGGCTACGTGGGGCCTGACCCAGGTTCAGAAATGATTTTAGCCAAGCAAATCCCGGTACTACTGGCCCTTTCGGCAACAGTCAGCCAAGTGCGGATTGAGGTCTCACCTGAAGTAGTATGGGAGGGTGCTGGAACCAAGTTTCCACACACTAGGGATGTCTTGATGAGGGTTTTGGAGGTTTTCAATTCTAGTCTGCATGCCACGCTGCTCTGTGCAGTTTCCTATTCTTCACAACCCATGCGCACTTTCGTATTATTCCGATCCGATCCGATCCTTACTATTATATTAGTGCTTAACTTAGTTTATGTGGGCCCAATATTCTTATTACTTGTTCAACTTTCAGATTAGCACACGTACTTGAAAATAATATAAATGCATAAAGAATAACCAGAACATAGAAATACAAATATACAAGCAGATGCACAATATTCTGAATATATCTTATCTTTATTAATACTCAAGTTCAGTTACAGACCCGACTCCGCCCTGTGCACTTAGCTCAAAGGTCCGCGCACTCAGCTGTGGACTCTACTAGGCCTCTGTGCACTCAGCTGCAGAGCCTCTACCTACCACTACGACCCAATACACTTTAGATTTCACTTCTATCTTCTAACCATGCCTTCGCATCTATCTGTTACTCTTTCAAAAACTCAGACTGACTTTACATTTAGAGCCTCGCTCTATTTATACAATCCCATGGTTGGTGAACCATGGTTAGGCTGACGCACTTTATATTAAATTACATTATCTTAGGGTGGACAACCCTAGGCTCTCACACTTTGCACCCGCATTTCGCGGGGTCTTTACGTTACACTTTGACCAAAATTCAGGCTTTAAGCCCCAAAAACATACTATGAGGGGATCCGCTGCCCAACAGTAGACCCTGTTCAATGGGAGATCTGTGGGATCGATTCTGATGGTGAAAGAAGATGGTGAGTAGTTTAAAGATAGAGTTCGAGAAATTTAATGGTAAGAGTTTTGAGTTGTGGAAAATCAAGATGGAGGATCTGTTGATGGATAAAGATCAGTGGATCACGGTATATCCAGGTACTAAACCAACAGGAGTGTCTGATGAAGAATGGATGAAGTTGGATTGGAAGGCAAAGAGAAAAATACGACTGTGTGTCTCAGATTCATTATTTCTGAATGTATCAGGAGAAGCTACTGTGAAGGCTTTGTGGGATAAGTTAGGGACTTTGTACCAATCTAAGTCTCTAGTGAATAAATTATTCCTACGGAAAAATTTGTATAACCCGAGGATGAAAGATGGAGACTTGGCGATAGAGCATCTGAACACATTTAATAATGTGGTAAGTTGGTTATTATCTGTTGATATTAAATTTTCAGATGAAGATAAGTGCATCAGTTTGTTGTGTTCACTACCAGATTCATGGGATAGTCTAGTTATTGCAATAGGTAGCAATGCAACTGCCTTGCAGTATGATGAAATAGTCTCGTCCTTGCTGATGGAGGAGATGAGACAGAAAAATATGGAGATCCAGAATGGTGATGCCTTGTCTGTATGAGGATAGTCCTAGAACAGAAACAAAAATAAGTCATCGAGTGGGAGATCTAAATCTAGAGGGAGATCTAAATCTCCAAGAAAACCTGTAAATGTGTGCTGGAAATGCGGAAAGGAAGGGCACTACAAAAGGGACTATAAATCTAAAGCTCCTGAAAAAGGAAAGGGATTTGACGATGCTTCTTCTGTAGAGGCGAAAACTACCTCAAATGAAGGTGGGTATGTGTACTTTTCTTCTTCAAGTACACATGTAGATCATGAGGCATGGTTTATTGACTCAGGTGTATCCTTTCACTTCACTACCCATAGAGAGTGGTTCTGCGAGTATGATAAATATGATGGTGGTGATGTCTTCTTGGGGGATTATGGGAAGGCTAGAATCATCGGTCATGGAAAAGTCAAGTTGAAGTTGCAAGGTGGAAGGATTAGAACACTTCTGGGCGTTCTGCATATTCCTGCATTAGCCAAAAACCTGATTTTTATAAGCACGCTGGATGATGCCAGTGTAAAAATAGTGTTCGAGAAAGATACCTACAAGATGGTTTAGGGAGCACTGGTATTGATGTGGGGAGTTTGGATTGGAACTCTTTACAAGCTGCAAGGTAGCACTGTTGTTGATGGATGCAATAGTTCTGTGGTTCCTAAAAGTGGAGCAGAAAATCTAGTGGTCTCTGGAAAATACCATGTTGTGGCATCAAAGGCTTGGAAATATTGGAGAGAAAGGCCTTCAAATACTTCATGGTAAAGGTATGGTAGAAGGTATGACTAATATCTCTCTGTATTTTGATTTTTGTGAAAATTGTGTATATGGGAAGCAGAATCAGGTGAGTTTCCCCTTTGGTGGTAAGAGGGCGAAATGTATATTAGAGCTTGTTCACAGTGATGTGTTTGGACCTGTGAAGGTTCCATCACTGGGTAAGTTTGTGTACTATGTATCATTTATAGATGACTTCTTAAGGAATACATGGATATACTTCCTCAAGAAGAAATCTGAAGTCTTTGACAGGTTTAAAGAATTTAAGGCTCTAGTGGAAAACGAGATAGAGAAGAAGATAAAGGTGCTAAGGACAGATAATGGTGGAGAGTTTTGCAAGAAGGAATTTGAAGAATTTTGTAAGAAGTGTGGTATAGCATGGCAAAAGACTACTCCATACACACCTGAGAAAAATGGAGTTGCAGAAAGAATGAACAAGATGTTGATGGAAAGGGCAAGAAGCATGCTCAGTGGTGCCAAGTTAGGACAGGAATTCTGGGCAGAGGTGGTGGAGACAACATGTTACCTGGTCAACAGATCACCTTCATCAGTGTTGGAGGATAAGAATCCACAAGAGGTATGGACTGATAAGAAGCCCTCTCTTTCACATCTGAGGGTATTTGGATGTGATGCATATGTACATGTTCCAAAGGAGAAAACAACCAAGTTGGATAGTAAATCTGAAAAGTGCACCTTTATTGGGTATAAGGATGGTTTAAAGGGTTATAAGCTTTGGAACCTAGTAACAAGGAACGTTGTGTATAAACAAGATGTCATGTTCAGAGAGGTGAAAGATGTTATTAAACATGAAGTCCAACCAAAGGAACCTGAGAAGATAGAATTTGCACTAAAGGAGGAAGAATCATACTCTACAGCAGAAGAGGAATCAGAAGATGAACATCCACAAACTCCGGTTGTGAGAAGATCAGTTCGAGAAAGAAGGAAGCTCCAAAGGTATAGTCCATATGCTTTCTATTCAAATTTTTATTTATCTATTACTGATGATTATCCCAAAAATATGAAGGAAGAAGTATATTCAGAGGATGACAAACTCTAGAAAGAGGCCATGGTTGATGAAATGGCATCTTTGCACAAAAATGAGACTTGGGATATGGTGGCATTGCCGGCTGGAAGGAAACCCATTGGTAGCAAATGGGTGTTCAAGAAGAAGAAAAATGCGGAAGGAAAGGTGGAGAAATATAAAGTTTGGTTGGTAGCAAAAGGTTATTCCTAGGTGTCGGGAATTGATTTTGGTGATATTTTTTCCCTTGTTGCCAAGGTAGCTTCTATTAGATTACTTTTATCTTTTTTGCTGCTTTTGATTTTAAGGTAGAATAGATGGATGTGAAGAAGAGATCTACATGAAGAAACCTAAAGGCTTTGCGGTGAAGGGTAAGAAAGAACTGGTATGCAAGTTAAAAAAGTCTCTGTATGGGTTAAAATAGTCACCAAGGATGTGGTATCAGAAATTTGAAACATTTATATGGGGACTTGGCTTCACCAGAAGCAAAGAAAATCACTACATGTATTTTAAATTAATTGGTGACTGTGTTATTTATCTGGTCTTGTATGTGGATGATATGTTGCTGGTTGGAAATGACAAAGAAATTATCCAGGATTTGAAGACCCATTTGTCCTCCAAATTTGACATGAAAGATCTTGGTGCTGCAAACTATATTTTGGGCATGGAAATTAAAAGAGATCAGGCAAAGAGGAAGCTTTGGGTAAACCATAGGAAGTATGTCGAGATAATACTAGAGAGGTTTAATATGCAGGATAGTGAACCGATCAAGGTTCCTATTCCTGTAGGTGTGAAGTTATTTGCTAAACAGTGTCCCAAGACACAAGAAGAGGAAGAGGACATGTCCCATGTTCCATATGCAAGTGCATTTGGTAGCCTGATGTATGTGATGGTCTGTACTAGACCAGACATTTCACATGTAGTGGGAGTATTGAGCATGTTTATGTCAAAACTAGGGAAGGAGCACTAGACAATAGTGAAGCGGGTTTTTAGGTATTTCCGTGGTTTTGATGTAGATTGGGCTAGAGATCTGGATCAGAGAAGATCTACAAGTGGTTATGTGTTTAACCTATTTGGAGGTGCAGTTAGTTGGATGAGTAAGAAATAATCTGTAGTGGCACTATCAACTACAGAGGCAGAATACATGGAAGCCACTCATCCAAGTAAGGAAGCAGTTTGGTTGCAGAGATTGTGTTCAAGTATGGGGTAGTACAGGGAGCTATAAGGATAGAATGTGTCAGCCAAAGTGCAATTTTCTTGGAAAAGAACCCTACTTATCATTTAAAGACAAAGCACATTGATGTACAGTATCACTTTGTGAGGGATATGATAGAAGACAAAAAGGTGTTGCTGGTAAAGGTGGACACTTTGAAGAATACTATAGATGCATTGACAAAAACTGTGAGCTCTGAGAAGTTCTCTTGGTGTAGAGAAACAATGGGCATTGCAGGGCTGGATAAATGACTAAGCTCTCCTATGGCCCCGTGTGGAAAGAAAACAATAAGTGGGAGAATGTTGGGTTGTGTTATATTCTTTCCATGACTAGCTGCCCTAGTTAATCGGGGGGTTACAGGGGGGGTGGAGCCCCCCCTTCGTTGCGCCGATTGCGTAGCGTGGGGTCACAGGGGGTTTGAGTGGGGTGGTTAGCCCCCCTCTACGGGGTCTGAGGCAGTGCCCCGGGAAACCTTTTTTTGGACCCTATATTAGGTGGGCAGACCTACCTATGGTTTTGTGCATGGTTTTCACACATGGTTTTGGGCGCGATGGTTTTCATTCTATGGTATTGGATGCTTCGGCATGTATATATATGTATTATAACATTGAAAGGAACATAATAAAAAATCAATTTGGTAGTCCTAATTTTGGGATCTAGGGGAAAATCTTTGTGTATATTTACTTGATGTGTTATGCTCTCGCTATTGTTTAATTTCTGTGTTTTAGAATTTGTATGCAGGTAATTTCTGTACGGGGTTAAAACCTACATTTTGTATCAGAGCTATTTTGGCTTCAAAGGGATGCCTTTTTTGCTGAGGGGTTTCGCTTGGGCCTATGGTAGACCCTGTTCACTGGGAGATCCACAAACCAAGGGTGGATCTCATCAAGCCGACACAAGCTACCCAAACTAAGGGCGGAAACCCTTTTTGACTGTTTACATCTTCACGCTTCGCGACCACAAAATGTGGAGAATTTACATTCTTTATACAAAACTTGGGCCTTTAGCCTTAAAACTTGGTCTTTTAACCCCAATATTGACCCTAAGGGACCTATTCTCAACAGGCCCGGAACACAAATCTGGTGACTCGCGCTGAGTCACTCAGTTGGTGTGGAGATATTGGTGCGAAGACCTCCCAACTCCACCTGTATGGCTACAACCTCGGCGGTACACTACATCGCCGCCTACTTAGCCTATTTGACAAGATGCTCCATCACTGGTCCTACGCTATCCACCTGTATTTTCTGTTGTGTCGCCTGTAGATTGGCCAATTTTCCTTCAATGGAGGTGATGAGCACATAGGCTTCCTCTAGCCAAGGCCCCAATCCGGCCTTCAGTACTGCCTCCTTGCGCTGAGCTGCGTCCACCTGTTCTTTTAGTGCTTTTGATTCCTGCAGCTTTACCAACCTCTGCATGATGGCAACAGTGTGTGTTGTTGCTTTGACCTCGTCGTACCTATACTGTAGCTCCCGTGCCTCAGTTTCTAGCCTTTGCACGTTGGGATTTTCCTGCAGATTGGTAACTACTTTGAGCGCCTGTTCGAAGAGCGCAGTGCAATCCTTTACTGCAGTATCGAAAACTACAAAGGCATTTTTGACAGTGGTCTCACAATGCTCTCTGACTTCTGGTGGAGTCGAAGGTTGGGACCTCAACTCAAGTTCTGTGATCTTAAGGTTCAATTCAAATTGAACCTTATCCAGCTATGTTCATGCCTCGCAAACACCTGTAGTGATCTTCCAGATTCTTGCGTCAACTGGAGCGTCTTCTGGGATGTTTAGCTCTGGAATAGTTCAGCATGCCTCAGCCTCCACAGCTATTGTGTGCTCATTCTTCTCTGTTATCTTCTTAAGAAGATCAATCGTGTATGATTTTTCGACAAACATTTGTTCATTGTTCACCTTATACACGCTGATAACATTCAAGGCGCGTTGTTCTCGAGCCCGAAGTTCTGCAATCACACCATCATGCAGGGTGTGAAGGGCTTCACTTGGAAGCACCACCAATTTTAACCCAACTTTCCTGAGGGCACTGACGGTGGCCCTGTCAGCCTTTGTTTCTATGGTTAATGCTCCATCTGGTAGCGTGACAACCTGAGGATCCATTGAACGGACCATATTTGCTACATCTGAGGTTCCAGGCGCCAAAATTCTCGATGCTGTGTTGCCCTATCCTACACTGGTCTACACTTGAGTAGCCTGGATCTGTAGCTCACGCAAGCCCATTTGAATGGCAACCAAGGCCTGTTTCTACTACTGCTCGATTGATGCAGCAGTTTCGCGGTCGCATCCCTTACTGTATCTTTGATATCATTCAAATCACCCTCTATCAAGGTGATTGGGTCAAGGGAGGATTTTCTAGCCTTGGACTTCTTCTGCGACCCTACTTTCTCCTGCTCCCTTGTGCGCTTAACCCGGAATGGAGTAGTCTCCGGGTTTGCTCCTCCCTATTCTGAACGCTACTCCTTATCCTCTATCTGTGTAGAAGGCGACTTCTGCCTTCCTCTTCCTCCTCCCCTTCTTCCTACTTTTTGGCTGTGCACTCTGCCTTGGCTTCCTTCCTCCGTCTTTCGGCCAATTGCTCCATCTTTAACTTGGCCTCTTCCTTCTTTTTCTTTGCGGCATACTTACTAGACCTAGCTAATAAGTCTGAGGCCGTGCGCCATTCTATCAGCCAACTCTCCACAACCATAATGATTACATCATCTGTCACCAGGTATGGAAGATCATACCATTTTTGTGCGGGGTCCTTCCACACTCTGATGGAAATGCAATGGAAGTTCACCTTGAACTCCACAAATTCAAAAAAATTATCAAAGACAGTTGGTGAGAGCCATGACTTGCAGTTGCTTGCGGTGTGGATGCTTGATTCCATGAGAATCTAGAATATCTTGTTGTCCTTAACCCTTTGGGGGTCCTTCGTGGCCCAAAGCGAAGCGAACTTCGCTGCTTCTAGAAGCTCTACTGCAATCATAGAAAACTGACTCTCCTCTTATTGGCTTGAGGGGGCCTGACCCAGGTTCAAAGTTATTTAGCCAAACAAATCCCTACACTACTGGCCCTTTCGGTACCAGCCCGTAGAGCGCGGATTGAAGTCTCACCTGAAGCAGTATGGGGGGATGCTGGAACGAAGTTTCCACACCCTTGAGATGTCTGAGGTGCCGATTTAGTCCAACTTTGCCTACCTTTGCGTAGGCCACTTCGCACACTGTCCTAACCTTCAATACCTTCGCGATCTGTTATAACCACCTTCGTGCAACCCTAACCAGGGGCTGAGATGATTTCACGCTGCTATGGCAGCGACCTGCGCTATTTCCCCAAATTACACCTCGAATCTTACTTATCTTCTTACAGATGATAGTTAACTTTGCGTAAATAGATATTCTATCTCACATTCACTTAATTAACACAGTGATATATGTTCGCGCATCATATAAACAAGAAAAATACAATCCATACCCAATATATTCAATGCAGAAAACAAGAAACAAATACACAAAATTGATATAAGACTTCTCTTTATCAATGCTTCAAACTGTTACAGACTTGATTCGCTTTGTGCACTCAGCTGCGGACTACTAGGCCTCTGTGCACTCAGTTGCATAGCCTTCTCCTACTCTACAACCCAAAACTAGACTTTACACTTTAGATATGACTCAACTCTTCATCCATATCATGATTGATCCTTTGATGTCTTAACTATGTAGAGCCTCGCTCTACTTATACAATCCCATGGTCCGCGGACCATGGGTAGATCTCTACAGCGGACATTACAATACAAAATTGAGGGTGGACAACCCTATGACCCTTTTACAAGCTACACAATCTGTGCCCATAAAATGCAGATTCTTTACATCAGAGTTACAACTTTTGACCAAAATATGGGCGCTAATCCCCAAAACTTCCCTTGGGGGATCTCGCACCCAATAGGCCCCCAACACAAACATCGTGACTCTCCCTCGAGTCACTCTTTTGGTGCGGAGATCTTTGCCCAAAGACCTCCCAATTCTGTTTGGATCGTTGCAAGATCGGCAGTGCACTGAGCGACTGCCTGCTGTACTTCTTCAACGCGTTGTTCAGAGACTCCTATAGCTAAACTGCTGCCCTGAACCTTTTCCTGTGTTGCCTGCATCTGCACTAGCTTTGCTTCAATAGAGGCTGTAATGATATATGCCTCATCAATCCACGGCTGTAAGCGCGCCTTCAAAACTATTTCCTTATGTCAAGCAGCATCCACCTACTCCTTGAGCGCTTTCGCCTGCTGCATCTGCACGAGCCTCTGTGTAAGGGAAACCATCTGTGCGGTCCCTTTTACTTCATCATATTTCTTATGTAGCTCGTGCACCTCTGTTTCTAAGCACTATATGTTTAGGTCGTCTTGCAGAGTAGTGAGAACCTCGAACGACTGCTCGAATAGCGTTGACCTTCACTATTGTTGCTGTAATCACGTTGGCGTGCTGTTCCTTAACCTCTGGCAGAGTTGAAGGTTGTGCTTTCAATTGCAGCTTGGCTATTTGAAGGTTCATTTTGAGCTGAAACCTAGCCATATCTTCCTTTGCCTCACGCACCCCTTCTGCTAGTTTCTGGACACATGCCTCCATTAGGTCTTCTGCTTGGATGGCCAACTCCGGGACCATTTGGCAGGCTTGCTCGACCACCTGAACTAGATGTCTGTTCTATGCCACGACCTTGTCACACTGCAGTCTCAACTGTTCGATGTTGATGCACTGCTCACTCATTACTTTGAGCGCGCGACCCTCCCTAGCTTGCAGTTCTGCAGTAAATCCATCCTGCAAGACATAAGGTGTCTCTCGAGGGAGCATAGCCAAATTTATCCTGATTCCCTTCAGCTCGCTGACCATAGGCTTGTCAGCCTCATTTTCTATAACCAGTGATCCCTTTGGCAGCACTATTGTGTTAGTCATCTGGGTGAGCAGCATCTCCTCAGCCGCGGTCGTGCCTAGTGCGAGGCTAGTTGACACAGTCCCAGCCTATGGAGTGGGTGCCTACAACTCCCATATCTGCGCTCAAAGAGCCCCCAACACCATCTGATATTGCTCTGTGAACTGTTGGAGGACCTCCTCAGTGACTTCCCTCACCATCTCCCCAATGTCGTGCAAATCCCACTTAGTGAGGGTGATCGGGTCGAAAGAAGTCTTTAAAGCCTTCAAATTCTTCTATGGCCCTACTTGCTCTCTTAGGTGCGGACGTTTCAGCTGGGTGGATACTGTCTGTGGGTTCGTGCCACCTTGATCTATATATGTCTCCTGTTCGGGCGAAGGCAACTTTTGTCCTTCGCGCTATTCCTCTGCTGCCTTCTGCTGCTCTTCCACCACCTTCGCAGTGTCCCACACTGCTTGGGCCTTGGTTGTCGCTGCTTCATTCCTACGCTACTTTACCAACTGTGCCATCCGTAGTTTCACCTCATCCTTTTTCCTCTGCTAAGTGGACTTCTCTGCTTCCACCGTGGAGCTGGCTGGAGTGCGCTACTCCAGCAGCCATGACTCAAGGACCATGAAGATGACATTGTCCATTACCAGATAAGGTAGCTTGCGCCATGTCTTTGTAGGGTCCTTCCGCACTTTGATGTAAACGTGATGGAAATCTACCTTGAACTCCGTGAAGCTCTGCAGACTGTTATAGACTGTGGGTGATAACCGTGGCTTGTGATTAATCCCCATTCTGATGTTCATCTCCATGAAGACCCATAATATTTTGTTGTCTCTGATCCTCTGCACATCTCTGGTTTCCCACAGTGAAGCATACTTCGCTGCCTTCAGAAGGTCCTGCGCGATCGTTGGGAACTGGCTGTCCTCAGGAAATTCCCATGCCACCAGCACTATGGATAGCAGGAGCCATGCATAGTGAAAAGTCTTCCCCTGCTCCTGTGCCTCGCGGCAATTCTCAAGGAACTCTTTGTATAAGTATTTTTCCCAGTTGAACTGGACCCCTTCTACGCATTGCGCCACAAGTGCAACCACCGGCGTGGGCACCTCATCCACATGACACTTCCACATAACCTTTTCGGCCAATACCTGCATCACGACTTTGACTGTAGGATTGTTGATGCTGGAAATCATGTACCCTCTCTTCTTCTTCTCCAGCTTGAACTTCTTCTTCATGGCCTCCGCGATGGAAAAATCATCAATCTTACCCTCCGAGATGTTCAATGGGTCGTCCCCTTTGCAAGGGAGCTAGGTAATTCTGTGAATCAAATGATCTGTGATGGGGATGGGCTCCTCCAGCCACAAGCACCCATGATGCACCAAGCAAAGCAGCTGCTTGATGACAAAAATGGTTACTAGGGCGTGATGGTAATGCAGCACCCAGAGAAGGTTTAACAATCCTACCTTTTCTACACCTCTCAGCCACTAGTGCGGCTCCAACTTTATGATTTCGGTCAGTGTGTTTTTCTTCTGGCGCATTAGCTGCGTGGTTTCCAAATGTGGGAACTGTTATCACCCCAAGAAACTCTCCTAGGTTGTATATCAGAGATGCTCGGGAACATTACAAACTCAACAAAATGTTGGATGAATGGAGGATGAATGAAAGAAATGCTGCATATTCAAGCCAAATAACCACTCCTACTATGGTTAACCCCAGACATGGGTGAACACCCCCAAACTACAAGGCTTTTAACCACCAATTACTCACAGTTTAAGGAAAATGTGATGATGGAGAAGAATGATCACACCAGTAGATGCACAAGACCCTGTGATGGCCAGTTGCAACTAGTTAAAAGGTCTGTAAATCTGTTTTCTAATACACAGATAGGATGAAAGCTTTCTGGCATTAAAATAACAGAAACCTGCAAAAAAATTCAATGATACATGCTAAATCCTAACACAGAGGTGGGATGACAGCCCCTCTAATGCTAAACATTAACAACACATGAATAAATGCAAAACAGGCACAGCCTGGAACAAAAGAAGAAGTGTAAAGTGAGCAATCAACAACAAAAGAAGCTTGTACTAGTTAGAAATGTAGACCAGAAGTTGTAGGTTACACAGTAGTTACAGTCTCTAGAAGTTGAACCTTACAACAGAATAACACTCATCAACCTGATTACATCTTTTCTCTAAATATATATAGAGTTTGTTTACAAAAAATCTCTGCTAGCCTATGTGTGGAGGTGTCTTAACTGGCCACCAACCGCATTTATAATTAGATATGGGTCTCTAATACAGTTTGATTTTTTTTAATGAACAAAATGGCTATTTCTGTACTTTGATGTCCTTCTTGAATAGGTGAAATATTAATTGAATAAATTTCCATAATTGTTGCAGTCATTTATTTGCTCAAGGTGGTCCTTCTTGTCCTTCGGAGGTACACTATATTGAATGTAGTAGCTGAGGGTTTTAATGCGTAGGTTGCTGGATCATGGCTTCCCTCCTTCTTTGCGTGCATAAGAAAGGCCGAAAACACTAAAAATTGCATGAAACTGGATGATGACCTAAGAATGAATAATGACTGTTGGATGACAAAATGGACAGCGGAGATGGATTACGAAGGCTATCGGGAGAAATCTCAGGGGAGTGGAGAAATTATAAACCATCAGATCACATAAATGGATGGCCTGGATTAATTTATGGAGTCTATCAGGAGATGGACGATCGGGGTTAACGAGGGTCGTCGGATCATCGTCGGGCAGATCCGACGGTGATCGAGGGCAGAAGATGCGGCGTAGTTAACGCACGGGGAGGACGTACAGGATGAGCGATTTCGCAGGTGGGCAGTTTCCCCACACCGCCTTTGGATTGCAGTGGTTTGCGTACAGGGTGGGTGCGATGCAGTAATATGATGATGCGTGGCAGGTAGGTCCGGTGGGAAACCGCTTTCCCCGTTGCCTAACAGACGTGCAAGTTTCAGCGGCGGGAGAAGCGTATGGCGTTGGATTTGCGGGACATGATCGGACGGTACATGATTAATGCGCATGTTTCGGATGACGTGACAGGTATGGGCCCACCGAGTTATAATAATTTTATTATATGCGTGCGGTTATATGGATTAAGACTTTAGTGCCCAGGAATAAATGCAGCATGGGTTATATGGGTTTTAAATGGGTTATGGGGGGTTTATAATGGTTAAAATGGGGTTTAAAGGTTAAATAGTGTTAAAACAAAATATGACCCGGGAGTTGATTAAACAGGGTTTAGGCGGGATTTTTTAGTGTTAAAGGACTTAAGCGGGGAAGCAAAACTTTTACACTAACTTCGGGTGTAAAACAAAGGTAATGAGGTTTGAATGAGTTTTTTGAAGAGATTAAGCGGGAAACAGAGTTATAAGGAGAAAAGGGAAAATGAAAGGGAAGGATGAAATGGAGGTAGTGGGGAAAATAGGGAGAGACAATGATAACCATTATAAACCATCTCTGAGCCAGCAACCAAGGACCAAACTTATTCCTTCTCCTAGAAAATCAACAACATCCTTCTCCTGGAAAATCAGCAGCATGTAGCAGAGCTAACACTGGCTCCTTCCGGGGATGAGATCCTCCCTGTGAGGTCTCAAGAACCTACAGACTAATGCCTTTCCAGCTGAAAACAAATTCGCCAAAATTCCTAGTGTTCCATTGGGAATGGAGTCTACTTTGCCTGCACAAAACTGATAAAAACACAATATTTACAACTTTAAGGCCAAAGACCTTAAACAACATAAACTTTCAAAAACTGCCCATTATCTAGGACATCAAAAACTACTTCTCCTCCCATACTCTTCAGTATGAAGGTGTTGTTCCCTTGAACCTGTGAAATGATGAAAGGCCCTGTCTAGAAAGCATCAATTTCCCAGGATTGCCTTTCTTCTCCTTTAGTGCATCCCATTTCAAAACCAAGTCACCAATCTGAAAATTATCTGTTTTTGCCTTTTTGTCAAAGGCTTCCTTGACCTTTCTCTGATGTGCAGCAGCCTTTTCAACCAACCGTTCTCTAATCTGATGTATTTCTGCCACATTAGTGATCCTCTTTGCCATGCATTCTTCCTCATCTTGCTCTCCTTGAATGAATTTTGCCACAGGGAGAATTAATTGAATTGGGAATACAACATCAGTGCCATATACCAGCTTGAAAGGAGAATTTCCTGTGGATTTTTTAATGGTCACTCTGTCAGCCCACAGTGCATACTTGAGCCTTGAATCCCAATTCTTTTTATTGTCCTCTAACAACTTTTTAATTATTCTGATCAAGCTTTTATTAGAGGATTCTGCTAGACCATTTCCTTGAGGGTAATATGAGGTGGAATGAACAAGTTTAATACCCATTGAATCACAGAATTCCACCAATCCTTTTTCCCTGAAAGCTGCTGCATTATATGTTATTAACTTATGTGAACAACCAAATCTGCTGAAGGTATTCTCTATCAAAAATTTCATGACCACATTATGATCAGCCTTCCTGGTAGGGACTGCCTCAATCCACTTAGTGAAATAATCAGTAGCTACTAATATCCATTTGTGCTAGCCACTGGAATGTGGATTGATTTCTCCAATAAAATCCAAGCCCCACTGCTGAAAAGGTCCTTTTGCCTGAATTGGTTTTAGGGGCAGGGATTTCAACTGTTATTTTCCTTCAAATCTTTGGCACCTGTCACAAGATTTAACAAACTCAAACACATCAGAAAATAAAGTGGGCCAATAGTACCCAGCTCTGAGAATTCTATGGGCTGTAGTTTTCCAGTAATGGTGCCCTCCACACATGTTGTTATGAAACTGCTGCATCACTTCAATTGACTGTTCTTTGTCCAGACACCTTAAAAATATTCCAGATGGATCCCTCCGGTAGAGCAGATTTTCCATAATGCAATACTTTGCTGCTCTAAGTTTTAAAGTTCTAGTCTGACTTTGAGTAAGTTCTGAAGGGGTTTCTAGCTTCAACAAGAAATTAATTATTCCAGCATACCAATTACAAGAAGCTAGATTCTCGACCACTAACTGCTTCCTCTGTGGTTCAGTTGTTTCTTCCTTTTCTGCCTGACCATTTTCTGCCATAGCGCACAGGAAATCAATATCTAAAGACCTACAGTTTTCTTTAGCTAATAATTTGGCAAGCCCCTGACCTCTGACCAGCTTGGTGGGCTTCAGATCTATATTAAATTCTATCATTTTAACAAATCCATTTTGCCCTCTTCCATCAGCATCAGTTTGAGTCAAGACATCTTTAATTGCAGCAGAGGTACATATGCAATTATTTTGGAATGAAGGATATAAACTCTAAAAGCTTTCAAGGATTTAATAAGAGCATATGCCTGTTTTTCTATAATATCATACCTTAGTTCAGCATCCCTCAAGTTCTTGCTGAAAAATGCTATTGGATGTTCTGAACCTTCTTCATCTTGCTGCAATAAAACTGCTGCAATGGTGTCTTCAAAGGCAAATGAAAACACATGAAACTCCTTGCTGTAATCTGGACTTATTAATGTGGGAGCCTCCATAATAGCCTTTTTGATGGAATCAAATGATTTTCTTGCTATTTCAGTCCATCTTACCTCTGATCCTTTTCTCAACATGGAGGTAATATGCTTCACTAGTTCAGCAAAATTTGGAACAAACCTCCTTACAAAATTTATTTTCCCCAAAAAAGACTGAATATCCTTCTTTGATCTAGGGACAGACAAAGTCTGAATTGCTTTGACTCTTTCTGGGTCAATCTGAACACCTGCAGTAGACACAATGTGTCCAACCAACTTGCCTTCTTCCAAAGCAAATTGTGATTTTTTGGGATTGACTGAGATTCCAAACCTGCTGCACTTCAAGAATACTTTTTTCAAGTGTTGTAAATGATTTTGATGACTGCTGGAGTAAACTGTTATATCATCAAGGTAGATGAGGAAAATTTATCCTTCTCCCCCACAAATTCTATATCCATAGCTCTCTGAAAGGTGGCTCCAACATTCATCAACCCAAAAGGCATTTTGGCATACATAAAAGTGCCCCAAGGAGTGGTAAATGCAGTCTTTTCTTGATCATCTGGATGCACAATAATCTGATTGAAGCCTTAAAAGCCATCCAAGAAAGACATTACTTTGGCTTCTGAGACCTTTTTCAATAAGTGCTCCATCTTTGGTAAAGGATAGTTGTCTTTCTTGGAACATTTATTTAAGTTTCTAAAATCAACACACAGTGTGATTTCTCCACTCTTCTTCCTTACCACAACCAAATTTGCTACCCATTTTGAATACCTGAGAGGGACTATGATCTTGGAAGCCAACAATTTTTTAATTTATTTTTCAATTAGAGGAAGAAGGATGGGATTTATTAGTCTCAGCTTCTGTTTAAAAGGAATAGTGTCTTTCTCCAGAGGGATTTTATGCTGAATTATGCTCTTATCATAAGTTTTCAGGTCACTATACTCCCAGGCAAACACATCAGCAAATTGCCTCATTAAATTGTAGTATTTAGCACTTTTATTAGCAGACAAATGAGTGGACAAATTCACATACCTAGGCTGACCTGGACTTCCAATATCATGCTTACGGACTGCAGATTGGTCTTCTTTTTGGGCAACTTTGTAAGGCACATCATTCTGGTCAAACAGTCTTTCAAGAGGAATTAGGCCCTTAGGAATATGATTACTAGGAAGCTGGACTATGCTATCTTTACCAATTTTATTTCTAAGTTGGGACTGGGGTTTTTCTTCCAAGGCATCATTCTCTTGGTCAATTTGCATTTCAGAAAATTCATCAATGGCTCGAAGGAACCTATTTAACTCATTTTCATCATTAAAAACTTTCCAATGGTGGACATTATCAGGCAACGATGGTCTGTACTTCATTTGGGCTTCATAAACTAGTCTGGGAGGCAAAGGAGGTATAAATAGACTAGCAGAAATAGCAAGGGAATCAGCAAGCTAAATTTTGGGCTCTAGGAATATATGAAATACAAAAATAATCAAAATAATCTCTTATTCTCCATACCTCATCTCTGTATGCCTTCAACCTTGGGTGCTTTGTTTGAAATGTTTTATTTACTTGCTGGATAATCAGATCAACATCTCTGAACATCTTCAGATTCTTGATTCCTCTATCTTTGGCTACATTAAGGCCCAACAGTAGTGCTTCATATTCTACTATGTTGTTTGTCACTTGAAAAACCAGCTTAAAAGATAGCTGAATACTTTCTTGTTGAGGAGATACTAGCATCACCCCTGCTCCTGCAGTCTCTCTGGAACATGCTTCATCAAAGAACATCTCCCAAACCTGACTTCCTTGCTCTTCTTGGGCCTGAACTGTTGGTTTCCTGCGCTGCATTGAGGCCTTCTGAGATTCTTCTATTTGGAGAATACATGCTCCAAAATCAGTGTCCACTGCATAAATGGGATGATTTGTAAGATTCTTTTCATCACTAATGATGTATGCCAACCGTGCCTCTCTATATAATCTCCTGCTCTCTCCTCCAAACACTGGGACAGTTGCATAAGATAGATCATTTTGTAATGTCCCACCTAGTCTCTTAATCCACCCTCTGGACAACAGCATGCCAAACTTAGGAGGGACATCTGCTACCACAATATCCATCATCATACTCTTCATGGGAAGATGAGTTAAGGTAATAGCCAGATCTTTAATCAATCCAAGACATTTCACCTTCCTTGAATCAAAAGAAAATAAGTCATGATAGGGTCTAGTGATATCAAGGCCTAACTCTTCCATGACAGCTTTAGGCATTAGATTGTGGCTGGCCCTTGTATTTAGCAGGCAATTGTGGAGGATTTTGTCATGAATGGTCAATGAGACATAAAAAGATGGAGAATTATTATTAGTAGGTTCAATCATAGGGCTGAGCACAATGGCAGGTTTGTCATCTTGCAAATTGACAGAGTTAGTGGAGGTTTGTTTGGTTTCTAGTTCAAGGGCTTCAAGGATAGGCTTTCTAAATACTTCTCTCTTCACCAACTCAACTAGAGACACAGATATTTTCAATTTTTGAACTTCTGACTCAAAGCTGAAAGAAGACGATGATTTATTAGAACTTTTTACCTCTTGAACTGGAGCTTTGAGGATGACTGGATCAACTGCTAGTCTTCTCTGCCTGCGATTTTGTGACTTTGTTTGGACAACATTTCTTTGGGCAAAATTTTCTCTAACATTCTTTGCATTCGACCTCAGGTTATATCTTTGCTGCTGTTTAGCTTGTAGGACAACCTCTCTATCCCATTCTTGACTATCTTGTTGTTGCAGCAATGATTGTTCATACTCAGCCAATGTAAAAAATGCAGCGCTGCCTTCATCTTCCATGAAGTGAATTTCATCCTCATTTTCTTCAAATTGTTCCTCCTCCATGACTACATTTTGGAAAGGAGCTTTAACTTTCTGATCTTCCTTTGATTCTTCACCCCTCTGCATAATCTGTAACTGCTCATTTGCTCTTCTAAATGGAATAGGATTTCTTGGAGCAAATGTATTATGCTGCTTAATTCTGTTCAACTTTTAGCTTAGAAATTTCAACAGCCAATGACTCTATCATCTTGGTCATTTTATCTAATTTAGGCTCTCAATATGATGTAGAAGAAGTAGATGCCTGATTTCTTTGTCTCCTCCTGTCAACTTGATTTTTAAGCTTTTCTGCAACAATAATATTGGATTCCACCTCCAGTGTTGCATCCTGCATATCAGCTAAAGTGGCACATCTCCTTTCTCTCAATAACAAGTAGAAATCAGAGTCAAAAGCATTGGCATAAGTGAGTTTGGCAAAGGTAGGAGTAGGCTTTACCTCAGCTGGTATCTTACTATACATTCAATTGAATCTTTTATTAAAATCAGGGAAAGATTCGCCATTTTCCCTCTTCAGATTACCAAACTCAGTATGATAATATAGCAAGTCCTTTTTATCTCCCCATTGCTTCAAAAATGCATCATCTAATGCTTCAATATTAGTTATAGATCTCTGGGGTAATTCTCTAAACCACTTCCTAGCCTCTCCATCAAGGCTCTGGACAAAAATTCTCATCCACACATCATTTTCACTTATATCTAAATTATCAGCATAACTGTAAAAGGCTTCAAGGTGTTCTTCTGCTATTACTCCCTCTGTACCAGTGAATTTAGGCATATATTTTGATATTCTCCCACAGGCATAGGATTTAAAGGCACAAGCAAGAATAAAGGTCCATATCTGGCAGCTACAATTCTTTCTATCCTCGTAGGTGCTTGCTGTCCTGCCGTGATTGGAATATTTGGAAGAATACTAGCAGATTGAATGGTAGGGATTAATGTGATGGATGGCAGAGATAAAGGGATGTTTTGGACTGAATGGGAAGCTTTCTTTGGACTGAGATTCAAAGGGGAACTAACTGCACAAGGGGCTGAACTAATCTCTGAAGGTTTTTCCTTATTAACAATGCTATGCTCTAAATCTTCAAACTCTAAATCTTCAGCAATAACTTTATCTTTCAGAGATGCATGAGACTTCTTAGGCTTACCTGATCCTGATGCCCCTTTCTATGATGCTTTCTTTGATTTGACAGTCTTCTCAGGTTCAAGCACTGATTCAACATGTGATTTCTAAGGATTTCTTCGAGTATTTCTCACAAATTGAGCCAGAACTTCAACATGGAGTCACCAAAGGATGGTCTTCCTGCAATGGGATCGCCAGATAGATGATTACAACTAGAAACTGTGTTCAAACCTTATCTATCATCAAATATTGAAGCTGTGTCATTTTCCTAGGGAAGCTGAGCTTCAATCCTCCTGTCCCCGGCAACAACGCCAATTAATGTTATCACCCCAAGAAACTGTCCTAGGTTGTATATCATAGATGCTCAAGAACATTACAAACTCAACAAAGTGTTGGATAAATGGTGGATGAATAAAATAAATGCTGCATATTCAAGCTATATAACCACTCCTACTATGCTTAACCCTAGACATGGGTGAACACCCCTAGACTACAAGGCTTTTAACCACCAATTACTCACAGTTTAAGGAAAATGTGATGATGGAGAAGACTGATCACACTAGCAGATGCACATGACCCTGTGATGGCCAGTTGCAACTAGTTAAAAGTTTTGTAAATATGTTTTCTAATACACAGATAGGATGATAACTCTCTAGCATTAAAATAACAGAAACCTGCAAACAAATTCAATGATACATGTTAAATCCTAACACATAGGTGGGATGACAGCCCCTCTAATGCTAAACATTAATAGCACATGAATAAATGCAAAACAGGCACAGCTTGGAACAAGAAGAAGAAGTGGAAAGTGAGCAATCAACAACAAAAGAAGCTTGTATTAGCTGGAAATGCATACTAGAAGCTGCAGGTTACACAGTAGTTACAGTCTCCAGACGTTGAAGCTTACAACAGAATAACACTCATCAACCTGATTACATCTTTTTTCTGAATATATATAGAGTTTGTTTACAAAAAATCTCTGCTAGCCTATGCATGGAGGTGTCTTAACTGGCCACCAACCACATTTATAATCAGATATGGGTCTCTGATACAGTTTGATTGTTTTTAATGAAAAAAATGGCTCTTTCTATACTTTGATGTCCTTCATGAACAGGTGAAATATTAATTGAATAATTTCCATAACTGCTACAGTCATTTATTTGCTGAAGGTGGTCCTTCTTGTCCTTCGGAGGTACACTATGTTGAATGCAATAGCTGAGGGTTTTAATGCACAGGTCGCTGGATCGCAGCTTCCTTCCTTCTTTGTGTGCATAAGACAGGCCGAAAACACTGAAAATTGCATGAAATTGGACAATGACCTGCGAATGAATACTGACTGTTGGATGACAAAATGGATGGCGGAGATGGATTACGAAGGCTATCGGGAGAAATCGCGGGTGAGTGGAGCAATTATAAACCATCAGATCACATAAACGGATGGCCTGGATTAATTTATGGAGTCTATCGAGAGATGGACGACCGGGGTTAACGAGGGCCGTCAGATCATTATTAGGCAAATCCGACAGTGATTAGGGGCAGAAGATACGGGGTAGTTAACGCGCGGGGAGGACGTACAAGATGAGTGGTTTCACGAGCGGGAAGTTTCCCCGCACCGCCTTTGGGCTGTGGTGGTTTTTGTACAGGGCGGGTGCGATGCAGTAATATGACGACGCGTGGCAGGTAGGTCCGGCGGGAAACCGCCTTCCCCGTTGCCTAACATACGCGCAAGTTTCAGCGGCGGGAGAAGCATATGGAATTGGATCTGCAGGACATGATTGGATGGTACAGGATTAACACACATGTTTCGGATGACGTGACAGGTATGGGCCCGCCGAGTTATAATAATTTTACTATATGCACGAGGTTATATGGATTAAAACTTTAGCGCCCGAGAATAAATGCAACATGGGTTATATGGGTTTTGAATGGGTTATGGGGGGTTTATCATGGTTAAAATTGGGTTTAAAGGTTAAATAGTGTTAAAACAAAATATGACCCGGGAGTTGGTTAAACAGGGTTTAGGCGGGCTTTTTTAGTGTTTAAGGAATTAAGTGGGGAAACACAACTTTTACACTGACTTTGGGTGTAAAACAAAGGTAATGGGGTTTGAATGAGTTTTGTGAAGAGATTAAGCGGGAAACGGAGTTATAAGGAGAAAAGGGAAAATGAAAGGGAAGGATGAAATGGAGGTAGTGGGGAAAATAGGGAGAGACAATGATAACCATTATAAACCATCTATGAGCTAGCAACCAAGGAACAAACTTATTCCTTCTCTTGGAAAATCAGTAGCATCCTTCTCCTGGAAAATCAGTAGCATGTAGCAGAGCTAACAGGAACTTCTCATGGTTCGCGAGATCCCAGTCTTCAAATTTTAGTACAGGCACTCGCCCCAAGTGCGCTACTTCAAAAATGATATCATTAGGGAGAAGCGAAGTTTGCATAGAGCTCTTGCTCTCATCAAGGTCTTTGGGCACCTTTCCTCTCCCCTTCCACAAAAGAACATATGCGGGCAACCTAGTCAGAGGGTCCGCACCCTGGGTTTCCACCTCCATTTCTACATCCTCCTCCTCCTCTACCGGTATTTATTCAGATTCTTCCTCCTCATCGGCCTCCAAATTTATCACCTTCCCCTTTTCTTTCATGGTAAGCTTATTCCTTAACAGATTCCTTAACATATTGCTTTTCTTTCTTGGGTCTCAACATGCGCGACGATTTATGGATTTATGTGACTATCCCGACACTTTTTGGGGCTTCTACTTCCGTCATGGTCTGTGCGGCCTGCTTAGCGGTCATTACTTCGGTATCCATGGCTTCCTCAGGTGCGGCCATAGTGCTATTCCACAATTTTCTCAACGCCTTGGGTAAGTTCTCAAACAATGACTTCACCTTCAAAAGATCGAACAAGTTTGGGTTCATGAATGTTTGGGCGCGCAACAACTCAGTTCTCAATTTTCCAAGTGTTGTTTGCTGGACAACCCATTGCAATTTATAGTGCCTTTTAAATTTGAATTTGACCGTTCCCCCCACATTCGGTCCATTAATGCTCGATTGGCGATAGATTTTCAAGAATCTAGCCCACAAAGTTTGCCTTAAATGCCTGTCGCCCGCTCCATTTGGTCTCAAACCAAGCATCACATCATGAATAGTGATTGTAACAGTCACTTTCTAGCTGACTTGCGTGGTAGCACAGATACCCTCGCGTTGTCATTGACCCTGTGACACTTCTCTATTGTGCACTGTCCTGACATTGCACAGCTCTCGGGTAGAGTAGTTTATAGTCTCGCGCCTTCTTTTAGCTGCCTGGAGCGCTAAGACTATGCTTCCGTTGGGTAGTCAGATGGCCGAGCCACCTGTATGGCTTCAAATGACTACCATTTAGTTTTCCTGGGAAGAGTTCTCCATTTAACTTTACCAATTGCACCATGCCACCATCTGTGATCTCCTTAATAACATACGGTCCCAGCCAATGCATTATGAGCTTCCCTGGGAATTTATCAAAATTACTATCATATAACAACACCAAAATCATTCACCTTAAAGGTGTGCAACTTAATATGTCGATCGTGCCAAGATTTTTCGCAATGCTTTTGGACCTGCTGGTGAAATCTAGCCAAAAATCGTTCTTCTTCGAGCTCCTCCAACTGCGCGAGCCTCTTCTCCAGGGCTTTGCGGTCCATCATACCTGTGAGCACTACTATGCACAAACTAGGCACGATGTATTCCATAGGCATTATGACTTCCACTCCATAAACAAGCCTAAAAGGAACCTGTCCCTTTAGTTTCTTGCATGTCATCCTATATGCCCATAATACTATAGGTATGCGCAGGTCCCAATCACTTCATTGCGCATTGCATACCTTGGTCAGCATGTTGCACACCTTGTTGAATGCTTCCACGTGGATAACCTTCTACGTGATTGTTCTTCCTACATAATGCTTCCCCAACATTAAGAGCCATTTGCACATTTTCCCCCCCAACACATGCTTATTCACCATACCTTTCAGCGTGAAGTTCATATACATTCGCATAGGTTTTTTTCCATATGCCTGTGCCCATCTGGATAAATGTGCACGCAGATCATCCTGTCCATTGTACTTGTCTGTCAATCAAACCCTCGGCTTCCCAAATCGTGTGCACATCATTCCCCTACACTCATGCTAGTCGTCAAAGTTCCCTTTATGTGTACCCCACCACCTCGCAGGCGTAGCGCACAGTACCCAATCCAAGGCCTGGAAGCATTGCTTTTCCGACACCTCCCTTTCAAATTTATTAAAGAAGGTATCTACCTCACTTAGACAATCATAAGTAGGCACGTCTCTTACTTTTGTCGATACGTAGCGTAGTGACCTTGTCATCATATTACAATTCACTGTAGTTACCTCATGTAACTAATTTTTCCATCGCTTCGTTTCCTTATCCGAATCCGAAGCACAGGAGCTCTCATGCTCCCATGAAATCCACCCATCCATGGTGGGATTTACCTAGTCTTTCTCTTGTGCTGTTATCTTGTAGATGCAGTCTGTTATGCTCCTATACCAATAGGTGTCATATTTCATGATTGACTTGATTAGCTCTGCAATATGTACATACCTTTTCTTGCTGCAAAAGTTTTCCATATTCTTAAAGAATCAAAAAATTTAAAAAATGAAAAGAGGGTATACTATGAAATAAAAATCAAAGGGTAAAAAGAATAAGATGGTAAGAAAAAAGAAAAGAAATGAACCCCAAATGAAAAGGACCAGGAAAGTGTGCAAGTCCAAACGCCACTACTATTTTATTATGTTGTCAATAAAGCATCATATAAAACTTGTTGAACCTTTTTTCCACAGTTAATGAATGGCCAAATAGCTCAATCTTGGCTAGTTCATGTCTGAATTTTCTTGCTTAGGTGATAGAGAATAAAATCTGTCCAAACTGTTTAAACTTGGCAGATAAGTAGATAGGGAAGCAAAGGAGCTCAACAGTTTAATCTGAGCCCTTGGAAGAAATAAG
This sequence comes from Pinus tabuliformis, assembly GCA_031772625.1. Classification (NCBI taxonomy): domain Eukaryota; kingdom Viridiplantae; phylum Streptophyta; class Pinopsida; order Pinales; family Pinaceae; genus Pinus; species Pinus tabuliformis. The sequence continues at coordinate 268,362,308 of CM062812.1, forward strand.
TGCAGGTCTAGATAGGCTTATCATGTAAACAAAATAAAATTGATCAAGGTTTGCCAGTCCAAGTGCACCCAGAGAAAAAGAAGAAAACATGTTAGGTACACTAGGCTGGGTAGGCAGTTTTGATGTCGCAGAAGAAAACTTGTGAGTGACTTTGTCTCTCAGGCATTATGGCAGAAGCATGACTAACTCCCCTCCATCCTTTCCCTAAATCACTTACTAATCTCCCCCTAGAGATATTGAGATTTTCTCAATATCCCCTACTCATTCCGTCTCATTATTTCCTCAGTAAACTCCCATTTTGCTTATGAAAATGGTTATCTTCTGTGTATTGACCCCTTCTCTTCCCTTTGAGCCTAAGTTTTTGTGTAAAAATTCTAAAAAAAAACATTTAAACTTAGCACTTGCTTTCATTTGTCATATTAGCATTAACTTGTATAATATAATTCCCCTGAAAAGATACCCTATCCCGTACTATATATAATATAATCCCCCCACTACTGTATTACTCCCGCCCCAGCTAAACTATAGCCATATATTATTGTTTTAATGGAATTATAGGTTTATTTGAAACCTTATAAGAACCATTCCCCGCACACAAGAAGGATTAATTAACACCTAGTTAATTAATAACTAAGGCTACCCTGTAACCAATGAATGTTGCCCCGATATGATTTATTAGTATTTATTGCGTCGGGCCCCCGCGCCATAACCCTCTGTCACTTCCGCTGAGCATCAACCGTCAGATCAATGGCCCCAGATCCGATGGTCGAGATCTGTATCACAACCCCCTCCGCCGCTGCACTTTAACGTCTGGGGAACTGGCGGTATCGCGCTCGTACCGTGGACACGTGTTGACTGCCCGCGCTGATCGCGACCCCCCCATCCGAAACCACTTGAGCTGATAAGCAATGCGGGCCAAAACCACTTACTACCCTCCCACTGTCTCCTCGCTAACATCACCATCCTATACCCCCGCTAAACGAAAAATTGTCCCATCATGCTGACATCATTTGTCAATAAACGCCAAAAGGTCCTGCCAAAGCCAAAATTTTATTAAAACCACGATAAAATGTCATTTTCGTCCATTTTTTCTACGCACTATTTTCATGTAAGATACATCTGGTTGATTGTAAATCACGTCCAGTCCGCCACCCACCCAAAAAACTCTAGCATCTTGCTCTGCAACTCATCTAGTAACCTGCGAATTACACGGTTCGCCTTTAAAAATAGGTATTTACCCCAATTCACTTCCTGAATCGGTAATTTCATTTTTTTCTCTGTGAATTCTACCCAAAAGAGCCAAATTCAAGTAAAGTCATTCTGTAGCTATCATACCAGGACACCCAAAATAGCTGTTTTGCCCATTTTTCCACAGCAGCCCGAAATTTCGGTTTGAAAACACAAGAACCAAACATGGAAGCTCCTGCAGTCCTGAACGTCATGCCCCTCAACGCACCCCATAAGGACTTGAATTATTTTTCTTTAGCTGACAAAGATTTCTAAATAAAAGACCCATCTGGTGACGAGAATCATCTTCAGACCTTCTGCTAGATAAGGGATAGCTGTTTAAGCAACTCTGACATTTTTGGACTGTGGGAATCAAACCTTCCCATGTATTTCCTGCCCTCAGTCCATGTCTTCCTAGACATCATTCACCAATGCTGTGCCAATTATGACCCTGTTCATATAGGTGTTATGTCTCCTTCCAACACTGTCCTTTTTTACATAACTGCTGAATCCATCAATGAGATGATACATTTCCATTCCACTGAACCCCTCGCTCGTCTTTCCATGGGATTTTTGCTTGAAAAGGCCTCTCAATTGCCCAGCTCAGAAATAACTCGTATTGCCCAGATGTTCATGAAACCAAACTGTCAACCCCAAGGCCCACCTCCCTATTTGCATGTCTGGTTCACTGAGACTGGAAAACTCATTCTTGACATGATATCCTTAAACTTGGGATTTAGGTCCAGTGAATATGTGGATGATATCACCCTGGTTTTGTTTTCAATGTTCACTCGAGGACAGCTCCCTTCTGTCAAGTATGACTATCCCACTTTCATTGCTGACAAAATCCATACTCAATTCATGAATTTGGAAAGGGAAGGAGTGTTTAAATATACATCTTTCATATACCATCTGCTGTTATATTATCACCCAGACAGTTTCCCATTTCCCATCAGGAAGATAGACTCAAAAGGGAATCGGTGGTCTATGATTTTTTGGAGCTCAGTCTTCCATAACTATGACTCCCCTTATACCTATATTGAATTCATTGATTTGTTTGTACACCCAGCCTCCACTTTGTTGATAGGAGCTCCTCCTCCTAGAATTTCTGGTGATATGAGGAAAATTTTACAGCTGTCCAAACAGTACAGGATAGGTGATTGGTACCTCTACTAGAATCACACTGAAATAAGAATATATGGATGTGAATTATGCCCATTCAAGTTGCCTAGGTATGTGCCTATGAGGCTATTTTCATTAGAATATTTCAGGCAGCTCATCTGTTCAGACTTAACCCATTTTTGTAATGTAAAGAAGAAGACGCAGCAGAGAATCAAAAACCAGTTGGGTCCTTATGTCATCCATTCTAGGGATGCATGGAAAGATGCTGAGAACATATTAGAAAACCACCTTAAATTCAAGAAGAGTTTTGAGTGGGTACCATATGACCCAAATAGTTTTATAAGTGACAGAAGAGTAAGAAATAGGCTGTCAGTTTATGTTCATCATAGCATCCTAGAAATAGAACAATATGCAAATCAGGATGAATGGATAGAAGGGACCTTAATTGAAGAAATTAGTGAGCAAGAAAATATGGAAAAAGCTATGAAAAATCTTGAAAAAACCCTTGACCTGGACTCTTTTGGACAGGTATCTTTCAAGTGGCCTCAACAAATAGGAGTTGGAACATCCTTTGCTGGAACTTCTCAGCAGCCTGTACTAAGAACCAGCGCATCAGTCACAGGGACCTCAAAGGGAAAAGAGGTGGAAACAACAGAGCAGCCAATAATGACTGATCAGCCAGGGGGGTCCAAAGAGCAAGGACAAGTACAAATTCCTCCAGCCCAATCTAAGGCAGCTGGAATCTCAGCTTTATAAACACCTCTAAATCAGGAAAAAGGCAAAGAGAGATAGGAAAGACCCCACACCTATCAGTGGACCTGCAGAATAGCCGGGTGCAAAGAGGAAAAGATTGAATCCTCTATCGGAGGATGAAATTATTGAGGAAACCACTAGCAGTCTAAGAGGTGAGAGGGTAACCAACCAACAGACTTTCCCAATGATAGAGACATCAACTAGCTCACACAAGCAGGAGCTAGAAAGGTGGCAAAGTGTGGAAGTTTCATCCACTAGGCCACAAAGCAAACAGGCCTCGAACATCAAAAGGACATTCACTGAGATAAAGGTCAGGAATGACCCACTAAGGCTTCAAATTTACAACCAGTATCTTAAGATGGCCCCCACAAAATAGCAAAGATTAATGTTAGCATATGACATAAAAGAAGGAAAGATGATAATGAGTTACTTTAAGCCCAAGGTGCAACAACCACAATCCACAGCTGACTACATCAGGACAAATCTGGAGGTCTTAGCCAAGGATATTCATCCCTTGGACCAGATTGAGCATCATAAACAGACTGGAGAAATGGTATACTCCACACTGGCTGATAAAGCTATGTTAGCTCATACATTACAAGACTCCTTGAATAATACCTCTGCTCAGTTAGATTTAGAGAAAGCTTCTTCTCTAGCAAAGGACAATAGGATCAAATCCTTGGAGGAAATTATCATTGAACTCGGACATGATCCCAAAGATGCCAAAGGCGTAAAGGCACTGATGAAGAAAAAGGAAGAGGACATTGTTGCCCTAAGAAAATAGCTGAAACTACCTCCTTCCATGCACCCACAGACTGTAGAAGTTGTACAGTAGAAATCCGAAGAGGACATGATGGACTTGCTTATGAAACTCAATGAAAGATTAACCGATACTGAGTAGGCATTGGAAAAAGCGCTAAAGGAAAAGCAGGGAGAGTTGACCTCCCAGCCGCCTGAAGAACTCCCTGCAGTCACTACTAGCCCCTCCACACTTATAACAACATTGCCTCCCACTGTCCCGGCATCAACAGTAGAGGTCATAACAGGTACATCAGCACCAGGCAGCAGTACCAATATGAGTACAGAGGAACTGATAAGAGCCATGGAAGAATTAAAACTACAGGTGTTAGAATTGAAACTGGTGAAGGAGCAATTGGCAAAGGTGGAAAAGAATTATGATAAATCCAAGTTTAGTGTGGCAGAGAAAACAAGGGAGTTCAAAACATTAGAGGACAAAGTGAGAGAATTAGAAAAGGATCTCTCTCTGGATAAACCTCTAGCGGAAATCAGAGGAATTTTGGGGACCAACATCAATCAATCCCTTAATAATGTGTGGAGGTATATCCAAGTCATTTATGAGTAGATTGACTTGATAAGAGCAGCCCATGTGGAGATTCAAAAGACAAGAGCTTTATTGGGACAGATGCTTGAACAAGCTAACCAGCTGAAACATTTTTTGAACACCAAGACCAGGGAAGAACTGGAAGCACTAGAAATCAGAGACAGAATAGGCACCATTCTAGAAATTAAGAGAGTTCTAACCATGAGAACTCTAATGCAAAATTTGGAAAGGAGATGCCAGAACATGTAGGTAGAGATTAATTCTTTCACATAAAAGTTTACAGTCTTGCATAAAAAAGGTTCGCCAAGTCCTTTAGGAAGTAATGGTCGTCTGATGAAACACAAAGACTATGTACATAAATTGAATAAATATACTGCTGATCAAATCACTTCATCAACGAGTGCTTCAGGAGAAAAAGCACTCTCATCTGGCCAGGCCCTCTACGACAGCCTGGAAAATTTATTCTACATTGAGCATGAGGTGAAGCATCTGTTCACCATCCCACCTAATTTCTTCAAATACACAGAGACTGATGAAACTTTAGGGAAGCTTCAGAGACATAAATTACCAGGATCACAGTGGTGGAAAAGTATGTTAGAAATTGTATAAACTTATCTTTGGTACCTTGGTGAATTGAAAATTTTAGACCATTTACCATAATGCAGAAGACAGAAATAAATGAGAGTCATAATGGTCAAAGTATATCAGATTAGGGCTAAGGAATATCTAGGCAATGATGGAGCAGCCAACGCAGAATATTAGTGGAGGACAGCTGCAAACTAACTTACAAAACCTACCTCCAGTACATTCAATAAAGAGGGCACGACCAGCACAGCATCAATTTATTGTTTCCCTGTTTCCAAGACTGTTCGTCTCTATCTTTTGTAAAAGAAGCATTAATCATCAGTAGATATTATCTCCTTTAGATATTTTGTAAGATATTTTGATATTTTGTTTAAATACCCCCCCAAATGAAGTATTTGGGATTGGTGGGTGTTCATAATTTTTGACTGTAATACTGAAATTTTTTGGAATAAAAAGTTATTGGAACCATTTTTGTCTAGCCTACTGGATGAGGAATTGATGTTGAAGACCTGTTACAGAATTCCCGAGTCAACTTGTGGATCAATAAGTCCCTTCTAACTTGTGTTCTACAGTTTCTATGTTTACCATATCATCTATGTTTCATGATTCGAATAGTAGAGAGAAATAATAACTCAGAATTTGCTTGACTGCACTCTATTTTCAGTCTTTATTATTATCAATGTTTTCTTCAGAATTAGAATAAACAGTGAATTCTTAATTTCTCCTGTTTCCCCTAATTCTTTCATCTTGACTATTGCTAAGGAATTATTAATTTCTCCTTAACAATAATCAGCCATTTTCCCTCTGTCAACTTGATGAAGGATTCTTAATTGCCCTTCACCCAGTGACTCCATTCCATCTGATTCCAGCCTATGAATTGTTCCATGTTTGATTACCTTGCTCTGTGATACCATCCTCTGTTTAGAAACCGAATCCAGGTTGCTATCCTTCTTTGACTCCATCATGCCCAATGGACTGAAACTTTTCAGGTCTACCTCACTATTCTATTGAATCCTTCCAACCAAACTCAAAACAAAACCCTTTTACTTCATAACTAGCCTAACACACTTCAAAACAAAGCTAAATAATAAAGAGAGAGCCCTCTCTAGATGCAGATGGGCTAGAATCTGCATCTAAAAGATTGTTATGTGGTTACCTCGGCCATATTCCCTTTCTTACAACTTTTGGGAACAACTTGAGTGATAACACAGTCCAAGTCATCATCACTTTCATAGTCACGCACCGGCTCTATATAGTGCAATCCTTCAACATGGTCAAGGGGTATAATTACATGTAGTGACTTCTTCTCAAAAATCATCTTGTGCTTCTTCATATTAATCACCCCGTTCATGTCAATGGCCCAATCAATTCCTAAGAGTGCGAGACAGGGATTATTGTCATCAACAATCTCTATCACCTCAAAGTCTGCTAGCGCGCTCGCTCCCTCAATATCCACGGTTATTCCCTGCAATCGCCCCATGGGTATTATTTTATGCTGGTTCGCCATTCATAGCTGAATGGGAGACCACTACAGTGTAGATCTCCCCATTCGCTCCCATGTCTACTTTGGTAGAACATTCACATCCGATCCTAAGTCTAGGATAACTTGATCCATCTCATATTCTCCAATCTGTGCGGTAAGTCTCATCTCTCTTCCCGTCTTGGTATTATGCTTCCCAATCTTCCGGACTACGTGTGGTTCTCCTGGTGCGGTCTCAACACATCTGTTAATGAGTTCCTGTAATCCTTTTCCTACCTTATTGTTGCGCAATAGCTTCATACATGTTTCCAGGAATTTCGTGAGCATAGATAGGTCCATCTCCAACTCCAGTCTATCTTTGCTTCCTGAAGTGGAGGCATCAACGAAGCTCTTCTTAGCTTCCATGAAAGTTTCCCAAGTGTGCTCCAAATCAAACTCCGCTTCTTTTGTAGGAGCTTTGCGAACCCAAGTACTATATTCTGGCTACTTGCCTTTGTCATCTCCCATCACGATTCCACTTCAGAGCACAATGTTCACATTTGGATCTTCCTCGCATGGCTTAGACCTCATCATATACAGGTTCTGAGTTGGGGGAGGTGGTAGCGCTCCATTGTCACGTATCCTAGCTATCAGTTGTAGGATAATCTTCTATCTCATGATCAAACAAGGTGCAACACAAACATGATGGGAGCATCGGATTTGTGCAATTGCGGGCATAATGTCCTAGTCCTCCGCAATTGTAGCATGTCAACTATCCACAACCTCTTCCAAGTCCTCCTCTGCCTTGGCCTCATCCTCGCCCCTGAAATCTTGTTCGTGCCATTCCTGCATTCTGGTCTAGGGGTCGTGTTTCGGCCTGAACTCTATAGGTGGGAGTTCTATCCATCATCAACTCATAGCTTCTACAAGTGTGCTCATCATGTCCCACTGACCTATAAAATTTGTAGAACAACTGTTGCGAATTCTGTGTATACTTCTGTACGAAGTGGTAGTTGTCTGTTGCATGTTTTCCTGCTATTTGCCAAATCACGCACCACAAAGCAGGCACTGCGCTAGCTCCTGCTTGTGCTTCTAGCCTTAATGGAATCGGTCCTCCTCCTGTGAGGTAATTTGCTAAAATCGGGTAGTGGTCTTTATCATGACCCTGACCCTTGCATTTTACGCACCACACCTCTTCACGCACTTCTGGTCAAGCCATCCTGTCCTATTTTAAACTCTACATCTCAAGGCAGAAATTCTTCAGCTGCATGTGGATCTGCTAAACTCCTAAGTTAGGATCCTGCATTGAGGTCTCATGCAACCTCATTGTGATATCTAAGGCCTCTGCCTGAGTCGTTAACTTTTGCAGCGATAACACAATCCTTATATGTGGCGTTAGCGAAGCTACAAACCATTCATGGTGTTGTCCATCTGCCAGATTCATATTAGCTTCGCGAATCGTACAATTTAGCCTCTGATCCAGCTCCCAAGGAGTCTCTCTTGGTAGCATCGTTATCTCTTTGAATCCAATGATCGACTATGCTTCAGACTTTAGCCTGCTAAATTCCCTATTTAGCGTTGCTTGGATATCTATGATTCCCGCATTTGGATTATCATTGGAGTGCTTAATATACCAGGTTAGCGCATGGTCTTGCAGGGCGCTAACTAGTGTTGCTTTCTTTATATTTTCATCTGTAACTCCTTTCGCTTCCCATATAGCCCTCACCACGAACCAGAATTGGTATGGATCCTCATTTCCCAATCCCTTGAACACAGGAAACTTCACTCTGCTTGCCATATTGAATCACAGTGGTGGTGGAGGTGGTGCGGGTGAAGTTGGAGGTGATGGCGGTGAAGATGGTGGCAATGTGGGTGGAGCCTTATAAAATGGATCACACTTTGCGAAGAGACCTTCACGAGCTCTTCCTCGTCCCTCACAGAGATGAAATCAAGGGGCTAGTTTCTGGTCCTCTATTTCCTTCATTCCTATAAGCTTTTCCACTTCGCGTAGCCCCGAACAGCAAGGTAACTGCATAAACCTCTTTTTGCACAATAGCATTTTAATCCAAGTATTCAAAGACTTTACGTACTTACCTCACGGTCCTTTGAGAAAGCGTTGCTAAGCCTCGTTGTAGCTAACTGAGGTGTCAATCACGAATTCAGTAATGAATCCTCCTATAATGCGATCGAGCCAATGATCAATAGCGCACGTGATCTTATCCTCCGATGCTTCCAACCTTCGCACTAACTCTGGGGTCCACAAAATAGGACCATCAAGTTTCCACCTTCCTTAGCTATCTTCTAGCTTCACGATCCACTCGTATAGCTTAGTAGGCAAGGATGCGAAAAATATTTCGTGGATCTCCATGTACAGGTAGCAGTCTAACCACTCTTCTTTTGACAGTCATGGGTTCTTTTTCTCTTGTACTGCGAATTCATGAATTCTTTTGTCTAACCAGCCTTCAATTTCCTTCTTAGTTGGATTCCAAGGATACGACATCAAACATCTCTATGCAGATTCCTGTCCCGACAATGGAACCATTTGTTGGCTTGAGGGGGCCTGACCCAGGTTCGAATTTATTTAGCCAAATAAATCCCTACACTACTGGCCCTTTCGGCATCATCTCACGGAGCACAAATTGAAGTCTTACCCGAAGCAGTATGGGGGGATGGTGGAACCAAGTTTCCGCACCCTTGAGATGTCTGAGGTGCCGATTTAGTCCAACTGTTCCTACCTTCACGCAGGTCACTTCACGCACTGTCCTAACCTTTAATACCTTCACGATCTAGTATATCTACCTTCGCGCAGCCCTAACTAGGGGCTGAGATGCTTTCGCACTGCTATGGCAGCGGCCTACACTATTTCCCCAAATTACACCTCGAATATTACTTATCTTCTTACAGATGTTAGTTAACTTCACATAAACAAATATTCTATCTCACATTCACTTAATCAACACAGTGATATATGTTCACGCATCATATAAACAGCAGAAATGCAATTCATACCCAATATATTCAATGTAGAAAACAAGAAACAAATACACAGAATTGATATAAAACTTCTCTTTATTAATTCTTCCAACTGTTACAGACTCGACTCTCCCTGCGCACTCAGTTGCAGAGCCTTCTCCTACTATATGACCTAAAACTAGACTTTACACTTTAGATACGACTCAACTCTTCATCCTTATCATGATTGATCCTTCGATGTCTTAACTACTTAGAGTCTCACTCTGTTTATACAATCCCATGGTTCACGGACCATGGGTAGATCTCTATAACCGAAATTACAATACAAAATTGAGGGCGGACAACCCTATGACTCTTTTACAAGCTATGTGCTCTGCGCCCCTAAAATGTGGAGTCTTTACATCAGAGTTACAACTTTTGACCAAAATCTAGGGACTAAGCTCCAAAACTTCCCTTTTTTTGGGGGATCCCACGCCCAACACCTCCTGTAAGTCCCACGCAACCAGTACAATCGACACCGGCAACCATGCATAGTGGAATGTATTTCTTTGGTCTTGCGATTCCCTACAGTTTGTGAGGAACTCAATGCAGAGGTAGCACACCCAATTAAATTGTACCACCTTCGTGCACTGGGCCGCTAAAGATACAACCAGAGTCGGCACTTCATCTCCGTGACACTTCCTCATTATTTTCCCTGCTAAGATTTGGGTGGCTACTTTAACTGTGGGGTCGGTTATGCTGGAAATGGAGTAGCCACACGGATTCTTGGCAAGCTTAAACTTATCTTTCATTCTTTCAGCGAGGCCGCACTCACCCATATTTCGGCCAAATGCCATGGTCAGATTCAAGCTTGAATGCGGGAGCAAAGTGATCCTATGGATCAACATGTCAGTGATCAGTATCGGATCTCTTAACCACAGGCACCCATCATTTACAAAGCATAATAACTATTTGATCACTATCAACATTGCAGGCATGTGGATGTAATGCGGCACCCATAGTAGGTTCAACAACCTTGCCTTGTCTAACCCATTTATCCATTGTCTCGGCTCTAGCGCAGTCACACCAGAGTATTTATTAAAGACATGGTACATGAATGTATCGGTCGCCAAGTGGGGAAAGCACTCTATATCTAGCAAATCCCAATCCTCCGGCTTTGAATAGGGGACACGTGCCAAGAGCGGGCCTTCAAACGTGATTTTTTCTGGCAACAACGGGGTAAAAAGTGTGATTTTGTTCTCATCAATATCCTTTGGTACCTTCTCCTTGCCTCAACGTGAAGGCACATATGCTGGTAGCTTGGAGATAGGGTCTTCCCCCTCAACGTCAATGTCTGCTGCCCCCATGTCAACATCTTCCACGTCCACACCGACGTCTTTTATGTCCTCGTCAAGTTCCAGGTCTATTACCTTGCCCTTCTCTTGTGCAGTAGGCTTATTCTTTCTTCTGGTGTTTCCTTGGTGACTCATGCACCGGCTATGTTTCTTTTTGCTTATCCTTCTTTTTCTTGGGAACCTCCTTGGGCAGCGTAGGCCTCGGCCTGGGAAACCTCAGTGATTTTGGTACTTCCGCAGGTACCTCTACACTCGCTACCTTCGAGGCAACTCCCTCAGCTGCCATCGCTTCTCCAACACTTGCAATCTCCACGGGTGCCGACATAATGCCAGTTAAAAGCTCCCGAGTTTCCTTCGACAATATCTCAAACACTGAACTCGCTTTTCCGCAGGATCTAGGGGCACCACTACATGGAGTTATTTCTTCTTAAATATCATCTTTTGCTTCTTCAAATTGATTACCCCATTAATGTTAGTGGCCCAATCGATCCCAAGGAGCGCGGGGTAGGGATTGCTATCATCCACAATCTCTATTACTTCAAAATCAGCTAGTGTGCCCGCGCCCTCAATATCAACCATTACTCCCTGCAACCTTCCCATGGGGATGATTTTCTGCTGATTCACCATCCTTAACTGAATCAGAGACCACTGTAGCAAAGGTCTCCCAATACTTTCCCATGTTTGTTTAGGAAAAACATTCGCGTCCGCCCCATATCTAGAATAACTTGATCCATCTCATATTCTCCTATCTACGCAATGAGCCTCATCTCACGCCCTATTCACACCTTATGCCTGGCAATATTCTTGACTACGCATGGTATATCAGTAGTTTTTTCCTTCCCAGCGCACCTATTGATCAACTCCTACAATCCCTTCATAGCCTTGTTATCACGCAGCAGCTTCATACAGGTTTCTAAGAAGGTAGTAATCATGGATGGGTCCATTTCTTTAATTGGATTCTCCTGACTTCCTGAGGTACAAGCCTTAGCGAAGCTTTTATTTGCCTCCATAAATGTTTCTTTTGCATGTTCTAGATAAAACCCGGTCTCCTTTTCTGGCACTTTGTGGACCCACTCTCCTTTTCTGGCGCTTGGCGGTGTCTGTACGAATTTCTGTAGCAAGTGGTAATTGTCTGTTGCATGTTTTCTGGCTACCTGATAGATAGCACACCATAGCGTGGGTCCTGTACTTTGCCCTGCTGGAACTTCTGGCCTTAGAGGCATTAGTCCCCCTATTGCAACATAATTTGCGAAAACTGGACAATGATATTTGTCATGCCCATGGATTTTGCACTTCAGGCACCAAACTTCTTCGTGCACCTCAGGGCAAGATGTTCTATATTTCTTCAGACTCTACATTTCTAGGCAAACATTCTGCAACTACGCATGAATCTGCTAAACCCCCAGATTAGCATCTTGCATCGGTGTCTCATGTAATCTCATTGCAATTTCCAGTGCTTCCGCCTAGGTCCCAATCTTCTGTTGTGATAGCGCAACCCTTAGATGAGGTAGGAGTGAGGCCACAAAAAATTCGTGGTGCTGCCCATCAGTCAGGTTCATTTTAGCCTCACGGATTGTACCCTTCAATCTTTGATCTAGATCCTAGGATGTCTCACCAGGCTTCATCATAATCCCCTTGAATCCCACAATTAATTGTGCTTCGGACTTAGGTCTACTGAATTCCTTATTCAGTGCAGTTTGGATATCTGCTAATGCAGACATCGGATTATCAGTGTAGTACTTAATGTACCACATTAGTGCGTGATCCTGAAAATCACTAACCAATGTTACTTTCTTCATTTGATCATTCGTGATACCCTGAGCTTCCCATACAGCCTTTGTGACGAAGCAAAACTAGTTCGGATTTTCATTTCCCACACCCTTGAACATGAGTAGCTTTACTGAGTTCACCATATTGAATGGTGGCAGAGATGGAAGTGGTGTAGGCGAAGGTGTATACAATGGAGGTGAAGATGGAGGTGGTGTGGGTGGATGGGGTATTCCTGGGAACCCTTGCTTTATCAACTGAACAACGCTCTGTGGAGATGCCTGTGTTGCTTCCTTGTCGTCACCCAGAGGAGGTTGAATTAGCGGGCTATATTTAGGGCTTATTTTCCCCTTGTTCTTGAATGTCCTTCCACTTGGCATAGCCCCAAACATCAAGGTAGCTGCATAACCCGTTTTTCACACAAGAGTATCTTAATCCAGGTATTTAATGATTTTAAATACTCACCTCGCGGTCCCTTGAAGAACCAGTGATCTAATTTGCTGTAACTGACTGAGATATCGACCGTGAACTCTGTCATGAACCCTCCTATGATACGATCGAGCCAATGATCAAAAACACACGCGATATTATCTTCAAAGGCTTCTAATCTCCACACTAACTCCGAGGTCCAGACTATTGGACCGTCAAGCCTCCACCTTCATTGGCCGTCTACCAATTTCGCGATCCACTCGTACAAATCGACCGAGAAGGAACAAAAGAAGATCTCTTGTATCTCTATGTATGGGTATATGTCCAACCACTGTTTTTTCGTTAGTCACGGATTCTTGTTTTCTTGCACTGCAAATTTGTGGATATTTCTATCCAGCCAGTCTTCGATCTCCTTCTTAGTTGGATTCCAGTGATTCGACATCACACATCTTGTTATGCAGATCTTGGTCCCAGAAACGGAACCATTTATTGGCTTGATGGGCCCTGACCCAGATTCAACATTAATTAGCCAAGAAAATCCCTACACTACTGGCCCTTTCGGCATCAATCCACGGAGCATGGATTGAAGTCTCACCCGAAGTAGTCTGGGGGGATGCAGAAACCAATTTTCCACACCCTGATATAGTTGTGATGTAGTTTTATACCCTAACCCTTCCTTCGTGTAGATCGATAAGATTTTTAGGGCTTATCAATGCACTTTTCTTATCTGGCTTCAAAACCTTCGCGAAGGTCTGCAATCGTCCTTTGTGGACCCTAAATAGGCAATTCAGAGGCTTACATGTCTTTGTAATTACTCTTACTCTGTGTCTACCTAGATTAGCTTAAATATTGCTTAAATTCAACATGCATTATGATTATCTTTGCATAAATAGATATTCTCATTTGTGTTCATATGACAAAGTAAAACACATAGATTCGCACATCAATACAACATTAAATCATAAACCCAATATTCAACATGACATAATCGCAGACATTCATAAAAGAAGTAAAATAGCTCACAGATATCTCTAGAATAATTCTCTTTATTGATGGTTCAGATCTCCAATACAGGCTCTAACTTCCTTGTGCACATAGCTACAGGGCTCTGCGTACTCAGTTGTGAATTTCTACCCTAGGCCTCTGCGCACTCAGCTGCAAAGCCTTTTCCTACGCTAAGACACTTCATTCTTAGCCCTCACAGACCCATTACATCAATCAATTTCCCAAAAAATTACTAAGAATAGAACTGCCTTAGACTCTTCTAAGACCCCCTTTTTATACATTCCCATGGTCCATGGACCAAGGGTGGATCTCATCAAGCCGACACTAGCTACCTAAACTAAGGGCCGAAGCTTTTGACTGTTTACATCGTCCCACTTTGTGACCAAAAAATGTGGAGACTTTACATTCTTTATTCAAAACTTGGGCCTTTAACCCCAAAACTTGGGCTTTTAACCCTAAAATTGACCCTAGGGGACCCATTCCCAGCAGGTGGGGTGACCCTTGACATTCCCCTTTGTGACCATTCAACTACCCTCATGACTCTTCACCTACTCTATGACTGTTACATCCATTCTTGACGCTTGACTTACATTTGACATGACTCAACATTACAATGCACATGTACCCATGTGAACAATGGCTTGGACAAGCCAAACTAGACATCATTCAGACTTAGACAACCGTAGAAGTGCAACTACTCGACATCCTTATGTTGATCAATAGTGACATATTGATGCCAAGATTGGTAGTCCTTGAGAGTGTCTGTGTGTTCTGCTGTGACATCCATCTGAAACCTGAACCTTGCCTTCATATCATCTGGGTACACTGCTCAGGCTCTTCTGTCCAACTCGTCTATGAGCATGCACATCATTTTCTTTAGTGTGGCCAGACTAGCAACGTACTTGTGCATGATGTCTACATTGATAGGCAAGTCTGGGCTGGTGGTGGTGCGCATCAGCTCGTCAAAGTATGAGTCAAGCTCCTGTTGGACCTGCTTCTTGGTCTTCGCCTGGGTGAGGGTCCCAAGTGATGGGATCACATGAGTGTGCACTATAACTTCCATGCTTTTCAATACTCATGCATGGGAAGCCTGTATGCTAGTGATGATTTGAAGTAGGTCTTCATAGTTTCGGACCTCACTCCGGATATGTGCCTGCAGCTTGACCACATTGGCCTTCATCATCTTTGGCAAGTGAAGTGGGGCTCCCTTGTACTTCATCATCCATGCTCACATGTTATCAACAACAGTATGTATCTTCTTCAATATGTGTACTCTTCTTGCACATCATTGCTTCCATCCGTGGAGATGAATGATTGCTTGATGCATGGTACCCAACTTGGAGTACAATGTTCGCATAATTGTGTCTAAGGACAATACTTCATCCATTATTGCCTTCTTTAGTTAAGCTCGAGCGGACATTGTCACAAAGTCTCCTCCCTACTTGGCCAACTATAGTTCCTTCTCCATTCGCTCATTCTCAGCTATAAGAAAATGAAAACTTGAGCTAGTGGCTTCGACATACACTCTAGTTGCATCGACCAAGGGAGATGGATGCTTGTGCACATTAGTCATGATCACTTGCTCTTCAAATTGCGTAGGGGATGTTTAGTCCTTTGGAGTCGGTACTCTCTGTGACTGCACAACTATGTGATAAGATTCGTCAAAGGAGATGTTGTGCATCTCTACTTTCGGTTAACCACCAAGGATCTTAGTGCCTCCTTGGTCATCCGAGACTTGCTCATTGTCTAGATGCATTGAAGTAGGTGAGTCGACCTATCATTGGTGAGGCATGAGGTCAGTGTCCTATTCCAACTCGTGTTGCTCAATGTTTGCATCCAACTATTCAAGAGCCTGTTCTATATCATGAGCAAAGTCTTGCCCCTGCGAGGGTTCACCCTATTCACTTGATGCTAGCTGTTTAGAAGAATCAACTACTTGTACAAGCGCTGCTTCGCTTGTCTGCACATGATGCGCCCCCTGCTAAATCTGCTACTGTTCTACTTCCTTCTCATGTTGGTGCAAATCTTGTTCTTTCCAGAGTTTTATCCTCAGCTCATGCAACTCCTTCTTTGCTTCTTCCATTATCTTCTTATGCCTCTGTCTTTGCATGATTCGCTTGTTGCGCTGTTGCCTCTTATGTTGAATAGCCATAGCTACCTGTTCTACAAGTGGATCTTCTCAAAACTTACAACTTTTCTCCTCCTCCATGTGGTCGAAAATCTTTCTCTTCCCTTTTTCGCGCATAGGTATGCTTGGATCTACTGCCTTTGCTACTGCTGCTGCTGCTGGTGTTCACCGTGATGCTACTTCATGTTGCTATGCTAACCATTCTACGACAAAATCGACCTATTCATTGGGCCTGGAGGAATTGTAACAGTATCTCTATCGGTCCTCTTCGGCCCAATGAAATGCCCCATGGATTCAATTGAACTAAACTCTCATGCATTGGTCCTTCACAATGTAATGTGGGTCATATGGGTTGAAGGTTCGGAGGTTGAACGGGTACTTATTCATCTGTTCAGCTTCAACATCCGCTTGCTTGATGCTCCAGATCTCATATAACCTGATCCACAATGGAAGAGTGGGCCAAGGTGCCTTCTTCTTCCATTGCATCCTAGATGTTAATCCTACTGAGATATGATACACTGCTTCCTACATGACAAGCACGTCCAAAGAAAACTTTGGTAGAACATGCGGAGGCTTCTCCTCACTGAAAACATGGATGAATGTGTGTCTAGTGAGTCATACCAATCTGCAATGCCTAACAATGCCTTCATCACTTCTTCTGATATGCAGGGTGGATCCTATTCGAATATCAACCTATACACTAGGGTGACAACATGGTCGGATAGTCATATGATCACCCCTCCAAAGCTGCACTTAGACAATAACTTGAAATACATGCTCACAAGAGACTCCGCCAATGACCATGCCCACTCTAAGCCTGGGAGCTCATGTCGAGCACATACTGCATCTAGAATGTAGGCAGACATATAAATCTTTGCATGCATGCCTTTGGGTGACTGTCGAGCCTTTGTGACTTTCTCCTTTAGCTGATAAGCTAGTATGTCTGACCAGTTGCATGGTATTCCTTCTCTAGCTAGTTGGTCCAATGTGACCACCCAACTCTTAGGGAAGTTCTCAATGCTCGCTTGGCCACTCAGTCGACCTGTGAATATGGCCAAGTATTGGTATGCCTACCTCAATATCTTCATCCTATGGATCTGATTGGGGGTCATCCTGAAACGAGTTGGCTCCTTTACCCAATCCTTCAAAATGTCTCTGGAGTGGCCTCTACAGTTGGGCAGCCTGAACGGGGGAGTCATGACAGTCATGGGTTTGGTCATCTGATACATCTCATCATAATATTGTGCCCAAAAGGTTTCCAGCTTCATCCCACTGACATTGCTCAAGGTCATCATCTTGGGGTCAGTGTGAGAGACGATCTAGTGAATCATGTTTGTGCATGGGAACACGAGGTATCTGTTAGTCTCCTATACCAATAGGGTTTCATTTTTCATGATTGACAGTGGAAGTGCCAAAAATGTTCATCTTTGATGTTACAAAGGTTCCATATTTTGTGAAAGGAACAGACAGTTAAAAAATGTAAAGAGGGTATGCCTTAAAAGAATAATCAAAAGGCAAGAAAATGAATTGGTCAGAAAAAATAATTGAAATGAACCCCAAAGAAAGACCAGGAAAGTGGCTAACCAAAATGCCACTGCTATCTTGATGGATGGCCCAACAGTTCAAACAAGACCATGCCATGTTTTAAATTGCTTGTTCTAGACTAGAGAATGAATACCTGTCCAAATAGTTCAAGCTTGGCAGATGAGTAGCTACATAGAGAAAGGAAGGAGCCCAACCACTTAATCTGGGCCCTTGGAAGATATAAGGGTAGATTTAGATAGGAGGGCAGCCAAAGAAAAGAGGATTACCAGGGTTTTCAAGGCTAAGTGCACCCATCCAAAAGAAGAAAAAATGTTAGGTCTATTAGGCAGGGTAGGCAGTTGGAGGTTGCAGAAGCAAGGTCTGACCACATGATATATGGAAAATCATCTCTTATCCCATCAATAAGAGAAGGGCAAGAACAATGGTCTATATGGAAAACTATTAAAGCATGTCTAACTTCCCTCATTCCCTTCAAAAGGTTTCTTACTAATATCCCCTTGAGGACTTTAGGATCTGCCTAAACAGTCCTTCTTACATTTCTCCCTTGAGAAAGTCATGTCAAGTTGTGACATACTTCTTCAAAAAGGAAGCCACATTTCTTGCATAAAGCCCTCACTTCATACTTCATCCATTTCTAGTTTCTAAGCTCCAGTTCTCAAGCTCAATTGCTCCCTCACACTTTACCTCACATATCCATATTAACTCCTAACCCTATTATATAGCTCCCTAGTACATCCCCACCCCTATTTTCTACAAAAACTATATAAAGTTCCCAAAAAATATATTAACTATCCCCCCCTAGCATTATAGCTAAGTAACATGGTTATGGGAGACATTAGTCCATCTGGGGCTATAATCAACCCTTCTGCGTCCTTACCCCAAAATTAGTCTAACCCCTGGTGTTGTGGGGGAAAGTATCCAACTCGGAATGACCCTAACCCACTCTAAGGGTGACAGTTCCTTAGCAACAGCTGAAAGCAAAGCTATCTAAAGTTTCTTCTTTATGACATGCAAGGAATGAAAGGAAGAGATCCACTTACCAATGTCTTGCGCAAATGGTCGATCCAATCTCCTCTATTTGCCGCTTGCTCCCAGCTCCAAGTCTTTTCACGGGCCCAGCTACACGAGATCCTGCAAACAAGACAAAGAAAGGAAACTACAAGCAGCATGCATTCATAATCGATTTAAGGATTAGCATAAATCAAATACGCAAGTAAGACAACACATCATTGAAACACATGCGAATAGAAGAACCTCAAATGCTTTATTAATATATGGAAGTAAGGTTCAGGCGGTGATACAACCATGAAAGGTCCAATCCAGCATCACCTTCCCGACGGAGAGAAATCTCTTCTTCACCTCCCTCAAGCAATCACCCAATGCTCACAACTGTAAACCAACAGCAATTCTTTGCACTAAATTCCGGCCTCCAGATCCCATGGGATGAGATCCTTATATAGAGTTTTGGAGTGAAGATAAGTCAGCTCGATGTGTGACTTGTTGTCCTCTTCAACTCCAGTTGTTCTTCAGTCCTTGAGTCCACTCGGAGTTTCTACCTTCCACTTGGAGTTTTAGAAGCTCTTAACTCATCATTAGGCGAATCTTTTGATCCAAGTGTCATTTTGGAAGCTTCCTGGGCACTGGCACATTGAGAAAAGATTCCTCCACATGTCAAAGTACGCCCAGTGCAGGTAGCCTTTGTTGCACTTGCTATGCAGCGCAGGTACACCATAGAGCTTTTGACATTCAGCGCAGATGCTTAGTGGAGCAGCTGCTTTGATCCAAAATTGACCAGTTTTTGAGTGTTTTTCAGTGGAGAACTGATCTGAAGTGCTGTGGTTTGCTGACCTTGTTCCTCTAGGGGTAGGAACAACATGTTTAGGGACTTTGGATCCCTTAGATTATTGACATTTCATGCTCTATGCTGTAAGGCACAAAAATGTCTATAACAGTTGCCCCCTAAAGTATGAGGTCGTTTATCGGGTGAAATTCTTTATTAGGAGGATCCGAAGTTCATTCAATCACCGGGAGGTGACCTGTAACAAAATACAATACAATACATTATCTTTTCATTCTTTCTTTTCATGATCTAGCTGATGCGGGCATTTCCCATGATCAGCTTTATAAATACATTTGCCGTACATAAACAGACGATCGTCTGATAAGAGACGGATAATTCTCTGTTTTTAATTATCATCCTTTTAGTAGGATACTCATCTGCTGCACATGTCTATGTTTTTATCTCCTGAATATATATCGCAGCCCGGATGGATGAAACTAGATCTGGGGTCTTCAAACTTGTCCGATCTTCACTTTAGTACAAGTCAATCCATGTGAGAATTTCTTGAAGTCGAACATGGAAAGACATCGCTTGATTACCAGTCAATAATGTAAACTGTTAACAAGCGCGAGAGGAATCACCGATAATGATGATGACCCTCAAGGTACTGCAGCACAATTCACGTGGTGTGAATATAGGATCTGACGTCGAACACCACACAAAGTCTCCTGGTCGAAGGTCATTAATGTATACCTATCGCCGGGAGTGAGAAACTTGCCATTGAGGCATGCAAGCTTCAAAGTACTGAGGGGGTGTCCCTAGATCAACTTCTTGGATAATGAGCTGATGTCGACAAGAAGTGATCCGTCAAAGGAGGGCCTTAATGAATCCCACATCAGTGACACGGAACGGAGCTAGTGATGATGGTGAAAACGATCTGTGAAATATGATTCAGGGTGGCGGTCATGGAAGGATGAAAGATGATGTACGGTAGTGGATGGGACCCGGTTGACACTTTCTGAATGACATCTCTTGAACATATAACGACACTGATGTGATGGATCGGTAGCATTACCCCATGTATGGATGGTATGGCAAGACCATGGTGAAGGGACCGGTGAATGATAATAACCCAACCCGATATTTACGGAGGCAAAAGTGTCATGTTCAAGAGCGACTTGCTACCATTAAGCTTTGAGGTTCTCCCAATTTTTCCCCAGTCATTTCTGACCAGTACCTCTTTATTTTTGTCAAGCTTGAGGAGGATAACATATGCTTGTTCTATAACCTGCCCTTCGAGCAAGCCCATCGCTATATTTTAACGAGCCTAGCGATAGGGAAACTCGTTCTTGTCTGAAGACAAGTTTGTCGCTATCTTAATATTTTTAACGAGCCCAGCGACAAAGACAACTCGGTCCTTTTCATTTTTAGAGAGTCTGAAAAGTGTACATAAAGTAGACTCCAAGGGGTCCTTTTTCGTCATCTAATCCCTTAAGTCCGAAAAAGTATAAAACAATACAGAAGGGATGAATGTTCGATATCTTTATCGAGCCGAACTAGACAAGCGCTCGATCTTTTTGTGCAATAATCCCTCAGGTCCAAAAATATTAAAATCTAGAGGAGGGATAGCTCTTCCGGTCCTTTTAACGAGCTGGAAGGCCAAAACTCGGCAAATTTTTCATTTTTTACGAGTCAGTGAAAAGAGCTCAAAGAAGACTCGTATTTTGAGGAACGAGTGATAAACAGGGATAGCAGCAGATTCCAGGTACAGGTTGGAATTTTCCAATCACGGCAGTATTACAAGGATGGCTAAGTGGGATCACTCTTCGCAGCTGTTCCTCAAAATAGGTAAACAATCAAGTGGATGTGAATGATCGGCCAAATGAAAAGTGGAGGTGACAGTGCACAAACACGACCAAGGCTTTTATGGCTGATGAATTTACGGTCTCAAATGGTTATTTACCGGTTCATTTTTTCTGAATGAGCTTGAACTCTGGGGGAAGCCTACTCACAAGCTTCTTTTACTTTTTAACGAGCATGAATTTCCGCGTTAAAATTGCTCGGATCTTGCGTTTATTTTTTAACGAGCATGAACTTTGCCAAAACTGCTCGTTTGATAAGGTCAAATTCATATTTTACCATGACTAGTTTTTTCTTTTCCAGAGATAGTACTGTTTTCATCAATTGCTGCAACAAACTTGTTAGAAACGGAATCATGAAGTAAAAATACTAATATTTTACTTTGAACGACGTAAAAAGCAATTTAAAAGATGTTTTTACCTCTCATTTTACCATTTCATGTGCATTTGGTTTGTTGGAGCTTTGGAGGTGCCTCTTCCCTTCGATTTTTCACCAGCTGATTTCGGGAGATTCTGTGGACGATTTTTAGCGCCGTTTCCACCAGGTAGGAGCTAAACCCTAGCTCTGTCTTTTCATGGTCTTATTTCTTAGTTTTATGCTTGTTTTCCTGCCCCCATGAGCCCCTGGGGTTTCTCTAAGGCGCTCTGCCATCAGCGCAGGTACCCTATATCGAAACCTGCGTTGGGGGTGCTCATTTCCAAAGGCAGTTTGTCTCCTAACGCAGGTGAGACCCTTCCCTACCTGCGTTGGGCGCAGAAAACATCTTGGTTGCACAATTTTTTATGAGATTTTCGCCATTTTCTTCGCTGAGTCAGGGATCTTACTCCTCCTCTTGTTTGTTTTGCAGAGTTTATTGGAGCAGAATGACTCTTACGTGGCGAGAACGAGAGCATGAAGAGGAGGACATAATTGCCCTCCATGATCCTGTTACCGTGAGCGCGTTGCGGAACTGTGGCTTGCTAAAATTCTTCCGCATATCTAGCATGAGGGCACAGATACGTTTACTGCAGTACCTGCTTGATGCTTGGGATCTTGTTAACCAAGTGTTCCAGATTAGGGGCAAGTCCATCCCTTTGACCATAGTGGACATTTACTTCTTGACTGGGTTGTCAAGGCGGGGTGCCCCCATTTCCTTGTCTGGTTCGGCCCGAGGGAGTGATTCCATGAAAGATTATATCCGTCAGTATTGCAGGGAGGGATCCCAGCCGAGCAGAGACGGCAAGATTTCCATCTGTGATGTTACTGACAGGTCTCTCAGGTCTATTCTGTACACGATTTGTCGGATGGCCGGTAGTGCATCCCCTCATGTTGCCAACAGGTCATATGTGCAGCACGCCCTGGAGTGTCTTGAGCCGAAAGTTTTTAACTGGTGTGATGCAGTACTGGTTCAGATGAAAAACCAGTTGATCAAAGTAAAGGACAGGAGACTGAAGAATTTTGGCTTCGGTTCAGTTTTGACTGCCTTCGCTTTGGAGAAGATACCCCTGATGCAACCTCAGTACATTGTCCTCGACTTGCCATCTCCTACTGAGCCACGCATGCAGAGGTGGGTTGACCACATGGCTAGACATGCAGGTCAATCCAAGATTACTTTCACTGATGCCTTCTTTAGGTGGTTCGAGCGGCAGGATATGGCTTCTTCCGAGTATCCATATATTGGCATGGATTTCCGAGGTGATCCGGATTTGGTACTACCGGATGGTGAGCAGTGGGGTGATCTCGGTAAATATTTTGACCTTATCACTATTTACTGTTTTTTCTTTATAATGTCCTTATGCTTTATTCTATCAAGACTCTAATCAAACTCATGTGTGCATGCAGATGTGGGCCCCGTCCGTCCAGCAGTTCGTCCGGGAGTTCCGGCCGCTGCCCCAGTAGGGGAGGCTCCAGGGAGAGCTATTCTCCGTGACCTTGACTTGGCCGAGACTCTTGCAGCTGTGCAGGAACAGGTCGAGGGTCTTACCTTCGGGATTCCGGATGTACGGATTGACGAGTTGCCTCTGCGACTGCAGCGACATACTGCTGGTGTTCCTAGACGATGGTCTCGTCTTCTGCGCATGATCGCACAGGCCGTGGCATGTTTTCATGAGCATCACTAGGCTAGGGTGCCCCCCAGCCATTTTTGAGTTTTGGGGTCATATGACCGATTTTGTCTTGGTTACAGAACATTATATGTAAACCGTAAACAGTTATATATATTTTTGATTTTCGGGGTTTGTCCCAGTTCTTATGTGATCCATGTATGAAACATCGATGATGCTTCTCTTTTTATCAAATTTGCAAATGTCTATCTAACACATAATTTGCTAATGAGTCGGTTAATGTGTTTAAGTTTCTGGAAATGTGTTGATATTGGATAAAATCAAACTTTCTTTCCAAGATTTTAACTCTTAGGAACTTGCGATAAATAGCTGGATTTCGGACAGAGTAGGTACCATTGAGTTGTAGTACCACGAGCTGTGAGTCTAGCCTGACGACTAGCCGGCGTATGCCATGGGTGATGGCATCAGAGAGGAGTTCTATCAACGCGCTATACTCAGCGATATTATTTGTTGATTGACCAATACAGACCCCCCTGAAACTCATTAACTCGCCGCTTGGGTTAAAAATGGCCCATGCTGCTGAGGATAGGTTCCTCGTACTACGACTCGCTTCGTCAGCATATCCAACCCACGGTTCCAATGGATTTGACATATGTAATAAATGTAAAAAGCGGATTACTTAAACCGGAACAAACGCTTTAGCGAAAACAAAAATGTAACAAAAGCATATAGGTTACTATTAGGCATAGTAACGCTTAAGGTACAACCCGTTGCGGGGTTGCGCCAGTGGAATTCCGTCATAATCTACCAACTCGTAGGCACCTTTTGCTAACACACTTTTAACAATATAAGGGCCCATCCACAAGGACTTGAATTTCCCAGCTCCCAATTTATCGGATTCTTGGTCATAAAGTAAGACCAAATCACCTTCCGAGAAGACACGGGGTTTGACATTTTTGTCGAACTGCACTTTGACTCGTTTCTTATGGGCTTCGTTGGCCAAGGCGGCATCACGACGGGTTTCATCCAACTGGATTAATTCCAAGAAACGAGCTTCTTCTTCTGAGGTTCCGGGGAGGAGATCAATTGCGAGTTTAAGGGACGAGATTTCACACTGGATTGGTAGGATCGCTTCCAGGCCATACACCAGTTGAAATGGTGTGAACCCAATGGCGTTCCTTACCGATGTTCGGTAGGCCCACAAAGCCGAGTACAGGATCAAATGCCATCTTCTTTTGTGAACCTCCACCATCCTTTGCAGCATGCGCTTCAGGACTTTGTTGATCGCTTCAACTTGTCCGTTAGCTTGCGGATAGTACGGAGTAGAGCTGTCGTGAGACAATCCTAGTTTGGCAGTTAATTCAACCATCATGTGATTGCGAAAATGCGATCCATGATCTGTTACTATGGCTTGTGGCACGC
Organism: Pinus tabuliformis; assembly: GCA_031772625.1. Classification (NCBI taxonomy): domain Eukaryota; kingdom Viridiplantae; phylum Streptophyta; class Pinopsida; order Pinales; family Pinaceae; genus Pinus; species Pinus tabuliformis. The sequence continues at coordinate 268,387,081 of CM062812.1, forward strand.
CGAATCTAGCGACCACATGATTAAAAAAGAATAGGGCTGCTGTTTCACCAGTGTTATCCAATGTAGGCATCGCCTCGGCCCATTTGGTAAAATAGTCAACTGCGACTATAATATACCCATGCCCCCCGGTCGAGGTGGGGTTACATTGCATGAAATCGATGCCCCACTTGGCGAAAGGCCCCACAGCTATTATTGGCTGTAAAGGAGCGGGGGGTCTTCTGGTTTTGCTATCAAAAATCTGACATGCATGGCAACTTCTAACTGCGGTTATGCAATCTTTGAACATGGTTGGCCAGAAGTATCCTGCTCGTAAGATTCTTTGTGCTGTAGCATATCCAGATTGATGCCCCCCACAGGTGCCTGAATGACATTCATTCAGGGCTTTTTCGGCTTCCTCATGGGTTAGACACCTTCTTAGGACCGTATCGCCAGCCACCAAGGGGCGTAGGCAATCGGATCGTTTGTCAACCGATGTAGATCGGGTAACTCTAGAGTTGCCACGAATGGCAGCTGCTGACTCAAGTTAGGTGAAGCGTACCCAGGGTACGACGGAATTTCCTGAGCAGTTGGCCTTTGCATACCAGCATAATGTAATTGATGCTGATATGATTGATACGGTTGATGGACTACTCCACTATATAGTGGTTGGTTTTGACCGTACTGTAAGTATGGTTGTCCATTGTTCGCAAAAATCTGCTGCTCGGTACCTTGGTACACTTGCTGGAACTGCGGTTGTTGATACTGCACCAACCATGGTTGTGACGCCATTGGTTGTTGTGCTATGCTTACCACTGGGCCAAGATTAGGGGTAAGGGTACCCGCTTGTGCTTGTGTTGCCCCGCCAGTTGGCGATTGCGGTTGAGTTGCAGGGTCAAAGGGTTGTTGCATTACAACCTGAGAAAACTGAGGTTGACATGCAACAGGTATTGTTTGAACTTGCGACACAGTCACAATAGCTGGTGTCGTCGGGATGTTCATCACAGGCATCTTTTGTTGCATAGAATACACAACTCTTGGTTGCTGGGGTAGCATAGGTATCCAACCACTGGTAGTTATTCCAGTATAACTTGGGTATGGTTGTGAACTCCCGTATGGGTAACCTCCCGGAGGAGGTAATGAGAAAGCATATTGCCCCCCATACGGTGGTGGTCCGGAACCGAGAGGATTTATTACACCTCGAGGACCGGATTGCCCCAACTGATTTCCAAAAGGATCAATCTGTTGAGTTCCAACATAGGAGTTACCGGGCATTATCCCAGGAGAACAAACAGGAACAGACCATACTATCGTCATGGCCCCCGAAGGGACCCCCTCCAACTGTTGAGAGTTAGGGACAGATGGTATGCCGGCGAACATTGTCGGAATGACTGCAGGGAGTTCTGCTGTCGCTGTGTCATTTGGCACAGTCCTGGATGTCGACGGTTGTTCAGACATTTTTAGTCTATCCAGTAGATTGCCTAGTGATTCTTCAGGAACTTCTCTGGGTGATAGGCTAGCTTTTGATGCAGTAGGAAGTAGAATGATCCCTGTTCCAAAATGTGTTGGAGTAGTTGCTTGCGGATCCTCTACAATCTCTTCTATTGCGATCAGACCGGGTGGAAGAGGAAGACCGTCAGGCCCATAGAATATTTCTGGTGCCGAAGAAGGGGTTGTTTCGACAGCGGCAGTTGTTTGAGGAGCAAGACTCTCTGAGCCGATCACTGATGGAACTGATTCAGTAATACAAGTATTTGCTCTCAGACTAGGATCAGTGTTATTGTCCTTCTGGGGCTGTTGAACTTCTTCAATAGGGGCAGGGCTTCCAGAAATGTTTGGAGTAACCGGAACCTCAGATGTCGTTGGAACACTCGTTCTAACTTTGACAGGAGATTTGGAACCAGTTGAACGAGGTCGCTTTGCCCGGGTTGTTTTCGATTCCGGGGACAAAGACGTTTGTCTCGTATTCCTCCGCAAACGACGGTTCATCGATTGACTTTCTTCCACGATTGCGGATTACTTGATCAACCAACAATACACAGGGTAAAATGTGTTTTCGAATTAAATTAATTTTAGACGCTTTTAAGACACAACTTGCTTTTTCATGTTTTAAGAGTCGAGAAAAAGCTAAAGATGACTCTAGTCTCCTTCGATGTATTAACGAGCCCGAAGTGACAAATGCTCGGATGGACTTTTTCAGTTATAGAGTTTGAAAAAGGCCAAAAGAAACTACTCTGGAGTTCTAGGCAAGGGTGTGCCAAACCTTTCGCGAAACCACAGAATACGTTTTAAGGTACGAGTGGTCGATCTTCGTGAATGCTGCGTTCATTGCATCGCGATCAGTAGGGCGGCCGACACGGCTTCCTATGGATAAAGGCTTTGTTCCTATAGGGGTCCCCCAATATACGCGACGGTACGCGGGGGCACAAGTCCGTATTAGTGCTATCGTCCCTCAGGAGGAATCACCCACCTTCGTAGAGATCAACAGTCACTATGTTTAACGACGCCGGTTCACGTCTCTACCTAGACCTCTACTGTGTTTCGTTATGTTTCAAAGCGTGGTTAGATAAATTCAGTTCTTTTTAGGTTGATCTTGCTTAGTAGTTTTCCTTTATGGATCACCACGTGATGTATGATACAACTCCTAAATGCAGTCTAAGAATGATAAGCAAGCTTTTTCAATTCTTTCAACTTATGAAAACCTTAACTACTGAAGGAAAAGAAAGACATCATCTTTTCAAATAGATCATAGAGCACACACTGATGCACTTTTCCTAAATCGACATGCAAACTGTCAAAATGCACATGCACAATGCAAGTATTTCTTTTCTTCTTCCTTAATGTTGATGTATTACAAAAAGAAAGTTGTTGTATAATTTCGAATTCAATTTCAAGCGAAAGCAAACAAGTTTATGTCCAATAATCAAAAGAACACCTTAAGATTCACTCGTTTCAACACAAGAAATACTGAAATTCGAACCATATAACGAAAGTAAATGCTCAAGCAGCTATGAACAGCAATAATTTAGCTCTTAGAATCACAACGACACTTTCTCACAGGTCTAGATCCAAGAGGTCATAGCAAGACTAGTTCACTTTCGCTATGGGAAACTGTGAATGACAGCAAGAAATACAATAAGAACAATCACGGTTTCTTCACACAACTGAGGCGCAATGAAGGCAAAGAGAAGTGGTTTCAGCTGGGTATACAGGTTGACAACAGGCTGCAAAAACAATACTGAAAACTGGGCAACAGACAGTGGGGAATCTCAGCTGCACAAGGCAAAACTGGATCAGCGCAGGTGCTGCACTGTCAATCTGAGATGCAGCGAAGGTAGCCCCTTCGGGACCTGCGTTGCAGTGCAGGTAGCCTTTGTTGCAGCTGCACTGATGAGACAACTCTCGTCTCTCTCAGATTTCGGCTCACAGTTTGCTAAAAAATGAACGGTTTTTGGCCAAATCAGTTGCTATCAGTCAAGTATACTCTAGAGGATGATTAAAGGAAGATGAACACTATCACAAAGAGCTAAAAAGAGTCCTTGTGGATCAGATCTTCAAATCATAAACACGCTCAACACTGGGCTAGAGTAGCTGCCCTCTACTTTGCATTCGAAGGACTCACATGCAGTTCGATTCGGTACTCTTTTGTTTAAGAAATGAATAGCAAGAAACACAAGCTACCAACAAGACACGATCCCCAGCGGAGTCGCCAGTCTGTTGTGGGGGAAAGTATCCAACTCGGAATGACCTTAACCCACTCTAAGGGTGACAGTTCCTTAGCAACAGATGAAAGCAAAGCTATCTAAAGTTTCTTCTTTATGACATGCAAGGAATGAAAGGAAGAGATCCACTTACCGATGTCTTGCGCAAATGGTCGATCCAATCTCCTCTATTTGCTGCTTGCTCCCAGCTCCAAGTCTTTTCACGGGCCCAGCTACACGAGATCCTGCAAACAAGACAAAGAAAGGAAACTACAAGCAACATGCATTCATAATCGATTTAAGGATTAGCATAAAGAAAATACGCAAGTAAGACAACACATCATTGAAACACATGCGAATAGAAGAACCTCAAATGCTTTATTAATATATGGAAGTAAGGTTCAGGCAGTGATACAACCATGAAAGGTCCAATCCAGCATCACCTTCCTGACGGAGAGAAATCTCTTCTTCACCTCCCTCAAGCAATCACCCAATGCTCACAACTGTAAACCAACAGCAATTCTTTGCACTAAATTCCGGCCTCCAGATCCCATGGGATGAGATCCTTATATAGAGTTTTGGAGTGAAGATAAGTCAGCTCGATGTGTGACTTGTTGTCCTCTTCAACTCTAGTTGTTCTTCAGTCCTTGAGTCCACTCGGAGTTTCTACCTTCCACTTGGAGTTTTAGAAGCTCTTAACTCATCATTAGGCGAATCTTTTGATCCAAGTGTCATTTTGGAAGCTTCCTGGGCACTGGCACATTGAGAAAAGATTCCTCCACATGTCAAAGTACGCCCAGCGCAGGCAGCCTTTGTTGCACTTGCTATGCAGCACAGGTACACCATAGAGCTTTTGACATTCAGCGCAGATGCTTAGTGGAGCAGTTGCTTTGATCCAAAATTGACCAGTTTTTGAGTGTTTTTCAGTGGAGAACTGATCTGAAGTGCTGTGGTTTGCTGACCTTGTTCCTCTAGGGGTAGGAACAACATGTTTAGGGACTTTGGATCCCTTAGATTATTGACATTTCATGCTCTATGTTGTAAGGCACAAAAATGTCTATAACACCTGGTTAAGATTAATAGCCTATACTTAGACCCCCACTCACTTAAACCCTTGCAAATTACCCCGCGGTCTAAACCCAATCTTAAATGTTTAAATGTTTTTGATTAAACATTGTGGCGCAATAACCCGCATTAATCCTACCCCCAAAAACCCACCCGAGCTAAAGTTTCAAACCCGCGGCTACAATATATTATTTAAATACGGGCGGGTCCCGCTCCGAACTTGCACGCCGCGCCAAAGGCCCCGCCAGCCGTCGATCTCCCACCGCGCCCGATCCAACGATGGGCGGGTGTTTTCAGCCCACAATGAGCCAGGCTTTAACGTCTGGGGGATGGGCAGTTTTGCTGCCATACCCCCGCCACGTGTCGACAGCCCGGGGTGTTCGGAGGCCTCCCCCCCCGAAACCGCTTCTGCTCAAAGCCGGTGCTGGGAAACCAAAAACTGCCGTCCATGAAACCGCTCCCCGCCCATTATGTCAGCAGTCCCGTCACCATGACGTCACACCCGGTCCCCCGCCGCTGCCCCACGTCGCCCGCCACGCTGTCCTCCCGCGCCCACGTTGTGCCACCGTGTCCCACCTCGTCATCATCCCAGTCAGCATCCACGTCACCCATCCGTACCTGGGGCCCGCTGATGATGTCATGCTGACGTCATCACGGGAAAGCGCCAAAAGCGCGTATGCGCCAAATTTTTCGTTAAAAACGCCGAAAGTGACCGTTTTCGGTCATTTTCATTGTAAAGTTGCGGCTGCGCTGTTCTGCTGTTCACTCCAAACTGCCTCCAGATTTCAAATTTCATCACTTTGGATGCCGCCACCTGCAAATTCGACGTCAATCTTCGCCCTTCAATCAACTCGACCACCCTCGGCGCTAGCTAATCCAGGTATTTGCCAAATTCAACCTGTTTGCCCATGTTCTTCCCGTTCTCTGGAATTTTTTCACTAAATTGCCTACAAAACTCCTAAATTTAATGGTGCTGTCCTTTGAATGTTGGCTTAAATTATCTAATGCACCCCCTGTTTAAGAGAACCATGGACTGTTCATAATTTCACCGTGCTAGAGTCCATTTTCGGGCTTTAATTTTCAATATAGTCTCACACCCGCCCGGCGTTGTTCCCTTTTGCCGTGTTTCACTTCAAGCTCTCAGTGCATTAAACTGTAATCCTTTTCTCCCCTGCATTTGCCCTCACTGTCTCTAAATTCAGAGAGTTTTCCAAAGAAACTAAAGCTCAAATCAAACTCTGCAAATTGTCCTTTTCAATACAGCAACAAAATATTGAAGACTTTGGCTTCAGCTAGACTCATTCTGCCACTCCTCTTCAAATCCTCACAAGCTATCATCCTCAGCCTGTTATACTCAAAAACTTCATTCTAAAGATAACACCTGAAAGTTCTGTAATGGCTACTCCATCAGCTCTTAGTGTCACTCCTATGAATCCACCAAACAAGGAGCTTGAAGCCATGCCTCTTGTTGATAGAGATTACCTTATCCAAGATCTTGTTGGTGACAGAAACCACTTGTAGAATTTCTGCCAGTTGAGAAACAACTATCTAAGCAACAATGACATGTATGGTATATGGGAGTCTAATCTGCCTTATTACTTCTTCCCATCTGTTAATATTTTTCCAGAGATCATCTGCTTATGTGCTGAGAACTATGAGCCAACTCAGAGAGTTGTTAAGTCTCCATATGGGAGCATACTTTTCCACATTAATCCTGACTCCATCAACCAAATGCTCAATTTCAAGCAGACTCAACTGTTGTTCCCTTTTCCATGAACTATTTGCTGGATGCAGGCTCCAAACTCTCGAGTGCTGACAATGAAAAAATCACCAAGACATTCATGAGGGCAGACCGCCAGCCTACAGGGCCACCTCCTTTCTTATATGTCCATTTTAATGAGGTGGGCAAGCTTCTAGTTGATATGATCTCTTATGTGCTGGGCTTCAAAACCAGTGAGCACATTGATGAAACAGTGTTGGTATTATTAGTTGCATATAGGCCAGGCCAACCCCCTGCTTACAAGTATAACTTTGCCAAGTTTATAGCCAATAAAATACATGACTAGCTATTGAAAGTGGATAGGGAGGGAGTATTCAAATATTCATCATATATCTACCACTTACTCATGTATTACCAGTCTGAAAGCTTCCAATGCCCCATCAAGAAATTGGATTCTAAGGGTAAAAAGAGGTCTGTCATCTTCTGGTCATTAGTCTTTCATGAAGTTCAAAACTCTCCATTTTCTTACTCTGAGTTTGTTGACCAATTTGTATACCCAGTCTCTTACCTCCTAATGAGATCCCCTCCTCCCAGATTGTCATTTGAGATTCATAAGACCTTGCAGCTGTCCAAGAGCTATAAAATAGGTGATTGGTACCTATATCAAAACCATACTGTCATCAGAATTTATGGCTGTGAGCTCTGTCCTTACAGGCTTCCAAGGTATGTACCAATGAGATTGTTTGCCTTGGAATACTATAGGCAACTCATTAGTTCTGATCTCACCCACTTTCATAGTGCCAAAAAGAAAGCCCACCTCAAATTCAAAGACCATCTAGGCCCCTTCATCATGAACAAGAAAGAAGGTTGGCAAGATGCTGATCAAATTCTCAGGGACAAATATAAGCTAAAGAGGAGCTTCTGGTGGGTCCCTTATGACCCGGAAGGTTTTATCAGTGCCAGAAGAGTCAAATACAGGCTGCTAGGTTATGACCACTGTAAATATCCACAAATTGAGCAATATGCCAACCAAGATGAGTGGTTGCAAGGTACATTAGTTGAGGAATTAACTCAAGAGGAAATAATGGAAAAAAATGTCAAGGATTTAGAAAAAACTCTTGACTTGGATTCTGTGTAGCAGGTAAAATTCAAGCTGCCACATCAAATTGGAGAAGGTACATCCACTGTTGCAACCACACCAGCCACCCAGGCACCATCTATATCAGCAACAGGTACAGCAAAGGGCAAGGAGATAATGGGTGCAGAAAAGGAAGTGGTCACAGAACAACCTGCCTCTTCAATGGAGCAACCTCAAGTACAGGCCCCTTTACAACAGACAGAAGCACCAATAGTGCCTGCCTTGCAGACTCCTGCCCATGAGGAAAGAGGAAGAAAACGAGACTGAGATGAGTCCACACCTGCTAGTGGGTCCACTCAGTAGCCCGAAGCCAAGAGGCAAAAGGTGGATTCTCCAGTTGTGGAAGAAATCAGTGAAGAAATCCTTGGAAGCCCTGTTAGCCTCCTGTTGCAACAGGGTTTCATCTTTCATGATTGACATTTTTACATGCCAAATATGTCATACTTTGCAAGCTGCAGTGTTCCATATTTCCACAAGATGCCATGAAGTGTGCTAGTCCAAATGGCACTGTTGTATTCCAATTTTGATGAGTTGTTCCAGTTTTGAAGAGTTTTCATTTAAGGGAGGTCCAAACAGTCTAATCTTGGTCTCCCTAGGTTTCAATTTCCTGTTTTAGAATATAGAGAATGATATCTGTGCAAACAGTTTAATCTTGGCAGATCTGTAGATAGGTAGAGAATCAAAGGGACCCAACTGCTTAATCTGGGCCCGGGCATAAATAAGTGTAGATTTAGATAGGAAATCATTCAAAAGAAAAATTGTAAATCAGGGTCTGCAAGTCTAAGTGCACCCAAACCAAAAAGAAGAAAAAATGTTAGGAAAGTAGGCCGAGTAGGTAGCTGTGAGGTTGCAGAATGATGATTTATGATCAATTTTGTGTTACAAAGTGCTTCATCTTTACAGATCACAGTGCAGGCAGTTTTCATTCAAAGGAGCTCAAAGGTGGACACCACTAACTCCCCCTTCTTCTAATTCCCTAAAGTCACTAACTAACTTCCCAAAGAGGTCAAGATCTGCTTGATTCCTCTTAGTTTCATCATCATCCATATGAGTTGCCTTGGTGAAGATCTGCTTCACTCAAGGATTTTATTTCTTTTCAAATTCTTTTCCCCAAAATTAGCCTAAGGTCCATGACCTTAGCGCCTGCTTATCATCTCCATATTAACTACTAACTCTAGTATATAACTCCCTATTAGTTTTCCCCTTCCCCTACTAAAACTATGTATATAAAAATTCCCCTATGTAAATATCCCCTCCCTGGCAATATAGCCATATTTTTTCCAAGTCCGGGAAAAAATGGTCCACCTGGGGCTGTTTTTAGCCCATCCGAGTCATAGCAGGAGTTAGATGACACCTGGTCATGCTAACAACCTCTCCCCTAGCCCTAAAAACCCTCAAAAACCCTCTTTTCCGCCCCCTTACCTTAAGTTTTGGGCAGAAATTGTTAAACCCGCACGCGTTAAACCCATGTTTTACCCCTTATCCCTAAGCCCCAACTGTAAATACATTAACCCGCCCATTTTAAACCCCATAACCCACTTTCCCTAAGTCTACAACCCCCGCCGCGCATTATTAAAATCGAAATATCCCTTGTATATTCCCCTCCCTAACTTCCCGTCGCCTCACCCTTCCCGCCAACCGTCCGATCGTCCTGCGCCCAGATCAACGGTTGACGGGCTGTCCCATCTCCGAACCGCCCGAAGGTTAGCATCCGGGAGATGGGCGGTATTCCCACCATACCTCTCGCCACGCGTCACCTCCTGGGCTGTGGCGGAGCCCCCTCTGACAAAACCGCTCATGCCCAAAGGCGGTGCGCCCCAAAACCGGAAACCGCCCCTGCCCGGTGACGTCACCTGCTTGCGTCACCCCCTGCCCAATCACCATGACACGTCATCCGCCTGTGTGGCCCTCCTGCCACTGTACTGCCGAGTCACCTACCACGTGTCCCGCCACGTCATCATGCTGACGTCATTCTGCTGATGTCATCCACCGTACAAAGTCACGTCATGCTGACGTCATCAGTATTTTTAGCGCGAAGGGCGAAAATCGCACTCCGAAGCCCCGGAATTAGTTTCTGAGGCAGTTTTTGAAAATCGCTCATCGCTGGATAAATTAGGCCTGAATGGGGAATCTTTAGGGAATCTTTTCATTATGCAGCCCCCAGCAAGCCCGAAAGGGGCCGAATGACCCATTTTTCTTCGCGAAGCTTGCCATAAGGAGCAGAAGAAAGTTCTAGAGGAAACAGAGGCCGAACAACGGCCATTAATTTGTGATTAGACCCACAGCAAAGGAAAACAGTGGCCCAGTTTATTGTCAAAGAGTATCAAAGGAAGAAGAAGAGCCAAAGAGTAGCAGTCAAGATTTTTTAGGGGCTCGAAGCACCTGAACATTGATGAGCCCCCCAGAAAGTCAAATCAAGAGGTGTGAGCCCGTCCTTGCCCTCAAATCACAGTTAAAGCTTTAAATACAGGCAGACAACAAAGAAGTAGAAACCCATACACATTTATTTCAGAAAACACTGCACCAAGCCACCGAGGACAACATCATTTACTCAGTTTTGATACGGCGGCCCTCAGCGCAGCCAAAGATATTTTCATGCATTTATTTCAGATAGGATTAGGTCAAATTAATCGTTCTTTAGGACCTGTTTAGGTCAAGATGTAATAAAAGCAGTTGTAGAGAGTTTTTCCTATATATACCGCCCTCTACATTGTTACAAGGGTTGGTTAATTGAGAATTTTCACTAGAGACTCGCATTGTATACCTGAGTTTTTTCTATAATCAAAGATTGCTGAAAGCTTGGAGAGCAAACTGTCTGTTGTAAATGAATGTTTTGAAGATCTGAAGATGGAATCCTTGTGCTGCAGTCTGAAGCAATAAGTGCATCTTACCTCTGTTTATTGTTTACCACTATCTAAATAGCAGAAAGAAAGAATAGCTTAGAATTTGTTTAAGTACACTCTATGCTCAAACTCTGCTGTTTCTTTATGTTTCCTCTAAATGAATAGGTTATGAATATGAATTCCTCCTGGCTCATATTTACCCTGATTCACCTGTGTTGGCCAATTATCTAGGGATTCTTCGCTTCCCCTAGGTAGAGCTCTGTTACCCCCATCTGTTAAGCTGATTGAGAGATTCTTAACTGCCTCTCATTACTTAGCATTCTTTCCATCATTTAAACCTGAAATATTGTTTCATGCATAGCTATCTTGCTCCATTTTCCTCTCTTGTGACCGAAGAAATGCACCAGCAGTTCTCCTCCTCGACTCCATGCCCAATGGTTTGAAACTTCCAGACTATGCCTTGCCTCTCTGTCTGAAAACATCAATTTTCCCACCAAAAACAAAACAAAAACCCTCTGAACTCAAAACCTACCCTAAAATCCTTTTCAACAAAGCTAAATCTGAAAGAGAGAGCCCTCTCTGATTGCAGGTTGGCTAGAACCTGCAGTCCAAAGTTGGTCTGTGGTTACCTCGGCCGTATCCTTTTCCGGAGCTTAAGGACAACCTGAGTGATAACATAATGGCGACTCAACTGGGGACCTTCCTCAGATATTTTCACGAAGAAGGTAAGAAAGCTCCGCTGAGACCATAAATCAAACTTTCCAATTGTTGTTTATCTCTTAAAACTACAGATGAAGCCTGAATGTCAGCCAGGAAGCCTTTAAAACTGTTTTTTGCTTTGCATTAACAAGAGTAAATAAATGCTGCTTCAGTCAATCTTCATACTAGTTTTAAGTTACAAATAAGCTGTCCCAAATTTTAATTAGTCCCTTGTTGATTACAAAAACATTCCCAGGAAAAATACCAAAAAACAATTCGGAAGCTGGCTCCCAAGAAAAATCCACGATATACAAGGTCAAATCTAGATCCCAACCCTCCAGCTGTTTTTGAAAACCCTAACATAATCTCGAAAATCCTTAGGAAGCAAGAAAGACAGGAAAATTTTGCTGATTTGAGCCCTGAAACTGCTTACCCTAGCTGTATTCCGACTCCTGTCAAGGTCTTGTTCCGTTCAACCCCTATTTCCCCTAGTTCATCATCTACATCTCGAACTCCTCCTTCCACACCTTCATTTGCTGCATATACTACCACTACTGTTGTTTCCAACGTTCCAGTTACTCCTGTGATCCCCGTTACTCCAGTTGTTCCATTTATCCCCGTTGTTCCACTTATACCTGCCAATATGGCTAATAGATATGCACCCCTGCAATTACCTGCTAATGCTGGGGCTTTACCTCAAGAGTACCAATCTAAAATTACCTATTTTGACAGCACCGGTCCTTTCACAGCCCTTCAGCACACCAAAAAGATGCAAGACTATTTTGAAAACTACGAGATAGATGATGATAGCGTAAGAATGAGAATTTTTGTTCAGAGTTTAACAGGTGATGTAAGAACTTGGTTCAGATCACTTGCTGCAAATTCCATAACCACCCCAGATGAGCTTTACCAATCCTTTACCAATAGATGGGAGAAAAAGAAAGACCCCTTGCACATACTAGCTGAATATGATACGATTAAACGAGGACCTCAAGAGACTGTTTTGGAGTACTGTGCAAGATTCAATAATGTATATAACGCAATACCACGGAACTTAAGGCCTCCACCTGACCTTGCCTTGTACAAATTTCCCGATGGATTCGACCCGGATATGGCATACCAGTTAAAAGAAAGAGCTCCTCAGACCCTTGCGGACATGCAAAATGTTGTTGTTAGCGTAGAAGCCAATTTAATTGCCAAAAGAAACAGAGCTAGAATGGAAAGAAGAACCACCTTTAAGGAAGAACCCTCAGCTTTTGATCAAAAGCTTGATGCTATCATCAATGGCCTGCAAAGGCTGGGAGAAAGAGTAGAAAATGTTGAGAGAAAGGCATCATGGGAAGGACAACAGTCTAATACCATAAGGAACCCAAATTTTAGGAAAACGCAGAACACAAATGCTGGTAGGACTAACCAAGACCATGATATAAGACCCCCTTTCCAAGATAATTATGTTGAAGGATCTACTTATAGTGAAACCATAGAGGACACTCACATGAACTTAATGGATCTAAAGGGCGAGCACCAAACTGTCCTGTCCCAAGAAGACAAAAATGAACCTATTACAATTAGTTTCAGACTAGGTCTGGCGAGTCTTTTGATTTTAAACAAGGTTATGATACTACTGTGTATGAAGTACACAAACAATATAAGCTGAGAACTAGGACCATTGACATTTCCGAACCTAGCAAAACAAAGGATGGCAAACAGCCCAACAAGATTAAAGGCAAGGCTGTCATAACAGAACCAGCTGATATACCTATTCCAAACCCGCATCAAGTGACTGTAGAAGACATAACAGACCCGCAGCCTTCCAAAGATCAGCCTTTGCCACCTCCTTCCTCGAAAGAAAGCTCGAACAGTGTTCCAAAAAACTTTCCTGAAACTGTAAAACCGCAAGCAAAAACTTCCCATAACGCTGATAAACAAGAGCGAAACGCAGACAATTCAAATGAAACAAAAAAAACTACCATTATCAATACCAAGACTCCATTGGGAAAACCATTTAATTTAGAGGCAGAAATAGCTAAGTTGAAAATATCCATTCCCCTCTCAGAACTTGCCAAACACGATGTATATAGGCAACAAATTCAAAGGTCACTTCAAATTTCGGAAAACAAGGATGATGTAAATGTTTTAGATGACACCCCAGAGCTGCTGTTTGGCCCAGAAGTTAATGGAAAATCAACACATGGACCTGTCCCACCCTTTTATGTCAGTTTGCATATACATGACAAAGTTTTGCACAACGCTATGTTTGACTCAGGGGCATCGCACAATCTTATGCCCAAAGCAGTTATGGAAAAACTGAATCTTGATGTTACAAGACCTTACAAAGATTTATACTCATTTGACTCAAGTCAAGTGAAATGTCTAGGCCTCATCAAAGATTTGTGTGTCTCCTTAGTCCAATATCCCAACAAGACCATCCTCATGGATGTAGTGGTTGCTGACATTCCACCAAAGTACGGTATGCTCCTGTCAAGATCATGGGGAGCAAAGCTTCAAGGATCCCTTCAATTAGACCTTTCCTATGCCACCATTTTAGTCTTTGGGCAACCAAAGAGACTGTATAGAGAAACGCTCATGAAATATGTGGTAAGTAGTGAGAGCAAGCCTGAAAATTTTCCCATTTACTCAATCCACTCTGATATGGATTCCTTTATTTTGTTTAATGATGATACAAATTCTCCAATTTATAATGAGCCCTTTACTCTAGAGAAACAAGCCCACATCAACGAAAAATCAGTTTCACACACTGATGAAACTGTCACAACAGCTAATGCAACCAGCATACCAAAAGAACTTTCCCAAACAGAAGTTCCGAATCTGCCCAATCCTAAGCTGACTGACACTTTAGGCATCAACCACAAGCAGGAAATCACATGGTATTTAGAATTTGATGGCTTTGTTAACAAGTTAGGAGCAGGGGCAGGTGTCTGGATTCACAATACATATAACAACCATGCAGAAGGTCATGCCTACAGACTGAATTTTAAATGCACAAATAACATGGCAGAATATGAGGCTCTGCTGCTAGGCCTTAAACTCCTCAAAGCTCTAGGAGCTGCAAAAGTGTCTATTTTAGGAGACTCTGATTTAATCATACAGCAGATGAAAGGAAATTTTGTAACCAATGACAACAGAATGAGAGCCTATAGGACCGCTGCTACTAATATACTCCAGGCATTCACTGAATTCAAGCCTGACAAGATTTCTAGAAATCACAACATTCATGCACACAGCCTAGCCACCTTTGCTAGTACATGCAAGCTTCCTTTTGACCCAAACCATCACTTCACAGCTGAAATAAAACATAGGCCCGCTGTCCCAAATAACGTTAAAGATTGGCAAGTATTCGAAAATGATGCCCAGATTAATAATTTCCTCACCCTTGAGCATGAGTTTGTGAATATTAACATCGACATGGATGCTATGAACGGCTCCCAACACCAAACAAATGAAAATCAGCAAGATTTAACAGCTGCAATAGCCAAGCAAATCCTGAAACCAACTATTTTTGACAAAGAAAACATAGAATAGCTGAAACAAATACACTTGGAAGAAGTAGCCAAAACAGAGGCAGAGATCATTGACTTAAAGGATAATTTTCTACCTGCTGGCCTAACCCCACTAGAAGATATGTTTGATGCTAATGACGTGCCCAGAAAGCCAAAATTCTGGCCCATAAACACTGATATAGAGGAACACAACATTGGGACAGCAGAGAAGCCAAAAATGATCAAACTGTCCAAAAATTTACCACCTGATCAAAAGCCCAAGTACATTGATTTGTTCAAAGAGTTCCAAGATGTATTTGCTTGGAGCTATGAGGATTTGAAATCCTATGACACTTCAGTGATCCAACACACAATCCCCTTAAAACCAAACCAGAAACCCTTCAAGCAGAAACTTAGAAGAATTAACCCTATGCTTCTTCCCCCGATTGAGAAGGAAGTAAAGAGGATGTTTGAAGCAGGCATCATAGCACCTATCAGATTTTCTGAATGGGTGTCCAATCTTGTTCCTACGAGAAAAAAGACAGGTGAAATCAGACTTTATGTAGATCTCAGAAATTTAAACCAAGTCTCCTTAAAAGACCATTACCCTTTGCCCAAAATGGACCACATCCTACAAAGAGTAGTAGGATCATCTAGAATCTCTTTGCTAGATGGTTTTTTAGGTTTCAACCAAATACTTGTTCACCCGGATGACCAAGACAAAACAGCTTTTACCACACCCTGGGGAACATTTAAGTATGTAATGATGCCATTTGGTCTTAAAAACGCTGGTGCTACCTTTCAACTAGCAATGGATATTGCATTCGCTAAAGAAATACATGATTTCCTAGTTGTCTACCTTGATGACTTAACCCCATTTTCCAAATCTGATGAAGAACACCTCAAGCATCTCAGGCAAATTTTCATGACATGTAGGAAATATGGCATTTCCTTGAACCCCAAAAAGTCTCTGTTTGGCCTCAAAGAAGGCAAATTACTTGGCCACATCATATAAAAGGATGGGATCAAAATTGATCCCAAAAGAATACAAGCCATCCTCCAAATCCCATTTCCAAGAAACATTAAAGAGCTACAAGCATTCCTTGGGAAAATCAACTTCTTGAGAAGATTTATTCCAAATCTAGCTAAGCTGATAAGATTGTTAAGCAACATGTTAAAGAAGGATGCCAAGGTAAAATGGTCTCTTGAAACCAAGCAAGCATTTGAGAGTATCAAATCGGCCTTAACACAAACCCCTGTCCTAACTAGCCCACAGTTTGACAAGGATTTTATCATATTTTCGTTTGCATCTGATCACACTATAGCCGCTGTCCTTTTGCAAAAGGATGAACAGGGAGCTGAAAAACCAATCGCTTTTTTCAGCAGAGCCTTAAGAGACGCCCCTTTGAAGTACCCAATAATGGAAAAGTAGGCCTACGCACTTGTTAAGGCCATCAAGGATTTCAGAGTGTACATCTTATATTCACATGTGATTGCCTATGTCCCACATGCTGCTGTAAAGGACATATTGACTCAAGAGGGATTAGAAGGAAAAAGAGGCAAGTGGATTGCAAATATCCTTGAATATGACATAGAAATAAAACCAACCAAGTTGATAAAGGGACAAGGTTTAGCTAAACTGATGTCCGAAACAAATTTTCAAGCCTTAGAGATTAACCAGCTGGACAATGAACCGGAGCTGGCGACTCCATAGATCAGTGAAATCCTTTTACAATCCCCATGGTACGCTGATATATGCTTTGTATTGTTAAACCTGTGTGCTCCCCCAGGATTGTCCAGAACCAAGAAAAGATTTTTGAAAATGAAGGCTTTAAAGTTTTGTGTTATAGATGGTGCATTATTTTGGAGAAATCATGAAGGTATATTGCTTAATTTTTTAACCATGAATGAAACTAACAATGTCATGAAAGAATTCCATGCAGGTGACTGTGGAGGACATCTATATTGGAAGTCCACTGCTGATAAAATTTTAAGGGCTGGTTTTTATTGGCCTTCTCTTTTTGCAAATGTAAAGAAGTTTGCCATGTCATGTCACAAATGCCAAATTTTTGAGGGCAAAAGAAAGCTGTTACCCCTGCCCCTTAAACCCATCTCAACCGAACAACCTTTTCAACAATGGGGTCTTGACTTCATTGGAGAAATCCATCCCTCTTCCTCAGGCCAGCACAAATGGATCCTAACAGCCACCGACTATTTCACTAAGTGGGTTGAAGCCATTCCCTGTAGACAAGCCAATGACACCATCATTATCCAATTCCTTGAGTGCAATATCCTTTCCAGATTTGGCTGCCCTGATAAAATCATCACTGACAATGCCGCTGCCTTTAAGTCCAAAAAAATGATCAATTTCTGCCACAGATTTCATATTACCTTGGGCCACTCCATGGCCTATTACCCTCAAGGTAATGGCTTGGCCGAATCATCTAACAAAAGCCTCATCAACATCATAAAGAAAGTGTTGGAAGAAAACAAGAAGAACTGGCACAAAAAACTGGTAAATGCCCTATGGGCAGACAGATTTTCAAGCAAAAGATCAATTGGGATGAGCCCTTATGAGCTGGTATACGGCATGGAGGCTAGATTTCCTTCATCCCTGGGCATTCCTACTATCAAACTGTTACAAGAGATTCAGGCTGAACCAAATGACATCCAAAGAAGAATCAATCAGACCATCCATCTGCAGCAAACCAGAGAACACGTTTATGACAGAGCTCAAATTGTGCAAGAAAAGCTCAAAAAGATGTTTGATAAGAGAGCTAAGGCTGAGGATTTCAATGTTGGTGACAAAGTTCTAATATGGGACTCAAGAAGGGAAGACAAGGGCAAACATGCAAATTTTGGTTTTTTATGGAGAGGTCCATTGGTTATTTCTGCTGTTCAGGGAAATAACACTTATTTTCTCAGATCTGTAGAGGACGACACTGCCGAAGAAGGCCCTGTCAATGGCCGTATGCTGAAACATTACCATGACCCCTTTTAAGGGACACAATGCAGTTTTGTATATGTCTTTGTACAAGTCTTATTTGTATATATCAGCACTCTGTTTTTATTTTGTATAAGCAGGCCGATTGTTTAAGAAGCAGCAGTAAATTTGTGAAGGCACAGCCAAAACAAGTGTTCCAGTTTTAAAGGCTCTGTCTCTGCACCAATTTCAACAAAACAACAAAAGGAAAACTGTCACATTACAAGCAATTCATGGTAGAAAAGAACTATTTGCAGTCATTGTGCATAATTATCAAGCACGCAGAAGAAAGCAGGCGATGCTGCACAGTTCATAGTAATTCAATTGAGGAGGAGGTTGTTCATAGTTCAAAGTTTATATTTTTAGCAGCCAGAACAAATGTTTCCAGTCTACAGCAACCACAGAAGATCAAGGCAGTCTGACCTGCTGTTCTTGGCTTTTCACAAGGAAAAGCCATCCCCAAGTGGAGCCACTGTTAGCCTCCTGTTGCAACAGGGTTTCATCTTTCATGATTGAAATTTTTACATGCCAAATATGTCATACTTTGCAAGCTGTAGTGTTCCATATTTCCACAAGATGCCATGGAGTGTGCTAGTCCAAATGGCACTGCTATATTCCAATTTTGATGAGTTGTTCCAGTTTTGAAGAGTTTTCATTTAAGGGAGGTCCAAACAGTCTAATCTTGGTCTCCCTAGGTTTCAATTTCCTGTTTTAGAATATAGAGAATGATATCTGTCCAAACAGTTTAATCTTGGCAGATCTGTAGATAGGTAGAGAATCAAAGGGACCCAACTGCTTAATTTGGGCCCTGGCAGAAATTAGTGTAGATTTAGATAGGAAATCATTCAAAAGAAAAATTGTAAATCAGGGTCTGCAAGTCTAAGTGCACCCAAACCAAAAAGAAGAAAAAATGTTAGGAAAGTAGGCCAGGTAGGTAGCTGTGAAGTTGCAGAATGATGATTTATGATCAATTTTGTGTTACAAAGTGCTTCATCTTTACAGATCACAGTGCAAGAAGTTTTCATTCAAAGGAGCTCAAAGGTGGACATCACTAACTCCCCCTTCTTCTAATTCCCTAAAGTCACTTACTAAATTCCCAAAGAGGTCAAGATCTGCTTGATTCCTCTTAGTTTCATCATCATCCATATGAGTTTCCTTGGTGAAGATCTGCTTCACTCAAGGATTTTATTTCTTTTCAAATTCTTTTCCCCAAAATTAGCCTAAGGTCCCTACCCTTAGCGCCTGCTTATCATCTCCATATTAACTACTAACTCTAGTATATAGCTCCCTATTAGTTTTCCCCTTCCCCTACTAAAACTATGCATATAAAAATTCCCCTATGTAAATATCCCCTCCCTGGAAATATAGCCATATTTTTTCCAAGTCCGGGAAAAAATGGTCCACCTGGGGTTGTTTTTAGCCCATCCGAGTCATAGCAGGAGTTAGATGACACCTGGTCATGCTAACAACCTCTCCCCTAGCCCTAAAAACCCTCAAAAACCTTCTTTTCCGCCCCCTTACCTTAAGTTTTGGGTAGAAATTGTTAAACCCGCGTGCGTTAAACCCATGTTTTACCCCTTATCCCTAAGCCCCAACTGTAAATACATTAACCCGCCCATTTTAAACCCCATAACCCACTTTCCCTAAGTCTACAACCCCCGCCACACATTATTAAAATCGGAATATCCCTTGTATATTCCCCTCCCTAACTTCCCGCCGCCTCACCCTTCCCGCCAACCGTCCGATCGTCCTGCGCCCAGATCAACGGTTGACGGGCCGTCCCATCTCCGAACCGCCCGAAGGTTAGCGTCCGGGAGATGGGCGGTATTCCCGCCGTACCTCCCGCCACGCGTCACCTCCTGGGTTGTGGCGGAGCCCCCTCTGACAAAACTGCTCATGCCCAAAGGCGGTGCGCCCCAAAACCGGAAACCGCCCCTGCCCGGTGACGTCACCTGCTTGCGTCACCCCCTGCCCAATCACCATGACACGTCATCCGCCTACGTGGCCCTCCTGCCACTGTACCGTCGAGTCACCTGCCACGTGTCCCGCCATGTCATCATGCTGATGTCATCCGCCGTACAAAGTCACGTCATGCTGACGTCATCAGCATTTTTAGTGCGAAGGGCAAAAATTGCACTCCAAAGCCTTGGAATCAGTTTCTGAGGCAGTTTTTGATGAGAGATTAGCGCAAATCACTCATCGCTGGATAAATTAGGCCTGAATGGGGAATCTTTAGGGAATATTTTCATTATGCAGCCCCCAGCAAGCCCGAAAGGCGCCAAATGACCCATTTTTCTTTGCGAAGCTTACGTAAGGAGCAGAAGACAGTTCTAGAGGAAACAAAGGCCGAACAGTGGCCATTAATTTGTGATTAGACCCACAGCAAAGGAAAACAGCGGCCCAGTTTATTGTCAAAGAGTATCGGAGGAAGAAGAAGAGCCAAAGAGTATTAGTCAAGATTTTTTAGGGGCTCGAAGCACCTGAACATTGATGAGCCCCCCAGAAAGTCAAATCAAGAGGCGTGAGCCCGTCCTTGCCCTCAAATCACAGTTAAAGCTTTAAATACAGGCAGACAACAAAGAAGCAGAAACTCATACACATTTATTTCAGAAAACACTACACCAAGCGACCGAGTACAACATCATTTACTCAGTTTTGATACGGCGGCCCTCAGCACAACCAAAGATATTTTCATGCATTTATTTCAGATAGGATTAGGTCAAATTAATCATTCTTTAGGACTTGTTTAGGTCAAGATGTAATAAAAGCATTTGCAGAGAGTTTTTCCTATATATACCGCCCTCTACATTGTTACAAGGGTTGGTTAATTGAGAATTTTCACTAGAGACTTGCATTGTATACCTGAGTTTTTTCTATAATCAAAGATTGCTGAAAGCTTGGAGAGCAAACTGTCTGTTGTAAATGAATTTTTTGAAGATCTGAAGATGGAACCCTTGTGCTGCAGTCTGAAGCAATAAGTGCATCTTACCTCTGTTTATTGCTTACCACTATCTAAATAGCAGAAAGAAAGAATAGCTTAGAATTTGTTTAAGTACACTCTATGCTCAATTTCTGTTGTTTCTTTATGTTTTCCTCTAAATGAATAGGTTATGAATATGAATTTCTCCTGGCTCATATTTACCTCGATTCACCTGTGTTGGCCAATTATCTAGGGATTCTTCGCTTCCCCTAGGTAGAGCTCTGTTACCCCCATCTGTTAAGCTGATTGAGAGATTCTTAACTGCCTCTCATTACTTAGCATTCTTTCCATCATTTAAACCTGAAATATTGTTTCATACGCAACTATCTTGCTCCATTTTCCTCTCTTGTGACCGAAGAAATGCACCAGCAATTCTCCTCCTCGACTCCACGCCCAATGGTTTGAAACTTCCAGACTATGCCTTGCCTCTCTGTCTGAAAACATCAATTTTCCCACCAAAAACAAAACAAAAACTCTCTGAACTCAAAACCTAGCCTAAAATCCTTTTCAACAAAGCTAAATCTGAAAGAGAGATCCCTCTCTGATTGCAGGTTGGCTAGAACCTGCAGTCCAAAGTTGGTCTGTGGTTACCTCGGCCGTATCCTTTTCCGGAGCTTAAGGACAGCCTGAGTGATAACAAGCCCAAGGAAAGATAAAGAAGACAGTCAACAAATAGCCACAAGCTCTTTTCAACAAGAGCAGGAAAGACAGCATGGCATGGAGGTGTCCTCCTCCACACAGCAAAGCAAGAGGCCAGCTAGCATCAAGGCCTCCTTTAAAGAAATTAAGGCACAAAATGAGCTGCTAAGAGTGCAGTTATATGACCAATTTCTCAAGGCAACACCTGCCAAGCAAGAAAGGTTGATGGCAGCATATGACATCAAAGAGGAAAAGATGATCCTCAACCATTTTAAACCCAAGGTACAGCAGCCTCAGTCGGCTGCAGATTATGTCAGAACAAGGTTGGAGGTTATGGCAAAAGACATTCACCCCATGGATCAAATAGAACTGCATAAGCAAACAGGGGAAATGGTCTATGCCACATTGGTAGACAAGGCCACAATGGCCCATGAGTTGAAAGAATCTCTGAGGAACACTAACACTCAGCTTGATTTAGAAAGAATGTCCTCCACAGCCAAAGACAACAGAATCAAAACATTGGAGGACATTATTGTAGACCTGGGGCATGATCCTAAGAATCCCAAGGCTATCAAAGCTCTAATGGAGAAAAAGGAGGATGATATTACTGCTCTAAAAGAGCAGATGAGGCTCTCCTCAACCATGCATCCACAGACGAGAGAGCTAGTAAAAGAGAAAGAAGCTGAGGACACATTGGACCTCTTAATGCAAATGAATCAAAGAATAGTCCAAATGGAAGAAGAGTTGGAAAAGGCACTGCAAAACAAGCAGGGAGAGTCGACCTCCCAGCCTCCTCAAACTGCCCCAACTATTGCAGCAACTACAGAAGCAGCAGTGACCCCTCCAACGGCTACAACAACTTCAGATACTCCGGCAGCAACAACAACAGCTCCTGAAGCTAGCATAAGCATGGATGATTTGACCAAAGCTGTCAAGGAGCTGGAGCTCCAGGCAACAGAGATTAAACAAGCCAAAGAAAAATTAGTTGAGCTAGAAACAAAATATGACAAGTCCAAAATGACAGTAGCAGAGCAGACCAGAGAGATTAAGGCCCTGAAAGACAGAATAAAGGCCTTGGAAAAGGAACTGAATTTAGAGAAGACTCTGGCTGAGATAAAGAAAATTTTGTGGACCCGGATTGACCACTCTATCACCAAACAGTGGAAATCAATCAAAACAGTGCATGAGCAGATTGAGTTAATAGGCCAAGCTCAAATTGAAAGCCAAAAGGCCAGAGCAACACTAGGAAATATGCCTGAGCAGGCTAGCGGGATGATACATTTCCTCAACACTCACACTAAGGAGGAATTGGCAGCCTTAGACATCAGCAACAGAACAGATACTGTTCTAACAACCAAAAAGGTGCTGACTCTCAGAAATTTTGTGCAGAATTTGGAGAGAAAAAGTCAGGAAATGCAGGCTAAGGTAGATGATTACAAGCTTAGAATGGGTGCATTACAAAGCAAAGGATTGCCCAGCCTATTGACCGGTGCTGGAAGACTACTCACCCATGAGCAATATGCCACTAGGATGACCAATTTCATTGCAAATCAGATCACAGCATCCACCAGCACTTCAGAAGAAGCAGGACCTCCATCAGGGCAGAGCCTCTATGACAAGCTAGAAAATTTATTTTACATTGAGCATGAAATTAATCACCTGTTTGAGGTCCCACCAAATTTTTACAGGTACACAGAGGCAGATGAAACTCTAATAAAAATACGAAGACACCAACTGCCTAAAGAAGATTGGTGGCAATTAATGCCGCAAATTTTGCCTTAATGATCTCAGTTCGGTCTCTTCTAATCAGCCTCAGGTCAACAAAATTTAATGCAGCATAAAGACAACTGGCAGAGCAGGTGAGAATAATGACTCAGCTAAATACTGGGATAGCAAGCCCAAGAAGGGAAACACATAGATTTTTGGACAGCGCAGCTCCAGCTGACTCAGTTGGTCACAAAAGTCAAAACTTTCTGACAAGATGGACAACTAATGCACTTAATATTTATTGCAACATTTACTCCTTCAGCTGTAATTCCTCAGGGGCTGGCATAGAATTTATGAGCTATTAACTCATCAGCTAGATATTTTGTATCTAATTTTTGTATATATACCTCCCCATACAATGTAGTTGGGGTTGGTGATTTTCTCTCTGAGACACTGTTTTGTATATTTTCAGACTATCTAATATAAAGGGCTGGAAAAGTTCATGATCTCTGCACTGTTTGATGTCAAAGTGATGATCTGCGTTCTGCTATAGAATTCCTGTGTTGTTTGATGGAGCAATAAGTTATCCTAAACTATGTTTTGTCTTTCTATGTTTGCTTAACTCAGATATATGTTTCATTAGCTTAGCAATAGAGAAAAAGAATAGTACAGGAATTGTTTGAATACACCCTATGCTCAATCTCTATTGTTAAATGTGTTTTCTTCAGAATTAATCATAAACATGAATTCTTAACTGCTCATGTTTGTATTCGTTCTATCACTATGAATGTTGTTCAGGAATTCTTAGATGCTCCTAGATAATGTTCGCACCATTCCCTCTATCAATTTAGTGAAAGATCCTTAGTTGCCTTTCACTCCCTGATTTCATCCCATCATATTACAAATTTGAAAAATTGTTCCATAGATGCTTGTCTGGCTCTGTAGCATAACCTTTTCCCTCAAAAAAACATTTCCAGCAGTTCACCATCATCGACTCCATGCCCAATGGCCTAGATTATTCTGCAAAAACATACCTGTTCTGACTGAAATCATCATCCCAACAAATTCAAAACAAAATCCTGTGCACCATAACTAGCCTAAAATTACATCAAAACAAAGCTAAATCAGAAAGAGAGAGCCCTCTCTGGTTTCAGGTAGGCTAGGACCTGTGGCTAAAAGATTGGTTAGTGGTTACCTCAGTCGTATTCCCTTTGGAGTCAAAGGGAACAACCTGAGTGATAACATAATTGGTGACTCCTCTGGGGAAAGAACGAGTTTTTCAATTGCTGTCTATTTGTTTAAAACTACAGATGAAGCCTGAATTCCAGCGAGGAAGCCTTTGAAACTATTCTTGCTTTGCATTTACAGGAGTAAATAAAAGCTGCTTCAGTCTAACTTCATGCTAGTTTTAGACTCTAGATAGTTGTTCCAAAATTTGAGCAGTTCCTTGTTAACTCTAAAAAACATTCCCAAAATTACCAAAAACAAATTCGGAAGCTGGCTCCTAAAAAGAAAACTAGGTATACTAGGTCAAATCCTAAACTAGACCCTCCAGCTATTTTTGACAATCCTAATTTAATCCCTAAGGTTCTTAGGAAACAAGAAGAACAAGAAGATCTTGCTGATTCCAGCCCTGAGGCAGTTCAACAAAATTATATCCCAACCCCTGCTAAGCCATCAGTCCATCCTCAGATAACCCCTTCTTCTCCCTCTTCCTCATCCACCTCTCAAAACATATTCTTCACACCTTCATCCACCACACAAACTGCTGTTGTTGTCTCTGTTGTCCGAGCTGTTTCCTTCCTTCCTGCTGTCCCATTTATCCCCGTAAATATGGAAAATCGTTATGCCCCTCTACAGCTGCCTGCTAATCCTGGGGCTATGCCTCAGGACTACCAAAGTAAGATCACTTATTTTGATGGTACCGACACATATACTGCCTTACAGCATACCAAAAAAATGCAAGACTACTTTGAAAATTATGAAATAGACGATGATGATGTGAGAATGAAAATCTTTGTCCAAAGTTTAACAGGTGAAGTAAGAACTTGGTTCAGAGCACTTGCTGCAAATTCCATAGCCGATTCGGGTGCTCTTTACCAATCCTTCCTGAACAGATGGGAAAAGAAAAAGGACCCACTACATATTTTATCTGAGTATGACACCATAAGGAGAGGCCCACAAGAAACTGTCCTAGATTATTGTGCAAGATTCAACAATGTTTACAATGCCATCCCTCAAAACCTTAGACCTCCACCTGATTTAGCCTTAATCAAATTCCCTGATGGATTTGATTCTGACATGGCATATCAACTGAGGGAAAGAGCCCCTGCAACCTTGGCAGACATGCAAAACATAGCTGTCAGTGTAGAGGCAAACCTTATTGCTAAAAGAAATCGGGCAAGAGCTGAAAGAAGAACCACTTTTAAGGAAGAACCTTCAGCATTTGAACAAAAGCTAGATGCAATCATCAAAGGCATGGACAGACTTGGGGACAGGGTAGAAACCGTAGAAAGAAAATCATCATGCGAAGGTCAAACAAGTACTGTTAGAAACCCAAATTTTAGAAAGAATCAAAATCCAAATGTTGGAAGGGCTGATCCCGACCAGCACATTAGACCTCCTTTTCAAGAAAATTATGCTGAGGCCTCAACATCTAGTGAACCAACCGAGGATCCTCACATCAACCTAATGGGTCTGGACAGCGAACATCAGGTCTTTCTAACACAAGAAGATCAAGAGGCTTATAACTGCAATCAATTTCAAACCAAGTCAGGAGAGTCTTTTGACTTTAGGGAAGGCTATGATGCAGCGGTGTATGAGGTGCATAAACAGTATAAACTAAGGAGTAGAACCATAGATGTACCTGAACCTATCAAACCAAAGGACAATAAACAGCCAAAAAAGACAAAGGATAAAACTGTTCTTCCAGAATCCTCTGATAAAACAGATCTACATCCAAGAGAGGTCACTGTGGAGGATATATCAGATATACAGCCCTCGGGAAAACAGCAATCCCTTCCCTCAAAAGCAAGTTCAAACAACATCCCTGAAAATAAATCTAGGACTGATTTCAATCAAAATCATACCAATCATGAAGAAAGGGTTACTGAAAATTCAGCTGAAAAGGAAAAATCTGCTGCATTTAATGCTAAGACTCAAATGGAAAAGCCCTTCAACTTAGAAACAGAAATAAGTAAGCTAAAGATAGCTGTCCCTCTTTCTGAATTAGTCAAACATCAAGTGTATAGACAACAAATCAATAGGTCACTTCAAATATCAGACAATAGGGATGCTGTGAATGTTCTAGATGATCAACCTGAATTGCTGTTTGGCCCTGAGGTTAACGGAAAGACAACAAATGGAGGGGTTCCACCCTTCTATGTCAGTTTAAATATTCATGACAAGGTTTTACACAATGCAATGTTTGATTCCGGGGCCTCACATAACTTAATGCCCAAATCTGTAATGGAAAAACTAGACCTAGATATCACAAGACCTTACAAAGATCTATTCTCATTTGATTCAAGTCAAGTTAGGTGCCTAGGCTTAATTAAAGATTTGTGTGTCTCCCTGGTCCAATATCCAACCAAAACGATTTTGATGGATGTGGTGGTAGCTGACATTCCACCCAAGTATGGTATGCTTTTATCCAGATCTTGGGGGGCCAAACTCCAAGGATCTTTGCAACTAGACATGTCCTACGCCACCATTTCAGTCTTTGGACAGCCTAAGAGATTATACCATGAAACATTAATGAAATATGTGGTGAGTAGTCAAGAAAAACCCCAAAACTTCCCCATCTATTCAATACATTCAGAAATGGATTCATTTATTCTGTATAATGCTGACATGTGCACCAAAGCTTATCCCAAACTATTAGTGGCAGCACAGACAGAGGGATTGACTAAACAATTAGCCTCTCAAGACCAAAAGACTTTTGATATAATTGATACAACAAAGGAGAATGATACATCAAATGACTGGAAAAAAACTAATCTGCCCATGACCCAACTTTCTAAGAGCCTCAATACAAACCTTGACCATGAAACCCTATGGTATTTAGAATTTGATGGCTCTGTAAACAAGTTGGGAGCTGGGGCAGGAGTCTGGGTTCACAATATGCAGAATGACCAGGCTGAAGGTCATGCATATAGGTTAAACTTTCGATGCAAAAACAATATGGCTGAGTATGAAGCCCTTTTGTTAGGACTCAAACTCATAAAAAATTTAGGTGCAGCCAGAGTTTCAATCTTAGGAGATTCAGATTTGATCATACAACAAATGAAAGGAAACTTTATCACAAATGATCTAAGGTTAAGAGCTTATAAGGGAGCAGCTATTCAAGTACTTGACACTTTCACAGAATCTCAATTAACCAAAATTTCAAGAAAGCTCAATTTACATGCTCATAGCTTGGCAACCTTTGCCAGCAATTGCAAGCTACCTTTCAGACCCAATCACAATTTCACTGCTGAAATCAAACATAGGCTTGCAGTCCCGAATAACATCAAGAATTGGCAAGTCTTTGAGAGTGACACACAGATAAATAACTTCCTTACTCTAAAAGAAGAATTTTCCGGCATGAACATTGATACTAGCACCATGGATGATCAACAACAGACATACACAATCAAGCAGAATATATCAGCTGAAGCAGCGAATCTAGTGTTGCATCCTACTATCTTTAATAACCAAAATGTACAGGAGCTGAAGCAAACAGATTTTGATGAAACAGCTGAAACAGAAGCCGAAGTAATTGATCTAAAAGACAATTTTCTGCCCATAGGTTTAACCCCTTTGGAGGATTTGTTTGATTCAAATGATATCTCAAGGAAACCAAAAATGCAACCACTGAATGCTGAAATTGAAGACTGTAACATTGGGACCACAGAAAATCCCAAAATGATAAAATTATCCAAGGCATTACCAGCTGATCAGAAGTTGAAATACATTGAGTTGTTCAAATAATTCCAAGATATCTTTGCCTGGAGTTATGAGGACCTCAAGTCCTATGATACCTCAGTCATCCAACACACCATACCTTTAAAAGAAAACCAAAAACCTTTTAAACAAAAGCTTAGGAGAGTGAATCCTGTCCTCCTTCCCCTCATTGAAAAAGAAGTGAAACGTATGTATGAAGTAGGAATCATTGCTCCAATCAGGTTCTCAGAGTGGATTTCAAACCTAGTGCCCACTAGGAAGAAGACGGGAGAGATTAGACTATGTGTTGACCTAAGGAATTTGAACAAAGTCTCTCTCAAAGACCATTACCCCTTACCAAAAATGGATCATATCCTACAAAGGGTAGTGGGAGCCTCTAGGATCTCATTACTAGATGGATTCTATGGATTCAATCAGATTTTAGTGCACCCGGATGATCAAGACAAAACTGCCTTCACAACACCTTGGGGAACTTTTAAATATGTCAAAATGCCTTTTGGGCTTAAGAATGCAGGGGCCACGTTCCAGAGAGCAATGGATATAGCCTTTGCCAAAGAAATCCATGATTGTGGTCTACCTGGATGATCTTACTGCCTTTTCAAAATCATATCAAGAACACTTAGAACATTTGAGGCAAGTTTTCTTAATTTGTAGAAAATATGGCATATCTTTGAATCCAAAGAAATCACTATTTGGCCTAAAGGAAGGTAAGCTCCTAGGTCATATAATCTCAAAAGGTGGTATTAGGATCGATCCAGACAGAATTCAAGCCATCCTTCAAGTGCCTCATCCGAGAAACATCAAAGAACTACAAGGCTTTCTAGGAAAGATCAACTTCTTGAGAAGATTCATTCCTAATTTGGCTGAGCTCTAAGACTATTAAATAATATGTTGAAGAAGGATTCTGTTGGATACCTATACTAATAGGTTTCATATTTCATGATTGGCAAGAGAAAAGCCAAATATGCTCTGCTCTGGTATCCCAAAGATCCCATATTTCCTAGAAAGCAAGAGCTGGGTAAAGTGTTTCAAGTATTGAGGACCTTATTTCAATTTTGTGGATGATTCAACAGTCTAATCTGGATCATGCCATGTGTTCAATTTTGAGTTTTAGAATAGAGAAAGAAGTCTGTCCAAACAGCCTAATCTTGGCAGACAAATAGTTTAGGTAGAGAAGCAAAGGTTCCCAACAGTTTAATCTGGGACCTTGGAAGAGATAAGGGTAGAAATAGATAGAGAAAAGAATAAAGAAAAAAGCCAAAGAAAAGAAAAGGCAAAAAGGGTTTGCAAGTTCAAGTGCACCCTCCAAGGAGAAACAAAAAATGCTAGGTAAGCAGCTGGGTAGGTAGTTGGGGTCGCAGAAAGTGAGTCCTATCATTGCAGAAATGGTGATGATGGGCAGCAAAGTAAAAGACTACAGCAGGAGCATGACTAACTTCCCTCTTCCCCTTTATTCCATTACTAACACTCCCTTTCTTTCAGCTGAGATTTATGGAGAGAGATCATGGTTTTATGGTGGTTCTAGTTCATTCAGAATCCACATTTCTTGTCTAAGATCTTTTCATTTTGATCTACTCTCAAAACCAAGTCAATTTCAGATAAACTCAGTAAAATCCCTTTCATTTGCCCCCTTCATTCATATTAACCTCTAATTTTACTATATAGCTCCCCTATTTTTCCCATTCCCCTAATATTACTAACACCAAGGTGTATAAATCCCAAGCCCTTATAAATACCCACCCCCTTGGCATTATAGCCAATAAAGTTGCAAGTCAGGGATCAAATGACATCAGGTCATGTTGATAAACCTATGCCAAATACCCCTTCTCCTCATAAGCCACTTCTTCTACCTCTACCCCCTTTTTTGCACATCAAACCTTTGAAATGGGCCCTAAACCCCATCTTACCCGCTTAAAAGGGGCCAAAGCAGCATAAAACCCACTTTCCGCCCGTTAGCCAAGGTTGGCGCATATAACTCTTTTTATCAAAATACATTGGAAAAGCGCACAAAACAGGTTTATTTGCTTCCGCCCTCATCCGTATACTCCGCATATGTCATCTCCCCGACCACCATTAGATCAAGGGCCTACAGATCCGACGGCCCTGATCGCGTTGGACTCCTTCCGACGTCTGAACGATATCCGTACTAACCTCCCGTCACATCTGCCTCGCGTCCGCCGTCCGATCAAAGTCCGTAGATCTAACGATCATCGTGACGTCGGAGCCCATCCGATGACCGATAGATATCTCCTGACGTCCGTATTTGGAGGACATCATGCCTCTGCCACATGCCCTCACCACCTTACGTCGGAGGTACTACTGTCCGATACCGCCCCGTACAGAAGGCGGTGCGATATGAAACCACTGCTGGTTTCCGGATTCCCTCATCCCGCCATTGGTCCACCTGTCCTGCCATGTCACCGCCACCGTGTACCAACCATACAGCGCCACGTCACCCGATGACGTCAGCATGACGTCATCCGACCTTGACCCCACCCTATGACGTCATGCTGACGTCAGCACATATTCGCGCCAAAAGCTTAAAAAGGTCTATTTTACCCAAAATTTCATGTTTTTTGGTCATTTCGCGTATTCGTCGTTAATCTGCTCTGCATGCAAACAACGTCCAAATTGTCTACCAGCTTGCTAAATTGACCAGAAGGCCTCCAGCGCACCAGTTCACCTGCGGTCTCGACCTTTGCGCATTGTTTTACCAGGTATTCCTCATCATTCATCCTCTGTGCGCCTGCAATTATCTGTTTAACGCCTTAGAGAGCTTAATGAAAGCCGAAAATCAAAATTCACCACTCAATTCCTCAGCAAAGCCTCAGAGTTCCAATTATAACTTCTAAAGAACACCAGCTGAGCCTTCCCAGTTGCATTTTGCTAAGAAACCAGGCCCTGTCTGCTCAATCGTGGCAGGCGCATTTGAAACCAATTTTTTAACATTGAAAGGTGCCAAAGGGGCTAATGCTCCGCTCTTAATTACAAAAAACAGCATTTCAACTGCTGCGCACCCTGCTTTACCTCCAACTCGCATTTCCATCCCTCTACAAAGAAACTTTGCTATTGTTACTCTGCATAGTAACACAGTCCCTGAGTAAGAGTAAAATTTGCAAAGGAAAAGCATGGACCCCCCTGTAGCTCCCATAGCCCTCAATGTGGCTCCCCTGAATGTCCCTAACAGAACATTTGACACCAGAGCATTGGCAGACCTGGACTACAAGATAACAGAGGAAACAAGGAGCAGAAGCAGGTTCCATCTGCTGATATTAAATGAAATAAAGATCAAACATGAGAGGGGGACAGACATCCTGGGAATTTGGGAATCATTCCTCCCAATATTCAAACTTCCTCAGGTTAATCAATTCCCTGAGCTTGTGCACATAGTTGCTGAACACTATGATGCATCCCAGAGAGCAGTGCTAGATGCTGAAGGTTCAATCTTGTTCCTCATTACCCCTGAAGCCATCAGGGAGATGTTGCAATTCCACACAGAGCATAAGTTGGTCCCTCTGACACTAGCTGATTTGATAATACAGGGAGCCAGAACCACAGAGGCCCAAATCACTAAGGTCAACCAGCTCTTCATCAAAGCTGACACTTTGCAGATTCCTCCCATCAACTGTGTTTACCTCAATCAATTGGGCCAAGACCTGGTTGACATGATCAGTCCCATCCTGGGATATGATTCAATAGAATATATTGATGAAACAGTTATACAAATGATGCTTATGTTCTCCCCAGGAAGGAAACCAATCCACTATGATTATGCAACATACATATAAGACAAAATGCATGAACAGTTGATGAATTTGCCAAGAGAAAGAGTGTTTAGGTACACCTCCTACCTATATCATCTGCTCATATACTTCCAGCATAATAAATTCTCTTTCCCAATAAAGAGACTAGATGCACAGGGCAATCTCAGATCAGTAGTATATTGGACTTCTGTTTTCCATGTATCATGCTACTCTCCATATACCTACTGTGAGTTTATTGATCTCTTCATCCATCCAGCCTTGACTCTACTGATTGGTACACCTCCTCCTAGACTGACAGAGGACATGAAAAGGTGCCTACATTTGTCAAAAGTATACAGTATTGGGGACTGGTATCTTTACCAACACCACACCGTTATCAGAATATATGGGTGTGAGTTACCCCCATTTAGACTACCCAAATTTGTGCCCATGAGGCTATTTGCCTTAGAATACTTCAGGCAGTTTGGCTATGTGGATATGTTCCACTTCTCAGGCAGAGGCAAGAAAGCACAGCTGAAAATCAAGAGCCAACTTGGCCATTTAGTCTACAATGAAAGGGATGAAGGGTGGAAGGAGGCAGATAGAATACTGGCGGGTTTTGGTTTGAAGCACAGTTTTACATGGAAACCCTATGACCCCAACAACTTCATCACGATGAGGAGACTCAAATATAAACTGTCTGCTTATGGTCATCATAGCCTCCCCAAAATTGAAAAATATGCCAATCAGAACAAGTGGAAAAGGGGAACTCTAGAAGAAGATATAACTCAAAAAGAGCTTGATCAAAGAGCTCTGAACAATCAAAAGAAGATGGCTGACCTTGAGTTTTATGCACAGGTCCCCTCACTGCCAAGCACACAAATTGGAGCAGCAGCCTCCTCTTCAACTACTCCACAGCAAACTACAAAGGTTGCTAGAAAAGTCTCAGAAAAAGGAAAGGAAAAGGAAATGGAGGCAGAGCAAGAGCAACAGCAGGAAAAACAGCAGGAAAAGCAGCAGGAAGACACAGAAGAGCAAGAAGAACAGCAGCAAGAAAAACAAGGGCAGGAGCCACCTGCCCAGCAAAAGGAAACAGTGGATACTCCTCAGACCACTGAACAAGTCATGCCTACAAGGCAAGACTCTACATTCGATGCCTCGGTCCTACAAACCCCTCAAAAGGAGGACACATTTATCCTGAGGAAAAGGGAAAGAGAAACTCCCTTGACATCCTCTATCAATCAAGGAGAGAAAAGGCAAAGACTCAACGATTTTCCAGAAGAGGATATAGCCATCCGAGAAGCATCAGGCATGGGCCCACCAAGTCAAGATATTTCAGCAAGTTCCTCCCAGCAGGAACCAGACAGGACAATGGGAGGGGAAGTCACCTCCTCCAGCCAGCAGAAAGAAGAAAGAGTGAGCATAAAGCAGCAGTTCATAGACATTAAGAGAAGGAGTGACCCAATCAAAGTTCAATTATACAATCACCTACTTAACATGGCTCCTTCCAATCAGCAGAGACTCATGTCTGCTTTCGATGTAGGTGAGGGCAAACTGACCTTGAGTCATTTTATGCCTACAGCACTCAAGCCACAGTCTTCTGCTGATTATCTCAGGACCAATTTAGAGGTCCTTGCCAAAGACATACACCCCATGGACAAAATTGAGTTGCATAAACAAACAGGGGAAATGGTGTATGCTTCATTGGCCGATAAGACCTTGGACAACTACAAGTTAACAAGCAGTCTGAATGCCACGGCTTCCCAGCTGGAGCTAGAGAGAGCCTCTTCTTAGGCCAAAGATAACAGGATCAAAACCCTGGAAGAAATCATCATAGAGATTGGGCACAATCCCAATGATATTAAAGGGATACAAGAGATCTTAAAAATCAGAGATGCTGATATGGCTGCACTAAGGAAGAAGATTAAACTTCCAGCCACTATCCATCCACAGACCGATGAAGTGGCAAAACAAAGGTATGAGCAGGATTCCACTGCTCTATTAATTTCTGTTTACAAAGAACTTTTGCAAGCACAAGAAAAATAGGGGCAATATGAGGCCTCACAAGCACCTCTGAAAGGATCATCAACACAAGCACAAGAGGGGCAAACATCTCAGCCCCCTCCACAGGTCATTAATCTTGAGGAGACTGCTCCTACTACTGCACCTCCACCTCAGCACGTTGAACAACCAGTCACATCTATTTCAGCAGCACCCACCAGCACAGATCAGAGCTTAGACATGCAAAAGCTAAAAAGCGAAATACAAGCTTTAGAAGCACAAATGATGCAGCTGAATGAAACTAAGGAGCAGCTGGCCAAGGTGAATGAAAGGCATGACAAAACAAAAAGAGAAGTAGGAGAGAAGGCCCAAGAAATCAAAGCTCTTAAAGACAAAATCAAGGAGCTTGAGAAAGAGCTACAGCTAGATAAAATCATAGCCGAAATCAGAGCAATGATATGGTCCAATATTGGTAAGTCCATCAATAACCAGTGGTCATACATTGAGACAATCCATGAGCAACTGGAGCTCATTCCTAAAGCACAGAGGGAAATCAGAACAGCAAGGGCCTTGTTGGGAAACATGCCTGAAATTGCAACAAAATTGATCAATGTGCTCAATCATAAGACCAGTTCTCAGTTGACAACCATGGGAATAGCAAACAGAACTGATACTATCCAAATGATCAAGAGGGTTACTACTCTTAGGAGTCTGATGCAGACCTTAGACAGAAGAACCCAGGATATGCAAACTGAGGTAAACAGATTCTTTGAGAAGTTTCGGGTATTGGAAAGCAAAGGACTCCCTAGCTTGCTGAACAATGGAGGCAGATTATTCACCCATGAAGAATATGCCAAGAGAGTGAATGTTTTTGCCTCATCACAGGTAAATGAGAAAGCCAGCACCTCAGAAGATACAGGGCCTATCACAGGACAGATTTTCTATGGTAAGATAGAACATCTACTTTTTATAATGAATGAAATGAATCACCTATTTGATGTAGCCCCCAATTTTTTCAAATATACAGAAGCTGAAGAAACAATGCAGGCCATCCTCAAGCATCAGCTCCCTACACAAGAATGGTGGACAGATGCCATCCAGAGAATTTTGTAAACATTAAGCCATCCATTAATTTCTGTTTTTTCTATAAATTCTGATGGAAAGAACAGTCAGCAAAATCAGCAGGCATCATAAAGTCAAAGCTGAGCCAACTCAGCAGATGGAGCAGCCAACAAAGCAGGCAAAAGACTAACGCAGCTGGCAAAGCCGAGAAATTCATTGCGCAGGCAAAAGTAAATGCGTACCTACAGATCGGTACATAGTAAATGTAACCGACTCAGTGACTCCTTAAAGTCAAAAACAGTCATCTGACAGACATAATGGGCATTTACTCCACATTTAATGTTGCAATAACTCCCTGCGTACTTTCTGAACACTACCGAAGATATTTTCTCCTTCTCAGATGACTCAATGCCTGAGATATTTTGTATGCTTATTTCTATATAAACCCCGGCGCATGATAGAGGAGGGGGTTGTTGTAATTTTCCTTGGAAGAGCTCTCGCTCGTTGTAAAAATTCCCAGAGAGAAATAATAGAAAAGGAGAATGGAATTTCCAAAGCATGGTGTATTTGGTGCGTTGTGGTGAATGGTGAATGTTGCAGGATTCCAGTTGTTTCATAAAACAATAAGTCTTCTCAAATCTCTGTATTACATGTTTTCAAGTCTTTTGTTCTCTTTTATCGTTCAGATATTTTACACTTAATAGCAAAGTAGAAGAATAGTTCAGGACTTAATCCATGATTACCCTGAACTCAAACTGAGCTATTATCTATGTTTTCCTCAGATATAGTAACAGAAGAGTAATTCTTAGTTGCTGCACTTTGAATCTATATCTTTCACTGTGATAGACATTCCCAGGGATTCAAGTTTGCCCCTGTGACATCTGTCTTTTCTCGTAACCAGTTTGGTGGAAACAGTTAACAACGAGTGAAAATTCTTGAATGCTTTCATTGTTTGTCTTACCTGTTTCCTGTTATTAATCAAAATTTGTTCTATAAAACATCCAAATGGCCCTGTAAGTTTCACCAGTTCATCTCAAAGTTTCTAGACACCTACAGCCACAGACTCCATTGCCCAATGGTACTTGACTCTCTGAAAATCACATCACAAGAGATCTGAAGGATATTCTTCGACCAAAACATAAACAAAACCTGTGCATAATAGCTAGCCTAAAACCCTATCATAAACAGTTACAAATCATAGAGAGAGAGCCCTCTCTGATCACAGTTTGGCTAGAAACAGTGATCCAAAGATTGGTTAGTGGTTACCCCGGCCGTATTCCCTTGGGAGTCATAGGGAACAACCTGGGTGTTAACAGATTCTAAGGTCAAATGGACCATGGAAGCTAAATAGGCCTTTGAGGATATCAAAAGAGCATTGACAAACACACCAGTCCTAACAAGTCCTAGGTTTGATAGAGATTTCATCATTTTTTCTTTTGCATCTGAGCATACAATTGCTGCAGTCCTATTACAAAAAGATGACCAAGGGTGTGAAAAACCCATTGCATTTTTTAGCAAAGCCCTTAGAGATGCTCCCTTAAAATATCAGATTATGGAAAAGCAAGCCTATGCATTGGTAAAGGCCATCAAAGACTTTAGAATCTATATTTTATACTCTCATGTGATTGCCTATGTCCCGAATGCAGTGGTTAAGGACATTTTAACCCAAGAAGGAATTGAAGGCAAAAGGGGCAAATGGATTGCCAATATCTTAGAATATGACATTGAAATCAAGCCTACCAAACTGATAAAAGGACAAGGTCTAGCCAAGCTAATGACTGAAACCAATTTCCAAGCCCTTGACATTAATGAACTGGACAACGAAGAGGAGATGGCAACTCCACAGATCAATCAAGCCTTTTTACAATCTCCCTGGTATGCTGATATATGTTTTGTATTATTAAACCTGCAAGCTCCTGCAGGGTTGTCCAGAACTAAGAAAAGGTTCTTGAAAATGAAAGCATCAAAGTTTTGTATCATAGACAATGTTTTATTTTGGAGAAATCATGAAGGACTTTTACTTAATTACCTAACATTGGATGAAACTAACAATGTTCTCAAGGAATTTCATGCAGGTGACTGTGGAGGACACTTATACTGGAAATCCACAGCTGATAAAATCCTAAGGGCTGGATTTTAATTGCCTTCCTTGTTTACTGATGTGAGAAAATTTGTAATGTCGTGTCACAAATGGAAAATTTTTGAAGGCAAGAGAAAGCTGTTGCCTTTACCACTCAAACCTATTTCAACTGAGAGACCATTCCAGCAATGGGGTTTAGACTTCATTGGTGAAATCCACCCTTCATCCTCTGGTCAGCATAGGTGGATTTTGACTGCTACGGACTATTTTACCAAATGGATAGAAGCCATCCCTTGTAGGCAAGCCAATGACTCCATTATTATGCAATTTTTAGAAACCAACATCTTGTCCAGGTTTGGTTGTCCAGATAAAATTATTACAGACAATGCTGCTGCTTTCAAGTCCAAAAAAATGATCAACTTCTGCCATAAATATCACATGACCTTGGGCCATTCCACTGCCTATTATCCTTAAGGAAATGGCCTAGCTGAGTCTTCCAACAAAAGTCTTATCAACATCATTAAGAAGGTCTTGGAGGAGAACAAAAAGAATTGGCATAAGAAGTTGGTAAATGCACTATGGGCAGACAGATTGACCACCAAAAGATCTATTGGCACAAGCCCATATGAACTAGTCTATGGAATGGAAGCAATATTTCCTTCATCTTTAGGGATCCCTGTAATCAAGTTGCTGCAAGAGATACAAGCTGAGCCTAATGACATTCAAAGAAGGATCAATCAGACAATTCACCTACAACAAACAAGAGAGGAAGTCTATCAGAGAACCCAAGTACTGCAAGATAAGATGAAGAGAATATTTGACAAAAGAACCAAAACTGAAGACTTCTTCATAGGAAGCAAAGTGTTGAGATGGGATTCCATGAGAGAGGACAAAGGAAAACATGGCAAGTTTGATTTCTTATGGAAGGGACCTTATGTCATTTATGTTGTACAAGGTAATAATACCTTTTTTCTGAAGAGTTTGGATGGCTCAAACACTGAGGAAGGCCCAGTCAATGGGAGGATGCTCAAACATTATTTTGACCCCCTTTGATGAAACACTACACAACCACATATTGTACATAAATATTTGTATTTTCAGTATTTTCATTTATAGCGGATAGATAAAGGTCCAAGTGAAGCAGATTTTGAGGAGGACCAAGGTACTGCACCATTTTTGATAGATATGTTGATCCTATCATTGGAAAGCAAGAGAGAACACTTGGGAACTATCAAAGTGATGTGGAATACTCAGAGAAACAAGTAAAAAACAGAGCTGTAATTTCAACTTAAAATAGCTTAATGGATATGTCATACAAGTTTCTAGGATTCAGATCAATGGTCTTTAACTAAAGGAAAATTTAGACTGCAGCAAGAATGGAAAAATAAGGCGATCTGACCTGCTGTTCTTGGCTTTTCATCTGGAAAAGCCATCCCCAAGTGGAGCCACTGTTAGTCTCCTATACCAATAGGGTTTCATTTTTCATGATTGACAGTGGAAGTGCCAAAAATGTTCATCTTTGATGTTACAAAGGTTCCATATTTTGTGAAAGGAACAGACAGTTAAAAAATGTAAAGAGGGTATGCCTTAAAAGAATAATCAAAAGGCAAGAAAATGAATTGGTCAGAAAAAATAATTGAAATGAACCCCAAAGAAAGACCAGGAAAGTGGCTAACCAAAATGCCACTGCTATCTTGATGGATGGCCCAACAGTTCAAACTGGACCATGCCATGTTTTAAATTGCTTGTTCTAGACTAGAGAATGAATACCTGTCCAAACAGTTCAAGCTTGGCAGATGAGTAGCTACATAGAGAAAGGAAGGAGCCCAACTGCTTAATCTGGGCCCTTGGAAGATATAAGGGTAGATTTAGATAGGAGGGCAGCCAAAAGAAAAGAGGATTACCAGGGTTTGCAAGGCTAAGTGCACCCATCCAAAAGAAGAAAAAATGTTAGGTCTATTAGGCAGGGTAGGCAGTTGGAGGTTGCAGAAGCAAGGTCTGACCACATGATATATGGAAAATCATATCTTATCCCATCAATAAGAGAAGGGCAAGAACAATGGTCTATATGGAAAACTATCAAAGCATGTCTAACTTCCCTCATTCCCTTCAAAAGGTTTCTTACTAATATCCCCTTGAGGACTTTAGGATCTACCTAAACAATCCTTCTTACATTTCTCCCTTGAGAAATTCATGTCAAGTTGTGACATACTTCTTCAAAAAAGAATCCACATTTCTTGCGTAAAGCCCTCACTTCATACTTCATCCATTTCTGGTTTCTAAGCTCCAGTTCTCAAGCTCAATTTCTCCCTCACACTTTACCTCACATACCCATATTAACTCCTAACCCTATTATATAGCTCCCTAGTACATCCCCACCCCTATTTTCTACAAAAACTATATAAAGTTCCCAAAAAATATATTAACTATCCCCCCCTAGCATTATAGCTAAGTAACATGGTTATGGGAGACATTAGTCCATCTGGGGCTATAATCAACCCTTCTGCGTCCTTACCCCAGAATTAGTCTAACCCCTGGTTAAGATTAATAGCCTATACTTAAACCCCCACTCACCTAAACCCTT
Organism: Pinus tabuliformis; assembly: GCA_031772625.1. Taxonomy (NCBI): domain Eukaryota; kingdom Viridiplantae; phylum Streptophyta; class Pinopsida; order Pinales; family Pinaceae; genus Pinus; species Pinus tabuliformis. Next base: position 268,426,446 of record CM062812.1, read on the forward strand.
GCAAATTACCCCGCGGTCTAAACCCAATCTTAAATGTTTAAATGTTTTTGATTAAACATTGTGGCGCAATAACCCGCATTAATCCTACCCCCAAAAACCCACCCGAGCTAAAGTTTCAAACCTGCGGCTACAATATATTATTTAAATACAAGTGGGTCCCACTCCGAACTTGCACGCCGCGCCAAAGGCCCCGCCAGCCGTCGATCTCCCACCGCGCCCGATCCAACGATGGGCGGGTGTTTTCAGCCCACAACGTGTCGGGCTTTAACGTCTGGGGGATGGGTGGTTTTGCCGCCGTACCCCCGCCACGTGTCGACAGCCCGGGGTGTTCGGAGGCCTCCCCCCCGAAACCGCTTCTGCTCAAAGGCAGTGCGGGGAAACCAGAAACTGTCGTCCATGAAACCGCCCCCCACCCATTACGTCAACAGTCCCGTCACCATGACGTCACACCCGGTCCCCCGCCGCCACCCCATGTCACCTGCCACGCTGTCCTCCCGCGCCCACGCTGTGCCACCGTGTCCCGCCTCATCATCATCCTAGTCAGTGTCCACATCACCCATCCGTACCTAGGGTCTGCTGATGACGTCATGCTGACATCATCATGGGAAAGCGCCAAAGACGCATATGTGCCAAATTTTTCGTTAAAAACGCTGGAAGTGGTCGTTTTCAGTCATTTTCATTGTAAAGTTGCGGTTGCGCTGTTCTGTTGTTCACTCCAAACCGCCTCTAGATTTCAAATTTCATCACTTTGGATGCCGCCACCTGCAAATTCGACATCAATCTTCGCCCTTCAATCAACTCGACCACCCTCGGTGCTAGCTAATCCAGGTATTTGCCAAATTCAACCTGTTTGCCCGTGTTCTTCCCGTTCTCTGGAATTTTTTCACTAAATTGCCTACAAAACTCCTAAATTTAATGGTGTTGTCCTTTGAATGTTGGCCTAAATTATCTAATGCACCCCCTGTTTAAGAGAACCACGGACTGTTCATAATTTCACCATGCTAGAGTCCATTTTCGGGCTTGAATTTTCAATATAGTCTCACACCCGCCCGACATTGTTCCCTTTTGTCGTGTTTCACTTCAAGCTCTCAGTACATTAAAATATAATCCTTTTCTCCCCTGCATTTTCCCTCACTGTCTCTAAATTCAGAAAGTTTGCCAAAGAAACTAAAGCTCAAATCAAGCTCTTCAAATTGTCCTTTTCAATACAGCAACAAAATATTGGAGACTTTGGCTTCAGCTAGACTCATTCTGCCACTCCTCTTCAAATCCTGACAAGCTATCATCCTCAGCCTGTTATACTCAAAAACTTCATTCTAAAGATAACACCTGAAAGTTCTGTAATGGCTACTCCATCAGCTCTTAGTGTCACTCCTATGAATCCACCAAACAAGGAGCTTGAAGCCATGCCTCTTGCTGATAGAGATTACCTTATCCAAGATCTTGTTGGTGACAGAAACCACTTGCAGACTTTCTTCCAGTTGAGAAACAGCTATCTAAGCAACAATGACATGTATGGTATATGGGAGTCTAATCTGCCTTATTACTTCCTCCCATCTGTTAATATTTTTCCAGAGATCATCCGCTTATGTGCTGAGAACTATGAGCCAACTCAGAGAGCTGTTAAGTCTCCATCTGGGAGCATACTTTTCCACATTAATCCTGACTCCATCAACCAAATGCTCAATTTCAAGCAGACTCAACTGTTGTTCCCCTTCTCCATGAACTATTTGCTGGATGCAGGCTCCAAACTCTCCAGTGCTGACATTGAAAAAATCACCAAGACATTCATGAGGGCAGACCGCCAGCCTACAGGGCCACCTCCTTTCTTATATGTCCATTTCAATGAGGTGGGCAAGCTTCTAGTTGATATGATCTCTTATGTGTTGGGCTTCAAAACTGGTGAGCACATTGATGAAACAATGTTGGTATTATTAGCTGCATATAGTCCAAGCCAGCCCCCTGCTTACAAGTATAACTTTGCCAAGTTTATAGCCAATAAAATACATGACTAGCTATTGAAAGTGGATAGGGAGGGAGTATTCAAATATTCATCATATATCTACCACTTACTCATGTATTACCAGTATGAAAGCTTCCAATGCCCCATCAAGAAATTGGATTCTAAGGGTGAAAAGAGGTCTGTCATCTTCTGGTCATCAGTCTTTCATGAAGTTCAAAACTCTCCATTTTTTTACTATGAGTTTTTTGACCAATTTGTATACCCAGTCTCTTGCCTCCTAATGAGATCCCCTCCTCCCAGATTGTCATTTGAGATTCAGAAGACCTTGCAGCTATCCAAGAGCTATAAAATAGGTGATTGGTACCTATATCAAAACCATACTGTCATCAGAATTTATGGCTGTGAGCTCTGTCCTTACAGGCTTCCAAGGTATGTACCAATGAGATTGTTTGCCATGGAATACTATAGGAAACTCATTAGTTTTGATATCACCCACTTTCATAGTGCCAAAAAGAAAGCCCACCTCAAAATCAAAGACCATCTAGGCCCCTTCATCATGAACAAGAAAGAAGGTTGGCAAGATGCTGATCAAATTCTCAGGGACAAATATAAGCTAAAGAGGAGCTTCTGGTGGGTCCCTTATGACCCGGAAGGTTTTATCAGTCCCAGAAGAGTCAAATACAAGCTTCTAGGTTATGACCACTGTAAATATCCACAAATTGAGAAATATGCCAACCAAGATGAGTGGTTGCAAGGTACATTAGTTGAGGAATTAACTCAAGAGGAAATAATGGAAAAAAATGTCAAGGATTTAGAAAAAACTCTTGACTTGGATTCTGTGCAGCAGGTAACATTCAAGATGCCACATCAAATTGGAGAAGGTACATCCACAAATACAGCCACACCAGCCGCCCAGGCACCATCTACATCAGCAACAGGTACAGAAAAAGGAAAGGAGATAATGGGTGCATAAAAGGAAGTGGTCACAGAACAGCCTGCCTCTTCAATGGAGCAACCTCAAGTACAGGCCCCTTTACAACAGACAGAAGCACCAACAGTGCCTACCTTGCAGACTCCTGCCATGAGGAAAGAGGTAGAAAACGAGACTGAGATGAGTCCACACCTGCTAGTGGGTCCACTCAACAGCCCGCAGCCAAGAGGCAAAAGGTGGATTCTCCAGTTGTGGAGGAAATCAGTGAAGAAATCCTTGGAAGCCCAAGGAAAGATAAAGAAGACAGTCAACAAACAGCCACAAGCTCTTTTCAACAAGAGCAGGAAAGTCAGCATGACATGGAGGTGTCCTCCTCCACACAGCAAAGAAAGAGGCCAGCTAGCATCAAGGCCTCCTTTAAAGAAATTAAGGCACAAAATGAGCTACTAAGAGTGCAGTTATATGACCAATTTCTCAAGGCAACACTTGCCAAGAAAGAAAGGTTGATGGCAGCATATGACATCAAAGAGGAAAAGATGATCCTCAGCCATTTTAAACCCAAGGTACAGCAGCCTCAGTTAGCTGCAGATTATGTCAGAACAAGGTTGGAGGTTATGGCAAAAGACATTCACCCCATGGATCAAATAGAACTGCATAAGCAAACAGGGGAAATGGTCTATGCCACATTGGTAGACAAGGCCACAATGACCCATGAGTTGAAAGAATCTCTGAGGAACACTAACACTCAGCTTGATTTAGAGAGAATGTCCTCCATAGCCAAAGACAATAGAATCAAAACATTGGAGGACATTATTGTAGACCCGGGGCATGATCCTAAGAATCCCAAGGCTATCAAAGCTCTAATGAAGAAAAAGGAGGATGATATTGCTGCTCTAAAAAAGCAAATGAGGCTCTCCTCAATCATGCATCCACAGACGAGAGAGCTAGTAAAAGAGAAAGAAGCTGAGGACACATTGGACCTCTTAATGCAAATGAATTAAAGAATAGTCCAAATGGAAGAAGAGTTGGAAAAGGCACTACAAAACAGGCAGGGAGAGTCGACCTCCCAGCCTCTTCAAACTGCCCCAACTACTGCATCAACTACAGAAGCAGCAGTGACCCCTCCAATGGCTACAACAACTTCAGATACTGCAGCAGCAACAACAACAGCTCCTGAGGCTAGCATAAGCATGGATGATTTGACCAAAGCTGTCAAGGAGCTGGAGCTGCAGGCAACAGAGATTAAACAAGCCAAAGAAAAATTGGCTGAGCTAGAAACAAAATATGACAAGTCCAAAATGACAGTAGCAGAGCAGACCAGAGAGATTAAGGCCCTGAAAGACAAAATAAAGGCCTTGGAAAAGGAACTGAATTTAGAGAAGACTCTGGCTGAGATAAAGAAAATTTTGTGGACCCGGATTGACCACTCTATCACCAAACAGTGGAAATCAATCAAAACAGTGCATGAGCAGATTGAGTTAATAGGCCAAGCTCAAATTGAAAGCCAAAAGGCCAGAGCAGCACTAGGAAATATGCCTGAGCAGGCTAGCAGGATGATACATTTCCTCAACACTCACACCAAGGAGGAATTGGCAGCCTTAGACATCAGCAACAGAACAGATACTGTTCTAACAGCCAAAAAGGTGCTGACCCTCAGAAATTTTGTGCAGAATTTGGAGAGAAAATGTCAGGAAATGCAGGCTGAGGTAGATGATTACAAGCTTAGAATGGGTGCATTACAAGGCAAAGGATTGCCCAGCCTATTGACCGGTGCTGGAAGACTGCTCACCCGTGAGCAATATGCCACTAGGATGACCAATTTCATTGCAAATCAGATCACAGCATCCACCAGCACTTCAGAAGAAGCAGGACCTCCATCAGGGCAGAGCCTCTATGACAAGCTAGAAAATTTATTTTACATTGAGCATGAAATTAATCACCTGTTTGAGGTCCCACCAAATTTTTACAGGTACACAGAGGCAGATGAAACTCTAATAAAAATACGAAGACACCAACTGCCTAAAGAAGATTGGTGGCAAGAAATGCTGCAAATTTTTCCCCAATGATCTCAGTTCGGTCTCTTCTAATCAGCCTCAGGTCAACAAAATTTAATGCAGCATAAAGACAACTGGCAGAGCGGGTGAGAATAATGACTCAGCTAAATACTGGGACAGCAAGCCCAAGAAGGGAAACACGCAGATTTTTGGACAGCGCAGCTCCAGCCGACTCAGTTGGTCACAAAAGTCAAAACTTTCTAACAAGATGGACAGCTAATGCACTTAATATTTACTGCAGCATTTACTCCTTCAGCTGTAATTCCTTAAGGGTTTGCATAGAATTTATGAGCTATTAACTCATCAGCTAGATATTTTGTATCTAATTTTTGTATATATACCTCCCCATACAACGTATTTGGGGTTGGTGATTTTCTCTCTGAGACACTGTTTTGTATATTTTCAGACTATCTAATATAAAGGGCTGGAAAATTTCATGATCTCTGCACTGTTTGATGTCAAAGTGATGATCTGCGTTCTGCTACAGAATTCCTGTGTTGTTTGATGGAGCAATAAGTTATCCTAAACTATGTTTTGTCTTTCTATGTTTGCTTAACTCAGATATATGTTTCATTAGCTTAGCAATAGAGAAAAAGAATAGTACAGGAATTGTTTGAATACACCCTATGCTCAATCTCTGTTGTTAAATGTGTTTTCTTCATAATTAATCATAAACATGAATTCTTAACTGCTCATGTTTGTATTCGTTCTATCACTATGAATGTTGTTCAGGAATTCTTAAATGCTCCTAGATAATGTTCCCACCATTCCCTCTATCAGTTTAGTGAAAGATCCTTAGTTGCCTTTCACTCCCTGATTTCATCCCATCATATTACAGATTTGAAAAATTGTTCCATAGATGCTTGTCTGGCTCTGTAGCATAACCTTTTCCTCAAAAAAACATTTCCAGCAGTTCACCATCATCGACTCCATGCCCAATGGCCTAGATTATTCTGCAAAAACATACCTGTTCTGATTGAAATCATCATCCCAACAAATTCAAAACAAAATCCTGTGCACCATAACTAGCCTAAAATTACATCAAAACAAAGCTAAATCAGAAAGAGAGAGCCCTCTCTGGTTGCAGGTAGGCTAGGACCTGTGGCTAAAAGATTGGTTAGTGGTTACCTTGGCCGTATTCCCTTTGCAGTCAAAGGGAACAACCTGAGTGATAATAGTATCTGCATGAACTCCGGCTCAAAGCCCAAGTTTTGGTCAAATAATGTTGTAAGACTCCGCGAATTGTGAGCGTAGAGCGCGAAATGTATGTTGAGTCATATGGTTGTCCGCCCTAAGTTTTGTAATTTAATATCAGCCTACTCATGGTTCGCGGACCATGGGATTGTATAAATAAAGCGAGGCTCTAAGTTGTAAAGATAATTAGAAATACATAGAGAAATGGATGGAGTCTAGAAGATAGTGAGCATAGAGTAAAGGTCTAAGTGCTTTGGATCGTAGTAGTAGAAAGAGGCTTTGCAGCTGAGTGCGCAGAGGCCTAGTAGAGTCCGCAACTGAGTGCGTGGACCCTTGCAACTGATTTCATAGGGCTGAGTCAAGTCTATAACCAAGGAAGAAGAATAATAGATAGAAGTTTGATTCCAAATCTTGTGTATCTGCTCTTGTGTTATTTCCTCTTTAATTATATTGTTTTATTTATCGCACGCACTCATAAGAATGTTGAACACTGTTAAATATAACTAGACACATACCAATAAGTTGAGTGATCGACTAATATCGGGTTAATAGTATGGAATTGGGTAATAACACGGATCATGACGCAAGAAGGGCTACGTGAAGGAGGCATCGTAGGATGCGAGGTACTCATAGATGTGCGTAGCAATGTGTGCACAAGGTAGATCTGTGGACCACTGAAAATCATCAGACATCTCCAGGGTGTGGAAACCTAGATCTAGCACCCTCCCATACTACTTCGGGTGAGACCTCAGTCCGTGCTCCGCAGACTGTTTCTGAAAGGGATAGTAGTACCAGGATTTGTTTGGCTAAATCATCTCTGACCTTGGGTTAGGCCCCTACAAGCCAACAAATGGTTCCGTTGTTGGCACCGGGATCTGCATAAGGGATGTCTGATGTCGTGTCACTGGAATCCAACCAAGAAAGAAGTTAAAGGGTGGTTGGACAAGAAGATTCACGAGTTCCCGACGCAGGAAAATAGGAATCCATGAGTATCTAAGGAACAGTGGTTGGAGCGCTACTTATATACGGAAATCCATGAAATTTTCTTTGCATCCTTTCCTTCCGAGTTGTATGAGTGGATCACGAGGCTAGTCAGGGAAGGTGTAAGCTCGGCAAACCCATCGTGTGGACCCTGGAATTAGTGTGCAGACTAGAAGCAGGTTGTGGATCATTGTTTCGATCGAATTATAGAAGGATTTATCACTGAGTTCGCGGTAGATACGACTGTCAGCTACAATGAGGCGGAATGACGCTTCCTCAAAGGACTGCGAGGTCAGTATATTAAATCTTTGAGTACTTGGATTAAGATGCTATTGTGTGAAAAGTGGGTTATGTGAATAAATTAATGATTGGGACTACGCGAAGTGGGAAGATCTACAGAAACGGAAGTAGTGAATGTTGGAAATAATACTGAGAGGGGGGGGGGGTGAATCAGTATTATCAGATCAATAAAACTTTTTCAATGCTCAGAAACATATACGCTACTTCAGTTAAGTGAACCAGCGTGTACACGCTATTGTGTCTAAAGAAAACAGCGTATAACCAAAAAACTTATAATTCAGTTAGTTTATCTTCAGTTAAGTGCATCAGGTCATTATTCACCATATTAAGAGTAAACAGTATAACAGAACAGATCATCACACAAAAGCCACACACATGAACACCATGATATAAGGTGGAAACCCAATGTGGGTGAAAACCACCTGCTGCAAGTCGTCTCTATCTTTCTTTAATAAGAACTTCAGTTTACAATCTTTTGTACTGGTGCAGCCTTATACCAGTACGCAGGCTACAACCTGCAGAAGGCTTCAACCTTCTCTCGTTCTCCAAACTTCCTTGGAAGGGGGCTTCAACCCCCTTTGCTCTTGTACTAGCTAAGATACTAGTACGTAGGTGCTGGCCTACAATCTTCTTTCCTTCAGGTACCACTTTTCATACATTTTCAGACTGGATATTCCTGAAGCACAACATTACAATCTGAAGACCACAATTCATTCAACTTTCATAGCAGATTACAAAACAACCAACAATCACTGAACCACTGAAACCCTGTCAAACCCAGTCACCAGAACACAGAGCAGACTACAGAACTCTGCAATAACAGTCAGACCCAGCTGCAACCCAAAAATCAAGCTCCAAAAGATATACGTTATTTCAATGAAGGCAACCCGCGTATACACGCGGTTTTACCGAAGACAACTTGCGTGCAGATCTAAAAATAATTTTTCATAACTTGCAGCTGTACAAGATATCAGTTATACCCAGAACATAACATTGCGTCAGTATGCAGATCTAGAAATACGCATAATCAACCATATAAAGATAGTTCATTTCAAACCATTTGATCCCAATCTCTCCTTAGATCTTGTTCTCCATCAACCGATGAGATCTCTCCTTAGCTTAGATCAAGCAATACATCATCAACCAGTAACCTGCGTACTGGATCTAATACTTCATCAGATATTCAAGACTTTTCAGATACTCTTGCCTAATGATTTCCTTCTCCTTATATAGCCTTAGGCCTTGTTCAATACCAAGAGCCAAAACCATAGAAATCCAATACCATCATCTTCAAAACTAGGGATCAACACGTCCGTCGAGACACCAAGGTCCAAAACCATAGGCACAACTTCCAAGGAATAACCGCCGTGGACCAAAGATAAGTTTTCCACATACACGCGCTTTTACTGAAGCCAACCAGCGTGTACACGCGACTTGGTATATATCGAACCTGCGTATACGCGACTTGGTATATAGTGAACCTGTTTGTATACGCGACTTGGTATATAGTGAACCAGCGTGTATATATTTTTCTTCATACTTGTAGACTGATCATCAATTCCTTGCTGCTATCCTTCTGCACTATGATTTGTTATCAGTGTGATTTGCCATCAAGGACAACACTTGTCTCATAATGCCAACAATCTCCCCCTTTGGACGTGATGGCAACAATACCAAATCAAATCACTCTCCCCCTTTGTCATCAAGGGCAAAGGTCTGTGCTCCCCCTGAGTACATGCTGATATCTTTGCTTGGCTGTGCTGAAACATGCTTCCTCTGACTGTAGGCAAGATCTGCAAAAGATGTTTTTCAAAGGAACCAAGACTTATACACCATAAGGGACCTTCCTATTACCAAAAGACTCAATACATACATCCATACTCCCAACCAAGAGGGGATACATCAGAAACAACCAATTATATTACATCATTCATCCCAGGCATAGTGGGGAAACCAACATAGGCCGTTACATGACCTTGACACCATAAAAGAGATATCACAGAAGAGATACATGACATAGAGACAACAAATCTAGACCAAGACTTATGAAAGTCACAAGCAGCATCTGATACACCTCTTTTAGATCAGCATCCAAGATTTCCTTCTGAGCTCCTGTTAACACCCAGGTTGTTCCCTATGACTCCCAAGGGAATACGGCCAGGGTAACCACTAACCAATCTTTGGATCACAGTTTCTAGCCAAACTGTAATCAGAGAGGGCTCTCTCTTTGTGATTTGTCTCTGTTATGATGGTGTTTTAGGCTAGGTATTATGCTCAGGTTTTGGTTTATGTTTTGGTTGAAGGATTTCTTTCAGGGCTTAAGATGTAGTGTTTAGAGAGTAATATATCATTGGGCAATGGAGTCTGGAGTTGTGAAATGCTTTGAAGTGCAGGATTGGTGGTGTTCAAACTGCAGGGCCAATTGTGTATCACAGACAAACAAATTTAACTTGAATGGTGAAGCATGTCAGCTAACAGAAAGCAATTAAGAATTCTCTATTAAGCTGGTGATGTGAAAGTGAAACACGTTGCTCAGGAGCAAAATTGAATTCCTGAGACAAAGGTCACTGTGAAAGGTGTATTCTGAAAGTGCAGCAATTAAGAATTACACTTATCAAGATTACAGCTGAAGAAAACATTCATTAACAACACAGATTGAACTCAGGGTATTTCTTGAATAAATCCTGAAAGTTATTCTTTTTCCTTGTTGCTAAATATTCAAAAATTAGAAACATATATGGATTTTAACAAATCAAAGATACATAACAGAGAGAGTTACAGAGACTTATTGTATTGTGTAATACACAGGAATCCAGCAGTTTTCAACAGACACCAGAACGCATTCAACACTTCAGAAATCCGAGAAATTCCATCACTTTCTTTATTAAACTTCTGAAAGGATTACAGCATAAGAATTTCTTCAGGAGAAATCAACAACAACTCTTGCAAACTCATGCGAAGGGGATTTTATAGGAATGCTTATACAAAATATCTCAGGCATTGAGTCATCTGAGAGAGAAAATATCTTCATTACTTCGTACATAAAAGTAGAAAAGAAGTTATTACAGCTTTGAATGCAGCATAACTGCTCCTTAAGTCTGTCAGAGGATAATTTGACCTTTGGAGGTCATTGACTCGGTTGAACCGCTTTGCTTTAATGCTGGAAAATGCGTCTTTACTTTTTGCTGCGCTGTATCTTCTCGGCTCTGCCAGCTGTGGTTTCCTACTTTTGCTTCGTTGGCCGAAATTTTTGCTGAGTTGGCTCAGCTTTGATCTTTAATGCATGCTGATTTTGTTGAACTGTGCTTTGCGTAACAATTCATATTTTAAAAACAAAATTTGGTGAATGGCTCACTGCCTATAAAATTTTCTGTATTGTATTTGTCCACCAGTCTTGTGTAGGGAGTTGATGCCTGAGAACTGCATCCATAGTCTCCTCTGCCTCTGTATACTTGTAAAAATTGGGAGCCACATCAAACAGGTGATTGATCTCATTCATTATAAAAAATAGGCTTTCTACCTTGTTGTAGATAGTCTGTCCTGTTGCTGGCCCTGTTTCTTCTGAGCTGCTGGGCTTCTCATGAATTTCATTTGTGGCAAATGCATTCACTCTTTTGGCATACTGCTCATGAATGAGCAGTCTCCCTGCGCTGTTCAGTAAGCTAGGGAGTCCTCTGTTTTGCAGCACCAGGAATTTATCCATGAATCTTTTCACCTCAGTCTGCATGTCCTGGGTTCTTCTCTCCAATGTCTGCACCAAATTTCTCAATGTGAGAACCCTTTTGATCAACTGAATGGTCTCAGTTCTATTGGGAATTCCCATGTTTGCCAGCTGAGTACTTGTTCTATTATTCAGCACATTGATCATCCTGGTGGCAACTTCAGGCATGTTGCCTAGAGTAGCCCTTGACTTGTGAATTTCAGCTTGTGCTTTTGGGATGAGCTCTAGCTGCTCATGGATTGTCTCTATATACTGCCACTGGTCAGTAATAGACTGGCCAATGTTGGCCCATAGCATTGCCTTAAGCCCAGCTATAACTTTATCTAATTTGAGCTCATTTTCTAGCTCTTTTATCCTGTCTTTGAGGGCTTTCACCTCCCTGCCCTTCTCTGCCACAACTTGCTTGGATTTATCATATCTGTCATTGACTTTGGCTAATTTTTCCCTGGTCTCATTTAACTCGGTCATTTGAGCTTCCAGGATTTGAATTTCATTCTTCAGTTTTTGCATATCCAGGCTTTGGGCCTGCTCTGTGGTTGTTGGTGCTGCTGAAGTAGATGTTGCTGTCTGTTCAGTCTGTTGAGGAGGAGGAGCAGTGATAGGAGTAGTTTCCTCAAGATTGATGACCAGAGGAGGCTGAGAGGTCTGACCCTCTTCTCTTTGTTTCAGTGATGCTTGCAATGCTGCTTGTGCGGCCTCTGATTCTCCCAACTTTTCTTGTGCTTGAATAAGCTGCTTATAAAGGGAAATCATCAAGGCTGTGGCATCCTGCTCATGTCTTTGCTGAACCACTTCATCTGTTTGAGGGTTAATGGTAGCTGGGAGTTTGATCTTTTTCCTTAAGGCAGCCATGTCAGCATCCCTCAACTTCAATATCTCTTGTATTCCTTTGATATCTTTGGGATCATGCCCAATCTCAATGATTATGTCTTCCAAGGACCTTATTCTATTGTCCTTTGCCTGGGATGATGCTCTCTCCAACTCTAGCTGAGAGGCTGTATTGTTAAGGCTATTTTGTAGCCTGTAGTTATCCAACGTTTGGTCTGCCAAGGAAGCATAGACCATCTCACCCGTTTTCTTATGTAGTTCTATCTTATCCATTGGGTGGATATCCTTGGCAAGGACTTCCAGGTTAGTCCTCAAGTAGTCAGAGGAAGATTGGGGTTGCAGAGTGGTTGCCGTGAAGTGGCTCATGATCATCTTGCCTTCACTTACATCAAAGGCAGACATTAGACGCTGCTGGTTGGAGGGAGCCATTTTCAATAAATGGTTGTACAGCTATATCTTGATAGGGTCACTCCTCCTTTTGATGTCTATAAATTGCTGCTTGATGCTCCTTTCTCCTTCTCTTTGCTGGCTGGAGGAGCTGACCTCTCCTCCCATAGTTCTGTCCTGTTCCTGCTGGAAGGAACTGGCTGAAGCTTCTCTGCTGGGTGGGCCCATGCCCAATGCTTGGCTTATTGCTATGTCATCCTCAGAAAAGTCATTCAACCTTTGCCTTTTCTCTCCCTGGTTTATAGATGATGTCAGGGGAGTTTCTCTATCCCTTTTTCTGTTTATGTCCTCCTTCTGTGGAGTTTGGAGGACCGAGGCATCAAAGGTATTTCTGGCCTAGGAGGCACTATGTTTTGAGCCTGTTGCTCAGTGGAAGTTGGAGTATCAACTACTCTTTCTTGCTGTAAGGGCTACTGTCTCTCATGTGGCCCTTGTTCTTGATGCAATTCCTGTTGTTGCTGTTCTTCTTGCTGCTGCCCTTCTCCCTGCTGCTCCATTTCTTCTTGTTGCTGCACTAGGGTTTCCATTTGCTCTTCAGTCATAGGAGGTGGCTGTTCCACCTGCTTTTCTTTGCCTTTGTTGGCTGTCTGTGGAGTATTCACGGCAGCTTGCTGATGCATTGTTGAGGATGAGGCAGCTGCTCCAAGTTGTCTTTTATATGAAAGGGGGACCTGTCCAAAAGTTTCTAAGTCAGTTTCCTTTTGAATATTTCTGGCCTCTCTTTCTAGCAGCTCTTCACTAGTGATTTCCTCTTCTAGGGTGCCCTCTTCCCAGCTTAATGTATTGGCATACTGCTCAATCTCAGGCTGCCTCACATGTGAATAGGTACCCAATTTGTATCTTATCCTCCTGAGGGAAACAAAATGATTGGGGTCATAGGGTATCCACTCAAAGCTAGTTTGCAGTTTGAGGGCCTCTAGGATACTGTTTGCCTCTTTCCATCCCTCCTCTTTTTTGTTACATAGGAAAGGGCCCAGCTGTCTCCTTACCTTCAACTGTGCCTTCTTGTTCTTACTTTGGAAGTGGAGGTAGTCGGCATTCCCAAATTGCCTGAAGTATTCGAGGGCAAAAAGCCTCATGGGGACATACCTTGGCAGCCTGAAAGGCTTCAATTCACAGCCATATACTCTGATGACTGTGTAGTCTCGATAAAGGTACCAATTACCAATGCTGTAGGTTTTGTTTAGATGAAGAATTCTCCTCATGTCATCAGTTAACCTTGGAGGAGGAACACCATACAATAGTGTCATAGCTGGATGTATGAATAAGTCTATGAACTCACAGTATGTGTATGGTGATACAGAGGTGCAATGAAAAACAGAGGTCCAAAACACAACTGACCTTGGATTTCCCTGGGCATTAACTTGTTTCAGTGGAATGAGGAAGCTGCCTGGTTGATTAAACAAGAATAGATGATAAATGTAAGAAGTATATCTGAACAGTCTTTCCCTTTGCAAATTCATCAGCTGGTCATGGATCCTATCTGCGATATATGTGGCATAGTCATAATGTACAGCTGGAGGCTTTCCAGGAGAGAATATAGACAGCATTGCCATTATAATTTCATCCACATCCTCCATTCCCTTGAACCCTAGGACATAGCTGATCAAATCCACTAGCATTCTGCCCAATTCATTCAAGTAAGCATATCCAATAGGAGAAGTTCTGATGGTTTCAGAGCCTGATTGTACAAACAGCTGGTTGATTTTGATGATCTGGTCATTTGACAACTGATTCCCCTTCTTTATCAAGTTCTGCATGTAGAGGGGGGTCAATGGTTTTGCAGTGTGGAAATGCAGCATCTCATTTATGCTCTCTGGGGTGATATGGAACAGAATTGAGCCTGTAGGGCTGAGGACAGCTCTTTGGCATGGATCATAGCACTCCTGGCATCTGTGGATCAATTCAGGCATAGAATTTACCTGGGGGAGGTTATAGATGGGCAAGTTTGAGTCCCAAATCCCTAGGATATCAGCTCCACTAAGGTGTTGGGCTTTCAACTCATTTAGCATCTGAATATTGTATTTGGAGCCTAATGGGAACCAATCTAACATTTGATAATCCATGTCTCCCAGAGCTTTCCATTCTAACTCCCTGTGAGGGGCATTAAGAGGCTTGATGTTCAGAGCAATTGGAGTTTCCATGGTCTATTAAGCTTCTGACTTGTAGGTGAACTGGTTGAAGAAGGCAGAACAACACAGTGGTGATTACTTGCAATGAAAGTGTAAATTTCAGGGACCAGAGGGTGAAGTGGGCACACAGCAATTGAAATACTGTTTGAATTATGAATAAGACCAATGTCTGGTCTCACTTTGTCTTCCTCAGCAGGTAAATTCAGTTTAAATGAGTCTTTCGCGAATGCGCGAACAGAGTATGGTTTTTAGTGAAAATGCGGGCAAACAAGGCTCAGCTAGTGTTTTTCGAGTTCTCAATTGTAAATGGGGCCAGGCGCAAGGACTTCTGCCGGTCAATTATATGTTTTTTCACAAATTTAATCGTCCTTGGCAACCTACAGACAAAACCAGGTGAAGGAAGGATTTTCAAGGATAAATACCTGGTTTTCAGAGAGCAATGGAGAGGAATGCAGGTGAAAATGGTGCGCTGGCGGTCTCCTGGTCGAGTTCTGCAGGTTGCTGCACTGTTGGACGTGAAAAAAGCATGCAGGAGCAACAAACGTTTTTGTAGAAAAGTGCCAAAAAACGCAAAATTTGGCTATAATATTGATTTTTCGAACTTTTGGCGCGTTTTTCTGGTGACGTCAGCATGACGTCATTGGTGGGGTCAGGGCCGGGTGACGTCAGCATGACGTCATTAGGTGACGTGGCGAGCTAGGATTGGTCCACAGGGATGATACGGTGGCAGACACACTGGCAGACAAAAGATGCTGACACGACGGCAGGGTGGCGATGACGTGGTCATGACATGGAACCAGCAACCGGGCGGTAAGTGCTCTAGCCGTTACGGTTTCTCGGAGCGGTTAGGATACGGCCCTGGTTGTGTCAGAGGCCACTCCGAGAGACCTGAAAGGGTGACGCGTGGCCACGCCATGACGTATCCCTTCGTCATTTTCTCGGGCGCTAATCGTCCGTCGTAGGGGCTGCTCCGATATCAATGAGGGTCGTTGGATCCCACGGGTCCGATCCGACGGTGGACGGGAGGGCGATGTGATCGGTGGATAGGGACGTGGGCGGAGGAATAAACAAATGTTTCTTTTGGGACCCGTGCTCAGCGGGAAAGGTTTATATATGGTATTTTCAATGTTTTTCAATATATTTCGAAAAATCAAATATATGCGCCAACTTTGGTTAAGCGGCGAAAGTGGGTTTTTTGGGTTTTCCATGATTTCAAAGGGGTTTAGGGGTAGGAAGGGGTTTTTATAGGATTTTTCTTTGCAAATGAGGGTTTAATGAGTGGAATGACTTGAAACAAGGGAGAGAGATGAGGTATAGGTTCATCAAAGTGACCAGATGTCATTTTGATTCCTTTTTAGAGAACATATGGCTATAATGCCAAGGGGAGGGATATTTATACAAAATTTGGGGTTTATACACCATGGTGTTAATACTAGTAGGGGAAAGGTAATATAGGGGATTTACATAGTAAAGTTAGAGTTAATATGGGGGAAGATGTGAATGAGGGGGGAAAATCACTAAGTTTATTTGAAACTTACTTAGTTTAGGGAGTAGATCAAAATGAAAAGAGTTTAGACAAGAAATGTGGCTTCTAAAAAGATTAAGAACCACCATGAAACCATAATTCTTCCATGAATCTCAACTGATGAGGGAATGTTAGTAAATGACATGGAAAGGGGAAAAGGGAGGTTAGACATGCTCCTTTGCTTGCTGCAATTTGATGAAGAAGAACCCCTTCTCAATTCATTGACTCTGCTTTGGTAAACAAAGTTAACACACCTGCAATGGTAAAGATAACCTTTCTGCAACCCCAACTACTTACCCAGCTACTTGCCTAGCATTTTTTATTTCTTCTTGGAGGGTGCACTTGGACTTGCAGACCCTTACTTGCCTTTTCTTTTCTTTGGCTTTTCTTTTGTTTTTCTATCTACTTCTACCCTTATTTCTTCCAAGGTCCCAGATTAAGCTATTGGGAGCCTTTTCTTCCCTACCTGAACTACTTGTCTGCCAAGATTAAGCAGTTTGGACAGACTCCTTTCTCTATTCTACAGCTGAAAATTTAAAACATGACATGATCCAGGTTAGACTGTTGGACCATCCATAAAAATTGGGATGCATTAATCTATTTACACACCTTGTACTCCTTTGGAAATATGTGATCTTTGCATGATCAAAGCAGAGCATATTTGGAACTTCTATAGCCAATCATGAAATATGAAACCTATTGGTATAGGTAGCTAACAGTGGCTCCACATGGGGATGGTGTTTCATTTGAAAGACCAAGAACAGCAGGTCAGATTGCCTTGCTCCTTGACTGCTCTTGCCAATCTTGAAGTTTGCTGTTTTGAAGTGCCAAAATTGTGTGCTTCTCTTCTTGGTAGACCTCTGATTCTATTTACCTTTTGCTGACAGTCAATAGATTAGGAAAACTGCATTTTTACAATCTAAACAGAAAATAATATATACATCTGCCTATATACAAGGGAACTCATGTTCTGCTTATGGGTGGTAGTCAAAATAGTGCTTCAGCATCCTACCATTCACAGGACCTTCATCCAAGTCAGTTTCAGTTAGACTTTTAAGGAAATAGGTATTGTTTCCTTGCACTGCTTGGACAGCAAATGGTCCTCTCCATAAAGAATCAAATTTTCCATGTTTTCCTTTGTCTTCTCTTCTTGCATCCCACTTGAGGACTTTGTCTCCCACACTGAAATCTTCTGCCTTAGTTTTTCTATCAAAGGCCTTCTTTAGTTTTTCTTGTAGGACTTGAACTCTGCTGAAAACTTGGTCTCTAGTTTGCTGTAAACATATGATCTGATTAATTCTTCTTTGCATATCATTTGGTTCAGCTTGGCTTTCTTGAAGAAGTTTCATAACAGGCACTCCTAGTGATGAGGGAAATTTGGCCTCTAATCCATAAACCAACTCATATGGGCTGGTCCCAATTGATCTTTTGGTTGTTAGTCTATCTGCCCATAGGGCATTCACAAGCTTCTTATGCCAATTCTTTTTGTTCT
Organism: Pinus tabuliformis; assembly: GCA_031772625.1. Classification (NCBI taxonomy): domain Eukaryota; kingdom Viridiplantae; phylum Streptophyta; class Pinopsida; order Pinales; family Pinaceae; genus Pinus; species Pinus tabuliformis. The sequence goes on from CM062812.1 coordinate 268,444,014, forward strand.
CTTCTAGCACTTTCTTTATGATGTTTACCAGACTTTTATTTGATGACTCAGCAAGGCCATTACCTTGGGGATAGTATGCAGTAGAATGGCCCAAGGTGATGTGAAATTTATGGCAGAAGTTCACCATTTTCTTGGATCTGAAAGCAGCAGCATTGTCTGTTATTATTTTGTCAGGACAGCCAAATCTAGCCAATATGTTGTTCTCCAAAAACTGAATGATAGTAGAATCATTTGCTTGCCTGCATGGGGCAGCTTCAATCCACTTAGTGAAGTAGTCTGTTGCTGTTAAAATCCATCTGTGTTGGCCTGAAGATGAGGGATGAATTTCCCCAATGAAGTCCAAGCCCCATTGCTGAAAAGGTCTTTCTGTTGCAATAGGCCTTAAGGGAAGTGGCAGCAAGTGTCTCTTTCCCTCAAACACTTGACATTTATGACATGAGGTGGTGAATCTCTTGACATCAGAGAACATGGTGGACCAGTAATATCCAGCCCTTAGTATCTTGTCCACAGTGGACTTCCAGTACAAGTGTCCACCACAGTCACCTGCATGAAATTCCTTCATGACATTGTCAGTTTCATTTTCAATTAGGCAGTTTAGCAATATTCCTTCATGGTTTTTCCACAGTAAATTCCCATCCATAACACAATATTTAGAAGCTTTCATTTTCAGGAACCTACATTTAGTTCTGGACAATCCTGGGGGAGAACACAGGTTTTGCAATACATAACATATATCAGAGTACCAGGGGGATTGTTGAAAGGCTACATTGATCTTTGGAGTCGCCAGCTCCGGTTCACTGTCCAGCTGGTTAATGTCTAAAGCTTGGAAATTTGCTTCTGTCATTAATTTGGCCAAGCCTTGCCCTTTTATTAATTTTGTAGGTTTTATCTCAATGTCAAATTCCAAGATGTTGGCAATCCACTTTCCTCTTCTGCCCTCTAAATTTTCTTGGGTGAGAATGTCTTTGACAATAGGACTTGGCACATATGCTATAACATGGGAATAAAGGATGTAAATCCTAAAGTCTTTAATGGCTTTGACCAAAGCATAAGCTTGTTTTTCCATGATTTGATATTTTAAAGGTGCATCTCTAAGAGCTTTGCTAAAGAAAGCAATTGGCTTTTCATTTCCTTGGTCATCTTTTTGCAATAAAACAGCAGCAATAGTATGCTGGGAGGCAAAAGAGAAAATGATGAATTCTCTGTCAAACTGAGGATTGGTCAACACTGGGGTTTGGGTAAGGGCCAATTTTATACCTTCAAAGGCTTGGTTGGCTTCAACAGTCCATTTGACTTTTGAATCTTTCTTTAGCATGTTATTTAATAATCTGATTAGTTCTGCTAAGTTTGGGATAAACCTTCTCAAGAAATTGATTTTTCCTAAGAATCCTTGTAACTCTTTGACATTCCTTGGGTGTGGCATTTGTAGGATAGCCTGTATCCTATCTGGGTCAATTCTAATGCCATCTTTAGAAATGATGTGGCCCAACAGCTTACCTTCCTCTAAACCAAACAGGGATTTCTTGGGATTTAAGGAAATTCCATATTTTCTGCATTTTAGGAAGATCTGTCTCAAATGTTTTATATGTTCTTGGTCTGATTTTGAGAAAGGTGTAAGGTCATCTAGGTAAATGACTAAAAAGTCATGAATCTCTTTGGAAAAAGCAATGTACATTGCTCTTTGAAAAGTTGCCCCTGCATTTTTCAATCCAAAAGACATCTTTATATATTTGAAAGTTCCCCATGGGGTAGTGAATGCTGTTTTGTCTTGATCATCAGGGTGTACCAGGATTTGATTGAAGCCTGAAAACCCATCCAGTAATGAGATCCTTGAGGCCCCTACCACTCTTTGGAGAATGTGATCCATCTTGGGTAAGGGATAGTTGTCTTTGAGGGATACTTGGTTCAGATTCCTTAAGTCCACACACAGCCTAATTTCACCGGTCTTCTTTCTTGTAGGGACTAAGTTGGAGATCCATTCAGAGAATCTGATTGGTGCTATGATGCCTGCCTTGAACATTTTCTGTACTTCTTGTTCCATTGCTGGGAGAAGCATAGGATTGATTCTCCTCATTTTTTGTTTAAAGGGCTTTTGATCAGGCTTGAGAGGGATAGTATGCTGGATAACAGAGGTGTCATAGGACTTTAGGTTTTCATAACTCCATGCAAAGACATCCTGGAACTCTTTAAAGAGGTCAATGTATTTAGGCTTTTGATCAGGCGGCAAAGATGCAGACAATTTAATTATTTTGGGTTTGTCAAGTGTACCTATGTTGCATTCTTCAATGGCTGCATTTAAGGGCTGCATTTTTGGTTTTCTGGGAATATCATTTGAGTCAAAGATGTCTTCTAGGGGAGTTAGGCCTGTTGGTAGAAAATTGTCTTTCAACTCTATGATTCCAGTTTCAGCATTGGCCACTTCCTCACAATTGATTGATTGAATTTGCTGAATGTTGTCCTTGTTGAAAATAGTTGGATTTAGCATTTGTTTTGCTGTTTTGGGTGATATTGGGTGAGTAATCTGTTGAAACTGTATTTGTGATGGACTTGCTCCATCAAGTATTTGTGATTGACTTGTTGTATCAAGTATTTGTGATTGACTTGCTGTATCAAGTATTTGTGATTGACTTGCTGTCTCAATGTCAATATTTAATCCTGCAAATTCTTGTTGCAGAGTTAAAAAATGGTTTATTTGCTTGTCATCCTCAAATACTTGCCAATCATTGACATTGTTTGGAATGGAGGGTCTGTGTTTTACCTCAGCTGTAAAACAATGATGGGGCTCAAAAGGCAACTTGCAGGTACTTGCAAAGGTGGCTAAACTATGAGCATGAAGATTGTGGGTTCTAGGAATCTTAGTAATTTGGAATTCATAGAAAAAGTTTAGTATCTCAGCCATAGCTGACCTGTAAGTCCTTAGTCTTTTGTCATTGGTGACAAAATTTCCCTTCACTTGTTGGATAACTAAATCTGAATCACCCATGATTGAAACCCTGGCAGCTCGTAAGAATTTTACTAACTTGAGGCCTAGTAAAAGAGCTTCATATTCTGCCATGTTGTTAGTACATCTGAAATTCAATCTATAGGCTCTGCCTTCTGCATGACTGTTTTCTTTATTGTGTACCCAAACTCCAGCTCCTGCCCCTAATTTGTTGACAGAGCCATCAAATTCAAGGAACCATAGAATATCCTGTTGGGAAGGAGATTTGATGATCTGTTCATGGGCTGGCAATGTGAGTAGCAGTTGTGGTTTTTTCTCTAGCTTGTCTTCTAGGACAGTCTCATCGTTTGATTGGGTGTTCTTGACATTTAGAACAACAGTAACATCTAGTGTTTGATTGACTGTTGTTTCATGGGTGGTAATACTTTCATTTGAGTCTTCCTCTTGTATGGATATCTTGGTTTCAACCTCACCTTTTGAGGGAGTTGTGGTGTCATTGAAGAGAATGTATGAGTCTATGTCTGAATGGATAGCATATATGGGAAAGTTTTGAGGCTTTTCTTCACTGCTGACCATGTATTTCATAAGTGTTTCTCTGTACAGTCTTTTTGGTTGCCCAAAAACAAAGATGGTGGCATATGACATGTCTAATTGTAGGGAACCTTGGAGTTTAGCTCCCCATGATCTTGATAACAACATCCCATACTTAGGTGGGATATCAGCAACTACCACATCCATTAGGATTGTCTTGTTTGGGTATTGAACCAGAGACACACATAAATCTTTTATAAGACCTAAACACTTGACTTGGCTGGAGTCAAAGGAAAACAGGTCCTTGTATGGTCTTGTTATGTCTAGATTCAATCTTTCCATGACTGCTTTTGGCATGAGATTGTGAGAGGCACCTGAGTCAAACATTGCATTATGTAATATTTTATCATGAATATGTAAACTGACATAGAAAGGTAATACCCCTGTGACTACTGTTTTTCCATCCACTTCTGGGCCAAACAGGAGTTCTGGGGTGTCATCCAACACATTGACATCATCTTTGTTGCTAGTGAGTTGGAGGGACTTCTTGATCTGTAGTTTATAGATGTCATGCTTGGCTAGTTCTAAAAGAGGAACAGCTATCTTCATTTTACCAATTTCAGTCTCTAGGTCAAAAGGTTTTTCAGATTGGGTCTTGGGGTTATAGGTGACAGTCCTTTCCTTGTTCATTAAATCTTCTTCTTGATTTTTATCTTGACTTTGGGACTTTCCTTTTTACTCATCTCTTGAGGAGAAACAGTTGAATAAGGATGAAAATGGGGAGTGACCATAGGCTGCTGTTTTGAGGACAGTGGTTCAGTGATCTCTTCAACAATTACTTCTTCTGTATGTGAATTTATTTTGTCATTAGGTTCTGTGCCTGTGACTCTTTCAGGCTGTTGATTATCCTTTTTCTTTTCAGGCTGGTTAACATTCACAGTTCTGCTCCTCAGCTTATATTGTTTATGGACTTCATAAATAGCAGTGTCATAGCCTTGTTTAAAGTCAAAGGATTCACCTGATTTAGTTTGGAACAGTTTGATTTCATCATCCTCATGATCTTTTTGTGTTAAGAAAACTTGACTTTCACCATCTAGACCCATCAAGTTAATCTCAGGATCTTCATTGGGCTCTATTGATGTGGAAGTTTCTGCATAGTTTTCTTGGAAAGGGGGTCTTATGTCTTGGTCAGCACTGGTCTTGCCGACATTTGGGTTTTGAGTTCTCCTAAAATTTGGATTCCTAGGAGGGTTATTTTGTGGTGCTTCCCATGATGATTTTCTTTCAACCGATTCCACTCTATCCCCCAATCTTTTCATTCCATTGAGTATTGCATCCAGTTTTTGATCAAAGGCAGAGGGTTCCTCTTTGAAAGCAGTCCTCTTTTCCAACCTTGCCCTGTTTCTTTTGGCAATTAGGTTGGCTTCCACTGTGACAGCAACCCTTTGGGCCTCTTCAAGGGATTGAGAGTCTCTTTCCTTCAACTGATAGGCCATGTCAGGGTGAAAACCATCAGGGAATTTGTACAAGGCTAAATCATGAGGAGGTCTTAAATTTTGTGGAATTGAGTTATATACATTGTTAAATCTTGCACAATACTCCAAAACAGTCTCTTGGGGACCTCTTTTGATAGTGTCATATTCCCCAAGTATGTGCAGAGGATCTTTCTTCTTCTCCCATCTACTAGTAAAGGCTTGATACAGTTCATCAGGAGTTGTAATGGAGTTTGCATTCAGGGATCTGAACCAAGTTCTTACATCCCCAGTTAGGCTTTGAACAAACATCCTCATTCTGACACTGTCATCATCTATTTCATAGGTCTCAAAATGGTCTTGCATCCTCTTGGCATGCTGGGCAGCTGTCAGAGGGCCATTGGAGTCAAAATATGAAATTTTGGTTTGGTAATCTTGGGGTAGAGCTGCAGCATTAGCTGGTATCTGCAAAGGTGCATATCTGTTGGCCATATTTACAGGGTGTAGAGGATTAACAGGGGCAGTTGGGATAATAGGAACAGTGGGTACCACAGGGGTGACAAGTAGGGGTGAACATAGAGTGTTGGTTAAGGGGATATGTGCAGCGGATGAAGATGTGAGAGGAGGACTTTGAGATGTGGATGGTGAACTAGGGGAACTAGGGGTAGACCGGAAAAGGACCTTGCATGGGGTAGAGATAAGGCTGGGATGATCTGAATCTGAAGTTAGATCAGCAGGCTGTTCCTGCCTTTGCTGCCTCCTAATGTTTCTAGGGATGGTATTTGGATTATCAACAATGATGGGTGGATTAGGGTCAGGATTTGCCCTAGTATGCCGTGGATTTTTCTTAGGAGCCAGTTTCTAACTGTTTTTTAGGATTTTTACAGGAACTTTTTATGTCTGCAAGGACTGGATGAAGATTTTGGAATGGCTATATATATTTCAAAGCTAAGATGAAGATTCCCTAAAAAAGCTCCTCCCTAAAGCTGTCAATGTGATACAGAAACAGTTTAAAGGCCTCTTGACTGATTTCAGGCTTGATAGTAGCTATGGAAGATAGATAGTAAAAAAATCTCAAGCACTCCCCAGTGGAGTCGCCAATTATGTTAACACCCAGGTTGTTCCCTATGACTCCCAAGGGAATACGGCCGGGGTAACCACTAACCAATCTTTGGATCACAGTTTCTAGCCAAACTGTAATCAGAGAGGGCTCTCTCTTTATGATTTGTCTCTGTTATGATGGTGTTTTAGGCTAGGTATTATGCTCAGGTTTTGGTTTATGTTTTGGTTGAAGGATTTCTTTCAGGGCTTAAGATGTAGTGTTTAGAGAGTAATATATCATTGGGCAATGGAGTTTGGAGTTGTGAAATGCTTTGAAGTGCAGGATTGGTGGTGTTCAAACTGCAGGGCCAATTGTGTATCACAGACAAACAAATTTAACTTGAATGGTGAAGCATGTCAGCTAACAGAAAGCAATTAAGAATTCTCTATTAAGCTGGTGATGTGAAAGTGAAACACGTTGCTCAGGAGCAAAATTGAATTCCTGAGACAAAGGTCACTGTGAAAGGTGTATTTTGAAAGTGCAGCAATTAAGAATTACACTTATCAAGATTACAGCTGAAGAAAACATTCATTAACAACACAGATTGAACTCAGGGTATTTCTTGAATAAATCCTGAAAGTTATTCTTTTTCCTTGTTGCTAAATATTCAAAAATTAGAAACATATATGGATTTTAACAAATCAAAGATACATAACAGAGAGAGTTACAAAGACTTATTGTATTGTGTAATACACAGGAATCCAGCAGTTTTCAACAGACACCAGAACGCATGCAACACTTCAGAAATCCGAGAAATTCCATCACTTTCTTTATTAAACTTCTGAAAGGATTACAGCATAAGAACTTCTTCAGGAGAAATCAACAACAACTCTTGCAAACTCATGCGAAGGGGATTTTATAGGAATGCTTATACAAAATATCTCAGGCATTGAGTCATCTGAGAGAGAAAATATCTTCATTACTTCGTACAGAAAAGTAGAAAAGAAGTTATTACAGCTTTGAATGCAGCATAACTGCTCTTTAAGTCTGTCAGAGGATAATTTGACCTTTGGAGGTCATTGAGTCGGTTGAACCGCTTTGCTTTAATGCTGGAAAATGCGTCTTTACTTTTTGCTGCGCTGTATCTTCTCGGCTCTACCAGCTGTGGTTTCCTACTTTTGCTTCGTTGGCCGAAATTTTTGCTGAGTTGGCTCAGCTTTGATCTTTAATGCATGCTGATTTTGTTGAACTGTGCTTTGCGTAACAATTCATATTTTAAAAACAAAATTTGGTGAATGGCTCACTGCCTATAAAATTTTCTGTATTGTATTTGTCCACCAGTCTTGTGTAGGGAGTTGATGCTTGAGAATTGCATCCATAGTCTCCTCTGCCTCTGTATACTTGTAAAAATTGGGAGCCACATCAAACAGGTGATTGATCTCATTCATTATAAAAAATAGGCTTTCTACCTTGTTGTAGATAGTCTGTCCTGTTGCTGGCCCTGTTTCTTCTGAGCTGCTGGGCTTCTCATGAATTTCATTTGTGGCAAATGCATTCACTCTTTTGGCATACTGCTCATGAATGAGCAGTCTCCCTGCGCTGTTCAGTAAGCTAGGGAGTCCTCTGTTTTGCAGCACCAGGAATTTATCCATGAATCTTTTCACCTCAGTCTGCATGTCCTGGGTTCTTCTCTCCAATGTCTGCACCAAATTTCTCAATGTGAGAACCCTTTTGATCAACTGAATGGTCTCAGTTCTATTGGGAATTCCCATGTTTGCCAGCTGAGTACTTGTTCTATTATTCAGCACATTGATCATCCTGGTGGCAACTTCAGGCATGTTGCCTAGAGCAGCCCTTGACTTGTGAATTTCAGCTTGTGCTTTTGGGATGAGCTCTAGCTGCTCATGGATTGTCTCTATATACTGCCACTGGTCAGTAATAGACTGGCCAATGTTGGCCCATAGCATTGCCTTAAGCCCAGCTATAACTTTATCTAATTTGAGCTCATTTTCTAGCTCTTTTATCCTGTCTTTGAGGGCTTTCACCTCCCTGCCCTTCTCTGCCACAGCTTGCTTGGATTTATCATATCTGTCATTGACTTTGGCTAATTTTTCCCTGGTCTCATTTAACTCGGTCATTTGAGCTTCCAGGATTTGAATTTCATTCTTCAGTTTTTGCATATCCAGGCTTTGGGCCTGCTCTGTGGTTGTTGGTGCTGCTGAAGTAGATGTTGCTGTCTGTTCAGTCTGTTGAGGAGGAGGAGCAGTGATAGGAGCAGTTTCCTCAAGATTGATGACCAGAGGAGGCTGAGAGGTCTGACCCTCTTCTCTTTGTTTCAGTGCTGCTTGCAATGCTGCTTGTGCGGCCTCTGATTCTCCCAACTTTTCTTGTGCTTGAATAAGCTGCTTATAAAGGGAAATCATCAAGGCTGTGGCATCCTGCTCATGTCTTTGCTGAGCCACTTCATCTGTTTGAGGGTGAATGGTAGCTGGGAGTTTGATCCTTTTCCTTAAGGCAGCCATGTCAGCATCCCTCAACTTCAATATCTCTTGTATTCCTTTGATATCTTTGGGATCATGCCCAATCTCAATGATTATGTCTTCCAAGGACCTTATTCTATTGTCCTTTGCCTGGGATGATGCTCTCTCCAACTCTAGCTGAGAGGCTGTATTGTTAAGGCTATTTTGTAGCCTGTAGTTATCCAACGTTTGGTCTGCCAAGGAAGCATAGACCATCTCACCCGTTTGCTTATGCAGTTCTATCTTATCCATTGGGTGGATATCCTTGGCAAGGACTTCCAGGTTAGTCCTCAAGTAGTCAGAGGAAGATTGGGGCTGCAGAGTGGTTGGCGTGAAGTGGCTCATGATCATCTTGCCTTCACTTACATCAAAGGCAGACATTAGACGCTGCTGGTTGGAGGGAGCCATTTTCAATAAATGGTTGTACAGTTGTATCTTGATAGGGTCACTCCTCCTTTTGATGTCTATAAATTGCTGCTTGATGCTCCTTTCTCCTTCTCTTTGCTGGCTGGAGGAGCTGACCTCTCCTCCCATAGTTTTGTCCTGTTCCTGCTGGAAGGAACTGGCTGAAGCTTCTCTGCTGGGTGGGCCCATGCCCAATGCTTGCCTTATTGCTATGTCATCCTCAGAAAATTAATTCAACCTTTGCCTTTTCTCTCCCTGGTTTATAGATGATGTCAGGGGAGTTTCTCTATCCCTTTTTCTGTTTATGTCCTCCTTCTGTGGAGTTTGGAGGACCGAGGCATCAAAGGTAGTTTCTGGCCTAGGAGGCACTATGTTTTGAGCCTGTTGCTCAGTGGAAGTTGGAGTATCAACTACTCTTTCTTGCTGTAAGGGCTGCTGTCTCTCATGTGGCCCTTCTTCTTGATGCAATTCCTGTTGTTGCTGTTCTTCTTGCTGCTGCCCTTCTCCCTGCTGCTCCATTTCTTCTTGTTGCTGCACTAGGGTTTCCATTTGCTCTTCAGTCATAGGAGGTGGCTGTTCCACCTGCTTTTCTTTGCCTTTGTTGGCTGTCTGTGGAGTATTCACGGCAGCTTGCTGATGCGTTGTTGAGGATGAGGCAGCTGCTCCAAGTTGTCTTTTATATGAGAGGGGGACCTGTCCAAAACTTTCTAAGTCAGTTTCCTTTTGAATATTTCTGGCCTCTCTTTCTAGCAGCTCTTCACTAGTGATTTCCTCTTCTAGGGTGCCCTCTTCCCAGCTTAATGTATTGGCATACTGCTCAATCTCAGGCTGCCTCACATGTGAATAGGTACCCAATTTGTATCTTATCCTCCTGAGGGAAACAAAATGATTGGGGTCATAGGGTATCCACTCAAAGCTAGTTTGCAGTTTGAGGGCCTCTAGGATACTGTTTGCCTCTTTCCATCCCTCCTCTTTTTTGTTACATAGGAAAGGGCCCAGCTGGCTCCTTACCTTCAACTGTGCCTTCTTGTTCTTACTTTGGAAGTGGAGGTAGTCGGCATTCCCAAATTGCCTGAAGTATTCGAGGGCAAAAAGCCTCATGGGGACATACCTTGGCAGCCTGAAAGGCTTCAATTCACAGCCATATACTCTGATGACTGTGTAGTCTCGGTAAAGGTACCAATTACCAATGCTGTAGGTTTTGTTTAGATGAAGAATTCTCCTCATGTCATCAGTTAACCTTGGAGGAGGAACACCATACAATAGTGTCATAGCTGGATGTATGAATAAGTCTATGAACTCACAGTATGTGTATGGTGATACAGAGGTGCAATGAAAAACAGAGGTCCAAAACACAACTGACCTTGGATTTCCCTGGGCATTAACTTGTTTCAGGGGAATGAGGAAGCTGCCTGGTTGATTAAACAAGAATAGATGATAAATGTAAGAAGTATATCTGAACAGTCTTTCCCTTTGCAAATTCATCAGCTGGTCATGGATCCTATCTGCGATATATGTGGCATAGTCATAATGTACAACTGGAGGCTTTCCAGGAGAGAATATAGACAGCATTGTCATTATAATTTCATCCACATCCTCCATTCCCTTGAACCCTAGGACATAGCTGATCAAATCCACTAGCATTCTGCCCAATTCATTCAAGTAAGCATATCCAATAGGAGAAGTTCTGATGGTTTCAGAGCCTGATTGTACAAACAGCTGGTTGATTTTGATGATCTGGTCATTTGACAACTGATTCCCCTTCTTTATCAAGTTCTGCATGTAGAGGGGGGTCAATGGTTTTGCAGTGTGGAAATGCAGCATCTCATTTATGCTCTCTGGGGTGATATGGAACAGAATTGAGCCTGTAGGGCTGAGGACAGCTCTTTGGCATGGATCATAGCACTCCTGGCATCTGTGGATCAATTCAGGCATAGAATTTACCCGGGGGAGGTTATAGATGGGCAAGTTTGAGTCCCAAATCCCTAGGATATCATCTCCACTAAGGTGTTGGGCTTTCAACTCATTTAGCATCTGAATATTGTATTTGGAGCCTAATGGGAACCAATCTAACATTTGATAATCCATGTCTCCCAGAGCTTTCCATTCTAACTCCCTGTGAGGGGCATTAAGAGGCTTGATGTTCAGAGCAATTAGAGTTTCCATGGTCTATTAAGCTTCTGACTTGTAGGTGAACTGGTTGAAGAAGGCAGAACAACACAGTGGTGATTACTTGCAATGAAAGTGTAAATTTCAGGGACCAGAGGGTGAAGTGGGCACACAGCAATTGAAATACTGTTTGAATTATGAATAAGACCAATGTCTGGTCTCACTTTGTCTTCCTCAGCAGGTAAATTCAGTTTAAATGAGTCTTTCGCGAATGCGCGAACAGAGTATGGTTTTTAGTGAAAATGCGGGCAAACAAGGCTCAGCTAGTGTTTTTCGAGTTCTCAATTGTAAATGGGGCCAGGCGCAAGGACTTCTGCCGGTCAATTATATGTTTTTTCACAAATTTAATCGTCCTTGGCAACATATAGACAAAACCAGGTGAAGGAAGGATTTTCAAGGATAAATACCTGGTTTTCAGAGAGCAATGGAGAGGAATGCAGGTGAAAATGGTGCGCTGGCGGTCTCCTGGTCGAGTTCTGCAGGTTGCTGCACTGTTGGACGTGAAAAAAGCATGCAGGAGCAATAAACGTTTTTGTAGAAAAGTGCCAAAAAACGCAAAATTTGGCTATAATATTGATTTTTCGGACTTTTGGCGCGTTTTTCTGGTGACGTCAGCATGACGTCATCTGTGGGGTCAGGGCCGGGTGACGTCAGCATGACGTCATTAGGTGACGTGGCGAGCTAGGATTGGTCCACAGGGATGATACGGTGGCAGACACGCTGGCACAGGGGCGGACAAAAGATGCTGACGCGACGGCAGGGTGGCGATGACGTGGTCATGACATGGAACCAGCAACCGGGCGGTAAGTGCTCTAGCCGTTACGGTTTCTCGGAGCGGTTACGGTTTCTCGGAGCGGTTAGGATACGGCCCTGGTTGTGTCAGAGGCCGCTCCGAGAGACCTGAAAGGGTGACGCGTGGCCGCGCCATGACGTATCCCTTCGTCATTTTCTCGGGCGCTAATCGTCCGTCGTAGGGGCCGCTCCGATATCAATGAGGGCCGTCGGATCCCACGGGTCCGATCCGACGGTGGACGGGAGGGCGATGTGATCGGTGGATAGGGACGTGGGCGGAGGAATAAACAAATGTTTCTTTTGGGACCCGTGCTCAGCGGGAAAGGTTTATATATGGTATTTTCAATGTTTTTCAATATATTTCGAAAAATCAAATATATGCGCCAACTTTGGTTAAGCGGCGAAAGTGGGTTTTTTGGGTTTTCCATGATTTCAAAGGGGTTTAGGGGTAGGAAGGGGTTTTTATAGGGTTTTTCTTTGCAAATGAGGGTTTAATGAGTGGAATGACTTGAAACAAGGGAGAGAGATGAGGTATAGGTTCATCAAAGTGACCAGATGTCATTTTGATTCCTTTTTAGAGAACATATGGCTATAATGCCAAGGGGAGGGATATTTATACAAAATTTGGGGTTTATACACCATGGTGTTAATACTAGTAGGGGAAAGGTAATATAGGGGATTTACATAGTAAAGTTAGAGTTAATATGGGGGAAGATGTGAATGAGGGGGGAAAATCACTAAGTTTATTTGAAACTTACTTCGTTTAGGGAGTAGATCAAAATGAAAAGAGTTTAGACAAGAAATGTGGCTTCTAAAAAGATTAAGAACCACCATGAAACCATAATTCTTCCATGAATCTCAACTGATGAGGGAATGTTAGTAAATGACATGGAAAGGGGAAAAGGGAGGTTAGACATGCTCCTTTGCTTGCTGCAATTTGATGAAGAAGAACCCCTTCTCAATTCATTGACTCTGCTTTGGTAAACAAAGTTAACACACCTGCAATGGTAAAGATAACCTTTCTGCAACCCCAACTACTTACCCAGCTACTTGCCTAGCATTTTTTATTTCTTCTTGGAGGGTGCACTTGGACTTGCAGACCCTTACTTGCCTTTTCTTTTCTTTGGCTTTTCTTTTGTTTTTCTATCTACTTCTACCCTTATTTCTTCCAAGGTCCCAGATTAAGCTGTTGGGAGCCTTTTCTTCCCTACCTGAACTACTTGTCTGCCAAGATTAAGCAGTTTGGACAGACTCCTTTCTCTATTCTATAGCTGAAAATTTAAAACATGACATGATCCAGGTTAGACTGTTGGACCATCCATAAAAATTGGGATGCATTAATCTATTTACACACCTTGTACTCCTTTGGAAATATGTGATCTTTGCATGATCAAAGCAGAGCATATTTGGAACTTCTATAGCCAATCATGAAATATGAAACCTATTGGTATAGGTAGCTAACAGCTCCTTCTCCTGAAACCAACAACAGTTGTGTACTAGAACCAAAAGCATCTAAATGCCAACAATGCTTTATGAGACTTTAATCTACTCCCCCTGAACCTGTGCCTGCTGCTCCCCCTGAACCTGTGCCTGAAGAATTCTGGCATACCCATCTCAGACCTTCTCCGACCAGAGTCTGCCCTTGCTGTTCAGAACTCCATATACGCGACTTCTCCTGCAGAAAACGGCGTATGCACGTGGATATGCTTTCTGCAACACGCGTACACCATACACGCGACTTTCCCAGTATAAATCAGCGTATATATGCGGATATCCCTTACGTAACTTGCGTATACCAAATTTTCTGTAGAACAGACAAGCTTCAACAGCAGGATGAAGCATCAACTACTCCCAGCTTTTGTCTGAGATATTCAAAAGTTTCCCTGGGCAGTGGTTTTGTGAGAATATCAGCAACTTTTTCCTTAGAAGGAACATACTCCAACTTGACCTTTTGCTCAAGCACTTGTTCCCGAAGAAAATGGTACTTGATTGGTATGTGCTTGGTCTTTGAGTGCATGACTGGATACGTTGAAATGCTGATTGCACTTGTATTATCACATAAGATAGAGACTGGTGAAGTGCAAGTGTTTTGAAAATCCTGCAAGGTCTGCATCATCCAAAGAAGTTGTGTGCAACAAGATGCCGCAGCCACATATTCTGCTTCAGCTGTAGATAAGGCAATCGAACTCTGTTTCTTGCTGAACCAAGATACTAATCTGGAGCCCATAAAGAATGCACCACCACTTGTGCTCTTCCTGTCATCCACGCTTCCGGCCCAATCTGCATCTGTATAAGCATGAAGTGTGAGATCTGTATCTCTAGGATACCATAATCCATAATTTTGTGTCCCTTGAAGATATTTGAAGATTCTCTTCACTGCCTGAAGATGAGTCTCCTTTGGATTTGCCTGAAATCTCCCAACTATTCCGACTGCATGCATGATGTCTGGTCGGGTACCTGTCAAATAAAGCAAACTCCCAATCATGGATCTATAAGTTGGTTGATGAACTGCTGCTGATTCATCATTTGCACTGAGGCTGCATCCTGTAACCATGGGTGTACATACTGGCTTTGAATCTTCCATGCCATACTTCTTCAAGATCTGCTTGAGGTACTTGGTTTGAGACAAGAATATGCCTCCTTCATTTTGTTGGATTTGCAATCCAAGAAAGTATGTCAATTCTCCAAGTAGTGACATTTCGAATTCTTTCTGCATAACCAAGGCAAATTTTTGACTCATAGTCTCTTCATTGCTGCCAAAGATAATATCATCTACATAAACAACAAGTATTAGCAATTTGTTATTTTCAATTTTTATATAGAGATTGCTATCTGCTGATCCTTTTGAAAAGCCTTGTTTGTGAAGATATTTGTCCAATCGATAGTACCAAGCCCTTGGAGCTTGTTTGAGACCATAGAGAGCCTTTTTTAATTTGCATACAAGGTTTGGATCATTCCCAAGAATGAAACCATCTGGCTGCTCAATATATACTTCTTCTTCTAAGTCTCCATTCAGAAAGGCTGATTTCACGTCCATTTGAAATACCTTGAAGTTTTGAAATCTTGAGAGAGCAAGGAACATTCGGATGGCCTCAAGTCTTGCTACAGGAGCAAAGGTCTCTTCAAAATCTATCCCTTCTTGCTGCGCATACCCTTTACAAACAAGTCTGGCCTTGTTTCTAATTACTTCTCCATTTTCATTCAATTTATTCTTGAAGACCCATTTTGTCCCTATGACATTCTTATCTTTTGGTCTAGGAACCAGTTCCCAAGTGTTGTTCTTTTCGATCTGCTCAAGTTCTTCATCCATTGCTTTGACCCAACATTCATCTTTGCATGCCTCTTTCACATTTTGTGGTTCAGTGGAAGAGAGTAATGCCAAATAGCTTGAAGCTTCTGCAATTCTTCTTCTTGTTTGTATTCCTGCTTCTTTCTGCCCCACAATCTGAGATTCTGGATGATTCTTTTGAACATATCTGGATGGAGTCTTCTCTTCTATTCTTGCCTGCTCCTCTGGTTCTTCTTGAGGTTCTTCTTCTTCATCATTCTGCCTTTGAGTGTAGCCTTCATCTTCTTCAATGTCTTCATGATGAACTTGCCTAGGAATATATCCCTTCTCATCAACCACTACATCAATGCTGTCAACAATTCTGCCAAGTCTTTTATTGTAGCACTTGTATGCTTTGCTATATGGAGAATAACCAAGAAGAATGCCTTCATCTGCTCTTGGTTCAAGTTTGCCAAGTTGCTCATCAGTATTCTTAATATAACATTTGCTCCCAAATATTTTGAAGTGCTTCACCGAAGGAGTCTCACCACTCCAGAGCTCATGAGGTGTTTGAGTGCTGTTTACTTGGACATTTGTTTTGTTAAGAATAATAACCGCAGCATGTGCAGCTTCACCCCAGAAAGTTGCGGGAGTACCTGATTCATCAAGCATAGCACGAGCCATTTGTTGGATTGTTCTGTTCATTCTTTCCACCACCCCATTTTGCTGAGGAGTTCTAGCTGTAGAGAATTCTCTTCTTATCCCATGTTCTTCACAGAAATCGAAAAATTCGTTTGAGGTAAACTCCCCACCTCTGTCAAATCTGAGGCACTTAATTTTGTGTCCTGATTCATTTTCAACCAAGGCTTTGAAGGATTTGAATTTTTCGAATGCTTCATCTTTGTGCTTCATAAGTCCTAACCAGACAAACCTGGAGAAATCGTAAATGAATAATATCAAGTATTCTTCTCCTCGAGGTGTTCTTTTTCTGAAAGGACCACATGTATCTGTATGTACTAGTTCAAGAGGCATGCTAGCTGATCCTTCCTTCTCTGGAAAGTTAGTTCTGGTTTGCTTTCCAAACTGACAAGATTTGCATATAGTGTTGTCTAGAATTTTGATATCTGGAAGACCACGAACTGCCTGATATTTGCATGCTTTCCTTATTTGTGAAAAGCTTAGATGCCCCAACCTTCGATGCCATAGCCAGTGTTCATCATCCTTGCTCAAATAGCATTGTTGTGGTCCTTCTTCAAATATGTATAGATTATTTGGAGTCCTTCTTCCTTTGATCACTGTTTTACCTGTATCAAGATCACGAACACAACATCCATTTGATCTAAATATTACCTCTGTTCCTTGATCGCACATCTGACTGACACTCAGAAGATTATGCTTCAATCCATCAACATACAAAACATTTCCAGCTTTGACCTTCTCTTTCAATGGAGCCACACCTTTTCCTTTTATGGCTGCAGAGATATCGTTTCCAAAAGAAACTTTCTTCCCCTTTTCTAATGCGGTATATGACTCAAGCTTTTCTTTGTCCCCTGTCATATGCTTCGAACATCCACTGTCAATGTACCATAGACTTTCTTGACCTTCTGCATAAAAGGCTATCCCACATCTTTCTGGTTGTGGTTCCTTTATTCTCCATGTTCTGACATTTGAGTTTTGCTCCTTCTGAACTGTCTTCCGGAACCTGCTCCTGCATTCAGAGTCTTCATGACCAAAGTTATTACAAATAGAGCATTCAACTTCATTTTCAAGAACCGAAAAGTTGTTATAAGTCCTTTTCATGGTTTCAGTCATTCTCCCTTGCTTTTGAGCTTCTCTAGTCATGATTGTCTTGTATGCAACACATTGAGCTGCTTTGTGACCGAAGTTATGGCAAGAAAAGCATTGGCCATTAAAGAAAATTCTGCGATAATCAGATCTATCATCCAACCGATTGTAGCTTCTATTTATTCTTGGAGAAAATTGGGAAGATTTTACCTGTGGCTGATTGTAGCTTCTGTTTGTCCTTAAGGCAGTTTGTCCCCAAATTTCTTGATGGTCTTTATTTGTTCTTGAGGTAAACTGTCCCTGATTCACCTGATTACTTTTATTTGGCCTTTGCTCGCTTTTCCTTGCTGCATCAAGATAACTTTTAGAGGTAGAGGCTTGAGATGTTTCTCCATTATATCCAAGACCTGTCTTGATCAGAGGAGATCGTTGCACATTGATAATCTCATCCAAGTTTTCAGATCCTTTAACAAATTTAAGGTTAATAGCTTTTGTTTTCTCAATCTCTTTTCTAAGACCAACAATTTCACCTTCTAGTTTTTCAAGATGTTTTTCCTTTTCATCAATTTGAAATTGTAGAGTATCAATGATCATATTCTTTTCTTCTATACATCTCTTGAGTCTAGTAATTTCATCATAAAGATTATCCACATCTATAGCATCCATATAATCATCATCTTCAAATGCCATTAACAACTTATATTCATTACCTCGTTCATCTTCATCACTATTCGATAGACCATCACTATCTTCATGAGTGTAGTAGCTTTTCTTATTTGCACTCTGTTTCTTGTTCCATCTAGCAGGTTCCTTTCCTTTATCATTATAAGGACATTTTGCAGCATAATGACCTACTCTTCCACAAGCAAAGCATTTAAAAGGTAACTTACCTCTGAACCTTCCAGAACCCCTTTGAAGATTTCTGACAAAATTTGATTCTTCTTCCTCTTCTTCTGGGACGTGGCTTGCTTCATAATAATCTTCTTTGCCTGATGCCTTGAAAGCAGCTTCTCTTCTGTCTGATGGACCTCCCTTTCTCATTTCATAAGCAGTTAGAATTCCATGTAGCTGAGACATAGTAAGAATTCGTAGATTTTCCTTTTCTTCTATTGCAGATACTTTAGATTCAAACTTGGGGGACAATGATCTTAGAACCTTTTCAACCACTATAGCCTCTTTTATTTCTTCACCCAAATTTTTCATACAATTAACGATCTCATCTACTCGAAGAAAATAGTTAGCCACACTTTCATCATTATACATCTTGAGAGTCTCATACTGAATCCTGAGAGTTTGAAGTTTAGCACGCTTTACCTGTTCATCTCCTTCATAGCTCATGACAATTTTGTCCCATATCTCTTTTGCGGATTTGTAGTGCATTACCTTCATGAATTCCGTTTGGGATATACATCCTAATAGGGTACTGACTTCTTTCGCATTTGTTTCATACTTCTTTTTCTCAGCTGCATCTGTAGGAGTAGCTGAAGGAAAAGCGTAGCCTGTTTCTACGATGCCCCAGACTTCTGTACCAAGAGATTGAAGATAGGCAGTAACTCTTACCTTCCAATAATTGAAGTTTGTCCCATCAAAAACCGGTGGCCTGATTGATGCTTCTCTCTCGTAGTTGCTCATGATGAACGATCTACCTTCAAGCGATCAAGCTTCTCTGAAGGACCTGCTCTGATACCAATTGTTGGAAATAATACTGAGAGGGGGGGTGAATCAGTATTATCAGATCAATAAAACTTTTTCAATGCTCAGAAACATATACGCTACTTCAGTTAAGTGAACCAGCGTGTACACGCTACTGTGTCTAAAGAAAACAGCGTATAACCAGAAAACTTATAATTCAGTTAGTTTATCTTCAGTTAAGTGCATCAGGTCATTATTCACCATATTAAGAGTAAACAGTATAATAGAACAGATCATCACACAAAAGCCACACACATGAACACCATGATATAAGGTGGAAACCCAATGTGGGTGAAAACCACCTGCTGCAAGTCGTCTCTATCTTTCTTTAATAAGAACTTCAGTTTACAATCTTTTGTACTGGTGAAACCTTATACCAGTACGCAGGCTACAACCTGCAGAAGGCTTCAACCTTCTCTCGTTCTCCAAACTTCCTTGGAAGGGAGCTTCAACCCCCTTTGCTCTTGTACTAGCTAAGATACTAGTACGTAGGTGCTGGCCTACAATCTTCTTTCCTTCAGGTACCACTTTTCATACATTTTCAGACTGGATATTCCTGAAGCACAACATTACAATCTGAAGACCACAATTCATTCAACTTTCATAGCAGATTACAAAACAACCAACAATCACTGAACCACTGAAACCCTGTCAAACCCAGTCACCAGAACACAGAGCAGACTACAGAACTCTGCAATAACAGTCAGACCCAGCTGCAACCCAAAAATCAAGCTCCAAAAGATATACGCTATATCAATGAAAGCAACCCGCGTATACACGCGGTTTTACTGAAGACAACCTGCGTGCAAATCTAAAAATAATTTTTCATAACTTGCAGCTGTACCAGATATCAGTTATACCCAGAACATAACATTGCGTCAGTATGCAGATCTAGAAATACGCATAATCAACCATATAAAGATAGTTCATTTCAAACCATTTGATCCCAATCTCTCCTTAGATCTTGTTCTCCATCAACCGATGAGATCTCTCCTTAGCTTAGATCAAGCAATACATCATCAACCAGTAACCTGCGTACTGGATCTAATACTTCATCAGATATTCAAGACTTTTCAGATACTCTTGCCTAATGATTTCCTTCTCCTTATATAGCCTTAGGCCTTGTTCAATACCAAGAGCCAAAACCATAGAAATCCAATACCATCATCTTCAAAACTAGGGATCAACACGTCCGTCGAGACACCAAGGTCCAAAACCATAGGCACAACTTCCAAGGAATAACCGTCGTGGACCAAAGATAAGTTTTCCACATACACGCGCTTTTACTGAAGCCAACCAGCGTGTACACGCGACTTGGTATATAGCGAACCTGCGTATACGCGACTTGGTATATAGTGAACCTGCTTGTATACGCGACTTGGTATATAGTGAACCAGCGTGTATATATTTTTCTTCATACTTGTAGACTGATCATCAATTCCTTGCTGCTATCCTTCTGCACTATGATTTGTTATCAGTGTGATTTGCCATCAAGGACAACATTTGTCTCATAATGCCAACAGTGAAGAGTTAGAAACTAGTCCCTTAATTTCACCCTCGTGAGAAAGCGAGGAAGAGCTTATGAAAGTTTCTTCGAGAAGCACAGTCAGTCTGATAAGGTAGCAAATTCTATGCTTACCACCTCCACCTACACTACCACCCATCTCATCATCTTCACCTCCATCTCCACCCACCCCACTTCTGCCACCACCACAGTTCAGTATGGTGAGTGCGATCAAACTACCGCTATTCAGAGTAGTAGCGAATGAAGATACAGACCAATTCTAGTTCGTGTTCAGGGAAGTATGGGAAGCACAAGAGTCATGGATGTCAATATAAATAAGGCTACATTGGTAAGCGCGTTGCAGGATCATACATTAACATGGTACATTAAGCATTCTAATGACCATCCAAATGTAGGAATCGCAGAAATCCAGGTCGTGCTGAACAGGGAATTTAGCAGGCCAAAGTTAGAGACACAATCAATTATCGGGTTTAAGGAGATCACGGTGCTCCCAGGTGAGACCCCATGGGATTTGGACCAAATACTGAAGAGTATGATTCGCGAAGCCAACATGACTTTAATGGATAGACAACACCGCGCATGGTTTGTAGCGTCATTAACACTGCATTTAAGGACGACACTGTCCCAACAAAATATTTCCACCTAGGCCGAAGCTTTGGAGATGGAAATGAGATTGCATGAGACCCATATACAAGATCCCAGTCTGGGAGTGCAACAAATCCACGCGCAACTACAAAATTTGTGTCTAGAAATGCAGAATTTGAAACAGGACAGGACACCTCGACTAGAGGCACGTGAGGAGGTATGGTGCATAAAATTCAAAGGCCAGGGGCATGACAAGGACCACTGTCCAGTTTTCACAAATTACTTGGTGGGAGGAGGGCCGATGCCATTAAGACCTGAGGCACAAGCAGGACCAAGCATGGTGCCTATACTATGGTGCGTGGTCTGTCAGATAGGAGGAAAACACACTACAGATAATTTTCATCTATTGCGGAAGTATATGCAGACATCCCAATAATTGTTTTGTAATTTCTGCAGGTCAGTAGGCCATGATGAACGCACCTGCAGAAGCTACGAACTAATGATGGATTAGACTCCTACTTATAGGGTACAGATCGAAACGCAAGCCCTTGACCCAAATGCAGGAATGGTGCGCGTTGGATTTCATGGGCGCGGATGAGGTCGAGGTGGAATGGGACCAGGAAGGGGTCGCACATAACTAATTTACTACAATTATGGAGGGCTCGGACACTATGCTCGATGTTGTACGAATCCGACTAGAACATCATGTTTGTACTATACTAAGTTTGATCATGAGGCAGAAGACTGCACTGCCTTGATAGCGAGGCTGTAGGAAAAAGGGGTACTCTAGCCTCCCTTGACTTAGAATTTGCAAATGATGAGGTTTGAGCCGCGCGAAGAAGACCTGAATGTAAACATAGTGCTCAGAAGCGGTATCACCACCAAAGATGATAAAGGTAAGCAGCTAGAAGAAAGTGCGTGGGTTCACAAGGCTCCTACAAAGGAACCTGGATTTGATTTGGAGCACATGAAGGAGACGTTCTTGGAAGCTAAGAAGAGCTTCATGGAGGCCTCCACTTCAGGTAGTAAGGATCAACTAGAACCAGGGATGGATCCTTCAATGCTCACTACCTTTCTCGAGACATGCATGAAACTGCTACACAACAGCAAGGCAGTGAAAGGACTATAGGAACTTATCACTAGGTGCATTTGGTTAGGAGAACCGCGCGTGGTTCGGAAACTTGGAAAGCATGCATTGCACACAGGAAGGGAAATGAGATTGACTGCGCAAATCGGCGAGTATGAAATGGATCAAGTAATCCTGGATCTTGGATTGGATGCGAATTTACTTCTGAAATAAACATGGGAACGCATAGGAAAACCCACACTACAATGGTCTCCTATTACATTGCAAATGGAAAACCAGTAGAAGATCCTCCCCGTGGGGAGATTGCAAGGGGTAACGGTGGATATTGAAGGTGTGAGTGCATTGGCAGATTTCAAAGTGATAGAGATTGTCGACGACAACAATCCCTATCCTGTGCTACTGGGCATAGACTAGGCCACTCATATGAACAGAGTCACAAATCTGAAGAAGCGCAAAACGATCTTTGAGAAAAAGTCACTACGTGTAGTAGTACCGCTAGATCCGGCCAAAGGAACGCAATACACTGAACTAGTGCATGATGATGATAGTGATGAAAATCTTGATTGCATCTACAAGATAACCACATGCGGATAGGATTGGGTGAACCCGACTATAGATGGTAGGATTTCGTGGGAGCATGAAAGCTCCTACATTTAAGATTCAGACGAAGAAATAGAACGATGGCAGAATTGGCTGCACAAAGTAACCACGCTTAATTGCAACATGATGGTTAGATCAATGTGCTGTGTGACAACAGAGGTAAGGGATCTTCCTATGTATGACGAGTTGACAATGGTGGATGAATTTCTGAACAAATTTGAAAGCACAGTACCAGAACAGTAACGTTTCAATGCTCTGAAATGGGAACTACACGCGACGCCTGCAAGGTGGTGGGGTACACATCAGAGAAGTTTTTAGGACTGGCGTGGATGCAAGAGGATGATATGCCTACGATTTGGGAAACCACAGATGCGGCTAGTAGACAAGTATGACAGATGGGATGATCCACATACACACCTCGCGAAATGGACCAAGGTCTACGGGAAGAGCCATAGCTGAATGGGTACATTTATTCTACTATACCTTGGATGTCATATCGATGAATTGGTATACTGAGACGGAGCTCCACCATGGTACGAGAAAAAGGGATATGTTATGCGAGGGATTTCCCTTAACTTTCATGTTTGAAGATCGTTGGTGGGATATTGCTGATGATGTGCTACAAGTAGTAAAAGCAGCTATCTTCAAAATACCCTAGGCAATGGAGGTACTTCAGCCAGAATGGGTGACACAGATGAGTTGCGCGCTAGAGTGTTACAACATAAATGTTGAGGAGGATGATGAGGACCCACAAAATATTAACATTCCAGAAACAGAAGGTTGTCGCGAGATTCAAGGACCATCAATTGAGGATCTCGACATCACTGCGCCACTAAAAACAAAGCAGGTAAACATTGGAACGGAGGCGGAGCCGAAGTATGCAACGCTTAGGGACTATTGTGATGATGCCATGGTGGATAAGGTCACTGAGTTAATCCGTAAATACCAAGACTTGTTCCCGACCAAAATTACGGACTTAAAAGGGATCATTGGTGACTTAGGGATGATGAAGATCACCTTGAAACCCGACGTGAAGCCAGTTAAGTAGCGGCCTTAACACTTGAATTCGAAATATAAAGAAAAGGTCCACCAAGAATTAGACAAAATGCTCGTAGCCGAAATTATTAAGCCAGTGGAAGAATCCAATTGGGTGAGTCCTATGGTAGTACAGGAGAAAAAATAGAAGGGCGAAATAAGAATATGCATGGACCTCAGGAAGTTGAACGATGCCTGTGTACATGATCCATTCCCTACACCGTTCACAGATGAAGCATTGGAGAATGTTGGCGGTTAGGAAGCATACTCATTCATGGATGGGTTCTCAGGGTACCATCAGATCAAGATCGCGCCAGAAGACAGGAGAAAATTGACCTTTGTAACAGAATGGGGCTGCTTTCAATACACCATTATGCTGTTTGGACTAAAGAACATGCCATCCATATTTTCACACATCATTGTGGCTGCATTCAAAGAATACATCCACAAGTTCTTGGAGGTCTATCTGGATGATTGGACTATCTTTGGATTAGTTAAGCACCATGTAGCAAGCTTATGCTTGATGCTGGATACTTGCTGCCGACACCAAATTGCGCTGAACCTTAAGAAGTGCACATTCCTCATTCCCTTTGGAAACCTGCTGGGACATGTGGTTTGCAAACAAGGGTTGATGATGGACCCTGTGAAGATTGTCGTTATTCTGAATTTGGAAGCACCGCAAAGTGTTAAACAACTGCGCGCTACCTTGGGACACATCGGATACTATAGGAAGTTCATCAAAAGTTATGCCCAAATAACAGCGCCGATGGAAAAGCTATTGAAAAAGGATGTTACATATTGCTGGAATGATGATTGCATGAAGAGTTTGGATGTCCTGAAGGGAAATTGGCCTCCAGTCCAATCTTGGTCTTCCAAAAATGGGATGTGGAATTTCATATACATGTTGATGCCGCGCTGGGAGAAATACTCATACAGGAGGGTGCAGAGGGCATGGATCACCTGATCGCATTTGCAAGTCAGAGATTGTCCAAAGCAAAATAGAACTATTCCACCGCCAAGCGTGAGGGGTTAGCGATGGTGTACGTGCTCCAAAAATACCAACACTATTTACTCGGAGGACATTTCAAGATGTATATCGACCATTTCGCGTTGAAATACCTGGTCAATAAGACTTTGTTGGGGGGACGCATATGCAGATGCCTATTACTATTCCAAGAATATGATTTTGAGGTCATAGTCAAGCTAGGACGCCTGAACGCAAGACTAGATCACTTGTCACGAATTGAGACGGGTGAGGAACCCATGAATTTGGAGGAGGGACTACCTGATGCACAACTTTTTACAGTGTGCATCGCAGATGGACACTTCAAAGATATAATCCATTTTCTAACAACAGGGACTGCGCTAAAGGAATACTCAGTCCAACAGAAAAAGGAATTGGTGGTGCAAGCGATGGACTAATCTGTCATCGTGGGGCACCTATACAAAATGGGAAATTATGAGATATTGTGAAGATACGTACCTGAATTTGAACGAGGTCAGATCCTCATGGAAGCACATGGGGGTGCTGCAGGAGGACACTATGCAAGACACGCAACCACACAGAAGATTCTTTGCGCAGGGTTATGGTGGCCAACCCTGCACCATGATTCGAAAGCGCATTGTAAGGCCTGCGATATATGTCAAAGTACTGGAAAACCATCGTGAAGGGACAAGATACCATTAAATCCACAAATGACACTGAAGCCATTTGAAAAATGGGAAATCGACTTTGTAGGACCAATAAAACCTCAGGGTGAGACGGGTGCGCGCTACATCATCACCATGAAGGAGTACCTGACACAATGGGCAGAAGCACAACCGGTCAAAGACTGCACAGCCACTACTGCTGTGAAGTTTTTGTTCGAAAATGTGTTGACCCGATTTGGTTGTCGGAAAACCTTAATGAGTGATCACGGAACACATTTCTTGAATGAAACTAGCAGGGCGCTCACAGAAGAGTTCCAGGTGTATCATTAGAAAATTACATCGTACCACCCACAAGCTAATGGGACAGTAGAAGCATTCAATAAAAAACTGGAGACTGCACTGACCAAAGTGCACAACGCGTAGCAAAATGATTGGGACCTGTGCGTACCTGCCATACTATCGGCTTATAGGACAATGTGCAAGAAATTGATGGGACAGACACCTTTTCGGTTAGTTTATGGCATGGAAGCTGTCATGCCGATGGAATACATCTTACCTAGTCTATGAATAACAACGCTTACACGGATGACAGACTGCGAAGATCTGGAGGAAAGGCTCGTGCAATTGGAAGAACTCGAGGAGGAACAGTTTTTGGATAGATTTCATCAGCAGTTACAAAAGCAGCGTGAAAAATCCTAGCACAACTGCCATATCAAGTTGCGCACCTTCAAGGTAAATGACTTAGTGCTGCTGTATGACAATAAGTTGATTTTTTTTTTGGGAGAATTCAAAATGCACTGGTTGGGACCATACATGGTTAAGGAGGTCATAGCTGGAGGCACAATCTAGCTAGTTAAACTAAATGGAGAACCCTTCCTAGGAAAAGTAAATGGTAGTCGCTTGAAGCCCTACACGGGTGGGCCGACTATCTGACTAACTGGCCAAAGCATAGTCTTTGCAACCCGGGGAGCTGGACAAGGGCATAGGACTATAAACATACGTAGCAGGTGCCAGTACAGATGTAAGGACACAATTTAGACATGGAGGTCTTAGAAGAACGGATGCAGTAGGTTTAGCAAGCAGTAGCTCAGTGCACTGCAGACATCAACACCGTATGGGAACAGTTGGAAGGACTCTGTGCCAAGATCACCGCACTGACAGAGTGACTCAAGGGCAAGTCATGATGTTTGTGTTGGGGGCTTGTTGGGAATGGAATCCCCCCACAGCATGTTTTGGGGCTCAAAGCCCAAGTTTTGGTCAAATAATGTTGTAAGACACTGCGAATTGCGAGCGCGAAGCGCGAAATGTATGTTGAGTCATAGGGTTGTCCTCCCTAAGTTTTGTAATGTAATGTCAGCCTACCCATGGTCCACGGACCATGGGATTGTATAAATAGAACGAGGCTCTAAGTTGTAAAGATAATTCGAAATACATAGAGAAACGTATGGAGTCTAGAAGATAGCGAGCATAGAGTAAAGGTCTAAGTGCTTTGGGTCACAGTAGTAGGAAGAGGCTCTGCAGCTGAGTGCGCAGAGGCCTAGTAGAGTCTGCAGTTGAGTGCACGGACCCCTGTAGCTGAGTGCGTAGTGTGGGGTCGAGTCTATAACCAAGGAAGAAGAATAATAAATAGAATTTTGATTCCAAATCCTATGTATATGCTCTTGTGTTATTTCCTGTTTAATTATATTGTTTTCTTTATTATGCGCACTCATATGAATGCTGAACACTGTTAAATATAACTAGACACATACTGATAAGCTGAGTGGTCAACTAATATCAGGTTAATAGTACGAAAATTGGTAATAACACGGATCACACCTCGAGGAGGGCTGCGCGAAGGAAACATCACAGGCTGTGAGGTACTAATAGATGCTTATAGTGATGTGCATGCAGGGTAGATCTGCAGACCACTGAAAATCATCAGAAATCTCTAGGGTGCGGAAACCTGGTTCTAGCACCCTCCCATACTACTTCGGGTGAGACCTCAGCCCGCGCTCCACTGACTTTTGCCGAAAGGGCCAGTAGTACCAGGATTTTTTTGGCTAAATCATCTTTGAACCCGAGTCAAGCCCCTACAAGCCAACAAGCACACTCTTGATTGTGACATGCAAGAAAATGAAAGAAATAAAGACAACTTGCATTGCTAACAAGTGCTTGAAATGTAAGACTCGTACAAAGCATGAGCAATGCAATTGTGCAGTTCGGGTGGAGGAAGTGTGATCTATGTGTGAGATGGATCTTCAATGCATACAGATGAGTGATGAGGAGCCTTGGGTGATTGAACAGTTTCATGATCAGAAGTGAGACTAACCTTAAGAGAGTGAGGACCTGACATAACCATTAGCTTGGGCTAAAGTGCCTCGATAGTCTTAGCTGTCTCAAATTTATCATTAGGTAGATCATCATACACCGGTGGCTTTGAAAGATCAACTGCGATAGATTTGTGATCATGATCAAAATTGGAAGCAAATGGACCACGACTGCCATGATCAGAGAAATCAATGAATTTTTTGGCATACTCATGATCAGATGAATCAAACAGAGGGGTAGATGAAAAGCGTATGAACTCATCCTCTATGTTTCTGGAAAAGACAAATTAAGGGTCAATTGGATCTTCAATGAATAACTTATCCTCTCTGTTGTCGAATAATGGACTAACATTTGGTGAGTCCTGCGAGTGATCAACAATGGGTGCATCCGTGGATGAAGACACACATGCAAAATCATGGATGGAAGGTTCACCAAAGAGGCTAGGAAAGAATGGAGGGGGCTTGGATGGAAGGGAGTCATCCTTCACCGATTGTTGATGTTCAAGCTCCCACTCATACTCTTCATGAATGAGAATGCATGTTGGTTGTGCAACACCAACTCCATTAGTGGGTTGTTCCTCATTTACAACAAGTGAGGAGTTTGGAATGGATGAACACAAGACAACATCATCCGGAGGAACACCTGAGTGAGAAGACAGAGGTCGAAGAAAAGAATGCATATGGGAACTAGAAGTATTCACAACCAAATCTGTGTGAAAATTGAGTGGAGTGATGTTGGGAGAGTGTGAAGGATGAATAGGTGTACAAACATGATCCTCAACATCATTGGGTGATGGTGGAACTGTTGAATGAGAGGGAGGCAGACAGTCCATTGAGACAGTGCCTACTCCCACATGAGATTGCATAGTTCCATCAACGAAGAAGGTTGCACAAGGCTTGATCTGTAGATTTCTCTTAGGACGGGCAGATTCCTTAAGACAGTACTTGAATAAGTCCCAGAGATAAGGAAACTTCATCTCGCTCTTTGGAGATTGAAACTTTAAGTCACGGAAGAATTGCCAAAAATCAATAATGGATTCTTGTGGAGCCCTCCATTGCTGTAACAATTTCTGGTCAAGATGGTCTGGATCAAAATGATAGAACATGTCTTCAATAAGATCACAAAAGTGCACAAATGAGTGCATGGTGTCAGCCGAAAAGCTGAGCACCCAATGAAACGAGGATTTGTGAAGTGCAAATGCAAGCAACAAACCGACCTGTTCGTCAGTAAACTCATCTTCCCCATGAATCATGGAAAGAAAGTTATGTAAGTACTCAGGCCAGGTCACTTCGCCTTCAACATCATATGTGTGAGTGGACAAGAGATCAAAAAGCTTCTCCCTAGATGGAGACATCTTCACGATTCGAAAAAATACCTTGGGGGAAGAAGAATGCAAGACTCCATGAAAGATATGCAAAGGTTCAAAACTGGATGAGAGGACACTGCTTGTCATCGGGCCCTCATTCTAGTGCCAGAAATGTTGACGGTGCTGGACCCACCAACATGTCAAGGGGATCTCCCTGGTAAGAAGTCCCAATTAGACCTCAGACTATTTGGTGTAGGGGTCCTAGCAGTGGGTCGTAAGGTAATGCCTTGACCGTGGTGTCGCACGCAAGTAGAATAAATCTGTCAACAGCAAGGGTGTGACTGATGCAGTGAGTCAAGGAAAGTGTTTGAGAGGTTCCAACACTTCGAAAGGGGAAGGAGGTGGAGGTGAGTTCCAGGTTGAAAGGGATCAGTCCCAACTTAGCTAGGAACACACAACACAAAGGACATGCACAGCTTCTGGTGGAGTAGTCCACTCGGATGCGGCAATCACATCATACAAAGTAAGATAACACGTACAACACTCATGGATCATTCCAAGATGAGTGTGATAGTTGTTATAGAAATGTTAAAGTGAAAGGTCTGTCTGATGTCCGACAGAGCAGTCGACATGGATGGTGACATCATTAAAAACATATGCAACACATTAACAACAAGATTAATATAATTTCATGTGAAACAGTTCATACACAAGTACGTAAGTTAAACAACAAATATCATTAAAGCAACTGGAGCAGTCCAACTACAATAACAACATATGCATGAAAATGTGTTGGATCTTATTATATAAAGAAGTGTAAGTCACAATCATACAATACATCCATGTAAACCTGCTAGCCCCAATAGTGGAACGTTACAACCACATTCGCTTGCTCCTAAAAAGAGATGTACTAGCTTCGTGTAGTGGAGAAGCCAAGGTGCATTACAATAATGTTCAAGCCTTCTTCAAAATAGTCTTAGTAGAAGCTTGGCTGACCAAAAGCCTATACAATGAGTCATGGGGGACTATTTATAGGAAAGGGTAGGGTGACCCTTGATATTCCCCTTTGTGACCATTCAACTACCCTCATGACTCTTCACCTACTCTATGACTGTTACATCCACTCTTGACACTTGACATGACTCAACATTACAATGCACATGTACCCATGTGAACAATGGCTTGGACAAGCCAAACTAGACATCATTCGGATATAGACAACCATAGAAGTCCAATTGCTCGACATCCTCATGCTGATCAACAATGACATATTGATGCCAATATTGGTAGTCCTTGAGAGTGTCCGTGTGTTCTGTTGTGACATCCGCTTGAAGCCTGAACCTTGCCTCCATAGCATCTGGGTACATTTCTCGGGCTCCTTTATCCAAATTGTCTGTGAGCATGCACATCATTGTCTTTAGTGTGGCCGGATTAGCAACATACTTGTAGATGATGTCTACACTGATAGGCAAGTCTGGGCTGGTGGCGGTGTGCATCAGCTTGTCAAAGTACGAGTCAAGCTCCTGTTGGACCTGCTTCTTTATCTTTGCCTGGGTGATGGTCCCAAGTGATGGGATTGCATGAGTGTGCACTATAACCTCCATGCTTTTGAATACTTGTGCATGGGAAGCCTGTATGCTAGTGATGAGTTGCGGTAGGTCTTCATAGTTCTGGACCTGACTCTAGATATGTGCCTTCAGCTCGACCACATTAGCCTTCATCATCTTTGGTAAGTGAAGCGGGGCTCCCTTGTACTTCATCATCCATGCTCACTTGTTATCAACAATAGTTTGTATGTTCTTCAAGATGTGTACTCTTCTTGCACATCATTGCTGCCATCCATGGAGATGAATGAATGCTTGATGCATGCTACCAAACTTGGAGTACAATGCTCGCATAACTGTGTCCAAGGACAATACTTCATCCAGTATTGCCTTCTTTAGTTTAGCTCGGGCGAACATTGTCCCCAAGTCTCCTCCCTGCTTTGCCACCTGTAGTTCCTTTGCCATTCGCTCATTCTCACCTATAAGAAAATGAACACTTGAGCTAGTGGTTTCGACATACACTCTAGTTGCATTGACCAACACAGTTGGATGCTTGTGCACATCAGTCACAATCACTTGCTCTTCAAATTACACAGGGGATGTTTGGTCCTCTTGAGTCAGTACTCTTTGTGACTGCACAACTCTTTGATGAGATTCATCAAAGGAGATTTTGTGCATCTCTGCTTCCGGATGACCACCAAGGATCTCAGTGCCTCCTTGGTCATCTGAGACTTTCTCATCGTCTGGATGCATTGAAGTAAGTGAGTCGACCTCTATTTTGTGAGGCATGAGGCCAGTGTCCTATTCTAACTCCTATTGCTCCATGTCTGCATCCAACTGTTCAAGAGCTTGTTCTATCTCATGAGAAAAGTCTTGCCCCTATGAGGGTTCATCCTATTCAGCTGATGTCAAGTGTTCAGAAGAATCAACTACTTGTATGGGTGCTGCTTCATCCGTCTACATGTGATGCACCCCCTACTGAATCTACTGTTGTTGTGCTTCCTTCTCATGTTGGCATAACTCTTGTTCTTTCTAGAGTTCCTCCCTCAGCTCATGCGACTCCTTCTCTGCTTCTTCCATTCTCTTCTTATCCCTCTGCCTTTGCATGATTTGCTTGTCGCGTTGCTACCTCTTCTATTAAATAGCCATAGCTGATTGTTCTATAAGTGGATCTACTCAAAACCTGCAACTTTTCCCCTCTTCCATGCGATCAACAATCTTTCTCTTCCCTTTCTCGCACATAAGTATGCTTGGCTCTGCTGCATCTGCTGTTGCTGCTACTATTAGTGTTCATCATGATGCTGCTTCATGTTGTTGTGCTAACCATTCTATAGCAAAACCGACATGTTCATTGGGCCTGGAGGAATTGTAACAGTATCTCCATGGGTCATGTTCGACCCAATGAAATTCCCCATGGATCCAATTGAACTGAAATCTCATGTAGTGATCCTTCACAATGCAATGTGGGTCATACGGGTTCAAGCTTCGGAGGTCGAACGGGTACTTCTTCATCTGTTCAGCTTCGACATCCTCTTGCTTGATGCTCCGGATATCATATAACCCAATATGTAACAGAAGAGTGGGCCAAGGTTCCTTCTTCTTTCGTTGCAGTCTAGCTGTTAATCCTACTAAGATATGATACACTGCTTCCTGCATGACAAGCACATCCAAAGCAAACTTTGGCAGAACATGCGGAGGCTTCTCCGCACTAAAAACTCAGATGAATATGTTGTCCGTAAGGCATACCAATCTGCAACACCTAACAATGCCTTCATCGCTTCTTCTGACATGCAGGGTGGATCTTGTTCGAATATTAGCCTATCCATTGGGGTGACAAGATGGTTGGACAACCGTATGGTCACTTCTCTGTAGCTGCACTCAGACAATAACTTGAAATACATGCTCACAATAGTCTCCGTCAGTGACCATGCCCACTCTAAGCTATGGAACTCATGTTGGGTAGAGACTGCATCTAGAATGTAGACGGACATATAAATATCTACATGCATGTCTTCGAGTGACTGTCGAGCCTTCATGACTTGCTCCTTCAACCGACGAGCCAGTATGCCAGACCAGTTGCATGGTCTTCCTTCTCTAGCCAATTGGTCTAGCGCGACCACCAAACTCTGAGGGAAGGTCTCAGTGGTCACTTGGCCACTCAGTCAACATGTGAATATGACCAAGTGTTGGTATGCATTCCTCAATATCTTCGACTTATAGATCTGATTGGGGGTCATCCTGAAACGAGCTGGCTCCTTTACCAATCCTTTAGAATGTCTTTGGAGTGGCCTCTGCTGTTGGGAAAGATGAACGGGGGAGTCATGACAGTCATGGACTCAGTCATCTGATACATCTCATCGTAATATTGTGCCCAAAAGGTTGCAAACTTCATCCCACTGACACTTCTCAAGGTCATTGTCTCGGGGTCAGTGTGAGAGACGATCTAGTGAATGATGTCTGCGTATGGGAATGCAGGGTATCTGCATGCAATCCAGTACAGGTTGAACTTATGAATGTTCACGTATACTTGACGGTCTTCAAGATCTTCCCCAAAAGTATCTATGAATGTTTGATTCACCTCTTGCCACTTCAATTTGATGTCTTTGTCTAGATACAGCTTCGTATCTTCATAGATTGGCAAACCAGAGGACACTTGCTTAGCTGCTGCTTTAGCTGCCATACTATCAGTGTCCTGAGATCTTGTTCTCTTGGAATCCATTGAGATATATGAAAACTTGAAAGATTTGGAAACAAGAAACATGCATGGCAAGAAATATGTCAGTGGAAAAAAAGCAAATCCAAAGAAGGACACAACACATAGCTAGGAAACTGATGAGCAAGATTACGCAAATTTCACTAGGATGCTGAGTGACTAGCTGCCAGAACTATGCAAAAGGCAGTCTAGACTGTCTGGGACACTAGACTAGCTACTGGATCTATGAAATGCGCAATCCAGTTGGGCAACTGGCTGTTGGGATTGCATAATGCACAATCCCTGCTGGGAAGGATTGCTGGCCCAGGGACAAATTTGCACAATTTCCTAGGCCAAGCAGCCACTGTCCTCCAAGAGTGTGAAAAATAGTCTAGGAGGCTAGTGTTGGGCCAGAATGTGCAAATATGGAGAGGAAGGTGAGCCTTCCTTCCCCAGATTGCACAATGCAGCCTTGGTGTAGGTAGAGACTGGGCCAAGGTGGCTCGACTTGCCTACGGGAAACTGAAAGCAAGTAAGTCAATGAAATGCATGGCAACACTAAGTGATAATAGAAGCGATAAACAGTGCATGCACAATATGAATGGAAGATTCAACAAATAGATCAACATGCATGTGGGTGAGGTCGTTTGTCATTGGGCAAACCTCCATGCAAAATAGTTTCATGCATTCGAAAACAGTGAGATAGTAACAGAAACTGAAACAGATCTAGGACAATCTAGAATATATGTAAACAACAATAGGTGTTCAAATAAATCAAGAAAACAACACTCACACAAGCGAATACACAAAAAGTGACATAAATGCTGAAAAAGACAAGTTGAGGCCACTTACCTGTGAATAGCTGAGACGGATGTGTCGAAAAGCCCTGGATGTGTTGTGGGATGTCAAAGCTCCAATATCGATGTGAATTAATGACCTCTGATGCATCAAATAAATAAGTTTTATCTCATGACGCGCATGCCACAAATTTAGGAAGAAACGACACTTGGAGGGAAACTTCTAAAACAACTTTGCATGTAACCCCCGGCTACTACAAATAGATCCTTGAAACATGGGATGCCTTTTGCATTTTGTATGTTCTATTCTGGGAAGATCAAGTTATGCATGCATGCAAGTCAAGTTTCGTCGGTCCCGAGTGGAACTGGTCAACCAGATTGTTCATGCATGTGAGTGCTCAACTGCTT
Organism: Pinus tabuliformis; assembly: GCA_031772625.1. Lineage (NCBI taxonomy): Eukaryota > Viridiplantae > Streptophyta > Pinopsida > Pinales > Pinaceae > Pinus > Pinus tabuliformis. The sequence goes on from CM062812.1 coordinate 268,478,169, forward strand.
AGGAAAAATGTGCATTCCTGGCTTGGAGTTGGACTGAATGAGCAAGGGGATTGCGCAATTTCTAGGAAGAGCAGCTAACTGCTACCTATATTTATGCAAATCCTGGGCTGAATAGCCTGTTGCTGGGAAAAATTGTGCAAATCCTGCTGGGAGGGTTGGCTGGCAGAGAGGATTGTGCAATCCTGGAGCCCAACTGGCTGTCAGAGAGGATTGCACAATTCCTGGAGGGAAGGCTAATTGCCCTCTAGGAATGTGAAATTTTAAAGGGGAAGCTACTCAATTTGTAGCTGGACCAAGTCTGGGTAGGAATCCTATGAGGGGAATGGATCGACTTTGATCAACAGGCTGCCTTTATGCGAGGAAAACACTAAAGCTTGAGTACTTGATGAAGAAAGACAAAGTGTTGTGTAAGGTTGGTAGGGAGGCTCCAAAACAGGCTAGGGAAAAGTTTTGTAGGGTGGTTGTAGCCGCTACAACACTTTCTTGAGGGACATTTGTTTGTATCACTGTATTCGTAAAAATACCCAGTTGTCTTCATCAAAAATTCTTTCACTCGGATGTTGATCTGCATGTTGTTTCATTCGATTCTACGCCAAAGTGAGGTTATCCTTTAAGAGATGGAGAATGTTAGGTCCCTATAATACTAGTGATTCATCCATTACTATTATCATGGTAGCCCTTATTGTTATTATTGTTCCCCTATTGTCCCCATATTGCTATTATTGTGCCCCATAGAAGCCCACTATTGTTTTTTTCGTGCCCTTATATTATTATTGTTAGGTCGGCATTGGCTATATTGTGACCCCTTAGACTTCTATATATAGAAATGAGGTTTTTTCATTTGTATCATCCAAGAATTGTTCATTTGTGTAATTTAAAGGAGGTTTACCCCTCAAAGAAGCTAATTTCTAAGTCGTTGATCTATCTTTTCTATCTTTTTGTGAGCTAGTTCCATAACATTTGGTATTAGTGCTTCGATTCTAGGGTTTCGCTGCTCCAAATAGGTCATCATGGAATTTTCTCTATAACTATTGTTATGCGATGTTTCAGAAGCTAAAAGAAAAACCCACTTGAGCCGAAATTGCTCGAAACCTCAGGTCCGAATTTCAAATCTTATATCGCTATATTTTCAGAGATATGATCCAAGGAAGTTAGGGGTTTTGCAGGATCCAGAATTATATCTCAAACAAGCGACCTAGGGAAAATGATCATAACCTCGTTTTTGAGCATCAGATTGAAATTTCATAAGACTTTATAGAACGAGGATGGCCTGTATTTTTCTGTGTATTGGTTTCATGTCCTAAGGTTGAAATAGTGACATGTGACACTTCATACAAGATCGCTCTACTGAACCAATCTATAATCAGGTCATCGTGGGAGACTTGGCATAACCTTTCATTGGAGAATCCAATATTGATTAGACTTGTGGGGTTAGAAAGAGGACTCAGAGGACTACTGCAGGAAGAAATATCAGACCTTGGAGATCCGAAATTACAGAGATAAAGCAGATTCAATATTGAGCTCCAACAAAGTGAAAAAAGATGTGTAGTTCTTTTAAATTTTTGCATAAGTTTGGTTTGAAAAAATAGTTTGGAGGAATTAAAAGGGCACAGTGAAGCATTATTATCATTAATTGATGCCCCGAAGAAAGAAAATGGAAACACCTAGTAAGAAACCTGAAAGCTCTAGCATGGCTCATGAAGAAGAGGAAGAAATGCAACATGATATATCAAAATTACAAGACCAAGTGCAACAAAATTCACTCTCACAAAAAGTAACAGAAGCTAAGATGCATGGTTTAAAGAAAGATGCAGAAGCTAAGATGTATAGCATGGAAGCTAAGATGGATGGTTCAAATAAAGGTGTAGAAGCTAAGATGAATGATGTGGAATCTAAGATGAATGACGTGGAAGCTAAGCTGGATGGCGTGGAAGCTAAGATGGATGGTGTGGAAGCTAAGGTGGATGGTTTGAAGACATATTTGACAAAGTTTCTACAAGAAATGCTTACTAATGGTGAAAGGGTAGTAAAGGAAACTCATGATGAGAACAAAATAAATGTTAATCATGATTTCATAAACTCTAACGTTGGATTGAAGAACCACCATGTTCCAAAGATCGATATGAGGAAGTTTGATGGCAAGGATCCCGTAACATGGATACTATAGATGGAGCAATAACTCGATCTCCATAATGTGAAAAACACACAAAAGGTACGCATTGCAACTTTATATTTGGAACCAAATCAGGTTGTATGGTATCAATGGCTTTGCTCTCGTAAACGAATTGTCACTTGGGCAATTTTTACGAATGAAATGATAGCACATTATAAGGATACAAAAAGAAACACTTTTTTTAGCCAATTGATAAATCTCAAACAAAAGGATTCAATGATGGATCACATTGAGGACTTCCAAAAATTGAATATAAGGGTAAAAGATATTCCATAGGAGCATAGGATTGATGTGTTCATAGGGACTTTAAAGGATAACATCCAACATGAGGTTCACCTTTGGGAACCTGATTCATTGGAGAAGGCATTCAGGTTGGAAAGAAAAATGGAAAGCAAAATTATGGCAACAAGGAAGCCTACCACTCACAATTGTAAAGATGGAAGTGTTGTTTCCCCTAGCCTTCCACAACCTACAAGGTTGACACCACAACAATTGGAAGAAAAAAGAGCAGAAGGGCTTTGTTATAGTTGTGATAGCAAATACACTAAAGGTCATAAGTGTGCTGAGAAGAAATTATTTTACATAGATTGTGAAGAGAAGGAAGAAAAGGAACAAGAAATTTCAAAAGAAGAGGATATACACTAGGTAAAAACCCTAGAGAGAGAAGAAATGAATTTGAACAAATCTTGTAATGCATTAGCTGGAATTACCACTCCTCAAATTATTGAGATAGAAGGGCATATCAAGAAGAAAAATGTAATAGTGTTGATTGATTCAAGCAGTACCCATAATTTTATTCATTGTAAGATAGCCAAGGAATTGATTTGCTTCCTATATCCAACACTAGAGTGTCAAGTGATGGTTGCAAGTGGAGGAACCATAAATTTCTCTAGGAAGTGCCATAATATCAAGCTATCCATGGGAGAATATGTATTGAATAGCTCAATTCTTTCCATTCCAATGGCTGGTGTTGATGTTGTACTAGGAGTCCAATGGCTACAATCCTTGGGTATAATAGCTTTTAATTTTCAAGAACTTTTCATGAAAGTTTCTTCAGAAGCAAAGGAAGTTGAATTAAGGGGTATCGTAGGGAAACCAGGAAAGATAAACAGCTCTAACGAAATGACAAAGCTTCTAAAGAAAGAACAACGAGGTATAATTGCACAATTATGTTCACTAGAGGTTCCCACATCGAAATCATCTATTTCTACAGATCTCAAAAAAGTCTTGGACAACCATTCCAAGGTATTTGAGACTCCCAAACACCTCCCACCTATTCATGATCATGATCATGCTATTCATTTGATTCCAGGAAGTTTTCCTCCAAACATCAGGCTTACAGATATCCCTATGCCCAAAAGAGTGAAATTGAACGTATGGTTGCAAAAATGATAGAGGATGGTATAATTCAACCTAGTCAAAGTTCTTTCTCTTCTCCAGTAATATTGGTTCACAAGAATGATGGATCATGGCGCATGTGTCCAGATTATAGGGAGCTCAACAAGATCACTATTAAAGGTAAATTTCCCATTCCTGTCAGTGATGAATTATTGGATGAATTGCATGGATCAATTTACTTCACCAAAGTGGATCTTTGTTTAGCATATCATCAAATCAGAATGAAGACTAAAGACATTCTGAAAACAACATTTAGAACTCATTAGGGTCATTATGAATTTTGGGTTATGCCTTTTGGCCTTACCAATGCACATTCTACATTTGAAGGTTTGATGAATTCCATTTTCAAACCCTTCCTTAGAAAATTTGGGTTATTATTTTTTGATGATATACTAATCTACATCAAGTCTTGGAAGGATCATGTTCAAGATGTTGACAGGGTGCTCAAACTATTGGAGGAGAAACAATTATATGCAAAAATCTCTAAACGTTTCTTTGGCGTACAAGAGGTGGAATATTTGGGTCATATTGTATCTCCTGAAGGTGTTAAGGTGGACCCTAGAAAAATTAAAACCATTAAGGAATGGAAAATCCCCACATCCATAAAGCATCTGCGAGGATTTTTCAGGTTGATAGGATATTATCGCAAGTTTGTTAAGAATTATGGGAGAATAGCGGCCCCTCTAACAAAATTATTGAAGAAAGATGCATTTTCATGGTCTTAGCTACACCGGACTTCACCAAAACCTATGTTGTGGAATGTGATGTCCTAGGAAATGGAATTGGTGCTGGTTTAGTGCAAGACGAAAGACCCATTGCTTTCAAAAGTCATACAATCAAACGAAAGTATTTACCCAAATATATTTATGAGAAGGAAATGTTGGCAATACTACATGCACTTAAGAAATGGTGACCCTACCTAATGGGAAGACACTTCAAGGTTAAAACCGATCATGATAGTCTTAAACACTTTTTAGAACAAAGATTATATTTAGAAGAGCAGCAAAAATGGGTCACAAAGATGTTGGGTTATGACTTCGAAACAATATACAAAAATGGAAGCAAAACGTTGTGGCAGATGCACTCTCAAGAAAGGATGAGGATGTGGAAGCATTTCTTTACACCATTTCTATTATCCAACCAGATTTGATAAACAAAACAAGGGATGAATAGAAGAATGATGAAGAAGTGTGGGCACTCATTCAAAAGTTACAACAAGATCCCAGTACATCTGATATATTTAGCTGGAAAAATGATTTGTTATGGTACAAAGATTGACTATACCTATGTAACAATTCCCAAATCAAACAAAAGATTCTTAGGGAATTGCACACCTCTCACTTAGGAGGGCACTCACGATTTCTAAAAACTTACCACATGGTTAAGAAGGAATTTTTTTGGAATGGCCTTAAATCAGATATTCAAAAGTTTATGGTAGAATGTTTGGTTTCCCAAAAAAATAAAGTTGAAACAATTAAGACCCCAGGTCTATTACAACCTTTATCCAATCCAAGCTAATGTTGGGAGGAGGTTTCAGTGGATTTTATGACAGGTTTACCCAAGTCTGAAGGAAAGAGTGTTATCATGGTGGTATTTGACAGTGTTATGCACTTAACCTGCAAAATGATACCCAAATACAGAATATGCGAAGAAAAGATACCCAGAACACAGAATAGCAATGATTTTATTATTCAGAGAGTAATGTTCACTTGCCTCTTCGAGGGGGCAACCTCCAATAGAGCAGAGCTCGACTACAAAATAAGACACAATGCTCCTCGCAGGGAGTCTCTATCCTTTATATATGACTCATACATGCAATACCACGGGCCAATACCGTGGGTTTTATTAATACCATCTATCTAATACTACGGCCCATTTGCAACTAACTATGGTCCCGTCATTAATTGCGGGTTAACCACTTACAAATATTAATATGGGCTTTATTGACTCTTGACTATGACGTGATCCCATGACATAAATAAGCGGGTTAGGGTGGGACCCTAACATGCCCTCCCCCTTAAGACTAGCCTTGTCCTCAAGGCTAAAGCAGCGGAAACTACTGAAGAATAGTGGCTGGTTCCCAAGTTGCATCTTCCGGAGAGGTGTCTTTCCATTTGACGAGTACTTCATTAATCATGCGGCTGCGCAGGTGCTTGTCTCATGTGTCTAGAACCTGTTCGGGTTGAAGCCAGATTGACCCTTCTTCGTCCAATTCAGGTAGACTGGTTTGAATTCGGCAATTGTTCCCAACCACTTTCTTGAGGCACGATACATGGAAAACTGGATGGATTTTTGTCGTAGGTGGCAAAGCCAACTTGTAAGCCACTTCTCCAATGCGCTGAAGTACTTGGTATGGTCCGTAGAATTTTGGAGAGAGCTTTTGACAACCCTTGTCTTTGAGTGATGTTTGCTTATATGGTTGCAGCCTCAAAAATACCTGATCCCCTTCTTGAAATTGGCGCTCTGAGCGATGCTGGTCGGCCTGTTGCTTCATGCGGTTCTGAGCTTGATGAAGATTCTCTCTAAGATGGGCGAGCATGGTTGCGCGGTGTTGTAGGAGTTGATCCACTACTTGTACTTTGGAGCACCCCTTGAGATAAGAAGTAGGGGAAGGCGGAAGTTGACCATATACTGCTTCATAGGGAGTCATTTTGGTGGTGGCATGATAGTTGGTGTTATACCACCATTCTGCCAGAGGCAACCACTGTACCCAAAGGTGTTGCTTTTCTGAAGTGAAACACCTAAGGTAGGTTTCTAGACATTTGTTGACGGCTTCGGTTTGACCATCTATTTGCGGATGATATGAAGTACTGAGTTTGAGTTGAGTGCCTTGTATTCTCAAGAGTTCCTGCCAAAAATTACTGGTGAAGATCGGGTCACGGTCGGACACAATAGAAGTGGGCATGCCATGCAATTTTAAGATCTGATCCATGAAAGATTGAGCAACCAAATTTGGTGTAAACGGGTGGGGTAGGGCGCAAAAATGAGCATACTTCGACAGTCGGTCCACAACCACCATGATGACTGACTTGTTCCCTGGCTTTGGAATACCTATAATGAAATCCATAGAAACCTCCATCCAAATTGATGCCGGAATGGGCAATGGTTGTAATGTGCCTGGTGTGTTGACGGTTTCCCCTTTGTGGCGTTGACAGACATCACATTCTGCTACGAAATTAAGGATGTCCTTTTTCATGCCTATCCAAAAAATGATCTTCTGGTGCGAGCATACGTCTTCTGAAAGCCCGAATGTCCTGCAATGGGAGATGAATGCAATTCTGCCAAAATGCGACTTTTGAGGGTGGATATTGGTGATATTACGACTCTGTCCTTGTAGCGAAGAATATCATTCTGCCACGAGTAGCCCTTGCTGGAATTAGGATCTACCTGCAATTGAGAAATGAGTTGGGAGAGCCCGGGGTGTGAAAACCATTCCTTGCGAGCCTCTTCAATCCAGTCTGGAATGGGGAGGGAAATTGCGAGCAGAGTACTTTCCTCCTCAAATTGGTGAGATAATGCATCTGCTACACTATTGTCTTTCCCTTTCTTGTAAATGATCACATAATCATATCCCAGCATTTTGGCTAACCATTTATTTTGTTGTGGGGAGGATAGGCGTTGCTCCAAAAAATATTTAAGACTGTGATGATCTGTGCGGATTTGGAAACATCACCCCAATAAGTAATGTCGCTAGGTCTCAACTGCATGTAAGAGCGCCATCATTTCCTTCTCGTAGGTAGATTGGCCCAGATTCCTCCCACTGAGTTGTTGGCTTGTGAAGGCCAATGGTCGCCCTTCCTGCATTAAGACCACCCCAATACCTGTACCCGAAGCATCACATTCAATGACAAAGGATTTGGTGAAGTCAGGTAGTGCTAAGACTGGAGTGGAACACATGGCGTTTTTGAGAGCGGTAAATGCCTGTTGTGCTTCCTCGTTCCAGAAGAAGGATTTTTTCTTTAGGAGTTGAGTGAGGGGCTTCGCTATGCAGCCATAGTTGCAGACAAATTTACGATAATAACCTATGAGACCCAAAAATCCTCTCAAGCTCTTTAAGGTCTTAGGTTGAGGCCATTCTTGCATTGCCTGGATCTTTTTGGGGTCCACCTTGACACCTTCACGCCCCCACAATGTGGCCCAAATACTCAACTTCTTCCATGCCAAACGAACACTTGGACATCTTGACAAATAATTTATGCTTGCGGAGCAGTTGCAAGAGTAGATCTACATGCTGAAGATGTGCAGCCCTAGTGCCACTATAGATGAGGATGTCATCAAAGAAGACAAGGACAAATTTTCTGAGATATGGTTTGAGAATGTGATTCATAAGGCTCTGAAAAGTAGAGGGGGCATTACAGAGACCAAATGGCATGACCAGGAACTCATAATGGCCTTCATGAGTTCTGAAAGCCATCTTGGGAATGTCGACTTCCTTCATGCGAATTTGGTGGTAGCCTGAGCGAAGATCCAACTTAGTGAAGAATTGAGCCCCATTGAGTTCGTCCAGCAAATCGTCAACCATCGAGATGGGAAATTTATCTTTAAATGTCAACTTATTGAGGGCCCTGAAGTCGGGACACATCCGCCACTCCCCATCTTTCTTGAGCACCATGACCACTGGGGATGAATAAGGACTAATGCTGGGACGAATGACACCTGCTTCCAACAGTTCCTTGATGATTTTTTCTATTTCATTCTTTTGGGTGAACGGATATCTGTATGGCCGCACATTTGGGGGTTGGGCCCCTGGAACCAAGGTGATGCTATGATCATGTTCCCCTCGCGAGGGTGGAAGCTCATGAGGCTTGTCAAAGACCGTCCGATGGTTATTTAAAATCTGTTGCATCTCAGGATGAATTGGCAGAGACATGGTTTCGACTACCTGGATGGCATTAAATTGAGCTACCACTCCATGATGGCCCTTTTTTAACCACACCAACCTGATGAAAAATTGGGACCGCCGAAAAAATTTGACTAATAAATTGAATGGTACCACCTTGCTCAGCTCATTGTTCTGATTCTGATGGGCTAGATCACCAATAAGTGCCCCGGAAGATCTCAGACTCTTTTTTTTTTTTTTTTTGAAAACTCCTAACGGAGTTTTACTCCTTGATCAATATTGCAGTCGCCAAATCCTCAAAATGTCAATGCTGCCAAAAGTCCTGCGAAAAGTATACCCCGGTATAGGAACCCTTCACAACAACTCCGATCTGGTGGGTCTGAGAGATCTGAATGGCAGAACAACTGCTGCGACAGATCTGATGGATTTGATGTCTGCTGCTGCTGCACCTCTTTGCACCCGTGGATCGGGAATAGATGATGTGTGATCCCCCGATAGAAAAGGAAACTATGGTCGTGAGGAGTGTCAGGTGCTACAGATCGCAATATACATAAGGGTCTGGCAGTAGTACTCGGCCCAATGTTTCAGGGCTCTAACTAAGGAGGATCGACCGTACCCTTAGCCGTACAACCCGACTTCCCTATCGTACGGGCGAGTAATCTCTCCGAGTGCTGTTCTCGGTGTACTGTAGCCACAAGAGGGCCGACGGTTTATCTATAGTGAGGTTTCAAGGGAGCCTAGGAGGCTTCCGATATACCCAGAGGGTACGTGGAAGACAATCCGCGCGCGGTTCTGTCTAATGCGCTACTACTCGAAGGGGTACCCACAGGGGTTACAAGGGAGTCCAACAGACGTGACCACCTCTTGTATTTCCTGCGTACATGCCTCCCCAAATCCGCAGGTTTATGCGCTCAACGACAGATCCCGTGGTTTAAAGACGCCGGAACACGTCTCTAGCAGAAAAAGTTTTTTTTGCTAAGAATTGGAGATCCTACCGGCCCTGGAAAGTGCTCTGATACCACTTGTTATGCTCTTAACCTGCAAAATGATACCCAAATATAGAATATGCGAAGAAAAGATACCCAGAACATAGAATAGCAATGATTTTATTATTCAGAGAGCAATGTTCACTTGCCTCTTCGAGGGGGCAACCTCCAATAGAGCAGAGCTCGACTACAAAATAAGACACAATGCTCTTCGCAAGGAGTCTCTATCCTTTATATATGACTCATACATGCAATACCACGGGCCAATACCGTGGGTTTTATTAATACCATCTATCTAATACTACGGCCCATTTGCAACTAACTGTGGTCCTATCATTAATTGCGGGTTAACCACTTACAAATATTAATATGGGCTTTATTGACTCTTGACTATGACGTGATCCCATGACATAAATAAGGGGGTTAGGGTGGGACCCTAACAGACAGACTTACCAAGTATGCACACTTTTGTGCATTATCTCATCCATTTAAAGCGAGTATTGTTTCTACTCCATTTATGGAAACAATTCAAAAGCTACATGGAAACCCAAAGATTATTGTAAGCAACAAAGATCCCATTTTCACTGGAAATTTTTGGACATAATTATTTTCTTGTCTTGGTAATCAGTTAGCTCATAGCTCTCTTATCATCCTCAATCTAATGGGAAAACTAAGATAGTAAACAAATGTTTGGAAGGATATCTTCGTTGCTTTGTATCTGATAAACATACACAATGGGTCAAATGGTTGCCTCTGGCTGAATGGTGTTATAACACTTCCTTCCATACGGAAACAAAAATGACCCCATTTGTGGCACTTTATGGATATCATCCACCATCCATCACATCATATTTAAGAGAAAATTCTAAGGTTCAAGCAGTGGAAGATCACATCGAGCATCAACAACAAGTTATCCAACTCTTAAAGGATAACCTCACCTTGGCGCAGAATAGAATGAAACAACAAGCAAATGAACATCACAACGAAATAAGTTTTGATGTAGGTGATTGGGTATTCCTACGGCTACAACCATATAAACAAATGTCCCTCAAGAAATCTAAGAAGGATAATAAATTATCACGAAAGTATTATGGTCCGTACAAGGTGTTGCAAAATATAGGTACTATGGCATACAAATTAGAGCTTCCTGCAGCTTCCTGAGTGCACCCAATTTTCCATGTTTCATGCTTAAAGAAGGTTATAGGTGACAAGCTCCCAATTCAAACAATATTGCCAAAACTTGATGAGGAAGGAAAAATCGTATTGGAACCTGAAGTAGTCACAGAAACAAGAATTTGACATCTACGAAATCAATCAATTTTAGAGTATCTCATAGTGTGGAAGAACTTACCCACTGAATATTCCACATGGGAGGATGAGAATTTTATACAGAAGCATCAAGAACTACTCAAGTGTTGAGGACAATAATTTTTCAAGGAGAGGGGCATTTTAGGTCCCTATTGTTACACAGTAATTTGTCACCGTCCCTGTTACCCCTTCTCCCGCACATCGGAGGACTTATTCCGGGACTTGTGAGAAGTGACATAACCTGAAAACACTTGCATTGTATCCCCTTGAGTATGTACTTCATATGCCCTGAAGACACCTTCTGCAAAATACCCATAAAAGTAGCCCTTTTTCCATTGGCGAGGTTCCACTGTGTATCACTCGCGCCAATGGGGGAAATCCTCCAAAAAGGGTGTGCCAGCTGGCGCTCTGTCTCAGAGTCGCACTTGTGCCAGCCCAGTTGGGTAAAGTTTTTAACAAATAAACTTACGAAGGCTCTTCCTAACCTATTCATGAACTGATTCCATCTTGAGTTAGTTCAGTTGGGCTTCAAATCTCCATAGAAGGGAAGTAGTTCTCCACTTCTCATGGAAGCTTCTTAGTGATAAAGCCAATCCCATGAATCTTGTGGATGGCCCTAACTCCTTCTCCTCTATCTATAAAAGCTTGTCCTTTTGCCTTTGACAAGTTAGTCTCCAAGTTCCAAATTATAAGTCTCAAAGTCTGAGAATTGCCAAGTCCATGCTACAAGGAGCCTTATTCATTCCCATGAGGCTAAATCTTGAGTGAGGAGATTCTTATCCAAGTGACCAAGGAGAGAGGGGCTTATTCCCCAGTCCCAACAAGCTTTGCAAGGCATGTGTTGCTGATCACCCAACCAAAGGAGGATTTGACGTCAGAACTATGGTTGTATTCTTCTTTGTTTATCAATAGTAGACGACTATCATTATGGTTCCACTCTTATTGTCTTTGTAATGATGATTGAGTTATATCCTTTCTGACTGATATATAGTTGCATCTATTGGATTTTATGCTTGTATTTGTGTCGTTCTTTGCATGTGCAGGTGTCCGTTCACGAGGATCATGGGGATTGTGACCAGCCGGAGCAAAGGAACGGGAGCGACGACCCTTCTACAAGTACTAGCGTTGGAATCTAGGTAAGCCCTCATCATCGGTCTTTGATTTGCTATTAGGAACCTGCGTGTTAGCGTTGTTTGATTGTTGCTAGACCCCATTTGGGCTAGTAGGGATCGCCTCTACCCGCAGAGGGGATTTACCTCCACAACACGCAGTCTCCACCAACATCGAAGGAAAGTTAGCACACATGCAAGCAGTATATGAACCTGGACAAGCAACCAAAATGGATACTAATGCATCGGTGGCTTGCGTAGAATAGGTACAGTAGATGGCGGAAGACTTTGTTGCGAGTGTAAGTGAAGTGCAGAAGTTGCTGAATGACCTCTGCGCAAATATTATTGCACCAGCTGAGTGACTCAGGACGAGTCACGATGATTGTGTTAGGGGCCTGTTGGGTAGCGGAGGCCCCACGTAACTATTTTGGGGCTCAAGGTCCACAACTTTGGGCAATAGTATGGTAAAGGCTCCGCGAGGTGCGCAGAGCACGAATTGTAATGAGTCAAGTCAAAGGGTTGTCCACCTAAAAATAATGTAAGAAAATAGAAAGTGAGTCAACCTGCCCATGGTCCGCGGACCATGGGAATGTATAAATAGAGCAAGGCTTTAAGGTTAGAAGTCAGTTTTTTGTTGGTTTTGATCTTGAATGTTATGGGTGCATGAAAGCAATATTCTCTCTGCATCTGTAAGTCTGAGTCGAGGGTGTTAGTAGATAGATATTGGCTCTGCAGTTGTATTCACAGAGGCCGGGTAGAATCTGCAGCTGGGTGTGCGGACCACTGTAGTTGAGTGCTCAGGGAGGATCTGGTTGTATTGACAGAAGATAAATAAAGATAAGAATTTCTGAATCAGTTGTGTGTTTTATTGCGAATATATCTGTTTTCTTATGTTCTGAATTTATGCTTATTCATGATTGCGCGCACTGGTTATTATTGTTAAATGCTTGTTTAAAGACTATAAGAAAGAAATCAAATCTATAACAAACTCATTAATATAAAGCACAGCGGGTGGATCTACGCAGAAGCCTGACAACAGTGCGGATTGGTGTGAGGCCGCAGATTGGTTTACGACCCCTCCAGACCACATCAAGACATCCCCAAGGTATGGAAACCTGGTTCCAGTACCCTCCCCTACTACCTTGAGTGAGACTTTAGTCCGCACTCCGCAGACTGTTGCTAAAAGGGCCGGTAGTGCGAGATTTGTTTAGCTAAACCACTTCTGAACCTGGGTCAGGCCCCACTAAGCCAACATATTATAACAAAATATTAAAACATTCCACACTAACAACAATCATTTGTAATTAAAACAAAAAAATAAAATAACATTGTGAAAACCATTATAGTATAAAACAAAACATTAAACATTGTATATAATTTAACAAAAGACTAAACATTTAACATTGTAATATTAAAAAGCTTTTGTATTATTATAACATGTTATTTAAAGATCCCAAATACATATCCATTTCTAACGTCCCATCACCGAGCACATTACCAAAGAAAAACAAAAAACGTTTTTGTTTACGTAATCAATGCGTGATTTAAGGTTTGACTTTCACATCAACAAACCTCACTACATAGTTAAGCGCCGAATTTGCAAAATGTTGTGCCAGATCAATATTCACACACTTATGGATTTGGTTACCCTCTATTGCGCGAAAAACATGCTAGCTTCAATTTTCATTTAATTTCATATCCCTGCAAAATCGACCATCAACGTAATGGATAGCAAGCTTATCACAATTATGTTAAATGCGATTTTTTTTTTAATTTTCCGCTCATTTGCAGGTACAAGGATCCCAGTCAACACGCTAAGATAATCAATATCTAGACCTTTACTCTTTGAGGGGAGGCTAAATCTAATGCATGTATTCCATCTGAGTGACAGATTTAGAGCTATTTGATTATTTCACCATCTGGCTTGGCCATCTTTGCCTATTATATATTCTTAATATAATACCATGCCGTTTTTTCCTTCTGAAAAAAAAAATTAATGTGAAGATCCCAGCACTCTTGACAATGTAACCAAGAAATTCGACACAATCAAGGCCAGAAATTCACCTCAAAAAACTTCTATCTGCGAATCAACACAATCAAATCAGTGTTAGCCCGTACTCAATAATGGAGTTGAAATTAAATTTAACACATGGGAAATGAAATAAAATCTCAATCCCAATTATCTTTTCTCACATTTGCGCTGAAATCATCAAAATCAATGCTGCCCAATAACAGAAAATTTTAGATCAAAAGCACCACTTTCCAGAAAAAGGAAACAAAACATGCATTTTGGATTTTATTCTGATTTCAATACATTTTATAACAATTTGTTTTGATTGCAGGTTGTTGTGGAGCATTTCGTGTTAGTCAAAAGCGACCATGAAGGAATTAATTCAATCGTAAATATCAAGATTTGTCATATTCGAAAATGGAAAAGATTCCAAGCTTCCCACTCGGCAATTGGCTAAAGCATTGACACATTCTGAGTTTCAAGACTGGAATGAGGCATATGTAATTTCAAAACAAGTTTTTATTATGGGACGCCCAAGAATTTTTTAGAATAATTTTCGCAAAAGATCACAAATATGTAACAATTGTGCAAGGAATTTGGAGGAGATTTCGCTCTACCTCTAAGAAAGTGAATGTAGGAAGAATTCGGAAAAGGGGAGAAGAACCTCGAGTACATAACAATCTATTTAAACAAAACATTAATCCAAGGAGAAAGGGGGATCCATACACAGGAGTATCTATGCTACAGGGAGATCCAGCACAGGGGATTCTCTACTATGATTCAATTTGTGCTTATGCACTTCTGTTTTGCATAGAGAGAGGGATTGTAGAGATGGAAAGAAAGTTTTTTTCTCTGTTTAATTGCTTAGCACTATTGCAGGCAGTAAAATCATAGGTCTCAAATTTTCAAGGACTGCGTATTTTGTAAAATGCTTTGTCATTGTTTAAATGAATTTCCATTCTTGTGTACTATTACCGGAATGCTGAATTCTTTTATTTTTGTCAAAGTTTTGTAATTGATTTCGATCTTTATTCTAAATAGTATTTCTTGTTGATATATAACACTATTGTAAGATAATCTTCGGCAAAATCACATAACGAATCTTTTGTCGACGCGTTTCGAACCAACCAGTGTGGTTCATCGTCAGGACAAGTTGAAGAACCAATCTAGCTTAGCGTGTATAAATAGAGTGTGCAGAGATCCCAACGGCTACATTTCTAACGGCTAATTTGACCAAGAGACCCTGGTCAAACAACTAAAAAATTATTCAATTAAAATTTTCCCTAAAAAGCTAAATGTAGGTAAATATTTGGTAAATTTTAAAATAATTAGGTAAATGTTTGGTAAATTTAAATTAATTAGGTGTATTATTCTTATATTTATATCAAATTTAATTATTATTCCAATGTAAAGGTAACCAAACCCTATTTTTCAAGCTAGTTGCGTGATAATTAATTCATGGTCTTTGGTAAGTTAGATCTATATTTAATATTTTAATTAGATTGGTCCATTAAATCGATCAGTTATATAAGTAAATAATACTCTAAATCTTCTATTATTATTCTTAGAGAATTAGTTATATTAGGTGAAAATTATAACTAATATTATGGTAAATCAAAATTACCTAATAATAATTATTCCAAGGTAAACTATTATTACTAATAATTTAAGGTCGATAGTTTATTATTAAAACTAATGTTATTGGTACCTAAAGGTTAAACCAATATTCATTAAAAAGATTTTTATTCAAATTTATTAAGGTTAATAATGTCATTATTATCTATTATAAGTTAGGTCTATATCATATTTATTATTTAAATAGAATGGTCCATTAGATTAAAAGTTTATTACATAATCTAAAGCATCTTGATAGATCTAAAATATTAAAAAAATTTAATTGAATAATTTTTTAGTTGTTTGACCAGGGTCTCTTGGTCAAATTAGCCGTTAGAAATGTAGCCGTTGGGATCTCTGCACACTCTATTTATACACGCTAAGCTAGATTGGTTCTTCAACTTGTCCTGACGATGAACCACACTGGTTGGTTCGAAACGCGTCGACAAAAGATTCGTTATGTGATTTTGCCGAAGATTATCTTACAATATTATGGATCACAGAAGTCTAAATTCCTCATATAACACTATTGTTGGTTCAATTCTGATATGTTATTGAAGCTTTACAGGAGCTATCTCCAAGAGGCAGAATGAGATTGAATTTATAATGAATTCATTGAAGTATATCTGAGATAAATGATAACTATTTATCATTTAATTGCAAATGTATTTTGTTTTTTTATTCCATTAATTAATATGAACTATTTCTTTTAGTTAATGGAAATCACATGGTGAATTCGCTCATAAACCAGTCCTTCCCCCTGTTTTATTTCATTTGCACTCGGATTAGGAGAGGGCTATCCCATTCTAGTTCGAGATAGGATTTTCATTTTAAATTAGTTTTTCATGAAGTCCTCTTTCTTTAGAGGCAAACATCCTAGTCCTCAGTGGCAGGATTGAGCCCTTATATCAATCAACCTTCTTGATTGATTTTAATCTTTATTCAAAACACTAAAAAATCAATCATAAGGATTAATGTAATATATTGTATATTAATTTATTTTTAATCAATAACACTTAACATTAGAAATTATTTTTCTTTTCTTTTTAGAGTTAACTTTAGCATACTAATTATTAATTAGTTTTTTAACGTTCACTTTCAATAAATAATAATAACCTAAGGGAATTAGAATAATTTTAATTTTAATTAGGTAGTGTATTTAACTAGATCTTATTTTAATTAAATGTTTCCTTAGAATAATAATAACATTATTTAGTTTAATTAACATTCATTTTATAGTTTATCATAGATATATTATAATCTTATAATAAACTAGATTAAATATTTAGTAATATTGTTAGAACTATATTAGTAATATTTAGGAATATATTATAGTATAAGTGATTTTATTATAGAATAGTATTAGTATAGTATAAGGTATATTTCTTTATATAGTATAATTAGTTAATTAGTATAATATCATAGGATATATTAGTTTAGATTTGGCATATGAGATAAATATGGAATACTTTAGTACCTAACATGACTTTAATGATAGTGTAGTATTAACATAGTATTACTTTAGGATTAATAAATAGTATTAAACTAACAAGTTTCATAGTGATAACCTTATCATAGAATCATATAGGATTAACAATTAATATTAACTTAATACCATAAAGTTAGTTAGGTTAGAATAAGTTAGGCTAATTGTAAGTCATAACTTAGTCATGGCTTGGCTGAGCCCCAGATCAGCTTAAGGATCATTTTCTTGTCTAATCAGCAAGAGGGCTGATCTGATGTCTCTTATCCATTGATGGATGAAAGTCATATTTTAAGACATCGAAGATTGAGAGAAGGTAACTGGACCTAGTTAAACTAGTCAGAGCCACTAATCCAAACGGATAAGGGACGGTATTAAAATCCCTAACCAAGTGGTTTTCCCCCATGTTGTTGCAGTGATTTTCGAGGCCTCAACAGAGTCTTAATCTATCCTCTCTATCCCTTTAACTGTTTGATTCCCTAACTAGGCAAGTGTGGGTGTTACATAGTAATTTGTCACTGTCTTCCTACCAGTCTTCCTACTGTGTCATGAGTCCAAATCATCTAGGCTCATGCTCTCTAATGTTGCCAAATGACCCACTTTGCCAAAGTTTTGATATCATCGTGACTGTTCTAAAAATAAACGCGCTGATGAGCGCTCCAAAACAGACCTAATGCGCTGCCAACGCGGAAGTACACGTGATTCCCGCACTGGTCGGAATTCATGAGACAGCGCATCTGTTACTTATATCTGATCGCACTGATATGAATTTCTTTGTTATTCAGCAGCGATGTCAGCGCTCCAGTGCAGTTATGCACCCGTGATGATCCAGTCTGGGCGAGTTTGTTTTAACAGTCGGCCTTCCAGATGACTCCAGACCTGGTTGTTGGCCTTGTAAATGTCGCCCTCCGTTCTCTGGCATGTATGTTTCGTCATTTGAGCCACCTTCCTTGGAGATAAGCTCATCCTCCCACCATTCATGGAGACTCCTTCTCCTATTTAAGCCTCCACCATTGCCATGAGCTGCTAGTTTGGAATTCATAGTGCTTAGAGTGTTGTTGCTAGTGTGTGAGCTTGATATGTAGCTGGTGTGACAAGTGTGGGATTGCTAGAGAGCTTAAGGAAGGTTGTGAAGTGTTTTGATCTTGTGTAAACTTGTGTGAGAGAGAGTTTTGTCTTGGGAGATCTACCTCCAAGGGTGAATGCTTGAGGGACTTGTTGGCTGGACCCTCTTGAGAAGGATTTGGCATCAGAACTATGGTTGTATTCTTCTTTATTTATTAATAATAGACGACTATCATTATGGTTCCACTCTTATTATGGTATTTGAGTTATATCCTTTCTGACTAATATATATAGTTACATCTACTGGATTTTATGCTTGTGTTTGTATCGTTCTTTGCATGTGCAGGTGTCCAAGCACGAGGATCGTGAGGACTGTGACCAGTCGGGGCAGAGGAACGGGAGCATCAACTCTTCTACAAGTATTAGCATTGGAATCCAGGTAGGCCTTCATCATTGGTCTTTTATTTGTAATTAGAAACCTGCGTGTTAGCGTTGTTTGATTGTTGCTAGACCTTGTTTGGACTAGTAGGGATCGCCTCTGTCCGCAGAGGGGATTTACCTCCACAACAATTTGGTGACTCCGCTAGGGAGTTTTTTACCTTGTTGTTTGATTTGTAAACTTTAGACGGAGCCTAAAGCATGGCCAGATAGCCTTCGAAACGCTATTTCTCTGCATTAGCGAAGTAGATCAAAGCCACTTCAGTACATCTCCGGTTTGGTTTATGAACTGAACAGCTTGGAGCTGGCTTTTGTCCTTTTGTGTTCATTTTTTCCTTGGGTTTGATTTTTTACTCTCTTCTCAAAGTTTGGGGATTAGTTCTCTGTTTTTGGGTTTCTTGGTTCGGTCTGGGAAGTGCCTTGATTGTTTAAAGAGTGATTGCCTTGGTTTGGGAGTTTTTGGCTTGATTGTGATCGTTTTTTAGCGTCATCACGTTTTATAATAAAATAGTCGCGCTGCCATCACATAGCCCTTTCTGTGACTTCCTGATCATCGCGTTAATACACCAAACAGTCGCGACGGTTCTGAAAATCGGACCATCGTGGTTAAGTCGTGTACTTCCGCGCTGACATTGCATTGTTGCTACGCGTGGTTTCTGATCAGCGCATTGTTGCTGTGTATCACCCGCGCTGATTCCTGTAGAATTGGATTTCTTCAATTCTGCCTCCTGAGCCTGTTAGTCTTGCTATCCCTTGTTGTTTTCACTTGGTTTATGACTTGATTTTCATTGTCTGAAGATTGAAGCACTTTCTTGTGAGTCTTGTTGAACGAATCTTGCTTTTTGTCTTGTGACCTAGTTTTATCATTCCAATTTTGTTGGATCAGCTTTGCTTGGTTACTCGTTTGCAGAGGTTCGTTTGCTACTTGCTTGTGGTTTGGTCAAGCCTTCCTCTTTGCTTGCTTTTACTTGGTTGTTTAAGTGATTGTTGTTGAACCAGTCTTCACATTGTTTCGATTACTTCTCACTACCCGGACACGGATCACAGTTGTTTGGGGTCAACCGGTTCTTTTCACATTTGTTTGTTACTATTTCTCAAAAGTTTGTTTAATGCACTTTGCCATCAACAAAAAGAAAAATCTCTTTTGCTTTGTATTAGTTAATGAGAACTAGAAGCTTTTCATTTTGATTAATGATTAGTGATCTCAAAGAAAAGTTTGTGAATTTCCATTAGCTGCATTAGGGAAGCTATTTGTTGTTTTGTGATCATTTCGTTTGAGGGAAAGCCCTCTAACTCTCTTGTAATTAGCATTCATCGAATGGAATGACATATTTTGGCATATAGTTTGCATTTAGGCAATTTTGAGAGATTTCATACGGTAGGGCCTGAAAACCGAAACCTAATTCAAGATCAACCTTAAAATGAACTGAATGAACTTAAAAATGCATTGGAACATAACGCTCATTGTTTAGAGGTCTAGGCTAGAGACGTGCTCTGGCGTCGTTAAACCTAGTCACTTTTGTTTCACTTAAGGTTGGCTGATTCCTCCTTCCGTGACGCAACAAGTGGTCTAGCACGGACTTGAGCTCCCACGTACCGTCGAGTATATGGGGAGACCCCACTAGGTTATCATCCTTTATCCATAGGAAGCCGTGTCTACCGCCTTACAAGTCGTAACGCACCGAACACAGCATTCGGGAAGATTGACTGCCGTACGGGAAGTCCTTGGTTTTCATATGACTGCCAAGGTGTATATGCAGTTTTACGGATTTGTTTGGTAAACCCTTTTGCCTAGCTCTCCAGAGTAGTCACTTTTGATCCTTTTCAGACTCCTTAAACAAAAAGGCTCATCTAAGCATTTGTCACTTCGGGCTCATTAAACATTCGAAGGAGACTAGAGTCATCTTTTTGTCCTTTTCTCGACTCTTAAAAAATGAAAAGATCAAGTTGTGTCCTTGCGTCTTAAAATTTATTCGGCCGTGATTAACATTACCCGGTTAGATGTTGTGTGCGTTAGTTTGAGTAGGGTCCTTTCTCATTAGATTTCCTTAGGTTTTGTTTTGAAGCTTGTCATCCTGGCTGAATCATCGATCCCGTCTCCCATTCCAAGTGATCAAGGGTCTCCGTCTTCTGTTGCTCCTGAGGTACCTGTTGTGAGTGATACTCTCCCTGTTATCCCGAGTATCCAACCGATTAACTCTCGTGCTCTGGAGGACGAGGATTATGAAATTCATTGGAACCCCATTTGGGAGCCCGACGAAGACAATATTCCTTTTACCCCTCCTGGTGTTTCGTCCCCAATGTCTACCTCTCACATGGATGAGACATCTCCTAGAGTGAGTGAGGCACCTGTTTTGTCGAGTATCGAAACTCCTATCCTAGCCACTTCTCCGGTACCCTCACGCTATAAGTCGTTGAGGGATAATGTGGGTACTAGGATCCCTACTTCCAGTACCATGTGGGACCTCCGCATCACTCCCACTATGGGATCTTTTGTTTCACAAGTTCACAGTACACCCGTCACTTCAGTTCCAACGAATCTGACTGTTTGTGTAGCACATTCAACTCCGGTTGTTAGTGCCATTACGGCATCTTCAGCTGTGACTACTGGTGCTGGTCCGCCTCACGGCCAAGTGAGTAGTGGTCAGTCGGCACATACACCCAGAGTTGTTCATCCTGCACAAAGTGCACCACCCTCTTCTGGTCCCATTCCAGGAGTGGGGCCATATGATCAGTATATGAAAGCTGTCCAGGATCCGAACGTGCAAGGTCCATTTTATTATTACGATTATACTGGTCAGTTTCTTTATCTTTCCAGACCCTTGCCTACTCAACCTGTTGTTGAGGTCTCGGTACCATTATCCATTGCTTGGGGCGCCACCACTTACCATGGGGGCCAAGCAATTCCTGCACAGCTTCAGGGACCGCCTAACCAAGGCCAGTCGTCTTACGCACAAACCCCCCAATGGCAGCAATATTACGACCAGTCTTACCCAGGATAGCCTGGGGGCGCACAAGGACAACCCTATCAGGGACAACCTTCGGCCGCTGGTGGTCCATCTTTCACTTATCTGACTCAACCTTCTGGCAATCCACGGCAACCTGGTACCCAGCAAGGTCACCCGTCTGGGCAGCCAGGACAACCTTACATCCAACAAGGTCAACCTGGTGTCCAGCAAGGTTATCCCTTTGGACAAATAGGACAAACTTATATTCAACAAGGACAACCTGGAGTCCAGCAGGGGTACCCTTCTGGGCAGGGTGGTCAACCTTACGTACAGCAAGGCCAACCCACTGCCCAGCCTAGTCATCCTTCTGGACAAGTTGGTCAACCTCAGGGTCAATCGGCCGTCCAGCCTGCTCAGCCATCTATTCCGCAAGGACAACCCTCGGTTGCACAAGGGCAACCTAATACCCAGCAATCTCGTCCTTCTGGGCAAACGGGTTCGTCCCAAACCCAACCAGGACAACCTTCCGGCTAGATGGTCCAAGCTCAACCTGTTCAAGGACATCCTTCTGGGCCCCACACTCAAACTGGTCTTTAGATCCAAGGTGGGTTGCAATCCCAACCTTCTTACCAAGCGCAGCCTGGTTACCAGGCTCAGTATGGAGCTCAGCAACCGTATGGTTACCAGCAACCCCAGGGGCAAACTCAGTTAGCCCCTTATCAAAATTATCAACAAATGCAGGTCACCCCTTATCAGAATTATCAGCAACAATATGTTGCGCCTGCAAGTCAAGTTGCTAATCCATGGGGTGCTGGGGGGCAGATCCAGAGTCAACTATCTACTTATAGATAGAACCCCTATGGATAGAATCCCTATGGGCAGAACCCTTATGGGCCAAGCCCGTCCGGACAAAGTCCATGGGGGCAACCACCACCTGGTTGGAACTCTGGTACTACCTCTTTTCCACGGCCACAGATGTCCTTCAATCCTCAGTTACCTTTCTTAGCGACATTGGAACTGCCAGATGTGTCCAAATTGACTAATGATCCCATTCTTCATAATCCATATTGGCCACCAGTTCCAACCAAGATACCCGGTGATTGCCCGAAATTCGATGGCAAAGCTGGCGAGGACCCTCAAGCCCATGTCATGACCTATCACCTTTGGTGCTCATCAAACTCGTGGCTTGATGATTCCATTTGGCTCTGCCTCTTCCAAAGGACTCTCACCGGTTCGGCCGCTAAGTGGTATATTGAGTTGAATCGCGGATCCTTTCAAGATTTCAACTCGTTGGCAATGGCATTTCTGACTCACTTTTAGTTGCCCATTCGGTATGAGACAGGGATGCATCTCCTTACGTCTCTCAAACAGGACAAGGCCACGCATATATCCGATCATATACATGAATGGAGACGGCGTCGTCGTTTGATCAAGTTCTGGATTCCTGATCAGCTCCTAACCGATTGGTTTACAACCTCCTTTGTCCCTGCTATCGTGCGAGACATTGCTATGGGAGCTTGTGTAACTGAAGAGCAAGCTATCGCACGTGCTCAGTACCTCGACTTAGTTTATTCTCAGTCAGGTACTTTATATGATTATTTGCCAGACGCCTCGAGACCCGGAACATCCAAATCTCCGCCAAAGCCATCTGTTGACGGTGTTATTGGCTTTGTAAACGCATCTTCAAAGAAATCATCCGCGAACCCTGGGAAGCAAAAACCGAATGCTCCTAGCGAAAACACTTCTCAGGGTCAATCTAAGTCTGGAAACACTTCCGAGGTTAACACCGTCCAGTCCACCACGGCGGATAAATCCTCGAAAGGAAAAAAGAAGGGGAAAGCCAAGAATAAATCTGAACAGCCCAGACAGGACTCCCCTAAACCTCCACCCGAGGAAGGAGCCAAACGTAAACCTAAGTATCCTTGTCTTATCTATGATGAGGATCACTATACTAAAGATTGCCCTAGGTGGTCCGAAGTTAGTCGATTGTTGAAAGGTGCTCCTGGGACTCCTTCTGTGCTTAAAGAACCTTTCCCTTCACAGAAAACTCAAATGGTGGCAGATCCATCACAACCCTTTTCTTCATTTGGCTCTCAAGTATTTATGGCTGGGACGATCCTCGTCCACATCACTACTCGAGAAAAAGAATATCCGTCGCATGCCAGGAAAGAGCCTGAGGTCTCCTCCAGCGCTCCTCCATCCAGTTCTGGTCCACTCCATATCGAGAGACCTAGCACTGAGACGCCTATCCGACCCCCTCTAAAAGGTGTACTCCGAAAGTCTGCTTACAACCCTAATGCTCGTGCTGCCCAGCACTACAGCATCGTTGAGGACTTAGCTCAGGCTCCGTCTACTATGTCTGCCTTAGAAGTGCTCTAGAGCTACCCCTCCCAGAGGAAGTCCTTGCTATCAGCCATCGGTGGCATAGACCCAGCTGACTCGGATCTGATTTCTTTTGACCTCGAGGGCCATACGCCGAGACTGCCTCACCAAATCGCTTTCCTCATACATGTCATTATCAATACTAAAACGATTCATCGTACAGTCATTGATGAAGGTGCTTCGACTTGCATCATGTCTGTTACCTGTTGGAAAGCTATTGGTTCTCCGATGCTAAGCCAGTCTCCTACAACATTGGAAGCCTTTGACGGAAGAGAGTCCCGTCCTTATGGTATCCTCCAACGATTTCCTATCTCTTTGGAAGGAAAGACGGTCGAAGTGGAGGTCGAAGATGTCGATGCTAATCTTACCTACAACCTCCTCCTCGGACGTAGCTGGACATACGCCATGCAAGCCATGACTTCCTCTCTTTTCCGTGTCATTCGTTTCCCTCATCAAGGGAAGATTGTCACCGTGGACCAGCTCTCCTTCTTCGCCTCCTCTTCCAAAGGTAATGTGCCTTTCGTGGAGCATACCTCCAAATCATGTGAGAGTGTGGGAGCCAGACTCTTTAAAGATCCCGCCCTGATGGGTGTCTTTTCCCTCCCACCTCCTAATCTCGCTCCTATTAATATGATTTCCGTGCGCTCTGATCCGTGGGTCCTTCCTCCCGCTAATCAGCTAGAATCTTGGGGCGATGTGATGCCATTGAGTCCCGCCGAGCTCAACTACGTTGAAATCGTTGCTGCATCGGCTCCCCCTCCTGAACCTGCTCCTCCGAGCAGCGTTCCCGACTCGTATGTTCATTCCCCTTGGCTTGGAGATGACGCTACTTCAGATCCATTAAAGGAAATATTTCCTTCCGATGAAGCCATTATAGAGACCATGTCTCTTGAGGAACCTCCTTGGTCTGATCATCACCATTGTTCCTCGTTCCTCCCTGCCCATTAGGAAATGATCGCCTATCTCAAGCGGTTTGCTTCTTGTATCCCATTTCAGCCCCTTCAAACACCTATTCAAGTTTATCAAGTGTCCTCTGAAGGAAATATGGGAAACATTACACAGACCCAACCCATCGACATCTCTGCGAAACCAGGGATTGTTGAGCATATTCACATTGGAGTCACTTGCATTTCGGAGGAAATTCAGCTCTACACCGATCTCTTTCTCGAATTTCGTGATGTCTTTGCTTGGTCCTACGAAGAGATGCCCGGCATTGACCCTAGCATAGTGGTGCATGAGATACCTACGTATCTAGGTGCTAAGCTCGTTCGTCAACGTCTACGCCCCGTGCACCCCCGAAAGGCTGCAGCCATTAAAGCAGAAGTTGAAAAGCTTCTCAAGGCTGGTTTCATTTACCCCATTCCACTTACGGATTGGGTTTCTAACATTGTCCCTGTGAACAAAAAGCAGGGTACTATTCGAGTCTGTGTTGATTATCGTGACATCAACCGCGCCTGTCCTAAAGATAACTTCCCCACACCCTTCATCGATCAGCTCGTTGATGAATGTGTGGAGAGCGAAATCTATTCATTTATGGACGGTTTTTCTGGGTATAACCAGATCAATATTGCACTCTTCGATCAGCATAAGACTGCTTTTATCTATTCTTGGGGCACTTTTTCTTACAAGAAGCTCCCTTTCGGTTTGAAGAATGTCGGTGCTACCTTCCAACGTGCAATGTCCTATGCTTTTCATGACATCCGTCACATTGTACAACCGTACCTGGATGATCTACCCGCTCATTCAATCAAACGCCAAGACCACCCTTCCCATCTTCATGAAATCTTTCTCCGCTATCGACACTACCGCATCAGGCTCAATCCTCATAAATGTGTCTTCTGCGTTGAATCAGGCCGACTACTCGGGTTTATCGTCTCCCAAGAGGGCATCCGTCTCGATCTCCTTAAAGTCGAGGCTATTTTGAATCTTCCTCCCCCTGCTTCTTTGCACCAGTTGCAGAGCTTGCAGGGCAAAGAAAATTTCTTGAGACGATTCGTTCCGAACTATGCCGAAGTGGCTAAAGGCTTTACACGGTTATTGAAGCAAGATACTCCCTTTCGTTGGGATGCTATCGCTCAGTAGTCTTTCGAGCATCTCAAGGGTCTCCTTGCTTCTGCTCCATTATTGCGACCTCCGAATTACCATCGCGATTATACTCTGTATCTGGCCACCGCCGATACCACTATCGGCATGGTTCTCATGCAAGACGACAATGATGACAATGAGCACGTCATATATTACCTCAGCCGCAACCTCTTAGACACGGAAACTTGATACGCTTACATCAAGAAGTTGGCATTGGCCACTGTTTGTGCCGTCCAACATTTCCGGCATTATATCTTGTTGCGCACCACGACCGTGATTTCTGATTGCAACCCGATGACGTACATTTTGTCACGTCAGTTGCTGGGGGGCAAATACTCAAAGTGGATCGTCATCCTCCAAGAGTTTGACTTGGAATTCACTGCTGCCAAGTCTAAGAAGTCCCTGGTATTTGCTGAGTTACTTTGATCTTTTCCATCTCCTTCTGCACCCTCTCACTCATAGGATCATATCCCGGACGAAACTCTTTTTCTGATCAGCACCCTCGACCCCTGGTACGGGGATATTATTGTATATTTGTAGACGTCCTCTTTGCACCCCGCTGTATCCAAGGATGCTCGGCGGCGGATCCGTCATCAGTCTCAACCCTACCGTATTATCAGGGACACCCTGTACCGTCTCGGCATTGACTCCATCCTCCGCCGACGTCTAACTCTCGAGGAAGCTGAGCGAGTCCTGAATGACTGCCACTCTGGCGCTTGTGGTGGTCACATGTCCGGATATGCCACAGCTCAAAAAATCCTTCGCACTGGTTATTTCTGGCCCTCCATTTTTAAGGATTGCATTCTTGCTGTCCGTTCATGTCATGCATGCCAGATATACCAGCGGAAGATGCGTGCGCCACCAGCTCCGCTGCACCCTGTTGTCACCGTTGGCCCATTTGCAAAATGGGCCATTGATTATACGACCTATAAGCCTTGCTCGGCCGGGAGGCATGGGTTTATTATCGTTGTCGTCGATTACTTTACAAAATGGGCCGAGGCGATGCCCACATTAACTGAATACGGTCACATAGCGGCGCAGTTTTTGTTCAACCATGTTATTACGCGGTTCATAGTTCCGCAGGCCATCGTCACGGATCATGGGAAGCATTTCTGTAATCACATGATGACCGAACTGACAACCCAACTAGGCTTACGACATGATAGTTTGACCCCATACTATCCTCAGTCCAACAGCCAGGTTGAAGCTGTTAACAAGATTTTGGTTACGATGCTTCAACGTACTGTTGACATGCATAAGTCTAATTGGCATCTAATGTTGTTTCCCGCCTTGTGGGCCTACTAAACCTCTGTGAAGGATGCCACCGGTTTCACTCCATTTCAACTAGTTTACGGACTAGAGGCTACCCTTCCTATAGAATGTGAAATCCCTTCGTTAAAAATAGCCGTCGAGTTGCTTCCAAACACTACTCCAGTAGAGGAACAACTTCTTTACCTAGAATGGCTGGACGAGACCCATCGCCTAGCCTCTCTAGCTATCAAAGCTCAAAAGAAGAGAGTTAAAACTCACTTCGACCATACCATCCATCCTCGTTCCTTTGTTGAGGGAGATCTAGTCTTGCTATACGACCAAGAAAATGACAAGCTAGGGGCAGGAAAACTCGAGCCCATGTGGCTAGGCCCTTATATTGTAAAGAAAGTTTTGCAGAAGGGGGCATATGAGCTAGTTGACTACGAAGGTAATCCTCTCGATAAACCCCGCAATGGGCTGTACTTGAAAAAGTACTATGCATGATTCCATGCACTTCGATTTGTACATGCGTGTGTTCTAGCAAGTGTGTTGTGTGTGTGTGTTTTCATGTTTTTGGCTTGGTGTGAAGGTGTGATTGCCCCTTATTGTGTTTTTTCTTCTTGTGCAGATGTCGGATGCACCTTATGTTGGTTTCGCTGATGGTGCCTGCCGCAGCACTCGCAATTTGTCCTCTGCGGCGTGGGTGATCTACGATCCTCACAGTGAGTTGATAGATCTTCAAGGTGTGTGTTTAGGTTGTACTACAAACAATGTCGTTGAATATAGTGTTGTCATTGAATTATTAGCCGAGGCAATTAATCTCAATATTTGTACATTGGTTGTTAACCTGGACTCTCAACTTTTCGTCCATCAGCTCAATGGGCAATATTTTGTCAGAGACCGTCACATTTTAAGGTTGTATTTACGTGTTAAATTGTTAGAAAGGAATTTTGATTTCATCACATATCAACATATTCCACGACGATTAAACACATTATCTGATGCTTTGGCTAATCATGTATTAGATAGACATTTGCATAATTTATAATCAAAACATCATACAAGCAAGAACATAAAAGCACAATAATAAACCATAGGAATATGTATATATATATATATATATATATATATATATATATATATATATATATATATATATATATATATATATATATATATATATATATATATATCATGTGGCGCACCAAGGCGCTCAAAAATAAGTGTACATGTCTAGATAGGGCCTGTGTTCTCTGTACATCTGAGACACATGTCTCTCAAAAAACCACCAGTAGGAAACAGAGACCTAGATATCTACTGTGGTGGGTTGTGCTCCTTATAATCCACAGCCGCTCGTGCCACCCGTCTCAAAAGGCGGTGCATCCTAGGTTCTACTCCCATTGTATGGATCTGAGATGCTATGGGGACCTCCTCTATCCCCTGGTAATCTGGAATTCTTGACAGCAAGCCCTCGAGGTTCTGTATCACGGTCTCCATCGTATCGTCTCCCGGAGGAGCCAGGGCCAGAGCTCCAATGCCCTATGCATCCCTCCGCGCCTCTGGGGCCAGGCCAAGGGGTCTCATTGGTCCTACATCTACATACCATAGCATTCATCGTTAGGACATGTACATACAAAATATCTTGTAGATAAGTCTTCATGCAATAACTTTCTTCACCAACTCTTCAAAAGAAAATAAAAAACATCACAAAAATGAAAAAATCAAAAAATGAGATCAAGTGGCTTACCACCATGATCCCACTGCTCTCCAGGGGGTTGTTGTTGATTTCTCTTGAAGAAGTTCTTATGCTGTAATCCTTTCAGAGTTAATAAAGAAAGTGATGGAATTTCTCAAAGTTCTGAAGTGTTGAATGCGTTCTGGTGTTTGTTGAACACTGCAGGATTCCTGTGTACCTCACAATACAATAAGTTTTTCTGTAACTCTCTTTGTTATGTGTTTCAATCTGTACAATCCATATATGTTTCTAATTTCTAAGTATTTAGCAACAAAGAAAAAGAATAACCTTCAGGATTTATTCATGCAATACCCTGAGTTCAATCTCTGTTGTTAATGAATGTTTTCTTCAGCTATAATCTTGATAAGTGTAATTCTTAATTGCTGCACTTTCAGAATATATCTTTCACAGTGACCTTTGTTTCAGGAATTCAAGTTTGCTCCTGAGCAACATGTTTCACTTTCACATCACCAGCTTAATGGAGAATTCTTAATTGCTTTCTGTTGGCTGACCATACATCACCACTTAAGTTTAAATTTTGTTTGTTTGAGATACTCAATAGGCCCTGCAGTCTGAACATCATCACTCCAGCATTTCAAAACATTTCACAGCTCTAGACTCCATTGCCCAATGATATACTACTGTCTGAACACTACATCTTAAGCACTGAAAGAAGTCCTTCAACCAAAACATAAACCAAAAACCTGAGCACAATAGCTAGCCTAAAACACTATCAAACAGAGACAAATCATAAAGAGAGAGCCCTCTCTGATTACAGTTTGGCTAGAAACTGTAATCCAAAGATTGGTTAGTGGTTACCCCGGCCGTATTCCCTTGGGAGTCATAGGGAACAACCTGGGTGTTAACATAATTGGCGACTCCACTGGGGACTTCCTCAAGATTTTCTAATTTCTGTTTATCTCTTGAAAGCTGCTCATTCCCTTTGCTGCTAGCTTTGGAAAATATACAGTAAGTTCAAAATCTTGTCTGGCCTCTGTAGACACAAAAATATCCTGCAAAATACTAAAAAGACGTTTAGAAACTGGCTCCTAAAAAGGAAACCAGACACACTAGGTCAAACCCTGACCCAAACCCACAAGCTGTTTTTGAAAATCCTAATATAATCCCTAGAATAATTAGGAAGCAGCAAAGGCAGGAAAATCATAGTGATTTGAGTCCTGAGACAGCCCACCCTGAACTGGTTCCTACCCCTATCAAGGTTCTATTTCACTCTACCCCTGTCTCCCCCAGTTCACCATCTACATCTCAAAGCCCTCCTTTCACATCTTCACCCACTGCACATATCCCCTTGAACAACACTCTAGGTGCTGCTACACCTGTTACCCCTGTAGTACACACCGTTCCGTTTATCCCAGTTGCCCCTGTAAATCCCCTAAACCTTGTGAATATGGCTAACAGATATGCACCCCTGCAAATACCAGCTAATGCTGCAGCTCTACCCCAAGACTACCAAACCAAAATCTCATATTTTGACTCCACTGGTCATCTCACAGCTACTCAGCATGCCAAAAGGATGCAAGACCATTTTGAGACCTATGAAATAGATGATGACAGTGTGAGAATGAGGATGTTTGTTCAAAGTCTGACTGGGGATGTAAGAACTTGGTTTAGATCCCTGAATGCAAATTCCATCACAACTCCTGATGAGCTGTATCAAGCCTTTACTAACAGATGGGAGAAAAAGAAAGATCCTCTGCACATACTTGGTGAATATGACACTATCAAAAGAGGTCCCCAAGAGACTGTTTTGGAGTATTGTGCAAGATTCAACAATGTATATAACGCAATCCCACAAAATTTAAGACCCCCTCCTGATTTAGCTTTGTACAAATTCCCTGATGGTTTTGACCCTGAAATGGCCTATCAGTTAAAGGAAAGAGACCCTCAAACCCTTGCAGAGGCCCAAAGGGTTACTGTCACAGTGGAAGCTAACCTGATTGCCAAAAGAAACAGAGCAAGGTTGGAAAAAAGAACAGCCTTCAAAGAAGAACCCTCTGCTTTTGATCAAAGCTGGATGCAATACTCAATGGAATGAAAAGATTGGGTGATAGAGTGGGATCGGTTGAGAGAAAATCATCATGGGAAGCACCACTGAACAACCCTCCTAGGAATCCAAATTTTAGGAGAACTCAAAACCCAAACGTTGGCAAGGCCAGTGCTGACCAAGACATAAGACCCCCTTTCCAAGAAAACTATGCTGAAACTTCCACATCAACTGAACCCAATGAAGATTCTCAGATTAATTTAATGGGTCTAGATGGTGAAAGTCAAGTCTTTTTGACACAAGAAGATCATGAGGATGAGGTAATCAAGTTGTTCCCAATCAAATCAGGTGAATCCTTTGACTTTAAACAAGGCTATGACATTGCTGTTTATGAAGTCCATAAACAATACAAGCTAAGGAGCAGAACTATGAATGTAAATCAGCCTGAAAAGATAAAGGATAATCAGCAGCCTAAAGGAGCCATAGTCACAGAGCTTAATGACAAAACAGATTCACTTGCAAAAGAAGTAGTCGTTGAAGAAGTCACTGAACCAGCTGCTGCAAAACAGCAGCCCATGGACACATCTTCCTTGCACCCTAACCTAAATGTTACTCCTCAAGAGATGAGTAAAAAAGACAAGCCTCAAAATCAGGATAAGAATCAAGAGGAAGAGTTAGTGAACAAGGAAAGAAATGTCATCCACAGCCAAAAGACCCAATCTGAAAAACCTTTTGACCTAGAAACTGAAATTAGTAAATTGAAGATAGCAATTCCTCTGTCAGAATTGGCCAAACACACCATCTACAAACAACAAATCAAAAAGTCTCTCTAACTTACTAACAACAAAGATGATGTTAATGTGCTGGATGATACCCCAGAGCTACTTTTTGGCCCAGAAGTGGATGGAAAGACAGCAGGTGTAGGCATTTTTCCTTTCTATGTCAGCCTGCATGTTCATGACAAAATATTACACAATGCAATGTTTGACTCAGGTGCCTCTCACAACCTGATGCCCAAATCAGTCATGGAAAGACTAAACCTGGATATTACAAGACCATACAAGGACCTGTTCTCCTTTGATTCAAGCCAAGTCAAGTGCTTAGGCCTAATAAAAGATCTATGTGTGTCTCTTGTTCAGTACCCAAACAAAACAATTCTAATGGATGTTGTAGTTGCTGACATCCCACCCAAGTATGGGATGTTGTTATCAAGGTCATGGGGGGCTAAACTTCAAGGTTCCCTGCAGTTAGATATGTCATATGCCACCATCACTGTTTTTGGGCAACCAAAAAGACTATACAGAGAAACACTCATGAAATACATGGTCAGCAGTGAAAAAAAGCCTCAAAATTTTCCCATATATGCTGTCCATTCTGACATAGACTCATATATTCTCTTCAATGACAATACAACTCTCTCAAATAATGATGTTGAAACCAAGACACTCATACAAGAGGAAAATACCAATGAGCAAAATGCTACCCATGAAACAACACTCAATCAATCACTAAACACTGTTGCTGCTCTAGTAATCAAGGATATTCAATTAAATGATAAGACTGTCCTAGAACACAAACCAGATGAAAAACCAGATCTGCAACTAACAATTCCAGCTCATGAACAGATCATTAACTCTCCCCTACAACAAAAAATTCTATGGTTCCTTGAATTTGATGGCTCAGTCAACAAATTAGGGGCAGGAGCTGGAGTTTGGGTACACAATAAAGAAAACAGTCATGCAGAAGGCAGAGCCTATAGATTAAACTTCAGATGTACTAATAACATGGCAAAATATGAAGCTCTTTTACTAGGCCTCAAGTTAGTAAATTTCTTGCAAGCTGCCAGGGTTTCAATCATGGGAGATTCAGATTTAGTCATCCAACAAGTGAAGGGAAATTTTGTCACAAATGACAAAAGATTAAGGTCTTATAGGTCTGCTGTTGCTGAAGTACTAAACTCTTTCTCTGAATTCCAAATCACTAAAATTCCTAGAACCCACAATCTGCATGCTCATAGTTTAGCCACATTTGCAAGTACCTGCAAGCTGCCTTTTGAGCCCCATCATTGCTTTACAGCTGAGGTAAAACACAGACCTTCTGTCCCAAACAATGTCAAAGACTGGCAGGTATTTGAGGATGATGCACAAATAAACAATTGCTTGACCTTGCAACAAGATTTTGCTGGACTAAATATTGACACTGACAGAGCAAGTCAATCACAAATACTTGACAGAGCAAGTCAATCACAAATACAGTTTCAACAGATTACTCACCCAATATCACCTAGAACAGCAAAACAAATACTACACCCAACCATTTTCAACAAGGAAAACATTCAGCAAATTCAACCAATCAGTTGTGAAGAAGTGGCCAATGCTGAGGCTGAAATCATAGAGCTGAAAGACAATTTTCTGCCAACAGGCCTAACTCCACTAGAGGACATCTTTGATTTAAATGACATTCCCACAAAACCAAAAATGCAGCCCTTAAATGCAGCCATTGAAGAATGCAACATTGGTACCATTGACAAGCCCAAAATAATAAAATTGTCTGCATCTTTACCTCCTGATCAAAAGCCTAAATACATTGACCTCTTCAAAGAGTTCCAGGATGTCTTTGCATGGAGCTATGAGGATTTAAAATCCTATGACACCTCTGTAATTCAACATACTATCCCTCTCAAGCCTGATCAAAAACCCTTTAAACAAAAATTGAGGAGAATCAATCCTGTGCTCCTCCCAGCAATGGAACAAGAGGTACAGAAAATGTTCAAGGCAGGCATCATAGCACCTATCAGATTCTCTGAGTGGATTTCAAACTTAGTTCCTACAAGAAAGAAAACTGGTGAAATAAGGCTGTGTGTGGATCTAAGAAATCTGAATCAGGTATCCCTCAAAGACAACTATCCCTTACCCAAGATGGACCACATTCTCCAGAGAGTGGTAGGGGCCTCAAGGATCTCTTTACTTGATGGATTCTCGGGTTTTAACCAAATCTTAGTACACCCTGATGATCAAGACAAAACTGCATTCACAACCCCATGGGGAACTTTCAAATATGTAAAAATGCCTTTTCGATTGAAAAATGCAGGGGAAACTTTTCAAAGAGCAATGGATATTGCTTTTGCCAAAGAGATTCATGACTTCCTTGTCATTTACTTAGATGACCTTACACCTTTCTCAAAATCAGATCAAGAACATTTGAAACATTTAAGACAGATTTTCCTAACATGTAGGAAATATGGAATCTCCTTGAACCCCAAGAAATCCTTATTTGGTTTGGAGGAAGGTAAGCTACTAGGGCATATCATTTCAAAATATGGCATTAGAATTGACCCAGATAGGATACAGGCTATCTTACAAATGCCCCACCCAAGAAATATCAAAGAGTTGCAAGGATTCTTGGGAAAAATCAATTTCTTGAGAAGGTTTATCCCAAACTTAGCAGAACTAATCAGACTACTAAATAATATGCTAAAGAAGGATTCAAAAGTAAAATGTACTGTTGAAGCCAATCAAGCTTTTGAAGGTATAAAATTGGCCCTTACTTAGACTCCAGTCTTGACCAATCCTCAATTTGACAGAGAATTTATCATTTTCTCTTTTGCCTCCCAGCATACTATTTCTGCTGTTTTGTTACAGAAAGATGACCAAGGAAATGAGAAGCCAATTGCTTTCTTTAGCAGAGCTCTTAGAGATGCTCCCCTAAAATACCAAATCATGGAGAAACAAGCTTATGCTTTGGTTAACGCCATTAAGGACTTCAGGATTTACATCCTTTATTCACATGTTATAGCTTATGTACCAAGCCCTATAGTCAAAGACATTCTCACTCAAGAAAACCTAGAGGGCAGAAGAGGAAAGTGGATTGCCAACATTTTGGAATTTGATATTGAAATAAAACCTACAAAACTAATAAAAGGGCAAGGTTTGGCCAAACTAATGACAGAAGCAAACTTTCAAGCCTTAGACATCAACCAGCTGGACAGTGAACCGGAGCTGGCGACTCCAAAGATCAATGTAGCCTTTGAACAATCCCCTTGGTACTCTGATATATGTTATGTAATACAAAACCTGTGTGCTCCCCCAGGATTGTCCAGAACTAAATGTAGGTTCCTAAAAATGAAAGCTTCTAAATTCTGTGTTATGGATGGAAATTTACTTTGGAAAAACCATGAAGGGATATTGTTACACTGCTTAATTGAGAATGAAACTAAGAATATCATAAAAGAATTTCATGCAGGTGACTGTGGTGGACACTTGTATTGGAAGTCCACTGTGGATAAAATAATAAGGGCTGGTTACTACTGGCCCACCCTGTTCTCTGATGTCAAGAAATTCACCACCTCATGTCATAAATGTTAAGTGTTTGAGGGAAAGAGACAGTTACTGCCACCCTTAAGGCCTATTGCAACAGAGAGACCTTTTCAACAATGGGGCTTGGATTTCATTGGGGAAATTCATCCCTCATCTTCAGGCCAACATAGATGGATCTTAACAGCCACAGACTACTTCACCAAGTGGATTGAAGCTGCTCCATGCAGACAAGCAAATGATTCAACAATCATTCAGTTTTTGGAGAATAACATATTGGCTAGATTTGGTTGTCCTGACAAAATAATAACAGACAATGCTGCTGCTTTCAGATCCAAGAAAATGGTGAATTTCTGCCACAAATTTCACATTACCTTAGGCCATTCTACTGCATACTACCCCCAAGGAAATGGCCTTGCTGAGTCTTCAAATAAAAGCCTGGTAAACATTATAAAGAAAGTGCTAGAAGAGAACAAAAAGAATTGGCATAAGAAGCTTGTGAATGCTCTATGGGCAGATAGACTAACGACCAAGAGATCAATTGGGACCAGCCCATATGAATTGGTGTATGGATTAGAAGCCAAGTTTCCTTCATCACTAGGGGTACCTGTTATGAAACTTCTTCAAGAAAGCCAAGCTGAACCAAATGATATGCAAAGAAGGATCAATCAAATCATATGTTTACAGCAAACTAGAGACCAAGTTTTCAGCAGAGTTCAAGTTCTACAAGAAAAATTAAAGAAGGCCTTTGACAGAAGAACTAAGGCAGAAGATTTCAACATTGGTGACAAAGTCCTCAAGTGGGATTCAAGAAGAGAGGATAAGGGAAAACATGGAAAATTTGATTCCCTTTGGAGAGGACCATTTGCTGTCCAAGCAGTACAAGGAAACAACACTTATTTCCTTAAAAGTCTTAATGAAATTGATTTGGATGAAGGTCCTGTGAATGGCAGGATGCTGAAGCACTATTTTGACTATCACCCATAAGTGCAGCCTGAGGTTCCATTGTACATATTCAAGTGTATATATTACTTTCTGTGAAAATGTAAAAATGCAGTTTCTCAAGTTTTATTAACTATCAGAAAAAGATAAATAGATTCAGAGATCTACCAAGAAGGAAAGTGCTCAATTTTTTGCATTTCAAAGCAGCATACTTCAAGTTTGGTAAAAGAAGTCAAGGGGCAAGGCATTCTGACCTGTTGTTCTTGGTCTTTCAAATGAAAAACCATCCCCATGTGGAGCCACTGTTAGCTACCTATATCAATAGGTTTCATATTTCATGATTGACAATGAAAAGTTCCAAATATGCTCTGCTTTGATCATGCAAAGATCACATATTTCCAAGAGAAAACAATCTGTGTATATAGCTTGATGTTGTCTAAATTTTGATGGATGGTCCAACAACCTAATCTGGATCATGCCATGTTTTAAATTTTCAGTTGTAGAATAGAGAAAGAAGTCTGTCCAAACTGTTTAATCTTGGCAGACAAGTAGTTTAGGTAAAGAAAAAAGGCTCCCAACTGCTTAATCTGGGACCTTGGAAGAAATAAGGGTAGAAGTAGATAGAAAAACAAAAGAAAAAAGCCAAAGAAAAGAAAAGGCAAATAAGGGTCTGCAAGCCTAAGTGCACCCTCTAAGAAGAAAACAAAAAATGCTAGGCAAATAGATGGGTAGGCAGTTGGGGTTGCAGAAATGTCATTTCTTACAAATTGAAGGTGTGTTAGCCTTGTTCACAAAGCAAAATCAATGAAGTGAGAAGGTGTTCTTCTCCATCAGGTTGCAGCAAAGCAAAGAAGCATGTCTAACTTCCCACTTATCCCCTTTCCCATTCATTACTAATATCCCCTCATCAGCTGAGATTCATGGAAATATTGGTGGTTTTATGGTGGTTCTTAGTCCTATTAGAAGCCACATTTCTTGTCTAAATCTCTTTTCATTTTGATCTACTCCCTAAGCTAAGTTATTTTCAAATAAACTTAGTAATATTACCCCTCATCCCCTTTTTCATCCATATTAACCCTAACTCTATTATATAATTCCTCTATGTTACCTTTTCCCCTAAGTATTATAACACCATGGTGTATAAACCCCAAACATTGTATAAATATCCCTCCCCTTGGCATTATAGCCATATTTTCTCTGTCAGGGATCAAAATGGCATCTGGTCACTTTGATGAACCTAAGTCTAACCCCCCTCCCCCCTTCTGAATTCATTTGACCCATTAAAACCTTCCTTTGCTGAGAGAACCTTATAAAAGACCCATTTTTACCCATACCCGCTTTCAATTGCAAAATAATATCAAAACCCACTTTTGT
The DNA here is from genome assembly GCA_031772625.1 of Pinus tabuliformis. NCBI lineage: Eukaryota > Viridiplantae > Streptophyta > Pinopsida > Pinales > Pinaceae > Pinus > Pinus tabuliformis. Next base: position 268,515,629 of record CM062812.1, read on the forward strand.
TCGCTTATCTAAAGTGTCGGGGCCACATTATTTTTGCATTGGAAAACATTACAAAATACCATATCCCAAAAGATTTTCCGCCGAGCACTAATCCCGAAAGAATTATTATTTTAATCCCGCCCCCCTTCCGTATTGACCGATCACCTCATCAACCCGTCAACCGTCCGATCTAGCGCTTTTGATCGGACGGCCATTATACATATCGGGTTGGGCCCGACATCCGACAATTAGCACCCAAGAAACTGTCAGAGGGTGACGTCAGGCCTCTGCCACGCGTCGCCCTCACAATTTCTCGGGTTGCCCTCTGACAAAACCATCGCCGTATGGTAGGCGGTCCGAGAAAACCATTACCGCTTTTTCGTTTACCACCAGTTTTGCCAGGCCCTCGTCATCACCGCGTCATCACCACGTCACTGCCACCCCGCCGTCGCATCAGCTCCTTCGTCCGCCCCCGCGCTGACATGTCTGCCACTTCATCATATCCGTGGACCACTCATGGCTCGCCACATCACCCGATGACGGCATGCTGACGTCATCCAACCTTGACCCCACCTGATGACGTCATGCTGACGTCATCCCAAAAACGCGCCAATATGCCAAAAATCCATATTTTGGCCAATTTTCGCATTTTTTCATACTTTTTGCAAATTCGCTGTTGCTTTCTCTGCATGGTCTCTTCACGTCCAAACTTGCACCACCTTGCTGAAATCGATTTGGAGACCTCCGGCGCGCCATTTCTACATAGATTCGTGACCGTTGCTCGCGGTTTACCAGGTATTTACCTTTGTAAATCCTTCATATGCCTAATTTGTCTGTGAATTCCCTCAAAAAGCTTAAAAGACACCGAAACTGATAAATTGCCGGCAAAATTCCTGTGCCTAGCCCACATTCACAACCGTGAGGTCGAAAAGCACCAGTTGAGCCTTGTTTGCCCACATTTTCATAAGAAACTGTACTTTGTTCGCGCAATCGCGAACCAGTCACTCAAACTGTACATACCTGCTAAAAGAGACAGATTGATACCAGACATTGGTCTTATTTACACTTCAAAGCAATATTTCAAATTGCTGCAGCTGTTCATTTGCCCTCTATTCCTTGAAATTCACATTTCCATTGTAAAGAAACTCCTCCGGGTTGCTCTGATCATTTAGAACCAGTTTACATACAAATCTGAAGCCTTATTAGCTATGGAGACACCAATAGCCCTGAATGTTCAGCCTCTGAATGCCCCTCACAAGGAGATAGCATGGAAAGCCCTGGGAGATGTAGATTATCAGATGTTAGATTGGTTTCCAATGGGTTCCAAGTTCAATATTCACATGCTAAATGAATTGAAAGACCAACACCTAAATGGAGCTGATATTTTAGGGATTTGGGACTCAAATTTGCCCATCTACAACCTCCCTCAAGTCAATGCTCTTCCAGACTTGATCCATAAATGCCAGGAATGCTATGATCCTTGCCAGAGAGCTGTTCTCAGTCCTACAGGCTCAGTTTTGTTCTTTATCACCCCAGAAACCATAAATGAGATGCTGCATTTCCATACTGCAAGGCCATTAACCCCTCTTTCCATGTTGGATTTAATAAAGAAGGGGAGTAATCTGTCAAGTGCCCAGATTACCAAAATTAACCAGTTATTTGTACAGCCAAGCTCTGAAACTATAAGGACTCCTCCTATTGGATATCACTACCTGAATGACCTGGGCAGAATGCTAGTGGATTTGATCAGCTATGTCCTGGGATACAAGGGAATTGAGGATGTTGATAACACTATAATGGCAATGCTGTCCATGTTTTCTCCTGGAAAGCCTCCAGCTATACACTATGACTATGCCACTTATATTGCAGAGAAGATCCATGAACAGCTAATGAATCTACCAAGGGAAAGGGTGTTCAGATACACCTCATACATCTACCACCTGTTCTTGTTTTATCAGCCAGACAGTTTCTCCATTCCCCTCAAGAAACTTAATGCCCAGGGGAATCCAAGGTCAGTTGTGTTTTGGACTCCAGTTTTCCATCATGTTTCTCAATCGCCATACACATACTGTGAATTTATAGACCTGTTCATTCACCCAGCTATGACATTGCTGTATGGTTTCCCTCCTCCAAGGTTAACCGATGACATGCAGAGAATTCTCCATCTCTCCAAATCCTACAGCATTGGTGATTGGTATTTTTACCAACACCACACAGTGATCAGAGTATATGGCTGTGAATTGGACCCTTACAGGCTGCCAAGATATGTCCCTATGAGACTGTTTGCCCTAGAATACTTCAGGCAGTTTGGATATGCTGACTACATCTATTTCCAAAGCAAAAACAAGAAGGTACAACTGAAGGTAAGGAGCCAGCTAGGCCCTTTTTTGTACAACAAAAGAGAGGAGGGATGGAAGGAGGCAGATATGATCCTAGCAGGCCTTAAATTGCAAACCAGTTTCAAATGGTCACCTTATGACCGTAATCATTTTATTTCCCTCAGGAGGATAAAACAAAAATTGGGTAACTATTCACATGTTAAGCTGCCTCATATTGAAAAGTATGCAAATTCTTTAGGCTGGAAAGAGGGCACTCTAGAAGAGCCAATCTCTAGAGAGCAGATACTAGAGAGAGAGGCTAGGAATATGCAAAAAGAGGCTAACTTGGAAACTTGTGGACAGGTTTCCTTATCATATCAAAGGCAACTTGGAGCAGCTGTCTCTTCTTCAACAACACATCAGCAAGATGCCATGGACACTCAACAGACAGGCAGCAAAAGCAAAGGAAAGCAGGTGGAACAAGAGCAACCACCTCCCAGGACTGAAGACCAAACAGATAAAGAGATGGAACAGCAAGAAGAAGTGCAGCAGCAAGTAGAGCAACAGCAACAACAGGAATCACAGCAAAGAGAAGGGCAGCATGACAGAGAGCAGCCCACACAGCAAGAAGGGGCAGTTGAGGCCCCAATTCTCACTGAGCAGCAGGCTCAAAACATAGTACCTCCTAGGCAAGAAGCTGTTAATGAAACCTCAGTCCTCCAAACTCCACAAAAGGAGGATGTAAGCAGGAAAAGGGATAGAGAGACTCCTTTGACTACATCAACAAGTCATGGTGAGAAGAGGCACAGGATGAATCCCCTTTCAGAGGAAGAGATGCCTATAGGGCAATCTTTGGGTATGGGCCCGCCCAGTTTGGAGGCATCTGCAAGTTCCTTCCAACAGGAACAAGAGAGGACAGTGGGAGGAGAAGTCAGCTCCTCTAGCCAGCAGAGAGAGGGTGAACTAAGCATTAAACAGCAGTTCATTGAAATCAAGAGAAGGAATGAGCCCATAAAGATACAGCTATATAACCATTTACTGAAGATGGCTCCCACTAACCAGCAAAGACTCATGTCTGCTTTTGATGTTAGTGAAGGCAAAATGATCATGAGTCATTTCTTGCCAGCTGTAGCACAGCCCCAGTCCCCTGTAGATTATATAAGGACCAATCTTGAGGTCCTTGCCAAGGAAATCCACCTGATGGACAAAATCGAGCTACACAAACAAACGGGTGAGATGGTGTATGCCTCCTTGGCAGACAAAACATTGGACAATTATAGGCTGGAAAATAGCCTTAATAATACAGCTGCACAACTTGAGTTGGAGAGAGCATCCTCTCAAGCAAAGGACAATAGAATAAGGTCCTTAGAAGACATAATTATAGAGATTGGGCATGATCCCAAGGATATCAAGGGCATACAGGAAATATTGAATTTGAGGGATGCAGACATGGCAGCTTTGAAGAGAAAGATCAAACTCCCAGCCACAATTCACCCTCAAACAGATGAAGTTGCCCAGCAAAGGCACGATCAAGATGCCTCAGCCTTGCTGGTGTCTCTATATAAGCAACTAATCCAGACACAAGAAAAGCTGGGAGAATTAGAGGCTGCACAGGCAGCATTACAGGCAGCTTTGAAGCAAAGAGAAGAAGGTCAGACCTCCCAGCCTCCTCCTGTAGTAATAAACCTTGAGGAGACTGCTCCAACTACTGTTCCTCCTCCTCAGCAAACAGAACAGGCAGTAACATCCACCTCAGCAGCACCCCCAACAACAGAGCAGGCCCCAAGCCTGGACATGCAAAAGCTGAGGAATGAGATCCAGGCCTTGGAAGCACAAATGACAGAATTGAATGAGGCCGAGGAAAAACTAGCCAAAGTCAATGAAAGATATGACAAATCCAAGCAATCTGTGGCAGAAAAGGGCAGGGAGATAAAAGCCCTTAAAGACAGGATCAAAGAGCTAGAGAATGAGCTCAAATTAGATAAGGCTGTGGTTGAGCTTAGAATAGTGCTGTGGGCTAATATTGGCCAATCTATTAATGACCAGTGGCAGTATATTGAAACAATCCATGAGCAGCTAGAGCTCATTCCAAAAGCACAGACTGAAATTCAGAGATCAAGGGCTGCTCTAAGAAACATGCCTGAAGTGGCCACCAGGATGATTAATGTGCTTAACAATAGAACAAGTACTCAGTTGGCTACCATGGGAATAACAAACAGAACTGAGCACATTCAGTTAATCAAGAGGGTTCTCACACTGAGAAACTTGGTGCAGACATTAGAGAGAAGAACCCAAGACATGCAGACTGAGGTAAACAGGTTTATGGATAAATTTCAGGTATTACAAAACAGAGGGCTCCCTAGCTTACTGAACAACGCAGGGAGACTGTTTACACATGAGCAGTATGCCAAGAGGGTTAATGCATTTGCCACAAGTCAGATCAATGAGAAGCCCAGCACCTCAGAGGAAGCAGGGCCAGCCACAGGACAGACTCTCTACAACAGAGTAGAGAGTTTATTTTTTATAATGAATGAAATTAAACACCTGTTTGAAGTGCCTCCCAATTTTTATAAATATACAGAGGCAGAGGAGACTATGGATGCAATTCTCAGGCATCAACTACCTACACTAGAATGGTGGACTAAGGCCATACAGATGATTTTATAAACAGGAAACCATTCAATAAATTTTGTTCATGGAAAATGCAAATTGTCATACACAGGACAATTTAAAGGAATCAGCATGCATTAAAGATGAAAGCTGAGCCAACTCAGCAGAACTTACGGCCAACAAAGCAAGATGAGAAGCTACAGGTGTCCAGGCCGAGAAGCTACAGCAGAGCAGCTCCAAAAGCGCATCTTCCAGCATTAATGCAGATCACTCCAACCGACTCGTTGGCTTTCAAAAGGAAAAATATCTTCTGACAGATAGAAAGATGCATTTATGTTGTATTAAAGGCAGCAATAACTTCTTATCTGTTGTTCTGTACAAAGTTGGTGAAATATTCATTTCGCAGATGACTCAACGCCTTAGATATTTTGTAATACTGTTTGTATATATTGGCCCCTCGCACAAGCTTGCGGGGGTTGTTGTTGATTTCTCTTGAAGAAGTTCTTATGCTGTAATCCTTTCAGAGTTAATAAAGAAAGTGATGGAATTTCTCAAAGTTCTGAAGTGTTGAATGCGTTCTGGTGTTTGTTGAACACTGCAGGATTCCTGTGTACCTCACAATACAATAAGTTTTTCTGTAACTCTCTTTGTTATGTGTTTCAATCTGTACAGTCCATATATGTTTCTAATTTCTAAGTATTTAGCAACAAAGAAAAAGAATAACCTTCAGGATTTATTCATGCAATACCCTGAGTTCAATCTCTGTTATTAATGAATGTTTTCTTCAGCTATAATCTTGATAAGTGTAATTCTTAATTGCTGCACTTTCAGAATATATCTTTCACAGTGACCTTTGTTTCAGGAATTCAAGTTTGCTCCTGAGCAACATGTTTCACTTTCACATCACCAGCTTAATGGAGAATTCTTAATTGCTTTCTGTTGGCTGACCATACATCACCACTTAAGTTTAAATTTTGTTTGTTTGAGATACTCAATAGGCCCTGCAGTCTGAACATCATCACTCCAGCATTTCAAAACATTTCACAGCTCTAGACTCCATTGCCCAATGATATACTACTGTCTGAACACTACAATCTTAAGCACTGAAAGAAGTCCTTCAACCAAAACATAAATCAAAAACCTGAGCACAATAGCTAGCCTAAAACACTATCAAACAGAGACAAATCATAAAGAGAGAGCCCTCTCTGATTACAGTTTGGCTAGAAACTGTAATCCAAATATTGGTTAGTGGTTACCCCGGCCGTATTCCCTTGGGAGTCATAGGGAAAAACTTGGGTGTTAACATAATTGGCGACTTCGCTGGGGACTTCCTCAAGATTTTCTAATTTCTGTTTATCTCTTGAAAGCTGCTCATTCCCTTTGCTGCTAGCTTTGGAAAATATACAGTAAGTTCAAAATCTTGTCTGGCCTCTGTAGACACAAAAATATCCTGCAAAATACTAAAAAGACGTTTAGAAACTGGCTCCTAAAAGGGAAACCAGACACACTAGGTCAAACCCTGACCCAAACCCACAAGCTGTTTTTGAAAATCCTAATATAATCCCTAGAATAATTAGGAAGTAGCAAAGGCAGGAAAATCCTAGTGATTTGAGTCCTGAGACAGCCCACCCTGAACTGGTTCCTACCCCTATCAAGGTTCTATTTCGCTCTACCCCTGTCTCCCCCAGTTCACCATCTACATCTCAAAGCCCTCCTTTCACATCTTCACCCACTGCACATATCCCCTTGAACAACACTCTAGGTGCTGCTACACCTGTTACCCCTGTAGTACACACCGTTCCTTTTATCCCAGTTGCCCCTGTAAATCCCCCAAACCTTGTGAATATGGCTAACAGATATGCACCCCTGCAAATACCAGCTAATGCTGCAGCTCTACCCCAAGACTACCAAACCAAAATCTCATATTTTGACTCCACTGGTCATCTCACAGCTACTCAGCATGCCAAAAGGATGCAAGACCATTTTGAGACCTATGAAATAGATGATGACAGTGTGAGAATGAGGATGTTTGTTCAAAGTCTGACTGGGGATGTAAGAACTTGGTTTAGATCCCTGAATGCAAATTCCATCACAACTCCTGATGAGCTGTATCAAGCCTTTACTAACAGATGGGAGAAAAAGAAAGATCCTCTGCACATACTTGGTGAATATGACACTATCAAAAGAGGTCCCCAAGAGACTATTTTGGAGTATTGTGCAAGATTCAACAATGTATATAACGCAATCCCAAAAAATTTAAGACCCCCTCCTGATTTAGCTTTGTACAAATTCCCTGATGGTTTTGACCCTGACATGGCCTATCAGTTAAAGGAAAGAGACCCTCAAACCCTTGCAGAGGCCCAAAGGGTTGCTGTCACAGTGGAAGCTAACCTGATTGCCAAAAGAAACAGAGCAAGGTTGGAAAAAAGAACAGCCTTCAAAGAAGAACCCTCTGCTTTTGATCAAAAGCTGGATGCAATACTCAATGGAATGAAAAGATTGGGTGATAGAGTGGGATCGGTTGAGAGAAAATCATCATGGGAAGCACCACTGAACAACCCTCCTAGGAATCCAAATTTTAGGAGAACTCAAAACCCAAACGTTGGCAAGGCCAGTACTGACCAAGACATAAGACCCCCTTTCCAAGAAAACTATGCTGAAACTTCCACATCAACTGAACCCAATGAAGATTCTCAGATTAATTTAATGGGTCTAGATGGTGAAAGTCAAGTCTTTTTGACACAAGAAGATCATGAGGATGAGGTAATCAAGCTGTTCCCAATCAAATCAGGTGAATCCTTTGACTTTAAACAAGGCTATGACACTGCTGTTTATGAAGTCCATAAACAATACAAGCTAAGGAGCAGAACTGTGAATGTAAATCAGCCTGAAAAGATAAAGGATAATCAGCAGCCTAAAGGAGCCATAGTCACAGAGCTTAATGACAAAACAGATTCACTTGCAAAAGAAGTAGTCGTTGAAGAAGTCACTGAACCAGCTGCTGCAAAACAGCAGCCCATGGACACATCTTCCTTGCACCCTAACCTAAATGTTACTCCTCAAGAGATGAGTAAAAAAGACAAGCCTCAAAATCAAGATAAGAATCAAGAGGAAGAGTTAGTGAACAAGGAAAGAAATGTCATCCACAGCCAAAAGACCCAATCTGAAAAACCTTTTGACCTAGAAACTGAAATTAGTAAATTGAAGATAGCAATTCCTCTGTCAGAATTGGCCAAACACACCATCTACAAACAACAAATCAAAAAGTCTCTCCAACTTACTAACATCAAAGATGATGTTAATGTGTTGGATGATACCCCAGAGCTACTTTTTGGCCCAGAAGTGGATGGAAAGACAGCAGGTGTAGGCATTTTACCTTTCTATGTCAGCCTGCATGTTCATGACAAAATATTACACAATGCAATGTTTGACTCAGGTGCCTCTCACAACCTGATGCCCAAATCAGTCATGGAAAGACTAAACCTGGATATTACAAGACCATACAAGGACCTGTTCTCCTTTGATTCAAGCCAAGTCAAGTGCTTAGGCCTAATAAAAGATCTATGTGTGTCTCTTGTTCAGTACCCAAACAAAACAATTCTAATGGATGTTGTAGTTGCTGACATCCCACCCAAGTATGGGATGTTGTTATCAAGGTCATGGGGGGCTAAACTTCAAGGTTCCCTGCAGTTAGATATGTCATATGCCACCATCACTGTTTTTGGGCAACCAAAAAGACTATACAGAGAAACACTCATGAAATACATGGTCAGCAGTGAAGAAAAGCCTCAAAATTTTCCCATATATGCTGTCCATTCTGACATAGACTCATATATTCTCTTCAATGACAATACAACTCTCTCAAATAATGATGTTGAAACCAAGACACTCATACAAGAGGAAAATACCAATGAGCAAAATGCTACCCATGAAACAACACTCAATCAATCACTAAACACTGCTGCTGCTCTAGTAATCAAGGATATTCAATTAAATGATAAGACTGTCCTAGAACACAAACCAGATGAAAAACCAGATCTGCAACTAACAATTCCAGCTCATGAACAGATCATTAACTCTCCCCTACAACAAAACATTCTATGGTTCCTTGAATTTGATGGCTCAGTCAACAAATTAGGGGCAGGAGCTGGAGTTTGGGTACACAATAAAGAAAACAATCATGCAGAAGGCAGAGCCTATAGATTAAACTTCAGATGTACTAATAACATGGCAGAATATGAAGCTCTTTTACTAGGCCTCAAGTTAGTAAAGTTCTTGCAAGCTGCCAGGGTTTCAATCATGGGAGATTCAGATTTAGTCATCCAACAAGTGAAGGGAAATTTTGTCACAAATGACAAAATATTAAGGTCTTATAGGTCTGCTGTTGCTGAAGTACTAAACTCTTTCTCTGAATTCCAAATCACTAAAATTCCTAGAACCCACAATCTGCATGCTCATAGTTTAGCCACATTTGCAAGTACCTGCAAGCTGCCTTTTGAGCCCCATCATTGCTTTACAGCTGAGGTAAAACACAGACCTTCTGTCCCAAACAATGTCAAAGACTGGCAGGTATTTGAGGATGATGCACAAATAAACAATTTCTTGACCTTGCAACAAGATTTTGCTGGACTAAATATTGTCACTGACAGAGCAAGTCAATCACAAATACTTGATAGAGCAAGTCAATCACAAATACAGTTTCAACAGATTACTCACCCAATATCACCTAGAACAGCAAAACAAATACTACACCCAACCATTTTCAACAAGGAAAACATTCAGCAAATTCAACCAATCAGTTGTGAAGAAGTGGCCAATGCTGAGGCTGAAATCATAGAGCTGAAAGACAATTTTCTGCCAACAGGCCTAACTCCACTAGAGGACATCTTTGATTCAAATGACATTCCCACAAAACCAAAAATGCAACCCTTAAATGCAGCCATTGAAGAATGCAACATTGGTACCATTGACAAGCCCAAAATAATAAAATTGTCTGCATCTTTACCTCCTGATCAAAAGCCTAAATACATTGACCTCTTCAAAGAGTTCCAGGATGTCTTTGCATGGAGCTATGAGGATTTAAAATCCTATGACACCTCTGTAATTCAACATACTATCCCTCTCAAGCCTGATCAAAAACCCTTTAAACAAAAATTGAGGAGAATCAATCCCGTGCTCCTCCCAGCAATGGAACAAGAGGTACAGAAAATGTTCAAGGCAGGCATCATAGCACCTATCAGATTCTCTGAGTGGATTTCAAACTTAGTTCCTACAAGAAAGAAAACTGGTGAAATAAGGCTGTGTGTGGATCTAAGAAATCTGAATCAGGTATCCCTCAAAGACAACTATCCCTTACCCAAGATGGACCACATTCTCCAGAGAGTGGTAGGGGCCTCAAGGATCTCTTTACTTGATGGATTCTCGGGTTTTAACCAAATCTTAGTACACCCTGATGATCAAGACAAAACTGCATTCACAACCCCATGGGGAACTTTCAAATATGTAAAAATGCCTTTTCGATTGAAAAATGCAGGGGCAACTTTTCAAAGAGCAATGGATATTGCTTTTGCCAAAGAGATTCATGACTTCCTTGTCATTTACTTAGATGACCTTACACCTTTCTCAAAATCAGATCAAGAACATTTGAAACATTTAAGACAGATTTTCCTAACATGTAGGAAATATGGAATCTCCTTGAACCCCAAGAAATCCTTATTTGGTTTGGAGGAAGGTAAGCTACTAGGGCATATCATTTCAAAAGATGGCATTAGAATTGACCCAGATAGGATACAGGCTATCTTACAAATGCCCCACCCAAGAAATATCAAAGAGTTGCAAGGATTCTTGGGAAAAATCAATTTCTTGAGAAGGTTTATCCCAAACTTAGCAGAACTAATCAGACTACTAAATAATATGCTAAAGAAGGATTCAAAAGTAAAATGGACTGTTGAAGCCAATCAAGCCTTTGAAGGTATAAAATTGGCCCTTACTCAAACTCCAGTCTTGACCAATCCTCAATTTGACAGAGAATTTATCATTTTCTCTTTTGCCTCCCAGCATACTATTGCTGCTGTTTTGTTACAGAAAGATGACCAAGGAAATGAGAAGCCAATTGCTTTCTTTAGCAGAGCTCTTAGAGATGCTCCCCTAAAATACCAAATCATGGAGAAACAAGCTTATGCTTTGGTTAAAGCCATTAAGGACTTTAGGATTTACATCCTTTATTCACGTGTTATAGCTTATGTACCAAGCCCTATAGTCAAAGACATTCTCACTCAAGAAAACCTAGAGGGCAGAAGAGGAAAGTGGATTGCCAACATTTTGGAATTTGATATTGAAATAAAACCTACAAAACTAATAAAAGGGCAAGGTTTGGCCAAACTAATGACAGAAGCAAACTTTCAAGCCTTAGACATCAACCAGCTGGACAGTGAACCGGAGCTGGCGACTCCAAAGATCAATGTAGCCTTTGAACAATCCCCTTGGTACTCTGATATATGTTATGTAATACAAAACCTGTGTGCTCCCCCAGGATTGTCCAGAACTAAATGTAGATTCCTAAAAATGAAAGCTTCTAAATTCTGTGTTATGGATGGAAATTTACTTTGGAAAAACCATGAAGGGATATTGTTACACTGCTTAATTGAGAATGAAACTAAGAATATCATAAAAGAATTTCATGCAGGTGACTGTGGTGGACACTTGTATTGGAAGTCCACTGTGGATAAAATAATAAGGGCTGGTTACTACTGGCCCACCCTGTTCTCTGATGTCAAGAAATTCACCACCTCATGTCATAAATGTCAAGTGTTTGAGGGAAAGAGACAGTTACTGCCACTTCCCTTAAGGCCTATTGCAACAGAGAGACCTTTTCAACAATGGGGCTTGGATTTCATTGGGGAAATTCATCCCTCATCTTCAGGCCAACATAGATGGATCTTAACAGCCACAGACTACTTCACCAAGTGGATTGAAGCTGCTCCATGCAGACAAGCAAATGATTCAACAATCATTCAGTTTTTGGAGAACAACATATTGGCTAGATTTGGTTGTCCTGACAAAATAATAACAGACAATGCTGCTGCTTTCAGATCCAAGAAAATGGTGAATTTCTGCCACAAATTTCACATTACCTTAGGCCATTCTACTGCATACTACCCCCAAGGAAATGGCCTTGCTGAGTCTTCAAATAAAAGCCTGGTAAACATTATAAAGAAAGTGCTAGAAGAGAACAAAAAGAATTGGCATAAGAAGCTTGTGAATGCTCTATGGGCAGATAGACTAACGACCAAGAGATCAATTGGGACCAGCCCATATGAATTGGTGTATGGATTAGAAGCCAAGATTTCCTTCATCACTAGGGGTACCTGTTATGAAACTTCTTCAAGAAAGCCAAGCTGAACCAAATGATATGCAAAGAAGGATCAATCAAATCATATGTTTACAGCAAACTAGAGACCAAGTTTTCAGCAGAGTTCAAGTTCTACAAGAAAAATTAAAGAAGGCCTTTGACAGAAGAACTAAGGCAGAAGATTTCAACATTGGTGACAAAGTCCTCAAGTGGGATTCAAGAAGAGAGGATAAGGGAAAACATGGAAAATTTGATTCCCTTTGGAGAGGACCAATTTCTGTCCAAGCAGTACAAGGAAACAACACTTATTTCCTTAAAAGTCTTAATGAAATTGATTTGGATGAAGGTCCTGTGAATGGCAGGATGTTGAAGCACTATTTTGACTATCACCCATAAGTGCAGCCTGAGGTTCCATTGTACATATTCTGTATATATATATTGTGAAAATCGGAAAATGCTTTCTCAAGTTTTATTATTTCTCTTGAAGAAGTTCAGATGCAGTAATCCTTTCAGAGTTAATAAAGAAAGTGCTCAATTTGGTCAAAGTTCTCAAGTGTTGAATGTGTTCTGGTGTTTGTTGAACACTGCAGGATTCCTGTTGTACCTCACAATACAATCAATTTTTTCTGTTAACTCTCTTTGTTATGGTTTCATATCATGTACAGTCCATATATGTTTGTAATTTCTAAGTATTTAGCAACAAAGAAAAAGAATAACCTTCAGGATTTATTCATGCAATACCCTGAGTTCAATCTCAGTTGTAAATGAATGAAGTCTTCAGCTATAATCTTGATAAGTGTAAAGAAAAATTGCTCACTGCAGAATATACCTTGGAAGAAGTGACCTAAGTTTCAGGAATTCAAGTTTGCTCCTGAGAAAACATGTTGCACTTTCACATCAGAAGCTTAATGGAGAATTCTTAATTGGTTTCTGTTGGTTGACCAAACATCACCACTTAAGTTGAAATTTTGTTTGTTGAGAAAGCAATAATCAATGAAGTCTGAACATCATCACTCCATCATTTCAAAACAAATCACAGCTCTAGACTCCATTGCCCAATGATTACTAATGTCTGAACACTACATCTTAAGCATTGAAAGATGGTCCTTCAACCAAAACATAAATCAAAAACCTGAGCATAATATCTAGCCTAAAACCTATCAAACAGAACAAATCATAAATAGACCCCTCTCTGATTACATTTGGCTAGAAACTGTAATCCAAAATTGGTTAGTGGTTACCCGGCCGTATCCCTTGGGAGTCATAGGGAACAACCTGGGTGTTAACATAATTGGCGACTCCCCTGGGGACTTCCTCAAGATTTTCTAATTTCTGTTTATCTCTTGAAAGCTGCTCATTCCCTTTGCTGCTAGCTTTGGAAAATATACAGTAAGTTCAAAATCTTGTCTGGCCTCTTTAGACACAAAATATTGCAAAATACTAAAAAGACGTTTAGAAACTGGCCCTAAAAGGGAAACCAGACACACTAGGTCAAACCCTGACCCAAACCCGACAAGCGTTTTTGAAAATCCTAATATAATGCCTAGAAAATTAATAAGCAGCAAAGGCAGGAAAATCCTAGTGATTTGAGGCCTGAGACAGCCCACCCTGAACTGGTTCCTACCCCTATCAAGGTTCTATTTCGCTCTACCCCTGTCTCCCCCAGTTCACCATCTACATCTCAAAGCCCTCCTTTCACATCTTCACCCACTGCACATATCCCTTGAACAACACTCTAGGTGCTGCTACACCTGTTACCCCTGTAGTACACACCGTTCCTTTTATCCCGTTGCCCCTGTGAAATCCCCCAAACCTTGTGAATCATGGCTAACAGATATGCACCCCTGCAAATACCAGCTAATGTTGCAGCTCTACCCCAAAACTACCAATATGCCAAAATCCATATTTTGACTCCACTGGTCATCTCACAGCTACTCAGCTTGCCAAATGGATGCAAGACCAACTTGAGACCTATGAAATAGATGATGACAGTGTGAGAATGAGGATGTTTGTTCAAAGTCTGACTGGGGATGTAAGAACTTGGTTTAGATCCCTGAATGAAAATTCCTCACAATTCCTGATGAGCTGTATCAAGCCTTTACTAATAGATGGAGGCAAAATTCCTTTCCTCTGCACATACTTGGTCGAATATGACCAGCTATCAAAAGAGGTCCCCAAGAGACTGTTGTTGGAGTATTGTGCAAGATTCAACAATGTATATAACTCAATCCCAGAAAAATTTAAGACCCCCTCCTGATTTAGCTTGTAGCAAATTCCCTGATTTTTGACCCTGACATGGCCTATCAGTTAAAGGAAAGAGACCCTCAAACCCTTGCAGAGGCCCAAGGGTTGCTGTCACAGTGGAAGCTAACCTGATTTCCAAAAGAAACAGAGCAAGGTTGGAAAAAAGAACAGCCTTCAAAGAAGAACCCTCTGCTTTTGATCAAAAGCTGGATGCAATACTCAATGGAATGAAAAGATTGGGTGATAGAGTGGGATCGGTTGAGAGAAAATCATCATGGGAAGCACCACTGAACAACCCTCCTAGGAATCCAAATTTTAGGAGAACTCAAAACCCAAACGTTGGCAAGCCAGTGCTGACCAAGACATAAGACCCCCTTTCCAAGAAAACTATGCTGAAACTTCCACATCAATTGAACCCAATGAAGATTCTCAGATTAATTTAATGGGTCTAGATGGTGAAAGTCAAGTCTTTTTGACACAAGAAGATCATGAGGATGAGGTAATCAAGTTGTTCCCAATCAAATCAGGTGAATCCTTTGACTTTAAACAAGGCTATGACACTGCTGTTTATGAAGTCCATAAACAATACAAGCTAAGGAGCAGAACTGTGAATGTAAATAAGCCTGAAAAGATAAAGGATAATCAGCAGCCTAAAGGAGCCATACTCACAGAGCTTAATGACAAAACAGATTCACTTGCAAAAGAAGTAGTCGTTGAAGAAGTCGTTGAACCAGCTGCTGCAAAACAGCAGCCCATGGACACATCTTCCTTGCACCCTAACCTAAATGTTACTCCTCAAGAGATGAGTAAAAAAGACAAGCCTCAAAATCAGGATAAGAATCAAGAGGAAGAGTTAGTGAACAAGGAAAGAAATTTCATCCACAGCCAAAAGACCCAATCTGAAAAACCTTTTGACCTAGAAACTGAAATTAGTAAATTGAAGATAGCAATTCCTCTGTCAGAATTGGCCAAACACACCATCTACAAACAACAAATCAAAAAGTCTCTCCAACTTACTAACAACAAAGATGATGTTAATGTGTTGGATGATACCCCAGAGCTACTTTTTGGCCCAGAAGTGGATGGAAAGACAGCAGGTGTAGGCATTTTACCTTTCTATGTCAGCCTGCATGTTCATGACAAAATATTACACAATGCAATGTTTGACTCAGGTGCCTCTCACAACCTGATGCCCAAATCAGTCATGGAAAGACTAAACCTGGATATTACAAGACCATACAAGGACCTGTTCTCCTTTGATTCAAGCCAAGTCAAGTGCTTAGGCCTAATAAAATATCTATGTGTGTCTCTTGTTCAGTACCCAAACAAAACAATTCTAATGGATGTTGTAGTTGCTGACATCCCACCAAGTATGGGATGTTGTTATCAAGGTCATGGGGGGCTAAACTTCAAGGTTCCCTGCAGTTAGATATGTCATATGCCACCATCACTGTTTTTGGGAAACCAAAAAGACTATACAGAGAAACACTCATGAAATACATGGTCAGCAGTGAAGAAAAGCCTCAAAATTTTCCCATATATGTTGTCCATTCTGACATAGACTCATATATTCTCTTCAATGACAATACAACTCTCTCAAATAATGATGTTGAAACCAAGACACTCATACAAGAGGAAAATACCAATGAGCAAAATGCTACCCATGAAACAACACTCAATCAATCACTAAACACTGCTGCTGCTCTAGTAATCAAGGATATTCAATTAAATGATAAGACTGTCCTAGAACACAAACCAGATGAAAAACCAGATCTGCAACTAACAATTCCAGCTCATGAACAGATCATTAACTCTCCCCTACAACAAAACATTCTATGGTTCCTTGAATTTGATGGCTCAGTCAACAAATTAGGGGCAGGAGCTGGAGTTTGGGTACACAATAAAGAAAATAGTCATGCAGAAGGCAGAGCCTATAGATTAAACTTCAGATGTACTAATAACATGGCAGAATATGAAGCTCTTTTACTAGGCCTCAAGTTAGTAAAGTTCTTGCAAGCTGCCAGGGTTTCAATCATGGGAGATTCAGATTTAGTCATCCAACAAGTGAAGGGAAATTTTGTCACAAATGACAAAAGATTAAGGTCTTATAGGTCTGCTGTTGCTGAAGTACTAAACTCTTTCTCTGAATTCCAAATCACTAAAATTCCTAGAACCCACAATCTGCATGCTCATAGTTTAGCCACATTTGCAAGTACCTGCAAGCTGCCTTTTGAGCCCCATCATTGCTTTACAGCTGAGGTAAAACACAGACCTTCTGTCCCAAACAATGTCAAAGACTGGCAGGTATTTGAGGATGATGCACAAATAAACAATTTCTTGACCTTGCAACAAGATTTTGCTGGACTAAATATTGACACTGACAGAGCAAGTCAATCACAAATACTTGACAGAGCAAGTCAATCACAAATACAGTTTCAACAGATTACTCACCCAATATCACCTAGAACAGCAAAACAAATACTACACCCAACCATTTTCAACAAGGAAAACATTCAGCAAATTCAACCAATCAGTTGTGAAGAAGTGGCCAATGCTGAGGCTGAAATCATAGAGCTGAAAGACAATTTTCTGCCAACAGGCCTAACTCCACTAGAGGACATCTTTGATTCAAATGACATTCCCACAAAACCAAAAATGCAGCCCTTAAATGCAGCCATTGAAGAATGCAACATTGGTACCATTGACAAGCCCAAAATAATAAAATTGTCTGCATCTTTACCTCCTGATCAAAAGCCTAAATACATTGACCTCTTCAAAGAGTTCCAGGATGTCTTTGCATGGAGCTATGAGGATTTAAAATCCTATGACACCTCTGTAATTCAACATACTATCCCTCTCAAGCCTGATCAAAAACCCTTTAAACAAAAATTGAGGAGAATCAATCCTGTGCTCCTCCCAGCAATGGAACAAGAGGTACAGAAAATGTTCAAGGCAGGCATCATAGCACCTATCAGATTCTCTGAGTGGATTTCAAACTTAGTTCCTACAAGAAAGAAAACTGGTGAAATAAGGCTGTGTGTGGATCTAAAAAATCTGAATCAGGTATCCCTCAAAGACAACTATCCCTTACCCAAGATGGACCACATTCTCCAGAGAGTGGTAGGGGCCTCAAGGATCTCTTTACTTGATGGATTCTCGGGTTTTAACCAAATCTTAGTACACCCTGATGATCAAGACAAAACTGCATTCACAACCCCATGGGGAACTTTCAAATATGTAAAAATGCCTTTTGGATTGAAAAATGCAGGGGAAACTTTTCAAAGAGCAATGGATATTGCTTTTGCCAAAGAGATTCATGACTTCCTTGTCATTTACTTAGATGACCTTACACCTTTCTCAAAATCAAATCAAGAACATTTGAAACATTTAAGACAGATTTTCCTAACATGTAGGAGATATGGAATCTCCTTGAACCCCAAGAAATCCTTATTTGGTTTGGAGGAAGGTAAGCTACTAGGGCATATCATTTCAAAAGATGGCATTAGAATTGACCCAGATAGGATACAGGCTATCTTACAAATGCCCCACCCAAGAAATATCAAAGAGTTGCAAGGATTCTTGGGAAAAATCAATTTCTTGAGAAGGTTTATCCCAAACTTAGCAGAACTAATCAGACTACTAAATAATATGCTAAAGAAGGATTCAAAAGTAAAATGGACTGTTGAAGCCAATCAAGCCTTTGAAGGTATAAAATTGGCCCTTACTCAGACTCCAGTCTTGACCAATCCTCAATTTGACAGAGAATTTATCATTTTCTCTTTTGCCTCCCAGCATACTATTTCTGCTGTTTTGTTACAGAAAGATGACCAAGGAAATGAGAAGCCAATTGCTTTCTTTAGCAGAGCTCTTAGAGATGCTCCCCTAAAATACCAAATCATGGAGAAACAAGCTTATGCTTTGGTTAAAGCCATTAAGGACTTCAGGATTTACATCCTTTATTCACGTGTTATAGCTTATGTACCAAGCCCTATAGTCAAAGACATTCTCACTCAAGAAAACCTAGAGGGCAGAAGAGGAAAGTGGATTGCCAACATTTTGGAATTTGATATTGAAATAAAACCTACAAAACTAATAAAAGGGAAAGGTTTGGCCAAACTAATGACAGAAGCAAACTTTCAAGCCTTAGACATCAACCAGCTGGACAGTGAACCGGAGCTGGCGACTCCAAAGATCAATGTAGCCTTTGAACAATCCCCTTGGTACTCTGATATATGTTATGTAATACAAAACCTGTGTGCTCCCCCAGGATTGTCCAGAACTAAATGTAGGTTCCTAAAAATGAAAGCTTCTAAATTCTGTGTTATGGATGGAAATTTACTTTGGAAAAACCATGAAGGGATATTGTTACACTGCTTAATTGAGAATGAAACTAAGAATATCATAAAAGAATTTCATGCAGGTGACTGTGGTGGACACTTGTATTGGAATTCCACTGTGGATAAAATAATAAGGGCTGGTTACTACTGGCCCACCCTGTTCTCTGATGTCAAGAAATTCACCACCTCATGTCATAAATGTCAAGTGTTTGAGGGAAAGAGACAGTTACTGCCACTTCCCTTAAGGCCTATTGCAACAGAGAGACCTTTTCAACAATGGGGCTTGGATTTCATTGGGGAAATTCATCCCTCATCTTCAGACCAACATAGATGGATCTTAACAGCCACAGACTACTTCACCAAGTGGATTGAAGCTGCTCCATGCAGACAAGCAAATGATTCAACAATCATTCAGTTTTTGGAGAACAACATATTGGCTAGATTTGGTTGTCCTGACAAAATAATAACAGACAATGCTGCTGCTTTCATATCCAAGAAAATGGTGAATTTATGCCACAAATTTCACATTACCTTAGGCCATTCTACTGCATACTACCCCCAAGGAAATGGCCTTGCTGAGTCTTCAAATAAAAGCCTGGTAAACATTATAAAGAAAGTGCTAGAAGAGAACAAAAAGAATTGGCATAAGAAGCTTGTGAATGCTCTATGGGCAGATAGACTAACGACCAAGAGATCAATTGGGACCAGCCCATATGAATTGGTGTATGGATTAGAAGCCAAGTTTCCTTCATCACTAGGGGTACCTGTTATGAAACTTCTTCAAGAAAGCCAAGCTGAACCAAATGATATGCAAAGAAGGATCAATCAAATCATATGTTTACAGCAAACTAGAGACCAAGTTTTCAGCAGAGTTCAAGTTCTACAAGAAAAATTAAAGAAGGCCTTTGACAGAAGAACTAAAGCAGAAGATTTCAACATTGGTGACAAAGTCCTCAAGTGGGATTCAAGAAGAGAGGATAAGGGAAAACATGGAAAATTTGATTCCCTTTGGAGAGGACCATTTTCTGTCCAAGCAGTACAAGGAAACAACACTTATTTCCTTAAAAGTCTTAATGAAATTGATTTGGATGAAGGTCCTGTGAATGGCAGGATGCTGAAGCCCTATTTTGACTATCACCCATAAGTGCAGCCTGAGGTTCCATTGTACATATTCAAGTGTATATATTACTTTCTGTGAAAATGTAAAAATGTAGTTTCTCAAGTTTTATTAACTATCAGAAAAAGATAAATAGATTCAGAGATCTACCAAGAAGGAAAGTGCTCAATTTTTTGCATTTCAAAGCAGCATACTTCAAGTTTGGTAAAAGTAGTCAAGGGGCAAGGCATTTTGACCTGCTGTTCTTGGTATTTCAAATGAAAAACCATCCCCATGTGGAGCCACTGTTAGCTACCTATATCAATAGGTTTCATATTTCATGATTGACAATGAAAAGTTCCAAATATGCTCTGCTTTGATCATGCAAAGATCACATATTTCCAAGAGAAAACAATCTGTGTATATAGCTTGATGTTGTCTAAATTTTGATGGATGGTCCAACAGCCTAATCTGGATCATGCCATGTTTTAAATTTTCAGTTGTAGAATAGAGAAAGAAGTCTGTCCAAACTGTTTAATCTTGGCAGACAAGTAGTTTAGGTAGAGAAGAAAGGCTCCCAACTGCTT
This sequence comes from Pinus tabuliformis, assembly GCA_031772625.1. Classification (NCBI taxonomy): domain Eukaryota; kingdom Viridiplantae; phylum Streptophyta; class Pinopsida; order Pinales; family Pinaceae; genus Pinus; species Pinus tabuliformis. Next base: position 268,536,151 of record CM062812.1, read on the forward strand.
AATCTGGGACCTTGGAAGAAATAAGGGTAGAAGTAGATAGAAAAACAAAAGAAAAAAGCCAAAGAAAAGAAAAGGCAAATAAGGGTCTGCAAGCCTAAGTGCACCCTCCAAGAAGAAAACAAAAAATGCTAGGCAAATAGATGGGTAGGCAGTTGGGGTTGCAGAAATGTCATTTCTTACAAATTGCATGTGTGTTAGCCTTGTTCACAAAGCAAAATCAATGAAGTGAGAAGGTGTTCTTCTCCATCAGGTTGCAGCAAAGCAAAGAAGCATGTCTAACTTCCCACTTATCCCCTTTCCCATTCATTACTAATATCCCCTCATCAGCTGAGATTCATGGAAGAATTGGTGGTTTTATGGTGGTTCTTAGTCCTATTAGAAGCCACATTTCTTGTCTAAATCTCTTTTCATTTTGATCTACTCCCTAAGCTAAGTTATTTTCAAATAAACTTAGTAATATTACCCCTCATCCCCTTTTTCATCCATATTAACCCTAACTCTATTATATAATTCCCCTATGTTACCCTTTCCCCTAGTATTATAACACCATGGTGTATAAACCCCAAACATTGTATAAATATCCCTCCCCTTGGCATTATAGCCATATTTTCTCTGTCAGGGATCAAAATGGCATCTGGTCACTTTGATGAACCTAAGTCTAACCCCCCTCCCCCCTTCTGAATTCATTTGGCCCATTAAAACCTTCCTTTGCTGAGAGAACCTTATAAAAGACCCATTTTTACCCATACCCGCTTTAAATTGCAAAATAATATCAAAACCCACTTTTGTTCGCTTATCCAAAGTGTCGGGGCCGCATTATTTTTGCATTGGAAAACATTACAAAATACCATATCCCAAAAGATTTTCCGCCGAGCACTAATCCCGAAAGAAGTATTATTTTAATCCCGCCCCCCTTCCGTATTTACCGATCACCTCATCAACCCGTCAACCGTCCGATCGAGCGCTTTTGATCGGACGGCCATTATACATATCGGGTTGGGCCCGACGTCCGACAGTTAGCACCCGAGAAACTGTCAGAGGGTGACGTCAGGCCTCTGCCACGCGTCGCCCTCACAATTTCTCGGGTTGCCCTCTGACAAAACCATCGCCGTATGGTAGGCGGTCCGAGAAAACCATTACCGCTTTTTCGTTTACCACCAGTTTTGCCAGGCCCTCGTCATCACCGCGTCATCACCACGTCACTGCCACCCCGCCGTCGCATCAGCTCCTTCGTCCGCCCCCGCGCTGAGATGTCTACCACTTCATCATATCCGTGGACCACTCATGGCTCGCCACATCTCCCGATGACGTCATGCTGACATCATCCAACCTTGACCCCACCTGATGACGTCATGCTGACGTCATCCCAAAAACGCGCCAATATGCCAAAAATCCATATTTTGGCCAATTTTCGCGTTTTTTCATACTTTTTGCAAATTCGTTGTTGCTTTCTCTGCATGGTCTCTTCACGTCCAAACTTGCACCACCTTGCTGAAATCGATTTGGAGACCTCCGGCGCGCCATTTCTACATAGATTCGTGACCGTTGCTCGCGGTTTACCAGGTATTTACCTTTGTAAATCCTTCATATGCCTAATTTGTCTGTGAATTCCCTCAAAAAGCTTAAAAGACACCGAAACTGATAAATTGCCGGCAAAATTCCTTTGCCTAGCCCCCATTCACAACCGTGAGGTCGAAAAGCACCAGCTGAGCCTTGTTTGCCCACATTTTCATAAGAAACTGTACTCTGTTCGCGCAATCGCGAACCAGTCACTCAAACTGTACATACCTGCTAAAAGAGACAGATTGATACCAGACATTGGTCTTATTTACACTTCAAAGCAATATTTCAAATTGCTGCAACTGTTCATTTGCCCTCTATTCCTTGAAATTCACATTTCCATTGTAAAGAAACTCCTCCGGGTTGCTCTGATCATTCAGAACCAGTTTACATACAAATCTGAAGCCTTATTAGCTATAGAGACACCAATAGCCCTGAATGTTCAGCCTCTGAATGCCCCTCACAAGGAGATAGCATGGAAAGCCATGGGAGATGTAGATTATCAGATGTTAGATTGGTTTCCAATGGGTTCCAAGTTCAATATTCACATGCTAAATGAATTGAAAGACCAACACCTAAATGGAGCTGATATTTTAGGGATTTGGGACTCAAATTTGCCCATCTACAACCTCCCTCAAGTCAATGCCCTTCCAGACTTGATCCATAAATGCCAGGAATGCTATGATCCTTGCCAGAGAGCTGTTCTCAGTCCTACAGGCTCAGTTTTGTTCTTTATCACCCCAGAAACCATAAATGAGATGTTGCATTTCCATACTGCAAGGCCATTAACCCCTCTTTCCATGTTGGATTTAATAAAGAAGGGGAGTAATCTGTCAAGTGCCCAGATTACCAAAATTAACCAGTTATTTGTACAGCCAAGCTCTGAAACTATAAGGACTCCTCCTATTGGATATCACTACCTGAATGACCTGGGAAGAATGCTAGTGGATTTGATCAGCTATGTCCTGGGATACAAGGGAATTGAGGATGTTGATAACACTATAATGGCAATGTTGTCCATGTTTTCTCCTGGAAAGCCTCCAGCTGTACACTATGACTATGCCACTTATATTGCAGAGAAGATCCATGAACAACTAATGAATCTACCAAGGGAAAGGGTGTTCAGATACACCTCATACATCTACCACCTGTTCTTGTTTTATCAGCCAGACAGTTTCTCCATTCCCCTCAAGAAACTTAATGCCCAGGGGAATCCAAGGTCAGTTGTGTTTTGGACTCCAGTTTTCCATCATGTTTCTCAATCGCCATACACATACTGTGAATTTATAGACCTGTTCATTCACCCAGCTATGACATTGTTGTATGGTGTCCCTCCTCCAAGGTTAACCGATGACATGCAGAGAATTCTCCATCTCTCCAAATCCTACAGCATTGGTGATTGGTATTTTTACCAACACCACACAGTGATCAGAGTATATGGCTGTGAATTAGACCCTTACAGGCTGCCAAGATATGTCCCTATGAGACTGTTTGCCCTAGAATACTTCAGGCAGTTTGGATATGCTGACTACATCCATTTCCAAAGCAAAAAAAAGAAGGTACAACTGAAGGTAAGGAGCCAGCTAGGCCCTTTTTTGTACAACAAAAGAGAGGAGGGATGGAAGGAGGCAGATATGATCCTAGCAGGCCTTAAATTGCAAACCAGTTTCAAATGGTCACCTTATGACCGTAATCATTTTATTTCCCTCAGGAGGATAAAACACAAATTGGGTAACTATTCACATGTTAAGCTGCCTCATATTGAAAAGTATGCAAATTCTTTAGGCTGGAAAGAGGGCACTCTAGAAGAGCCAATCTCTAGAGAGCAGATACTAGAGAGAGAGGCTAGGAATATGCAAAAAGAGGCTGACTTGGAAACTTGTGGACAGGTTTCCTTATCATATCAAAGGCAACTTGGAGCAGCTGCCTCTTCTTCAACAACACATCAGCAAGCTGCCATGGACACTCAACAGACAGGCAGCAAAAGCAAAGGAAAGTAGGTGGAACAAGAGCAACCACCTCCCAGGACTGAAGACCAAACAGATAAAGAGATGGAACAGCAAGAAGAAGTGCAGCAGCAGGTAGAGCAACAGCAACAACAGGAATCACAGCAAAGAGAAGGGCAGCATGACAGAGAGCAGCCCACACAGCAAGAAGGGGCAGTTGAGGCCCCAATTCTCACTGAGCAGCAGGCTCAAAACATAGTACCTCCTAGGCAAGAAGCTGTTAATGAAACCTCAGTCCTCCAAACTCCACAAAAGGAGGATGTAAGCAGGAAAAGGGATAGAGAGACTCCCTTGACTACATCAACAAGTCATGGTGAGAAGAGGCACAGGATGAATCCCCTTTCAGAGGAAGAGATGCCTATAGGGCAATCTTTGGGTATGGGCCCGCCCAGTTTGGAGGCATCTGCAAGTTCCTTCCAACAGGAACAAGAGAGGACAGTGGGAGGAGAAGTCAGCTCCTCTAGCCAGGAGAGAGAGGGTGAACTGAGCATTAAACAGCAGTTCATTGAAATCAAGAAAAGGAATGAGCCCATAAAGATACAGCTATATAACCATTTGCTGAAGATGGCTCCCACTAACCAGCAAAGACTCATGTCTGCTTTTGATGTTAGTGAAGGCAAAATGATCATGAGTCATTTCTTGCCAGCTGTAGCACAGCCCCAGTCCCCTGCAGATTATATAAGGACCAATCTTGAGGTCCTTGCCAAGGACATCCACCCGATGGACAAAATCGAGCTACACAAACAAACAGGTGAGATGGTGTATGCCTCCTTGGCAGACAAAACATTGGACAATCATAGGCTGGAAAATAGCCTTAATAATACAGCTGCACAACTTGAGTTGGAGAGAGCATCCTCTCAAGCAAAGGACAATAGAATAAGGTCCTTAGAAGACATAATTATAGAGATTGGGCATGATCCCAAGGATATCAAGGGCATACAGGAAATATTGAAGTTGAGGGATGCAGACATGGCAGCTTTGAAGAGAAAGATCAAACTCCCAGCCACAATTCACCCTCAAACAGATGAGGTTGCCCAGCAAAGGCACGATCAAGATGCCTCAGCCTTGCTGGTGTCTCTATATAAGCAACTAATCCAGACACAAGAAAAGCTGGGAGAATCAGAGGCTGCACAGGCAGCATTACAGGCAGCTTTGAAGCAAAGAGAAGAAGGTCAGACCTCCCAGCCTCCTCCTGAAGTAATAAACCTTGAGGAGACTGCTCCAACTACTGTTCCTCCTCCTCAGCAAACAGAACAGGCAGTAACATCCACCTCAGCAGCACCCCCAACAACAGAGCAGGCCCCAAGCCTGGACACGCAAAAGCTGAGGAATGAGATCCAGGCCTTGGAAGCACAAATGACAGAATTGAATGAGGCCAAGGAAAAACTAGCCAAAGTCAATGAAAGATATGACAAATCCAAGCAGTTTGTGGCAGAAAAGGGCAGGGAGATAAAAGCCCTTAAAGACAGGATCAAAGAGCTAGAGAATGAGCTCAAATTAGATAAGGTTGTGGCTAAGCTTAGAATAGTGCTGTGGGCTAATATTGGCCAATCTATTAATGACCAGTGGCAGTATATTGAAACAATCCATGAGCAACTAGAGCTCATTCCAAAAGCACAGACTGAAATTCAGAGATCAAGGGCTGCTCTAAGCAACATGCCTGAAGTGGCCACCAGGATGATTAATGTGCTTAACAATAGAACAAGTACTCAGTTGGCTACCATGGGAATAACAAACAGAACTGAGCACATTTAGTTAATCAAGAGGGTTCTCACACTGAGAAACTTGGTGCAGACATTAGAGAGAAGAACCCAAGACATGCAGACTGAGGTAAACAGGTTTATCGATAAATTTCAGGTATTACAAAATAGAGGGCTCCCTAGCTTACTGAACAGCGCAGGGAGACTGTTTACACATGAGCAGTATGCCAAGAGGGTTAATGCATTTGCCACAAGTCAGATCAATGAGAAGCCCAGCACCTCATAGGAAACAGGGCCAGCCACAGGACAGACTCTCTACAACAGAGTAGAGAGTTTATTTTTTATAATGAATGAAATTAAACACCTGTTTGAAGTGCCTCCCAATTTTTATAAATATACAGAGGCAGAGGAGACTATGGATGCAATTCTCAGGCATCAACTACCTACACTAGAATGGTGGACTAAGGCCATACAGATGATTTTATAAACAGGAAGCCATTCAATAAATTTTGTTCATGGAAAATGCAAATTGTCATACACAGGACATTTTAAAGGAATCAACATGCATTAAAGATGAAAGCTGAGCCAACTCAGCAGAACTTACGGCCAACAAAGCAAGATGAGAAGCTACAGGTGTCCAGGCCGAGAAGCTACAGCATAGCAGCTCCAAAAGCGCATCTTCCAGCATTAATGCAGATCACTCCAACCGACTCGTTGGCTTTCAAAAGGCAAAATATCTTCTGACAGATAGAAAGATGCATTTATGTTGTATTAAAGGCAGCAATAACTTCTTATCTGTTGTTCTGTACAAAGTTGGTGAAATATTCATTTCGCAGATGACTCAACGCCTTAGATATTTTGTAATACTGTTTGTATATATTGGCCCCTCGCACAAGCTTGTGGGGGTTGTTGTTGATTTCTCTTGAAGAAGTTCTTATGCTGTAATCCTTTCAGAGTTAATAAAGAAAGTGATGGAATTTCTCAAAGTTCTGAAGTGTTGAATGTGTTCTGGTGTTTGTTGAACACTGCAGGATTCCTGTGTACCTCACAATACAATAAGTTTTTCTGTAACTCTCTTTGTTATGTGTTTCAATTTGTACAATCCATATATGTTTCTAATTTCTAAGTATTTAGCAACAAAGAAAAAGAATAACCTTCAGGATTTATTCATGCAATACCCTGAGTTCAATCTCTGTTGTTAATGAATGTTTTCTTCAGCTATAATCTTGATAAGTGTAATTCTTAATTGCTGCACTTTCAGAATATATCTTTCACAGTGACCTTTGTTTCAGGAATTCAAGTTTGCTCCTGAGCAACATGTTTCACTTTCACATCACCAGCTTAATGGAGAATTCTTAATTGCTTTCTGTTGGCTGACCATACATCACCACTTAAGTTTAAATTTTGTTTGTTTGAGATACTCAATAGGCCCTGCAGTCTGAACATCATCACTCCAGCATTTCAAAACATTTCACAGCTCTAGACTCCATTGCCCAATGATATACTACTGTCTGAACACTACATCTTAAGCACTGAAAGAATTCCTTCAACCAAAACATAAATCAAAAACCTGAGCACAATAGCTAGCCTAAAACACTATCAAACAGAGACAAATCATAAAGAGAGAGCCCTCTCTGATTACAGTTTCGCTAGAAACTGTAATCCAAAGATTGGTTAGTGGTTACCCCGGCCGTATTCCCTTGGGAGTCATAGGGAACAACCTGGGTGTTAACACTGTCCATAAAGTTTCATACGTTAAATTTGTCAAAAAACTTGTTGCGCGGCGTCAGCGCGACTGTTTTTAAAACAGTCGCACTGATAATGGCGCCCTTTGATATTTTTTCCGTGTCAGCGCGGAAGTACATCACTCTTCCGTACTGATCCGGGAGTGGTCTGTGGAAGTTTTTTTCGATCAGTGCAGACCCGATAGGGAAATCCACGCTGACCGAGAACAGAATGAGTTTCAAAAAATCCGCCCAAACCGCCACTTCCCACCGTTAAAATGCAGCAAAAAGACTTCAAAATGGAGTGTAAGGAGAGATGAACCTACCTGGAACAGACTGCAGGATGGTTGATCCACGTACGAGGTGGAATTTGGCTCGTCAACCTCACAACTCCAAGTCGTTCTCTAAAGCTCCAAATGGTAACAATGGTAAAAATCTTGTTTACCCCCCTATTTATGGTAAATTTTGCAAATTAAATATTATTTTTCATAGATATGGGTTTTTTATAATAGTTTTTACCATATGCTTGGTTCCAATATAGTTTTACTATGTTTTTATGCATGTGGTCTATATTATTTCGAACAGGTTTATGCGTGCGGTGTTTCTTGTGCAGATTCTCATGCTGGTGGAATTACGACAATTCTATACACACTTGGTCCCAAAACGTCGTCTTTAAGCTCTTTTTCGACGTGAAATAAGAAAAGATAGTTGAGTTTCCCTCTCGACTCATTAAAAGAAGTGAGAGGCGGTCGCCTTTAAAGCTCTTTTTTCGACCGTTTAAACTTAAAAAGATCGTCGGGTTTTTGTCGTTTTGAACTCGTTATTGGCTACAAAACAACGTGCTTCTGACCGCTTTTCTACTTTTTCGGGTCGAAGTCACTACTTATGAAAAGTACTCCTCGATCATACTGGTCAGGTGGTTCTTTCGAGCATCGTTTTATACTTTTTCGGGCTCGAGAGAAACAACTTTACGAAAAAGGACCCCCTGGAGTTCACTTTTCTGCTGTCTTTTCAGACTCTCTAAACATGAAAAGATGCCGAGTTCTTCCTTTGTCAGACTCGTTAAAACTTAATGACATCGAATTCTGTCAAAATGACGCCTTCCAAGCATATGCTATCCCCGTCAAGCTTGACATCAAAAAATAATCGGGGTACTCGCCAGAAATGGTGGGGAAAATGGAATCATAATCATTGTCGTGTCGGCAGTATGTCGCTCTTGAACATGGCGCTTGTCTGTATTCATGTCTGGGTGGGAACCTCTCATCTTGTTTTACACAGGCCTCCGTGGGTTTAGGTTATCCTGTTTGACCTCTCATCTGCTCATTGCCTTGTCGTCATGACCCTTGATCATTTAATGTCAAATACTACCAAGTCCACTGTCATGCTGCCGATATGTTCAAGAGAAGTTGACCTCTGCAAGAATACTCAACCTCCCTCTGATACCTCACGCAAAATATCTTATCCTTCTCTGTCTCGTGTCGATGGTGTGGGAAACTTTATGGCCTACCTTCGATCAAGGTCACTTCCTGTCGACTTCAGCTCATTATCCAGGAATTCGACTTAGAGACTCCCTTCAGGTGCCTTGGAGCCTGCTTGCCTCCATGGCAGGTTCTTCATGTTCGACGCGAGGTTTTCATCATTGGCCTCTGATCGAATGATTCTGCGGGTGTTCGACGCCAGCTCATTTATTCACACGTCGTAGATTGTACCTATAGTACCTTGAGGACCATTGTCATTATTGGTGGTACCTCTCGCGTCTGTTAACAGTTTTCATCATTGACTGGTAATCAGACGATGTTCTTGCATGTTCGACTTCAACTCCCATATTCACATGCTTGAACTTGTACTTTGTTCGGGTCGAGATGGAGCGCAAGACCCTGGATTTTGTCTATTGAGATCCAGGTTACGATTTTGTGGATTATTATGATCATTGCATGACTCATTGATGGATGGCTGCGACCATACCTTTACTATCATCATGGTCTCCTTAGCTGGGTGGCTGCGTCCATACCACAGACCTCTTTGGTATGTATTTTTGATGGCTGCGCCCATGCCTAGACTACATGTAATTGATTATTAGAGATATCAGTTGTACATATGTGCAGGTTCTTTCTGGTGGTGTTCTAGTTCAGCCAGTTTCATAAAGCATTTCACCCCTCCCACTCTCTCGGGCTTCATGCTTTAGGGGGCATTTGTTACACAGTAATTTGTCACTGTCTTCCTACCAGTCTTCCTACTGTGTCATGAGTCCAAATCATCTAGGCTCATGCTCTCTAATGTTGCCAAATGACCCACTTTGCCAAAGTTTTGCTATCATCGCGACTGTTGTAAAAATAAACGCGCTGATGAGTGCTCCAAAACAGACCTAATGCGCTGCCAGCACGGAAGTACATGTGATTCCCGCGCTGGTCGGAATTCATGAGACAGCGCGTCTGTTACTTATATCTGATCGCGTTGATATGACTTTCTTTGTTATTTAGCAGCGATGTCAGTGCTCCAGTACAGTTATGCACCCACGATGATCCAGTCTGGGTGAGTTTGTTCTAACAGCCGACCTTCTAGATGACTCCAGACCTGGTTGTTGGCCTTGTAAATGTCGCCCTCCCTTCTCTGGCATGTATGTTTCGTCATTTGAGCCACCTTCCTTGGAGATAAGCTCATCCTCGCACCATTCATGGAGACTCCTTCTCCTATTTAAGCCTCCACCATTGCCATGAGCTGCCAGTTTGGAACTCATAGTGCTTGGAGTGTTGCTGCTAGTGTGTGAGCTTGATAGGTAGCTGGTGTGACAAGTGTGGGATTGCTAGAGAGCTTAAGGAAGGTTGTGAAGTGTTTTGATCTTGTGTAAACTTGTGTGAGAGAGAGTTTTTTCTTGGGAGATATACCTCCAAGGGTGAATGCTTGAGGGACTTGCTGGCTGGACCCTCTTGAGAAGGATTTGGCGTCAGAACTATGGTTGTATTCTTCTTTATTTATTAATAATAGACGACTATCATTATGGTTCCACTCTTATTGTCTTTATGATGGTATTTGAGTTATATCCTTTCTGACTGATATATAGTTACATCTACTGGATTTTATGCTTGTGTTTGTATCGTTCTTTGCATGTGCAGGTGTCCGTGCACGAGGATCATGAGGACTGTGACCAGCTAGGGCAGAGGAACGGGAGCATCAACTCTTCTACAAGTATCAACGTTGGAATCCAGGTAGGCCTTCATCATTGGTATTTTATTTGTAATTAGGAACCTGCGTGTTAGCGTTGTTTGATTGTTGCTAGACCTTGTTTGGACTAGTAGGGATCGCCTCTGTCCGCAGAGGGGATTTACCTCCACAACAGTGGGCTTGGAGGATTCTTCTTTTGACAACAGAGTAACTGCATTTTTTTAGTTTGATGCACTGTCTAGGAGCTCTCTCATGCCAGAGATGCCCCACAATCACTTATGTTGTTTTGGATGAGCTGCGCTGTCTGCTCCATGATCTTTTGTTGGTTTGGATGAGCTGCGTTGTCTGCTCCATGATCGATTCTCGACCTCTGTCTCTTGGCAGTTATTTCTTGGCCTCTGTTATGTGATAGAATGGGTCTTCGGGCCTCTGTTATCTTTTAAATGTGAACAATGACTATTTTCTATTTTAAACACAAAACGTTGCAACTGTGAGAAATCCCGCCAGGCTCTCAACATTTTAGACTTCAAAAGTCCTCAGATATGGCCTATTCATCTATCGGGTCTTCCCTTAGGGTCTCTATCGCATGTCGCTGATGGCCTGTTCCCTGTGTATTTCCTTTGTATTCTAGAAATACAAAAATAGTGAAAATCACATGAAAATGGCTCCCTCCAGACTTCAAATATCATATATTTCCCTTCCCGAACCATTTCAGGTCCGGGTCTTGTCACAGATCGTAAGTCCAAAGTTCCCTTTGTATTTTGTTATATAACGAAAATACACAAATTACCTTAAAATGGCCTTTCTTGCGGACCTAAAATATTATGCAATATCATGTGTATAACTGTTGGGTTCGGTTAATCGCATCGAACATATGAATGTGTACAGGCCCCACCCCTTGGTGCTACTCCGCTACAATGTAGTGGTGCAATCTGATCGCAATTGCATATTGCTCGTGCCTAGGGCCATTGCTAGCATACTTCTTGTATTCCCCCGATAGCGATCTTGCAATGTGATGTTGGCCGTCGATCTGCATCGCTTGATCAATTTTCCACGTTGCATCACTAATCGCCGTTGTAAGTTCCCTACAGTCAATGCTTACTCCACCTGCCTGCCTCCGACGATTGCAACTCGCCGATCCGATCATCGGAGATCACTAATCGGGGGTGCCTTGCGCCTAACCTTAAGTCCTCCTCTATGTAGCGCCGATTGCGATTTTCCACTTAGATCTGGGTCGTTGATCAGCCAAATCTAACGGATGCTGTGTGTTGCTATGTTCAAGCCTGCGATACATGGTTTTTCACTATTTTTTAGTGTTTTAGCCTCCTGATAGTGTTTTTCCGCCCTTCCAAGGGCTCTTGGCATGCGATTGTTTTTCTCTTTGAACGATCCTTAAGTAATTTTTGAAGACTTCGTGGAGTGTTTTGGATGCATTTTAGGCCACATGTCAATAAAGCTAACACTGGCTCCTTCTGGGGATTAAATCCTCCCTGTGAGGCTTCAAGAATCTCAGACCGATGCCTTTCCTATAACAACAAAATCAAATCTTCCTCCTAGTATTTCATTGGGCATGGAGTCTATTTTGAAATGAAAATAAAAACTAGAAAAAAACATATTTATAATACCAAGGCATGAAATAAAGTTTCAAGAACCGCCCATTTACTGGGCTACCAAAAACATCTCCTCCTTCCAGACTGTGTAGAATAAAGGTATTGTTCTGCTGAATTTGATCGATGACAAATGAACTTGTCCATAAGGATTCAAACTTACCATGATTACCTTTCTTTTCCTTAAATGCATCCCATTTAAGAACCCAGTCACCAACTTGGAAATTGTCCACTTTTGCCTTCCTGTCAAAGGTTTCTTTGATTTTTTTATGATGAGCTTTTGACTTCTCAACCATCTGCTCTCTAATCTGCTATAATTCAACTAGGTTATTCATTCTTCTTACCATGTCATTCTCTTCACCTTGTTCTTCTTGCAAGAATTTAGCCATAGGGAGAATCAGCTGGATAGGGAAAATAGCATAAGTGCCATAAACCATCTTAAATGGAGAATTTCCTATGGACTTTTTGATGGTAACTCTGTCAGCCCACAATGCAAACTTCAACTTGGAAACCCAACTCTTTTTGTTGTCCTCTAACAATTTTTTGATTACCCTTATCAGAATCTTGTTAGATGATTCTTCCAGGCCATTTCCTTGAGGATAATAGGAGGTAAAATGCACCAATTGAATGCCCATGGATTTAGTCATGTCCACCAATTCTTTTACCTTGAAAGCTGCTACATTATCAGTGACTAGTTTGGTTGGGCAACCAAATCTAGTGAAAATATTCTCATTTAAGAACTTTATGACAACTTGATGATTAGCATTCTTAGTGGGTATAGCCTCAATCCACTTGGTGAAATAATTAGTGGCTAGTAAGATCCATTTGTGTTGGCCACTGGAATGTGGGTTGATCTCACCTATAAAGTCCAAGCCCCACTGATAGAAGGGACCATTGACATGTACTAGCTTCAAGGGCAGAGACTTTAGTTGCTGTCTTCCTGCAAACCTATGACACTTGTCACAAGATTTCACAAAAGAAAACACATCAGAGAATAGAGTAGGCCAATAATACCCAGCCCTCGGGATTTTGTGGGCTATGGTTTTCCAATAATTATTCCCTCCACAAATGCTAGAATGGAACTGGTGTATGACTTCCACAGATTGTTCTCTATCTAGAAATCTCAAGAGGATTCCTGATGGGTCTTTCCAATAAAGCATATTTTTATTAATGCAGAATTTGGCTGATCTGAGTTTAATGGCCCGGGCTTGACTTGAGCTAAGCCCTGGAGGGACTTCTAGATTCTACAAAAAATGAACTATGCTGGAATACCATTCACAGATGGCTATAATTTCAGCCAAAGATTGATTCTGCTTTTTCTCTTTTGCTGATTCCTCTGTCTGCTCATCATCTAAATTTAGACCCATGCAATTTATGTCTAACAAACTGCAATTTTCCTCAGCCATAAGTTTAGTCAAGCCCTAGCCTTTAACAAGCTTAGTGGGCTTCACCTCTATGTTAAAATCTATGAATTTTGCAATCCATTTAGCTCTCTTTCCATCAATATCTAGCTAAGTTAAGACATCTTTTACTGAGGCTGAAGGTACATATGAAACCACTTTGGAATGCAGAATATAAATTCTGAATGCCTTTAAATATTTTATGAGAGCATAAGCTTGTTTTTCAATAAGGTCATACCTCAGTTCAGCATCCCTCATAGTTTTGCTGAAAAAGGTCACGGGGTGTTCTATGCCTTCATCATTTTTCTACAATAGAACTGTTGCAAGAGTATCATAAGAGGCAAAAGAGAAGATACAAAACTCCTTAGTGTAATCTGGGCTGATTAGAGTGGGAGCTTCCATGATAGCTTGTTTGATGGCTTCAAAAGAGCTTCTTGCAGCATCTGTCCATTTTATTTCTGATCCTTTCTTCAGCATGGAAGTGATGTGCTTTACTAGCTCTGCAAAGTTTGTAATGAACCTCCTTACAAATTTATTCTTACCCAGGAAGGATTGAATGTCCCTTTTTGACATTGGGATGGACAATTTCTGAATTGCTTGAACTCTTGCTGGATCAATCTTCACACCTTCAGCAAAAACAATATGTCCCAAAAGTTTGCCTTCTTCTAGAGCAAACTATGACTTCTTTGGGTTCACTAAAATACCAAATTGTCTGGACTTTAGGAATACCTTCTTCAAATGTTGCAAATGGTCCTTGTGACTACTGGAGAAGACTATTATGTCATCAAGGTAAATAAGGACAAACATGTCCTTCTCTCCCACAAAGGCTATGTCCATGGCCCTCTGAAAAGTAGCCCCAACATTCATGAGTCTGAAAGGCATCTTAGAGTACATGAAAGTGCCCCAAGGAGTAGTGAAGGTGGTCCTTTCCTGATCTTCTAGATGTACAACAATGTGATTGTAACCTGAAAATCCATCTAAGAAAGACATGACTCTAGCCCCTAAAGCTCTTTGCAGTAAGTGTTCCATCTTAGGCAGGGGGTAGTTATCTTTTTTAGAGCACTTGTTCAAATTTCAAAAGTCAACACAAAGCTTGATTTCTCAATTTTTCTTTCTTACTACCACAAGGTTAGCTATCCACTTTGAATACCTTAGGGGAACTATGATTTTGGCATCCAACAGCTTCTCGATTTCTTTCTCAATCAAAGGAAATAAGAGACGGCTGATAAGTATTAATTTCTGCTTAAAAGGGATGGTGTTCTTTTCCAGTGGAATCTTATGATGAATGATGTTTGTGTCATAGGTTTTAATATCACTGTATTCCTAGGCAAAAATATCAGTGAATTGCTTCATGAGGGTGCAATACTCGGAATTTTGGGCAGAAGACAAATGAGTGGATAGATTTATGTATTTCGGATGGGTTGGGCTCCCTATATTATGTTTACAAATAGCAGACTCATTTTATTTTTTGGCAGGCTTATAAGGCACATCATTATGATCGAACAGCTTCTCTAGAGGCACCAATCCCTTGGGTATATGGTTACTAGGTAGCTGGACAATGCTTCCTCTGCCAATCTCGTCCTTTAGCTTGGACTGGCCGCATTCTTCCATGGTTTCATTTTCTTGGTCGATGTGTGTTTCAGAAAATTCCTCAACGACTTGTAGAAACCTATTAATTTCATCATCATCTTCAAAAAAATTCCAGTATTTGACATTATCAAGCAGAGACTGTCTATATTTCACCTGAACTTCATACGTCAATTTAGGAGGCAAAGGGGGAATAAACATGCTAGCAGACACAGCAAGGGAGTCGGCAAGCTGGTTCTTCATTCTCAAAATGTAAGAAATGCTGAAATTATTAAACAAATCCTTGAACCTCCATACCTCATCTATGTATGCTTTCAACCTTGGATGCTTTTCTTGGAAAGTTTTATTGACCTGTTGAATGATGAGGTCTGCATATCCAAACACTTTCAAGCCTTTGATGCCCATTTCTTTAGCAATGCTTAAGCCCAATATCAAGGCTTCATACTCTGCTATATTATTTGTGACCTGAAATGTTAATTTGAAAGATAAATGAATGTATTCCTGTGTGGGGGACACAAGGACTACACCTGCCCCTACAGCTTCCTTAGAGCAAGCTCCATCAAAGAACATGTCCCAAATTTGTGGGCCTTCTTCCTCTATGATCTAGAAAATTGGTTTCTTAAGCTGCGTGGAGGGCATCTAAGATTCTTCAATTTGAAGGATACAAGCTCCAAAATCAGTGTCGACAGCATAGATGGGATGATTAGTGGGATCCTTCTCATCACTGATGATATAAGCCAACTAAGCCTCTCTGTACAATCTCCTATTTTCACCTCCAAAAACTGGGACAGTAGCATAGGACAGATCATTTTGCAATGTTCCACCTAATCTCTTGATCTAGCCTCTGGAAAGCAACATGCCAAACTTGGGGGGTACATTTGCTACCACAATATCCATCATCATGCTTTTCATGGGCAGCTGAGACAAAGTGATGGCTAGGTCCTTGATTAATCCTAGACATTTCACTTTTCTAGAGTCAAAAGAAAATAGGTCATGATAAGGCTTGGTAATGTCAAGACCCAACTCATCCATGACAACCTTGGGCATTAGATTATGGCTAGCTCCAGTGTCCATAAGGTAGTTGTGAAGTATTTTATCATGAATAGCCAGAGAGACATAGAACGATGGGGGTATGTCTTCACAATTTTCAATCATTGGGCTGAGAATAACAGCTGGCTTGTCATCTTGCATATTTACATAGTCAGTGGAGGCTTGGATGGCTTTAGGCTCAAGGGCCTCGAGGATGGATCTTTTGAAGGATTCATTCTTCACAAGTTCAATCAGAGGCATAGGTATTCTTAGCTTTTGAATTTCTGCTTGAAAACTGAAAGGAGAAGGAGACTTGTCAAGGCCTCTTACCTCGTGAGCTGGAGCTTTGAGTATGATAGGATCAACTGCTGGTCACTTCTGGATTTTAGCTTGCTATACTATAGGGATAGCAACTCTTTGAACAGGAGTTTCCTTGGCATTATTCATCTTCAACCTCAGATTATATCAATGCTGATCTTCAGTTTGCAAAACAGCTTCACCATCCCATTCTTGGTTAATCTGGTCATTGAATAATGACTTTTCATAGGTAGCCGAGGTCAAAAAGGAGGCATTGCCTTTGTCTTCCAGAAAATGCATCTCATCATCTTCTTCAAGCTGCTCCTCTTCCATGACTACATTCTGGAAAGGGGTCTTCACCCTTTGGTCTTCATTGGCATCTTTGCTTCTTTGCAAAATCTGCAACTACTCATTAGCTCTTCTATATGGATTTGGATTTGGATGTCTAGGAGCAAAGGTATTAGGAACTCTTCCTTTCCCAGGGTGCTACTCAACCTTTAATTTGGAGATTTCAGAGGCTAGTGACTCTATCATTTTGGTCATTTTATCTATCTTGGGATCTGAAGATGATGAAGACTCACCCCTCTATCTTCTTCTATCAACATTTCCCTTGAGCTTCTCTGCAGCCATGATGTTTGATTCCACTTCCAAGGCTGCATCTTGCATATCAACCAAAGTAGCACATTCTGCCTCAACAGTAGGTAGAAGTCAGAATTAAAATCACTAGCATAGGTGAGTTTAGCAGAGGTAGTGGTGGGTTTTGCTTCAGTTGGTATCTTGCTATACATGCGGTTAAACCTCTTATTAAAATCAGATAGCAACTCACCATTTTCCCTTTCTAAGTTCCCAAACTCAGTGTGGTAGTAGAGGAGATCCTTCTTATCCCCCCAATGCTTTAGGAATGCATCATCTAAAGCCTCAATATCTGTTATAGATCTTGGGGTCAGTTCTTTGAACCATTTTCTAGCCTATCCATCTAGGCTTTGGATAAAGATTCTCATCCACACATCATCTTCACTAATGTCGAAGTTATCAGCATAGCTATAGAATGACTCAATATTTCTTCAGCTATAACACCTTCAGTCCCAATGAACTTAGGCCTATATTTCTTATATTATCCAGTAGGCATGGCATTCAAAGGAGTGGGAAATACTAGAGGTCCATACCTAGCAGCTATGATTCTTTCCATTTTGGTAGGTGCTTGTGGACCTACCATAGTTGTGGTGGCTATAAGAGTACTGGCAGTATGAATGATAGAGGGCTGAGGAGTGACTAACAAGACTAAAGGAGTATGATGGATAGAAGGTGAGGTTTCCTTTGGGCTTACAACAAAAGGAGAACCTAAAGAATAAGGAGCTTTATGAATCTCTGAGAGTTTTTCTTCAATGCTAGTATTAGATGTTATACTCTCAACATGTATTTGTTCTATTGCAGGATTTTATTGAAGAGATATAGAATATTGTTTAGGTTTACCTGAACCTAATGCTCCTTTCTGCAATACCTTTCTTTCTTTGATGATTTTTTTAGGGTCAGGTACTAGGTCAGCTTGTGGCTGTTGAGGATTTCTCTGAGTATGCCTCACAAATTGAGCCAGAACTATGAACTGGAGTCGCCAAGAGGTTCGGCCTCCGATAGAGTCGCCAGATAGATGATTACAACCAAAAAAGTGCCCAGACTTTGTCTAACATCAAAGTTGGATCAGTGTCGTTTCCCAGGGAAGCTAAGCTTCGGTTTCCTCTCCCCAGCAGTGGCACCAATTATGTTATCACTCCAGGAAACTCTCCTAGGTTGCAGTTCAGAGATGCTTGGTAACATATAATATTCAATATTGTTCTTTGAACTATTGGAATGGATGATGGTTTGGATCAAGTTAGATAACCATTTCAGCTCTATTCTCACTCAAGACATGCATGAACACCCTCAAAAATACAAGGCTTTAGACCATTAATTCTCAATAGTTTATAGATTCAATGGATAGATGGAGAATACTGACTATACCAGCAGATGCATACATAAACACATATGGATGGCCAGCTATAGGAAGTAAATGAAACTTGCAAATCTAATTTATCAATGCAGACATAAGATGACAGTTATCTGGCATTAGACACAGCAGAAAACATCAATAAACTATTCAAGTGCAAGCATAGAACAGCATAGAACAGCATAGAAAATGGGAATTGAACATGTAACAGCAAAAGAAGCTTATATTGTTGGAGTGAAGATGAGAAGCTATAGGAGTAGAGTCTCCACAGTCTCCAAAGGTTGAACCCTTCATACCTTTAGCTTTCAGCCTTTTATAGGCCTTTTACAATGCTCCTGAGCTCTCAAAGGCTCAGAGTCTTAATCTATCCTCTCTATCCCTTTAACTATTTGATGCCCTGACTAGGAAAGTGTGGGCTCGAAGGATTCTTCTTTTGATGGCAGAGTAACTGCATTCTGTTAGTTTGTTGCACTATCTGGGAGCTCTCTCGTGCTAGAGATGCCCCACAATCACTTCTGTTGTTTTGGATGAGCTTCGTTGTCTGCTCCATGATCGTTTGTTGGTTTGGATGACCTACACTGTCTGCTCCATGATCACTTCTCGGCCTCTATCTCCCGGCTGTTATTTCCCGGCCTATGTTATGTGATAGAATGGGCCTTCGGGCCTCTGTTATCTTTTAAATGTGAACAATGACTATTTTTTGTTTTAAATAGAAAACGCTACAACTGTGAGAAATCCCGCCAAGATCTCAACATTTCTGACTTCAAAAGTCCTCAGATATGGCCTATTCATCTATCAGGTCTGCCCTTAGGGTCACTATCGCATGTCGCTGACGGCATGTTCCCTGTGTATTTCCTTTGTATTCTAGAAATACAAAAATCGTGAAAATCACATGAAAATGGCTCCCTCCAGACTTCAAATATCATATATTTCCCTTCTTGAACCCTTTCGGGTCTGGGTCTTGTCACATATCACAAGTCCAAGGATCCCTTTGTATTTCGTTATATAACGAAAATACACAAAATACATTAAAAATGGCCTTTCCTATGGACCTGAAATATTAAGCAATATCTTGTGTATAACCATTGGGTCCGGTTAATCGCATCGCACATATGAATGTGTATAGGCCCCAACCCTTGGTGCTGCTCCGCTGCGATGTAGAGATGCAATATGATCGTAATCACATATCGCTCGTGCCCAGGGCCATTGCTAGCATGCTCCTTATATTTCCCCAATAGCGATCTTGCAATGTGATGTGGGCCATCGATCTGCGTCACTTGATTGACAGTCCACGTTGCATCGTTGATCGCCGTCACAAGTCCCCTACGGTCCACGCTTACTCCGCTTGCCTAACTTTGCCAATTGCGACCGGCCGATCCGATCATCGGAGATCGTTGATCGGGGGTGTCTTGCGCCCAACCTTAACTCCTCCTATATGTAGCGCCGATTGTGATTTGCCACTTAGATCTGGGCCGTTGATTGGCCAGATCTAATGGTTGTTGTGCGTTGCTATGTTCAAGCCTGCGATACATGGTTTTTCATTGTTTTTTAGTGTTTTAGCCTCCCGATAGTAGTTTTCTGCCCTTCCAAGGGCTCTTGGCATGTGATTTTTTTGCTCTTTGAACAATCCTTAAGCAATTTTTGAAGACTTCGTGGAGTGTTTTGGGTGCATTTTGGGCCACATGCCGATAAGGCTAATAGGTCAAACCAATTTTGCTGCGAATCCTTCCGCACCTGGATGTATAGGTGGTGGAAGTCAACTTTGAACTCTATGTACTCTGAAAGCTACTCAAACACGGTTGGTGACACCCATGGCTTCTACTTCGTGGCCATGTGAATGCTCGCCTACATCAGCACCCAGAAGACTTTGGTCTTTGTAACGCACGCAACATCCTTTGTTGCCCAAAATGAGGCAAATTGTGCAGCCTCCAGCAAATCTTTCTCCACGAGAGGAAACTAACTGTCCTCCAGTAGATCCAAAGAGATAAGCAATGGAGAGCAACAACCATGAATAGTGGAATGTTTTACTCTCGTCCTATGCCTCTCGATAGTTCACAAGGAACTCACTACAAAGGTAGCATGCCCATTTGAACTGTATGCCCTCCATGCATTGTGCAGCCAATAGAAATCATTGGCACTGGAACCTCGTCCGTACGACATTTCCTCATGACTTTTCCTGCAAGGATCTGCGTGGAAAGCTTCACCGATGGTTTGTTGATAGAGGTGATCGAGTACCCGTGCGGCTTCTTCACGAGTTTGAACTTATCCTTCATCTTTTCAGTGAGGTCGCACTCGCTCGTCTTTCTGCCAAAATCCTTGGCTGGATTCAACCCTGAGTGTGGCAGCATCATGATCCGATGGATTAGCATATTAGTTATGGGGATCGGTTGACTCAGCCACAAGCATTTGTTATGTACTAGGGTCAGCAATTGTTTCATAACTATCAAGTTGATGTTAGAGAAGTGGTAGTGGGGTACCCACAACAGGTTCAGCAACCCTAACTAATTCACTCCACGAATCCACTCCACAGGCTCCATCGTGGTGACACCTGATTCTTTGTAAATGACCCTCTTCATATAGTTTTCTGTTGCCAAGTGGGGGAACCTCTCATGGTCTACCAGATCCCAGTCTTCCAGCTTGAGATGGGGAATCTGTGCTAAGCGTGGACCTTCAAAAGTGAGGTTGTCCAGTAACAAGGGTGTGTTGAGGAGGAATTGTCCTGCATCTAGGTCCTTAGGGACCTTCACTTTTCTCTTGCGTGGAGGGATATAATCTAGGAACTTGGATATAGGATCCACCCCCTCGGTGTCTGTGTCCTCTGCGCCCTCTTTCACCTCCAGATCCACCACTTTCCCCTTATCCTTAGTGCTTGTTTTTTCTTTCTTCTGGGCCAGTGTAGTAGCATGCTTCCTCAGTGACTCACGCATAGGCATGGGCTTCTTCTGCTTGTCCTTCTTAGGTTTGGACACTTCTCTCACTAGTGTAGGCTTCGGCCTAGGCAACCTCGGCGTCATAGGCATAGTAGTTGGAGCCTCCATCCTCATCACCTTTGGAGCAGCTCCTTCAGAGACAACAACTCCTCCCGTACTAGTAGTCTCTCCTAGTCTGGACATTGTACTGAGAATAAACCACTGGATATCCTCGGCTAACTTATCAAATACAGAAGTAGCGACTAAATCAAAAAAAACTGAGGATTCATAAATAGTTGACAGCTCAACACAGAAATTCTAAGGATGCAAAGTGTTTTTCGCTGGATAGTCACGCGTAATTTATAGGTGAATTCAAATTCAAATTCGACCGTTCCCCCCAAAATCCATCCATAAATGTTGAATTGGCAGCTGATTTCCAAATATTTCACTCTTAAATTCAGCCTTAAATGTCACACCCCCCCCCCACTCCTCTTAACTGTCTCCTAATAGTCAAATCATGAACAGTGACTATAACGGTTACTTTCTGGCTATATTGTGCGGTCTCTCCCCCTGTAGCATAGCTCCTATCGTGCTTCTTCTAGTAATATGACATTATTCTATTTCGCACAATCCCTCTTTCACATATCTCTACATACAAGTTAGTGTAGTTTATAGTCCCATGCCTCCTTGCAGCTGCCTAAAGCACTAAGATTGTGTTACCATCATGTAGTCATTGGGCCAGATCCTCAGTCTATGGCTTCAATCGGCTTCCATTTACCCTTCCCAAAAATGGATCTCCATTCAACTTCGCAAGCTGAACTTTGCCACCATCTGTAATCTCCTTGATAACATATTGCCCCAGCCAGTGCATTTGAAATTTTCTTGGAAACTTATCAAACTTACTATCATATAATAAAACCAAATCATTTGCCTTGAAGGTGCACAGTTTTATGTGTCGATCGTGCCAAGCTTTTTCACGTTCCTTCTGGACCTGCTGATGGAATCCAGCCAAAAATCTACCTTCCTCGAGCTCTGTTAGCTACGCGAGCCTTCCTTCTAAGGATCCACGGTCCACCATTCCTATGAAAGCCGCGATGTGTAGACTAGGCACAATATACTCCATAGGCATGACAACTTCCACGCCATAGATCAACCTAAAAGGTGTCTGACCAGTAAGCTTTTTACAAGTAGTTCTGTAAGCCCATAACACTACTGGTATGCACATGTCCCAATCATTCCACTGCGCATTACAAACATTCACCAATGCATTGTCCAATATCTTATTAGAAGTCTCAACCATTCCATTGGCCTGAAGATGATATGCCATACTCTTCTGATGGTAAACCTGGAGCTCTTCTGTCAGTGCACTAATCGTTTCAATGAGAAAATTCATACCACAATCACTCATCAAAACCTTCGGGAAACCAAACCTGGTCAACACATATTCAAACAACGTTGCTACTGTTGCCCCTGTACATTCCCTCGCAGGTTGTGCTTCCGCCCATCTTGTCAAATATTCGGTCATGGTAATGATATATTGCGCACCTATCTTCTTGCTTGGAGGCTGAATCGGTCCTAAAAATTCAATTGCCCATTTCTCAAATGGCTGAAATGACACATGCGGATTCAAAGTAAGCTCATCCCTCCATGATGGCCTGCTCATTCTCTGACATGCATCGCATGCCCTACAATAGGCTTTAGAATCCTTATGCAGCGTCGGCCACCACAACCTAGCGCACAAAATATTTTGTGTTGTTTCTTTTCCTGCATAATGCCCTCCTGCAGCTCCTCCATGAGCTTCAGCGAGGATACTGTTTTGTTCAAAATCAGGCACATAATGTCAAAGTATCTCATCCAATCCTGTCTTATACAAATGCCCTGCAATTATGGAGAAATCTGCCGCACGCACCACCAATTCTTTCTTCTACTAACTAGTGTATCCTTCTGGAGTTGTTCTTGTGGTTAAGAAATGGATAATATCCACAAAGTGATTATCCGCTACGCGCATCGCAAAGAGTTGTGCATCAAGCAATCCTTCCTCCACATTAGTAGGATCCTCTCCTATTTCAATGCGCGACAGATGGTCTGGCCTTTCATCCAATCACCCTAGCTTCACAATTACTTCAAAATCATATTCTTGAAACAACAACAACCATCTACATAGTCCCCCCCCCCCCGGCAACACAGGCTTATTAACTAGATATTTTAATGTAGAATAGTCTGTGTACATCTTAAAATGTCCACCTAGCAGGTAATTTTTTAACTTCTGGAGCGCGTACACCATAGCCAATCCTTCGCGCTCTGTTGTTGAATAATTCTTTTCAGCCTTTGACAACTTCCTACTCATAAACACTATAGGATGATCCAGTTCTCCTTCGCCGGCCTATGTTAGCACTTCTCCTAGCACAATACACGAGGCATCCACATGCACATTAAATTCCTTCTTCCAATCTATGAAAACTAGGAACAGCGCAGTGACCATTTTTTCCTTCAGTACATCTAGGTTGCACTAACATTCTTCATCCCAACAGAATGTAGCATCCTTCTTCAGTAGCTTTTCCATAGGTGCGGTAATCTGAGCATAACTTTTGATGAACTTCCGATAATACCCAATATGGCCCAGTGTTACGCGCAGCTGTTTAACACTTCTTGGTGCCTCCAAATTAATTATTACAACAATCTTTGTAGGTTCCAACATAAGTCCTTGCCTGCATACCACTTGACCCAGCAAGATTTTGAAAGGGACGTGGAACAAACATTTCTCCAGGTTTAGTGCAATCTGATACCTTCATCATGTATCCAACATCAAGCGCCAAACTGGCTACATGGCACTTTACTAGCCCAAACACTGTCCAATCATCAAAATATACCTCTAAAAACTTGTGATTGAATTCTTTAAATGCCGCGATGACTGCGCATGGGAAGATCACCGGCACCATAGAAAATTTTAGGGGCGAATGTTCACCCTTTGGCGAAATTAAAGGGTTTTAACTTTTTAGTGGGCGAATATTTTGTATCATAGTACATTTTTACAAATCACCTCAAATAGCCCACCTTATTTTAAGGGAGAGGGTAAAAAAGTTAAATTTAGCCCTTGAAATTAGGAGTTACAACCTTCCATTCACCCATTTTCAAGAATAGGTTTTATTTAAGTGAATCCATTCGCCCATTTTCAAGAATAGGTTTTATTTAAGTGAATCCTATGGGCCAAAGGCCCAAATACCATATTTATAAAAGAGGTATGGTAAATTAATAAAATATAAATAAATGAGAGGTATGGTAAATAAATAAAACGTATTTTTATACTTACTCAAAAGGTATGGTAAATAAATATAAATATAAATAAACTAGATGCATGGTAAATAAATAAAACCTCTTTTTATATTTAGTCCATAACCCTCGTTCTATTTAAGAAGGCTCAAGAAGGAGGTTTTATTTAAGTGAATCCTATGGGCCAAATACCATATTTCTAAAAAGGGTATGGTAAATTAATAAAAATATAAATAAACGAGAGGTATGGTAAATAAATAAAACATTTTTTTATATTTACTCCATAAGTCACCTTATATTTACGAACACTAAAAAATGCGGTATATTTAGGTGAAACCTATGGGCAAAATACTATGGGACAAATACCATGGACTCGATTGTTATTAATACCATGCAAAAAAACATTATTAACCCTAATATTAGTATTAATAAAAATAAAACTGGCACATGGTATTGACCCATGGTATTCACCAAAATGGCACATGGTATTGACCCATGGTATTCACCAAAATGGCACATGGTATTGACCCATGGTATTCACCTGGAATGTAGCATATTTAAATGGGGGAATTAAACCAGCATAGATCCATCTTTACTCTAGATCTACTAACCCCCGAGAGGTATCAAATATCGTGATATGCAAACTAGCATAGAGTGAAAAAATATTTGATCTAATGAAGAGTAAAAATGGATGTTGTAATTTAATGTATGTTAAACATTTTAGCTTGGTTAAAATAAAAAATAAAATAAAAATCAACTATTAATTTTATTAATTTTTATAAATTTCTAATAGTAATTTTTAAGCTCCAGGTTTATGATAACCCATGGTATTGACCCATGGTAATACCATGGTATTCATGTGAGCATAGACTATTTAAAGGGGAAATTCTATCATCTTAGATCCATCTTAATTCTGGGTCTACCAAGTGCTCAGAGGGATAAATAGATTTCATCCCCCTAAGAGTGGTGGATGTGGAGTTAAGGTGGATATAGGTTGGTTTTTATGATAATGAGGATATTAAATAGACTTAGGAAATTATATTGTAAAAACATCTTAAGGTGAATGGTTAAAGCATAGACATTGGACAAGAATATTTGTATACTTCTGTTTTAAACTAAAACAAATCCAGGGTAAAAGGAATGGATTGATTGCACTAGTCTTCCTTCTATAACTTTCCAACATATGCTGGAGTAAACATATTGTAATTTGGGTAATTTTTCTAATTGCAAACAGGAACATACTTGTGTATTGGCAAGGTGGTTACGAGGTCCCTAGAAGTGATGAATTTGAATTTTTCTTGGTTTTATATATAGTATTAGGTTTTTTCTCATGCTTTCTGTGAATGGCACAGGTGAATTTTATCCTACACCCACTAGGTTATCGATATGTAATTTGGGTAATTTTGATTTCAAAAGATATTTTAAAGAAATGCAATGATTTCATTTGTGTATTCAATAAACACAAGATTTTATAATTGAGTAAAATATTCGCCATGCCTAGTGAGAGATTCACCAAAAAATTATATATACATATCATATTATTGATAAAATCGCCTTCCATTTTTACTATATACCATGGAGATTCGCCCATTTATTATACATGTAAACTTGGGGGGGTTCTTAAAATTTTCCTTGACCGGCACATTCTTAAGTCCAAAAGGCATCACTATATACTGGAAACATCCCCACTCTATTGCGAAGGTGGTGTTACTCCTGTCTTCTGGCGCGATATTTATCTGATGGTATCTAGAGAACCCATCAGTGAATGAATAGGCCTCCTACCCTCCAACATTATCCAGTACCTCATCTGTGAAAGGAATTGGAAAAGGATCATGTACACAAGCATCGTTAAGCTTCCTTTGATCTACGCAAATCCTTATTTCATATTTCTGCTTCTTTTCTTGAACAACCATTGGACTCACCCAATCGGATTCCTCCACTGGTTGAATAATACCTATTGCAAGCATATTGTCCAACTCCAAGTAGAATTTTTCCTTGTATTTGGGATTAAGGCGATATGGCCTTTGCTTAAAGGGCTTTGTGTTCGGTTTCAAAGTTATTTTCATCACTCCTAAGTCTCCTATGATACCTTTCAGGTTAGAAAATTTTGTAGGGAATAAATTCTAATATTCGCAGAGCAACTCAGCGACTTTATCTACTATAACATCATCCTAGTAATCTCCAACCTTTGCAAACTTCGGCTCTACCTTTGTGCCAATGTTCACTTGTCTAGTCTTCAATGGTGCGGTTATGTCTAGATTCTCTATCTATGGTCTCTCAACTTCGCGATGGCCTTTGGCGTCTGGGATGTTGTTTGGAACGGGATCCCCCAAGGACATTTTTGGGGTTAAAAGCCCATGTTTTGGGTCAAATTTTGTAGTAAACTTGTAAAATCTCCGCTTTTTGTGGTTGCGGAATGCAAAGGTGTCATGAGTCACAAAGGGTTGTCTACCCTTATTCTTGTAAAGTAAAGTCAGCTGTGAAAAATCTACCCATGGTCCGTGGACCATAGGATTGTATAAAAAGAGCTAAGTAAGTAAGCTCTAAGTAGTTCAATAGTCGTTAAGATAGTCATAGCGGGGAAGTAAGAAGTCTAAGTTTCAGGTTGTAGCGTAGGTAGAGGCTCTACAGCTAAGTGCGCAGAGGCCTAGGGTGGAAGTCTAGAACTGAGTGCACGGACCCCTGCAACTGTGTGCGAAGGGTGGATAGAGTCTGTAATCATCTGAAAATATCAATAAAGAGAAGTATTCTACGAATTATGTATCTTTGTTTCCTGTTACTGCATCTTGACATGTTATGTACGAATTTCATTTAGAATGCTTATATGAGGCGCGAATGTATGTAATTACATTGGTTAAGTGAACACAAGTAAGAACATCTATTTACACGGTGCTAACTGTAATTGTTTAATAAGATAAGTAAGGCATTTAAACTAGTTTGGGAATCTGCCCGGTACGCTGCCCTAGCAGTGCAAAAGCACCTGAACCATAGGTTAGGGATGCGTGAAGGTCAATCATACCTTTTCACGAAGGTACTAAAGGGCGGAAGAAAGGGCTAGTCTGGCAAGCCCTAGAACTAAAGTGACCTGTGAAAAATCAGGAATAGAAGGAATAAATCGACATCACGACCATCGCAGGGTGCGGAAACTTGGTTCCAGCATCCCCCCATACTGCTTCGGGTGAGACTTCGGTCCACGCTCCGCAAGCTGATGCCGAAAGGGCCAGTAGTGTAGGGATTTGTTTGGCTAACTAACGCTGAACCTGGGACAGGCCCCAACAAGCCAAAAAATGGTTCTGTTGTTGGGACCAGAATCTGCATAAGGGATGTGTGATGTCGTATCACTGGAATTCGACTAAGAAAGAGATCAGAGACTCGTTAGATAGGAAGATCCACGAATTTGCAGTGCAGGAGAACAAAAACCCGTGACTGACAAAGGAACAGTGGTTGGACAGGTACCTATATACAGAGATCCACGAGATATTTTTTTGTTCCTTTCCAGTTGAGCTATACGAGTGGATCGCGAAGCTAGTAGATAGCCAAGGAAGGTGCAGGCTTGATGGTCCTATTGTTTTGACCTTGGAACTAGTACAAAAATTGGAAGCATCTGAGGATAAGATCGCCTGTGTTGTCGATCATTGGCTCGATCGTGTCATAGGAGGATTTGTGACTGAGTTCGTGGTCGATACCTCAGTCAGCTATAGCAAGGCGAAGTGGTGCTTTTTCAAAGGACCGCGAGGACTTGAAACCTTTGAATACCTATATTAAAATGAAATTGTGCAAAAAGCAGGTTATGCAGCTACCTTGATGTTTGGAGCTACGCGAAGCAGGAAAAAAGGAAGAAAGGGTCTTGAATATATTCCATTGATTTCACCTCCACAAGGTGACGAAGAAGGAGTAGCATAGGCTTCTCTGCGAAGTGCTATTCAGTTAATAAGACAAGGATGCCCACAACTGCCACTCCACCCACACCACCTCCAACTTCACCACCATCACCTGCGACTTCACCCTTACCACCTCCACCTCCACTGTAGTTCAGTATGGAAAATTCAGTGAAGATGCCTTTGTTCAAAGGCTTGGGAAATGAGGACCCAGACCATTTTTGGTTCATCATGAAAGTTGTATGGGAAGCTTAGGGCGTTACATATGATCACATGAATAAGGTAAGACTAGTTAGTGCTATGTAGGATCATGCGCTAACCTAGTACATTAAGTCCTCTAATGATAACCCAAATGCTGGAGTTGTAGACATCCAAACCACGCTGAATAAAGAATTCAATAGGCCTAAATCTGAGGCACAATCGATTATGGGGTTCAAGGAAATCGTGATGCAACTAGGTGAGACACCTTGGGAATTATATCAGAGGTTGAAGTGTAAAATCTGCGAAGCTAACATGAACTTAACAGATAGACAACTTCACGAGTGGTTTCTGGCTTTGCTCCTGCCACACCTAAGGGTTGCGTTATCACAATGGAAGATAACAACTCAGGCAGAGGCCTTGGATATTGCCATGAGACTGCATGAAACACCGATGTAAGATCAAAATTTGGGGGTTCAACAGATCCATGCACAGTTGAAAAATCTTTTCCTTGAGATGCAAAGTTTGAAGCAGGACAGAATAGTTCGACCAGAGGTGCGTGAAGAGGTATGGTGCCTAAAATGCAAGGGTCAGGGGCATGACAAAGACCATTGCCCAGCCTTTGTGAACTACATTGCAGGAGGAGGACCGATGCCTTTGAGGCCAGAAGCTCAAGCAAGACCGAGCGTGAGGCTTGCATTATGGTGTGATATATGTCAAGTAGCAGAAAACATGCCACGGATAACTATCATTTGCTTCAAAAGTTTGTACAGACACCGCAGCAACTGTTCTGCAACTTCTGTAGGTCAGTAGGGCATGATGAGTGCAACTGTAGAAGTTATGAATTGATGATGGATAGAACACTCGCCTATAGGGTTCAAGTAGAAATTCATCCCCCTTACCAGAATGCAGGGATGGTGCGAACAGGCTTTTAGGGGTGCGAACGAGGCCAAGGCGGAGGAGGACCTGGAAGAGGTCGGGGACAGCTGATATGTTACAATTGCGGAGGACCAAGACACTATGCCCATGATTGCACTAACCCAAAGCGTCCGTCATGCAAATATTACACTCTATTTGATCATGAAACGGAAGATTATCCTACGCTGATAGCAAGGATACATGATAAAGGGGCGCTACCACCTCAACCGACTCAGACCCTGCAAATTATGAGGTCCGAGCCACGTGAAGAGGATATGAACATGAATATAGTTCTCCAAAGTGGAATCTCAATAGGAGATGACAAGGGGAAACAACCCGAAGATAACACATGGGTTCACAAAGCTTTGGCAAAGGAGGTTGAATTCGATTTGGAGTGCACACATAAGACATTCATGGAAGCGAAGAAGAGATTTGTTGAGGCCTCCACCTTAGGGAGCAAGGATAAGCCTGATCGGGAGATGGACCCTTCTATGCTTACAACCTTCCTGGAGACCTACATGAAGTTAATGCACGATAGCAAGGCTGTGAAGGGGATACAGGAGCTCATAAATAGATTCGCCAGAAACACTCTGGGTGAGCCACGCGTAGTATGAAAAATTGGTAAGCATAAAACAAGGACGGGACGGGAGATGAGACTGACCGCGTAGATAGGAGAGTATGAAATGGATCAGGTTATTTTGGACCTGGGGTCAGATGCGAACATCCTACCGAAGTAAACATGTGAATGGATGGGAAGACCCGCACTGCAGTGGTCTCTGATTCAGCTAAGGATGGCAAATCAGCAGAAGATCATCCCCATGGGGTAGCTGCAAGGGGTAACTATAGATATTGAAGGTGCGAGCACGCTGGTTGACTTTGAAGTAATAGAAATTATGGATGATAGCAACCCCTATCATGTGCTCCTTGGAATTGATTGGGCTACTGATATTAACGGGGTAATCAACGTAAAGAAGCGAAAGATGATATTTGAGAAGAAATCGCTCCACGTAATAGTACCCCTAGATCCTGCTGAAGGATCACGCTATACGGAACCAGTCCGCGATTATGAGAGTGATGACGATCTGGACTGTATCTATAATATAACAGCACAAGACCAAGATTGGGTGAATCCAACATTGGATGGATGAATTACATGGTATTGCGAGAGTTCTTGCACCTCGAACTTTGATGAAGAATTAGAGCGTTGGCAGAATCAGTTACATGAAGTAACTACACTGAGTTGTAACATGATGACCTGGTCATTGTGCTGTGTGTCGTTAGAGGTAAGAAATATACCCACTTATGATGGCATAAATGATGTAGATATCTTTGTGGATGCATTTGAGTGGGAGGTTTTAGAAAGGTAGCGCTTTCAGGCATTGGACTGGACACTACGCGCTACACCCGCACGATGGTGGGGTACGCACAAGGGAAGCTTTGATGATTGGTGCTAAAGTAGGAGGATGATGAGAACATGCTTTGGGAAGCCGAAGGTACAAATGACAGACAAGTATGATGGGTGGGATGATTCGTGTGCGCACGTAGCCAAATGGGCTCAGGCTTATGGAGAAAAGCCCCAACCTGAATGGGTGCACTTGTTCTTTCATACCCTGGATGTCATCCCGATGAACTAGTACGTAGAAACAGAGCTCTGCCATGGTACAGGTGAATGGAATATTCTTCGCGAAGGATTCATAATGACATTCAACTTTGAAGACGGGTTTGACTGTATTGATGAGGCACTACAAGAGGTGAAAGCAGCAATATTTAGGATACCACAAGATCCTTTGGACCTGATTTAGCCTGATTGGGCTACTCAACTGAGTCACGTGCTGGAATTCTATAATGTAACCATTGAAGAAGAGGATGAGGATCCACGAATGATTAACATCCATGAAATAGAAGGTCACCACGAAGTTGAAGGACAACAGATTGAGAATCCTGATATAATTGCACCGTTGAAAACGAAATAGGTAAATATTGGTATGAAGGCAGAGCCCAAATTCACGAAGATTGGACTGGGATGACACGACGGTGGATAAGTCACTGATTGCTCCGCGAATACCAGGATTTATTCCCTACCAAGTTTACGGATCTAAAAGGGATAATCAGGGACCTAGGCGTTATGAAGATCACATTGTGATCCGGATTTAAAAAGGAACGCAACAAATTATAGAGATAACCATAATCACAGAGATGTAGTGGAAATAATACTTCATTTCATTAATGTCAAATACTGAAATATGCTCACAAACAGAAATGGAAATAAACCAGCTAGGGCGATGGTAGCTTATCTCCGAGAAGAGATGTGGCAGCTACATGCCTCTGAACTATGTTACAATGAGGCTTGAAGGCCTATTTATTGTTGAGAAACAATGGAAAACCCTAAACATCCAAAAACCTAATCCTAGAATATGAAACGCCAAATTGTGGGCCCCGTTTGGGTAAATTGGTATATCAACTTCCCGGGGTCGTAACTTTGGCATCCGATCTCTTTTTGATGCGTACAATAGCTCGTTAGAAAGATCTATCTAAAGAATATAAATTTGGGAAGAGAAACATCGGTCTATGACCCATGTTTCTCTCAGTTTTCCCAAAAAACATCGTTTAGGGCCTCAAAACGGCTCCAGAAGTTCAGGACCCAAAAAAACTGCTAAAAATACTAAACTGTGCTACAATTAAGGAAACTGAAAAACTAAAAGAGATAGTTGTGGGGGTCCAAATGGGATAGGTGTGTGGCCACCAACATCCACCTGGATCATTCCTCCCCCCTTAGGAAGCAATGGTCCCCATTGCGTTGAGTTACTCCATCTGCTGAACTTGGTCCCTGGTGAGCTATTCTGCAATCTCTGATGTGTCTAGCAATGGTGGGAAGCATGGTAAAGGGTGGTCCACATTGAACACTAGATGCAAGCTAAGGAATGGGGGAATGTTGTGCTCCAAAGCATTGTTTCCCATAGCCTTGGTACTGCTGTAAGGACCATGTCGGAGTGGCCTGAGCTTCTGATGGGCTCTTGTAAGGAATTCTTTCTGCAGATGCAACCAGGCTTTGTCGCCCACCTGAAACTTGTGTGGTACCCCTGTGGGTAAGGAGAAGTTGTTCCTGTGTTCTTTCATGACTGTATCCCTCTATTGTTGTTGCTGCGTGGAGGAACCCTTCGCGAGGGTCATGGATGTGGCGACAATCTTCCCCTTACTTTGGGAGCGAACCAAACAGAAAATGAATTTCCTAGTCTAGGAGATGAGCTTGTTGCCTTTCTTAGCAGTGATCAAAGAGGTGGCGGTAGGTGGGGCTACCTCCGGTATCCTGTATAATGAATTACACAAATAAATAATGACAGCGTGAGGCCTTGACTCATACACAGCATGTCGCCTCCACAAGTATGGTTGGCCTAATAATACATCACAAACATCCAAAGGTGCAACATCACACAATACCTTGTCTATGAAGGGTTTGATGTTGTAGGGAAGGTGGCACTACTGGCGAACTCGGAGATCTCGTCCTTCGTGAAGCCACCCAATACTGTACAGTTGAGGGTGTGGTGTAGTCGATAGGCCCAACCGCTTCATGACCTCTGCTGAAATGAGGTTCTTTTGGCTACCACTATCGACAATGAATTGTAGCGCTGAACCCTTCACCCACATTTGTGAGTGGAAAAGATGCTTCACCTCCTCTGGATCTTCCGGCTCATTCTTCTGGATATTGGCGGTGGCAACAGTGGCGTTGGGCTCTGCATCAATGATATGCTTCCATTTTCCATTCCCCTTGTCGGGTTCTAACTCAAGGTCATAACATGCATCTGATTCTGAAGCCTTCAACTCAACCACCAGCGAATGCTTGGTACGACACTCACTTGTGTTGTGAATGGGGCTCTTATGGAATTCACACCACTTTCTTGTGTCCTTCTTCAAATTTTTGGTGTTTTCCTTTTCTTGCAGCTTCGACGGGTTGCCTTGGGTTGCCTCGTCTTGGCTTTGTCCTTAGTTTTGCGATTTGGGGAATCCTTTCCCTTGCTTGAGATTCCCAGATCCAAAGTCTCGCTTCTTCTGTTTAAACTTTTGCTTGATCTTGACAGCATATCGGTACACCTTGCCAAGCGAGGAGATGTCCAGGAACTCCATCTCTTCTTGGATGTACCTGTGTAGGTAGCCATGATATTTGAGTACCAAATGTAGCTTAGAATCCTTGATACCCAACTGTGTGCGAAGGGTATGAAAAATGTTTGTGAAATCCAACACATCTTGGTCCCTTCCCTGCTGCAGCATGGTCCACTTTATGTATTTGTCCTCATAGCTTTTGGCAGGGTAATACTACTCCTTTATGGCATCCCGGAATGAATTCCAAGTGGGTGTAGCTGAAAAAATGAGCCCGTACTTTCATCCTTTGTTCACAGTAGGTTCCCCACTAGTCCTTGACGTGGGGGGTTGCTTTGAGAAGAGCGAAAATAATCTTTTCCCGACTGGAAAAATCATGAACAGAAAAATAACCCTCTAACAGATTTAACCATTTATCTATGGCATCTATGTCTATCTAACCCTCGAATATGGGGATTTCAAAGTTAACTTGTACCTTAAAGGGTGTGGCGTTTCCAGAGTAGCTGTTTGAAGCCAATACGTCGCCTCTGGGTAGCTGCTAAAGGATCTGGGCAAAGCTGTCCATCATCACGTTCCTTTGTCGCTCGAGGGCTTCTTCGAGCAATATTTTGATAGGATCTCCTGCCCCCTCATCTTTCTTTTCATCTACCATGGGAAGCCGTCGGGATTTTCGAGGCCGGTCTTGTCAAGTTTTGACTAGGTCAAGCCCTAACTCCTTATATCCCGAACTCGTTGGGGACATGCAAAGAAAGACAGAGAAAGAGTAGACCGCTCTGATACCACTGATCCGGATTTAAAAAGGAATGCAACAAGTTACAGAGATAACCATAAACACAAAGATGCATTGGAAATAATACTTCATTTCATTAATGTCAAATACTGAAATATGCTTACAAACAGAAATGGAAATAAACCAGCTAGGGCGATGGTAGCTTATCTCTGAGAAGTGATGTGGTGGCTACATGCCTCTAAACTGTGTTACAATGAGGCTCGAAGGCCTATTTATTGTTGAGAAACAATGGAAAACCCTAAACATCCAAAAACCTAACCCTAGAAGATGGAACGCCAAACTGTGGGCCCCGTTTGGGTAAATTGGTACATCAACTTCTTGGGGTGTTAACTTTGGAATCCAATCTCTGTTTGATGCGTACAATAGCTCATTAGAAAGATCTATCTAAGGAAAAAACATTGTTTAGTGCCAAAAAACGTCGTTTATGGCCTAAAAACGGCTCTGAAAGTTCAAGACTCGAAAAAACTGCTAAAAATAGTAAATTGTGATACAATTAAGGAAACTAAAAAACTAAAAGAGATAGTTGTGGGGGTCCGAGTGGGATAGGTGGGTGGCCACCAACATCCACCTGGATCACGTTGAAGCTTGACATGAAGCCAGTTAAGCAAAGGCCTTACCATCTCCATCCGAAGTATAAGGAGAAGGTCCGCTTAGAGCTAGACAAGATGATCGCGGCAGGCATCATTGAGCTTGTGGAAGAATATGATAGGGTAATCCTAATGATGGTACAAGAGAAGAATCAAAAGGATGAAATATGGATATGTGTGGATCTCAGAAAGTTGAATGACGCTTGCGTACATGATCCTTTGCCGACTTCGTTCACTGCTGAAGTGTTGGACAATGTAGGTTGCTAGGAAGCATAATCCTTCTGTTATCACAAATTCCAAACCCTGATAGGCTGCTGACTAAGAAGACCTTGTGTAACTCTTTCAAACCAACTTTTGGCTGAGGCTTAGCCTCCTCAACCTGAGAGGGCTCTCTCACTAGGTTAAATATTTTGATAAAGATTAGATGGCTAACTCTATGAAACAAGTGAAAAAATATGAATGGTTGAACATGATCAGTAAACATCCATTGGGCTTATGGAGTCAAGAAATGCTTCAGTGTGACAATAATATTAACTTTACATGGAATTCAGGGAATCTGGAGTTCAACATATCAGTAACACATCAGAAATATGTAGGAAGACACAGTCTACAAATACATGAAGGAAGTTAGAGCATAGACAATGAGTTCTAAGTAATCATGCATTCATACTTCTGCAAGCAATGAAATGAAGACAACCATAGGACAATTTAAACATTGAACTCTTTCTGAATCCTGAGGAGCAAAGCCAAATCACTGTATTACATTAAAACACAGTCTTACACAAAAGCACAGTATGAGTGTTCTTTTTAAAAATTTCCAACCCTTGGTGCATTACATCTCTTTTCATATAGAGAGTTCATTACAATCTTGGATTCCTTCCTCCAGCATGAGGGGAATTCGAATTCTTCCTAATTTGACACCTATTGACACTTAAAACCAGCTATTTAATACAACTGACTGTTAACTAGCATTTTTAGAGACCTAAAACAATTAGGAGTGTAACTCCTCATTATTTTGGTAGTAGCATTGATTACAACACAAACTCATTCCCTAACAAGTGGCCTTCTTTATTTTGGCTTTGGTGGTGGCTTTAAACTCCCTGATGACTCTTGATGCCTTATCCTTTGACTGTTCCTGGATATTAGGAAGTTGTTCCTATTTTTTTGCTTTTGGTCTCCAAAAAGGATCTTCAAAATTTGTTATCCCTGTTGTTCCTCTTAGTTACATAAAATGCATTAGATTAGCTTGTTTTCCATAAGCTGTAGACCTTGCTCCTATACATGTGGTAAGACAAAAACTCCTTTAATGCTGCCTGAAGCATCATGAATAGTTCTAGCTACGAAATAATGACCATTTTCATAACATAAATCTTGGAGTTCATAAATGTCTTTCCTTTCCTTGTTTTGCCCTTGCTTGATGTTTAAACCCTGTAAGTAATCCTTTGCAAAAGCCCATCTTCAAAAAGAGTTCCTTTTTCTTCTCAAAATTGGCCCACAAAATCATGCTGTGCAGCTACAGTAGTTTCATACCACACTACGAAACTACTGTGTGATTTCAAAAACACAGTTTTATGCCAAAATTTGACTTCCTTAAGATTTCTTTCTTTTGAAATGGCTTTTCCATATGCCATGGGGTTGTTCAAAACTGAATAAACTGATACCATTCTTTCAAAGTAAACTTCAAAATGGTGATCCACGTCAAAATTATAGGATTAGCCTTACTTGCTATGTAGTTTTTCTTAGCTGAGGATGTCCTTCGAGCTGGTTCAGCTGTATCTTCAGATCTTTGATTTGCCTCTTCATAATTCGAATTCCAGCTCTCAATTTTGCATTTACCTTTCTGATGTATCTTGCTTCTTTTATTGCAGGGACCGTCAAGGTGAAATATTAAGCATGATAGCTAACCACTTTGGGTATTGAAACTATTTTATCTTCCCACGGAGCCTCTATTTGGTTAAAATTAGATTCCTTGATTGCATGTTTCCTGGATTTTTTTTGAGTTTGGCAATCTCAAGATTTGCAAGCTTCGGTTTCTTTTTTAACTCTTCAAAACTACATTCCTCCTGTTGAGTGATAACTACCTTACCTCTGTCATCTTTGTGCAGTTGTGATGATCTTTCTAATGGAACCACAAGTCCTTCATGTAATTTTTCTACCTCCCCTATCTCACTTACTTCTGGATGTGCCTC
This sequence comes from Pinus tabuliformis, assembly GCA_031772625.1. Taxonomy (NCBI): domain Eukaryota; kingdom Viridiplantae; phylum Streptophyta; class Pinopsida; order Pinales; family Pinaceae; genus Pinus; species Pinus tabuliformis. The sequence goes on from CM062812.1 coordinate 268,573,041, forward strand.
TTGTATCCCTCTTGAATGACTTGTCATGGGTCTTCTTGGCCTAAAAACAAATTTAGAAGCCTGATCATCAAATTTTAGCTTCTTAGAAGTTTTGGCTCTTTTGGTTTTGCCTTTACTTGCTTCAATTAAGTCTGCTCAGACCAAAGGAGATTCTTCAATGTCAATAGCTTGAACCAAATTATTCAAACTTCCCTTTGAAGCTGGGCTCCCATCAGCAATCACTGTCTTACCCTTTTCTCTAGCTAGTTGGGTCCTGGTTACTCTTCTTTGGACCGTTTCACCTATGGATTGCTCTTGTACACCTTCTTTGATCTGAACCTTCTTTTTCTGTGACTGCAGATATGACCTCAAGAGAAACTGGTATTTCTAGCACTCCAACTTTTGAATTCAAACCAATGAAATTGAAAGTGAAATTTTTGAAACAGCCTTGACACATGACACATTTGAATCAATATGCGATTAATGATAGGTAAAACAAGATTGTTGACCTTATTTGCTAATGGGAAAAAGACTCCACTCTATGTTCTAGACTCCTTAAACAAAACAATAAAAATTACTTTGACCAGGACTAATCATAAAACTTTGGAACCAAACCAGTTGTCCAAAAAATTTTGAAATTTTTTCAGTGATAACACCTTCACTGATGGGTTCTCTGGGTACCACCAGATCAAAATCTGTTAGGTCCCTATAATACTAGTGATTACCCCATTACTATTGTAGTTGTATCCCTTATTAATATTGTTGTGCCCTATTGTCCCCATATTGTTATCATTGTGCCCCATAGAATCCCTCTATTTCTATTTTTGTGGCTTTATATTATTATTGGTAGGTCGGTTGGGTTATATTGTGACCCTTAGACTCTTATATATAGAAAGGAGGTTTTGTCATTTGAATCTTCAAAGAATCATTCATTTGTGTAATGTAAAGGAGGTTGCCCCCTCGAAGAGGCTGAATTATAAGGCGTTGATCTATCTTTTCTATCTTTTTGTGAGCTGGTTTCATAACATTTGGTATCAAAGCTTTGGATTCTAGGGTTTCGCTGCTCTAAACAGGTCATCGTGGCATTTTCACTATAACTTTTTTTCTATGATGTTTTAGACACTAAAACAAAAAACCCATTTGGGCTGAAATCGTTCTAAACCGCAAGTCCAAATTTCAGAGCTTTTCGTCCTATAATTGTGGATATATGATTTGAGGAAGTTGGAATTTTTGCAAACTCCCGAATTACATTCCAAACAGGTGACCTGGGGAAAATAGTCATAAATTTTGTTTTGAGAATCATATTGAAATTTTGTAAGAAGTTATAGAAAGAGGATGGACTTTAGTTTCCTATGTATATTTTTCAGATACTAAGGTCAAAACCGTGACATGTGGCACTTCCTACAAGTTCACTCTTCTGAAAAGGTCTATAATCAGTTCATCTTGGGAGATTGTGCATAACTTTGCCTTAGAGAATCTAAATTCGATCAGATTGGTGGCATTGGAAAGAGGACACAAAGGGCTACTGCAGATCACAATTTCAGAACTGGATGATCTGAAATTACAGAGATACATCAGAGGCAATATCGAGCTCCTACAAAGTGAAAAAAGGTGTGTAGATTTTTTTAAATTTTTGCTTAAGCTTGGTTTGAAAAATTATTTTGAAGGAATTCAAAGGGCATAGTAGAGCATTATTATCAGTAACTGATGCCCCGAGGAAAGAAAATGCAAACGTATAGTAAGAAACTTGAAAGCTCTAGCATGACTTATGAAGAAGAGGAAGAAATGCAACATGATATATCAAAATTACGAGACCAAGTGCAACAAATGTCACTCGCACAAAAAGTAACAGAATCTAAGATGGATGGTTTAAAGAAAGATGTAGAAGCTAAGATGAATGACGTGGAAGCTAAGATGGATGATTTGAAGATAGATTTGAAGACAGATTTGAAGACAGGCATGGCAGATTTGAAGACAGATTTGACAAATTTTCTACAAGAAATACTTACTAATGGTGAAAGGGTAGTAAAGGAAACTCATGATGAGAACAAAAGAAATGTTAATCATGATTTCATAGACTCTGATTTTGGATTGAAGACCCACCATATTCCAAAAATCGATATGAGGAAGTTTGATGGCAAGGATCCTGCAACATGGATATTATAGATGGAGCAATTTTTCGATCTCAATAATATGCAAAACACACAAAAGGTACGTATTGCAACTTTATATTTGGAACCAAATCAGTTTGTATGGTATCAATGGCTTTGATCTTGTAAAAAAATTATCACTTTGGCTATTTTTACAAAAGAATTGACAGCACATTATGAGGATGCAAAAAGCAACACTTTTTTTAGCCAATTGATAAGTCTCAACAAAAGGGTTCAATAATGGAGCACATCGAGGAGTTCCAAAAATTGAACATAAGGGTAAAAAATATTCCAGAGGAGAATAGGATTGATGTGTTCATAGGGACTTTAAAGGATAATATCCAACATGATGTTCGCCTTTGGGAACCTGATTCATTAGAGAATGCATTCAAGTTAGCAAGAAAAATGGAAAGCAAAATTATGGAAACCAGGAAGCATACCACTCACAAATATAAAGATGGAAGTGTTGTTACCCCTAGTCTTCCACAACCTATAAGGTTGAAACCACAAAAATTGGAAGAAAAAAAAGAAAAAGGGCTTTGTTACAGTTGTGATAGCAAATACACTAAAGGTCATAAGTGTGCTGAGAAGAAATTATTCTACACAGATTGTGAGGAGGATGAAGAAAAGGAGCAAGAAAGGTCAAAAGAAGAGGATATACTCCAGGAACAAAGCCTAGATAAAGAATAAATGAATCCGACCATATCTTTTAATGCATTGGCTGGAATTACCACTCCCCAAACCATCAATATAGAAGTACAAATCAAGAAGAAAAAGGTAATAGTGTTGATTGATTCAGGAAGTACCCACAATTGTATTCATTGTAAGATAGCAAAAGAATTGAATTTCTTCCTATATCCATCACCAGAGTGTCAAGTGATGGTTGCAAACAGAGGAATGATAAATTGCTCTGGAAAGTGCCATAATATCAAGCTATCCATGGGAGAATATGTATTGACTAGCCCAATGCTTTCCATTCCAATGGGAGGCACTGATGTTGTACTAGAAGTCCAATGGCTACAACCCTTGGGTACAATAGCTTTTAATTTTCAAGAACTTTTCATCAAATTTTCTATGGAAGGAAAGGAAGTTGAATTAAGGGGTATTTCAGGGAAACCGGGAAAGATAATCAACTCTAATGGTGTGACAAAGCTTCTAAAAAAGGAACAAAGAGGTGTAATTGCACAATTATGTTCGCTAGATGTTTCCACATCGAAATCATCTATTTCTCTAGATCTCCAAAAAGTCTTGGAAAATCATTCCAAGGTATTTGAGACTCCCAAAGGTCTCCAACCTATTCGTGATCATGATCATGCTATTCATCTAATTCCAGGAAGTTTTCCTCCAAACATCAGGCTGTACAGATATCCCTATGCCCAAAAGAGTGAAATTGAACATATGGTTGCAGAAATGCTAGAGGCTGGTATAATTCAACCTAGTCAAAGTTCTTTCTCTACTCTAGTAGTATTGATGCACAAGAAGGATGGATCATGGCACATGTGTCCGGATTATAGGGAGCTCAACAAGCTCACTATTAAAGATAAGTTTCCCATTCCTATCATTGATGAATTACTGGATGAATTGCATGGATCAATTTACTTCACCAAGTTGGATCTTCATTCGGGATATCATCAAATCAGAATGAAGACTGAAGAAATTCCGAAAGCAGCATTTAGAACTCATGAGGGTCATTATGAATTTTTGTTCATGCCTTTTGGCCTTACCAATGCACCTTCTACATTTCAAGGTTTGATGAATTCCATTTTCAAACCCTTCCTTAGAAAATTTGTGTTAGTATTTTTTGATGATATACTAATCTACAGCAAGTCTTTGAAGGATCATGTTGAACATGTTGACAGGGTGCTACAACTATTGGAGGAGAAACAATTATATGCAAAAAGATCCAAATGTTTCTTTGGAGTACAAGAGGTGGAATATCTAGGTCATATTGTATCTCATGAAGGAGTTAAGGTAGACCCTAGCAAAATTAAAGCCATTAAGGAATGGAAAATCCCCACATCCATAAAGCATCTGCAAGGATTTCTCGAGTCGACAGGGTATTATCGCAAGTTTGTTAAGAATTATTGGAGAATAGCAGCACCTCTAACAACATTATTGAAGAAAGATGCATTTTCATGGACTCCAGAAGCAACAAAGGCCTTCGAACATCTTAAAGAGGCAATGTGCCAAGCACCGGTCTTAGCTACACTAGACTTCACAAAAACCTTTATTGTGGAATGTGATGCTTCAAGAAATGGAATTGGTGCTGTTTTAATGCAAGATGAAAGACCCATTTCTTTTGAAAGTCGTCCAATCAAGGGAAAGTTTTTACACAAAGCTATTTATGAGAAGAAAATGTTGGCAATCCTACATGAACTTAAGAAATGGCGACCCTACCTAATGGGAAGACACTTAAACGTAAAAACAGATCATGATAGCCTTAAATACTTTTTAGAACAAAGATTATCCTCTGAAGAGCAACAAAAGTGGGTCACAAAGATGTTGGGTTATGACTTTGAAATCATATACAAAAAAGTGAAGAAAAATGTGGTGGCAGATGCACTCTCAAGAAGGATGAGAATGTGGAAGCATTGTTGTGCGTCATTTCTATTATCCAACCAGATTGGATAAACGAAGCAAGGGAGGAATGGAAGAATGATGAAGAAGTGTGGGCACTTATTCGAAAGTTACAACAAGATTCTAGTACATCTAATACATTTAGCTGGCAAAATGATTTGTTATGGTACAAAGATCGCTTATACCTCTGTAAGAATTCTCAACTCAAACAAAAGATTCTTATGGAATTGCACACTTCTCCCTTAGGAGGGAACTCGGGATTTTTAAAAACTTACCACAGGGTTAAGAAGGAATTTTTTTGGGATGGCCTTAAATCAGATATTCAAAAGTTTGTGGCGGAATGTTTGGTTTTCCAACAAAATAAAGTTGAAACAATTAAGACCCCAGATCTATTACAACCTTTATCCATTCCAAGCCAACGTTGGGAGGAGGTTTCAGTGGATTTTATCACAGGTTTACCCAAGTCTGAGGGAAAGAGTGTCATCATGGTGGTAGTTGACAGACTTACCAAGTATGCACACTTTTGTGCATTATCACATCCATTTAAAGCTAGTACAGTTTCTACTACATTTATGGAAAAAATTCAAAAGCTACATGGAAACCCAAAGATTATTGTAAGTGACAGAGATCCCATTTTTACTGGACATTTTTGCACAGAATTATTTTCTTGTCTCAGTACTCAGTTAGCTCATAGCTCATCTTATCATCCTCAATCTGAAGGGAAAACTGAGATAGTAAACAGATGTTTGGAAGGATATCTTCATTGCTTTGTATCTGATAAACATACACAATGGGTCAAATGGTTGCCTCTGGCTGAATGGTGGTATAACAATTCCTTCCATACAACAACAAAAATGACCCCATTTATGGCACTTTATGGATATCAGCCACCATCCATCACATCATATTTAAGAGAAAATTCTAAGGTTCAAGCAGTGGAACATCACATCAAGCATCAACAACAAGTCCTCCAACTCTTAAAGAATAACCTTGTGTTGGTGCAGAATAGAATGAAACAATAGGCAGATCAACATCGCAATGAAAGAAGTTTTGATGTAGGTGATTGGGTATTCCTACGGCTACAACCATATAAACAAATGTCCCTCAAGCAAGCTAAGAAGGATAATAAATTATCACCAAAGTATTATGGTCCATACAAGGTGTTGTAAAAGATTGGTACTATGGCATACAAATTGGAGCTTCCTGCAGCTTCTCGAGTGCACCTAGTCTTCCATGTTTCATGTTTAAAGAAGGTTATAGGCGACAAGCTCCCAGTTCAAACAATATTACCAGAACTTGATAAGGAAGGAAAAATTATATTGGAACCAGAAGCAGTCACAGAAACAAGAACTCGATAGCTACGAAATCGATCACTTTCGGAGTATCTCATCAAGTGGAAGAACTTATCTACTGAAGATTCCACATGGGAGGATGGGAATTTTATACAGAAGCATCCAAAACTACTCAAGCGTTGAGGAAAACACTTTTTTGAAGGAGAGGGGCATGTTAGGTCCCTATAATGCTAATGATTACCCGAGTACTATTGTAGTTGTATCCCTTATTAATATTGTTGTGCCCCTATTGTCCCCATATTGTTATTATTGTGCCCCATAGAATCCCTCTATTGTTATTTTTGTGGCTTTATATTATTATTGTTAGGTCGGCTGGGTTATATTGTGACTCCTTAGACTCCTATATATAAAATGAGGTTTTGTCATTTGAATCATCAAAGAATCATTCATTTGTTTAATGTAAAGGAGGTTGCCCCCTCGAAGAGGCTGAATTCTAAGTCGTTGATCTATCTTTTCTATCTTTTTTTCAACTGGTTTCATAACAAAATCACGCCGGAGGATAGGAGCAAGATGACCTTCGCGACTGAGTGGGGGTTTTTTTAGTACACTGTAATACCGTTTGGATTGAAGAATGCGCCTGCGATTTTCTCACACGTAGCCATTGCTGCATTCAAGGAATTTATTCATAAGTTCCTAGAAGTATACTTTGATGACTGGACTGTGTTTGGAATCGTGAAACTCCATGTCGCAAGTTTACACTTGATGCTAGATACCTGTCAAAGATACTAGATCGTGCTCAATTTGAAGAAGTGCCTGTTTTTTGTTCCTTTTGGGACCCTTCTGGGTCATGTGGTTTGCAGACAGGGACTGATGGTAGATCCCGCGAAGATAGCGGTGATACTGAACTTGGAAGTGCCAAGGAGTGTGAAACAGTTGTGCGCTACCCTAGGACATACAGGATATTACAAAAAATTTATCAAAGGCTATGCCTAGATCACTGCACCTATGGAGAAGTTGTTGAATAAGGATGTCACATTCTGCTGGAACAAGGACTGTAAGAAGAGCTTGGATGTATTAAAAGAAATAATGGTCACCGTGCTGATTTTAGTCTTCCTGGATTAGAAGAAGGAGTTTCATGTACATGTCGACGTGTCATGTATAGCGCTGGGAGTAGTACTAACACAGGTTAACAGAGGAGACTTGGAACATCTTATAGCATTCGCAAGCATAAGGTTATCCAAGGCAAAGAAGAACTATTCCACCACCAAGCGAGAAGGCTTAGCCATGGTATATGCGCTCCAGAAGTTTAGACACTACTTGTTGGGTGGCCATTTTAAGATGTATACAAATCACTCCGCACTGAAATACCTGGTCAATAAGCCTATGTTGGGAAGGAGAATTTGCAGGTGGCTTTTATTTTTCTAGGATTATGACTTTTAAGTTATTGTGAAGCCTAGATGACTGAACGCGGGACCAGACCACCTGTCAAGCATCGAAACAGGGGAAGAGCCCACTAATTTGCAAGAAGGATTTCCTGACGCGCATCTATTTGTAGTACACATCACAGATGGCCATTTTGAGGATATCATACACTTCCTAACGGCAGGAACTGCCCTGGAAGGATACACCGTCCAGCAGAAGAAGGAGTTAGTGGTGCACATGGTGGATTTTTCTGTCATTGTTGGGCATCTGTACAAAATTGGGTCTGATGAGATATTGTGACGATATGTACCAGAGTTTGAAAGGAGTAGCATCCTCGCAGACGCTCATGGGGGCACTACGGGAGGCCATTATCCAAGGAGAGCGACCGCACAGAAGATTCTATGTGCAGGGTTGTGGTGGCCAACCCTCCATCAGGATTCAAAATCTTACTGCAAAGCATGTGATGTGTTTCAAAGGATTGGCAAGCCATCGCGGAAGGATGAGATGCCTCTGAATCCACAGATGACATTACAACCCTTTGAGAAATGGGTGATAGATTTTGCGGGACCCATCTAGCCCCAAGGAAAGACGGGAGCAAGGTATATTATCAATGTGATGGAGCACTTGACTTGATGGGTGGAGGCACAACCTGTGAAGGATTTCATAGGCGCCACTGTTGAAAAGTTCCTCTTTGAATATGTACTGACACGATTTGGTTGTCCCAAGATTTAGATGAGTGATTGCGGTACACACTTTCTGAATGAGACGATCAGCACGCTAACGGAGGAATTTGAGATATATCACTAAAAGAGCATGCCTTATCACCTGCAGGCTAACAGGATGGTGGAAGCATTCAATAAAGTGCAAGAGAACACGCTAAACAAGGTTTTCAATGGTCAGCAAAGTGATTGGGACCTACGCATACCTGCAGTACTATGGGCTTATTGAATGACATGCAAGAAGTTGACTGGAAAAACCCCCTTTAGGCTTGTCTATGGTGTTGAAGTGATAATGCCTATGGAATATATTGTGCCTAGTCTACGCATAATGGCACTCATGGATATGATGGATTGCAGAGCCCTAGAGGAGAGGCTCATGCAGCTGACTGCGCTTGAGGAAGAGAGATTTTTGGTTTCATTTCACTAACAGGTCCAAAAGCAACGTGAAAAAGCATGGCATGATCAGCACATTAAGTTGTGCACCTTTAAGGTAAATGACCTGGTTTTGTTATATGACAACAAATTTGATAAATTTCCAAGGAAATTCAGAATGCAAGGGTTAGGGCCTTATGTCATTAAGGAGATTACCGACGGAGGAGTGGTACATCTGGTCAAATTGAATGGAGATCCCTTCCCAGTAAAGGTGAATGGCAGTCGCTTGAAGCCATACACCGGTGGTCCAGCCATGTGACTAGAGGAAGGTAGCACAGTCTTAGTGCTCCAAGCAGTTGAAAGGAGGTGCGGGAATGTAAGCTACACTGCCTCGGTTGGGGAGCTGCATGATTGGAGGATTGTGTGAAGCAAGGAAGTGTCACAGAGTTCACAACAGCGCGAAGGGAGTTATGCTACCCAGGGGGAAATCACACAGGTCGAATGGAAAGTGATCGTTAAAGTCACTGTTCATGATTTGATGGGAGAAATGCAGCCAAATGGAGCGAGTGGTCGGCATTTAAGACGAAATTTATGGGCTCTGTCCTTGAAAATCTGCTGCCAATCCGGCATTAATGAACCAAATTTTGGGGGAATGGTTGGATTTGAATTCAAAATTCCCTATAAATTACAAGTGGTTGTCCATCGAAAGACACTTGGCATTTTGAGAATTAAGTTTTTGAGCTCTCAGGCACATATGAATCGCGAGCACTACGAGCTTCTGATAGCCAATAAAGTATTTGAGACATTGCCAAAGGAGACCCAAGAGTTCTTACAGAAAATCATGTCGACGCCCACAAAAGCTATAAATACCGAAGCAGAGGAGTCGGTGCCAGATTTTGAGATGGAGGCAAAAGTAGTTGCTCTAGAGGTCGCTGAAGTGCTAGCCGAAGTCCCCAAATCACCGAGGATGTCGAGACCAAAGCCAATGCAAACCAAGGAGACCGCAAAGGATAAAAAGGGCAAGAAGCCTGCAATACCAATGCATGCATCACCATAAAGAAACCCATCGAAGCCCACTACACATAAGAAGGGAAAAGCCATCAATTTAGAGCCGGAAGAGGAAGAACTTGAAGGCATCCCGATGGATGATGAGGATGTGGGAGTTGATGTGGAGGAAGTTGAGCCCAGGGTTTTGACCCTATCGCTCGGCTGCATAAGTATGTCCCTCTGCACAAGGGCAAGACCAAGGTGTCGAAAGACATTAATGAGAGCAAGACCCCCTTGTAAACCCCTCTTCTTCCAGATGAGATTATTTTCGAAGGACCGTGCTTGGTGCAGGTGCCACTGCTGAAACTTGAATACTGGGACTTGGCCAACCACGAGAAGTTCCCACACCTGGAAACTGAGCAGTTGATGTGCCACATCATCGATACAAACACTGGAATGACTGCATTGGAGCCACGTAGGTGTCTTAGAGGAGTGGACAAGGCAGGGTTGCTCAACCTGCTTTGGGTGCCGCACTACAACCGTACCCCAGTTACAGTATTGGTCATCAAGTAGCTGCTATTCTTGGTGCATGATGGGTGTCTGTGGCTGGAGGAGCCAATACCCATCACTAATAGGTTGATCCACAGGATCATGCGATTGCCTTACACAGGAGAGAATTTGGCCATGATATTTGGCAGAAAAGGTGGTGAGCAGGTCCTCGCGGAATCCATGAGATAAAAGTTTAAGCTGGTGAAGAAGCCACGCTGATATGCTATATCTAGCATCTGCGACCTTGCTGTAAAGGTAGCTATGCAGATTTTAGCAGGGAAAGTGATGAGGAAGTGTCATGCCGATGAGGTGTCAATGCTTGTTTTCGCGCTAGCAGCCCGGTGCGCCGAAGAAGTCCAATCAACTGGTCAAACTACCTTCACGGAGAGTTCCTGGTGAACTACCGCGAAGCACATGAGCTCAGCAAGACGTTCCACTATGCATGGCTCTTGCTGTCGATTGTGTTGGTAGCATGGGAGCTACCATAGTATGATTAATTCCCTTCGGTCATGCCAGACCTACCAGAGGCAACGAAGTACGCTTCGTTGTGGGCGACCAAGGATGTGCAGTGTGTCAAGGGAAACAATATCTTTAGGATCTTGATGGATATGAACATCTGCATGGCCATAAATCGCAAACTGTGGTTATCACCTGCGGTGTACGCCAACCTACAGGGCTTTGTATAATTTAAAGTAGACTTCCACCATGTGTCCATCTGGGCACGGAACGACCCTGCGTAGAAATGGTATGACTTACCTTACCTGGCAACGGATCATGCCATTGATGCACTACTTGATCAATGGCCTACAGAGTGGCGTGCTACAACAGACTTAGTGATGGGAGGAAGCAAGTCCACTGCGTAGAGAAAGAAGGAGGAGGTCAAGCTAAAGATGACTCATCTGGCCGAAAAGAGAAAGAAGGAGGCAGCTGACAAGGCCTAGGAAGAGTGCAATGCTGCGTAGCAGACAGCGAAGCAGACAGGTGGGACAGAGTGAGGCTCTAACAAAGGCGTGAGGTCACCTTCACCTGAGATATAGGAGGAGACGGACGAGCAAACAGAACAGCACAGCGCCGACCCACAGGTGACGTCTACCCACATCAAGCGTCCAAGGGAGCAAGAGAAAGGAGGACTCAGGAAGAAATCAAAGGCTACCAAGACATCACTGGACCCAATCACACTAACAGAGGGTGATCTACATGACATTGGTGACATAGTGCGAGATGTCACTGCGGAGGCCCTACAACAGTTTGAGCAGTAGCAACAGATAATATTGGGGGCTATCTAGACAGGTTTGCAGGAGTTGTAGACCCGCGTGACATAGGCTGGCACGGTGTCTACCAGCCTTGCTATCGGCACTTCAGAAGATGCTGAGCTGTTGCGCACAAAGGCCTCCAGCGCAATAGTGTTGCTTGATGGAGCACCGACCATAGAGAACGAAGCTGACAAGCCCACTGTCAGTGCCCTAAAGTGAGTAGGGTTGCATCTAGCAGCGCTCCTGGGTGAAGCGCTCCAACTCTTGCAGGATGTAGTGATTGCAGAACTGAAGGCCCGTGAGCACTGCGCCCTCCAGGTGATTAGCGAGCAATAGATCAACAATGAGCAGATGGCACTACATTTAGACTCTTCCATTGCTGTTGTGACCGAGGCAACCAACCAAAATAAGAGCATTATGCAGATTTTCGTGGAGGCATGCCAAATGGTTCCAAAGTTGGCCATTACTGAAGAGGGACTAGTTGAGCTATGCATCCACAAGCTGGCCACAGGGGTGTGCGACGCTTGGACAGAAATGGCGAGGGTTCAGTTGGAGTTGAACTTGCAAATCACAGAATTACAGATGAAGGCCCAGCCTTCAACTCTTCCATAAGTGAAGGATAAGCGGATGACCACTATCACAGAAGTAGTAGCGGCAGTTGACGGTGCAGTAGCAGACTGCACACAACTTTTTGAGTAGTCGTTTGAGGTCCTGACAAGCTTCCAGGAGGACCCCAATGTACAACGACTAGAGACAGAAGCGCGCGAGCTACAGTAGTGCTATGATGAGGTCAATGGCACAGCGCGAACCGTCGCACTAACACAAAGACTAGCAAAGCTGCAAGATGCCAAGCAACTAAAAGAACAGGTGGATGCAGTGCTGCACAAGGAAGTAGTGCTAAAGGAAAGACTGAAGCCCTAGCTGGATGAGGCTTACATGGTGATAGGCTCTATTGAAGGCAAGCTTGCAACCCTGTAAGCAACTCAGCAAAAGCTTCAGGCCGATAATTCAGGAGCAGTGATCGAGCAGATGGTTGAAGACACGAAGCAGGCGGCAACTTAGTGCACTACCGAGGTTGCGGTTCGAGCTAGAAGGTCTTCGCGCTAAGATCTCTGCACCTGCTAAGTGACTCGAGGGCAAGTCACAATGTTTATGTTGGGATCTTGTTAGGAACGAGATCCCCCAAGGACAATTTTGGGGCTAAAAGCCCATGTTTTGGGTCAAAGTTTGTAGTAAACTTGTAAAGTCTCCACATTTTGTTGTCATGGAGTGCGAAGGTGTCATGAGTCCTAAAGGGTTGTCCACCCTTATTCTTGTAAAATAAAGTCGGTTGTAAAAGATCTACCCATGGTCTGAGGACCATGGGATTGTATAAAAAGAGCTAAGTAAGTAAGCTCTAAGTAGTTCAATAGTTGTTAAGATAGTCATAGCGAGGAAGTAAGAAGTCTAAGTTTCGGGTCGTAGCGTAGGTAGAGACTTTGCAACTGAGTGCACAGAGGCCTAGGGTCGAAGTCTACAGCTGAGTGCACAGACCCCTGCAACTATGTGTGCAGGGTGGATAGATTCTATAATCATCTGAAAATATCAATAAAGAGAATTATTCTACAAATTTTGCATCTTTGTTTCCTGTTACTGCATCTTGACATGTTATGTATGAATTTCATTTAGAATTCTTGTATGATGCACAAATGTATGTAATTATGTTGGTTAAGTGAACACAAGTAAGAACATCTGTTTACGTGGTGTTAACTGTGATTTTTTAATAATATAAGTAAGACACTTAAACTAGTTTGGGAATCTTCCCTAGCAGCGTGAAAGTACCTGAACTGTAGGTTAGGGCTGCGCAAAGTTCAATCATACCTTTTCACAAAGGTACTGAAGGGCGGAATAAAGGGCTTGTCTGGCAAGCCCTAGAACTAAAGTGCCCTACGTGAAAGTAGGAATAGAAGGAATAAACCGACATCACGACCATCTCAGGGTACGGAAACTTGGTTCCAGCATCCCCCCATACTGCTTCGGGTGAGACTTCGGTCCACGCTCCGCGGGGTGATGCCGAAAGGGCCAGTAGTGTAGGGATTTGTTTGGCTAACTAATGTTGAACCTGGGTCAGGCCCCAACAAGCCAACAAATGTTAATATTCCTTGGATCCTCATCATCTTCTTCAACGGGCATAGCTGGGTGCTCCAATCTGGTTGAATCAATTCTAAAAGATCCTGTGGTATTCTGAAGATTGGTTCCTTAACCTCTTGCAGTGCTTCGTCGATTCTTTCGAACCCATTCAAAGTTGAAGGTCATCAAAAATCCTTCTCTCAAGGTTTCCCAGTCAGAGGTACCATGGCGAAGCTCTGTTTCTAGGTACCAATTCATAAGAATGACGTCCAAAGTGTAACATAAAATATGCACCCACTCTGGCTATGGTTTCGATAAATAAACCTTAGTCCATTTTTCTAAATGATCACGCGGATCATTTCTTCCATCATATTTTTTAGTTAGCTGAACTTTCGGGTGACCAAACCGCAATCTCATCATTCTTCTATACTCGTGCCATTCATAAAAACTATCTTTATGTGTACCCCACCACTGTGCAGGCATAGCATGTAGCGCTAAATCCAGCGCTTGGAAGCGATGCTTCTCAGGTACTTCCCTTTCAAATGCATCATGAAATTTATCTACATCAGTTATACCATCATAATAAGGAAAACTTCTTACCTCGGATGATACACAACGCAACGATTTAGTCATCATATTACAGCACAGTGTAGATACTTCGTGCAACCTATTCTACTAGTGTTCCAATTCCTCATCAGAATCTAATGTACATGAACTTTCACGGTCCCATTCAATACCTCCATCTACTGTCAAATTAACCCAATCTTGGTCTCGCACTGTTATTTTATAGATCTAGTCCAAATCATCATCAATTTCCTCATAGTCACGGACTAGTTCAGTATAGTGTGGTCCTTATACAAGGTCCAATGGTACTACTATGCAGAGCGATTTCCTTTCAAACGACATTGTCCACTTGTTCAAATTGATTACCCCATTCCTGTCGATAGCCCAATCAATTCCCAAGAGTCCAGGGTATGGATTGTTGTCATCAACAATCTTTATCACTTCAAAATCAGCCAACGTGCCTGCACCTTCTATATCTACAGTCACTCCATGCAATCTCCCCATAGGGATAATATTCTGTTGATTTTCCATTCTCAATTGAATCGAATACCATTGCAGTGCAAGTCTCCCAATTCTTTCCCATGTCTGTTTAGGCAAAACATTTGCATCCGACCCCATATCCAAAATAACTTGATCCATCTCATAGTCTCTTATTTGCACGGTAAGCCTCATCTCGTGCCCTGTTCTTGTCTTGTGTTTTCCTATATTTCTGACTGCATGGTGTCCTTCAAGAGCACCTTCCTTACCAGCACAATTATTTATCAGTTCTTGTATCCCTTTCACGACCTTGTTGTCCCGCAGCAACTTCATACAAGTCTCCAAGAAAGTGGTAAGCATGGAGGGGTCAACTTCTTCAGATAGCTTGTCCTGACTTCTTGATGTGGAGGCCTTAGTGAATATTTTCTTTGCTTCCATGAACGTTTCCTTCACATGCCCCAGATCAAACCCAACCTCTTTTTCTGGAGCCCTGTGACCCACTCACTTTCTTCAGGTTTCTTTCCTTTATCTTCACCAGTCATCATTCATCTTCGTAGCACAATATTTACATTAGCATCCTCTTCACGGGGCTCGGCCTTCATCATCTGTAGATTCTAGGTAGGCTTTGCCTTCTTCTCCTGCATCTTAGTTATCAGTATAGGGCATTCTTCTATTGCGTGGTGAAACTGAGTGCAGTATCGACACGATGGTCACATTTGGCTCGTACATTCCCACGTGTAGTGTCCTAGCACTCTGCAATTGTAGAAAATAACTTGTCCTTGACCTCTACCAGGTCCTCCTCCTCAACCTCGTCCACACCCCTGATATCCTTTATGCGCTCCCCCAGCGCCTTGATCTAGAGGCCAAGTTTACATTTGCATTTGATACGTGGGCATTATTTCCATCGTCGGCTCATAGCTATGGTAGTTACGCTTACCGTGGCCCACCGATTTACAGAAATTACAGAATAAATGTTGCGACGTCTGTAAAAAATTTTGCAGCAAGTGACAATTGTCTGTTACATGTTTTCCAGCTACCTGACAGATAGCGCACCACAACGTGGGCCCTACACTTGGTCATGCGACATCCTCTTGTCTCACGGGTATTTCCCCCCCCTCTCAATATAATTCGAAAAAATAGGGTAGTGATCTTTACCATGCCCCTGGCTTTTGCATTTTAGGCACCAAACTTCTTCGTGCACCTCTGGCCGAGCAACGTTTTCCTTCTTCAAGCTCTACAACTCCAAGCAGAGGTTTTGCAACTCCACATGAATCTGTTGAACTCCCAAAGCAGCGTCCTGGATAGGTGTCTCATGTAATCTCATTGCGATCTCTAGTGCTTCCACCTGAGTCCCTATCTTTTGCTATGATAAATCAACCCTTAGGTGGGGTAGGAGCGAGGCGACAAACCATTCATGGTGCTGACTATCCGTGAGATTCATGTTAGCTTCACGGATCTGGCACTTCATTCTCTAATCTAGCTCCCAAGGTGTTTCACCAAGCCTCATCATGATTTCCTTGAATCCAACGATTGATTGTGATTTAGACTTGGGCCTACCGAATTCCTTATTCAGAGCAGTCTGAGTGTCCGCTAACGATGCCAATGGGTTATCGGTGCAGTAATTAATGTACCAGGTAAATGTGCAATCTTGTAGAGAAGTAACCAACTGCACCTTCTTTATACGGTCATCTGTAATATTATGTGTCGTCCATATAGCCTTCACAACGAACCAAAACTGATCAGGGTCCTCACTTCCCAAGCCCTTGAAAATGGGAAACTTCATGGTATTCGACATAGTGAACGGTGGTGGAGATGGTGGTGGTGTGGGTGAGGGTGTATGTTGTGGAGGTGAAGGTGGAGGTGGTGTGGGTGGATGAGGTATTCGCGGAAAACCCTACTTTATCAACTGTACAACACTTCGTGGTGAGGCCTCTACCACTCCCTTGTCGTCACTCCAAGGAGGCTCTATCAATGGACTATATTCAAGACCCGTTCTTTCCTGATTTCTAAATATTCTTCCACTTCATGTAGATCCAAACATCAAGGAAGTGGCATAACCCGCTTTTCACATAAGAGCATTTTAATCCAAGTATTCAAAGATTTCAAATAATACCTCGCGGTTCTTTGAAAAAACATCGCTCTACTTCACTGTAGCTGACTGAGGTATCGACCGTGAATTCTATCACAAATCCTCCTATGACTCGATCAAGCCAGTGATGGACAGTGCGCACAATATTATCTTTAGAAGCTTCCAACTTTCGCACTAGCTTCGGGGTCCACGCTATTGGACCATCAAGCCTCCACCTTCCTTGGCCATCTGCCAATTTAGTGATCCACTCATATAGTTTGATTAGGAAGGTGCAGAAGAAGATTTTGTGTATTTTTGTGTATAGATACATGTCCAACCACTGTTCTTTCATCAGGCGCAGATTTCTATCCTATTGCGCCATGAATTCTTGGATATTTCTATCCAACCATTTCTCAATTTCTTTCTTTTTCAGGTTACAGTGATGCGACAACACACATCTCTTTACGCAGATCCCAGTCCCGACAACAAAACCATTTGTTGGCTTAGTGGGTCCTAACCCAGGTTTAGAGTTAGTTGCGCCAAACAAATCCCTACACTACTAGCCCTTTCAACATCAATCTGCGGAGCGCGGACTAAATTCTCACCCGAAGCAGTATGGGGGGATGCTGGAACCAAGTTTCTGCACCCAGATATCGGTGTGATGTTGTTATGCCCTAAATCTGCCTTTGCTTAGATCAATTAGCCTTTATGGCTTATTGATATAACTCTCTTTGATCAGCCTCTAGACCTCCGTGAAGGTCTATGACTGTCTTTCGTGGACCTTGAATAGACTAATTAGCTACTGATGTGCATCAAAGATTACTCTTACTCCAGCAATTACTTAGATCGGCCTAAGTGTTCAATAACTTTAACATACAACAAGATAATATTCACGTAAATAGTTAACATTAATTGTGTTCATATAACAATATAAATCAAGAAAAGTTGTGCATAAATACAATATTATTTCATAAACCCATCATTCGTCACAGCATAAGAACATTCATTCATAACAGAAATAAATAGACAAAACACAAGAATTTCTGCAATAATCTTCTTTATTGCTAATCAGTTCAAGCTTACAGACTCAAGACCTCCTTGCACACTCAACTGCAGGGGTCTGTGCTCTCAGCTGCGAACTCTACTCTAGGCCTCTACGCACACAGCTACAGAGCCTTTCTTCCTACTCTTCTACGCTAACTCTCTAGACTTCTCCCATAGACAAACTTCATTCCTTTTCTTAAACATTCTAAGACAGACCTATTTATACAATCCCATGGTCCATGGACCATGGGTAGATCCTCAAAAATCTGACTTGACTTACGTAAAGAAGGGTAAAACCCTTTATGAATCTTTAACTATCTACACGCTTCGTGGCCACAATTTGTGGAGACTTTACATCTTTATACAACAAAACTTGGGCTTTTGCCCCAAAATTGACCCTAGGGGCCACATCCCAACACTTAGTCAAGAGGAATTATCAGATTGGAGAAAGAAGAAAGATCGGTTTTTCCTTTATTTGATGGGGAATCCAGAGGCAATTTGGGGGAGGTAGGAGTAGGAGGGGTTCTTATAAGCCATGATGAAAAAATAGTGAATAAATTTGCATGGGGGTTATGAACTACATCCAATAATATGGCAGAGTTCCTTGCTCTATGGAAAGGATTGGTGGTGGCTATAGAAATAAAAATTCAAAGACTCTCGGTTTTTGGATATTCTATGATCAACGTCCATCAAATGAAAAAATCCAGAGATCTATTGAACTCTTCATCTCTCCCTATGACTCTAAGAGTGCTCATTTTTGCTTCCCAAATTCAAAAAAAATGAATTTATCATATTCTTAGACAATTGAATGTTGGAGTGGATGAGCTTGCTAAAAAAGGTTCTGACGTGGGGCAATGAAAACTTGACATGGTCAACATAGTTTGTTTCTATCCTATTCCTTAGTGCTCATGAATTTCACAAATATTAAAAGGGTGGCTCAGGGCTTCTTCGCTCCCATTAGCCACAAGCATGAATTTTGGACTCTCTCCCTTCAAAGTATTAGATACATGGCAAATTCCATTAATATTGCAATGATGGGTGCGTGGCATGTTCTTAGATCTTCTTTATGCAAGATGGCTGAAATCTTGAGTTCCGACTACCGACAATCACCAAATCTCCGACCTGTTTATTTAACCTCAGGTGTCTGGTCTCTCTAATCATTATGACATAGTGGTGTCTTTTCCATTTACACTTCCTCTAGTGGGTATGGTCTAGTTCTCCCCGACTACGATGATGAAATCCTTGGTTGGAAAAATGAATTTATGGAAATCGGTTGACACCTCCTCATTCCTATCATTGATATGTCTAGCCAATATCTGGTTAATGGAGACAAATATTTGGTAGTTTCTTGGCTCATGTTTTTGCAAGGACCTCACCTATATATCGAATACCTAGCCTCCCCACAATTTTATCATGTTCTTGGCTTACACTAGTTTAGTTGCAGGCTCTGCTTTCAATTGTGGCCAATGTAATTAGGTGACAATCTTTGGTTTTTTAATGGTCAATTCTCACGTCCCCCTTGATAAGAATGAGGCCAGTCTTGTGTTAACAAGATGGTGGATGATTTTCTTGTCTCCATTTCAAAGTTGAAGGACATGGTTGAGAGGCAGTGTATGTCATTTCAGTTGTTTTTGGAAGCCAAGCATCTCTCCCAACAAGATGATATGGAACAACCAGTTGACGACCTCAGGGAGGAAATCTGTGCTATTGGAGAATATTTAATGGTTATAGATATCATTGGGTTTGGCATTCTGTCCAAGACTGTGGGTGTAGAAGGCACCAGTGTTGTTGTCAGAGGGAAGAGAGCTCGCTGACTCAGGGACCATGACACTATTGGGACCAATTGATGTTAGCTATGATGCTATGTTTTGTCGTGTCAAGTTTTCAGTATATATTTTTCTATGATACAATGTAATTTTTGCTATATTATGGAAAATTTTTGTAGGATTTACAATTTTAATGTCTTTAGGTTAATTTGGAACTCCGATCCCAGAGTCTGTAAATTTCTTGAATACTCTCTGGTCTATAGAAAGTTTGTCCTAGAAAAGCTATGTAAGGGTTATGGTCCCTAGTTTAGATTTTTTAATACTAAGCCCTTAACCATCCCATTTAAAATAAAAAATAAAAAATGATTAGCACTCATGTTAATCATATGTTTGCTTCCTAGTCCGTGATGATGGGCGGAGTCTCCACCCGAAATTTCAAACAAGGTAAATACCTACACATTTGATTTTTGAAAGATTCAGACAAGATGAATAACTATGGAAATCTCTACTCTCAAATAAATATAGTTTTTTATTGAATAGGAAAAATGATCAATAATAATGATGATATTCTTTCTACACATTGAAATTTCAAATTACAAATTTTACATGCGTCAAAGAAAGTATATAAATAATTTTTTTGAAGGGAGGAAAAAGAAATATTTTATTCATTTCAATTTAGGATATTGAATAAAGTGTGTTAATAGTGTAAGCCAAACCAACAAATTTAGAAATTTATTTTCGAGTTGTTTTTAATGTTACTTTTTGAAAAAAATTCCACGTCTAATTTGTTTAGAATCCGACAAGGATTCATTGAAATCACAAGTTCGATGAGTGAACTCTGTGTAATCTAAGTGTCCCAAGGGTTATTCAGGATGTTGAATCCATATATGTAGTCAAAAATTCTAAAAATCCACCGGAAACTCCAAAAAGTCACGCTTAAACACAACTCCATTTATTTTTATTTATTTATTTTCGTGATCTTCCACAGCAAGAACTTTTTTAAATATATTTCCAAAAGAATAGGTGTTTTTTATTGGTTATTTGGTATTTAAATATGAGTGTAATGACACAAGGCGGGTGATTTCATGTGCCACAGTGTTTAACTTTATTGGTTGTTTCGTATTTAAAAATAAATTTAATATGTAATGGTCCTCTGATTATAAAAATATAATAATATATAGACAATGATCTTTTTATGAATTTTCAATTAATTATTTAACTAGTGTGAATTGTTCCCCAAAAGCTGTGAGAAAAGGGAATACGACCGAGGTAACCATTAACCAATCTTTTAGATGCAGATTCTAACCAATCTGCAGCCAGAGATGGATCTCTCTTTATGATTTAGCTTTGTTTTGCTATATGTTAGGCTAGTTATGAAGTACAAGTATTTGTTTGATTTTTGGATGGTGACATTTCAATAGAACAAGGGTGCAAAGTATGAGAAGTTCAGACCATTGGGTTAATGGAGTCAATGAAGATGAATTTCTGGATATGGTGTCTTTGACAAAAGGAGGAACTACAGAGAAAGATAATTAACCATGGAACAAACTGTAAGTTGAAATCAGCTGAAATGGGGTCAGGGGGTGAAGGGAAATCAAGAATCCTTCATCATGCTAACAAAGGGAAACTGGGTGAATATTACCAAGGAGAAGTTAAGAATTCCTTAATTATACTCAGGGTGTAAGAACCAGGGAAACAAGACCAGTTAAGAACTCCTGCATATGCTAATTCTGAAGAAAACATTTAAAAATAACAGGGATTGAACACAGAGTACAGTTAAGTAAGTTCTGAGCTATTCTTTTTCCCTGCAATTTAGAGTCTGATATGTAAATGATATATAAAACACAGAAATAGTAAAACATAAGTTTAAAAGACTTATTGATCCATGAAATAATTCGATAGTTCTACAACATGGGCTTCTGCCATCAATTCCATAGCCAGAGAGTTCATCAGCAAAGCATTCTAGCGACCTTTTATTTAGAAGAGTTCTCAAATTTACAGTGCAGTTCCAGAATGGTATCACCAACCCCTAATACTTAGCTTGGGGAGGTATTTGTACAAAAATGTTTACAAAATATCTCAAAGGA
This sequence comes from Pinus tabuliformis, assembly GCA_031772625.1. Taxonomy (NCBI): domain Eukaryota; kingdom Viridiplantae; phylum Streptophyta; class Pinopsida; order Pinales; family Pinaceae; genus Pinus; species Pinus tabuliformis. The sequence continues at coordinate 268,594,456 of CM062812.1, forward strand.
GATAATATCTTGCAATAACTTCTTTCACCTACTCTACAGAAGGAGTAAATGCTCTTGGGAACAAAGAGAAATGAATGCAGAAGTAAGAAATGATGTGCTGGCCACTCAGTTGGTTAGATGCATTGATTATTTGCTCAGCGAGTCAGCCGATGGATACTTTAGTGAACTTCCGCGCTGCTGGCGTTGCCTTATTAGGTGCTTTTCCCTACGCTTTAATTGACCACTGCCCAGCGTGAATTTTTCTGCTCTTTTCTTCACTTTATGGCATCTGTTATGTTCTGGAAAAATAAACAAAACTTTCAAATCCGCCCTACAAAATTTCTAGCATACTCTTCCACCACTGGTGCTACGGAAATTGGCGTCTGCGCATTTTTATTAGAGTTTCATCAGCATCCGTGTACCCAAAGAAAGTGGGCTGGACTGTGAAAAGATGCCTCACTTCATGTTCAATAAAAAATAGATCTTCCAAATTGTCATATAGGCTCTGTCCAGATGGGAGTGCCTTTTCTCCTGCAGAACTTGATGATGTTGTGGCTTGGCTATCCACATATGTATTCAACCTATGAATATAGTCTTCATGTGTCATCAGTCTATAGTCATTAGTTAATAAACTGGGTAGACCCTTTTCCTCCAAAGCTGTAAACTTCTGTGTGAAAGCATTTATCTCCATTTGCATGTCACGGCACTTCCTCTCCAAATTTTGTATGAAGTTCCTCGTGGTCAGAACTCTTTTAATTGTTAGGATGGTGCCTTTCCTATCCCTGATATCTAATGCTGCTCGTTGTTCCTTGGTGTGGGTGTTCAAAAACTGTATTAGCCTATTGGCTTTCTCGGGCATGTGTCCCAATGAATCCCTGGCCTTTTGAATTTCTTCTTGAGCTACTGTCACCAAATCAATCTGCTCATGAATTATCTGTATTGGTGTCCATACATTAGTGATGGATTGGCCAATGTTGGCCCACAAAATGCTCCTGATTTCTCCCAGAGGTTTGTCTAATAAGAGGTCCTTTTCCAATGCCTTTACTTTATTCTCCAATGCTTTCACCTCCCTTGTTTTTTCTACCACTGTCATTTTAGATTTATCATAACTAATTTCCAACTTGGCCAATTTCTCTTTAGCATCCTTTAATTCTGATACTTGGAGTTTTAAATCCTCCATAGCCTTTAGCAGTTGTTCAGTAGTCATGGTAGGGCTGTTGCCTGCTGCTGTTGTTGTTGAAGTACTTGGTGATGTTGATGTCGGGACATTAGGAGGGACTGTTGTTGTGACTATAGGAGCAGTTGTAACTATTGGAGTTGTTTGAGATGGTTGGGAGGTCGACTCTCCATTCTTTCCTTGCAGTGCTTCCTCCAATGCCTTCTCCGTTTCTGCCAATCTCTCATTCATTTTCATTAGCAGGTCCATCGTATCTTCCTGTGATTTTTGTTCAACAATCTCTGTAGTTTTGGGATGCATGGTAATGGGCAGCTTGAGCTGCTTCCTGAGAGCTACAATGTCTTCTTCCTTCTTTTTTATTAATGCTTTTATGCCTTTGGCATCCTTGGGATCATGTCCCAGCTCTATGATAATCTCTTCCAAGGACTTAATTCTGTTATCCTTAGCTAAAGAGGAAGCCTTTTCCAACTCTAATTGGGCAGAGGTATTATTTAAAGAATTCTGCAATTTGTGGGCCAATAATGCCTTGTTTGCCAATGTGGAGTATACCATTTCTCCAGTTTGCTTATGTAATTCAATCTAGTCCATTGGCAGGATGTCCTTGGCTAATACTTCTAGATTGGTCCTGATGTAATCAACAGCTGATTGTGGTTGTTGCATTTTGGGCTTGAAGTGACTCAGGATCATCTTTCCTTCTTGGATGTCATATGCTGACATTAACCTTTGTTGATTTGTGGAGCCATCTTCAGCAAGTGATTATAAAGTTGAATTCTTATTGGCTCATTCTTTGACTGCTCTTTCTTCCCTTGGACTGTCTGTGATCTCCTGAATGAATTCCTCCTCTGATAGGGGGTTCAATCTCTGCCTTTTCTCCCCTGGTTGCTCTTCAGGACCGCTGATCGGTGTGTCTTCTTGCCTGTCCCTTTTCTTGCCTCTCTCCTCATTTAGAGGAGTTTGTAGTACAGGGATTTCTGGTGCTTTTGTTTGTGTTGGGGGGACCTGCCCTTGGCCTTGTTCCTTTGATGTAGCTGGCTGGTCTGTCATTATGTCCTGTTCTGAACCTATTACCTCTTTGCCCTTTGCTGACCCTGTGCTGGCTTTTTGTGTGGGCTGCTGAGAAGTCCCGGCAAAAGATGTATCACCTCCTTTGTGCTGAGGCAGTTTGAAGGATACCTATCCAAAAGAGTCCAGGTCAAGTGTTTTTCCAAGCTCTTTCATGGCTTTTTCCAATTTCTCTTTCTCAGTTTTCTCTTCTACTAATGTGCCTTCTACCCATTCTTGTTGGTTAGCATACTATTGAATTTCAGGGATTTTGTGGTGAACATATCCTGTAAGCTTGTTTTTCACTTTTCTATGACTTATGAAATGCTCAGGGTCATAAGGTGCCCAATAAAAACTTTGTTTCAGCTTAAGTTGCTCCCCTAAAATCTTATCAACCTCTTCCCAGGCTTCCCTTTTATTGAAGACAAAAGGGCCCAATTGATTTCTTATTTTGAGCTATCCCTTTTTCCTAGCACCATAGAAATGAGTCAAATCTGAGCTAATAAATTTCTTGAAGTATTCCAGGGTGAACAATCTCATAAGTACATATTTTCGCAGCTTATAGGGGCACAAATCATAGCCATATATCCTGATCTCTGTGTGATTCTGGTAAAAGTACCAGTCACCTATACTGTAGCCTTTTGAGAGATGTAAAATTTTCTGCATTTCACTAGAGAGTCTAGCAGGAGGAGTTGTCATCAATAAAGAAGAGGCTGGATGTATAAATAGGTCAATGAATTCACAATAATTATAAGGAGAGTTATGGACTTCAGAATACTGAGGTCCAGAAGATTATAGACCTACGCTCTCCTTTGAGATCCAATTTTCTAAGGGGAATTTGAAAACTATCAGGTTGATTGTACAGCAGCAAATGATATATGTATGATGTGTATTTGAACACTCTTTCTCTGTCCATGCTCATGAATTGCTCATGGATCTTATTAGTTATGAAGGTGTCATAATCATATTGGACAGTAGGGGGCTGTCCTGGAGTAAACATGGATAGCAAAACTAAGATAGCCTCATCAACATGCTCACTGGTTTTAAATCCCAAGATGTAGAAAATCATGTCAGTAATGAATGTTCCAGCTTCATTAAACCAGACTTGATTATAAGGAGGTGGCTGCCTGGGCTGGCGATCTGGTCTCATGAATAATTGAGTTATTCTGGTTAACTCTGAACTGGGCAGTTTGGCACCTTGGTCAAGCAAGAATTCCATGGAGAGAGGAGCCAGAGGATGAGTTGGCTTAAAGTGTAACATCTCATTTATGTATTGAGGGGTAATATAGAAGAGGACAGTCCCAGATGGAGCCATAACTTGCTCTTTGAGTGGGGTCATAATTGGCACAACATAAGTGGATGATATTAAGAAGCACATTTACTGAGGGGAGGTAGTACATGGGCATGTTGGACTCCCAAATTCCATAGACATCAGCATTGTTGTGGTAGCTATTCCTAATTTCACAAAAAGCTTGAAGGTGAGGCTTGTCACCAATTAAGTCATTAATCTGGAAATCTCTGTCAGCAAGGGGCAACCATTCCAATTCTTTATGTGGTGCATTGAGGGGGGCAACATTCAGGGCCATTGGAGCCTCCATTTTTCAAATTATCTTATGACTTTTCAACTTGGAGTTTGGGCTTTTGCAGCAACAGTAGGTAAAATTATAACTTCTGGGAGTTTTCTTAGAGAATTTGCAGGTCGAGACCAGTTTGTATCTTGCTTAGTGGGTGAAATTTGCCATGGGGATGGAGTTTGGGGAATTTCTTAGAAAAAATGAGAAAAACAGAGGTTGCAGTGCGCGGGTTTGAAGGAAGCACTGTGTTTTTACATGTGGAAGTCTGGTTTTCTGCGGAAAATGGATAAAACAGGTTGTTTGCGGAAAAAATGTAAAAAACAGGGATGGTTGGGGTGTATTTTTCAAGAGATATAGACTGAATTTGTGCGATTTTTGGTTTCAAGGATGTAACTTAGAGAAAAAAACGGAAATACACAGGGTTTGTAGGAAATTGAGTAAATACCTGCCTCAATGGGTGCCCTGTGCAAAATGTAGGTGGCGGGTTGAGCTGAGGGGCCGAGCTATGGACTGAATTAGCTAGGTGGTAGACTATATAACCGAAATGTTGCTTTGGACGTGAAAAAGCATGCAGAGGTTGTGCAGAAGAAACAAATAAAATTGAACAAAAAATGACATTTTAAGCCCTTTTGTCAAAAATTTGATTTTGGCGGGATTTTGGCGCGCTACCGTCGGGTGACGTCAGCATGACGTAATCTTTGTCGTGTAGTGGGGGTACGGAAGCTAACCTGGCGATGACATGGCGGGCACGGCGGATGATGTGGAGGTGAGGTGGCAGCCGACGTGGGTGATGACGTGGGCAACGACATCAGCGGCGGGAAGCAGGGGTGGTATATGGTATTATCTCGCACCGCTTTTACACAAAAGTTGTTTTGGGCAGAGGGGACGCGATAAAACTAGGCAACGCCATGTGTATTCTATACGACGGCAAAACCGCCATTTTCCCGGGTGCTATCGTTCGGCTATCGGAGGGGTTCCGATATTGACGTGGATCGTCCGATGGGAAAGCCTGAATCGGACGGTCAATGAATGGGTGGAGTTGGCGGAGGCGTATGTGTGGGGACCCGCCATATAATTCGGCATTTTGTAATGTTTTGCCGTGTATATAAACTTTGGGTTGGGTGTGCGGGTTGGTTATTCATTTAACCAAATGTTAAATGAAATCCATTATTTGTACGCGCGCGCGGGGAGGGTTGTCCATAAGGTTTCGAATAAACCTTGGACCCCCATTAAAACATTAACATATGGCTTTAATTAAGCCTGGGGCGGAGTATTAAATACTTTGGGATTTTTATGTATTTTATACAATAGGGGCAGGGAAAACATTATATAGGAGTTATATAATAGAGTTAATAGGTTAAAATGAGAAGTATATATAAACAAAAAACACTAAGTAACAAGGTGAAACTTATGCTTAGGGGGATGAAAGGTATCTAAGCTATGAACTTGGAGAACTTAGCAAAAATAGAAGAAAAACATATTTACACAAGAAACGTGGCTTAGTTCTCTTAAGTAAAACCAGAATTTCACTTGGTCTTTTCCATGAAATGAAATGAACTAGGAGCACTGAGCAGGTCTCAGTGTCCTTGAGGGGATGTTAGTAAGTGTTCTTGGAGGAATGGGAGGGAAATTAGTCATGCTTCAACTGTTTTGCAACCACCTTGCCATGGCACTTGTGATATACATGAGATGCAATATCTTTAAAAGAAAAAATTGTTCACAAGCTTGCTTCTGCAACATCAAAACTGCCTACCCAGCCTAATACACTTAACATTTTTTCTTCCTTTTTTGATTGGGTGCATTTGAACTAGCAAACCCTTACTCTCTTGTTTTCTTTTAACTGCCCTCCTATCTATGTCTGCCCTTATTTCTTCTAGGGGCTCAGATTTCACTGTTGAGCACCCTTGTTTCTCTACCTAACTATTGATCTGCCAAGCTTGAACTGTTTGGACAGATCTTATTCTCTAGTTCTAAAACAAGAAATTTAAACATGGAGAGGCCAAGATTAAGCTGTTTGGTCATCCATCATCTGTGACAGAAGTCACCAATTGAACATTTTGGACTTCTTTGCAAAAAGTAGGATAGTAGTGGCATTTTGGACTAGCACACTTTCTTGGTATTTTATTTGGGGTTCATTTTCTTTCTTTCTGACCAATTCATTCTTTTTGCCCTTTGATTCTTCTTTTAGGGCATACCCTCTTTTCATTTTTTAAATTTTTGATCTTTGAAAATATGGAACCTTTGCAGCATGGAAAGGATGAACATATTTGGCATTTTAACAGTCAATCATGAAATATGACACCTATTGGTATAGGAACCTAACAGTGGCTCCACTTAGGGATGGCTTTTCCTGGTGAAAAGCCAAGAACAGCAGGTCAGATGGCCTTATATTCAATCCTTGCTGCAACCTGAAATTTCCCTTTGCTGTAAATAACCAAACTGTATCTCTGTAACATATACACCTTTCTTGTAAGCTGGTTTGAACAATTACAGCTCTGCCTTTGATAGTTTGTCTGAATATTGTCATCATTTTTATAGCTCCTAAGTCTTCTTCCTCACTTCTTCTCATAAACTCAAAATGTAATACAAAAAGGTGGCACAATTCTTTCCTTTTTCTCAAAATTTTCTGCATCTTATTCCCTATCTTATTGCTGTAATAAACTGCAGAAAATAGACACTATTATGTACAAATTACAGTCTTGTCATCTCAACAAAGTGGATCAAAATAATGCTTGAGCATCCGACCATTGACTGGCCCACCTTCTGCTTTTGTACCATCCAGGTTTCTCAAAAAGTAGGTGTTGTTTGCTTGTACAGCCTGAATAGCAAAAGGTCCCTTCCATAGGAAGTCAAACTTCCCATGTTTTCCTTTATCTTCCCTCCTGGAATCCCATTTCAGCACTTTTTCTCCTATGAAAAAATCCTCTGCCTTTGTCCTCTTGTCAAATATCTTCTTAAGTTTCTCTTGGAGAATCTAAGATCTATGATATACTTCCTCTCTAGTCTGCTGTAAATGAATTGTTTGATTGATTCTCCTCTGAATGTCATTGGGTTCTGCCTGTGTTTCTTGCAGCAATTTTATCACAGGGATTCCCAAAGATGAAGGGAATACTGCCTCCATGCCATAAACCAACTCATAGGGGCTTGTTCCAATGGATCTCTTTGTAGTCAATCTGTCTACCCAAAGTGCATTGATAAGCTTCTTATGCCAATTTTTTTTGTTTTCCTCCAATACTTTCTTTATGATATTGATCAAGCTTTTATTGGATGATTCAGCTAAACCATTACCTTGAGGGTAATAGGCTGTGGAGTGGCCTAAGGTAATATGGTATTTGTGACAAAAATCAATCATTCTTTTGGATTTAAAAGTAGCAGCATTGTCGGTTATAATATTTTCCGAAAAGCGAAATCTAGATAGGATATTGGTTTCTAGGAATTGCATGATTGCTGAATCATTTGCTTGCCTACAAGGGATGGCTTCTATCCACTTGGTGAAGTAGTCTGTGGCAGTCAAGATCCACTTATGTTGGCCAGAAGAAGGAGGGTGAATCTCCCCAATGAAATCTAAACCCCATTGTTGAAATGGTCTTTCAGTGGAAATTGGCTTTAGGGGTAAAGGTAACAGCTTTCTCTTGCCTTCAAAGATTTGACATTTATGGCAAGAAACTACAAATTTCTTTACATCAACAAACAGGGAGGACCAATAAAAACCAACTCTTAAGATTTTATCAGCAGTTGACTTCCAGTACAAATGTCCACCACAGTCCCCTGCATGAAATTCCTTCAGCACTTTGATGGTTTCATCCTTTATTAAGCAATTCAGCAAAATGCCTTCATGATTTTTCCAAAACAAAACATTATCTAGAATACAAAACTTTGAAGCCTTCATTTTGAGGAATCTCTTTTTAGTTCTGGATATCCCTGGAGGAGCCTGCAGGTTTAACAATACATAGATTATATCAGCATACCAAGGTGATTGTAAAAAGGCTTGATTGATCTGTGGAGTCGCCATCTCCTATTCGTTATCCAGTTCATTGATGTCAAGGGCTTGAAAGTTGGTTTCAATCATCAATTTAGCTAATCCTTGTCCTTTTATCAGCTTTGTTGGTTTAATTTCAATGTCATATTCCAAGATGTTAGCTATCCATTTTCCTCTTTTGCCTTCTATTCCTTCTTGGGTTAGGATATCCTTGACCACAGTATTTGGCACATAAGCTATTACATGAGAGTATAAGATATAAACTCTGAAATCCTTGATAGATTTTACAAGGGCATAAGCTTGTTTTTCCATGATCTGATATTTTAAAGGTGCATCTCTAAGTGCTTTGCTGAAGAAGGCTATTGGTTTTTCACATCCTTGGTCATTTTTCTGTAATAGGATAGTAGCAATGGTATGTTCAGAGGCAAAGGAAAAGATTATAAAGTCTCTGTCAAATTTAGGGCTTGTGAGGACTGGTGTTTTAGTTAAAGCTATTTTGATCTCTTCAAAGGCTTGCTTAGCTTCTATTGTCCATTTGACTTTGGAATCTTTCTTCAGCATGTTGTTGAGCAATCTTATCAGTTCAGCCAAGTTGGGTATGAACCTTCTGAGAAAATTCATCTTTCCCAGGAAGGCTTGAAGTTCTTTGATATTCCTAGGGTGAGGAACTTGGAGAATAGCTTGTATTCTGTCCAGTCAATTCTAATGCCATCTTTTGAGATTATGTGACCTAGGAGTTTGCCTTCTTCTAGGTCAAACAATGATTTCTTTGGGTTCAATGATATGCCATATTTTCTGCATATTAAAAACACTTGTCTTAAATTTTCCAAATGTTCTTGATCTGATTTGGAAAAAGTAGTGAGATCATCAAGATATATGGCTAGAAAATCATGGACCTCTTTTGCAAAGGCTATGTCCATGGCTCGTAGAAATGTTGCCCCTGCATTTTTAAGTCCAAAAGGCATTTTTACATACTTGAAAGTTCCCTAAAGAGTTGTAAAAGCAGTTTTATCTTGATCATTCGGGTGAACTAAGATCTGATTAAAGCCTGAGAATCCATCTAATAGTGAAATTCTAGAAGCTCCCACTACCCTTTGTAAAATTTGATCCATCTTGGGTAAGGGGTAATGGTCTTTGAGAGAAACTTTATTCAGATTTCTCAAGTCAACACACAGTCTTATCTCTCTCGTTTTCTTCCTAGTGGGCACTAGATTTGAGATCCATTCTAAAAATCTAATGGGTGCAATTATTCCATCTTCGTACATTCTTTTGACTTCCTTTTCAATGAGAGGAAGGAGGACAGGATTAACCCTTCTGAGTTTTTGTTTAAAAGGCTTTTGATTTTCTTTTAAGGGTATTGTCTGCTGGATCACAGAAGTATCATAGGACTTAAGGTCTTCATAGCTCCATGCAAAAACATCTTGAAATTCTTTAAATAGTTCAATGTATTTGAGTTTTTGGTCCAGTGGCAATGTTTTGGACAATTTTATCATTTTAGGCTTCTGTTCAGTGCCTATGTTGCAGTCCTCAATTTCTGCGTTTAACGGTTGCATTTTTGGCTTTCTTGGAATATCATTTGAATCAAAAATATCTTCCAGAGGAGTCAAGCCCGTGGGTAAAAAGTTATACTTTAAACATTTACTTCAATATCTCCTTCAGCAGTTTCATCAAAGTCCGTTTGTTTTAGTTGTTGTAAATTTTTGCTGGTAAAGATTGTTGGGTGTAAAATCTGATTTGTTGTTTCAGCTGATATATTAGTTTCAATTCTGTTTATTTGTGGTTCTTCACAAATGGTGCTTGTGTCTATGTTTGTGCTTGAAAATTCGTCTTTCAAAGTCAGGAAATTGTTGATTTGTGTGTCATTGTCAAACACCTGCCAGTTTTTAACATTGTCTGGAATAGCAGGTCTATGTTTAATTTCAGCAGAAAAACGATGATTAGGCTCAAATGGCAGCTTACAAGTGCTGGCAAATGTTGCCAAACTGTGAGCATGCAAATTGTGGTTCCTTGAGAGTTTGGTGAGCTGTGATTCTAGGAAGGTATTGAGTATTTCAATTGTTGCCCCTCTATAAGCTCTTAACCTAAGATCGTTTGTGACAAAGTTTCCTTTCATCTGTTGAATAATCAAATCAGAGTCTCCCAAAATTGAAATCCTAGCTGCCCCTAGACTTTTGATCAGTTTAAGACCTAGCAGAAGAGCTTCATACTCAGCCATGTTATTTGTACATCTAAAATTTAATCTGCATGCATGTCCTTCAGCATGATCATTTTGCATGTTATGTATCCAAATCCCTGCCCCTGCTCCTAGTTTATTCACTGACCCATCAAATTCTAGATACCATAGGATTTCTTGATGACAATCAGCATTAGAAGTTTTAGAAACTCTCTTAGTGGGCATATTTGGATTTTGTAACTCATATGATTTGCCTTGTGTGTTTGTTGCATCAATTATTTCAGCAATTTCTAAATCTTGAGCATTGGATTCTTCATTTATGTTTCTTTCTTGTGCTGATTCTAGAACCTTGTCATCAGTTTTGGGACAAAATTTCAGCATTGTATAGGATGAAAGAATCCATATCAGAGTGCATGGAATAAATGGGGAAATTTTGGGGCTTCTCTTGACTGCTGACCACATATTTCATCAAAGTTTCCCGGTACAATCTCTTTGGTTGGCCAAAGACTGAGATGGTAGCATAAGACATGTCTAATTGTAAATATCCATGGAGCTTTGCCCCCTAAGATCTAAACAAAAGCATTCCATATTTAGGTGGAATATCAGCTACCACCACATCCATTAAAATTGTCTTGGCAGGGTATTGGAATAGAGATACACATAAATCTTTGATTAAGCCTAGACATCTGACCTGGCTGGAATCAAAAGAAAACAAGTCTTTATATGGCCTTGTAATATCTAGGTCCAACTTTTCCATCACAGATTTAGGCATTAGATTATAGGAAGCTCCCGAATCAAACATTGCATTGTGAAGTACTTTGTCATGAATGTTTAAACTTACATAAAATGGAGGAACTCCTCCATCTACTGATTTACCATTTACTTCAGGGCCAAAGATTAACTCTGGCTGATCATCTAAGACATTCACTGCATCTCTATTTTCGGAAATTTGAAGTGTCCTGTTGATTTGTTCTCTATAGACCTCATGTTTAGCCAATTCGGACAGTGGAATGGCTATTTTTAACTTGCCTATTTCGGTTTCTAGGTTGAAAGGTTTTTCCACTTGAATTTTTGCATTCCGGGCAGCAAGATTTTCCTTTTCTGCTGTGTTTTCAGTGGTTTTTTCTCTATCAAGAGTGTTGTTATGAACTAAATCTGCTTTAAAATCAATTTCAGGAGATTTGTTTGCATCTTCTTTTGGAGGAGAAGAGGTGGATGGCTGATTGTTTGATGGTTGTAAGTCTGATATGTCCTCAATCGTGGGCTCTTTTGGGTTGAGATATTTTCTAGCAGGGATTTATATAGGGGGAGTTTTATCCTTTGCTCTTTTAGGCTGCTTGGTATCTTTCTGCTTGTTGGGTTTAGGCACATCTATTGTTCTACTTCTCAGTTTATATTGTTTATGAACCTCATAGACAGCTGCATCATATCCCTCTCTGAAATCAAATGATTCTCCCGATTTGGTTTGAAATTGATTGAAAGTATGAGCCTCTTAGTCATCCTGGGTCAAAAAGATTTGTTGTTTGGTGTTTAGACCCATCAAATTAATCTAAGTATCCTCTATTGGCTCACTAGAGGTTGAAGCTTCAGCATAGTTTTCTTGGAATGGAGGTCGAATGTTTTGATCGGGACCAACCTTTCCAGCATTGGGATTCTGATTTTTTCTAAAGTTTGAATTTCTTGCGGTGTTACTTGGTTGACCTTCCCAAGAAGATTACCTTGGTTTCCACTCTATCACCCAATCTATCCATTCCTTTGATGAGTGCATCTAGTTTTTGCTCAAATGCAGAAGGTTCTTCTTTGAAAGGAGTCCTTCTTTCAGCTCTAGCTCGAGCTCTTTTAGAGATCAGATTGGCCTCTACACTAACAGCTATGCTATGCATGTCTTCTAAGCTTGGAGGAGCTCTTTCCCTTACCTGATAGGCCATGTCAGAATCAAATCCATCAAGGAATTTGATCAAGGCCAATTTTAGTGGAGGTATAAGGTTCTGAGGAATAGCATTGTACACATTATTGAATCTGGCACAGTAGTCTTGGACAGTTTCTTGTGGGCCTCTTTTCAAGCTTTCATATTCTAATAGAATTTGTAATGGATCTTTCTGCTTTTCCCATCTATTCAAAAAGGTTTGATAAAGGGCATCCAGATCAGCAATTGTGTTTACAGGGAGTGCCCTAAACCAAGTCCTTACATCACCTGTTAAGCTTTGGACAAAAATTTTCATTCTGACATCATTATCATCAATTTCATAGTTCTCAAAATAATCCATCATTTTCTTAGTACGTTGTTGAGCTGTATAGGTGCCAGTACCATCAAAATAGGTAATCTTGATTTGATAATCTTTAGGCATAGCGCCTGGATTTGCAGGTAACTTCAGGGGAGCATATCGGTTTGCCATATTAATAGGTATAAATGGGACAGCTGGAAGCACAGGGATAACAGCTGACATAAGTGTTGTGGATGGGGGAGTGGAAAAGATGCTTTGAAGTGATGATGGTGAACTAGAAGAAGCTGCGGCAACAGTAGAAAGGACTGCTTCTTTTCCCGGAGGAAGCTCAATTTGGATAGAGTTCTGCTGAGGTGTGTCAAGATTTAAATCAGAAAAATTTTCTAGACCTTCTTGTCTTCTAAGGTTCTTAGAGATCAAGTTAGGATTTTCAAAGATAGCTGGAGGATTTGGATCTAGATTTGATCTGGTGTAACGGAATTTCTTCTTTGGAGCCAGCTTCTAAATCTGTTTTTGGTATTTTCTGGAAGTATTTGAAGAACACTGCTTTTGACAATATCTTTCTAGGAAATTATGAATTGTGAGAGCCTTGAATTTTCCTGAAGATCTTTTGAAAACAAAAGGAAACTGATCAAATTTTTGAGACAGCTGTTTAAAGCCTAAAACTAGACTGGAGATAGACTGAAGTAGCTTTTATTTACTCTTGTAATTGCACAGAAAAAATATTTTCAAAGGCTACCTGGCTAACTTCAGGCTCCATCTGTAGCTTTAGAAAATAGACAGAAGTAACAAACAGTCATTCAGGTTCCCCAGTGGAGTCGCCAATGATGTTATCACTCAGGTTGTTCCCCAAAAGCTGTGAGAAAAGGGAATACGGCCGAGGTAACCACTAACCAATCTTTTAGATGCAGATTCTAGCCAATATGCAACCAGAGAGGGCTCTCTCTTTATGATTTAGCTTTCTTTTGCTATATGTTAGGCTAGTTATGAAGTACAAGTATTTGTTTGATTTTTGGATGGTGACATTTCAATAGAACAGGGGTGCAAAGTATGAGAAGTTCAGACCATTGGGTTAATGGAGTCAATGAAAATGAATTTTAGATATGGTTTCTTTGACAAAAAGAGGAACTACAGAGCAAGATAATTAACCATGGAACAAACTGTAAGTTGAAATCAGGTGAAATGGGGTCAAGGGGTGAAGGGCAATCAAGAATCCTTCATCATGCTAACAGAGGGAAAGTGGGTGAATATTACCGAAGAGCAGTTAAGAATTCCTTAATTATACTCAGGGTGTAAGAATCAGGGAAACAGGAGCAGTTAAGAACTCCTGCATATGCTAATTCTGAAGAAAACATTTAAAAATAACAGGGATTGAACACAGAGTACAGTTAAGTAAGTTCTGAGCTATTCTTTTTCCCTGCAATTTAGAGTGTGATATGTAAATGATATATAAAACGCAGAAACAGTAAAACGTGAGTTTAAAAGACTTATTGATCCATGAAATAATTCGAGAATTCTGCAACATGGGCTTCTGCCATCAATTCCATTGCCAAAGAGTTCATCAGCAAAGCATTCTAGCAACCTTTTATTCAAAAGATTTCTCAAATTTACTTAGCTTGGGGAGGTATTTGTACAAAAATGTTTACAAAATATCTCAAAGGAGATAATATCTTGCAATAACTTCTTTCACCTACTCTACAGAAGGAGTAAATGCTCTCGGGAACAGAGAGAAATGAATGCAGAAGTAAGAAACGATGTGATGGCCGCTCAGTTGGTGAGATGCATTGATTATTTGCTCAACGAGTTAGCCGATGGATACTTTAGTGAACTTCCACGCTGCTGGCGTTGCCTTATCAGGTGCTTTTTCCTACTCTTTAATTGACCACTGCCCAGCGTGATTTTTTCTGCTCTTTTCTTCACTTTATGGCATCTGTTATGTTCTGGAAAAATAAACAAAACTTTGAAATCTGCCCTACAAAATTTCCAGCATACTCTGCCACCACTGGTGCTGTGGAAATTGGCGTCTGCGCATTTTTATTAGAGTTTCATCAGCATCCGTGTACCCAAAGAAAGTGGGCTAGACTGTGAAAAGATGCCTCACTTCATGTTCAATAAAAAACAGATCTTCCAAATTGACATATAGGCTCTGTCCAGATGGGAGTGCCTTTTCTCCTGCAGAACTTGATGATGTTGTGGCTTGGCTATCCACATATGTATTCAACCTGTGAATATAGTCTTCATGTTTCATCAGTCTATAGTCATTAGTTAATAAACAGGGCAGACCCTTTTCCTCCAAAGTTGTAAACTTCTGTGTGAAAGCATTTATCTCCATTTGCATGTCATGGAACTTCCTCTCCAGATTTTGTATGAAGTTCCTCATGGTCAGAACTCTTTTAATTGTTAGGATGGTGCCTGTCCTATCTCTGATATCTAATGATGCCAATTGTTCCTTGGTGTGGGTGTTCAAAAACTGTATTAGCCTATTGTCTTGCTTGGGCATGTGTCCCAATGAATCCCTAGCCTTTTGAATTTCTTCTTGAGCTACTGTCACCAAAGCAATCTACTCATGAATTATTTGTATTGGTGTCCATACATTAGTGATGGATTGGCCAATGTTGGCCCACAAAATGCTCCTGATTTCTCCCAGAGGTTTGTCTAATAAGAGGTCCTTTTCCAATGCCTTTACTTTAGTCTCCAATGCTTTCACCTCCCTTGTTTTTTCTGCCACTATCATTTTAGATTTATCATAACTAATTTCCAACTTGGGGAGTTTCTATTTAGCATCCTTTAATTCTGATACTTGGAGTTTTAAATCCTCCATAGCCTTTATCAGTTGTTTAGTAGTCATGGTAGTGTTGTTGCCTGCTGCTGTTGTTGTTGAAGTACTTGGTGCTGTTGATGCCGGGACAGTAGGAGGGACTACTGTTGTGACTGTAGGAGCAATTGAAACTGTTGGAGCTATTCGAGATGGCTGGGAGGTCGACTCTCCCTTCTTTCCTTGCAGTGCTTCCTCCAATTCCTTCTCTGTTTCTGCCAATCTCTCATTCATTTTCATTGGCAGGTCCATCGTATCTTCCTATGATTTTTGTTCAACAATCTCTGTAGTTTTGGGATGCATGGTAATGGGCAGCTTGAGCTACTTCCTGAGAGCTGCAATGTCTTCTTCCTTCTTTTTTATTAATGCTTTGATGCCTTTGGCATCCTTGGGATCATGTCCTAGCTCTATGATAATCTCTTCCAAGGACTTAATTCTGTTATCATTAGCTAAAGAGGAAGCCTTTTCCAACTCTAATTGGGTAGAGGTATTATTTAAAGAATTCTACAATTTGTGGGCCAATAATGCCTTGTTTTCCAATGTGGAGTATACCATTTCTCCGGTTTGCTTATGTAATTCAATCTATTCCATTGGTTGGATGTCCTTGGCTGATAATTCTAGATTGGTCCTGATGTAATCAACAGCTGACTATGGTTGCTGCATTTTGGGCTTGAAGTGACTCAGGATCATCTTTCCTTCTTGGATGTCATATGCTGACATTAACCTTTGTTGATTTGTGGGAGCCATCTTCAGCAAGTGATTATAAAGTTGAATTCTTATTGGCTCATTCTTTGCCTTTATTTCAGTAAATTTTCTCTTAATGTCAGAGCCTTGCCTACTTTGCTGCTTAGAAAAAGAGAATTCCACACTATTTTGTCTTACAATCTCCTGCATATGTGAACTGGCCGATGTTTCTGTGACTCGGGATGTATCCTAGCTAACTGCTCTTCCTTCCCTTGGACTGTCTGTGATCTCATGAATGAATTCCTCCTCTGATAGGGGGTTCAATCTCTGCCTTTTCTCCCCTGGTTGCTCTTCAGGACCGCTGATCATTGTCTCTTCTTGCCTATCCCCTTTCTTGCCTCTCTCCTCATTTAGAGGAGTTTGTAGTACATGGATTTCTGGTGCTTTTGTTTGTGCTGGGGGGCCCTGCCCTTGGCCTTCTTCCTTTGATGTAGCTGGCTGGTCTGTCATTATGTCCTATTCTGAACCTATTACCTCTTTGCCCTTTGCTGACCCTGTGCTGGCTTTTTGTGTGGGCTGCTGAGATGTCCCGACAAAAGATGTATCACCTCCTATGTGCTGAATCAGTTTGAAGGATACCAATCCAAAAGAGTCCAGGTCAGGCATTTTTTCAAGCTCTTGCATGGCTTTTTCCAATTTCTCTTCCTCAGTAATCTCTTCTACTAATGTGCCTTCTACCCATTCTTGTTGGTTAGCATACTGTTGAATTTCAAGGATTTTGTGGTGAACATACGTTGTAAGCTTGTTTTTCACTTTTCTATAACTTATGAAATGCTCAGGGTCATAAGGTTCCCAATAAAAACTTTGTTTCAGCTTAAGTTCCTCCCCTAAAATCTTATCAGCCTCTTCCCAGGCTTCCCTTTTATTGAAGACAAAAGGGCCCAATTGATTTCTTATTTTGAGCTGTGCCTTTTTCCTAGCACCATAGAAATGAGTCAAATCTGAGCTAATAAATTGCCTGAAGTATTCCAGGGCAAACAATCTCATAGGTACATATTTTGGCAGCTTATAGGGGCACAACTCACAGCCATATATATTGATCTCTGTGTGATTCTGGTAAAAGTACCAATCACCTATACTGTAGCCTTTTGAGAGATGTAAAATTTTCTGCATTTCACTAGAGAGTCTGGCAGGAGGAGTTGTCATCAATAAAGAAGAGGCTGGATGTATAAATAGGTCAATGAATTCACAATAATTATAAGGAGAGTTATGGACTTCATGGAATACTAAGGTCCAGAAGATTACAGACCTACGCTTTCCTTTGAGATCCAATTTTTTAAGGGGAATTTGAAAACTATCAGGCTGATTGTACAATAGCAAATGATATATGTATGATGTGTATTTGAACACTCTTTCTCTGTCCAGGCTCATGAATTTCTCATGGATCTTATTAGCTATGAAGGTGGCATAATCATATTGGACAGCAAGGGGCTGTCCTGGAGTAAACATGGACAGCAAAACTAAGATAGTCTCATCAATATGCTCACTAGTTTTAAATCCCAAGATGTAGGAAATCATGTCAGTAATGAATGTTTCAGCTTCACTGAACCAGACCTGATTATAAGGAGGTGGCTGCCTGGGCTGGCAATCTGGTCTCATGAATAATTGAGCTATTCTGGTTATCTCTGAACTGGGCAGTTTGGCACCTTGGTCAAGCAAGAATTCCATGGAGAGAGGAGCCAGAGGCTGAGTTGGCTTAAAGTGTAACATGTCATTTATGGATTGAGGGGTAATATAGAAGAGGACAATCCCAGATGGAGCCATAACTGCTCTTTGAGTGGGGTCATAATTGGCACAGCATAAGTGGATGATATCAGGAAGCACATTTACGAAGGGGAGGTAGTACATGGGCATGTTGGACTCCCAAATTCCATAGACATCAGCATTGTTGCGGTAGCTATTCCTAATTTCACAAAAAGCTTGAAGGTGAGGCTTGTCACCAATTAATTCATTAATCTGGAAATCTCTGTTAGCAAGGGGCAACCATTCCAATTCTTTATGTGGTGCATTGAAGGGGGCAACATTCAGGGCCACTGGAGCCTCCATTTTTCAAATTATCTTATGACTTTTCAACTTGGAGTTTGGGCTTTTGCAGCAACAGTAGGTAAAATTATAGCTTCTGAGAGTTTTCTTAGAGAATTTGCAAGACGAGACCAGTTTGTATCGTTCTTAGTGGGTGAAATTTTCCATGGGGACAGAGTTTGGGGGATTTCTCGGAAAAAATGAGAAAAATAGAGGTTGCAGTGCGCGGGTTTGAAGGCAGCACTTTGTTTTTACTTGTGGAAGTCTGGTTTTCTGCGGAAAATGGATAAAACAGGTTGTTTGCGGACAAAAGTAAAAAACAAGGATGGTTAGGGTGTATTTTTCAAGAGCTATAGACTGAATTTGTGCGATTTTTGGTTTCACCGATGTAACTTAGAGAAAAAACTGGAAATACACATGGTTTGTAGGTAATTGAGTAAATACCTGCTTCAATGGGCGCCCTGTGCAAAATGTAGGTGGTGGGCTGAGATGAGGGGCCGAGCTGTGGACTGAATTAGCTGGGTGGCGGACTGTATAACTGAAATGTTGCTTTGGACATGAAAAGGCATGCAGAGGTTGCACAGAAGAAACAAAGAAAAATGAACGAAAAACGACATTTTACGCCTTTTTGTCAAAAATTTGATTTTGGCGCGCTTCGGTAGGGTGACGTCAGCATGATGTAATCTTTGTCATGTAGCGAGGGTACAGAAGCTGACTTGGTGGTGACGTGGCAGACATGGCAGATGATGCGGAGGTGAGGTGGCAGCTGACGTGGGTGATGACGTGGGCGACAATGTCAGCGGCGGGAAGCGAGGGCGGTATATGGTATTATCCCGCACCACTTTTACACAAAATCTATTTTGGGCGGAGGGGACGCGATAAAACCAGGCGGTGCCACGTGTATTCTATGCGACGGCAAAACCGCCATTTTCCCGGGCGCTATCGTTCGGCTATCGAAGGGGTTCCGATATTGACGTGGATCGTCCGATGGGAAAGCCTGAATCGGACGGTCGATGAATGGGTGGAGTTGGCAGAGGCGTATGGTGTGGGGACCTGCCATATAATTCGGAGTTTTGTAATGTTTTTCTGTGTATATAAACTTTGGTTTGGGTGTGCGGGTTGGTTATTCATTTAACCAAATGTTAAATGAAATCCATTATTTGTACGCACGCGTGAAGAGGGTTGTCCATAAGGTTTCGGATAAACCTTGGGACCCCGTTAAAACATTAACATATGGATTTAATTAAGCCCGGGGCGGAGTATTAAATACTTTGGGATTTTTATGTATTTTATACAATAGGGGCGCGGAAAACATTATATAGGAGTTATATAATAGAGTTAACAGGTTAAAATGAGAAGTATATATAAACCAAAAACACTAAGTAACAAGGTGAAACTTAGGCTTAGGGGGATGAAAGGTATCTAAGCTATGAACTTGGAGAACTTAGCAAAAATAGAAGAAAAACATTTTTACACAAGAAATGTGGCTTAGTTCTCTTAAGTAAAACCATAATTTCACTTGGTCTTTTCCATGAAATGAAATGAACTAGGAGCACTGAGCATGTCTCAATGCCTTGAGGGGATGTTAGTAAGTGTTCTTGGAGGAATGGGAGGGAAGCTAGTCATGCTTCAACTATTTTGCAGCCACCTTGCCATGGCACTTGTGATATCCATGAGATGCAATATCTTAAAAAGCAAAATTGTTCACAAGCCTGCTTCTGCAACATCAAAACTGCCTACCCAGCCTAATACACCTAACATTTTTTCTTCCTTTTTTGATTGGGTGCATTTGAACTAGCAAACCCTTACTCTCTTGTTTTATTTTAACTGCCCTCCTATCTAAGTCTACCCTTATTTCTTCCAGGGGCTCAGATTTCATTGTTGAGCACCCTTGTTTCTCTACCTAACTACTGATCTGCCAAGCTTGGACTGTTTGGACAGATATTATTCTCTAGTTCTAAAACAAGAAATTTAAACATGGAGAGGCCAAGATTAAGCTGTTTGGTCATCCATCATCTGTGACAAAAGTCACCAATTGCACATTTTGGACTTCTTTGCAAAAAATACGATAGTAGTGGCATTTTGGACTAGCACACTTTCTTGGTCTTTTCTTTGGGGTTCATTTTCTTTCTTTTTGACCAATTCATTCTTTTTGCCCTTTGATTCTTCTTTTAGGGCATACCCTCTTTTCATTTTTTAAATTTTTGATCTTTGAAAATATGGAACCTTTGCAGCATGGAAAGGATGAACATATTTGGCATTTTAATAGTCAATCATGAAATATGACACCTATTGGTATAGGAACCTAACATAATGATATTGGGATACATGTGAAGATGGTGTGGTCAGTTTCATTTTGATAACATTTATGCTTATTAAATTTATTAGTAATTAGAATATTTGATTTTGGTTTAAATTATTTTATTTTATTATATCTGTTCTAGGCAAGATATATTGTGTTCAGTTTTTTTTACTTGCTATTAGTTTTTTTTTACTAAAAAATTTTAAAATTTATCCAAAATTTCACATTATCAAATGAAAATTATTATTTTTAAATAAATTTTAAATTCATTAATAAAGCAATATTGGCTAAAATGTTTCACTTCTTATTCTGTAATGATGGAAAAATTGACTTCAATGTGCACATTGATTTCAATGTACTTCTTATGTCTTATTTATGTCAGGAAAAAAACATTACAACCATCAAACGTATAAGACATGGCAAGTTCAATTCCCTGGAACTCACCATCGTTTGAGGCAACAAATAACCAGCCTTCCATTGGGCATTAAATGCCCAATGGCGACCGTTCCACCATACATCGCCATGCTATGTGTGTAGTGACACGACCACCCTCATGGATATTTCAACAACCTCGATTAACTCAGGTCCATTTTCTAGCAATTGTACAACTCTAGGGATTTTTTCACAGATACACAACCAATGTTATCTCTGTATCCAAAAATTCAAATGCTCGTTCTGCGCCAAGAATTTCACAACAAAAGGGTTGGTTAATTTCATTGTTTATTTGGATACAAAATGTTCTCAAGTCACCAAATGATCATATTGCACACATTAATACATTTCTCTTTCAAATTTAGAATTTTATAAGGGCGTCCAGGATCACATGATGCATTTAAATTGGAATTTTGAATTTTTGAACCTGCTCTGTCGTATTTTGTTTTTGTTTTATTATAAATTTGAAACAAAAATTTGGACTAGGGTGTAGCTGAAATTCAACTTCAATGGTAGTCTCATTCTCTGGCATCTACCCGGTGTTGTTGCAACTGCTTGTGGCATTTTCAATTCTGCTTCTTGACTCGAGTTGCCCAAACTTGGTATTTTTAACATCAACGTAATTTCAGCATAGGAAAGCTATTTGTAGAGATCGTGGGCACTGTATGCGCAGGAAAGTTATTTTCAGATGTCGCAGGCACTGTTTGATCGGCCTTGAAGACATACTTCCTGCAAGAAACAATGATTTCCCTTATGGTTGAACCGAGTCGACATTTCACCGAGACCTCATTTCCCTTATGGATAGCTTCTAGTGTGATTAGCAAACGAGTTTGAGGAGAAGTGAGGGAGTTTTGGATTAATGACGACATATATGGTGTAGAAATTTACAGAGTAAGTTCCTTAGATTGAACACCAAAGGACATCACTCACAAACAGATCACAGATCTGTACACCAGTATTCTTGACATGCTTAAAACCCTCAAAGAGGGAAACAATCCATGGCTTAAGCCAATGCGGCCACTTCAGGAAATGTATTAATGTAAAACAAAAAAAAATTACATAATCTTCTCTCATAAATGGTCACCTAACAAATGACCCTCCATGCTCTTTAAATAGAGATCATGGACCAATCGGGTGTTAAGCCATGGATCAAGTGTCGGTAATACTGAGGAGAGAATGAACCATCAGATCACTTCATGTCTAGAACATATCATGACCATCGTATTGTAAGTTACAAAAAATACATACTAAAGAAACACACTTTACCTAACTATACACTAGACCAAGTTATACTTAATTATTACCTATGTGTCGGAATATCCTAACATCCTCCCTTAAGAACAACTTGGGATAGAATTGAAGGATGTACAAAGATGACACAATAGGAGAAGGAAGGAGGCATTAGAGCCTTTCCCCTTTTAGTTACAACTTCCTGAATTCCAACCATAAATTGAAGTTTAGTAAACTTCGCCTCTATGAGAGCCTTTGTAAAGATGTCTGCAACTTGATCATCAGTTGAACAATATTGCACTTCAAGAACATGGTCATGAATGAGATTTCTAATGAAGTGCATGTATATTTCAATGTGTTTTTTGCGCTGATGTTGGACTGGATCTTTGAATAGTTGAATGACACTTTGATTATCACACCAAACTGTAGTCAAATGTTGTTGCTGAAAACCAAACTCTGACAAGATCTTACGAAGCCACATGGCTCCCTTACTAACTTCAACAGTACCACGATACTCTGCTTCTGTTGAAGAAAGAGAAATGGCACTTTGTTTCTTGCAATCCCATGTAATAGGTCCAGAACCAAGAGTGAAGACATAACTTGTAGTAGACTTCCGATCATCGGGGTCACCAACCCAATCAAAATCAGTGAAGCCAACCAATAGAGGAGATGCTTCTGCATTATAATGAATCCCAAACTGAACTGTACCTCGAACATAATGAAGTATTCTTTTAACTTCTTTCCAATGACTTTCATGTGGGTTTTGCATAAACCGAGCAACAAGGCCAACAACAAAGGAAAGGTCAAGACGGGTATGGGTAAGATACAAACGTTTTCCAACAAGTTGATGGTATAAGGTAGCATCAACTTCGGGGGAAGTACAAGTGACTGAAATTTTAGCTCCAAATTAAAAGGGAGAAGGGGATAGCTTACAGTCTTCCATGTGAAAGTGGGGTAGAAGATCACAGGCTTACTTGGACTCGGAAAGGGAAATACCTTCTTTGGATCGCAAGACTTTAAGACCAAGAAAATAATGCAAGTGTCCTGAGTCTATCATTTCAAACTGCTTTTTAAGGCCAGACTTCACAAGGTTTATAAGGTTGGGATCACTACCAATAAGGATAAAATCATCAACATAAAGAACAAGAATGATAAGAGACTTACCCACATTCTTGTTGTAGATAGTATTGTCAGAATGACACCTAGAAAAGCCAGTATCTAAAAGAAAGCTATCCGTTTTGGCATACCAAGCCCGAGGGGCTTTCTTGAAACCATAAAGGGATTTCTTGAGCCAACATACAAGGCTGGAGTCTGTTTTTATAAATCCAGGAGGTTGTTCCATATAGATTTCTTCATGCAAGTCCCCATGTAAGAAGGTGGATTTAACATCCATTTGATGGACTTTCCATTTGAAAGAGGAAAGAAGGGAAAGAACAAGGAGGATAGAGTTCATTTTGCCAACAGGAGAGAAGGTTTCAGTATAGTTAATGCCTTCAACTTGTGAAAAACCCTTAGCAACAAGACAAGCTTTATGTTTATCAACTTTTCCATCTGGTCCAAACTTGGTTCTGTAAACCCATTTGCATCTAACAAGTTTTTGTCCCTTTGGAAGAGGAACGAGGTCCCATGTATCATTCTCCCATAATGAATGATATTCTTCATTCTCCCATAATGAATGATATTCTTCATTCATAGCGACATCCCAATCTAAATGGCTTGAAGCTTCTGCAAAGGTGTCGGGATCATAATTCGTTGACGCTTGAGCCAGTAAATAAGAGGTTTTATCGAACTGAGAACGTGTACAACGTTGATCTGTAGGATCACCTACAAGAGCACCTGCCTCATCCCAAGTAGCATGGACCCATTTTGGAAGCTGAGGAGCTGAAGGATGATCTTGAGAAGGTGGGGGAGGATTTTCATCCTCACTATCATCATATGAAGAAGGAATATTTTCAAACATAGAAGGGATAGAGAGAGGTGGCACATTCGTCGAACTAGGCTCGTAGGCCGATATATTTTCTACAAACTTTACATCTCTTCTAATGATAACATTTCTGGATTTAGGTTGAAGAAGTCTATATCCTTTGACATCTTCAGAATATCCAAGAAAAATACAATTTTCACTCTTAGGTTCTAAGACTTTATGTTTCACCTTTGGAATATGGGCCGGAATGCTTCACTTCCAAAAACACGAAAGTGGCTTACATCTGGTTTAATTGAGCTCCATGCTTCTTTTGGAGTGATATTCTTTAAAACCTTAGTAGGAGTGTGATTTACTATGTAATTTGCACAGTTGATTGCTTTTGTCCAAAAATTAAGACTAAGTCCTTTAGATTGAAGCATACAATTAGCCATTTCCTTTAAGGTGTGATTCTTCCTTTCAGCTACACCATTTTTCTGTGGACTATATGGAACAATATGTTGCAATTGAATTCATTTGTTGTTAACATATTCTACGCCATTATCATATCTTGGCTTAAGAATTTTATGTCCAAATTGTTTCTCAGGAAAGGCCTTAAAGTCCAAGAACATGTTAAAGACTTCACTCTTGATTTTTAGGAAGTATACCCAAGTGCGTTTGGAGAGATCATCAATGAAATTTAAGAAATACTTGTAGCCATAGAATGAAACAACTAGAAGTGGACCTCATAAATCACTATGCACAAGATGTAAATGGGCTAAGGCATGTCAAGATGCACGTTTTTCAAAATTATCCCAGTGATGTTTTCTGAGTACACATCCGGAACAAACACCATCTCTGCAAGATACCATAGGAAGACCTGTCACAAAATTTTCTTTACATAGATTTTGAAGGGAGTGATATTTTAAGTGACCAAATCACTCATGCCAAAGTTTGCTCACTTAATCATTATGAGCAACAAATATCGAGGGAAGATTTGATGACCCAAAGTTGTTAAATTTATACAACCTTGTAGAATCATCAGCAATGCCAATAGCTAAAATATGTGTATGATCTCTTAGGTCCTTAATTACAACATCATGAGGTGAAAATTCAACGGTTTTACCTTCACCTAAATGAGTTATCTGATATATAGATAGAAGGTTGCAGGATAAGGTAGGAACACATAATACATCATTAAATTGACCATTGTCTAGATGAATAGTTCTAGTCCCTACAACACTAAGAGATCTACCATCACCAACATATATATTTTTGGTGTTACAATCATTTCAAGAAGAAAACATGGCCTTGTTTTTGGCCATGCGATAAGAAGCTCCAGAATCAATGAGCCACTCATGAGAATGAGAAGAAGAAGATACATTTAGTGCATAACCAGATCGAGATTCTTGACAACCACATGCATAAAGTGTTATTCCTAAAGATGAAGTTGAAGTTGAAGAGTGCTCCAAATGGATGTTATGCTTCTTCATTGATGCTTCCAAGGATTCCATCTTATTAAAGAATTTGGATTCTATGTGGCCATCAAAATTACAAAAGTTGCAATCTCTATCAGTATCCTTCCATTTGTTTTAGTTGCCTTATCATTTTGTTGAGTTGATTTTTCATTGTGAGACTGAAATTTCTTAGGACCATTATTTTTAGGATGTTGCTTCTTAGGATTCTTTGAACTTGGTTGTTGTTTGGTTGCTAAGGCTTTCTTAGAAGAGTTTCTAGTATTAAGAAAACCAATATGTAAGAGCTTTTTTGCTCTCTTATTAAAGAATCACAAAAGGCATCAAAAGAGGGGGACTTGTAGTATTTTCCTTGAGAAATAAAGGCTTCTCTAGTAGAATGGAAGGTGTAAACAAACACAGAGTAGGCTAGTCCTAACTTAGTAAGAATGGAATAGATAAGGCTACCATATTCTTTCTTAACCTTAACACCTTCCAAGAGAATTCTAAGGGTCTTGAACTTGGTCAAAAAATCTTCAATGGAAGAAAAATTATTGGGGTCCAACATAAGCAACTCATTTTCGAGTTGATGGACTCTAATTTCATTTTTAATTCAAAAAATTTATTGAGCTTTTTCATTGCTTCATTGAGGGTACCAATTTATGTGATATGGAATCTAAGGTCTGGAGAAATAGACATCCCTATTAACCCATGTGCTTGATCTTTCTTATTTTCCCATTTGGCTTGCTTATCTTCATCTTGAGGTTAGAATCTTGGCCTGAGGCTATTATTAAAAACCTTTACTTCTAAGTAAATCCACCATGTAGGATAGCCATTGGAAGTAGTTGGTGTTGTCAATAATAACTAGGCATGGACTTTACATTTTAAAAGAAATTGAAGTTGTATACGCTGAAACTAAGTGTTCCAATGGAAATATATCGAAAAATTAGGTCGATTAAAAAAAAACGGCTTCCGAATGAAGAAGTTATGCCTTTTTGAAGAAAAGTTGTTGAATATTCCAACGAACCACGTGAATGTTGGGAAGTTGATGATAATGATATATTAAAAAAAAATTATCCCCTTTCCAAACTTTATCTAATTAGCTCACTTTAAAAAAGATTACTTTATGTGATCCACTTTTATGAATAAGTGAAAGTCACTTTTATAATGGTACTTTATGAACTATCCACTAAATTGTAACTTAAATAAAAGATAAAGTGACTTTAGAATTATAAGTGACTCACTTTTTATAATGGGTGAGAACACTTTTACATAAAGTAACTTTAAAACATAAGTTACATGTGTCTTTTGAAAAAGTAATTCAACAAAAAGAAAAACTTGAACCCAGTACCTCTATTCTCATAAAGTAACTTCAGACCAAGTGATATAGTTTAAAAGGTTAGTAATTTTTGGAAAGGAGGAAGGGTTTTTTCCCCCACTGAAGCTTTGGTGTGCGCGCTTACTTCTAAAATACCTTTTTGTGTACAAAACAAAAAAACAACCACACAAACCAAATGAACAAGCAAAAGTATCCAAACCTTACGACTTAAAATTAGATTTGGCCAAAAACTATATATTTTCCTCAATGTTTCTGATTTTCCGAGATCACACTAAGGTGCAACGAAAAAGAGCATATGCATGAGAAAAATCCTTTATTTTTGTTTCTGGTTTTCTCAAATCACTTAGAGTCATGGGGCAAAGATCATACACAAAAATGAAAGGTATAGATCTGGTAATAAAAAAAAATTAGATGAATATAAACCAAAATAAACAGAGATATAAATAACTATAACTGCAAATAAAGACTGTATACCTCCAGATCTTAAAAATGACATAGCTAGGGCTAACGGAAACATTTTCGCGTGAAACGAAAGGGGTTAATCACTAGAACAGATGCTCCTAACATAATAGAGAAATCCTCTCAGCTCGAAAGCGATCATAAATAGTAAATCTAGGAAACGACAGTCAGATGCAGTTGTACCGGCTTCATATTTGGATCACCAAAGGATGGAGCCCTCGAATAGCTTTGATACCATGTAGGAATTTATTGGGCAAGTTCCTTATCTTGAACACCAAAGGACACCGATCACAAATAGATCATAGATGAGTACACTAGTATTTTTGACGTGGTTAAAACCCTCAAAGAGGGAAACAGTCCATGGCCTAAGCCAACACAGCCACTTTAGTGAATTTATTAATGCAAAAGAAAGAAAATTTACAAAAGCTTCTCTCATAAATGGTCACCTAACAAATGACCCTCCATGCTCTTTAAATAGAGATCATGGACCAATCAGGTGTTAAGCCATGGATCAAGTGTCGGTAATACCAAGGAGAGAATGAACTGTCAACTCATTTCATGTCTAGAACATATCGTGACCGTTGGATTGTAAGTTACAAAAAGTACATAGTAAAGAAATACACTTTACCTAACTATACTCTAGAACAAGTTATACTTAATTATTTCCTATGTGTCAGAATATCCTAACATATGTTCCCATAGTTGCCATCTCCATGATAATGTTGTCATCACTGCACTGCCTTTGGCTTGCAAATCTGGCTGATAGAATACTTTTGTGCCACACTACCCAGGTATCCATCTACTATCTTTGGACCAGCCTGCCACTCTTTTGACATTGTGCTCACCGATTACTTGTTGTCGGAGCTGGCTGTGGGTGATT
Organism: Pinus tabuliformis; assembly: GCA_031772625.1. Lineage (NCBI taxonomy): Eukaryota > Viridiplantae > Streptophyta > Pinopsida > Pinales > Pinaceae > Pinus > Pinus tabuliformis. Next base: position 268,622,181 of record CM062812.1, read on the forward strand.
GGCTTGGTTTTCCAAACATGGGCGCTTACGCTGCTACCACTGGGTCTAATTTTAATGGCTTATCCATTTCCTCCATTCCCACCTACTGTGTTGCCTCTGTGCCTCCCTAGATAGCCAAAATTAAATGATTTATTTAATTCTTTATGATTGAGTTTAATTATTTAAAATAAATTTTGTAGGCTATTATATCGCCAATCATGAATCTGATCAATTGAAAAGCTTATTAACGTCCTTACATACAATGATCTACCAAAATATGTACATTCTCATTATTAGAAATCACATGCATTGTTGAATTGCATTACAATAGAGATTCCCACCACTATTTCAAAAATTAGATAAATTAGATAATCTCGTTGTAAACATAATGTTGTTTTTCCTCCTTTTTTTCCATTTATTATGTCCAACTTTCATTAATGGAATTGGTCAAGTAAAAATGAAACACAAGAAGTCCATCTACACTGAAAAATGCAAGAAAATTAATTCTATGTAACATAAAGAATAAGTATTACTAATGTTATTACAGAAGGGATGGTTAACAACACGTTCCTTCCATTTATGTAACATGATAGTCGCTCAGGATTTTACCACTCTAGGTTATAATCTCGAGATTTTTATTTCACCATGTGATTGTATTCATTTTTCCATGTACGATGACTATTATAGAATTTCCATGTCCGACACTATTATTTTCTTTGTGCTTCTTTTCTGTAAGTGGCTCTTTTCTTCTTCTCCTTGACACCTTCCTTGAGCATCACCTTGCCTTATCGAGGAGGAACACCTACCAATGAATTTACTCATGACAAGGAAATATCCTTCCAGAAATAATCTATTTTACCCTTACTTTGCTCATGGAAGAAGTTGATTTTACCTAAAATCAACCAACCAGATCGATCTCTACCCAAGTTGTCTAGGGCTCTAGGAACTAGTAACTCAACTTACAACCTTCCAGGGCTCCAGAGTGTTTTTCCAACCCAGATCCAAGGACTACTATCTCAACCCACTAAGGGCTCAAGAGTGTTTGTTCCAACCTAAGATCTAGGACTAGTAACTCAACCCAAATTGCTCCAGGGCTTCCAAAGCGTTTGTTCCAATCCACAGCCATAAGGAATTATGAGCACCAACCTGAAAACAATCAAGTGGAAAAAATCCACAACACCATGGCTATCTAGGAAATGGCAAGGAAAGGCTAAAACCAATGTCAATCTAGGCAGATCTCCATGCCAATGACAACACATAACCAGAAAACCACATGCATCTACCATGCATCCATAAATCAACAAGGAAATCACACATGCAACCTGTTACCTGCAAAGCAATCTAGTTGTAGCTGTTGATCCACCTATTCCCTTGTGCTTCCCTACTTTCCTTTTCCTTCTTTCTACAAATCTGATGTATGCCAAAGTGCTCCAAGAATGCTCCAAGAAAACTCTGAGTGTGAAAGAGTATAAGAGAGTGAGAGAATAGAAGAGAGCTCTAAGCTAAAACTAACAAAATGTCATGAAATGATCCTCAGAAGCCTTTTTATCATTAAGGCCTATATTTTCTTCATTTTCCTTCAATCTCCTCTCATGAAAATCTGTGACCTTTGTCCTTCCTTTTCTCCAATTTTACTTTAGTTCATAAATAAAATGCCAATTAAGATACATATGGGACTATTTGGTCAGATGGTGGATCCAACTGTGATCTATTATGATAATTAGACTTTCATTAAGCTCTATAAGAATTTGGTCTTTCACGATCGATCCAAACACATAGATATTTGGTATCACCATTTACGAGACTGTGTGCAGAGGTGGATAATGTTGCTACAATACATTCTGACAGAGGGACAAGATGCTGACATATTTACAAAGGATTGTCAATATGGAAGTTAAAATTCCACAGATGTAGGATAGGGGTGGTTGATAATCCATTTCTTGCTGAGAGGGAGTGTTGAAAAATGCAACAAAAAAGTATCAATTTTCTTTTTCCTTGGTCAAATTGATAAAATTCGAATTTCCACATCAGCAGAAAACTTCGAGACAGTTAACTAAGGTGAAAAGGCTCTTGTCACTTAGTTAGTTTATTAAAATTAAGTTAGAGGGCTTGGAGTTCAGTTAAGCATGTGTGATTTCTAATTTGTATCAATCCAGGTCAGTTATTTCAAGTTTTTTTTCCAGTTAAACTAGTTCTAACTATTGATAGGACTAGTGGAAGGTTAGTTGTGCAGTGGGACAACTGTCTAACTCGATGAGCATCCAATTAACTGATCAATCAACCCAAAATAAGTAGTTCGTGCAAAGAATTCGAGTTCCCCAATTGTGGTGGAGATTCCAAGGTAGTGTAACATTAGTTGTAGACTACTCTTGAGTGTACAAGTGTTGCATGTAGTTAGATGATCAACCTTGGGAAATGCGCAATAAATTAGAGGAAAATTCTTAAATAATAGGGTCCTAATTCCTCAATATTTATGCAAGGAAATAGGGGTTGAATCTAAGGTAGAAATTGACTAGGTCTATGTTAGATCTTCTCAATGAGTAGAAAGATAGGTTATTCACATGCAAGTTGAGCTCAGAGCAAGCTAGCAATTGTAATACATCTCTATTCATGTGATTAATGCAAGTAGGCTTAAGGGGTTTTTAGTAGTCTCTTTCCCCTATAAAAATATTTTGCATGTGTGTTGTTTCTTATTGCATGTTTTTTATTGTTGTTTTTTATTGTGAATTGAATTATGCAAAGCAGTAAAGTAGGATTGTGTCTCTTGATTTAGATTAAAATTTCATGAACAATTGCAATTCTGCACCACAATTTTTACAATTTCCTCCTTCAAATATGCCTAGTGCATAGAGAGGGATGTGTTGAGCATGAAAATTCCCCTAATAGCACCCATATCCCTAATAAAAGGAAGCCATTACCTTGAGAGGTATTTGGTAGTGATTTGAGAGGTTTTTCATGACATGTATTCCGAAAATATAACTTTAGGGTTTAATCAATGTGTTTCCTTCCATGACCATGACAAACGCCTCATGGCTCATAACTATGGATCATAATATTCTAGTGATGCACATATTCTAGTCACGATTCAAGTTGTTGGTTTAGAGAAATTGATACTTAGAAGAAACCTCTATGCCACAGGGAAAAATTTTCCTCCCTTTACCATGTAAAGGAACCTATTACCAATACACAATGCTCAAATCCTCTAATGCCATTAATATCCCTAGTTGAAGAGGAGGGATATACATTAGGAAAAATAATTGTCACAAAAGTGTGCATACACTTTGAGGAGCATGTGTGTGCTTTCAATAATCTGCAATCCTAATTCCTCAATATTTATGCAAGGAAATAGGGGTTGAATCTAAGGTAGAAATTGACTAGGTCTATGTTAGATCTTCTCAATGAGTAGAAAGATAGGTTATTCACATGCAAGTTGAGCTCAGAGCAAGCTAGCAATTGTAATACATCTCTATTCATGTGATTAATGCAAGTAGGCTTAAGGGGTTTTTAGTAGTCTCTTTCCCCTATAAAAATATTTTGCATGTGTGTTGTTTCTTATTGCATGTTTTTTGTTGTTGTTTTAAATTGTGAATTGAATTATGCAAAGCAGTAAAGTAGGATTGTGTCTCTTGATTTAGATTAAAATTTCATGAACAATTGCAATTCTGCACCACAATTTTTACAATTTCCTTCTTCAAATATGCCTAGTGCATAGAGAGGGATGTGTTGAGCATGCAAATTCCCCTAATAGCACCCATATCCCTAATAAAAGGAAGCCATTATCTTGAGAGGTATTTGGTAGTGATTTGAGAGGTTTTTCATGACATGTATTCCGAAAATATAACTTTAGGGTTTAATCAATGTGTTTCCTTCCATGACCATGACAAACGCCTCATGGCTCATAACTATGGATCATAATATTCTAGTGATGCACATATTCTAGTCATGATTCAAGTTGTTGGTTTAGAGAAATTGATACTTAGAAGAAACCTCTATGCCACAGGGAAAAATTTTCCTCCCTTTACCATGTAAAGGAACCTATTACCAATACACAATGCTCAAATCCTCTAATGCCATTAATATCCCTAGTTGAAGAGGAGGGATATACATTAGGAAAAATAATTGTCACAAAAGTGTGCATACACTTTGAGGAGCATGTGTGTGCTTTCAATAATCTGCAAATGTTCTTTTATATTCAAATTCTTTTCAAGGGGATGATGACTCTAGAATATGTGTTTTCTAAGTTGGACATCTCTAATATAGATACATGATTAAAAGTATGGAATATTGAAGAAAAATTATACTTATGAATACCCCTTATTGTCTCTATATTTGATGTTATTTTTCTATATAATAGACAAATCCAATGTCCATAAAACTATAGACATATATAGAATCAACTATGTAGATTTCAAACACTTATATATGTTTTTAAATATTAATATTGTTTACAATTTTACTATGTTTTTGTCTTGACATATATCTGAATTTTAAAATATATAAATCTTTTATTTCTTCTATAAATTTTTTCACTTAACCATTTATTGAAAAAAACTATATGTTGCACTAGAAGAGATTTAAATCTACCATCTAAAAAAAACATTTGATAATATCAAGACTCTTTTACTTATCATTAATGGAAGGCCTTGCAATTTAAAAGATATAATGAATTTCTCAATTTAATAAAATATAAAATTAAGAGTACAAAGTTTGAAAAAAAATGGTGTGCACAAGAACAATGTGTTCTCCAGAATTCTATAATTTATAGGGAAGCTTGGTTGTTTAAGTACTCAAACTAGCAGGTAAAAGTGTGCATTATATTTTCCAAGAAAAAATAGGAAAATTTAAATGTCATGTAGTCATACATAGTTTCTATATAAATAAAAATTATATGTTTGTAAAGTTAATTCATTTTTATTTTTTACACCATATTCAAATTAGTTGTGGAAGTACCTCAAACCAACCCTCCAAGTTAATTGCTTTTTGTTTAAATTCCATGTTTGAATTGCCACCAATGTCATGAAATACCATCATTAAGTTGTGCCCTCCATACAACATATCAGTCAACAAACGGATATGCATCTTATAACAACCCTAAAGTTGGTAATCTCCCATTTTGTAAGCAACAATATATTTGTAATTTCACACTTATGTTTGTCTTAAAGGATCATTACACCTATTCTTTTCCTCTCATCATGGGTTGCATGGGGCGATAACCTTTGGTGTAAGGGGGTTGACCACCATTCCAATACAAATTTATTAGAATAGAAAATTTTGTTCAATATGATTTCGTGTAACATATAACCTATGGAGTGATCCTTCTATTGGAGGAAATATGTGAAAACAATGGCCAATAGGCCCTTGAAATGTATTGGAAGTTTTAGTATATGTCATGTTTTTCAAACATCCATGTTATTGACATGATGCACGTCTAACAATTCTTCTTATAAGAATTAATAACACATTTTGAATAATAAATTCTAGAATTACTAAAAATGCCTATTTCTTTATCTAGGGAAAAATATGACCAAACCCTTTTTCCTTGGTAACATGAGTTGAATTGATATTTTTCAAATATGTGAAGAAGTGAAATGGTGATTTTAAGAAGTAATATTGTGATCATGTCAAAAATCATTTTCTTTTTCCATAATTTACATCTCAACAACAGTTGGAACAAAACAATAAGAATTAACCATTCTATGATAGACCCAACTAGGTTTAATTATTTTATAGTAGAAAGGATATCTCTAGTGCCTTAGAGTCTATAGTTCCTTTTAATGTTTCACAAATATTCCATTTTTTCCTTAAACAATAGCTTCTTATACAAATTTCTTTCATCTAATAATCCAACGAAAAAAAAAATTAATTAATTCTCTTGCATCTAATATTCAACTTTAAAATAAATATTTTTACTCTTTTCATCTTAAAAAATGAAATATTAACATAAATAAATAGGTTATGAATTCCAAATATAATGTCAAAAAACAATAACAAATAATTTCACGAGACATTCAGGAAATGTAGAGTAAATTCGTAGCAATACTAATGTATACAATGTTCTTAACATTTTCTTGTGGAAGTAGCTTAATCTTAACCTATTTTACTCATTTCATTGATTTTGTGCGTGTGTATATATATATATATATATATATATATATATATATATATATATATATATTCATTCTTAACATCTATTTGTGTGAACACCCTAATCTTAACCTATTTCACTTTAATCTTAACTTATTTTACTCATTTCTGTCAAGCCAGGAGGTAAATCCTCAAATGCATTGTGTTTATTCATTTAGATTGTTCATAGTTATTGTTACATAGAATTTTGTCATTGTCCCTATACTCCCCATTACTCAATCCTAGAGGACCTCTACAGTGAACCTTACATGCTTTCCCATCACGAAGAGACTACCCTTATGTCCCTCTTCATGGGTAGAACATTTCCCTTTTGCATAATTTCCCAAGAATCTTCCTTTTATCCCAGTTTACAAGACCGGCACTAATGCTCAATTCCTTCCTCGCACTGATTTGCAGGGTTTAAAACCAGGCCTAGCGCCATACAGCGCAAATGAGCCCTTCATTACTCACGTCGATCCTATTTTGGGAAATTTTTTAAATATGGAGTCGAAGCTTCTAGGTCTAGAAGCTTCATAACGGAAGTCTGGTAAATGGTTGGGATGGATAGAGCCGAAGAAATCAGTTTGGGCTCCTTTTCCCTATTAAGATGGAACAAACCCAAGAGATAAGGCCTCTACCATAATAAGAAGAACCATCTCCCCTCCATCAAAGCTATATAAACCCCTCCTTTTCCAAGTTGAACTAGTCTTTTTTGGAGCTTGAATAACCAGCAAGATGTATATAGCTTTTTGCCTTCTAGTTTATGTGTGTAAAGGGAGAATAGTGTGTTTGGTTTGGTTTGGAACTAAAGGGAAGAAGCCTTAAACTCCCATTGTTGAGGCTAACCATGAGATGTTAGAAGTGGTGTTGGAACCTGGATACGTTGGAGGAGACCTGCAACGTCAAGGCTTTGGTTGTATCTCTTTCTGAGATTTATATCAATACAACTAATGATTTATTTCCTACATTGAGTGTCATATTACATTTAATGGCTTAAGATTCCTTGACTTTTTAAGTAAATTGAATGCGATTGTATGCTATTACGTTTGTTGTTGTCTCTTGTGTATTTGTTTCAGGTATTTGAAGGAGAAGAACTCAAAGGAAGCTAGAGAAAAGGAGCGAGGTCATCATCAAGTGGAGTAGCATTCTAAGAGGTAGGCCCTCTTATTCGATTCTAGTTTAAGGAAGTTTTCATTAGGTTGTTCTGTTTGCGGCTAGACCCACTCTAGGGCTAGAGGGATCACCTCTATCCGCAGAGGAGATTTACCTACTCGACAAATCGGCGACTCCATAGGGGATCGCGTCGTCCCTCTCTTTTGATTATTTTTTTCATTTCATGGTTTGTGTGAACTTTTGTAGTATCACCCTTTCCCTTTGGTTTTCTTTTATTTGCTCGGTTTACTTCTCTAAATATGAAATTTACAGTGGCAGGTCTGGTTTTGGCCTTTGAAAATTATTTTTTTCTTGAAATCCTCGATCAACACGTTTAATTTTCTAACAGTTGCGCCGACTAGCGCGAATTGCTCTCAAACAATTGTGCCATTCCCCCTTGTGGCGCTTGTTGTCAGTTAGGAAATCGTGTTGATTCATGTAGGTGAAGATCAGGATTTATCCTGAATCATAACAAGTGTGTCTTGCCCTCTTAATTTCTACCTCTTAGGCTGTGTTCTCCCTTACTAGAAAGCTTCATTAGCTTGGTTTGTGTCCTTGTTTGGTTTGAAATTTCCCTACTTGATTTTTGAGTCTTTGGATGGTTTGTGACCCTAGGGAATCTAGGTCATTGTCCATTCAGTTGTTTATGTGCTCAATAAGTCAAGTTGCTGGTTAGTTGCTCCGTGCATTTCATTTTTCGTACCTTTATTGCTTTGATTTCAATTGAACAAGTTTGAAGAGCATCATTTGTTCTTCTCTTGATTAAGCATCTCTTTTCAGGCATAGATTACATTTCTCATCTTGTTTTGGTTGTGTCTTTGCATCATTGGTTTAGAAAGCATTCTCTCTTTGTGCTTGGCATTTGATTGATGTTGATTATTTTGAAAAATTTTCATTGAAATGTTTGTGTGAAAATTTATTTTATCATTCCATTGAAAAATATATCATTCTAGTTTTCTGAATCAATATGTTACATTAGCTAGCATCATTGAAAACTATAGTTGCAACATCATTTGCATTCGAAAAGAAATGAATTATCTTTACTGTTGAAAGGACTATTTGAAGTGCATTTGATAGGAAAGATAGGAAGTGGAAAGAGCTTTCATTAATTTGTTTTCAAAAGCGAATTAGTGAAAAGGTCATCTTGCTTTCAGTTTCTTGTTTGTTGCATTGATTGGTTTCTCTACTCTCATTAGTGTAAACATTCATCAAATTGAAATGGTTTTGTCTCATTTAGCTACATATAGGCATTTTTCAAGTCACATCGATAGGGCCTAAAAATTGAGACATAATTTCAAGATAAACTTTAAAATGTATTCAATTAGCCTAAGGCGCATTTGAAACTTCACGCTCACATATAGAAGGTATAGGCTAGAGACGTGTTCTAGTGTCTTTAAACCTAGCATCTATCGTTCACCTCGACACTAGACAATGCTAGTACAGAATTGTGATCCCCGTACCATCGTGTATATAAAGGGAGACCCCACTAGGTTTGCAATCCTTTATCCGTTGGAAGACGAGTCTGCCGCCTTATAAACGTGATAAATCGAACACAACATTTAGAGAGATTTCCTGCCCATATTTCTCAATTTGCTGGGAGGTATTCTGCAGTTCACGGTTACCTGGTAATCCTTTTTTCCTAGATTATCCTGAGCAGTCATTTTGATCTCCTTGACTCCCTAAATTTAAAAGATCACTGAGTGTTTTTCCTTTCAAGCTTGTTTCAAACCGAAAGAGATAGAATCATCTTTGCTTTTTCTCGACTCTTAAAACATGAAAAAGCACCAGTCTATTTCAGCGTCTTAAAAAATTGTTGCCCACGATCATGTAACATTCCTCATAGTCTTATTCTAGACCACATCGTGAGTTCCTTTAATACATTTTGCAAAATCCCTAAAATTAATCTCTCTCTTCTTGTTATTCGAGATAAAGTCATTGTGGCTGAACCATCAGGTTCACCGAATTCCTCTTCCTCTCCTCTATTTGAAAGATCATCTGAGGAGCTTTTTCCTGAACTTCTGCAGTCACTCGAGGATTAGGGTGTTGAACTTGGAATTGTTCTGAGTATTCAACCTTTGTCATCTCGTCCTCCCCCATCAGATACTGGGTCACCTTATGAATCTAGTCTGGAATCTTTGGATAATCCTATCTAGAATCCTGAGAGTCCGCCGACCCCTGAAGGTCAGCAAGGACTAGTTGTTTATCCTCCAAATCCTTTGTTCGATCCTGTTGTGATATCACTGCAGCGTTCGTACAATCCATACGATCGACCGAGTATTCCTTTGGAATTATCCCCTCAAACATCTTCAGTTGTCCATCATCGTTTGTTTCCACCCATGGAATCAGAAGGCAATATCCCAGTCTCCTCTCCAAGTCACTCAGAGGTTTCTGCTACACACACTCCTCACATTGTTGATGAACAGGGATATCAATTCCCTCCTGAAGGTTTCCCTTACATGGGAAGCATTCCAACCAGCATTTACCCTAAGCATAGTGGGCCTTCATTTCCGCATGGTTATACCTCTCTGGCTCAGTTGGTGTTGGGCACTCCTAGTGCTTTGTCATTGTATCACAACCCTATCTAGTTGTCTGGCGCTATGCCTACCTCAGGTTCATTCGTTCAGAACCTGACCTCTCAGCCGATTGTGCATTCTGCAGTCACATCAGTTCCAATGCAACCCACCATTCTAAATCCACTTGTTTTGTCGTTTCAAGTTACTCTTCTAGTTCAACCGACGGTTTCAAGTCAAGTCTCTGTAAGTTCTTCAACCCCTCTAGTAAGTGGGCAAGCTGTCCCACCACCTAGGGGGAAAAACCTGAATATTTCCATGATGTCTAGCACAACCAATGTGAGTGGCTCACAAACTCATATGGTTGGGATGAACTAACCCTCTTCTGGTGCTATTCTGAACCCTATTGGTCCTTCTAGATCGAGTAATGTCCAATACCAGTAGCCAAACCCTGCTGGTCTGTCTGGGTCAAGTAACGTCCAATACTAGCAGCCATATGTGGCTCAGGGTCCATTCCAACCTCCTTATGTTCCATATGGTTCACAAGCGATGGTAAATCCACCTTACGTCCCTCAATTTGGACCCTATGTTCAGCCTGGTCCATCCACCGTGCCTAGTGGATATGGTCAGATTCAATTCGGGAATTTTCAAGGTATTGCTCTAGGAACTGTTCAAGTACCCTTGCCACAGCAAGGCCAACCCTTATAGTAGCAAGGGCAACCTTCACAGCTATAAGGGCCACATTTGCAGCAACAAGGGCAGACACTGCAGTAGTAAGGACAATTGCAGCAACCATAGGGGAAACCCTTGCAACAACCACAACAAACTTTGCAGCCGCAGATGTAGTTTGTTCACCAAGCTTCCCAACCTATGTCTTTGCAAGGTCAACCTCTACAGCCGCAAGGACAACCTTTACAGCAGCAAGGCCAGCCCTTACAGCAACAAGGTCAACCCGAGCATCAGTAACCCTTGTACTCATATCAACAGGGTCAACCTTTGCAAGGCCAAGGTCAAGTCCTACAGCAATAGGCTCAAAATCCCTATGTCCAAGGGCAACAGGTTCAGAATCCTTATGTCCAAGGGCAACATGTGCAAAATCCTTATGTCCAAGGGCAGTAGGTTCAAAACCCTTATGTCCAGGGGCAACAGGTGCAAAATCTGTTTGTCCAAGGCCAATAGGCTCAACAGCCTTTTAACCTGTATGTTTCTTATCAGCAACCTATGGCTGAATAGTATCAAGGCTACCCAGGTCAGAATCCTCCCTACGGGCAAGGTAACCTACAGTGGGGGAAAAATCAAATTCCATATGGACAAAATCCTCCACTATGGGGACAAAATCCTTATCAACAAGGATGGGTTCTGCAATTCGGACCTGCTTAGAGGCCCCAAATGCATTTTAATACACAATTGCCTTTCTTTGCCACACTGGAGCTACCAGAGGTTTCTAGACTCATGAATGATCCCATTCTTCATTCACCATACTGGCCTCTAGTTTTGTCCAAGATTCTGAGAAATTTTCCGAAGTTTGAGGGAAAAGCGAAAGAGGATTCACAAGCCCACGTGATGACATATCACCTCTCGTGATCCTCTAATTCGTACATTGATGATTCCATTCATCTTCAACTTTTTTAGTGAGCCCTCATAGGTGCTGCAGCTAGGTGGTATATCAAATTGCCTCAAGGTGCTTATACTGACTTTAACACTCTTTCTTTGGCTTTCCTCACACATTTTCAGCTGCCAGTTCATTATGAAATTGGCACCCATCTGCTTATGTCCTTTAAGCAAGACACTACAACCCATATCTCCAATCACATCCATGAATGGAGGCGTTGACGTCGCTTGATCAAGTTTGAAATTGTTGATCAGTTGTTGATCGAATGGTTTACCAAGTCATTCGTCAACAAAATTTTTAAGGACATAGCCATGGGTGGATGTGTCACTGAAGAGCAAGTCATCGTGCATGCCCAGTATCTAGACCTCGTCTACTCATAATCTGTCACGTTATATGATATGTTACCCGATGCTCCCAAACCATCATATGATCTGGCAGCATCGAAGCCTCTGGCTACACCTCCTGTTGATGGAATAATTGGTTTAGTGTCCCAGACCCTCGCAAAGTCTTCTTCCAAGCAGAAGTTGGTCTCAAACACTTCTTCCGATGATCCCTCTCGAAATTCACCTGGTCCTGGTAAAACCTCGGAGGTTCACGCTGTCAAGTCTACCACAGCAGACAAATCCTCTAAAGGTAAAAGAAGGGTAAAGGAAAGGGTAAAGCCGATGCCCTGAAACAGGGACCTCCTAAGTCAATTGTTGGTGATGCTTCTCAAAAGAATCCCAAGTATCCATGCCTCATCTGTGAGGAGGATCACTACACTAAATATTGTCCCCAACAATCTGAAGTTAGTTGTGCTCAAAGGGACCCCAGCTGTCTTAAAAGAGCCCTTTCCGTCTTAGCAGACCCAAATGGTAGACCAGCCTCAATCATCCGCTTCTTCAGGTTCCCAAGTGTTCATGATGAGTACACCTATCAATGTGGCTACTAGATCAAAATATTATCATACACCTACCTCAATAGCGGGGAAAGAGAAAGAAGGCACCCCTTCCTCCTCTATCACGTCTTCCTCTGGTCCTCTCCATATAAAGCGACCTAATCCAGATTCCATTATTCGACCACCCTTGTGGGGTGTGCTGTGAATGTCCTCATATAATCCAAACACTCAATCCGCTCAACATTATAACATTGTTGAGGATTTGGCTCAAGCACCATCAGTTATGTTTTCTCTCAAGGTCCTTCAAAGCTGTTAGTCTCAGTGGAAAGCTTTGTTGTCAGATATTTGAGGTATTGATCCATCTGACTCTAATCTTATTTGTTTTGATCTAGAAAACCATGTTCCATGCTTACCTCATCAGATTTCCTTTCTCATCCAAGTGATCATTAATGAGAAGACAATTCACAGGACCGTCATTGATGAAGGTACTTCCACCTGCATCATGTTTATCTCTTATTGGAAGGAAATTGGTTCTCATACCTTGAACCAATCACCTAACACTTTGGAAGCTTTCGATGGGCGTGATTCTCGACCATTTGGTGTCCTTCCAAATCTTGCTATTGCCTTGGAAGGAAAGACAGTACATGTCAAAGTAGAAATTGTGGATGTGAATCTCAATTATAATATTCTACTCGGACGGAGTTGGACCCACACTATGCATGTTGTGGCCTCTTCTCTATTCCACATGCTCTGTTTTCCCCATCAAGGGAAAATTGTGACAGTCGACCAGTTTTCTTTCTTCGCTTCTTCTTCCTCGAATGGCAATGTTCCCTATGTAAAGCACACCGGTGCTCCTTATGAGAGTGTGGGGTCAAGACTTGTTAAAGACCTCGCCTTGATGCATATATTTCCTCTCCCACCTCCGCATGTTGCCTCCTTCAACATGATCTTGGTCAAGTCTGATCCTTGGGTCCTTCCCTCTCCTGATCTTGTTGATACATGGGGTTATGTCTTGTCGTTAAGCCCTGCCGAAAGCAATTATGTGGAGATTGTTTCGGCTTCAGCTTCGGTATACTGATAATTCTATTTCAAGTACATCTCTTGATGTGTATTCTCAATCCCTGTGGCTTGGTGCTTCGGATTCTCCTGATCCCTTAACAGAGACCTTTCTTACTGATGAGAGTATTATGGAAGTCTTACTAATGAGAGTATTATGGAAGTCATGCCTCTGAAGGAAGTACCTTGGAGCGATACTCATCATCGTTCCTTGTTCTTGCTTGGCCCGACGGTCATGTCTACTTGTCTTGAGAAGTTCTCTTCTTATTTCCCAACCCAACCACTTCAGATGCCAATAATGACTCATGAAGTTTGGTCAGAAGGGAACATGGGTACTATTACCCAAACGATGCCTATTGATATTTCTGTCAAGCCTTATGTCGTTGAAAACGTTCATATTGGGGTGACTTTTTCTACTAATGAGATCAAGCTCTATACTCATATTTTTCAAGAATTTTGAGACGTTTTTGCATGGTCAGATGAAGAAATGCCCGGCATTGACCCAAGTATAGTCGTGCACGAGATTCCAACTTATCCTAATGTAAAGCCCGTTCGACAACGACTTTGTCCAGTGCACCCTAGAAAAGTGGTTTCCATTAAGGGGGAAGTTGAAAAACTTCTCAAAGATGGATTTATTTGTCCAATCCCTCTGACAGATTTGGTATCGAATATCGTACCGGTGACAAATAAGAAAGGTACCATTCAAATCTGTGTTGACCTAAATCACGCCTGTCCAAAGGATAACTACCCCACTCCTTTTATAGACCAGATCATCGATGAATGTGCTGGGAGTGAAATATTTTCCTTTATGAACGGTTTTTCTAGTTACAACCAGATAAACATTGCGTCGGCTGATCAAGATAAGACTGCCTTTATCTGTCCATGGGGGACTTTTGCGTATAAAAAGCTCCCTTTTGGCCTTAAGAATGCTGGGGCAACTTTTCAAAGAGCGATGTCATATGCTTTCCATGACATTAAAAACATCATTCAGCCTTATTTGGATGATCTTCCCGCTCATTCACATAAGCACCATGACCATCCCGACCATCTTCGACAAATTTTTCTTCGTTGTAGACACTACAAAATTCGGCTGAATCCACATAAATGTGTCTTCTGCATTGAATCCGAGCGCCTGCTTGGTTTTATTTTTTCAAAAGATGGGATTCGACTTGATCCTCTTAAAGTCGAGGCTATTGTCAATCTACCCCCTCCCTCTTCATTGCATCAACTATAGAGTCTGCAAGGGAAAGCGAATTTCCTTCATCGTTTCATGCCTAACTATGTTGAGCTAGCTTCAGGGTTCACCCAGTTGCTTAAGCAAGGGATTCCATTCATTTGGGATGAGGCTACCCAAAAATCTTTCGATGACCTAAAAGCGGTCCTCATTAATGCTCCTTTGTTGCATCCTCCGAACTACCATCGCAATTATTTTCTCTATCTAGCTATAGCCTCTAGCACCATTGCTATGGTGTTGGTACAAGACGATGACGAAGGCCATGAACATGTTATTTACTACCTCAGCCGCAATCTTGATCCTAAGACGTGTTATGCTCATGTCGAGAAGTTGGCTTTGGCTGTCGTTCAGGTTGTTTAGTTCTTTCGGTAAGATATTCTCCTCTGCACTACAACGGTGATTTCTGAGTGTAACCCCATGACTTACATTCTGACCCGTCAGTTACTAGGGGACAAGTATTCTAAGTGGATTTCCATCCTCCAAGAATTTGATTTGGTTTCCACTACTGCCAAATCCAAGAAATCACTTGTATTTTCCGAGTTGATTTGCTCTCTTCCCTCTGCTTCTCTTCCTACTGGTGTTGATGAGCATCTCCCAAACGAGACTCTTTTTTTGATTAGCACCCTCGACCCTTGGTATGGTGAAATCAACATGTATCTCCAAACCTCTACCTTCTGGTTTGCATTGACCAAGGATGATCGTCAACACATTCGGTATCAATCCCAACCTTACCACATCATTGGAGATACTTTATACCACGTTGGTTTTGATTAAATTCTTCATCGATGTTTGACTCTTGAGGAAGCTGAAAGAGTCTTGAATGACTGTCATTCTAGCGCATGTGGTGGTCATCTATCTGGATATGCAACTGCTCAAAAGATACTTCGTGTTGGTTACTTATGGCCCTCCATCTTTAAGGATTGCATCCTTGTTGTTCACAAATGCCATGAGTGCTAGATTTATCAGCACAAAATGCGCACCCCACCCACTGTCCTTCACCCCGTTATTACCATTTATCCCTTTGCCAAATGGGGCATTGCCTATATGGAATCTACCTCATTCGACCAAGGGGCATGGTTATATTATCATTGTTGTGGATTATTTCACCAAATGGGCCGAAGAAATGCCTACATATTCAGGTAACGGTAAAATGGTAGCATAATTTTTATTCAATCACGTTATTTCTAGGTTTGGAGTGCCTCAAGCCATTGTCACTGACCATGGCTCCCATTTTCATGATTACATGATGGCTGAGCTGACTTCTACATTGGGCTTGTGTCACGATGGCTCAACCCCGTATTACCCTCAGGCCAACGGCCAAGTTGAAGCTGTAAACAAGGTCTTAGTCACGATGCTTCAGTGCACCATTGGGATGCACAAGTCAAATTGGCATCTCATGCTTTTTTCAACTCTGTGGGCTTACCAAACCTTAACCAAAGACGCAACTGGATTCACACCTTTCCATCTCGTCTATGGTCTGGAAGCAACTTTACTGATTGAGTGTGAAATTCCCTCACTCAAGCTGGTTGTCGAACTACTCCCTGAAACCTCGCCTCAAGAAGAGTGCCTCTTGTATTTAGAATGACTCGATGAAACTCACCATCTTGCTACTTTAGTCATTAAAGCACAAAAAAAGTGGGTTAAGTCCCATTTTGATCAGTTAGTTTCTCCTCGTGCTTTTTCTGAGGGCGATTTGGTCTTGCTATATGACCAAGCAAACAATAAGCTGGGGGCAGATAAATTCAAACCCATGTGGCATGGGCCCTATCTTTTCAAACGCGTGTTACAAAAAGGGTCCTATGAGCTGGTTGATTATGAGGGAAACCCCTTAGACAAGTCCTGTAATGGGTTATATCTCAAGAAGTACTATGCTTGAGTCATCTCGCATGGCTACTTTTGTACATAAGTGTGTTATTCATTTTTGTGCAAGTTGATTTGGTATGGTATGTTTTTTCAAGCAGCTTTCCTACTTATTATGTCTTCACCTACCTTGCAAATGTCTGTGACTCCTTACGTCAGTTTCGTTGATGGTGCTTGTCGTAGTACCCAGAATCTATCTTCCGCAACATGGGCTATCTACGCCTCTAATGGTGAGTTGATTGATCTTTAAGGTATTTGTTTGGGTCAAACAACTAATAACATTTCCAAGTATAGTGCAATCATCGAACTCTTGTCAAAAGCCATTGCTCTTGACATTCGGGAAATGGTTGTTAACCTCGATTCACAGCTTGTTGTTCTTCAGTTCAATGGGCAATATTCCATCAGAAAACATCACATATTGAGAATGTATTTTCATATTCGTCTATTGGAAAGAAATTTTGATTACATCACATATCATCATATTCATAGGCATATGAATACATTGACAGATGCATTAGCTAATTATGTGTTAGACAGACATTTACGCAACATGTGAAAAAACAAAACATTTGTATCATAGTAAGCAAGAAATATAGCATATATATATATATATATATATATATATATATATATATATATATATATATATAGATATATGTCGATAATGTTTGATTTTTATACATCAAAACCCCAAAAGATAATATATGTGTTCAGTACATCCGTGGTTCATAGGCCTCAAAACTGTAAATGCTAAACTATGGACTACTCAGCATGGTGATCATGATAGCACGTTACTACTCGTACTACTCAAGTTAGTAAACGGCGGATCTGGTCAGACACCCCCACTATTTACTGCTAATATTGGCGTGGGATGTCACCCACCTGGGCATACTATGGGATACCCCTGGTCAATCCCTCAAGGTTCCGTGTGATCTCCTCCTCGTTATCGACTCCTTCCTAATATAAACAATATCAAATTGTCGAGCAACACTCCTGACAATCGGGGACATCCCGGCTGGTCGCTCTGGTCCCACGTCTTCATTTACAAAATCAAAATGTCACAAATGCATATATTTCAAAAAACAATAAAAAATCATAAAATTAAAATTGTTTTGCTTACCTCCATCATCATAATCTTCTCCCTCTGGGAGCGGCATATCAGGATCGCCGCGAAAGTTTGTACTGCTATAAGGACAATCCTCGACCACGATCAGCTGATGCCTTAGCCACGAAAAGAAGACGTGCTTCTATGACATATGTTGGCCCCTGCCGGTTCTAGGCATCAGTTCACTCCAATGGACCATCCGTGGGTCTCGTGGAAATGGGGGGTTCACCTCTGCAAGCTGATAGTGAAATGGTGGGATCCGCTCCAAAAGGAAGGTCACTATAATAGAACCATATCTGAACTACCTCAGGTTTCCTGCTCTGGCTTTGGATAACTCGCGCTTCATGTTTACTTTCATGGCTTCCGCCTAGTTGAAAATAGTCAGTGTCGTGCAGTCTATGGTATACTGGAATTTGGACTTGTTGGACTCATGCAATGCCTGAGCCCCAGCCACTCTATTTATGGTCAAGAACAACACTTTCAGCACAAGGTCATTGATAGTCATGATGTCAACCTTGCCACTCTTTGATTTCAGCACTTCTAGACAGTGTTCTGCGAGCAACATGTTCACACTTGCCCCAATAGGCCTAGCCCCATACAAATTGACCGGTTTCCCTCTTCGGGATAGTCCAGTGATGAAATATATGTTTGAAGTTTCTAATTCCAGTTCTTGATCCCGGATCACAAAAAATTCCTGATTAATGTCCCAAAGACTGATCAAATATTCCAGCAACTCAGGGTGAGCCCGAAGGCCTGGTGTGAGGAAGAATTTGAGGAGCCCATAGTTCCTTAGGGAATTTAAACAGTTTGGGTCTACCAATGCCTGTGAATCGATTGCCTCATGCTCACTTTCTTTCCATTCGACCGTTTTTCGTTGTATTTTTCCTGCAAAAACCATAGAATCAAGTCAACATTCATCCTTGACTAAAGAAATTCGGATTCAAAGCAGAGAAATCAAGCAGAAAATCATTTTTTTCTTACTCTCAGTGCTAGTGTGACTACTTTAAAAATACTAGCGCCGACAATGCAAGTAGTCATGTTAATGACCCTTGATTGGCGCAATCCCGAGCTTGGATCTCGCGCCAACCAAGGGCGATTTTTTTTTTGCTAAGATCTCCTCCAGAAATCCAAAAAAAAAGGTTAAAACAGGAAAAATAAGCATGAAAATAAAGCTAAGGGTCTCAGCTCCTACCTGCAACTGACAGATCGTCGATCGGCCTCCTGGATCTGCCACAATCTGCTCTTAAAAATCTAGGGCACAAATGGGTAAAAGATTACTCCACCAAGGTAAAAAGGTAAAATGGTAAAACATAGTTTACTTTTTCCCCTTTTTATTCATTTTTCATGATATTTTAGGGTTTTAAAAGCATTTTTCCTCTATTTTTACCTCAGAAATTGGATAATATGTTTGCCTCTTGTGCAGCGACAAGTGATAGAACACTGATGATGGTACTAGAGTCGTCTTTAAGCTCTTTTCTCGACTCATAAAAACTCAAATGAAAAGATCGCCAAGTATTTTTCCCTTTTTGACTCGTTAAAGAGAATAAAAACCGGGGGTCTGCTTTCAAGCTCTTTTCCGACTCTTTAAACACGAAAATATTGTCGAACTCTTTTCATCTTGAACTCGTTAAAGGCTATGAAATGTCGTTTACCCAGTATACGTTTACCCCTTTTTCGGGATGGTATAAACTATTTACAAAAAAGGTACTCCTTGACTGGCATGGTCAAGCGATTCTCTCAAGTATCATTTTCTACCTTTTCGGGCTCGAGAGACACAAATGTATGAAAAGGGACCATGTGAAGTTTTCTTTCAAACTCTCTAAACATGAAAAAGATACTGAGTTACACCTTTGTTGGACTCGTTAAAACATTAAAATGACATTGGATTCATCACCATGATGGACATGAGCTTCTCCTTCCTAGGGCTCACTAATCTTATTAGGTCGGATTCATATGAAGGATGGACTTACAGTGCAAGAACATGCTATCCCCTTCAAGCTTGTGATTAAAAATAATTGGGGTACCTGCCAGAAATGGTGGGGGAAAATGGGAAATTATATCAGTTGTGTCGGCAGTTCACTCTTGAACATGACAGTTTTTGCTTCGTGTCAAGTTGGGATATCCTCACTTCTTTGTTGACTTTCCTAGGTTGGGCCGTTCATTTTTTTCCTTTCCATTTGATCTTTTCCATGTCATCATGACCTCCGATCCTATGGATCCAAAATCTACCAAACTCTGGAGTCATGTCTCTGATATGTTCAAGAGTTATCCTTCTGCAATTACACTCATTCTTGATTCTTTGTATCATCCAAAATCATTAAATCCCTTTGTCTTGCATCGATGATGTGGGATACATCATGGCCCTCCTTTGAAAAGGTCACTTCCTGACGAATTCAGCTCATCATCAAGGAAGTTGGCTGAGAGACTCTCGTCCAGTACCTTAGAGATTGCATGCCCTAATGGAAAGTTCTTCACACTCGATGATAATTTCACATCACTGGCTTTTGATCAGGTGATTTCACGAGTGTTCGACTTTAGTTCCTTTATTAACATTCCATGAATTGTGTTGTTAGTACCTTAAGAGCCATTGTCATTATTGGTGGTTTCTCTCGCGCTTGTTAATGGTTCACATCATTCACCAGTAATCAAGCAAATTTGTAGCATGTTCGACTTCACCACACTTATTCACATGTTAGAATTTGTACTTTTATCGGGTCGTGTTGGAGCGCAAGACCCTGGGCTCAAATTACAAAAGTCCAGGTTGCAAGGCGATGTGACATGATCATGTTGATATACATGTCTATTTCAGATGGATGGCTACGACCATACCATGAGTTGTTATATGTGATCCTTCTCATTATTGGATGGCTACGACCATACCTTGGTTTCGATATGATCCTCCTTACAGGATGGTTGCGCCCATGCCTTGGATCCATTTACATGATCATTCTCTGGGTGGTTGCATCCATACCACGATTCATGTATCATTTATCAGAGATTTCAGTGATGTATATGTTTCTATGCTTGCTTGCAGGTTCTCCAATGATGGTCTCTGTTTCCATGCATCTACTTGTAAAGCATTTCACCCCTCACTCTAGTTCGGCCTTCACACTTTAGGGGGAATCTGTTACATAGAATTTTGTCACTGTCCCTGTACTCCCCGTTCCTCGATCCTAGAGGACCTCTACAGTGAACCTTACATGCTTTCCCATCATGAATAGATTGCCCTTATGTCCATCTTCATGGGCAGAACATTTCCCTTTTGCATCATTTCCCAAGAATCTTGCTTTTATCCCAGTTTACAAGACGGCGCTAGTGCTAAATTCCTTCCTCACGCCAATTGTAGGGTTTAAAACTAGGCCTAGCACCATACGGCGCAAGTGAGCCCTTAATCACTCGCACCGATCTTCTGTTGGCAAGTATTTTAAATATGGATTCGAAGCTTCCAGGTCTAGAAGCTTTGTAACGAAACTCTGGTAAATGGTTGGGCTGGATAGAGCCGAAGAATTTAGTTTGGGCTCCTTTCCCCTATTAAGATGGAAAAAACCCAAGAGATAAGGCCTCTCCCATAATAAGAGGAACCATCTCCCCTCCATCAAAGCTATATAAACTCCTCCTTTTCCAAGCTGAACTGGTCTTTTTTGGAGCTTGAATAACCAACAAGATATCTATATCTTTTTGCCTTCTAGTTTATGTGTGTAAAGGGAGAATAGTGTGTTTGGTTTGGTTTGTAACTAAAGGAAAGAATCCTTAAACTCCCATTGTTGAGGCTAACCATGAGATGTTAGAAGCGTCCTTGGAACCCGGATACATCGGAGGAGACCTGCAACATCAAGGCTTTGGTTGTATCTCTTTCTGAGCTTTATATCAATACAACTAATGATTTATTTCCTACATTGAGTGTCATATTACATTTAATGTCTTAAGATTCCTTGACTTTTTAAGTAAATTGAATGCAATTGTATGCTATTACGTTTGTTGTTGTCTCTTGTGTATTTTTTCAGGTATTTGAAGGAGAAAAACTCAAAGGAAGCTGGAGCAAAGGAGTGAGTCATCATCAAGCAGAGTAGCATTCTAAGAGGTAGGCCCTCTTATTTGATTCTAGTTTAAGGAATTTTTAATTAGGTTGTTCTGTTTTTGGCTAGACCCACTCTAGGGCTAGAGGGATCACCTTTGTCGATAGAGAAGATTTACCTACTGTTTAGTCAATTTAGTGTTATCTAAATTGCTAGTATTTATTGTCAACCCGGGGCTCGTAAGCTGATGAAGTGAAGGTGTACTATATGTACTTAAGTATCCTCTTAGAGTTTTTCTTATCGTTGGGGGTGTTGTTGCGGTTTAATTATGTTCCTAGATGGAATGAGAATTTATAAACAAGTGAGTGATGGTGTGTGTGTAGAGTGAATTCTAAATGAGTGGAAGTGTGTGTTGAGTGATCTCTAACTATTTGCTTGAAAGGAAATGCTTGGAATGAATAAATGAAATTGAAATGACTTGAAATAAACTTGAAAGCAAATGACCACTACCAATGGCACTAGACACCGTTCAAGTTGCTGCTAATAAAAGAAAAAGAGAATCACTTTTAAAACCTAAGAATAAAGATTATCTCTCTCTATCTCGATGCCTCAAAGCACATGTACTGTGTAAAGCACGGAAAGAAAGTAGCTTAAGTGGAATTATAAAAGTGAGAAAAATATGCTTGAAAGACTAATGATAATAATTTGCTATTTCTAATTCTCTACTTCAGCCATATGTACTATGGAAAGCATGATTAGAAAGTAGTGAGGAAATAGTCTAGGAAGCACTTTAAAATCAAAAACTTCTACTTTAAAGACTAGTGGTAATGATTTACTCTTTCTAACTCAATACTTCAAAGCACATGTACTATGTAAAGTACGGAAAGAAAGTAGCTTAAGAACAGTCCAAAAAGCACCCAAACAAGCTGCAAGTTAGTGATATTTTGATCTTAAAAGATAGTAGTTTATGATGAAGATCATTCATGTATGTTAACAGCTCTTTGAGAAATAAGATTAAAAACTAACTATAAAGACAAAGGAAGCACTTGAATTGTCAACTTCAAATACCATTAGCTGTAAAGCAAACACAACACATATAAAAATAAATCCCGGGCTAAAAGAAACCTGCAAAGAAATAACACTGATCAGCTGAAAATAAAGGAAAACAAGTAAATAAAACTATACATGCTTAAGGAAACAAATGAGAAAATAATGAAATGCTGCACATGAAATACTTTACAAAGGCTGAGATGAGCAGGGGCCCTCTGTTCATTCAGCCACAAGAGAACTCAAAGATCTGGAAACTTCAAAACAGTGCTATATTGATTTCTCCATTTGCAAAAAGTTTACAAAACAGAGTGCTGGAATAGCACTAGAAAACAGAGTTCACAAACGCTTCTAAATTCAACATGAGTGCAGCAAAATACAACTAATCAAAAAGTTCTTTGAGCGTACGCAGACGCATCAATTTATAGGAGCTTCTAAGTTATCCTACGCGTACAACTAGTTAACAGAAAAACAATAAAACAGTATGCGTATTAATGGTCCTTGGACACATCACGGTTGCGTGGACGAGTTCAGTGGTTCTTGTCGACATGGATAATAAATCCCCTGTTGGATTGCGTCCTCTGCCACCCGTAGATCATAGACAGATCACCATTTAAGGTGCCGTGACCAAACAGCTCTCAAACACCGTTTAAACCACCTTGAGTTGACCGTGGCTAAACCAGCTTTGACCATGGGTGAAAGTGACGTGGATGGCTGGAACAAAGGGACAGGAACCTCGAGCACACTGATACCTGAGTGCCCATGTGGCCCATCTAGCAAACCGACACGTGGATCATAGTATTTAACAAAAAGGCTGCAGGATCTTCAGATAGCTGCGGGATCATCAGATAGCTGCGGGATTCCTGCAAGTAAGTCAAAAACTAAACAAATAGTCATCCATTAGCAAAACTTGCTTGATCATGCTTATTGACACTGAATGTAATGATCTGAGAGGTTTTATGGTGAAAATGAGGCAAAAGTGAAGGAAAGATAAGGAAAAGTGGAGGAAAATGGTAGACAAATAGGTGTAAAATAGAGGTTCTACACCTACTCCACAGTTATATACATGAGGGAGTGACTCTTGGGTTTCACCTCCCAATGACTCTTCCCTTTCCATTATTTATTGTTTACATTATTTACAATTGTTCAACCAATCCCCATGATTAGATGTCAACATTCCCCCCCTTAATCTGAAGGGATGTTGGTGATTTGAATCATTTTGAATATTTCAAGATTTTCTCTTCCAAGCGCTTTGGTGAATATGTTTGAAATATGTTCATTAGTGGAATAATGGCGTAGATGGATTGTCTTGGCCTCAACGTGATGTTGAATCAGATGGTATTTTGTATTTATGTGCTTCGTTCGATCATGGAACTTTGGGTTCTTGGACAACTTTATTGCAGAGGTGTTTTCAATCATGAGTGGAGTTGAATGTACTTGTTTTACCTGCAAATCTTCCAAAATTTTCCTGAGACACAATTTCTTTTGTTGCTTCATCTATTGCCACATATTCTGCCTCTATTGTGGAATTTGCTAGAACTGATTGTTTGTGTGATCTCAAGGAGACAACTCCTGATCCAAGACCCATAGCATAACCAAAAGTAGATACCTCAGTTTCTTTGTCTCCATCGAAGTCTGAATCAGAGTATCCAATCAAGATGAAGTCACCCACCTGTGTATACTTGAGTCCAAAGTCTTGAGTTCCCTTCAAGTACTTTAGAACTCTTTTTGCAGCAGACCAATGTCCCTCACAAGCCTTCTGCATAAACCTGGAGAGGATTCCAACAACAAATGAAATGTCTGGTCTAGTAGTATTCAGGTAGTTGAGACTTCCTACAAGCTATCTATACTTTGTTGCATCCTCAAATTCTTTTACTTTGGCGGATGTGAGCTTTAATTCTTTTTCCATTGGAGTCGTTAGAGCATTGCACTCATCCATGCCAAACCTGTTCAACATATCTCCAATGTACTTCTTTTGAGAAAGGAATATAGACTTCGGATGTTGAGTTACTTCAATACTAAGATAGTAATGAACATAGCCCAAATTAGTCATTTCAAAACCTTTCCTTAATTCCTTCTTTATGGATGCATTGTAGCTCTCATTTTTCCCTATCATCAAAAGATCATCTACATATACCACAAAATATACAACTATTTTGCCAACTTTCTTGACAAACAAAGTTGCATCATCAAGATCATAATGTTTGAAATTGAGTTTCACAAGATGCTCAGTTAACTTTTCATACCAGGTTCGTGGTGCTTGCTTGAGTCCATACAAGGATTTCACAAGTTTTCATATTTTATGTTCATGTACTTTCACAGCAAATCCTTCAGACTAGGACATAAAAGCATTCTCTTTTAGATATCCATTTAAGAAAGCAGTTTTTACATCCATTTGATGGACTTTCCAGTCGTTCTGAGCTGCTAGGGAAAAGAGTGTCTGGATGGTAGCCCATTTTTCTGTGGGGGAAAAAGTCTCCTCATAATCGACCCCTTGCTTTTGTGAAAAACCTTTTTCCACAAGCCTGGCTTTGTGCTTGTCAAGTGAGCCATCATATTTATACTTGTTCTTGTAGACCCACTTGCAGCTAATTGGTTTGGTTCCCAATGGAGGATTAACCAGCTTCCAAGTGCCATTCTTTATCAAGGCATCATACTCCTTTTTCATGGCTTCTTTCCATTCATCATGAGAATCGACTTCTTTGAAGGAAGTTAGTTCAAAATAAGTAGACAAATTCAATTCACAATCATAAGAAACATCCATATCAACAGGTGAATCATAATCATCTACATCACCTCCATTTTGCCTGGTTGAATTTCTTGTTCCCGTCTTTCCAACCTCATCAGGATGAACACTTTCAATTGTCTTTGTCAGCCACTTTGGGGGACCTTTTTGAGATGGTCTAGGCTACTCAGTTGATTGAGTTGGGACTGAATCAAGATTGAGTCTCCCAATTCTGTCAATCACATCACTGAAAGTATCATCAGTGGTTGGAGTTTCATGTGGGGGAGAGAGTGCTTCAGAAGAAGATTCCATAGATTGATCCAGTATAGGAATCCCCCCTTCAAGATGTGGAATCTAATTATCAAATTCTTGAAATGATTTTGCATTTGTGAATCTATCCAAGCGATCAAGTTGTCACTCAACAAAATTGTCATCTTTGGAAGATTCAAGAAAGATTACATCTCTAGATACAACAAAATTTTTATTAACTTAATCATAGATATGGTATTCTTTGGAGGTGTTTGAATACCCAAAGAAGATACACTTATGAATCCTTGCACCAAGTTTGTTTCTATGTACTTTTGGTATCAAGGCATAACAGGTGGAACAAAAGAACCTAAGATGTTTTATTGAAGGAATGTGGCCATACCACATTTCATAAGGAGTCTTGTTTCTAATAGAATTAGATGGACATCTATTCTTTACATATACAAAATATAGAACTGCATCAGCCCAAAACATCAATTTTACATTCTTGAAAAACATCATGGAGTGTACCATATTTAACACATGTGTTGTCCTTGATAGAAACTCTCTCAGATGACAGATCACAATACAGTAGGTTAATAGCTCAGAGTTTCAAATCAGACTTCACAAAATGAAGAAAGAGAGGTATACGCAGGTTCACCATTGTCCAAGCCACGTATACACACGGGTTCACTATATACAAGTCGCGTATACGTACACACACACTTTCACAAAAGGAAAAGCGCATATACATTGGATAACTAAGTTTTTTGTCTGAAGTATTTGATCCATGGTATTTTGATCCATGGTATTGGTCCAAGGTATCGGGTCCAAGGTATTGACCCTAGGTATTTGACCCAAGGTATTGGTCCTAAGTGGTTTTGGTCCATGGTATTGAGAAAGGCCTAAAACTATAAAAGGAGGAGAAGATCATTAGGCAAAAGTACTCAAGAATTGAATATCTGATGAAGTGTGAGATCTAGTATGCAGGTTATTGGGTTATGGTGCATTGTTGGGTCTGAACCAAGGAGGAACCTTAGCGATTGATGGAGGATAAGATTTAATGATGGATCAGGATGTTAAGGCATAAAATGAACTATCATTATGTATTTTTGCTCATGAATATTCTAGATCTGAATACTGACGCATATATTATTCTATAAATGATATGATCTGGGTATAACTGAATTCTGGCATAGCTGCAGAATTATGAATTAATATTTGCAGATGTATATTTTGGTTGGCTTTGAGGAAAGCGCATATACACACAGGTTCGGCACATGAAAGTAGCGTATACCTTATAATCTATGTTTTAGTTGTTGATGTTTGTTGTTGCAGTGTTTTGGGTTCTAGCTTGGGTTCTGGTTATTGGTGACAGCAGTCTGAAGGATCAGATTGATGGGTTGTCAAAGTGATTGATTGATTTGGTTGTGGTTGGTTCAATAGGAGATTGGTTGATGTAAATATATTTGATGATTGAATGATGTTGTTGATGGATCCAGTCTGAAAATTTATGAAACGTGGTCCGTGGAAGAAAGGAGAAAGTTGTAGCCTTCTGTAGGCTGACACCTACGTACTAGTAAACATATCAGCTAGTACAAGAGCTAGGGGGTTGTATCTCCCTTCTAGTAGAAGCTGGAGAACGAGAGAAGGTTGTAGCCTTCTGCAGGTAGACTGCGTACTGGTATAAGGCTGCACCAGTACAAAATTGTAAACAGAATTTTCTTATTATTAAAAGAAGACAAAGACGATTGCAACAGGTGGTTTTCACCCACCTTGGGTTTCCACCTTATATCTTGGTATTTATGTGTGTTGCTTATGTGTGTTACTTATGTGTGATGCTTGACTCTGCTTTCACTGCACTGTCTAATGAATTCCTGATATACTGATTAAAGTTCACTACATGATGATTTGGGTAAATCAAAAGATCTATGCATATACGCTGGTTTCATTAATTATAGTTTCGTATACACGCTAGTTCATTGAGTTGAAGTAGTGTATACAAATTAATTTTGAAAATTAAATTATTGATCTGATAATACTGATTCACCCCCCCCCCCCAGTATTATTTCCAACACTACATACATATACTATGCAGAAACTCTAGTTTTCACACACAATTCATAACTCCATTATTCAATACACACCACACAATTCAGAATCGAATTCTCTGTATTGATAAATAAATATTTACATACGAGTCTCTCTCTCTAGACTGGCATGCTAATCAGTGGCCTCTGTTTTCCTACCTACCCATAGGCTTACAGTCAAACCCTCTAACTAAGTAACTAGCTAACCCCTTTCTATACCTTTTAGGTTTTACATTAATACAAAAGGATTCTATAACCAATTCTTGGTTTATATCCATAAACTTCTCAACAAAATCCTAAAATCTCATCTTTATCCCTAAGGATCCTCTTTAATCCACAAATCATGAAACCAACTCCTAATCTAATATTTACAACTAATTCTCAAATCTTTCAACTATCCTAAATCTCTCATGTTCTCCAACATTCAAGAACATTTACAAATATGCCTCACAATACTTAATTAATTCCTAATCTCATTAAAATCGCTCAAAATCCTAAGTAATTACAATAATTTTAACACTTAGGAAACCAACTTCCTTAAAACACAAGACCCTCCTATGTCTACTAAAATACAATGATTCTTCTGAGTTGAATGCTCCTGCATCAGACTCCCAAAGTAGAAAACATTCATGATCTCCTGATCATGTGTCTTCATATGTTGATAGAAAACCTCTAGGGTCCCAAACTTTAGTTTGTAGTTGTCTAAATGCTCTATGTTGAAAAGTGGGCAACAAGAAATGCTAAATTTAGAATGTGCTAAAAATAGAATGTCTAAAAATAGCATGTCTAAAAATAGCAGTTTGGCCAGTGAGGTCATTGGCCACCTTGGGTGAGAGGTGAAACTGCTAAAAATAGAATTTCTGGGTCCCTTCCTATTTACAGCAGTCCCTGGTCCATCTATAGGAAGTAAAATTAATCTTGGTCCTAACAGTAGTTGGAAATATTAATTAACTAATTCAGTTGAGTTAATTAGTTAAGGAAATTCGAATCTGAAGTCTTTGTGAGCATGCACATGAGTTGTCCCATTGATTGAGGAATTTATCCTTAATTTTCTCCACTGATTGAGGGAATAAGTATGAGTTCTATAATGAGAGAATCAGTTGACTTAGTTCTAACTAGTCAAGTCATGTTAGATTATTTTAACAAGTTGTTAAAATAATAAAATATAGTTTTTTAATGCTTGCATGCATGTGACAACTATTATTTTAGATAACTGAGGATTCACTCATGGATAACTATTGCATGTCAGTTCTGTCGGAGACCTAGTTGAGATCATAAGAGGGACAATGTACTATCAAATGCTTGGATCTTCCCATGGAATATTCCTTGCATGCATGAGGAACTAGTGTCCTTAAGGATTGCGTAGTTGAACCTATGGTTGACAGCATGTATGATTTGGGGCCAATGCTCATATGTTATGGATTGGACCCCAATCAAACTTATGCAAGGAAATAGGGGATTGATGGATGGTTGCCTACATATTGAGGCATAGTGAGTCTATCATCTTCATCTTTTGATTGCAGGAAGTACAGGATAGCTCTTGAGCTGATATTTTTTGTAAATAAAAGAGGATTTCCACTTGATTGATAATACAGTGTTTGGGGTTTTATGTTGGTGCTTTCCCCAGTGATATATCTGTGTTATGTGTGATTATTTCTCTTGATCAGTTATATGTATTTATGGTTGATGTTACTCATGAAATCAATTTTGCTTCCGCTTAATGATTTGTAGAAGTAGCTCATGTGTTTTGCTTTAGTACATTGCATTACCAGTTTGATCTACAGGTGAAATTTCTACATGGTATCAGAGCACAATTAATCAAGCAAGGAAAAATATACAAGCAAGAGAAAGAAAGTTGAAGTTTATTATTCGGGATATAGATATCTAGTTCTCATCACAGTTCAGATTTCATCAAGATGGCCTTCACTGGGTTGAGGCTTGAGTATGCCCTTGATGGTATCTCAAACTACATAGCTTGGAAGGATCGCATGGAGTCAGTATTGGAAGATAATGGCATTAAGGACTTCATTGATCAAGATGTCCCCAAGCCTACTAATGCTACTCAGGTTGCAGACTAGAAGAAGAACGTGGCTAGAGCTAGGAGAATCATCCTAGAGGGAGTTCGAGATCACATAGTCTCGAGCCTCCATGGGAAGGAGACTCTGTTTGCAATGTGGAAAACATTGAAAGATTTATATTAGAATAACAGTGATCAGAGGAAGATGGCACTAAAGGACAAGCTTTGAAAGATCAAGTGTGAGAAGGGCGATACAATCACTACATTCCTAAACAAGCTCACCAACTGCAGAGATGAACTTACAAACGTAGGGGTCACTACCGCTGATGATGATATGGTGAGTCTAGCACTCCTTGGCCTTCCTAAGAGCTGGCATAGCTACCAGGACTCAGTGAATGGAAGGGACAAACTACCAGATTAGGAACGACTATGGTCGGATTTGATACAGGAGGAGATCAGACGGAGCACCAGAGATGGGGCTTCTTCATCAAAGAATGATGATGAAGAGAACTTGGCTTTAGCATCTAATGCTAAAAAATGGAAAGGGAAGGCATCCCAATCCAAGTCTTCTCAAGGAGGAAAGAAGTTTGACAGGTTGAAGGTAAGATGCTTTCATTGTCATGAGTTGGGTCACTATGCCACTAGTTGCCCAAAGAGGAAGAAGTCCAAGAAAGGTTCCTCCAAGGAATCTGATGGTGATGCTCTAGCTTCACAATTTGAGAAGGATTTCTCACTTATTGCATGCATGGTTTCATCTAGCATGGGATGTGTTTGGTACTTGGACAGTGGAGATTCTTTCCACATGTCAGGTGACACGACTATTTTCAGCACTTTGGAGGAGAAGGATCTCTAGATACGGATCGAGATGGGCAATGACGGAAAGTATCATGTCTCAGGTGAAGGTATGGTTGTGTTTTAGAGGGAGCATGGTTCTCCCCTCTCTCTTTCTAATGTTACGTATGTACCAGGGCTAAAAAAGAATCTTGTGTCTATTGCTATGCTGAAGGATAAAGGCTATGATGTAGTCTTTAGTTTGGGAAAGGTTTTCCTAAGGCATATAGGCACTAGATAGACCAAACGGATAGGGATTCGAGTGAAGAATATCTATAAGTTACAAGTAGAAGATTGTGCTGCTTTGAGTTCCAAAGCAGAGGTGATGCATGGCCAAGATATTGGGAGTTATGGCATAGGAGACTGGGCCACTTGCATCATGGGGCCTTGAAGATCATGTAGCAAATTTCTACCGGATTACCCAAGTGCAAGCTGGAGCAAGTGAGCACATGCAAAGGTTGCACTTTGGGTAAGTATGAAAAATCTTCTTTCATGATCGAGATGGTAGAGCAGGAGCAGTTCTGGAGCGAGTTCATTCAGATGTATGCAAGCCCTTCTCTACAGCCTCCATCGGAAAGCAAAGGTATTATGTTATTTTTGCTGATGATTTTTCTCGTAGATGTTGGGTCTACTTCATGCAAAATAAGGATCAAACCTTCTTGAAGTTTTTTGAGTTCAAAGCTTTGGCAGAGAAAGAATCATGGATGAAAGTAAAGGCCTTGCGAAGTGATAATGGTGGGGAGTATATTTCCCAGCAGTTTAAGGACTTCTGTGCTTCAGAATGAATTAAACGGGAACTCACGGCACCTCATAACCCACAACAGAATGGGGTGGATGAAAGGAAGAATAGATCTATTATGGGCGTAGCTCGATCGATGTTGCATGACCAAGGCCTGCCACTTCATCTGTGGGCTGAGACATGCAATACAGCAGCATATCTTCATAACAGAAGTCCTCATCGTATTTTGGGGATGAAGACACCTATGGAGGCTTTTTCGTGGAAGAGACTAGATGTGAGTCACTTCCGCTTCTTTGGATCACCAGTCTTCTGTCATGTGACCAAAGATGCTCGGAAGAAGCTAGACCCAATAGCTAAA
Organism: Pinus tabuliformis; assembly: GCA_031772625.1. NCBI lineage: Eukaryota > Viridiplantae > Streptophyta > Pinopsida > Pinales > Pinaceae > Pinus > Pinus tabuliformis. The sequence continues at coordinate 268,653,758 of CM062812.1, forward strand.
TTGGGAATACTTGTGGGGTACACGGATACACCTCACAACTATCGTGTGTTTCTGCCTGCCAGTCAGAGGACCATAGTGCGAAGGGATCTGAAGTTCGATGAGCAGCGAACCATGTGAGCATCACTTGAGAGGGAGCTCAAGTTGAATGGTGATGATGAGGAACTGTTAGTTCCTAAGGAGGAGGAGCCTCCTAATGATGCGGAGCAGCCGCATGCAGAGATTCCAGTTGTGGAGATCCCCACTACTAGAGAGTCTTCCAGAGAGGGGCAGAAATTCTCTTCGGAAGCTGACAGATTGATGCAAGATGCAAGAGAGAATGTGGGGTAGCCATCCTCTCAGTGCAGAAAAAGGAGATCTCCTGATAGATACACTGGTTACATGGCCCTGGTTGGGGAGTGTGTAGCGACCGAGCCTTCTTCTTTTGAGGAGGCAGTGCAACAGCCAGTTTGGGTGGATGCGATGGTAGAGGAGTATGATTCTATCATGTAGAATAGTGTATGGGATGTTGTTCCTAGACCGGGGGACAAGTCAGTGGTTACTTCCTAATGGCTTTACAAGGTAAAGCAGACAGCTGATGGTAGTATTGAGAAACACTGTAGGAATTTACAGGGTAAGTTCCTCAGAAAGAACACCAAAAGGACACCGCTCACAACCAGATCTCAAATCAATACACCAGTATTTTTGACGTGGTTAAAACCCTCAAAGTGCAAGGAGGGAAACAGTCCACGGCCTGTCCCAACGTGGGTACTACAGGAAATTTATTAATCAAAGAATGAAAATTTACATAAGCTTCTCTCATGCACGGATTACCCGAACAATGACCCTCCATGTGCTTTAAATAGAACTCATGGACCAATCAGGTGTCAAGCCACGGATCAAGTGTCGGTAATACCGAGGTGAGAGTGAACCATCAGATCACTACATATCGTGACCGTCGGATTGTAAGTTACAAAATGTACAACGGTAAAGAAACACACTTTACCTAACTCTAACCTAACTCTATACTAGACCAAGTTGAACTTAACTATATCCTATGTGTCGGAATATCCTAACATCCCCCCTTAAGAACAACTTGGGATAGGATTGAAGGATTTAAAAATATGACACAATAGGAGAAGGAAGGAGGCACTAGAGCCTATCCCCCCTTAGTGACAACTTCCTGAACTCCAAGCATATATCGAAGTTTAGTGAACTTCGCCTCTGTGAGAGCCTTTGTGAAGATGTCTACAACCTGATCATCTGTTGGACAATATTGTACTTCAAGAACATGGTCATGAATGAGCTTTCTGATGAAGTGCATGTGTAGTTCAATGTGTTTGCTGCGCTGATGCTGGACTGGATCTTTGCATAGCTGAATGGCACTTTGATTATCACACCAAAGTGTGGTTGGATGCTGCTGCTCAAAGCCAAACTCTGATAGGATCTGACAAAGCCACAAGGCTTCCTTACTAGCTTCCACGGCACCACAATACTCTGCTTCTGCTGACGAAAGAGAAATGGCAGCCTGTTTCTTACAAGCCCATGTAATAGGTCCTGAACCAAGAGTGAAGACATAACCGGCAGTAGACTTCCGATCATCAGGGTCACCAGCCCAATCAGAATCAGTGAAACCAACTAACAGAGGAGCTGCTTTGGCACTGTAATGAATCCCAAACTGTACTGTACCTCGAACATAACGAAGTATTCTTTTAGCTGCTTTCCAATGACTTTCACGGGGGTTTTGCATAAAACGAGCAACAAGGCCAACAGCAAAGGAAAGATCAGGACGAGTATGGGTTAAATACAAGAGTTTTCCGACAAGTTGACGGTATAAGGTAGCATCAACTTCAGGAGAAGTACAAGAGACTGAAAGTTTGACTCCAGACTGAAAGGGAGAAGGGGCTGGCTTACAGTCTTCCATGTGAAAATGACGAAGAATATCACAAGCATACTTGGACTGGGAAAGGAAAATACCCTCCTGGGATTGCAAGACTTGAAGACCGAGAAAATAGTGTAAGTGTCCTAAGTTTGTCATTTCAAATTTCTTTTTAAGGCTGGACTTCACATGGTTTATAAGGTTGGGATCACTGCCATTAAGAATAAGATCATCAACATAAAGAACAAGGATGATAAGAGAGTTGCCCACTTTCTTGGTGTAGACAGTATTGTCAGAATGACACCTAGAAAAGCCAGATTCTAAAAGAAAGCTATCCATTTTGGCATACCAAGCCCGAGGAGCTTGCTTGAGGCCATAAAGGGATTTCTTAAGTCGACAAACAAGGCTGGAGTCTGTTTGTATGAAGCCAATGGGTTGTTCCATATAGATTTCTTCCTGCAAGTCCCCATGTAAGAAGGCAGATTTAACATCCATCTGATGGACTTCCCATTTTAAAGAGGCAGCAAGGGAAAGAACAAGGCGGATAGAGTTCATTTTGGCAACAGGGGAGAAGGTTTCAGTGTAGTCAATGCCTTCACCCTGTGAAAAGCCCTTAGCAACGAGACGAGCTTTATGTTTATCAACTTTCCCATCTGGTCCATACTTGGTTCTGTAAACCCATTTACATCTAACAAGTTTGCGTCCCTTTGGTAGAGGAACAAGATCCCATGTATCATTTGTCATCAATGAATGATATTCTTCATTCATAGCTGCTTCCCAATGTGGATGGCCTGAAGCTTCTGCAAAAGTGTCAGGATCATGATTTACTGGAGCTTGAGCCAGTAAAGAAGAGGCTCTTTCAAACTGAGAACGTGTACGTCGCTGATCTGTAGGATCACCGGCAAGATCACCTGCTGCATCCCGAGTAGCACGGACCCATCGTGGAAGTTGAGGATCCTGAGAAGGTGGGGGAGGATTATCATCCTCGTTTTCATCATCTGAAGAAGAAATGTTTTCAAAGGTAGAAGAGATAGGAAGAGGTGGCACATCCGCCGGACTAGGCTCACAGGCCGATTTATTTTCATCAAACTTTACATCTCTTCTAATGATAACATTTTTGGACTTAAATGGAATAAGTCTATATCCTTTTACATCTTCAGAATATCCAACAAAAGTACATTTCTCACTCTTAGGTTCTAAAGCTTTATGCTTTTCATCTAGAATATGGGCCCATGCTTCACTTCCAAACACACGAAAGTGACTTACATCTGGTTTAATGGAACTCCAAGCTTCTTCTGGAGTGATATTCTCTAGAACCTTAGTAGGAGTGCGATTGATTATATAATTTGCACAATTAATTGCTTCGGCCCAAAAACTAAGACTGAGTCCTTTAGATTGCAGCATACAATTAGCCATTTCCTTTAAGGTGCGATTTTTCCTTTCAGCTACACCATTTTGTTGTGGAGTGTATGGAACAGTATGTTGCATTTGAATTCCATTTTCGGTGCAAAAGTTGATGAATGTGTTTTTAACATATTCTCCACCATTATCAGTTCTTAGCTTAAGAATTTGATGTCCAGATTGTTTTTCAACAAAGGCTTTGAAGGCCAAAAAGGTGTTAAATACTTCGCTCTTGAGTTTTAAGAAGTATACCCAAGTGCGTCTGGAGAAATCATCAATGAAAGTTAAGAAGTACTTGCAGCCAGAGAATGAAGCAACAGGAAGAGGACCACATAAATCACTGTGCATAAGCTGTAAAGGGGCTGAGGCGTGCCAAGAGGCACGTTTGTCAAAACTGTCCCGATGATGTTTTCCGAGTACACATCCGGAACAAACACCATCTCTGCAAGATACCATAGGAAGACCTGTCACCATATTTTCTTTACATAGATGCTGAAGGGAGCGATAGTTTAAGTGACCAAATCGCTCATGCCAAAGTTTGCTCACTTCATCATTATGAGCAATAAATACTGAGGGAAGATTTGATGACCCAAAGTTGTGAAACTTATACAACCTTTTGGAATCATCAGCAAGACCAGTAGCTAGAATCTGTTTAGGATCTTTTAGATCCTTGATTACAACATCATGAGGTGAAAATTCAACAATTTTACCTTCACCTGAATGAGTTATCTGATAGACAGATAGAAGGTTGCAGGATAAGGTTGGAACACATAATACATCATTAAACTGACCATTGTCTAGATGAACAGTTCCAGTCCCTACAACATTAAGAGATCTATCATCACCAACATATATATTTTTGGTGTTACAATCATTTAAAGAAGAAAACATGGCTTGGTTTTTGGCCATGTGACAAGAGGCTCCAGAATCAATGAGCCACTCATGAGAATGAGAAGAAGAAGAAGATACATTTAATGCATAACCAGACTGAGATGATTGACAATGACATGCAGAAAGTGCCATTCCGGAAGTTGAAGTTGAAGTAGGCTCCACATGGATGTTATGTTTCTTCATTGCGGCTTCCAAGGCTTCCATCTTCTTAAAGCATTTAGATTCTAAGTGGCCATCTCGATTACAAAAGTTACAATGTCTATCAGTCTTCTTCCATTTGTTTTTATTGGTCTTATCATTTTGCTGAAATGATCTTTCATTTTGAGGCTGAGATGGTTTAGGACCATTCTTTTGAGGATATGACTTCTTAGGATTCTTTGAATTTGGTTGCTGCTGGGCGGCTAACGCTTTCGTGGAAGAGTTTCCAAGATTAAGAAGACCAAGGTGTAAGAGTTTTTCTTGTTCTCTTATTAAGGAATCACAAAAGGAGTCAAAGGAAGGGGCCTTGTAGTCTTTTCCTTGACAGATGAAAGCTTCCCTTGTAGAATGGAAAGTGGAAACAAATACAGAGTAGGCTGGTCCCAACTTAGTAAGGATGGAATAAATAAGGTTACCATCTTCTTTCTTAACTTTAACACCTTCCAAGAGATATCTAAGGGTCTTGAATTTGGACAAGAAATCTTCAATGCAAGAAAAATTATTAGGATCCAAAGTAAGCAGCTCATTTTCAAGTTGATGGGCTCTAATTTCATTTTTAATCCCAAAAACTTTAGCGAGTTTTTCTAATGCTTCATGAGGAGTCTCAAGGTCTGTAATGTGGAATCTAAGATCAGGAGAAATAGACATCCCTATCAAACCACGTGCTTGATCTTGTCTATTTTCCCATTTTGCAACCTTGTCTTCATCTTTTGGTTTCTTCTCTTGGTCTGTGGCTATTCTGAAGAGACCTTTACTTCTAAGTAAATCTTCCATGTAGGCTACCCATTGGAAGTAGTTAGTGCTGTCAAGAATGACTTGGCATGGACTTTCCATTTTAAAAAAAACTGAAGCTGAAGATGCTGAAAGTAAGTGTTCCAATGGATAGATCTCGAAAAAATAGGCGGTTTTAAAAAAACGGCTCTGAAAAAGGCTTCCGGATGAAGAAGTTATGGCTTTTTGAAAAAAAATTGTTGAAGTTGCCGGCAAAGTGCGCGAATGTGCGGGAATGAAAAAATCCGCCCCCACAAAATGGAGACTTGAACCCAAGACCTCTACTCTCTTAAAATAGCTTTGAACCAATTGATCTATACAAAAAATTTGAGAGAGAGAGAGAGAGAGGGGGGGGGCCTTGGTTTGCGTGCTTGTCTTGAGAAAGCTCTTTTTCCCTACAAAACACAAAACACAAAACCCAACACGAATATGCAAAGAAAAATGAACCTTGCGGCTCGAAGTTAGCTTTAGCCAAAAAACTAGGAATTTTTTTTTTTTTTTTTAAATCTCAAAGTTAGCTTTAGCCGAAAAACTAAATATTTTTTCTCAATGTTTCTGATTTTCCGAGATCACACTAAGGTGCAGGGAAAAGAGCATACGCATGAGAAAAATCCTTCCTTTCTGTTTCTGATTTGCCCAGATCGCACAGAGTCGCAGGGCAAAGAGCATACGCAGAAATGAAAGGTATAGATTCGGTTAAAAAAAGGCTAAATAAACCGAAACTGAAATAAGCAGAGAGAAAATAACAGTAAACTGCAAAAAAACACTGTATACCTCCCGATCTGAAAAATGATGCAGCTAGGGCTACCGGAAACCTTTTCGCGTGAAACGAAAGGGGTTCCTCACTGGAACAGATGCTCCGAACGCAACAGAGCAGTCCTCTCAGCCCGAAAGCAGTTAGAAACAGCAGATCTAGGAAACGACAGCCGCATGCAGTTCTACCGGCTTCAGATTTGGATCACCAACGGACGCGGCCCTCAAATAGCTCTGATACCATGTAGGAATTTACAGGGTAAGTTCCTCAGAAAGAACACCAAAAGGACACCGCTCACAACCAGATCTCAAATCAATACACCAGTATTTTTGACGTGGTTAAAACCCTCAAAGTGCAAGGAGGGAAACAGTCCACAGCCTGTCCCAACGTGGGTACTACAGGCAATTTATTAATCAAAGAATGAAAATTTACATAAGCTTCTCTCATGCACGGATTACCCGAACAATGACCCTCCATGCGCTTTAAATAGAACTCATGGACCAATCGGGTGTCAAGCCACGGATCAAGTGTCGGTAATACCGAGGTGAGAGTGAACCGTCGGATCACTACATATCGTGACCGTCGGATTGTAAGTTACAAAATGTACAACGGTAAAGAAACACACTTTACCTAACTCTAACCTAACTCTATACTAGACCAAGTTGAACTTAACTATATCCTATGTGTCGGAATATCCTAACAAACACAAGGCAAGGTTTGTTGCCCATGGTTTCTCACAGGTTGAGGGGATTGAATATGATGAGACCTTTGCTCCTGTTGCAAGGTACTCATCGATTATATCGATTCTAGCACTATTAGCACAGATGGGTTGGCAGATCCATCAGATAGATGTGAAGACAACATTCCTTAATGGGGAGATTGAGGAAGAGGTATACATAGAGCAGCCAGAGGGATTTGAGACCTTCAATCGTGAGTCACATGTGTGTCGGCTCAAGTGAGCATTGTATGGGCTGAAGCAAGCACCTCGTGCTTGGTATACCAGGATCGATAGCTATTTCACAGGGTTGGGCTTCACCAAGAATGAACCAAATGCGAACCTCTACCACATCATTGTAGATGGTAAGTTATTGATTATTGTACTTTATGTCGATGATCTAATTTTGAAAGGTAATGATCAGTTGATCAAGTCTTGCAAGAAGGATCTTGCAAGAGAGTTCGAGATGAAGGACATGGGCCTCATACACTACTTTCTAGGCATGGAAGTGTGGCAGAGAGATGGGGAAGTATTTGTTTCTCAAGGAAAGTATGCCAATGAGATACTGAGGTGCTTCCACATGGATATGTGCAAGCCCATGGAGACTCCTCTAGTAGGTAACTAGAGGAAGGAGGATGCTACTTCAAGTGAGGTAGTAGCTGCTACTATTTATAGGCAGCTTGTGGGTTCACTCATGTATTTGGTGAACACACGACCAGATTTGTGCTTTGCGGTGAACCAGCTAAGTCAAGCTATGGTCCAGCCAACCCAGTTATTTTGGAAGGCAGCAAAGCATGTGCTGAGATATCTCATAGGCACTACACATTATGGATTATGGTACAAGCGGAAAGAGGGAGTGAAGCTCCAAGGCTTCATAGATGCAGATTAGGCAGGTAGTCCATCAGACAGGAAGAGCACTTTTGGAGGAATCTTCAACCTTGGGTCAGCTACAGTTTCTTGGTATAGCTGGAAACAGAGATCAGTTGCACTTAGCACAGCGGAGGCAGAGTACATGGTAGCTAGTCAGGCTGCATGTGAGGCCATCTAAATGCGGAAGATTCTAGTGGGATTGTTTGGTCAGATGATGGATCCTACCATGATATATTGTGATAATCAGAGTTGCATTAAACTCTCTGAGAATCCAGTGTTTCATGACAGGTCCAAGCATATAGATATCTGTTATCATCATCTACGGGATTGTGTGGTCAAGAGGATCATGATGTTGCACTACATTTCGACCGAGGAACAGGATGTAGATATTTTGACAAAGGCATTGTCAAAAGGCAAGTTTGAGTTCCACAGAGACAGGATCGAGGTTGCTGATAATCCCTTTCTTGTTGAGAGGGAGTGTTGAAAAGTGGGCAACAAGAAATGTTAAATTTAGAATGTGCTAAAAATAGAATGTCTAAAAATAGCATGTATAAAATTAACAGTTTGGCCAGTGAGGTCATTGGCCACCTTGGGTGAGAGGTGAAACTGCTAAAAATAGAAAGTTCTAAAAATATCATTTTTGGGTCCCTTCCTATTTATAGCAGTCCCTGGTCTATCTATAGGAATTAAAATTAATCTTGGTCTTAACAACAGTTGGAAATATTAATTAATTAATTCATTTGAGTTAATTAGTTAAGGAAATTCAAATCTGAAGTCTTTGTGAGCATGCACGAGTTGTCCCACTAATTGAGGAATTTATCCTTAATTTCCTCCACTAATTGAGGGAATAAGTATGAGTTCTATAATGAGAGAATCAATTGACTTAGTTATAACTATTCAAGTCCAGTTAGATTATTTTAACAAGTTGTTAAAATAATAAAATATAGTTTGTTAATGCTTGCATGCATGTGACAACTATTATTTTAGATAACTGAGGATTCATTTATGGATAACTGTTGCATGTCAGTTCTGTCAAAGACCCAATTGAGATCAGATGAGGGAAAGTGTAGTATCAGATGCTTGGATCTTCCCATGGAATATTCCTTGCATGCAAGAGGAACTAGTGTCCTCAAGGACTGCGTAGTTGGACCTATGGTTGACAGCAGGTATGATTTGGGGCCAATGCTCATATGTTATGGATTGGACCCCAATCAAAATTGTGCAAGGAAATAGGGGATTGATGGATGGTTGCCTACATATTGAGGCATAGTGAGTTTATCATCTTCATCTTTTGATTGCAGGAAGTACATGATAGCTCTTGAGTTGATATTTTTTGTAAACAGAAGAGGATTTCCACTTGATTGATAATACAGTGTTGGAGTTTTTATGCTGGTGCTTTCCCCAACGATATATCTGTGTTATGTGTGATTATTTCTCTTGATCAGTTATATGTGTTTATGGTTGATGTTGATCATGAAATCGATTTTGCTTCCGCTTAATGATTTGTAGAAGTAGCTCATGTGTTTTGCTTTAGTACATTGCATTACCAGTTTGATCTACAAGTGAAATTTCTACACTCTGCACCTTTGCTACTACTATATGTCTGTTGTCCTCTGTTTCATCTTCCTCTCCTTTTCAATCAGGTTCAAGTTCTGATTGATCATCCTTCCTGCTATCATTTCCCTCATCTTAGATTGTTTCATCATCAACTGCCATAATTCTTCAATCTCCATCTCCAACACATCCTTGGGCTGGTCCATACTCTGCCACATACTGTTACCTCTTTCTCTTTGTTTCAGGTTGTTGCTACTGTTCACTAACTCTTCAAACTGTTGTACTTCTCTTTGAAGTTGATGAATTCTTACTGTCGTCCTTTCATCCTTACCCTCTTTCATGATTATCTCTTTCTGCATTGAATCCTGACTTTCTAGCATTCTCTCCAGCAATTGAACATCTTTGTTCCATGGATTAAATTCTTCCACAAAATCCTCTTCTATCGTCTTTACTTGGCTGCTCATCTATGCCAAATTTCCTCCAGCATCTGCAACTAAACCTGCACTCACAAAACAATTATTAAAATAAAAACCATAAGGCCTCAATGCCTCTTCTTCCTTTGGCAACACTTCAGTATGCTGCTCTAATTTCTCCTCTTCTATCAGCACATCAATATGCTAATTCAACCTCTTTAAAGAATTCTCTAAAGTACTCTCAAGACTATCAGTTAGTCTTCCCTCCACATCATCTGCTCTAATGATATCTTTCTGCTCTTGTCCACTGTAGTGAACTCCTTCCTCTGCAATCACACTGTCATACTCTGAATTTCCCAGCAAATACTCCAGAAACAAATATAATTAAATTAATTAAAGCAAATATAATTAAAATAGATAGAATAAAAACTTGAAATAATTAATACTAATAAAATTAACAATAATACAATTAAAAATAATTTAAAGATCTGTCGGCTAAGCATCTCTTGCATCTATATATATATTTGACAAATAAGATCGGTCTTTCAATTAATTCTTTCACATCCTGAAGATGAACCACCGTTGCTGGTTCGAAACGTCGATCTAAAAAGAAATTGAATGCAATGGATCCGGAAGAAAATCTACACAAACTCAAGTTCTTTGTGACATTTCATAAGTACTTCATCATTACTTATGACTCCTGCATTTATACTTAAATTATCAATTTGAAAATTACAGAGTTCAACAGTCTCAACTGTTGCTTCACCTATCAGTTCTTCAGACTGAATTTCAACTCCTTCTTTCACAAGAAATTGTTCCTAGGTTGTAACAGCTTCAAACATCAAGGTTTTACTAAAGTCATTTTGATGTTCCAAGTCCTCTAGATGACTCAGAAATATTTCAATGGTCTTCTCTTCAGCCTCTTCAAGTCCTCCACTTGGTTGTTTGATATCCTTCTCCACTTCTTATTTCATAACAGAATTTAGATTATTCTTGCCTTCTTCCTCCTTTTGTAGAAATTCCCACCTATAGATCACCTGATAATGCAATATACTAAAGCAAAATACTTGATCTACTTCTACAACCGATTTAGCGGAAGCTTAATCGAACATGAGCAACATGAATAAGAACACATATAACTAATGAGAAGGAATCAATCACACATAACACAGAAGATATAACTCGGGGAAAGCCTCAGCCTAAAACCCCAACTCTGTATTATCATACAAGTGGAAATATAGCCAATATTACAAAAAGAATCAGCTCAAAAGCTATCCTGCTCTCTCTGCAATACCTCTGTTGCTCATATACAGTCAAATGCCTCTCTCAAACCTCCTGATCTTTCCTCCAAGCCTCCTATTTCTTTGCGCAATTTTGATTGGGGTCTAGTGCTGTCACTTGTGTGAATTGGCCTCTTCACACACCCACTAACCTCTAATCCAACTGCGCAGTCCTGAAGGAGATAAATACTCATCATGGATGAGTTTCCTTTATGGAAAAATATTCATCCAACTGATAGTACATTTCCCCTTCTTTGATCTCAACTGGGTCTCTATCTGAAGTGACATGCATAAGTTATTCATGAGAGAATCTTCAGTTATCTGAAGTGCAGTAGTTATATGCAAGCATGCATTAACTAATTGAACTCACATTAATTTAAACAAATTGTTTAAATCATTCTAACTTGACTTGACTTTGTTAACTAAGCCAACTAATTACTACTCAAATTAGAACTCATCCTTATCTCTTTAACTAATGGATAAATTCCTCAATTAATAGAGAAACTGTTGCATGTCCTCATATAGACTTCATGTTTGATTTTTCACAACTAATTAAATCATGGAGAATTAATTTATTTATTTTCAAATAGCTATTAAGTTCAAATTCGAATTTTACTTCCTATGTTTAGTCCAGGGACTGACTAAAATAGGAATCCATCCTGAACTGCTAAAAATAGAATGTTATTTTTAGCACTTCCATTCTTCATTACCTGTTGCTCAATCCAGAACTGATACCCAAACTGCTATTTTTAGCATTTCTTGTCGCCATTTTCAACACTCTCTCTCAACAAGAAAGGCTTCAACTCGAACACAATCTTGTAACTCTATAATGTTCTGCATGCAACACTTTTACCAAGTGTGGTTGCTCCAACAACTCTAAGAACAAAAAAAACTCCCAACTGACCTCTCTGTTGGGCTAGAAACATACTCTGATGCTAAAGCTCTACATGTTGCTGACAAGTGCTCCCTCTCTGACCTCTAAGCTGCTGCAACACTCCATGCATCTCGCACAGTTGCACACCTCTCTATGCCATCCTGCACTGGTGCAACACTCCTATGCCTCTCGCATTGTTGCAGCCTACTAGCTCTACACAGTCCTGGGACTCCTGCACTGTAGCTCTCTCTGCCGCTCCATCCGCATATGTCTCTACCCAATCAGTAAATCCTGCTACTCCTCATCGGGGCTCCTGTAGCAAAGTCGAATCAAAGAGGTTGTGTACCTCAAGGATCCTACCCCTAGCCTCCTTGGGACGATCACTCCACATCGCCCCACCTCCTACCTGGAGGTATGGCTGCATGTGATCCCTCTGCCAACCTGGCTCGAAGTTTCCCCCTACTAGAGGTCTCTGCACGAGTAAATGTCTCCACTTGATCTCCTCTTGGCTTCTCTAGTTGTGGCTGCTCCACAACCTCCTGAAGCTGCTTCACCAATTGTGGCTCCTCCACAATCATTTGAGACTTCTTCTTGCACTACATGTTGAGAGGTAATGTACTCTCCCTCTCAACCACCAAGTCTCCTTCAGTTGCCTTGCTGCTCAAGGCTTTGCATGCATCTTGAACCTCAAGAGCATATAGGTTCTTGACCCGTGAACCGATCTGCTTCACCTGTCTAGTGATGATGTTTCTAAGGAAAACCTTTCCCTTCCTGGTACATACTTGACATCGGTCAAGCTAATTCGAGCTCCATGCTCCCTCTAAAAAACAACCGTGCCTACACCTGAGACACTATACTTTTCATCATTACCCATCGCTATGAGTATCTGGAGATCTTTCTCCTCCAAGGTACTAAACAAACTCTTGTCGTTGATCATGTGGAAAAAAGCTCCACTGTCAAGAAACCAACCACTTCCCACCATGGATGAAACCATGCATGTGAACAGTGTGAAATCCAACTCAAATTGTGAGGTCAATGCCTCACCTTCTGATCCTTCCACGGATCCCTTCTTGGATTTCCTCAGTGGACAATTTGTAGCAAAATGGCCCACCTCATGACAACGAAAGCATCACACTTTCGATTTGTCAAACTTCTTCCCACCATGGGAAGAACTAGATTTGGAATGAGAATCCTTCTCCTTCCCCTTCTTCACCTTACTCACTAAGGAACAATTTTCTTCACCCTCCATGGATGAAGAACCATCTCTGGTGCTTCTTCTTATCTCCTTTTGCATCAAATCCGACCAAAGTCGTTCCCAATCTGGTAGTTTATCTCTTCCATTAACTGAGTCCTAGTAGCTATGCCAGCTCTTAGGAAGACTGAGGAGTGCAAGACTCACCATGTCATCATCAGCTGTCGCGATCCCTACACTTCCAAGCTCATCCCTGCATGTGGTGAGCTTGTTCAGATATGTAGAGATCGTGTCGCCCTTTTCACACTTGATCTTCCGAAGCTTGTCTTTCAGTGCCAGCTTCCTCTGATCACTACTATTCTGATATAGATCTTTCAATGTTTTCCACATTGAAAATGGTGTTTGCTTCCCATGTGGCATGGAGACTCGAGACTATGTAGCTCGAACTCCCTCCAGAAGGATTCTCCTTGCTCTAACCACACATTTCTTCCATTCAACCAATTCAACAGCACCAGTCGGCTTGAGGACTTCTTGATCAATGAAGTCCTTTAGATCGTTATGCTCTAGTACTGATTCCATGCGATCCTTCTAGGCTATATAATTCAAACTGCCATCAAGGGCATATTCGAGTCTCAAACCATTGAACACCATAGGTGAAATAGAGATGTGATAAGAACTCAATTTCTATATTCAAAAATCACAAACTTCAACTTCTCCCTTCTTGTATAATGTTCTTCCTTAATCACCTGTGCTTTGATACCATGTAGAAATTCCCACCTGTAGATCACCTGATAATGCAATATACTAAAGCAAAATACTTAATCTACTTCTACAACAAATTTAGCGGAAGCTTAATCAAACATGAGCAACATCACTAAGAACACATATAACTGATGAGAAGGAATCAATCACACATAACACTGAAGATATAACCCATGGAAAGCCTCAACCTAAAACCCCAACTCTATATTATCATACAAGTGGAAATATAGCCAGTATTACAAAAAGAACCAGCTCAAAATCTATCCTGCTCTCTCTACAATACCTCTATTGCTCATAGATAGTCAAAGGCCTCTCTCAAACCTCCTGATCTGCCCTCCAAGCCTCCTATTTCTTTGCACAATTTTGATTGGGGTCCAGTGTTGTCACTTGTGTGAATTGGCCTCTTCACACACTCACTAACCTCTGATCCAACTACACAGTCCTGAAGGAGATAAATACTCATCATCGATGAGCTTCCTTTATAGGAAAAATATTCATCCAACTGATAGTACAATGTCCCTTCTCTGATCTCAACTGGGTCTCTGTCTGAACTGGTAGGCATGAGTTATTCATGAGAGAATCTTCAGTAATCTAAAGTGCAGCAACTCTATGCAAGCATACATTAACTAACTGAACTCACATTAATTTAAACAAACTGTTCAAATCAATCTAACTGGACTTGACTCTGTTAAGTGAACCAACTAATTACTACTCAAATTAGAACATCCTTATCTCTTTAACTGATGGATAAATTCCTCAATTAATATAGAAACTATTGCATGAACTTACATAGACTTCATGTTTGATTTTTCACAACTAATTAACTCATGGAGAATTAATTAATTTATTTTCAAACAGATGTTAAGTTCAAATTCGAATTTTACTTCCTATGTTTAGTCCAGGGACTGACTAAAATAGGAATCCATCCTGAACTGCTGAAAATAGAATTCTATTTTTAGCACTTCCATTTTTCATTCCCTGTTGCTCAATCCAGCACTGATACCCAAACTGCTATTTATAGCAGTGTTATTTTTATCATTTCTTGTTGCCATTTTCAACACCTTTATGACAATATCAACAAATTTTCCTTCTTTACATGTTTCACCTGCAAACATACAGAAATCATCAGATTGAAAATCATGTGACCTTTTGGTCTCACTTGAAGTTTCGGTCTTCAAGTCCTCGTCTTCACCTAGAACTTTACCATGTTCTGGTTCACAAATGAACACTTCCATTTCCAACTTAGCTTCTCTAAGTTCTTCCATCAGCCACTTCACTTGCTTCTATTGTAGCCTTCTCTGTAACTTAAACCACTTCACTAGCTTTTTTTAATACCCAACCTAGTCTTTGGTTTTCCTCTAGTATCATCCTCAATACATTGAGTTTTTCTTTCATCTCAGCAATCTCTTTGTAAGTTTCCTCTTGACTCATTCTCTTTCCATTTACCTTGGCATTCTCTTTCTTCACTTGGTGGCTTTTCTCTAAACCTCTGCTATGACTATCAGTAGTCATATTTTCCTCCATCTCTATGAGTTCCTCACTCACTCACTATGAGCTACACAAGTCTCTGCAACAACAAGTCCTCCCTGCTGCATGATACCTCACTAAGCTTCTCTCCTCTGAGCTCAGTCTTTTGGCATCTATCTGGTTCTCTCCTCTGAAACCATATGAGCACTCCAGGCTCTAGACTTCAACTCATCTACACTTTTGAGAACACAACTGTCCTCTTGTATTTCAAACACAAATGAAATACTAGGTTCTGCCACTCTCTCTCAGAAACCTTTACTGGCTTCCCTCATCACTGCTCTTCATGCTATGATCTTCTTTCTGAGATGCTTCATTAATTACTGTTACCTGCATATCAATGATAATTAAACCAAAGATCATTTCTAGCTTTCAAAAGCTTACTATTCAGCTTCCTTCTAAGAACACTCTTGTCCTTTCTGTCCAACTTTCAGTTGGATTCTTCAGGTTCACTTCCACCTGTTTATCTAGTCTTTCATTCTCTTTGTTCTTTAGAACATATACAACTTTCCTTGTCTATCTACTTCTATCAATCTTTACTCTGTCTTTAACTTGCAAAACTCAAACTAGAGTTAAATAAAACAATACCTGCATGATTTCACAAGCAGTCTCCATCCACTCTTCACATTTGAGTAAATCTCCATTTTCCTCAAGAAAATAAACATCACTGTGTTTTCTTTATGCTTCTACAATCTCTTCTTAAGAGTATCACTTACTCTCATCTTATGTCATGCCTTCTACTTATCAGATTCAAATAACCTGATCTTCCCTTTCCTTCATATACATTTTTAAAACATAACACAGAATTTCCTTATTCTGTTCTGATATTAATTGTTTCAACCACAATTCGGCTCTGATACCAAATGATGCCAGCCTAAGCTAACAATACCCACATTATGCAAGTAAACTTGCATGTCACTGGTCCCAGAACTTAATCACCTGATCCATGATGAAAACCTTCACAAATAAAGGCTTAAGGCTTCTTATTTTAAATCTCATGCAGAAACATTATTTTTGACTAACCCAAAGTCTAAACTTTAGTCAACCTTTCCAGCGAAACTTTATTCAACCCTCCTTAACCTTGGTTAATTCTTAACATGCCCTCGTCTTAACCATACCATGGTTAGACTTTGTTACACCCGACTTAAACCATAATTCATTAACCCGCTTTATTTCTATTATAACCCGTATAATAGAAATACACGTAAAACACATTTAATCTTACCTTTCTGTCACCTTACACATATACTGATGCTCACCTTTATCGGTTCAATCCTCCACTGTTGATTTCACCTATCTCCAATTCAATGGTTAATAGCCATATCGCATGAGCCACTTGCATGAGGATTACCCTCTTGATAAAGCAGTTTCCTCTCTCCTGCGGCATGCTACGTGTCGACTGATAAATGGAATCGGATGACCACCCTAAATTACCACTTACCACTTAGAGCCCGCGCAATAAACCATTTCCTATTATGAAACTAATTTTCTCGTGCATTAACGCTCACGCATTTTACCCACGCAATAACCGTCGATCTAACGAATCTGTTGATCTAACGATCCAGATCAACTTCTGGTGATTACTCACCTTCCACCTATTAGGTTCCTATACCAGTAGGTTTCATTTTTCATGATTGACCTAGGAAGTGCCAAATATGTTCATCTTTTCATGCTGCAAAGGTTCCATATTTTGTAAAAGAATTAGAGAAAGTTAAAAAATGGAAAGAGGGTATGCCCTAAAAGAATTATCAAAGGGCAAAAAGAGTAAATTGGTCATAATGAAAAACAAAAAATGAACCCCAAAGAAAGACCAAGAAAGTGGCTAGCCCAAATGCCACTGCTAGTTGGATGGATGGCCCAACAGTTCAATCTGCACCATGCCATATTTTAAATTGCTTGTTCTAGACTAGAGAATGAATATTTTTCCAAACAGTTCAAGCTTGGCAGATCACTAGCTAGGTAGAGAAATTAAGGAGCCCAACTGCCTAATCTGGGCCCTTGGAAGAGATAAGGGTAGATTTAGATAGGAGGGCAGTCAAAAAAAAAGAGGATAATCAGGGTCTGCAAGTCTAAGTGCACCCATGCAAAAGGAAGAAAAAATGTTAGGTGTATTAGGCTGGGTAAGTAGTTGGAGGTTGCAGAGGCAAGGTTTGGATCACCTGGTACATTATCAATCAGAGCTTATCTCATCAATGAAGGGAATATCAAAGCAGTTGTTTGATGGCAGAACTATGGAAGCATGTCTAATTCCCCTCTTTCCCCCATAAATCACTCACTAACATCCCCTGAAGGACCTTGGGATCTGCCCAACAAGTCTTGTTTTCACTTCATTTTTGTAAAAATACTAAGTCAAGCTTTGACTTTCTTCAATGAAAAGAAGCCACATTTCTTGTGTAAAAATCATTCTATACTCCTTTCATCTTCCTATGTCTAAGTTTTCATACTATGGACTTAGCATTCATCCATTCAGTTTCAATCCATAAACTCATATTAACCCCTAATTCTATTATATAGCTCCCTAAAAACTACTTCCCTGTCCCTATTTCTACAAAAAGCATATTAAAAACCCAAAAATAATAAATATTCCCACCCCTTGGCACTATAGCCATATAACATAAGTCTTGGGAAATAATAGTCCATTTGGGACTACTATTATCCCTTCCGAGTCCAAACCTGGGGTTAATTTAACATTCGGTCAAATTAAACCTCCCCCCCTCTCACACATAAACCTTATAGCAATACCTTCCGCGCATACATTTTATTTGAGATTAATTTGATATTCGATCAAATTAATAACCACCGGCGCCCACTTACAAACCCATATAAAACCCACATAACCTAAGTTTCCCCCCACGATATATTTTATAATATTTAATATACGGGCGGCTCCCCGCGCCGTATCACCCCACCATGTCTGCGTCCCATCAACCGTTGATCTGTGCCCTGCAGATCCGACGGCCCAGGTGAATTTCGGAGCGCCCCCGACGTTCGACAGTTAGCTTCCGATAGCATAGCGGTTTCTCCGCCGTACAAAAGACGCGTGTCTCCATGTGATTGTATCGGAGCCCCTCTGACACTTACCGCATCCGTATCAAAGGTCGTCCGATAAAACCACAAACCGCCTTCTGTCTTCCCGCCCCTGACGTCAACGCCACGTCGCCGCTCACGTCACTTTCGCGTCAACCTGTCTCTGCTCTGTGTCACTGCCACCTCATCCCCGTTGCGTCCCCGCCTTGCCACCGTGTCCTGTGTCACATCGTCGGCCCCGTCACCTGCCACGTCACCCTGTTGTACTCAGGACCCGCCGATGACGTCATGCTGACGTCATCACAGAAAAGCGCCAAAAGCGCCAAATATGCCAAAATTTGCATAAAAACATGTGTTTCGACCGTTTTGTTAATTTCTATTGGACAAGTTGGAAGCACCATTGCATGTCGTTTTACGTCGTTTGTCCGCCCGAATGCAAATTTGACTATCCCAGCCACTGCCGCCTGCAACTTCGACTCAATTGCTCGCCATTGAACCAGCTCGACACCCTTGGCTCCATAAAAACCAGGTATTTGCCCAAATTCTACCCGTTTACCCCTGTTTTCGCCAATTTCTCTGTTTTTCTTGCTTAAAACTCTGCAACTATCCAAACCAAGCACATTTCTGCACCTAAATGCAGCCTGAATTTACTCAGTAACCCTCTGTTCACCAGGAACCCTCCGAACCCGCGACAACTTGCAAATTCGCCATTAAAAAACGTTTTTAAGCTCGGGTTGCCGGCAAAACTCCATACAGCCCAACATTGTCCCCTTTTTACCACATTCCACTGTAAAAACTTCAGTAATTGGGCTGAGAACTATCCCCATTTCCCTCTGCAGTTTGCCCACAGTCTTTTTAATCCCTGTGAATTCATCAAAGAAAAGAAAAGTTTTTCAAAAACTCTGCAAAGTGACCTCTTTTATAATAGCCACAGACCTTGAAGGTTATTGCCTCATTTGAACCCATTGTATAGCTCTTTTGCAAATCCTCAAAAGCTCTTTCATCAGCCTGTTGTTACACTAATCCTGTTTCCAAGGATAAGCACATATAAACCTCAAAATGGCCACTCCCACAGCATTAAATATTTCTCCCTTGAATGCACCACATAGGAACCTGGAATGGCTGGCCCTTGCTGACAGAGATTACCAAATGAAGGAAACAGTGGAACTCACCAACAAATATCATATTGAAACCTTTTGTGAGTTAAGAAAGAAATATAGGAGCAATGCTGATATCCTTGGTATCTGGGAGTCCAATCTACCAATCTATTATCTCCCACAAGTTAATGTGTTCCCTGACCTTATCCATCAATGCTGTGAGAATTATGAGCCCACTCAAAGCGCAGTTTTGGCTCCATCGGGGACTGTTTTTTTCCACATCACCTCTCAAGCCATAAACATGATTCTCAATTTTGAGCCAACAAAGCCTCTGGTTCCTCTCTCCATGAAACTTTTACTAGAGCAGGATGCCAAGCTGCCCAGCTCACAGATCACAAGAATTGCACAGCTTTTCATGCAACCAGATTGCCAATTCCAGTAGCCTCCTCCTTATCTGCATGTATGGTTTAATGAAACAGGAAGAATGCTGGTAGATATCATATCCTGCATCTTGGGATTCAATACCAGTGAGTATGTGGATGAGACAGTTTTAGTAATGTTGTCCATGTTTGCTCCAAGACAGCCCCTTGTTGTCCAATATGATTATGCCACCTTTATAGCTGATAAGATTCATGAGCAATTCATGAACCTGGAGAGAGAAAGGGTGTTCAAACATACCTCATATATATATCACTTGTTGATGTACTATCATCCTGATAGTTTCCCTGTTTTCCTCAGAAAATTAGATGCCAAGGGGGAGCGAAGGTCTGTAATATTCTGGTCACTAGTCTGCCACCATGTTTATTACTCTCCATATACATATTGTGAGTTCATTGACCTTTTTGTCTATCCAGCTACTTGCTTATTATCAACAAATCCTCCTCCCAGGCTTACTGATGAGATGCAAAAGATCCTGCAACTTTCCAAAAGCTACAGCATTGGTGACTGGTATTTTTACCAAAACCACAAAGTAATTAGGGTTTATGGTTGTGAATTGGCCCCTTACAGACTGCCAAAATATGTCCCAATGAGACTATTTGCCTTGGAATACTTCCAGCAATTTGGTAATGCAGATCTGATCCATTTCTATGGCAAAAGCAAAAAGGCCTAGCTGAAAATCAGACATCAATTGGGCCCATTCATTTTCAATAAGAGAGAAAAAGCCTTGGTGGAGGCGGACAAAATGTTAAAAAATTTTCTGTTACTAAAAACAAGCTTCTATTGGGCACCATATGACCCCAATCACTTTATAAGCCTTAGAAGAATCAAATACAGGCTTGCAGCATATGAACACTGCACTATCCCTCAAATTGAGCAATTTGCTAATCAACAAGAGTGGGTAAAGGGCACTCTAGTTGAAGAATTTTCTGAGGAAGAAATAGCAGAAAAATCAATCAAAGATCTTGAAAAAGCAGTTGACTTGGAATCTTTTGGATAGGTGTTTTTCACAGTCCCTCGGCATATTGGAGAAGGCACCTCTTCTGTCACAGCTCCCCAGCAAACTGCCCAAGTAAGTGCCCCACCTACGGCAACAGATAAAGGAAAAGCAGTGCAACGTTCAGAAGAGCAAGTGCAAAATTTGCAACAGCAAGAAGCAATGACAGACCGGCCTACTTCTATAGGTGGACAGAGTCAAGGGCAAGACCCTGTAACTCAAACAAAAGTGACTAAAATTCCTGTGTTGCAGACACCTCTAAATGATGAAAGGGCAAAGAAGAGAGATAGACATGAAGAGACCCCTCCAGGGACATCCACAGAGTAGCAAGGAGAAAATAGGCAGAGGTTAAATCCTTTTTCGAAGGAAGAAATGCCAGAGGGGCCCACAGAACAACAAATTCCGCCAAGCATGGAGACATCGGCCAGCTCCTTTCAGCAGGAGCAAGAGAGACAGCAGGGGGTAGAAGTAACATCCACAAGGCAACAGGGCAGACAGGCCTCTGATATTAAAAAAGCATTCATGGAAATCAAAGCTAGGAATGAGCCAGTGAGGCTACAGTTGTACAACCAGCTAATAAGGGTGGCCCCTACCAATCAGCGAAGGCTAATGGCAGCCTATGACATCCAGGAAGGAAGAATGACCCTCGGTCACTTCAGACCTACAACTCAACAACCCTAATCAGCTGCTGATTACATTAGAACCAATCTGGAAGTGTTCGCCAAGGATATCCATCCGATGGAATAGATTGAATTGCACAAGCAGACTGGGGAGATGGTATATTCCACTTTAGCAGATAAGACATTGTTAGCTCACAGATTGCAAAACTCTTTGCACAATACTGCTGCCCAACTAGAGTTGGAGAAAGCTTCGTCACAGGCCAAGGACAATAGAATCAAGTCCTTGGAGGAGATCATCATAGAGCTGGGACAAGATCCCACTGATCCCAAGGGTGTGCAAGCTTTGATAAAAAAGAAATATGAAGACATAGCTGCCCTGAGAAGACAAATCAAGCTGTCACCCACATTGCATCCTCAAGCTACAGAGGTGGCACAACAAAAAGAGGAACAGGATGTAGTAGCTTTGCTTACAACCTTACATAAAAGGTTGGTAGAGATAGAGAGTGCCTTGGAGGCATCATTACAGGGGAGACAGGGAGAGTTGTCCTCTCAGCCAATTCAAAAAGCTCAGATTCTCACAGCTGCTCCTCCCACGGCCACCACAATAGTCCCTCCCACTGTTACAACATCAGAAGCAGGTGCCTCAAGCTCAGCACCAATTTCAGCAACTACCTCAGCACCTACATAGCAAGGCACCAGCTTGAAAATGGACAACATGATGAAAGAAATAGAAGCCTTGGAATTACAAATGGTAGAAGTGAAAGAAACCAAAGAAAAGCTGGCTAAGATTGAGGAAAAATATGATAAATCAAAACAAGAAGTGGCTGAGAAGACAAGGGAAGTCAAAGCCTTAGAAAGAAGAATAAAGGAGCTGGAGAAAGAGCTCACTTTTGATAGGACTCTAGCAGATATCAAGAAAATCTTGTGGGCCAAGATTGGCCAATCCATTACAGACCAATGGCAATCCATTGAAACTATTCATGAGCAAATGGATTTAATAAGCTTGGCCCAGTTTGAAAACCAAAAAGCTAGAACATCTCTAGGAAACATGCCCGAGCAAGCTAACAGAATGATCCAATTTTTGAATACTCGCACCAAAGGGCAGTTGGCTGAAATGGGAATCAGGAACAGAACTGAAACTATTTTGCTAATAAAAAGGGTGTTAACCCTTAGGAATTTTGTGCAGACATTGGAGAGAAAATGCCAAGAGATGCAAGTAGAGGTGGATGACTTCAGAATAAAGATCACAGCATTACAGAGCAGAGGGCTACCTAGCCTAGTAACCAGTGCTGGGAGACTGTTGTCACATGAGCATTATGCCAACAGAGTGAACAATTATGTTGTCAATCAAATCATAGCTTCCTCAAGCACTTCAGAAGATACAGGGCCTCCAACTGGACAGGCTGTCTTTGATAAATTAGAAAATCTATTTTATATTGCACATGAGATAAACCATCTTTTTGAGGACCAGTCAAACTTTTACAGATACACAGAAGCTGATGAAACACTGATAAAGATACAAAGGCATCAGCTACCTACAGAAGATTGGTGGAGAGGAATGATGGAGACATTGCTCAGGTGATTTTGGGTATTAATTCTTTTTTGTAAAATGACAGTTCAACATATACAGATGGCACGGTCGAGCAAAGCAGAATTGGAATGTAAATTACAGCTCATCAAAAGTAAAGAAGCCCGGCACCAAAGATGAAGACCATGAAGACCAAGACAACAACAGGCAGCATGACAGAATCAGAAAAGCACACGCAGAATAAATGCGCGGCAGGTAGCTGACTCATTCAGCCCAGAAAGTCAAAAATTCTCTGACATAATAGACAACCAGCAAGCCAATATTAACTACAGTATTTAATTCTTCATTTACTTCCTTGGAAGAGTTGGTGATGTAATTTATTACATGAAGACTCATCATCTAGATATTTGTATCTTATTTTTGTATATATACCTCCCCATAGAACGTATTTGGGGTTGGTTGATGATTTTCTCTCTAAGAGCTGCACTGTAACTTTCAGATTTTCTAATACAAAGAGCTGATGGAGTTTATGATTTCTGCACTGTCTGGATGTGAATGTGATGAGCTGCGTTCTGCTACAGGATTCCTGTGTTGTTTAATGAAACAATAAGTTTTTCTAAACCATGTTTTGTCTTTTCTATGTTTGCTAAATTCACATATATGTTTCATGATCTCAGCAATAGAGAAAAAGAATAGCTCAGGACTTGTTTAAATACACCCTTTGCTCAACCTCTGTTTCTAATTATGTTTTCTTCAGAATTGGTCATGAATATGAACTCTTAATTGCTCATATTTGCACTGATTCTCTCATTATGAATGCTGTTTAGGAATTCTTAACTGCTCCTAGATAATATTCTCACATTTCCCTCTATCAGCATAGTGAAAGATCCTTGACTGCCTTTCATTCCCTGATTCCATGCCATCGATTCCTAGATTTGAAGATTTGTTTCATGGATACCTATCTGGCTCTGTAGTACTACCTCTTTCCCAACAAGCACTTTCAGTAGTACACAGTCATTGACTCCATTGCCCAATGGTCTAAGCTATTCTGAGAGCTGCATATCAGATCTATTTGAAACCATCATCCAACCAAACTCAAAACAAAACCCTGTGCATTATAACTAGCCTAAAATTACACCAAAACAAAATTAAATCATAAAGAGAGAGCCCTCTCTGGTTGCAGGTAGGCTAGGACCTGTAGCTAAAAGATTGGTTAGTGGTTACCTCGGCCGTATTCCCTTGGGAGTCAAAGGGAACAACCTGAGTGATAACATCATTGGCGACTCAACTGGGGACAGAACCAATTTTTCAATTGCTGTCTATTCCTTAAAACTACAGATGAAGCCTGAATTTCAGCCAGGAAGCCTTTGAAACTGTCCTTTCTTTGCATTTACAGGATTAAATAAAAGCCGCTTCAGTCAATCTTTATTCGAGTTTTAAGCTTTAAATAGCTGTTCCAAAAAATTTGATCAGTTCCTTCCTAAAATTGGAAATTCTCCCAGAAAATACCAAAAACAAATCTGGAAGCTGGCTCCAAAGAAGAAAACTCGTTATACCAGGTCAAATCCTGAACCAGATCCTCCAGTTGTTTTTGACAATCCTAATTTAATCCTCTTGCTGATTCTGGCCCTGAAGCAGTTCAGAAAAGTTATATTCCAACCCCTGCTAAACCTTCAGTTCCTCCTCACATAACTCCTTCTTCTCCTTCTTCCTCATCCACTTCTCAAAGCACCTCCTTTACACCACCATCTACTACCCATATTTCTACCACCGTTACTGTTGTTCCAGCTGACCCATTTCTTCCTGTTGTTCCATTCGTTCCTGTAAATATGGCAAATAGATATGCCCCTTTGCAGCTACCTGCAAATCCTGGGGCTATGCCTCAGGATTATCAAAGTAAGATCACTTATTTTGATGGTATAGGTACATATACTACCCTACAGCATACTAAGAAAATGCAAGACTATTTTGAGAATTATGAGATAGACGATGATGATGTAAGAATGAAAATTTTTGTCCAGAGTTTAACAGGGGAGGTAAGAACTTGGTTTAGAGCACTTGCTGCAAATTCAATAGCCAATCCGGATGCTCTTTACCATAAATTTATCAACAGATGGGGAAAGAAAAAAGATCCACTGCACATTTTATCTGAGTATGACACTATAAAAAAAGGCCCACAAGAAACTGTCCTAGATTATTGTGCAAGATTCAACAATTTTTACAATGCCATCCCTCAAAACCTTAGACCTCCACCTGATTCAGCCTTAATCAAATTCCCTGATGGATTTGATTCTGACATGGCATATCAACTGAGGGAAAGAGCCCCTCCAACCTTAGTAGACATGTAGAATATAGCTGTTAGTGTAGAGGCAAACCTAATTGCTAAAAGAAATAGGGCAAGAGCTGAAAGAAGAACTACTTTCAAGGAAGAACCTTCAGCATTTGAACAAAAACTGGATGCAATCATCAAAAGTATGGACAGACTTGGGGATAGGGTGGAAACCATCGAGAGAAAGTCATCATGGGAAGGTCAACCAAGTACTGCTAGAAACCCAAACTTTAGAAAGAATCAAAATTCAAATGTTGGAAGGCCTAGTCCTGACCAAAACATTAGACCTCCTTTTCAAGAAAACTATGCTGAAGCCTCAAAATCTAGTGAACCAATCGAGGACCCTCACATCAACTTAATGGGTTTGGACAGTGAACATCAGGTCTTTCTAACACAATAGGATTAAGAGGTCCATAATTGCAATCAATTTCAAACCAAATCAGGAGAGTCATTCGAATTTAGGGAAGGATATGATGCAGCAGTTTATGAGGTACATAAACAGTATAAACTAAGGAGTAGAACCATATATGTGCCTAAACCTATCAAACCAAAGGATAATAAACAACCAAAAAAGACAAAAGACAAAGTTGTTCTCCCAGAATCCCCTAATAAAACAGACCCAAACCCAAGAGAAGTCATTGTGGGGGATATATCAGATGTACAACCCTCTAAAAATCAACCATCCTCATCCCTCCCCTCAAAAGCAAGTTCAAACAGCATTCCTGAAAGTAAATTCAAAACAGATTCAATTCAAAATCATACCCATGATGAAGAAAAGGTCACTGAAAATTCAGCTGAAAAGGAAAAATATGCTGCCCATAATACAAAGACTCAGATAGAAAAACCCTTGAACTTGGAAATAGAAAAAGGTAAGCTGAAGATAGTTATTCCTCTCTCTAAACTTGCCAAACATGAAGTATATAGACAGCAAATTAATAGGTCACTCCAAATATCAGACAATAGGGATGCTGTGAATGTTCTAGATGATCAACCTGAATTACTTTTTGGTCCTGAAGTTAATGAAAAAATAGCAAATGGAGGAGTTCCACCTTTTTATGTCAGTTTAAACATTCATGACAAGGTGTTACACAATGCAATGTTTGATTCCGGAGCTTCACATAACCTAATGCCTAATTCTGTTATGGAAAAACTAGACCTAGATATCACAAGACCATACAAAGATTTGTTCTCATTTCATTCCAGCCAAGTCAGGTGCCTAGGCCTAATTAAAGATTTGTGTGTTTCCCTGGTCCAATACCCAACCAAAACAATTCTGATGGATGTGGTGGTAGCTGATATTCCACCCAAATATGGCATGCTTTTATCCAGATCATGGGGGGCCAAACTCCAAGGATCCTTGTAGTTGGACATGTCCTATGCCACTATTTCAGTCTTTGGACAGCCAAAGAGATTGTACCGTGAAACACTAATGAAATATGTGATGAGTAGTCAAGAAAAGCCCCAAAACTTCCCCATCTATTCAATACATTCTGACATGGATTCATTCATTTTGTATAATGCTGACACGTGCACCAAAACTGATGCCGAACTCCTGATAACAGCACAACCAGAGAGTATGAATGAACAATCTGCTAATCCAGGTCAAAAAACTGTCAATATGACTAATGCAATAAAGAAAAATGACACTTCAAATGACTTACAAGAACCCAATCTGCCCATGGTGCAACTTTCTAAAACTCTCAATGCAATCCTTGACCATGAAATCTTATGGTACTTAGAGTTTGATGGCTCAGTAAACAAATTAGGAGCAGGGGCAGGGCCTGGGTACACAACATGAAAAATGACCAGGCTGAAGGTCATTCATACAGATTAAACTTTAGATGCACAAACAATATGGCCGAATACGAAGCCCTTTTGTTAGGTCTCAAACTCATCAAAAACCTAGGTGCAACCAAAGTCTCAATTTTAGGGGATTCAGATCTGATCATACATCAGATGAAGGGAAATTTTGTCACAAATGATCTTAAGTTAAGGGCTTACAGAGGTGCAGCCATTGAAATACTTAACACTTTCTCATAATTTCAACTCTCCAAAATTCCTAGAAAACATAATTCATGTGCACATAGTTTGGCAACTTTTGCCAGCACATGCAAGCTACCCTTTGAGCCTAACCACCATTTCACAGCTGAAATCAAACATAGGCCTGTTGTCCTAGATAATGTTAAAAATTGGCAAGTCTTTGAAAGTGACACACAGATAAATAACTTCCTGACTTTGAAGGAAGAGTTTTCCAGCATAAACATTGACACTAGTGCTATGGATGATCAACAACAGACATACAGAATTAAGCAGAATATATCAGCTGAAATAGCAAATCTGATTTTGCATCCAACTACCTTTAATGACGAGAATGTACAACAGCTGAAGCAAATAGATTTTGATGAAATAGCTGAGGCAAAAGCTGAAGTAATTGATCTAAAAGACAATTTTATGCCCACAGGATTAACTCCTTTGGAGGATTTATTCGTCTCAAATGATATTTCTAGGAAGCCAAAAATGCAACCACTAAATGCTGAAATTGAGGACTGCAACATTGGAACCACATAAAATCCCAAAATGGTAAAACTCTCCAAAACTTTGCCTGCTGATCAGAAACTGAAATACATTGACTTGTTTAAGGAATTCCAAGATGTATTTGCTTGGGGTTATGAAGACCTCAAATCTTATGATACCTCAGTTATCCAGCATACTATACCCTTGAAAGAGAATCAAAAGCCTTTCAAACAGAAGCTTAGAAGGGTGAATCCTGTCCTTCTCCCTCTAATTGAAAAAGAAGTCAAACGAATGTATGAGGCAGGAATCATTGCTCCAATTAGGTTCTCGGAGTGGATTTCAAATCTAGTGCCTACCAGAAAGAAAACGGGAGAGATTAGATTGTGTGTGGACCTAAGAAACTTGAACAAAGTCTCTCTCAAAGACCATTATCCCTTACCAAAAATGGATCATATCCTACAAAGGGTAGTGGGAGCCTCTAGGATCTCATTGTTAGATGGATTCTCGGGATTCAATCAGATCTTAGTGCACCCGGATGATCAAGACAAAACTGCCTTTACAACACCTTGGGGAACCTTTAAATATGTCAAAATGCCTTTTGGGCTTAAAAATGCAGGGGCCACTTTTCAGAGAGCAATGGACATAGCCTTTGCCAAAGAGATCCATGATTTCCTAGTAGTCTACCTTGATGATCTCACTGCCTTTTCAAAATCAGATCAAGAACACTTAGAACATTTAAGATAGGTGTTCCTAATTTGCAGAAAATATGGCATATCTTTGAATCCAAAGAAATCATTGTTTGGCCTAGAGGAAGGCAAGCTCCTAGGTCATATCATTTCAAAAGATGGCATTAGGATCGACCCGGACAGAATTCAAGCTATCCTTCAAGTGCCTCATCCAAGAAACATCAAAGAACTACAAGCCTTTTTAGGAAAGATTAACTTCTTGAGAAGATTCATTCCTAACTTGGCCGAGCTCACAAGATTACTAAACAATATGCTGAAGAAAGACTCTAAATTCAAGTGGACCATGGAAGCCAAACAAGCCTTTGAGGACATCAAAAGAGCTTTGACAAATACACCAGTCCTCACAAGTCCCAGGTTTGATAGAGATTTCATCATTTTTTCCTTTGCCTCTGAGCACACAATTGTTGTTGTCCTATTGCAAAAAGATGACCAAGGATGTGAGAAACCCATTGCCTTCTTCAGCAAAGCTCTTAGAGATGCTCCCTTAAAATATTAGATTATGGAAAAGCAAGCTTATGCCCTAGTAAAGGCCATTAAAGATTTCAGAATTTACATTTTATACTCTCATGTGACTGCCTATGTCCCAAATGCTATGGTTAAAGGCATTTTAACTCAAGAAGGAATTGAAGGCAAAAGGGGCAAATGGATTGCCAATATCCTAGAATATGACATTGAAATCAAGCCTAAAAAACTAATAAAAGGACAAGGGTTAGCCAAACTAATGACTGAAACCAATTTCCAAGCCCTTGACATCAATGAACTGGATAACGAACAGGAGATGGCGACTCCACAGATCAATCAAGCCTTTTTTCAATCTCCCTGGTATGCTGATATATGTTTTGTATTTTTAAACCTTCAAGCTCCTCCAGGGTTGTCCAGAACTAAGAAAAGGTTCTTGAAAATGAAAGCATCAAAGTTTTGTATCATAGACAATGCTTTGTTTTGGAAAAATCACGAAGGAATTTTACTTAATTGCCTAACATTGGATGAAACTGACAATGTCCTCAAGGAATTTCATGCAGGTGACTATGGAGGACACTTATACTGGAAATCAACAGCTGATAAAATCCTAAGGGCTGGATTTTATTGGCCCTCCTTGTTTGCTGATGTGAAAAATTTTGTAATGTGTTGCCACAAGTGCCAAATATTTGAAGGCAAGAGAAAGTTGTTACCTCCACCACTCAAACCTATCTCAATTGAAAGACCATTTCAGCAGTGGGGTTTAGACTTCATCGGTGAAATCCACCCTTCATCCTCCAGCCAACATAGGTGGATTTTGACTACTACAGACTACTTTACCAAATGGATAGAAGCCATCCCTTGTAGGCAAGCCAATGACTCAATCATTATGCAATTTTTAGAGACCAACATCTTTTCCAGGTTTGGCTGTCCAGATAAAATTATTACAGACAATGCTACTGCTTTCAAATCCAAAAAATGATCAACTTTTGCCATAAATACCACATGACCTTGGGCCATTCCACAACCTATTACCCTCAAGGCAATGGCCTAGCTGAGTCCTCCAACAAAAGCCTTATCAATATCATCAAAAAGGTCTTGGAGGAGAACAAAAATAATTGGCATAAGAAATTGGTAAGTGCACTATGGGCAGACAGATTGACCACTAAAAGATCCATTGGTACAAGTCCATATGAACTGGTTTATGGAATGGAGGCAAGGTTCCCTTCATCTTTGGGAATCCCTGTGATCAAGCTACTACAAGAAATACAAGCAGAACCCAATGATATTCAAAGAAGGATCAATCAAACCATCCACTTGCAACAAACAAGAGAAGAAGTATATCAGAGAACCCAGCTCCTACAAGATAAACTCAAGAAGATCTTTGACAAAAGAACCAAGGCTGAAGATTTCTTCATTGGAAACAAAGTGTTGAGATGGGATTCTAGGAGAGAGGACAAAGGGAAACATGGCAAATTTGATTTCCTATGGAAAGGACCTTATATCATTCATGTTGTACAAGGTAATAACACATATTTTCTGAAGAGTTTGGATGGCACAAATACTGAAGAAGGCCCAGTCAATGGGCGAATGCTCAAGCATTATTCTGATTCCAGGCAATCAGCATAACACAGTCGTATATTGTACATAAATATTTGTAATTCCAGAATTTTCATTTACAGTGGTTAGATAAGGAAACAAGTGAAGCAAATTTTGAGGAGGGAACTGCACCATTTTTTATATATGTTTTGAGTCTATCATTGGAAATCAAGAAAGCACTTGGGAACTATAAAGATGATGATAAATACTCAGAGAAACTAGCAAAGACAGAGCTGCAATTTTAGAGCAAACCAGCTCATAAGGATAGCATACAGGGTAGAAAGATTCAGAATCATTGGTCTCCAAGGCAAAGAAATTTCAGGCTACATAAATAGTTTAAAAACAAGGCAATCTGACCTACTGTTCTTGGCCTTTCACAAGGAAAGGCCATCCCCAAGTGGAGCCACTGTTAGGTTCCTATACCAATAGGTTTCATTTTTCATGATTGACCTAGGAAGTGCCAAATATGTTCATCTTTTCATGCTGCAAAGGTTCCATATTTTGTAAAAGAATTAGAGAAAGTTAAAAAATGTAGAGAGGGTATGACCTAAAAGAATTATCAAAGGGAAAAAAGAGTAAATTGGTCATAATGAAAAACAAAAAATGAACCCCAAAGAAAGATCAAGAAAGTGGCTAGCCCAAATGCCACTGCCAGCTAGATGGATGGCCCAACAGTTCAATCTGGACCATGCCATATTTTAAATTGCTTGTTCTAGACTAGAGAATGAATATCTGTCCAAACAGTTCAAGCTTGGCAGATCACTAGCTAGGTAGAGAAATTAAGGAGCCCAACTACCTAATCTGGGCCCTTGGAAGAGATAAGGGTAGATTTAGATAGGAGGGCAGTCAAAAGAAAAGAGGATAATCAGGGTCTGCAAGTCTAAGTGCACCCATGCAAAAGGAAGAAAAATGTTAGGTGTATTAGGCTGGGTAAGTAGTTGGAGGTTGCAGAGGCAAGGTTTGGATCACCTGGTACATTATCAATCAGAGCTTATCTCATCAATGAAGGGAATATCAAAGCAGTTGTTTGATGGCAGAACTATGGAAGCATGTCTAATTCCCCTCTTTCCCCCATAAATCACTCACTAACATCCCATGAAGGACCTTGGGATCTGCCCAACAAGTCCTGTTTTCACTTCATTTTTGTAAAAATACTAAGTCAAGCTTTGACTTTCTTCAATGAAAAGAAGCTACATTTCTTGTGTAAAAATCATTCTATACTCCTTTCATCTTCCTATGTCTAAGCTTTCATACTATGGACTTAGCATTCATCCATTCAGTTTCAATCCATAAACTCATATTAACCCCTAATTCTATTATATAGCTCCCTAAAAACTACTTCCCCGTCCCTATTTCTACAAAAAGCATATTAAAAACCCAAAAATAATAAATATTCCCACCCCTTGGCACTATAGCCATATAACGTAAGTCTTGCGAAATAATAGTCCATTTGGGACTACTATTAGCCCTTCCGAGTCCAAACCTGGGGTTAATTTAACATTCGGTCAAATTAAAACCCCCCCCTCTCACACCTAAACCTTATAGCAATACCTTCCGCGCATACATTTTATTTGGGATTAATTTGATATTCGATCAAATTAATAACCACTGACGCCCACTTACAAACCCATATAAAACCCACATAACCTAAGTTCCCCCCCGCGGTATATTTTATAATAGTTAATATACGGGCGGGTCCCCGCGCCGTATCACCCCACCATGTCCGCGTCCCGTCAACCGTTGATCTGTGCCCTGCAGATCCGACGGCCCAGGTGAATTTTGGAGCGCCCCCGACGTTCGACAGTTAGCTTCCGATAGCATAGCGGTTTCTCCATCGTACAAAAGACGCGTGTCTCCATGTGATTGTATCGGAGCCCCTCTGACACTTACCGCCTCCGTATCAAAGGCGGTCCGATAAAACCACAAACCGCCTTCTGTCTTCCCGCCCCTGACGTCAGCGCCACGTCGCCGCTCACGTCACTTTCACGTCAACCTGTCTCTGCTCCGTGTCACCGCCACCTCATCCCCCTTGCGTCCCCGCCTTGCCACTGTGTCCTGTGTCACATCATCGGCCCTGTCACCTGCAACGTCACCCTACCGTACTCGAGACCCGCCGATGACATCATGCTGACGTCATCACAGAAAAGCGCCAAAAGCACCAAATATGCCAAAATTTGCATAAAATCATGTGTTTCGACCGTTTTGTTAATTTCTATTGGACAAGTTGGAAACACCAGTACATGTCGTTTTACGTCGATTGTCCGCCCGAATGCAAATTTGACTATCCCAGCTGCTGCTGCCTGCAACTTTGACTCAATTGCTCACCATTGAACCAACTCGACACCCTCGGCTCCATAAAAACCAGGTATTTGCCCAAATTCTACCCGCTTACCCCTGTTTTCGCCAATTTCTCTATTTTTCTTGCTTAAAACTCTGCAACTATCCAAACCAAGCACACTTCTGCACCTAAATGCAGCCTAAATTTACTCAGTAACCCTCTTTTCACCAGGAACCCTCTGAACCCGCGACAACTTGCAAATTTGCCATTAAAAAAAAAGTTTTTAAAGCTCGGGTTGCTGGCAAAACTCCATATAGCCCAGCATTGTCCCCTTCTTACCACATTCCACTGTAAAAACTTCAGTAATTAGGCTGAGAACTATCCCCATTTCCCTCTGCAGTCTGCCCACAGTCTTTTTAATCCCTGTGTATTCATCAAAGAAAAGAAAAGTTTTTCAAAAACTCTGCAAAGTGACCTCTTTTATAATAGCCACAGACCTTGAAAGGTTATTGTCTCATTTGAACCCATTGTATAGCTCTTTTGCAAATCCTAAAAAGCTCTTTCATCAACCTGTTGTTACACTAATCCTGTTTCCAAGGATAAGCACATATAAACCTCAAAATGGCCACTCCCACAACATTAAAAATTGCCCCCTTGAATGCACCACATAGGAACCTGGAATGGCTGGCCCTTGCTGACAGAGATTACCAAATGAAGGAAACAATGGAACTCACCAACAAATATCATATTGAAACCTTTTGTGAGTTAAGAAAGAAATATAGGAGCAATGCTGATATCCTTGGTATCTGGGAGTCCAATCTATTATCTCCCACAAGTTAATGTGTTCCCTAACCTTATCTATCAATGCTGTGTGAATTATGAGCCCACTCAAAGAGCAGTTTTGGCTCCATCTGGGACTGTTTTGTTCCACATCACCCCTCAAGCCATAAACAGGATGCTAAATTTTGAGCCAACAAAGCCTCTGGTTCCTCTCTCCATGAAACTTTTGCTGGACCAGGGTGCCAAGCTGCCCAGCTCACAGATCACAAGAATTGCACAGCTGTTCATGCAACCAGATTGCCAATTCCAGCAGCCTCCTCCTTATCTACATGTATGCTTTAATGAAACAGGAAGAATGCTGGTAGATATCATATCCTGCATCTTGGGATTAAATACCAGTGAGTATGTGGATGAGACAGTTTTAGTAATGTTGTCCATGTTTGCTCCAGGACAGCCCCCTGCTGTCCAATATGATTATGCCACCTTTATAGCTGATAAGATTCATGAGAAATTCATGAACCTGGAGAGAGAAAGGGTGTTCAAACATACCTCATATATATATCACTTGTTGATGTACTATCAACCTAATTGTTTCCCTGTTTTCCTCAGAAAATTAGATGCCAACGGGGAGTGAAGTTCTGTAATATTCTCGTCACCAGTCTGCCACCATGTTTATTACTCTCCATATACATATTGTGAGTTCATTGACCTTTTTGTCTATCCAGCTACTTGCTTATTATCAACAAATCCTCCTCCCAGGCTTACTGATGAGATGCAAAAGATCCTGCAACTTTCCAAAAGCTACAGCATTGGTGACTGGTATTTTTACCAAAACCACACAGTAATCAGGGTTTATGGCTGTGAATTGGCCCCTTACAGACTGCCAAAATATGTCCTAATGAGACTATTTTCCTTGGAATACTTCGGCAATTTGGTAATGTAGTCTGATCCATTTCTATGGCAAAAGAAAAAAGGCACAGCTGAAAATCAGACATCAATTGGGCCCATTCATTTTCAATAAGAGAGAAGAAGCCTGGGTGGAGAAGGACAAAATGTTAAAAAAATTTCTGTTACTAAAAACAAGCTTCTATTGGGCACCATATGACCCCAATCACTTTATAAGCCTTAGAAGAATCAAATACAGGCTTGCAGCATATGAACACTGCACTATCCCTCAAATTGAGCAATTTTCTAATCAACAAGAGTGGGTAAAGGGCACTCTAGTTGAAGAATTTTCTGAGGAAGAAATAGCAGAAAAATCAATCAAAGATCTTGAAAAAGCAGTTGACTTGGAATCTTTTGGACAGGTGTTTTTCACAGCCCCTCGGCATCTTGGAGAAGGCACCTCTTCTGCCACAGCTCCCCAGCAAACTGCCCAAGTAAGTGCCCCACCTGCAGCAACAGATAAAGGAAAAGCAGTGCAGCATTCAGAAGAGCAAGTGCAAAATTTGGAACAGCAAGAAGCAATGACAGACCGACCTACTTCTACAGATGGATAGAGTCAAGGGCAAGACCCTGTAACTCAAACAAAAGTGACTGAAATTCTTGTGTTGCAGACACCTCTAAATGAGGAAAGGGCAAAGAAGAGAGATAGATAGGAAGAGACCCCTCCAGTGACATCCACAAAGCAGCAAGGAGAAAAGAGGCAGAGGTTAAATCTTTTTTGGAGGAAGAAATGCCAGAGGGGCCCACAGAACAACAAATTCCGCCAAGCATGGAGACATCGGCCAGCTCCTTTCAGCAGGAGCAAGAGAGACAGCAGGGGGTAGAAGTAACATCCACAAGGCAACAGGGCAGACATGCCTCTGATATTAAAAAAGCATTCACGGAAATTAAAGCTAGGAATGAGCCAGTGAGACTACAGTTGTACAACCAACTAATAAGGATGGCCCCTACCAATCAGCAAAGGCTAATGGCAGCCTATGACATCCAGGAAGGAAGAATGACCCTCGGTCACTTCAGACCTACAACTCAACAACCCCAATCAGTTGCTGATTACATTAGAACCAATCTGGAAGTGTTCGCCAAGGATATCCATCCGATGGACCAGATTGAATTGCACAAGCAGACTGGGGAGATGGTATATTCCACTTTAGCAGATAAGACATTGTTAGCCCACAGATTGCAAAACTCTTTACACAATGCTGCTGCCCAACTAGAGTTGGAGAAAGCTTCGTCACAGGCCAAGGACAATAGAATCAAGTCCTTGGAGGAGATCATCATAGAGCTGGGACATGATCCCACTGATCCCAAGGGTGTGCAAGCTTTGATAAAAAAGAAAGATGAAGACATAGCTGCCCTGAGAAGACAAATCAATTTGTCACCCACATTGCATCCTCAAGCTACAGAGGTGGCACAACGAAAAGAGGAACAGGATGTAGTAGCTTTGCTTACAACCTTACATAAAAGGTTGGTAGAGACAGAGAGTGCCTTGGAGGCATCATTACAAAGGAGACAGGGAGAGTTGGCCTCTCAGCCAATTCAAAAAGCTCAGATTCTCACATCTGCTCCTCCCACGGCCACCACAACAGTCCCTCTGACTGTTACAACATCAGAAGCAGGTGCCTCAAGCTCAGCACCAATTTCAACAACTACCTCAGCACCTACAGAGCAAGGCACCAGCTTGAAAATGGACAACATGATGAAAGAAATAGAAGCCTTGGAATTACAAATGGCAGAATTGAAAGAAACCAAAGAAAAGCTATCTAAGATTGAGGAAAAATATGATAAATCAAAACAAGAAGTGGCTGAGAAGACAAGGGAAGTCAAAGCCTTAGAAAGAAGAATAAAGGAGCTGGAGAAAGAGCTCACTTTTGATAGGACTCTAGCAGATATCAAGAAAATCTTGTGGGCCAAGATTGGCCAATCCATTACAGACCAATGGCAATCCATTGAAACTATTCATGAGCAAATGGATTTAATAAGCTTGGCCCAGTTTGAAAACCAAAAAGCCAGAACATCTCTAGAAAACATGCCCGAGCAAGCTAACAGAATGATCCAATTTTTGAATACTCGCACCAAAGGGCAGTTGGCTGAAATAGGAATCAGGAATAGAACTGAAACTATTTTGCTAATAAAAAGGGTGTTAACCCTTAGGAATTTTGTGCAGACATTGGAGGGAAAATGCCAAGAGATGCAAGCAGAGGTGGATGACTTCAGAATAAAGATCGCAACATTACAGAGCAGAGGGCTACCTAGCCTAGTAACCAGTTCTGGGAGACTGTTGTCACATGAGCATTATGCCAACAGAGTGAACAATTATGCTGCCAATCAAATCACAGCTTCCTCAAGCACTTCAGAAGATACAGGGCCTCCAAATGGACAGGCTGTCTTTGATAAATTAGAAAATCTATTTTATATTGCACATGAGATAAACCATCTTTTTGAGGACCAGCCTAACTTTTACAGATACACAGAAGTTGATGAAACACTGATAAATATACAAAGGCATCAGCTACCTATAGAAGATTGGTGGAGAGGAATGGTGGAGACGTTGCTCAAGTGATTTTGGGTATTAATTCTTTTTTGTAACATGACAGTTCAGCATATATAGATGGCACGGTCCAGCAAAGCAGAATTGGAATGTAAATTACAGCTCATCAAAAGTAAAGAAACCCAGCACCAAAGATGAATACCATGAAGACCAAGACAACAACAGGCAGCATGACAGCATCAGAAAAACACACGCAGAATAAATGCGCAGCAGGCAGCCGACTCATTCAGCCCAGAAAGTCAAAAATTCTCTGACATAATAGACAGCTAGCAAGCCAATATTAACTACAATATTTAATTCTTCATTTACTTCCTTGGAAGAGTTGGTGATGTAATTTATTACATGAAGACTCATCATCTAGATATTTGTATCTTATTTTTGTATATATACCTCCCCATAGAACGTATTTGGGGTTGGTTGATGATTTTCGCTCTAAGAGTTGCGCTGTAACTTTCAGATTTTCTAATACAAAGATCTGATGGAGTTTATGATTTCTGCACTGTCTGGATGTGAATGTGATGAGCTGCGTTCTGCTACAGGATTCCTGTGTTGTTTAATGAAACAATAAGTTTTTCTAAACCATGTTTTGTCTTTTCTATGTTTGCTAAATTCACATATATGTTTCATGATCTCAGCAACAGAGAAAAAGAATAGCTCAAGACTTGTTTAAATACACCCTTTGCTCAATCTCTGTTTCTAATTATGTTTTCTGCAGAATTGGTCATGAATATGAACTCTTAATTGCTCATATTTTCACTGATTCACTCATTATGAATGTTGTTTAGGAATTCTTAACTGCTCCTAGATAATATTCTGACATTTCCCTCTATTAGCATAGTGAAAGATCCTTGACTGCCTTTCATTCCATGCCATCGATTCCTAGATTTGAAGATTTGTTTCATGGATACCTATCTGGCTCTGTAGTACTACCTCTTTCCCAATAAGCACTTCAGCAGTACACAGTCATTGACTCCATTGCCCAATGGTCTAAGCTATTCTGAGAGTTGCATATCAGATCTATTTGAAACCATCATCCAACCAAACTCAAAACAAAACCCTGTGCATTATAACTAGCCTAAAATTACACCAAAACAAAGCTAAATAATAAAGAGAGAGCCCTCTCTGGTTGCAGGTAGGCTAGGACCTGTAGCTAAAAGATTGGTTAGTGGTTACCTAGGCCGTATTCCCTTGGGAGTCAAAGGGAACAACCTGAGTGATAACATCACCATTACTATCCGTCAATATGTACGATCCGACGGTTCTTCTCTGCGTTTGATCGTTTGTCAATGGAATATGTTTTAAAACATAATTCCGCTAACACTTAAGTTTAATCTCCGCCGTTCATTTCATTTACTTTATGCTGCGAGACTTAATCTTGATCGCCTATCGCCTTCAACCTCATTATTTGATCTCTTAGATCCAACGGCCCCTGTACATCGTCACCTCATTTCTTCATCCTTCCTCTACTTCGTTTTTATGCCATTTCTCAGTGTTTTTGTGGTTTTGGGTTTCTTCAGGGTTTCAATATTTAGTTGCCCTGCAACACAACTCCCTCTTGATTTAACTCTGCATGCTCTTAACATAGTCACTCCTAAATCTCGACTGTGATCCTTCAAATGGATTCAAGCGATCCAATACGATCCTTCGTATCACTTCTTCTCTGTGTTCTACTCGAATTCCACCTACATACATATAATATGCAAAAACTCTAGTTTTCACACACAATTCATAACTCCATTATTCAATACACACCACACAATTCAGAATCGAATTCTCTGTATTGATAAATAAATATTTACATACGAGTCGCTCTCTCTCTATCCTGATATTCTAATCAGTGGCCTCTATTTTCCTACTTGCCCGTAGGCTTATAGTCAAACCCTCTAACTAAGTAACTAGCTAACCCCTAACTATCTAACCCCTTTCTATGCCTTTTAGGCTTACATTTATACAAAAGGATTCTATAACCAATTCCTAGTTTAGATCCATAAACTTCTCAACAAAATCCTAAAATCTCATCTTTATCCCTAAGGATCCTCTTTAATCCACAAATCATGAAACCAACTCCTAATCTAAGATTTACAACTGATTCTCAAATCTTTCAACTATCCTAAATCTCTTATGTTCTCCAACATTCAAGAACATTTATAAATATGCCACACAATACTTAATTAATTCCTATTCTCATTAAAATCACTCAAAATCCTAAGTAATTACATTAATTTTAACACTTAGGAAACCAACTTCCTTAAAACACAAGACCCCCCTATGTCTACTAAAATGCAATGATTCTTCTGAGCTAAATGCTCTTGCATCAATGAGCAAAGGTACCTTACATCTTGAGAAGCCTTTCTTCTTCTATCCTCGTCATGACAAGTGAGTGATCTGATGCTTTTCTCACCTCAACCTTGCCATCAAACATATGAATGGAGTGTCCTTGCGAGTGGATGTGGACCAAGGACAACAAGTTTCTCCTCAGTTGTGGGAGATATAAAACATCATGCAGAAGAAATTCTAGAAGACCAGGGAATTTGAGCCTGATTGTATGATTAGTGAGCACGGTGTCGAAAGAGTGGTAGGTTAGCCCAAAGACAGTAGATGGATATTTGGGAAACCTAGTACAAGAAGTATTCAATCAGCCGGATTTGCAAGCCAAAGGCAACACAGTGATGCCAACATTATCATGGAGATGGAAACTCAGGGAACCATATATACTATTGTTAATCCACAACTCCCACACTTCTCCTCTAACTCGTTTTCTAATCACACTGGAAGCTAGCCATAAGGGAAATGAGGTCTCGACGAAATGTCAACTTGGTTCATCCATAAGGGAAACCATTATTCTTTTGGGAAGTAAGTCTTCAAGGCCAATCAGACAGTGCCCGTGACCTCTGCAAATAGATTTCATGTGCCCGCAACCTATGCAAATATATTTCCTGCGTTGAAACTATCGCCAATGTTAAAAACACCAAATTTGGGCAACCCGAGTAGAGAAGCAAAATTGAAAATACGACAACACCAAGTAGACGCCAGAGGATGAGACTATAATTGATGTTGAATCTAAGCTACGCCCTAGTTCAACTTTTTGTTTCAAATTTATAATAAAACAAAAACAAAATATGACAAGGCAGGTTCAAAAATTCAAAATTCCAATTTGAATGCATCGTATGATCCTATGCGCTCTTATAAAATTCAAAATTTGAAAGAGAATAGTATTAATGGGCATAATATAATCATGTGGTGACTTGACAATGTTGTTGTAGCCAAATCCACAACGAAATTAACCAACCCTTCTATTGTGAAATTCTTGGCGCAAAATGAGCATTGAATTTTTTGGCACGGAGATAGCATTGATTACGTATCTGTGAAGAAATCCCCGGAGCTATACAATTGCCGAAAAATGGACTTGTCAATTAATTGAGGTCGCTAGAATATCCATGAGGGCTGTCGCATCACTATGCACATATAATGGTGATGTATGGTGGAACAATCGCCATTGCGCATTTAATGTCCAATCACAGGCTGGTTATTTGTTTCCATCGTCTTAGCCTTAACCATCACCCGAGCCTTCCTGGGCTTTTACATACATTGTAGGGTAAAAGCTATGTCTATAGCACATTTCATATCAATCATTCAAATAATTATTTCTATAACTAAATTATTTATATTAGTAATAATTATTTTGTCCTCTCCTAACTCCTCCCCCTTGGCAGACCCCCATCTGTCCTCCACTACTACCACCTCGTGACCCACTGACACCTCACCACAAGCTCCCAGCCATTTTTCCACCACGGTGAGGCGGAGCTGGAACCAATGCTTGGGTGGGTAATTCCTCAATAGCAAGAGGACCAAAGGAGGAAGCCTTCCACGACAACCTCTTCATGGCAACCGAACCAGATGGATAATTGCACAGAGCTTCCAGCTCCAAATTGAACCCCATCAGAGCACACTCGTAACAAACAAAAATTACCCAAAACACAATCCACTGAATGTCACTATCTTCCAAGCTTTCTCTGGGAAAATGCCGTCCTCTGGAGTTAAGCGGATTATTACTGAATTGGAACGAAAATTTGAAGAGCTTCCATCCGCAGAATTTGACAAACCAAACTCAGTAGCAGGCCCCCCTGGTTTTCCACTACGAATGAATAGGGATGCCACGAGGACGAGCCAACTATCACTGCGCAAAGAATGAAGGTCAGTCCAGCGACTGCCACCATCCTATCCCACTATTACACTTCCAATTAACCACTGGAGCCGAAGGAGGGACTCTCCATACCCGAATATGCCGAAGACACCAGATAACGCAGCTTCGCAAGCAATGGAAGCCTCCCTCTTCCCTGTGCCTAACACCCTCCACAACATACCGCCAACGCTCTCCACCCACAAAAACCAGGTTTACCCGCTCGCAATGCCTTTCCAACCACCAACCCGTCACCTTCCTTCAGACGTGAATGCAAACACAGATGCAAATACCTGAGATTGCCATCACTCTGTCATATTTCACCATGCCACCCTCTACAACATCCTCAAGATTGCTCATCGCACACTTAACCACCCGCTCCATTGTACCACTCCCCACGACTATTAATGCCTGAAAGGACCGGGAGGCCCATACTCCCCACCTCAAACATTTAGATTTAGTCATGTGGTGATGCAACCACGTGTTTCCGGCTCCGCACCCCCATCGGGGAAAAGTTTCCAAACTTTTTATTAATTCGTTAGAGTTCTTATTCGTATCTTCTATTTACATTTGGGTGTTTTTATTAGGCCAATCTTGATTAATAAAGTTTCCAAACTTTTTATTAATTCGTTAGAGTTTTTATTCGTAATCTTTTATTTACTTTTTCATAGGTTATTTTATTTTTATTTAAATTGAGTGTAGGTATAATTTAATCTATTTGGATTTAAATTAATTTTAATTATAACTCAATTTAATAAAGTGGTTAATTAAATTTATTTTTAATTATATTACATTTAGAAAAATGATTAAATAATGATGATTAATAAAGTTTATGTTTATAATGAAAAAATATGTAAGAATAACCCGTCTTATAATGACATAAGTCATATTTTTTTTATATAGTTTTAATTAAAATTATCAAATTGAAATAGAAACTATCTATAATATAAAAATTAATTAATTAAAGTGATGTGATGTTTGCACGGATTTCTAGTTTTAATTTTTTGGTATCCTTATTTCTAGTTTTCACATACATGGTTAAATGTCTTCTTTCAAACTTATAAATCCTTTGTAACCATTACATGTAACTGTTTTCCCTTTGTAGGTTGGATGGATTTTACTTATTACACACTTTGACTTGTTAATCTCATTTCTCAGGCATGTTCCTTCATCTACTTGATCTAACCCAAGAAATAAATATAGATGAAAGTTAACGTGTGCATTCTTGTTTTGGAACTGATACTACACACTCACAACTTCACCACTTTCTCATATACCCCTTTCTCTCTATATATATATAAACACAATTGTTGGATCCCTTATGATAGGGGATGCCCTCTTTCCACCTTATAAATCTTATGTAGCCATTATATTTAAATTTATTACTTAGATTTTGTTATTTTTGTTGTATATATTATTTATATCATTTAATATCGATAACGGTGGCGTAGATGACATTAAATGAAATAATGGATATTTATATCAAACATCAACTCTACTGCAAAATCGTTAGACAAATCAAACAATATGATGTAGATGACATTAAATGAAATAATAGATATTTATATCAAACATCAACTTTACTGTCAAATTGTTGGACAAATCAAACAATATGACGTGTGCATGTTTGAGGATAGAATAAGAATATATATCTACTTATCTATTTTTTATTTCATTACAATTCGATAAAATGCTTATTAATTACACATTACTTCTTTAATATTTATTATTATTATTATATAGTTTTATATTAATAATAAATACACATCATTCCTATATTATATTGTTTTATTTTTAATTTATATCACATTGAAAACTGTATATGATAATTAAAAATATAGTTTGTTTTTATTATTTTAATTAATAATTGGGATAATGAATTTAATATAGAATAAATAACAATATAATTTTTGTACAATATTCATTTAAATTAATTTATTTGAATAAACAATTTAGATTTCTTTTTAAATATACTTGAATATTTTTATGTTTTTTATATAAAAAATATTGATGTTTTATTTCGAAAATAAATATTTAGGAATATTATTTTATAACTTTAAAAATTACCCTTCACAACTCATGGTCAATAAAAACAAATTGTCATTTGATGACCAAAATAAGCCATGAATGACAATTTCACTATCAAATTCAACCCTTCATGGAGATATTAATTTGACTTATGAAAGGAACAATATCTATCTACCATGTAGAGCTTTTACCCATAAAGTTAAAGAATTTTACATTCAATTTGAACACTTTTTTAATGAATAGTTCTAGAACAAGTTATACAATTTGTAAGTTTTAAAGATTTCATTGACAAATTGTTATTATTTTCCCTTTTTAAGTATACGCCATTTTATGAATTTTTTTAAGTACAAATTTTGGTTTTTTCATAAAATTTAAATTACCTAACACAAATAAAGTTTGTTCGAAATTGAACTAAAGTAACCATTTTCATTAACTAAGTCACTTAAAATTAAAATATAAGCTCAAACAAAAATAATTATATACTTAATTTTTAAAATTAGTTGCATTTTGAAACTTGACAATCTTTTATTTATTTTTTAAATTTTGTTGATTTTGAAACTTTTTAAAAATAACAAGCTTTTAAATCAATCTCTTATATAATGTATTATTAGAAAAATATAATCACATATATTATTGAAAAAAATGTAATCATTTTCAAATGAATAATGTCACCAAATTTCTCATTTATAGTTTGAGTTGATATTGAAAGTATCGACATTTAACCTTGTATAAAACCATGAATTGTAAACTTTATCTTTTAAATTAAAAAATAATTATTATGAACCACCATTGAAAAATGCATTGGTATCCTTCTGAATAAATCTTAATTTACACCATAACAACACTATTTTTAATTTTTTAATAAAATAACAATGTTAAGATTTGGTGATAGTATTTAGTGAAGTTAATGATACCACTGGTTGTTACTATACATGTCATAGGAAATGTATAAAGCATTCAAATATTGATTATTTATTGACTATTAGCAATCTATTGATTATTTATTAGTTATCTTTGACCAAATTTTTTTTATAGCTTTTTATAGTTTAAGATTAGCAAATGAATTTTGATATATATATATATATATATATATATATATATATATAAATAATTGGTGCAATTTTTATAATTCTTATTTTGTAATTGTACGGACTTATATAGGGTATTGCACCATCTAGATTTTGATGATATATATATTTTGATTTTGATGCCTAATGAGTAGGGACATATGCTTTGAATTTTGATATTAATGTGCAATTACTTTATTACTGGAAATATTTTCAAAGATATAGATGTGTTTTAATTTTGTAGCTCACATTTATGTCATCATTTAGTACTTATTCTTCATCTATTG
This sequence comes from Pinus tabuliformis, assembly GCA_031772625.1. Taxonomy (NCBI): domain Eukaryota; kingdom Viridiplantae; phylum Streptophyta; class Pinopsida; order Pinales; family Pinaceae; genus Pinus; species Pinus tabuliformis. The sequence goes on from CM062812.1 coordinate 268,698,279, forward strand.
TTGCCATTAATGAACAAAGTTCAAGAGCTTTTGCAACATCACAACTTGCAACATCACATTAATGGGTTTTACTTTATTATATTGAGTCTTAAAATATCAATCTCATATTTAATATATAAAATATTTAACTTCAAGGAAAATATATAAATTTATGTGTGACGGCCACTTCATCATATATTACATTTCTATGTATAAATTTTGCACAAAACATTGGATTTACTTAGGAATGGGTCATACTTATAGTCTTCTATAATTACCCTTTATCAATACAAATTATAATTAGGCTGCTATCTTTTTATTTCTAAATAATTCATTAAAAAACACAATTAACATGTATTACATTAAAAGTACTTTTATGTTAATTTTTTAATATTTGTAATATTTTTTTGAAATTTAACAATTCAAATTGTTTTTTAAATTTAATCATTTTAAATTAAATTTAAGTTTAAAATAATTATAGTTTAAACATATATTAACCTTATAATATATTTTATTGAATATATATATATATGATGATGATGATGATGATGATTGTTAACGTCCACTGAGACCAAATAATGATCTATCGGACCTAAAAAAGACAAATTGTTTATTTTTGATTTAAGATTTTATTCCGATGCTCAAAAAGCTTGGAGAGAAGCCTCCCGAGTTCACTATAATTTTGGCATTGTAAAAGGCTAGAAAGGTCAGTATTGTAGCAAAGGTTGTGAAATTGAGATCTAATGTGGTTGTATGCAGGGCACTCTAAGAGGAAGTGGTTTTCATCCTCGATGCTCTTATTCTCACAAATATGGCAGATCCTTTCCATCCATGGCGTTTTAGGAACTACCCAGCGGCCAGTCTCACTATGGAGCTCATGAGAATTCGTTCTAATCTTTGCTATATTAATTTTCTTTTTTGAGCTAGTTAGAACAGAGAGATACTTTTGATCTTCAAGGGTGGGGTTGATGACCTTCTTATAATAACTTAATTTTCTTTTAGACGCTAAATCTTTCTCACACCACAATTTTTCTTTGAACTTAGAAGTAACAATGTCTTTAATGTTATTTATGTTTTGCAAAGCATCATTCTCATTGATCTCCCAATAGTTTAACCAGGCCCTTGTGTCCTTATGCCATCCTCGGTTAAGCCTTAGGTGATTATGGCTGGAAGTTAAAGCTAGCTTAGGAAGTCTATGATTGTCTATGTTATTGAGCTTGTGCTTGTACATCAGAAACCTAAGCATAGCTAGGCTCTCAATAGAAGAAAGACCTGCTTCTACAAGGAGAATAGGATAGGGTGTATTACTTTTAATTTTCAGGTTATAAGTTATAAAACGCTTCTGGATTTGCTCAATCTTCCTCCATGATTCTCTGGAGATGTTGCAGCCCCAAACTTCACATCCATATAAGATAACAGGAGTGACTAAGGTTTCAAAGAGGAACTTCTTTTTATCCCACATTACGAGGTTTGCTGTTTTACAATTATTTTCAAGACCAAAATAAGCTTTCCATCCCCCATTGATCCTTTTCTCAATGCTATGGTTCCAGTTGAGCTTGTGATGGATATCAATTCCTAGGTACTTGTAAGAATACACTTCCTCCAAGTTATTATTATTATACGTAAAATTAGCGCAAGTGTCCTTTTTTGATTTGATAATCATAACTTTTGTTTTGTCTGTGTTAACAGTCATACCCATGGTAGAGCAGAAATCCTTAAGAAGCTTGAGTTGCTTATCAAGATCAGAAGGGCACCTTGCCAGAAGAACAATATCGTCAGCATAGAGAAGAAGGATAATGACTATCCCAGCTAAGATTGTGCCACCACATCCTGCTTCTTCTAAATAACCTTCGAGCTTATCGATGTAAATGCCAAATAGAGTAGGGGAGAGGGGGCAACCTTGTTTAACTCCGATGTTACACTTAATATCTTTTGACCACCCCTCATTGTTCTTTAGCTTGGCAATTACGTTCTCATATAGCCTTATAGCAGCAGCTCTTAACTCAAGAGGAACCTTTAGCTCTTCTAACCTATTCCAAAGGTTGTATCTAGGAACCGTATCGAAAGCCTTTCTAAAGTCTACAAAGCAGCAGAATAAATTGGATTTATCATTACGACATTCCTCCGCAATGATCCTTAGCGTAACAAGGTGGTCTGTTGTTGAGTGATGCCTTCTGAAACCTGCTTGGCCTTTAGCCCGCTTATCTTCACTTTCAAGCCATGTGCTTAACTTTTTTTCCAGAATACTACCATATAATTTGGCTAAGAGAGGGCTGATCATAATTGTTCGATAATTAGAGGGGTTATTTGTATCTCCACTTTTAAAAATAGGGATGATGAGGCTCTCAGTCCAAGGTTTAGGGAACCCTTGCTTAACAGCTTGATTGAAAAGCTTGTGGATGTGGGGGATGAGGACAGGGCCTCCAATTTTTAAGATTTCTGCCTGGTAACCTTCAATGTCCTTAGCTTTCCCATTCGCGAGGCGATTAACCCCAAACTTAATGTCTTCTAAAGAGAAGACTTCTTTCGTTGTGAGCAGGGTTTCCAAATTATCCGTGACATTAGGAGATTCATAAAGCTTTTTAAGATAAGAATTCCAATCGTGAAGAGCAATTTTATTATTATCCTTAGTCTTCCTAGTCAGAATCTGCCTCCAAAATTTTTTAGGAGCTACCTTAGAGAGGTGTAAGAGATTCTCCTGTCTTTGACGAATGTACTGTCTCTTTTTTCTTTTAATTAGGGCTTTGTATATTCTTATCTTGTCCATTTTAAGAGAATCATCAACAACTTCCTTAATTGCTCTCCTTGCATTCTTACAATCTTTGTCATACCAAGGATTGGTTTTGCTATTTCTTTTATTATTTGAGACTTCAATTGAGAACTTTTTAATAGAATATGAGAGGGTTGTAGTAAAATTATGATATAAGTCTTCTATGTTATCTATACTAGATAAAGGAGGCAAGTTAGTTTTTAATTCATTTAGAAAGAGGTCCTTTTTATTTTTATCAAATATTAAGTTCTTTTGGTTGTAAGTATTATTTTCTATGGGAACTCTATGCATGACAAAATTGAGGGATATAAGTAAAGGCCTATGATCGGAGTCAGGCTCGTGGTCATTTAAGATGTCAAAGTTTATCATTTCGTTGTACAAAGGAAGATCGGAAATAACGTAGTCTACTACGCTGCTACCAAGTCCATGGATGCAGGTCATCTTGCTGGAATTGGGCCACTTTTTTAGACCGTTGCAAATTATGAGATCCTGAGCACTACAGAGCTTGATAAGCTCTGACCCAAACAAATTTTCCCCGAGGTCTTCAGAGCTCCTTTTGTATTTACTAGCCAGGGTAGGGTCTTCGTCTAACCAAAGAGGATTAGGGTTGGAACGATTGCTTAAAACAATAGCTTGGTTACTTGAAGTTCGGGCATTGAAGTCACCTATTAAAAGGATATTACCATCATTCCTTAGGCTAGAAATATCGTTCTCTAATATATATATATATATATATATATATAATCAATATTCAAAAATCTATCTTCCATTTATCAATTGCAATATTAAATGTTTAATTTAACTATAATTAAATTAAATGGCATTTTATATATATAATATTTCTAAATAAAATCGTTTTTATTTAAAATTTTTATAGTTTAATTTATTATTATTATTATTACTAATCATTTTAATTCTCATTTATTTTCTAGTAAACTAAAAAAAATTGAAAATTTCAAAGATATATGAAAAATGTATTTGATATTTGGGCATTGACTAAATAAAAAAAATTCAAATCATGACTTACCCTTTGTTCCATTTGGAGGTTATAGATTTAACGTAGACTCTTAAATTCACATGCTTATGGGTCATCTATGAAGTTATTATCAGTTGGTTGCCATCACGGAGACAAATTTTTGCAGTTGTCTATAATGCGACTTTTTGGAAGCCTTTCGGGTGGGTTTTTCCGGTCAAAATCCGGCAGCAATTTATTGGAATCGCAAGTTTGATAGCTAGTTTTTGCACAATCAAAGTGTCCCAGGGTTTTTCAGGGTGCTGAATCCAAATATGCAGTTAAAAAACCATTTTAACTGCAACAAATCAAGATTTAACCTCAATTTCTTCCGTCCGATTCCGTCACCGGAATGTCCAAAAAATCGCATTATAGACAACTCCCAAATTTTTTACTTAGATTTAGCTGCATTATCTCCACCTAAACAAAATTTATAAGAACTCTATTTGTTCCTAAATTATTTTGCTATTTTAATAATAATTTTTATTAATATAAAATTGTATAAGGCATTGTTCATTCACTCTTGAAAAAAATAATATCTCTCAAACCCATTACCTGCAGCCAGGTGAAAAAAAAACCAATTATCTACGGGTAAGCCATGGTGTTCAGAAACTAGGCAATTATTTTGAGCTTTATGAACAAACGACCCCTGCCGCTTCCTCCCTTGCCAGAACAATAACAAGAATAAAAAATCTGAAGGTTCGATAAGTAAGTCAGTCAGGAGGAAGTTCAATGCTTGAGATAATGAAAATGCAGCCAAAGGAGAAAATAATTGAAGGAAAAAGAGCTCTATGTTGCAGAAGCCAATGGAATAATCATGATTTCAACAGCACCATTACCATGAAAGAGAAGTGTATAACTCAAAACACTCCAATGGGCACTTTTTTTTCATTTCATTTATTTCCAGTTTATTGAACAACCACTGCTACAGCACGGTAGCAAGTGTAGGGCACTCACAACTTCAGATATTCAGAATTCTGATTCTATCTTTGCTCATGCCGTTGAAACTGAAAGAATAAAATTATTTGTCATGGTGTCAGGCACCTCGGAGTCATGAGCAGTTCATCGACTGCACCATGATTTTCCCTTAGAAGAATGCCTGCCCCTCCATAGAAAATACGAATACATAAAAACTCAAACACAAAATTACCAAACCCCTCACATACTCAAACTTGAATAATGAAACAGCCTTTTCTCGACACTTATTCTGCCACTCAGTGCTTATTAACCAGGAGAGGAGCTGTGGCACTCAATGATTATGAACCAAGGTTCCGTTGGTTGCAACCAATTCTATACTCTTCTCTTCAACCCCGTTGACACTTTCTTCAACAGCTAATGGCACAGTTTTAACCTGCCCACAAAAGCACACATCAGACAAAAGCACATTAGCTTCTCCCAGTTTTCCCAATCTAGTGCTAAATCTAGTACTAAACAGGCCAAGATGCCCATGAAACCCACATATCTACAAATTAAGTATTTCAACAACACTCACCAAATTTCTGTACTTTAAGCTGTAAAACATCTCCAGATAGCGGCGTGTCTCTCGCCTTTCAAGTTTTGATACATACTTCCAAAACCCATAAACTCCAGACAGCGTCATTAATCTGTCGGCATAAATCTGCCATGTATACCTGCAAAAGATCCTCTCCCAACATCAGCTTCTGTCACCAATACTGCACAATATAGTATTAAGTTTTAACCTAAAGATTTGACTGTCACTGCTGTCCCCTATACTCACTTTTCATAGATACGCTGTAGACCACCATTAGAGATCTTCTCCCAATGACTGGGATCTGTCTTGCACTTCTCGAAAAAGTCAGCAATGCGTTCAGTTGCAGAAACGCCATGGTAGGGATCAATATGAAATCCGGACACCCCATCCACAATAATTTCAGCAGGACCCCCATTACAGGTTGCGAATGTAGGAAGACCACATGTCATTGCTTCAACAACAGTAAGCCCAAAAGCTTCATAAAGTGCAGGCTAAAACATGGCCAAGACAGAAAACAGTTAGTTCAGTAATGGATTCCATTTTTAGATGAATGATAAATAGAGCCTTCACCAATCTTAATACGTGTAAACTTATAGATAAGAAATTGAAAACTCTGATATGGAACCTTGGGGTGCAGGATCCTAACTTGTTTGAAAGGTGCAAGGAGGAGAAGGCTAACCTGTACAAAGGCACCCCTGGTGTCACAGATGTAGCGGTAAAGCTCACCGTTCCGCACTCTATTCTTTTGTGCACATATCCATCTGAACTGACCATTCAGGTTATACTCTTTAACTAGTCTATGCATTTTTTCAATTTCGGCCACTTCTTCTCTGTCTTTGGACTTTGATGGGTCAATATCACCAGCAACCACGACAAGGTTAACCAACTCCCTCAAGCGTTTGCTCTTTGCAAACCATTCGACCAATCCTGTCATATTTTTAACCCGGTCGAGTCTTGCCATAGAAAAGATAATGGGCTTTTTACGGTCACTCAAGGCACACCTGAAAAAATGGCAAAAACAGTTGTTTTAGCATATGCAAAAATGTCGAATCAACCTTATTTCTATAAATTGTACTCTCTGCTGCCTCCTCTTCCCAATATGAAGAAACATTACAACCATAAAACGAATGACTACTTCATGTAAATAAAAAATCTCTCCTCTAACATTGTAGTGATATACTCCGGAGTCGGGACCTCATGGTTAAGCCTGTTGAACCTGAAACTTAGCCTTACAGACTGAAGTTCGTATTATGGACCTATCACAAATAGTGAATGCACAGAAATGGGAAAACTACTAATATATTGTACATTCTTACTAGGAAAGTTGAGCTTCCCAAGAAGACCATGAAAAGGATATGAATTATCATCATTTGGTTGGCAAACGATCAGTTTTAGCTTTCCCAAGAGATACTCACCAAGAGTAAGATAAATCCAAAAATTCTGAATCAGCATACAGGAATATATATTACAGTACCATGTCCCGAAATTAGCTGAAGACTTGCACACCCTCACATTACTAAAACGTAAATAGTTGATGTAAAAAACAATAGAATGAGAAAGAACAACCATGGAGAGTATCACTTACATATGTTCAGCTGTCTGTTCAGGATTGAACAAGAGTTCCTCAATTGTACCATGTAAAGCAGTAAGGCGATGCTGCTTTTCTGTATAAGGGAAATAAATCTGCATGTCTGCTCCAGGAGAAACAATGTTGAACTTGGGATCAAAAACATCAATTCCATGTACCACACGGTAGAGACCAGGAAGGGTGAAAGCAGTGTGGCTTTCGTACTGTCCAACAGTATCCTTGCTGCAGCAGCAAAGTTATATAGTTACATGTATGTATTAACAATAGTGATAAATTCCAGTTGGTTCAGAATATTGTTTGCAGGTCTGCCATACTCAAAATACAGCCCTGAGAAACAAAATAATAGTTGAGCAGGTTCAGAACCAAAAATTAAATAAAAGTTTCCAGATTCTCTCTATAGGAGGAAAACATCAGACCTTCCTGCAATCTCTTGGTATGTGCTAGTGATAATGAAATCCGCATGGTTCATTGCGATTAGATCTGCAGTAAACTGACAAGAGAAATGGTATTTTTCTTCAAAATTCTTCCAATATATGTCCGAATCTGGGTATTTGGTCTTCTCCAAAGCATGGGCTATGTTGCACTGAGATGACAAAGAGAATATATCTTTAGATTAAAATTTTCAAGGAGAAAATCAATTCATTTTTCAGCTGTAACAGATACAAATGCACAATGGCAAGTGGAAAAACCTGAGTGATTCCTTGTTTATGTGCCATCAAAGATGCTACTAAATTTCCATCACTGTAATTGCCAATAATCAGATCAGGTTGACCTTTCAGCTCCACGGCTATTTCATTTGTTACATCCTACAACAACATTCCAACAATCAAGTTCAAGGAGACTGTGGAGTGGAACCCTTGGCCATTCTGTCACCAAAAGATTTGTACTGATAAAATATTAAAAAGTGCAATAGATGGCATAATTCAAGTAGTTCAGCAACAAGGTTACTGATGCTAATCCTCCAACTCAGGAACCCAATGCCTAATTCTAACCTTTCTACTTCAGAAACATTAAAACTAATTCTAACACTTTCAGGAGAAGGATAACTTTTTATGCGTAGAAATTAGCATCATCTGCATAAAATAAACAAATTGAAGCACACCTAAGAAATTGGAACAAGTTTTTTTTCCTATCCACCATTTAAATAGTTTCTTCAGTCTGTAGCAACTTCCCAAGGATGACCCTTACGTAGGGAAGATAAATAAAAGTCACCATTAGCCATCAACAATTTCCTAGCTACTTTAGGCTATTATTTCCCTTTTGTGAGCAGTTGCACAAGCAATCACAACAAGGAGGGGCGTGAACAGTCTCATAAGAAACAGTTTTACAAATGTGAATGGCCCATATTTACAGGATATGACCTATGAACAACCAACACAATAAAAACTCTAGACATGGTGTAGTTTCAGATCTACAAAACCATCTAGATATAACAATGGCAACATTCTAAGAGCAGTAGGGGTTGAAGAGGGGTTAGTGACATTGTAACAATTTTATACTGCATACAAGAGACGAGGATCAAAGCTAAAGGCTGTGACTTAGTTATGGTGTAGCCACTTTTCCAACGACCAATAAATCTCCAGTGTATAAGCTACCTTGTAGTTGTGATCTCTATTAATATAAGTTCCATATGATATACTTAGGGCACAAAAGAAACAAATTGTGTATGACAATCTGTTTTCGGCATTGTATGGTGTTTCATGTCAAAAACTTTCCTCCATTTTTATTTTTTAATTTACCTTTTCAATTGATTTAAAGCATCGTACACCTTGAACTACACTATTGCTTAAAAGGAGATGTGCATACACACTGGCGCCAAACAAAAAAATTGTCAATTTCAATCTTGACAAGTCATCTTTACCTCCGAAAATCTTTCCAAGTAAGGCCACACATCAAATCGAGAAACCCAGTCGCGCACAACTCCTTTTTCTGTTTTGAAGGGCACCCGTAGAATCCGTGAATGTTGTGTTCCACTAATTTTTTCAAGTCGTTGATTGCATGTTGTCCCGTGAGCCTCAGGGATCAGCCGAGTCACCTTGTAACAAAATTTAAAAATGTTGAATAAAAAAAATAAAATTATACTTCGGAAACCAGAATAAAAGACAACATTTGAACCTTAACATAGAACTTTCTCACACACAGGGCTGTGATCCACTGCTATGTGGGTGTGATGAGGTACTTAAGTCTACTCGTGTGTATAAACGAAAAGTAAGCAATTTACAGATGATGGTCTTACATAATACAAAAACACCTCATTCATCAAACGCTAGAGTTTACATTAGTCATGGTAAAAATTTGATCAATTCAGGTCACTGCTAATTTGAATACAGTAGACATAATGTAGGTAACAGAGCAGCACTTTACCACAATAATCTCAGGCGTAATGTCCAATCCTTGTTGTTTTATTCTCAATAGCATTTCATTCTCCAAGGCGCGACATTGATCAAGTATATACACAACCTGTGCACAAATAAGAAAATGAAATCAGGTTTTTTTTTTCCTAATCTGATAGTCTTGCAGCACAAAACAGTTACAAAAGGATTTCAATTAATACTGTTTTATATTGTTTTAATATCCAACCTGTGGCCGATGTTTACACGGATATATTGCTAAGTATTTTCAATTTCATTGTTAACGGACAAAGCATAGCAAAATTAAAGGACAAGTTCAAAATATCATCAAAAGATGCAGAAAAGATCTCATTGAATGTACATTGCATTTATTAAAATTCTATGTACCTGTCCACCGGTGTCGGGCATTCCTAAAACATTTGCTTGGCCAAAATAGCCATGAGGTGAAAGAATCACAACATTAAAGACCATAGGAACCCTTCCTAGAAACGTTTCTAAATTTGATGCATCAGGTGCCTGAAGGATCTCCAAGAGCAAATGAATCGTATCCAAGATATGTTCTGCATTCTCTCCCCATCCTTTTTCCAATCCCATTTCTTGTAACCTGCCCATAGCAGAGGTAATAACCAGACAAAGGCATTGGCATTTGTTCTCATCTCCTATATGTATAAACTTTGGATCTAGTTTTATTTCCAATATATTCATTCATCTTGAAATCAATCCAGCCATATGAATATATCAAGAAAAATGCTATTTAAACTTATAAATGGAAGCACATGTTAACCTCGATTAAGTCCGCAAATAACTCCTACAATATCAATCTTTTTCTTGCTGTAATATAGACTTGAATAGAAAAAAGAACATATCTGTAATAGAGCAAGTATTTTATATTACTTGTATTCAAACTCTGCATATGGCGTATCCTTGGGGAACTTTTTGAGATGCTCTTCTGCCTTTACCAAGGCTGAGCGTAGCCCGTGCAAACTCTGTATCCTCTCATTGAGCATCAGCTTCTGCAAGTTAAATGGCACACATTATACTTTCCCAATTATCAACATACTACTAATGATAAATTAAGAAGTGCATAAAACCAAGTATAAATTCATTTCTAACCAAAGTAAAACAAAGTCAGTTCCTCTGACAAAATTTCACACCTCAGATTCCATAAGTTACCTGGCTATATACTTAAGCTAAAGGTAAGATTCTATGAATTATCTTTATCCCATCCAGAGTACTTCACATTTAATGCGATGTCTTAAATTTGATGTCAATTTGCTCCCAGAAGTAATATATAAAGCCATGTAAGAATATTATCAGCAAAATTCAAGCACAAGTTAAAAAAAACATAGCCAATGTAGTGGACGAAGGGAAACATCTTGGTAATTAGGTTCCTCTGTTTTAGTTTGAATTGAACTGAGCTTTCAATAGATACATAGATAGTTTTCTATAACGAATTGAAGCAAAAACAAAATATGAGATAGCCCTATGAATTTGAATCAATTCATATTCCATATCTCTAGTACAGCTACGGCTAGCTTTTCTGATATTTGATTTAGATGGATTTTGCATAAAATGCATTTGTGAACTGTCAAACCCACTGATACAATATGTGAACCAAGAAAAGCAAATGACCTGGCCTCGGTATTTGTGCGCTCGAAGGAAATCCAGCAACGGCTGCATGCTTTCTTTGTCACGGAATAGTCTCGAGGATAAATGTCGGTTCAAAAATTGAACTCCATTACCAATGGAGGATGGCTGTGTTGGGCGCGGAAAGGATGCATTGAAAGGTTCAAAGTCTAGCTCCAAGACGTAGTCATGCTTGATACTGCAAAATACAAAGTTCTCATCATTCAGTGAATCTATTTGTGCACCTGCAAATGTATATAGAGAATATGAAAGATAGCACAATATAGTGGAATGTATAGTTTATATCCCTATATATATGCACCTATAGTGGGTGGATGCATTTGCAAGTATCTTTTGATCAGGTTTATTACTTTTTTATTTTGCATAATGCAAGAAAATTGTATAAAAGATTATAAATAAAGAATGTCTACACTCTTTGACAAGTAAGTTAACCAGTTATGAGACTTTCAAAATATCATTGACAACATCCGTACTTGTATCATTTTCCACCTTTATTTTAATGCACCATGGATCCATGATGTAAATCACTACCTTCCATTCACAAGGTGCTCCTTGAATTCCAAATATTCAGCTACAGAAAGCTGTTCAACAGCAAGTTCATCAACATTGACTCGAACATATTCCCACACACCAGGTCTTGGCCGTACAGCAAGAGCAATCCATGGTGGAAGAACAATTGCCTCCTGCAGCATATGTTATATTTCCATAAACAACAAATTAATATGCACACATGTTTTCAAAACAACACTGATTTTGAAATCTACTGCTCAAGGAGATGCAATAATGCAGCATGTATTTTAACCAATGAAAAAAGTCTGACTATACCTGGGTAGACCTCAACACATCTCCAAATAGCCCATGTCGGAGACTTTCAAGTTCATCATTCTTTCCTATAACCTCTTCTAGTCCATCTAATAGTTGATGAGGCTGCAAAATCTTCTTTCCTTCTGCCACATATCTGCAACAGTAAGCCAAAATCAGGTCATCCCTTAAAAACTTGTGGGACTAAATGTCCATTTGGTGCATATCTCCATCATATAGTTTACCATGTCCTAAGTTATATGAACTTATGAACTGTCTTTGTTGGTGACCTTAATTTTTATATATTATAGATTTTTCAATCCTTTAACCCTTCTAATGTTCTTTACTATAGTATCAAAGGATCAAGGACTCTGCAACTATGCAAGAATTGAATTCCTCTAATATGATCAAAGAAGGAAGCTTTTCTTGACATATTTGAGAAAGATATATTGAAAAGTTTAACAACAGTGGTGAGATCAACATTTCTGTTGGCACAAAGATTGTTCTAATTCTGATTTTGAGCTGGTGACACCCAAGACATGAACATAATTCCATTCTTATTTGGTGCCCATGTTCTCCATGTGGCTTGGTGGTTTGCACCATCCATGTCGTAACATTTTCATGGGCATGCTCCTAAACACTCTCTCTTAACTGTAGATCATCTCTCTTTGAGAAAACCCATCAGTTCACCTATGCATGCAAGCATAAGGCAGACCCTACCAGTATATGCATTAGCTCATTCTCAGACAGCTTCAACTGTGAATAAACTCAAATAAGAAAATCAGTATTCCAATACATTTTAAAAATTTTGAAATTTCCAATAAGAAGCTCACAAAATGAGGCAATAACTGAACATTAATGCTGTTCTTTTCCTTTCTATTCTCACGGTTAAAAAGTGCAGATGTTGAGTAGGGTAATGCAGGTCCACTTTTTGAAGTGAGGGAGGCAAAAGCAAATTGCTAGTCATGGTAAGCCTATTGTAAACAATCAATATCAGAATGATCTTATTCTTTAAAATTCCAAAACAGACCGTAGAACAGTTACTACTAATAGACTTTCAAACTTGCATTTAAATGACTGCTTAGCTTCCATTATAACCTTCCTCAGATCCTATGTATGTTCCTGCTACATAATCATTAGTATCTAATTTGCAATCAGAATGAATATTGAATTGGACGGGTGCAATTCCTTATTTCTAATTAATATCCAGCGTTACCACCAAAAACGTGAGATGCATTCTTAACTTAAATCAGTACCTTTGAGTTCCATGAAAAATCATGCGCTCAGAGGCACAACCAGACCAAATACTGCCCAAAATATGTCTTCTTAGTGCTATTAGCCTCAAGAAAAGATATCGACGTCCAAATTCAGTTATCTCATTGTTTTGAGAATAGCTTTTCTCATTGGCCTGAAGGCTTCATCTTATTCTTACGCTTGCTGAGCATAGACACGTCACATTACTCGAGTTCAACCTGCTCTCCCTAGTTTTGACAATGTAATTAAATGGTGAAATGAAAAGTACCTTGGATAGAACATAACTAATTTGATCTGATTAGTTCTAGAAGATTAGAGTCATAAAGTCCTTAAATGGGTGGTAGATGAAGATGTTCCACCTTTAGTTTCTGTATTGGATAACCACTTTATGACACAGGTTGTCATTCAGACATGAACTATGATACTGTCTGAGTTATGACAGGAGCTCAAGAACTTTTGGCCATACAGGAGAGAGTAGTCAACAGGAGAAGGGCACTCTGAAATTTAAGGAAAAACTGTTAAAATATAAAATCCATCCATGGATGAACTTTTGATTAATCTAACACACTCATCTAAACAGATAATTAGTCCATGCCTTACCATGTGGAACGGAAAATGCAATTTTCCAAACCAATATCATGCTTTTTCATTACAAAATCCTTCAGAGAGCTGTCAATCCTATAAATCATGCCCAAAGAGAGAACTTTGAGAGCAATGCTACATTTTTGCCTCCAATAAAGGAAGGAAGAAGGGCTGCTCAGGGCCAAAAAAGAATATAACTGTTCTGTATTAAGTATGGCAGTAACTCTGAAAATCCCACAATAGAAGACAAAAAAAATCCTATCTTACCTATAATGTAAGTACCGATGACTGAAAAAGAACAATATTTTGCTCTGGAAAGACAATGCAATGGTAGAGAACCCACAAAATGAAAAAGAGTTGAAACAGGGATCATAAAGTGAAAGCCCATCCTGTTGATTTCATCACTCATTACGCCCAATCTTACAAATTGGAAATTCATTTCTCCAATAAGCAGATTTTACAGTTAAAGATGAGGTAAGTGGTCAATTGCAGTAAAAAACGTGGAGCCAAAAACAAAGTTCTTACAAATTGGAAACTCATTTCTCCAATAAGCCGATTTTACAGTTAAAGATGAGGTAAGTGGTCAATTGCAGTTAAAAACGTGGAGCCAAAAACAAAGTTCATAAAATGCTGGAATTGTGGACATAAACAACGGGATTGATCCCTATTGGACGAGTATCAGGCCCAGGTTTACATCGGTCTGGCTTAGTAGTATCTACAAAGAGATTTCTCCAAAATAAAAATATTGAAATGCTTGAATACCTATTGTAAGAAGAGCAGCCAACTAAAATAATTACAACCCAAGAGGTAATTATTTGAACGGTTTCATAAGTACAACAGAACAACCCCTGTAACTTGACCCCAGTTACAAATTACACCTAGCAATTGCAACCAGCCTAAAATTGATGATAACCACTATTGAGCAGTTTGGGTATAGCCATGTCAACCAGCTGCAACCAAGGTCAGCAAGGTGACTGATCAGACCTTTTTCCTGTATGGGGGCATGTCAAACAAAAATTCTGAAAACAAATCCAGCATACTATACCCACTAAAGTTACACCATACAGCCCTGAACTTCTCTCTGCATCACCCTCTCACAATGCCTTGAATCTTCAATGCCCAACAAAAGTCGCAAAACCCACAACTAATACCAAACACTTACAAACTCAACAGACAGCCCAAATCATATTCTCAAAAACCTTCAAAGCACATAAAATACCCAATACTTTATACACCCATGAACTCCGTCCTCGGACTCCAACTCTTAATACCACTCAGACTACACAGTTGCATTCATGCAGGAAAAGGCAGATATTGAGAAATTATAAGTTATTCATATCTCATGGCCAGAGGCATTCTGATCAATCTCTCATCAGGGAAGAGTGGCGAGAATTACCTTGAAAGCAGAGAAACTATTTCATTGCGGTGTTCAGAGAGCATGTCCTCAACACGCTCTCGTGAACTCAGTGCATGGGTGAGCGTTGCAGCAACCATATTTACCTTTACTTTTATATTGATGTCAGTACCACCAATTAAAAGGAAAATTTAACTGTTATTTGCTGTTGCCTACTAGCCCTTCTACAATGCCGATGGATCCTCTGATAACATAATTCAATTCTGTACACACTGGAATTACAACACAGACACTCCTTGAACTTTTGTGAATTATAGAGGCAGGGAACTTCAAAAGAGATTGACGAATTAACAGAAACACCTTCAATGAAAATAAGAGCTCAACATTGCAGGATGTGGCAACAGCTCGGATAAGGAGTGTAGAAGAACAGAAGAGCAGCAGGGTACTTATATTGTCTAAGAAGATGGTTGGTGAATTAAACTTAAAGCATAAGCAATCACTCACAAACCATGAGTCAAAATCAGGTAAGGAAATCAGTTCATTTGCTGGCCTTCTCTACATTATTCACCGTCTGTCAACTCAGCTGAGCAGGTGCGAGTCTCATACGAGGCTGTCCACGTCGGATTTGGTGTAGCACTCAAAGAAGTGCATTATGACGATGGTAGCCTGTCCAAAACAGTGTTTTGGTAGCCTAGCCCCTGGATTTGGGAGATCACTGAAGATGGTAACACGTTCACGTAAATGTGGTAAAGGATGGAATTATGGAGCCTTTTTAAAGAGTTTCCATGAGCTTTGTTGCACTAATTCCTTCAGTAAATTCCCTTTTTAACTATACTTTCACGGTAAATTAAGTTAGTGATACATGAGAGAAAAGCTAAGGAAAAAGTGTCATGAGCGAAAGAAACGCTGGATACAAATGGTATATGGTTGGTTTGATGTTCAAGAGAGCGCTACGGCCGTAAGTTAATGAAGTTAGTGATACATGAGAGAAAAGCTGAGGAAAAAGTGTCATAAGCAAAAGAAAAGCTCGATACAAATGGTATTGGGTTCGTTTGATGCTCAAGAGAGAGCTATGGCCGTAAGTTAATGAACACCAGGGTGCTATGTCATTATATTGTCCATTAGTATAGCACTGTAGTAAGGAGGCAAAGTAAAAAGATGAGTTTAAGGCCAAGTTGTGAGATCATGTGTCTAGCTTGATGCTCAAGGGAGCATTATGACACTAGATGCTCAAGGGAGCATTATGACACTAGATGTTCAAGGGGGCACTATGGCACTAGACTAAGGTGTAGATGGGTGACATGGAGTGCTAGCGGAGATAAAAATTAAGTTTTGAACCATAAAACTAGATGTGTGTCACTATCTTGAGGCTCAATGGGGTGGTGTGTCACTAGACTAAGAGCATTATGACACTAGATGCTTAAGGGAGCATTATGACACTAGATGTTCAAGGGGGCACTATGGCACTAGACTAAGGTGTAGATGGGTGACATGGAGTGCTAGCAGAGATAAAAATTAAGTTTAGAACCATAAAACTAGATGTGTGTCACTATCTTGAGGCTCCATGGGGTGGTGTGTCACTGGACTAAGGACTAGTGGAGTGATACACTTGCTAGAAAAAGCAAACTTGCAACAAAAACTTGAGTTAATGTCTTTTCCCGGAGTGTCGGTTCATTGGAATGAGGAGTTGGGGTGACTGTATCACTGGGTTTACCGTTAGTGTTCCCTTGTATTAATGGGTTGAGAAACAATGTTTAGTCAAGATTAAATTCCTTCTTAAGGGGCCTCAGGGTTCACAAAATGCTTATTTCAGCTTGGGAAAGGTCAATCAATCTTTGAAGCTAAATTATGAGGCCTTGACTAAGTGGGGACCCTCAAATTCCTTGTTATAACCTTAAAAACCACCTCTATGTGTCTTATAGGATCTCGTCATATTCCACATTGAGACACTACAAGAATTTCTCTTGTCAACATACTTTTGAGCATGGTTGTGACCACAAAAACTAGGAGAGTGTGACAAGTCGTAGGTTGTACCACTTGTAGAACATGACGATCATGCATTGCACTATTGTCAAACAGTGATCGTTGTCTCAACCTCCAAAATTGACAATCCTGAGGAGAAACAATGTGGGACTTTAGTTACACTTCATGTGCATCACCAATAAACTAGCTTACCGACTCAGTCTCACCCAGTGCACTAAAGCATTCAAGCACATCCACTCATCCTAAAACTACCTCTTCTCCATTTATATAATGAATGCCAAGCCAAGGGAAAGAGGAGGAACGAATCAAGTTTATGTTGAGGAATTTTCAAGAGAAGCCCTAGGAGAGACAAAGGCAATAAACCAAAGAGGACTACTTGGGAGCTAAGGTAAATTTGTTTTAAGTACTACATTGTTGCTACTGATTAATACAAATGGATCTATGCCATTTTTCCCTTCCTTAACTATTTTCTAAATTCGTGAATGATAGTTTCATGATTGTATTTTTTGTATGTGTGCTTATGTGGTTTCATTAAGAAGGATAAAAGTACTTTATTCCTAAAAATCTATTTGGTGCAAGTACTTTGAAAAAGCGACTGTTGTTTACTGTGTATAGGAAGCAGCTCATAAAAGATAAAACAATGGATCTATGGAGCTACACCCACTAAGGACATAGATGGCATTTATCATTAAAAGTGTGCACCCTGATTACCTCTTTTTCATTTGTATATCTAAACAAAATGCTTGCCTCAATTCGATTTATTATCTACATAGTGTTTTGACCCCAATATGCCTCGATTTAATGGAAAACTTGAGGGAGGATTCACCTATCCATAGGTGGGGTTCTTTTCCATGGTGGAATCAGCGACTCCACTAGGAAAATAACTTGTTCTCTTTCTCCAAGAGTTCATCCTCTTGCACCTAGTTTATCCTTCAGTCTTTGGATAAGTTGTTTACTTGTTTGGGTTTGATTTTGCATTTTAAATTTTGGATTTTCCATGTCTTATTGCATGGTCATTGGATGAGTATTCACACAGCCACAACTAGTCATGGGTTGGACTATGTTTTAGTCACAACCACTTGACAAAGGTCGCTCTATGGCACACTACCTGAGCGTGGCCGCTCTTATAGGTGTCTGATAGGTATCTTCCCAATTCCTAGATTGCATTGTTTGCATCTTATTTTTTTCCTGAGTTATCCTAACTAGACTTGATTTATTGTAAACCCCCTTCATTGTATATTTTTATTTCTTCTTTTGTTCAGAAGCATATTTGTTTAAAAACACATGAAATATAGATATTTCTACATGATCCTCATTAGTTTGGTTTTTGTTTGAAGTTGATGTGAAAAGGATTGAGTGTTTTCAATCCTTCAAGAATCTATTTCCCACTTGAATGTTTTTTCTACTTTTCTATTTTTATTTTCTTTGTTTGAGTTTACTTCCACGCATGCACATTGAAAAGTTTAAAGTTTTGGCTTTGTCATTGTGATGTAGTTGGTTGGAGTTATTTTTTGCTTGACTTAATGTTGTCTATAGAATGTTTGTCTATTTAGTCAAACCTATACTTATCTAGAATTCCCCACAAACATATTTCATTTTTTATTTGTTTGTTCAAAAGAGGAAAAATGCAAAAGAAAATTATTTACATTCATAGTTACATTTTGAAAAATTGTTTTGCATTAATTATTGTATACATTGGAAATATTGCATTTAGGTGTTGTTTATTTTTAGTTTGAACATAAAAATAAAGAAATACTCCTCCCTACCCTAGATAGATTTCTTTGAATTTAAAAGATTGCATCCTTTTCCATTCTTTAGATTTTATCTTGTGCATAAAGGAGTCAAGAACGTCACTTAAGTTGAACGCCATTACCTTGTTGAGTAAAGAACAACCTTTAAAAGAAACACTAATATTATTATTTTATTGGTACACCAAAAGTATCTTAGGATTTTAGGGTCTTGGATTAGGTTGGAAAAGACACTCTCCAAGATCATCAAACAAATAGTAGAATCTTGAGTTAGGGAGTGCAAATCCATTTGCAATCAGATGTTTCCAGGGAAACCCTTCTAACACAATGATGAAGCACTAGGTCACACCAGGACCATGGGAACGATAACCTTTCTTCATTTGGTCTCAATTTTATGGTATAGGGGTCTATTTCAGGGGGTTGTAGGCTCGATATGTTGCCTTTGTGTGTGGACCCAACCCACGAATGCTCCCCTAGGCTAGTTGATTGTAGGTGGTAACCATAATGGCCATTAAATTAGGGACCTTATATAAGTGATGAAAAGTGGGGCATGCTTGCTATACCGGGGAGAGACATTATTTATTACTCACTCATATCCCTTAGATGGTACCCACATTGGTACCCACATTTTATGACAAGTACTTGCACCAATTGTTGAGTTATTAAGTAATAGGTTATTGTAACTATCCCTTCCACATATTCATGGTTGACTTGGGCCCTCATCAACCAAGCTCCAACCAAGAGAAGACCCCTCTGATATATTTGGTTTGATTGATGTTTCTCTCTTAGGAATTTTTAGAGCATTCTCTTTGGTTTTGGTCAACGTCGACTCTAGCCTTTTACCTTTCTTTTTGTTTCCCTCCAACTCCAACATCGTGGCTAAATCAATAACCCATTGGTCGGGGCGGCAATGTGGTTTCTCTCCAATTGCGAGAGAACCATTGGCTATTCATAGGTGAGTATGGTTACTGAATCATACTCCCTTAGATCACTCAGATCACTCTACTGCACACACCACTTATTCAAGATATGGTCTTGAAATTGAGACCATATGTGACAACATCTTTCCCAATTTCAAGCCTCCATTAATAGACCCATTTGGACCTATATTGTAACGAGTCCACCCGATTGTGCTAGTTTTTTTTTTTCTCCCGCCACCTTGCCATGTCGGGAATGTCAGGAATTACTAAGATATCTCACATAAGAATGCCCCTACCACCTATTACTACCAATATGGTATGAGCCACCTCGTTCCCTCCCTTAGCTTCACTAAGTGGGATCAACACTTCCACTACTCTACCTATTACTCATTCATTCTCTATTTGGGGATAGATACGTTTGTCATGCTTCCCAATTGTGATTGTTTCTGCTCTCTCAACACTAATATCATCGATGGAATCACCTTTCTTTACCTTCCCTCAATTTGGAGGTTTTCCCTTTACAACCAATGGAAGTGGACCTTATACAAATTTATTTACTGTAATCCCATCCTTCTTCATTGGTCCCCCACCCTCTTCTCCAAACATCCCAATGGGATTAGGACCTCCCACCAGATGGTTGGGGGTAACACTACTCACTTGCGGAAGTAATGTATTTGAACTCACACCTATTATGGAAACTCACCTCCATTTAGGGACAATCTAATAGCTAGGGGTGCCTTTACCCCTGACACCTTTCCCACACCCAATGTGCATCCATTTGGGAAATTTTCAAGCTTTAGACACCCTTTCTATAGTAGAGCCAATCCCATCAACACCTTTCTGACTTGGGGAAACCCACAAGGGAACTTCTTTCCTTATGGTCATACTAGCATTCCCAATTTCTCTTACTCGAGGTTTCAACCTCAATAGATGGTCCCTACAACACCAAACTACTATCCTACCAACACACCCAGTGCTCAACATTGATTTACCAATGCACCTACCTAGTCTTTTTCCCTCTCCCAATTAACCTTACTTGCATCCTTGGAACTTCTAGCCTTGGAAAAACTAACCAATTATCCCATTTTTCATAATATGCTACGGCCAACCATGCCACATAAGGTCCCTTTCAACATACCCAAATTCAATGACAAACTAGGTGAGAACCTCGAAACACACGTAAGCACATATCATTTGTGGTTCTCATCCAACTTCATCATTGATAATAACATCCATCTATGCCTTTTTTAGCAAACCCTCATCAATGATGCCAACAAATGGTACATCAAGCTCCTTAGGGATTCATATTGGGATATTACCACACTTGCAACAACCTTTCTCACTCACTTTCAATTATCAATTTACTAAGTTATCGAGACAGACATTCTATTTCATTTCCACCTAGATACCTCCACCCACATCTTGGACTATGTCCATGAGTGGAGACAAAATCCATGCCTCTTGCCCATAGAAATACCCGACCACCTCTTACAGATTGGTTCACCCAATCCATACTCACCCAGGTCCTCCATGATGTAGCCATGGTTTGCACCACTACTAAGGATAAATCCAACCTGTGTGACCAACACCTTGACTTGATTTATTCTCAATCGACGTTGCATGAAATTATCCCCAATGTTCCAAGGATTAACACCAATCCTCCAAACCACAACCTAACTACCACACTGACAATCTTGTGGGGTCAATCTCAGTTGATCTTATAGACCAATTGGATACTCAATTGAACCACATGACAATCAAGTCCTTCATAATAGCCAATGTGCCTCCTACTCCTCCCTCTTTGACACTTGTAAAGGTTTCTAATATTCATATGGTTTAGTCCATGAACCAAATGAAATCTCATCAACTTGGAGGCCATAAGAAAAAGAACAAATCGAATAACCAACCTTTCAAGAAGAATGCCATGCAAATGCAAGATGTTGCACCAACGAGCATAAATGGAATGCAAGGTGAAATACCCTTTCAAAATATGTAGTGAATACCACTCGACTCATTCATGTCCTCGCATGGACAAGATCCATTGCTACTTTTACCAGTGGGGTGACCCTTTTTAAAAACTAGGCTACCTCTATAAATTCTACTTTTATCCTATTACTTCTAGCTTTATTCTATCTCTCTAAATTCATTTTTTCTATCCTAACCTACCCCTTACATTTACATTCTACCTTAATCTTTTGAAGTTTAATCATACCCCCTCCTCCTCCCCACCCCTAATATTATCTATCTTTAACTTATTATACACGATATATAAGCTTATATATATATATATATATATATATATATATATATATATATATATATATATATATAAATATAATCCTAAATAACACCACTGATGTTATAAGTTAAAGAAATAAAATAATATGATCCATACACATAATAAAGTGATGGGGATAAAAAAATAAATACATGGGGTAAATCTTAAAGATTACTTAAAGTGAATTCTATTTTAAAACATAATTTTTTTTATATAATGATAATAATCAATTATGTAGGGATATGGCTATTTCCTAGCTTTAAGACATTCACATGTGGGAAATACTATTGGGATTCAAAGAATAACTAATACGCATACATTTTTCTATCCAGCATGTTTTCATCAATCTCATTAATTTTCAACCTTTAGATATATTGGGCTCCAAAATCACATTTCCACTCCTTCATGACTCTCCATCCAATACTATATTTAATCATCCATCTTTATCTTCCTAATTTTTCTCTCTGATTTGATAAAATTGGAAAATAATTGATATTAAAGTTAGACGCTAAATCTATTCCTATTTTTCTAGGGTTTTCCACTTTTCTAGGATTTTGACATATAGAGATTAATTTAAGATACAACTTTAACATAAGCATGAATTCAATTTAATTTTGCTTGTTTTAAATAAATTTTTATTTAAAAAAAAACCTAATTATCCTAAAGAGAAGTAAACAAAATGTATATAAAAATTCCAAGAGTATTTCAAGAAAATGGTGATGTAGCTAGATAAGAAAATGAAGTAAAGAAAATAACATATATTATTTAATGTTGAAATCATCATATAAAATTTATGAAACTAATCCTCATTTTTTATATAGATTATCTAAGGCGATTGGTTAGACCTAGATTAAGTTATATAAGCAAATAATAGATGAGCATAACAAAGAGGCAATTGATGATCAACCAAGAACAAAAGAAAGATTAAAAGTAAAAACATTTAAAAACCCCCCTTTACAAGAAACGTGAATCGTATTGGATTATAACAAAAGCTAATGTTAAAAAGTGTTTTACTAAAACCTTGTAAAAACACTATTTATACACACAACCCCACCTCATAAAGTTTTCAATTCATGTGAGTGTTCACTCCACACGTGTGAAACCCATCGGACATAACACACGGATAACTCACCATCAATTTCACATCTGATATAAATGAGAGTTGTGCATTAAAGACGACGCCGACTATTACATATTTAATGCGCCCTGACATGTGGGGGCGATAGCGATATATAACGCGCACCGTCATGACTGGAGGAAAAAAAAAAACGGCGCGCGTTATATTTCGCTATCGCCCCCACATGTCAGGGCGCATTAAATATGTAATAGTCTATGAAATAGGAATTGCCGCCTTTGGATCCCATCACATCCCAACTCTCGAACAAATTTTTCTCTCTCCTCGCAATTGGATGGACATAACATTTGCTTATTAAAAAAATGTTTATTTTATAAAGCTAAAAAAACATATTAATAAATCAATATTAATATTATTCATGTAAAGGCCTAAATGATTAGTAGGTTCATTTAGAAGGAAACTTGTAAGTGTTGAACGGTAATTTTGACTTCGTACATATCGTTGAGAGTGGTTGAGAGTTACTCCACCTGAATACTATTTTTTAAATGATTCGTAATAAATCAGAGGTAATTCTAATACCTTGATTAACTAGTTGATTTGCTTCTTTGATGATGATGATGATGGTGGTGATGGTGGTGGTTAATGTCTACTGAGACCAAACTTTGGTCTATCAGACCTAAAGAAACGAATTATTTAGTTTGATTTAAGATTTTATTCCTATGCTCAAAAAGCTTGGAGAGGAGCCTCCCAAGCTCACTATAATTTTGACAACGTAAAAGGCTAGGAAGGTTAGTATTGCAACAAAGATTTTGAAACCGAGATCTAATGTGGTTGTACACGGGGCACTCTAAGAGGAAGTGATTTTCATCCTCGATGTTTGTATTCTCACAGAGATGGTAGAACCTTTCCATCCATGGTGTTTTAGGAACTGCCCAGCGACCCGTTTCACTATAGAGCTCATGAGAGTTCCTTCTAATCTTGGCTATATTAATTTTCTTCTTTGAGCTAGTTAAAACAGAGAGATACTTTTGATCTTGTAGGGTGGGGCTGATGACCTCCTTATAATATCTTAATTTTCTTTTAATTGCTAAATATTTCTCACACCACATTTTTTCTTTGAACTTAGAAGTAACAATAATTTTAATGTTATTGATGTTTTGCAATGCAACATTCTCGTCGATCTCCCAATGGTTTAACCAGGCCTTGGTGTCTTTATACCAACCTCATTTGAGCCTTAGGTGGTTTTGGCTGGAATTTAAAGCTAGCTTAGGAAGTCTATGGTCTCCTATGTTATTGAGTTTGTGCTTGTACAATAGAAGCCTAGTCATAGCTAGGCTCTCGATAGGGGAAAGACCCACTTCTATAAGGAGAATAGGATAAGGTGTGTTGCTTTTAATTTTGAGGTTATACGTTATAAAACGCTTCTGGATTTGCTCAATCTTTCTCCAAGATTCTTTAGAGATGCTACAACCCCAAACCTCACATCCATATAAGACAATCAGAGTGACTAAAGTTTCAAAGAGGAACTTCTTTCTATCCCACATTACGAGGTTTGCCATTTTACAATTATTTTCAAGACCAAAATAAGCTTTCCATCCCCCATTAATCCTTTTCTCAATGTTATAGTTCTAGTTGAGCTTGTGATGAATATCAATTCCTAGGTACTTGTAGGAAGACACTTCCTCCAAGTTACTATTGTCATATATAAAATTAGCGTAAGTGTCCTTCTTGGATTTGATAATCATAACTTTTGTTTTGTCAGTGTTAACAATCATACCCATGGTAGAGCAGAAATCCTTAAGAAGTATAAGTTGCTTATTAAATATATGTGAATAAATTTCATATATTCAAATTTTCTTATTATAAAATAATTTTTGCATAATTTTATTGAAAGAAATTAAAATTTTTGACTTGTTCACATGAAATACATTTCATATTTTAGGGTTCTTTTATAATTTGAAATTTATTACTAATGTTTACTGGAGATAAAAATCAAAGAACAATTAAATTAATGTATATAAGATATCCAATACATAAATGGTTATATTCTAGGGAGATATTGATGAGTTAAGAAAAAATAATTTATTCATTTCATTTTTTATCACCTTGTAGAAAAATAATTCTATCTTTTCTTTTATGATGAAGGAAAATAAATTCGAAAGAGATTAAACAGTTGAACATAGATAATTCAACAAAGGGATATTTTATTTTGTTAAACTATGTGGAGTTAAGGAGAAACCATTAATGTAATTAATAGTTATCTCACGGTTTATATGTGAGGTTACTAAACAAAATATTAACTAAGTCTCATAAAGATAGAAAGATTGTAAAAGATCAAAGAAGGGGATGTTAGGCTTTGGTCATGAAACCTTATTGTTTGAAGGCATATTGTATAGGTTGTGTTGTTGGCCTGCTTCATTATGACAATGGTATTTTAATATATGTTGTTATGATTCATTATGTTTTCTTATATGTGTTCTTGTTTATTTTATATTCATATTTACTGGTAAACGTGAATGATTTATGATTTAACCTGATCATACAATTAATCTTTCATACATATTTGATTTAATCCTTTCTATTTGGAGGGTTTAAATTAGAATTTGAGTGACATGTTGCAGGTAAGAATTATACTAATACATGATATCTATGATTTATTGGCATGTTACATTTGAATACTAATACATACTAGTTATTGTTTTATTTTTCTTTTTACTTTGTTATTTTTTACTTTATCTCCTTTTATTGGCATACATGAATGATTAATAATGATATGACATGATCACATTGTTAATCTTTCATTCATATTATTAATTTAATATTTCTTAAATGTATACTATTTAAAAATATTTAAGTCACCACTCTATTTTATTTGTTGCATATTGAAATGATATAGATACATGATATGGTATGATTTTACTGCACATTTCAATTGGATATATATACACCAACATGTTCTAACTTTTCTTATTTCTTTTTTGTTGTTATTCTAACTTTAATTTCATTTCTAACCATCATGTTATGTATGGATCATGATGCATGTTTGAAATTTACATTTTAGTCATTAATGATTTATTTATTTAATAGGTTTCACATATTATAAGTCTTTACACCTAAATTTTCTTAAAATATTATTTTACAATTAGGCCTATCATTAATTTAAGGATATTATTATCGCAATATTTTTATTTCTTCGTAGATAACATCAAACACACGGAATACCCCTTATGGTTGGAGAGGACCAGTCTTCAACCTAAAGTGGGAGGATTGTAACATCCATTGGTTGATTTTCATGTAAAAATATATAATACCAAGGCCATGGGACATGTATTCCAAGATTAATGTTGGGCAAAACATCCTAGTGGGCGTTCATTTTGGTTTATTATGGCTAAGGAAATTGGAAAAGGCATTGAAAAGGAAAAGAGGAATTAATTGACATTTTATTTATGAAAATAAAGGAAAATAGGAGAAAAGGAAGGTGAAAGGTCACAGGTTGCATGTGAGGAGGAAATTGAAGGAAATAGAGGAAATGGAAGAAAAATGAGGCCTCAATAATAAAAAGGCTTATGAGGATTAGTTCATGTCTTTTATCAGTTTTAGCTTGGAACTCTCTTCTATTATCTCTCTCACCCACACTCTTGCACACTTAGAGAAATCTTGGAGCATTCTCGAAGCACATTGAATTTGGAGAAAGAAGGCAAAGGAAAGTAGGAAACTGCAAGGGGGCAATGAGATCAACAATTATAGTTGGATTGCATGCATGTATCAAGATGCATGTATGGTTTCCTCGCTAGTTTTGGCATGTATGGTACATGCATATGGTTTCTTGTTTCTGAGTTGTCATTGGCATGGAGGATTTCCTGGATTGACAATGGTTTTTCCTAGCCTTTCCATTTCCTCGATAGCCATGGTGTTGTGGGTTTTCCCATTTGATTTTATGATTGGTGCTCATGTTCCTTATGGTTGTGGGTTGAGTTATTAGTTCATGGAGCCTTGGCTGGATAAATGTTATGGAAGCCTCAGAACAACCTGGGTTGAGTTACTAGTCTTGGAAGCCCTAGTTCGACAAACGCTCTGGAGCCCTTGGTGGGTTGAGTTATTGGTCCTGGAGCCTTGGTTGGACAAATTATCTGGAGCCCTACGACAACTGTGGGTTGAGTTACTAGTCCCCAAGTCGGGTTGGAACAAATGCTCTGTAGCCCTGGACAACTTGGGTAGAGACCGATTTAGTGATGGTTAGTGATGTCCGACCGTGAGGTGGAATCAATGATTGAGGATTGAGGTGGTTTGGCTTCTGGAAGCCTTGGTTTGGTTTTTCTTGGTTTATTCCATGAGATCCCACATTCATGCTTGGAATATGGCATGGGGGTAATTGGCTGAAAGAAAGATTTGGTTCAGCCCAATTTATGGCCGGGTGGTACGTGGAAGTCCCTGACTTTGTTGGAATTTTCATATGTTAATAAGAGGTATTTTATATTGTGATATATGATAATATGTATTGATTGTGATGGTGATATTATGGTTGAGTTACCATACATTATGTTCTAGTCATTTGTTAATTATATGTTGGTTATGTGATGTATACTACTTATGGATCTTGAAATGTTTTGATGAATGTATGAATGTTTGATGAATGCATGGACTAAAAAATGTTATTGCAACTATTATGAGAGGGTATTAGACCTTCTTGGTGAATCTAAGATAAGTTTCAAATCCCTATGCTTAGATATGCATTCATGACCTGTAGATTACATGTTCGCCATATGTTTGACGAAATATTTGTCATGGTTAGGCTTGGTTAGGTTAAGTCCTTGATAAATTTTTGTGTTATAGGATTTGTCTTTGTGTCATTTATTATTTTCAGAAGTTTCATCGATTTCTGGGCAGTGATATGGAGTTTAGCCCTCAAAAGGTGGCACAAATTCTACAGTTGCAGACACATAACTAGGAAATTGGGATTGCGGTCACTACCTTGTAGGATTATGCATGCGACTAGAGGCCTATAGTCACATGGATGCAGGCTTATGCATGTGACTGGCAGCCCAAGTCAATGAAAAAGCAAGTTAACTCAACAGTTGGGCACTTGGAGTGGTTGGTTAGCCCCTAGGGGTCTTGTAGCTCATGAGGAAGGTCAGTTTGGTTTTGGTTTGTCGATTCCACTTCCTTAACTATACCTAGGAGGTTGAGTCATTTCATAGTAACTCTTTGTCACAAGTTTACCTCGGTAGACTGGTGAACTTGGGTAAATGTGGGAGGAGGGTGGTTACATATTGGTATAAGAGCATGGTTCAATACTTGGACTGGATGGGCTAGATGTATGTTGTTATGCATTCATTGTCATGGTTATGGTTATGCATACATAGTAGGTCATACATGCATTGTGGTGGTCATTATGCAATTTGTGTCATCATGATGCTAATATGTTGGCTGAGATAGAACATGAGATGTAGATCATCAGAGTGAGGTTGCAACACTAGACTTTGGGGTAAGAATAGAGCATCATACATGTATATGTGTTTGCTTATGTCGTCTATTTGGTTTATCTAACATTGAGATACATTGAGGTATGTGTTTGATTATGTCATCTATTTGGTTTATCTAACATGGTCTGTTTATAGGTTTTTTGAATGTTTTATTAATTGCATGACATGATTATGTGTCTATAAGATTGCATGAAGGAATGATCTTGATTTAAGACAATTGTACTAACACAATATGTGTTGAGACTGTTGATATGTACTTGAGTGCAAGTGGGTGCTAGTTGTAGTATTATGATTAATGACTATGAGTTGATTATGACATGATTATTAATCTTGGTGAAGTCTGATTTCAAATTAATAAACATGATGTCTTGATCTTTGGAACATGTGATTGACATGTGTGAATAGTTGTAGGGATACATGCTTGGTATTAACATGACAAGGTAACAATTGATTTGTTTATGTAACTAACAACTAGGTGATGTGATAGTGCATAATAAGATTCATTTGCAGCAAGGAAAATGATTAAAGAAAGGAATTGGGTGAGAATTAATTGGGCTACGTTTGGAGACCATAATTCCAAATGAATGAGTGCTTTGCATACAGAAAGTTTTCTTAACCTTGAATTTCATTTAACATTATGTGGATATGTGCTATATTCATGAACATGTATTTGACAGGTATAACAGATGTTTTCCAATTATGGTTAGAATCTTCAAGGAATTGGAGTCCCTTAAGAGATGATATATGTACGTGTTCAGTTACAGGTCAACGTGTTGGGTACAACAAGTTAAGGTAACTGGTATATTGTTATATTTATTTATGCACTGACAATTATGTGTTTATGGAAATATGATGAAGGGGATTGCATGGAAAAAGACACTGCTATGAATATTGAAGAAGGCTCAGGTTGAGCTTTCCCTTGGAGGCATTAGGAACCCACGAGGATTGGGTCATGGTGTTTGTTGCTAGTTTTGTGCTTTCAGTATTTTGTGATTTGTTTGTGCTTGATTTGCAATTTTGTTTATGCCTGGTGCATGGCCATGCCACTATTTTTGTGGTGTTGTATTGTTGTTGGTTTTCCATGGTTTTCTTCTTGTTTGTTTCTTGTTATTGCCTTTTATGTTTTGAGAGCCTTGGAATTGGTTTGGGAAGGAAGAAAGTTAATGGAGCTCGGGGGGAGTTGAATGAAACCCAACAGGTAATGTAAGACCCTGATGAAGCTGGTGCATGAGTAAAGGGAAGTTGAAGGCAAGAATATGACAACTAGTTGGACTAGTTAGGTCTATTAAGGAAAATGGATAGTGGAAAGACAGCCATGAGAAAGGTAATAAGAAAGGTAAAGTAAGTGGATTTGAGGCATCAAATGCCTTGGCTATGTTGGGAACTATTGTTCTCAATGTTGTGCATGGATAAGGAAGTTCTCTTAACCTTAACCTTATGATATCCAGTAATTATGTTGTGATTATGATTATGATGATGTCTATATATGTATATATGTATGTACATATGTTGTTTTCTGACAGGGTTGTCAGGGATCATGATTGTTTTATGTTGATGTTTATATGCATATATGTATGTATGTATGTTTTTTTCTGGCAGGATCATTCTTGTGGAGGAATGCTGCTTATGTAGGTAAATGGAATGAAGAGGTTCCTGGTTTATGAGGAAACAAGTGGGCAGAGTATACCTAACAAATCTATGAGGCTAGTATCATGTGGATATGAATTGATATTATGTGATTATACTATGTCTATGTTTATGTTATGGATAGGTTATGCTGATGGATACATCAACTGAATGAAAGTAGTGTGATCTACGACATGCAAGGACAAGCATGAATAATGGAAAGACACTAGAAGTAAGGTTTCTTGGTAGAGTTTGTGTGTGGTCTCTGGATGTGCAGTACTACTGTTATGTATTTGTTTTACATGTTGTACCTATGGTGTTATGCACATGTGGTACAATGTGCATGTTGTATATGTGGTGCTATGTACATATGGTGTTGTGCGCATGTTGGATATGTGGTGTTGTGTGCATATCGTGTTGTGCGCATGTTGGATATGCAGTGCTATGTACATATGGTGCTATGTACAAGTTGTATATGTGGTGCTATGTACATATGGTGTTGTGTGCATGTTGTACATGTGGTGCTATGTGTTAGTGTCAGTATTTTCATACTACCATCAGTGATCAAAATCCTCTTTTCATATCATATCAGGGTCCCATTTTGAAATTTTTGTCATTCCACTACGTCATCATGCAAAAAAATTTGGTCATTGAAGGTTGAATTAGGGTTTCCTTTAATCCTTTTAGAAATTTACCCCTTGCTGGCTCATTTCACCTTTTGTTGAAGTATACCATTAGCCATGACTTGTATTCATCATGACAGTCACTTTCATCATAGTCACAACCACTCAAAGTCTCCATTAGGTCATTAGGGTTTTCATGGTTCAATAAAATTCCACTCCATTGCATAAATCCAACAAGTGTCAAAATGATCAGTAACCTCTCTTCACCATGTGAAGATGATTTGTAAAGAGAAATGCTTATTTCATCATGTAATTTTATGTTCACTATATGTAATAAGTATTGTTCCTAAGCTGCCAACTCAATCTCTATATGCCAACTTCATTAAAGAAAAGTCAAATTCAAAGAGTTCTCAAAGACCATCAAAATATCAAATTGTCAAAGGAAATAGTCAAGTGAAAGGGTAATGTTTCAAAAAGTTAAGTGAATGCAAAAGGGAGTTGTATTTTCCCAAGGGTGTCCAAATCATCATTTTCCACATGCAATAAACCCTAATTTCCTCTCCCACTGAGCTAGGGTTGGCTATGGAATCAGATACCTCTGAGCAGAGGAGGCAAAAGGGAGGTTATTTTAGCAAGTATGGCGCCATTCCAACTCATAAACATCATGTCTCCATAATTTTTCAAGAATTCATTCCAAGGGACAAATCATTTGCCACACATAGGGCCAGTTTTTCTTCAAACTATGTTTCTGAGAAAAAAAAGATTAATTTGACAAACGTGAGAGAGATTTTTGTCCATCATAGGCCAAGCATTGAAAACCTCCTTTCGTGTTTACACAGGTGTCATGGGTTTGGAGAAATGTCAAAAATACAGTTGCTACAAGAGAGTTGCTGCACTTCTCGAGTGACCTTGGGAAAATAAAATTTTCTCCTAGTTGGAGTCTCCAAATTACTTTTTTGATGCATCAAATGATAACTAGACAGAAAGATATTTCCAATGAGATATCATGAGCTCAATTTGGAGTTGAGGAAGACCTCCAAACGTGTCCTGCAAGATCACACTTCATTTTTGCACCCTCATTCTGCACTTTTTTACCAACCTTGGGAGATTGATTTTTGAGGGGCTATAATTGATAATTTTCAGTTCTTGATAGATCCATTGCATAGCCAAGAGAGAGATATTTCCAACGAGCTATCATGTGTTTAATTTGGACTTCAGTAAGGAATTCAAAATTCAATTTGAAGTCAACGATGCGCACTTGCTTCTGGCGCTACACACTTGCCAAAGAGGCACTTCCTTCTGGCACTGCTCACTTGTCCAAGAAAGCCAAAATCGCCTCCAAACTTCATCAAATCACCTCCAAACCTCCAGAAAGTGAGTGATAGACAAATATAGCATTCTTCTCCTAAAAGACAACATTCCAATAACCTAATACCTCCTTAGGGTTTGACATTAAAACACCATGGCAGAAGAAGAAAACAGACCATACAGTGAGGCAGAAAAAGCCAAGGTTTTCTTAGAAGAGACACTTGAGAAGCATGGTTTGCTTGAAGAGAAAGATGAACAAGCACCAAGAGGTAGGCCTATAACCAGAGGTTTGAAAAGAGCCTTGGAACTTAAGGGAAAAGGCAAAGAGAGATAGTTGATGAAGCTATGCTTGATGATCAATTATTGGATATGATCAAAGAAGACAAGGAAAGTTGGCTTCAGGCCATCAATGATCACTTGGAGAAGTTATTGAGGAAAAAGGACAACAACATTCAAGCGAGAATGGCCAAACATTATACCAATAGAGAAAGAAATGCCAAGGCAAAACTCAAGGCTGCAAAGGCAAAAATTGAAGCCCCAACTCACCAAAAGGAGAAGGAGAAGCTTGAAATACTTGAAAAGGCTTCACTCCAAGCCTAGCTACACCATACATCAGCTCCTTGACCAATTTTTATGTCTCTTAGCATATTTTGGCAAATATATGTTTTTTGTGTTTTTTAGGCAATTTAAATGTCAACTGCCTGGTCAAATGCGCAATGCCCTTTGGGACACTTTTTCGAGAAATGGAAGCTACCAATGGCTGTGAAAGGACCAATACATCTAAGAAAACCATGTTTCTAGCGTTTGCAAAATTGGTAGATGAAAAGGGCAAACAACTAGCAAAAAATCATGTTTTTTCCCTCTTTTTCAGCTAGGTGCTACACACTTGACCAGTATTGGGAGAATGAAGTTTTGGAGGGTCAAATCACGCCAATTTTAAAAAATAAAGGAAGATTTCAAAACTAGACTAGATAATCTTTCCAATGAGCTATGCTAGGCTCAATTTGGACACCGGGAAGGCAAGAAAAAGTGGGTCTGAAGATGGCACTGCGCACTTGACAGTTGGCCTAGTTTTCCACTATTCTTCTCCAGATTTGATTTTTACCTATGGGAAATCTACATTTTACTAATGTAATTGATATGATAGATGTAATTATGATCTTTTACTATTACCTAGGGGTAAATACATTAGGTTAATAGTCTTCATCAAGTCAGGTGAATCAGTTGCAATGTAATTAGGGATGAGTCACTTTAACCACCCTACACTCTAGCTATCAGTTTAGATTTTAGTGGAATTTCTCCTCTTCTCATGGATTCGACCCCTGAGGTGGGGAGGAGATTGTTTTGACATCTATATCTTCCCTTTCTTCACTCTTTTTAGAGGTTGGACTCCATTGGATGTTGCACTAGTGTTTCAGACTTTGGCATGGAATATATTAGATGAGTTGCAACTATTTTGGTGGGATTCCTGTGGCATGGTATTTTGATATTGTTTCTTCTTCAGTTACATGTGTGTGAATTTTTTGTATCTTCCATGATCCATTTCACTTCTAAATATGTTTGATTTTCAAGGTGTGATAAGCAAAAATCATCTTCTATGTTCTGTTTTGGGAAAATCATCATAATTTGTTTCATTTCTTCAGTTTAAAAAGAATACATGATTTCCATGCTCTTTTTAGCATCTCATCTCTAAAACATTCCATAAATATACTACAAAGTGTTAAATTCCTTTCCTACCTTGCCCCATCAATGTCTGCAATTCTAATTCTCATTTTCCCTGACTTAGTTCACTCTCTGACCTAATTCACTCATCCAGTGACTACCCCAATCAAAGCAAATCAAAACCCTAGGCTACTATATCTAGCCTAAAACCCTAATCCATCCAGTCCTCTTGGTTGTGATCCTTTGGAGAGATCCCTCTCTAGCTTGGTAGGGCTAGCTACCAAGTCAAAAGATTGGTATGTGGTTACCTCAGTTGGACTCTTCCTCAGCCTTGGAGATCTGAAGGAGTGATAACATATTGGCACTGTTTCCGGGGAACGAAAGATTCATTTTCCCTGGGTGTCGACAAAGTTTAGATCTAATTGCTGATGGTGGACAGTGATCAGGCACATGAAGGCTGAAATCATCCACTTGGCGACTCCAAATCAGTTTCGAAATCAAATCCAAAGACTCCACTAAAGGATGAACCTTGCCAAGAAATATGAAAGGACAAAATGGGAAGATCATGTATTCAACTCGGACTTTTATTCAAGACATCATGTTGTTTATCATGAAATATCTCTTCTCTTTTCATGAGAATTTCCAGAAAGTTTTCCAAGGTGTATTATGTTTGATAAAAGATCACGAAACTCCATTGGATTCCTTTCCTTTGAAGGTTGTAAATATAAATTCCCTGCACGCCTTTGATCTTGGTCCAGACCCTTTTTCTGAATTTTATGATGACCATCTTCAAAGTGATGAACTTTAAGAGATCAAGACTCATCCTACATCTTCTGTACATACTCCCACACCTTGTAAAATTCCAAATAGATACAAAGCACTCATCTTACCTCCTATACTCCATACTTTCCCTAAAAGTCATTACCTATATTTTCCAAGGTTTGATGGTGAATGTGACAACATCACTGCTGAGAGACATATGCATAATTTTGAGACTTTCCTCGACCTTTTTAAGTTGATGAAGAGGACGTTAGTATTAGGTTGTTTTCCCTTTCTTTGCAAGGAAAAATCAAGAGTTGGTTCAAAAACCTACCAGCTGTAAGCATCTTAGATTTTCCGTAGTTTATCAAAGTTTTACTTGAAAAGTGGGTGGTCAAAGAAAACCCTTTCCTGATTCTAAAAGAGTATGACCAGCTGAAAAGATGGCCGGGGGAGACAGTACAATAGTTTTCTTCTAGATTCAATCAAGTCTATTGTTCGATACCTGCCAATATAAGACCTCCTCCCGACCCAGCTCTCTTACATTACCAGGATGCCTTTGATCCGGAAATCGAGTTTCAGCTAAGAGAAAGGAACCTTGCAACACTTGAAGAGATGCAGAACAATGCAGTAGATGTAGAGGCTAATCTGCTGATCAGAAGGGCAAAGTTAAAGGAAGAAAAGAGGGAGAACATAGATGCAGAGCACCTGACATATTCAGAAGTAAAGCTCAACATTTTGGTGAGTGCAATGGAGAAAATGATGCAAAAGATCACTGTGAGAGATGGATTTTCCGTTCAAGATCACCATGACCCACGTATCCCAGAAAAAGAAGAGGTCGCTGGCCCTAAACACTTGCCTTCTAATCCTAGCTACCATAGATCAGAAAATGGATTTCTAAATCAATCTGAGGAGAAGCAATCTGCTGATCTAATGTGTATGTTTGATGACATTTGTCCTTTTAATGATTTGCCAAAGTTTGATCAGTATGATGATGATTACGTTCTCCAAATTGAAGTTAATTCTGTAGAGCAATCAATAGCTGGTTTGTGGGAGGAGGAAGTTCAGTTTCAGCAATTTGAATACAGTGACCAGCCAATGCATATCAACTATGGCAGTGAGGAGGAAAGTGCAGAAAATCTGGAAGTAAGTGAAGGATCTTTGCCTCTTTGTTTTACTTCATTTCAATTCATCAGAGACAACATTGATGCAATCAGAAATCAACAGTCATTAAGTTTTGATCTTGACAATCAAGAGGATAATGAAATTCTTGATCAGAACTCCTTACCCTTGTGTTTCTCCTCATTTGCAAAAATAACAGAAAACTCTAAGCAAGCAGATAAGCAAGTGGTCAACACTATAAATGATAAACCTTCTCCTGAAATGGTTGAGGAAATCAGTTGCGATGTAGAATCCTCCTTAGCTCTAAATTTGTAGCCCCTCATTCTATTGAATTTCAAATTGCAGATGAAGGCTTGGAAGTTGAAACATATAATCAAATGATGCAAGATGATTATGTACCATTATGTTTTGAAGCATTTTAGTTTTTGAAGGAAAATTTTCATACTATCTCTAAAGCAAAGGATGAGCGGCCTGTAGAAAGTTATGCAGTCTCATTAGAACCAATGGAAAATAGGTTGCAGTAGTCTTTTAAAGTTTTTCATGACCCTATAGCTGATGTGTTGGATGATATATGTAGTAAAAGTCCTTCTCCATTAGCTAATTGTGAGCTTGAAAAGAGTGTTGATATAAACTTGATCCGACAATTGGTTTCTTTGTCATTTTTAGCAGGAGTGTCATTACAAAGCTCATCCAAAAATTTGCAGTCATATTAGGACAGTAATGAAGAAGATTATTGTTTTATTGTTGATCATCAAGAAAAATTAGTCATTCACGAGTTTCAGGATCCTTTTGTCAACTTGCTGCAGTCATCAAGGGAAGAAAGCACAGATGTTGGGAAAATTTTAAAATCAGGGCATGAAGACTACCTAGAGTAGAACAGTAATGTATTATATGGGCTGGAAATCAATATGTATTCCTATGAAGATCCTTTTGCATCATTTTTGAGGTCATCCAAAGTGCTCATGCTTTGCAATTTCATCAAGATTCAATCTTATTTCAAGTTTTCATGGGAGTTTCCTTTCTCTCTCTTCTTGCTCCTAAGAAAGCACTTGCAAAGAATTCAAATAGCAGTCAGAATGCTTACATGGTTGCATTGGTTGTTTCATTTCATTTGATCAGGTGATGAATGGGTCAGTTAGATTAGGTTTTGTTGAATAAGCTCAATTATGAGCATCTTTTTTTGGTGGAGATGCAGGGTATTTCAGTCAGTCTCGAGTTAATTTATAGAGTCAAGTTTTCAGTATTCAGTTAGTCTTTAGCTTTTGGCCGTATTGGCCCACATGGTTAGGCACTTGGTCTACGGTGTTCTTGAAACCTCCAAGGAGTTGCCATCCCCAATAAGGCTGATATTAGTGTCAGTATTTGCATACTGCCATCAACGATCAAAATCCTTTTTTCATATCATATTAGGGTCCCATTCTGAAATTTTTGTCATTCCACTAGGTCATCATGCAAAAACTTTGGTCACTGAGGGTTGAATTAGGGTTTCCTTTACTACTTTTAGAAATTTACCCCTTTTTGGCTCATTTCACCTTTTGCTGAAGTATACCATTAGTCATGATTTGTCTTCATCATGACAGTCACTTTCATCATAGTCACAACCACTCAAAGTCTCCATTAGGTCATTAGGGTTTTCATGGTTCAATAACATTCCACTCCATTGCATAAATCCAACAAGTGTCAAAATGATCAGTAACCTCTGTTCACCATGTGAAGATGATTTATAAAGAGAAATGCTTATTTCATCATGTAATTTTATGTTCACTATATGTAATAAGTATTGTTCCCAAGCTGCCAACTCAATCTCTATATGCCAAATTCATTAAAGCAAAGTCAAATTCAAAGAGCTCTCAAAGACCATCAAAAGATAAAATTGTCAAAGGAAATAGTCAAGTGAAAGGTTAATGTTTCAAAAATTTAAGTGAATGCCAAAGGGAGTTGTCTTTTCCCAAGGGTGTCCAAATCATCATTTTCCATAAGCACTAAACCCTAATTTCCTCTCCCACTAAGCTAGGGTTGGCTATGGAATCAGAGACATATGAGCAGAGGAGGCCCAAGGGAGGTCATTTTAGCAAGTATGAGGCCATTCCAACTCATAAATATCATGTATCCATCATTTTTCAAGAGGTCATTCCAAGGGACAAATCATTTGCCACAAATAAGGTCAGTTTTTCTTTAAACAATGTTTCTAGAAAAATAGAGATGAATTTGACAAATGTGAGAGAGGTTTTTGTCCATCATAGGCCAAGGATGAAAAACCTCCTTCCGTTTTTACACAGGTGTCATGGTTTTGGAGAAATGTCAAAAATACAGTTTCTACAAGAGAGTTGCTGCACTTCTGGCGTGACCTTGGGAAAATCAAATTTTCTCCTAGATGGATTGTCCAAATTAATTTCTTGATGAGTCAAATGATAACAAGCCATAAATATATTTCCAATGAGCTATCATGAGCTCAATTTTGAGATTACTAAGACCTCTAAAAGTTTCTTGCAAGATAACACTTCATTTTTGCACCCTCATTCTACACATTTTGACCAGTCTTGGGAGAATTGATTTTTGAGGGGCTATAATTGATCAGGTTTAGTGATTGATAGGTCCATCGTGTAGCCAAGAGAGAGATATTTCCAACAAGCTATCATGGCCTCAATGTGGACTTCGGGAAGACACTCAAAAGTCAATTTTAAGTCGGTGCTATGCACTTACTTCTGGCGCAACACACTTGCCAAAGAGGCACTTCCTTCTGGCGCTGCTCACTTGTCCAGGAAAGTGAGAATCACCTCCAAAATTCATAAAATCACCTCTAAACTTCATCAAATCACCTCCAAACCAACAACAAGTGAGTGATAGACAAATATAGCATTCTTCTCCTCCTACATTCATTTGTTAATGTGTTTTAAAAGTTTATTGAAGATTTGGTGTTTTTGTCACATCTAAAACCCTAGATCTCCCTCAAAACCACCCTTGAACTCTAAATTCCAAAATTTCAACTCTCCTACACTTTCATACACTCCCATACACTTTCATTCCATTTACCTAAACCCTTTATCCCAATACTCTCTAAACCTTTATCCCAAAACCCTAAGCCCTAGGTGCTACAACTACCTAGGCTCCCAAACCCCAACCCCGAAATCCATCATATTAATACTCCCTATCCCCTCCTCCATCACATAAACCCATTTAACCATCTCATTCAATTCCCCTTCCCCATTCTTTACTCCCAAAAAAACACATTCCAACAACCTAATACCTCCCTAGGGTTTGACATTAAAACACCATGGTAGAAGAAGAAAACAGGCCATACAGTGAGACAGAAAAAGCCAAGGTTTTGTTAGAATAGATGCTTGAGAAGCATGGTTTTCTGGAAGAGCAAGATTAACAAGCACCAAGAGGCAGGCCTAGAACCAAAGGTTTGAAAAGAGTTTTGGAACTTAAAGGGCAAAGGCAAAGAGAGATAGTTGATAAAGCTATGCTTGATGATCAATTCTTGGATATGATCAAAGAAGAAAAGGAAGGTTGGCTTTAGGCCATAAATGATCATTTGGAGAAGTTATTGAAGAAAAAGGACAACAACATTCAAGCGGGAATGGCCAAACCTTATGCCAATAGAGAAAGGAATTCCAGGGAAAAACTCATGGCTGCAAACGCAAAAATTGAAGCCCTAACTCACCAAAAAGAGAAGGAGAAGCTTGAAATACTTGCATAGGCTTCACTCCAAGCCTAGCCACACCAAACATCAGCTCCTTGACCAATTTTGAATTCTCTTCACATATTTTGGCAAAGATATGTTTTCTGTGTTTTTTAGGCAATTTAAATATCAGCTGCATGGTCAAACACGCAACGCCCTTTGGGACACTTTTTGGAGAAATGGAAGCTACCAATGGATGCAGAAGGACCAATAAATCTACGAAAACCATGTTTCCTGCCATGGTTTTCAAAATTGGAAGGTGAAAAGGGAAAAAAACTAGCAAAAAATCATGTTTCTGTCCTCTTTTTTAGCTAGGCGTTGCGCATTTGACTAGTCTTAGGAGAATGAAGTTTTGGAGGGTCAAATCAATCCCTTTTTGAAAAATAAAGGAATATTTGGAAACTATACTTGATAATATTTCCAATGAGCTATCTTAGGCTCAATTTGGACACCAGGAAGGCAGGAAAAAGTGGGTCTGACGATGGCGCTGCGCACTTGATAGTTGGCCTAGTTTTTCACTGTTCTTCTCCACATTTGACTTTTACCTATGGGAAATCTACATTTTACTGATGTAATTGATATGATAGATGTAATTATGGTCTTTTACTATTACCTAGGGGTAAATATATTAGGTTAATATTTTTCATCAAGTCAGATGAATCAATCGCAATGTAATTAGGTATGAGTCACTTTGACCACCCTACACTCTAGATATCAGTTTAGATTTGGGTGGAATTGCTGCTCTTCTCATGGATTTACCCCTGAGGTGGGGAGGAGTTTGTTTTGATGTCTATATCTTCCCTTTATTCACTCTTTCAGAGGTTGGACTCCATTGGATGTTGTACTAGTGTTTCAGACTTTGGCATGGAATATGTTGGATGAGTTGCAGCTATTTTGGTGGGATTCCAGTGGCATGGTATTTTGATATTGTTTCTTCTTCAGTTACATGTGTGTGAATTTTTTGTATCTTCCATGATCCATTTCACTTCTAAATATGTTTGATTTTCAAGGTGTGATAAGTAGAATTCATCTTCTATGCTTTGTTTTGGGAAAATCATCATAATTTGTTTCATTTCCTCAGTTTAAAAAGAATACATGATTTCCATGCTCTTTTTAGCATCTCATCAGTATAAACCATTCCAAAAATATAATACAAAGTGTTAAAGTACTTGCCTACCTTGCCCCATCATATGTCTACAATTCTGCTTCTCTTTTGCCCTGACTTAGTTCACTCTCTGACCTAATTCACTCATCCTGTGACTACCCCAATCAAATCAAATCAAAACCCTGAGCTGCTATGTCTAAACTAAAACCCTAATCCATCTAGCCCTCTTGGCTGTAATCCTTTGGAGAGAGCCCTCTCTGGCTTGGTAGGGCTAGCTACCAATTCAAAAGATTTATCTTTTGTTACCTCAGCTGGACTCTTCCTCATCCTTGGAGATCTAGAGGAGTGATAACATACTGGCGTCGTTGTCAGGGAACACAAGATTCATTTTACCTAGGTGTACGACAAAGTTTAGATCTGATTGCTAATGTTGGACAGTGATCATGCACATGAAGGCTGAAATCATCCACCTGGTGACTCCAAATCAGTTTCGAAATCAAATCCAAAGACTCCACTAAAGGATGAACCTTGCCAAGAAATATGAAAGGACAACATCGGAATATCAGGTATTCAACTTGGACTTTTATTCATGACATCATGTTGTTTATCATGAAATATCTCTTCTCTTTTCCTGAGAATTTCCAGAAATTTTTCCAAGGTGTATTATGTTTGAGAAAAGATCACGAAACTCCATTGGATTCCTTTCCTTTGAAGGTTGTAAATACAAATTCCTCGTACGCGTTTGATCTTGGTCCAGACCCTTTTACCAAATCTTATGATGACCATCTTCAAATTGATGAACCTCAAGAGATCAAGAATGATCCTACAACTTCTGTACATACTCCTACACCTTGTAAAATTCCATATAGATACAAACCACTCATCTTACTTCCTATACTCCATGCTTTCCTTCAAAGTCAATACCTATATCTGCCAAGGTTTGATGGTGAATGTGACAACATCACTTCTGAGAGACATATGCAAAATTTTGAGACTTTCCTCGACCTTTTTGAAGTTGATGAAGAGGATGTCAATATTAGGCTGTTTTCCCTTTCTTTGCAAGGCAAAGTCAAGAGTTGGTTCAAAAACCTACCGGCTGCAAGCATATTAGATTTCCCATAGTTTATCAAAGTTTTCCTTCACAAGTGGGTGGTCAAAGAAAACCACTTCCTGATTCTAGAAGAGTATGACCAGCTGAAAAGACGGCTAGGGGAGTTAGTACAACATTTTTCTGCCAGATTCAATGAAGTCTATTGTTCGATACCTGCCAATATAAGAACTCCTCCCGGCTTAGCTCTCTTACATTACCCGGATGCCTTTGATCTGGAAATGGAGTTTTAGCTGAGAGAAAGGAACCTTGCAACACTTGAAGAGATGCAGAACAGTGCAGTAGATGTAGAGACTACTCTGTTGATTAGAAGGGCAAAGTTGAAGGAACAAAAGCGGGAGAGCATAGATGTAGAGCACCTGACATCTTCAAAAGTAAAGCTCGACATTTTGGTGAGTGCAGTGGAGCAAATGATGTAAAATATCACTGTGAGAGATGTATTTTCCGTTCAAGATCACCATGACCCACTTATCCCAGAAAAAGAAGAGGTTGCTGGCCCTAAACACTTGCCTTCTAATCCCAGCTACCATAGATCAAAAAATGGATTTTTAAATCAATCTGAGGAGAAGAAATCTGCTGATCTAATGTGTATGTTTGATGACATTCGTTCTCTTAATGATTTTCCAAAGTTTGATCAGTATGATGATGATTATGTTCTCCAAATTGAATCTAATTCTACAGAGAAATCAACAGCTGGTTTGTGGGAGGAGGAAGTTCAGTTTCAACAGCTTGAATATAGTGATAAGCCAATGCATATCAGCTATGGTAGTGAGGAGGAAAGTACAAAAAATTTGGAAGTAAGTGAAGGATATTTGCCTCTTTGTTTTACTTCATTTCAATTCATCAGAGAAAACTTTGATGCAATCAGAAATCAACAGTCATTAAGTTTTGATCTTGACAATCAAGAGGATGTTGATTTGGGGTAGCATTGGATGTGCTCTAGCCACGAAATTTGGTGGAGAGGTTAGGGCACATGAGATCTACAATACCCAGAAAGGCTTTGTGCAGATTCTAAATAGATCAGGAGATATTTAAATAATTAATATTTTAAATGGAGTCCCTAAGTCTAAACTTAGGGAAAATAAAATATTAATGTGTATTAATATGAATTTGTGTTAGAGTGGTCCAAAAGACATGGATCAAGCCAGATATAATCTTAACCGTTGATTAGGGACTTAATCTTGACCGTTGAGATGTCAACAGGAAAAGTATAAGAGGAGGCTTGAGGATCACTTGGAGAGGACACCAGAGTGATCAGTCATTCTATTCTCTAGAGTGGGGTTTGCTAAGAGAGATAGAATTAGTGATCGGGAGAGAAACTAAGGGGAAATGAGTACAGAGAAACAGAGAAGTTAGAGATTGTGCTGGGAGAGCAGAGCAGCAGCCAAGGAGGGTGACGTGGAGACAACAAGGGTTCACGCAGGGCCATGCAGAGGAAGCCAAGTGCTGCGCAGAGCAACAGAGGGGCCAGTGTAGCTGACGCAGAGGCTCCTAGAGTTGACGTAGGGCTTCCTGGGGCTGACGTAGGCCAAGGAAGGATGACACAAGGCCATCGCTGGGCTAGGAGAGGCTAATGCAATCCAGATTGGGCAGACGCTGGGGTTGTAGAGAAGTTTTGTGCTGAGGAACTGCTGGAAGGATTTTCCAGGGTTTTACCTAGGAGATTTCTCTCAAAATGTGAGGTATATTTGCCAAGGAAATTCTCTGTTGGGTAAGCCAGGTTCGGCACCTAGGTTGTACTCTGATATTGCTTAATAAGAAAACCCTCAGATAACTACACTGGTTTTCCAACATTGGGTTTTTCCGGGGACATTAGTCCAAAAATAATGGTGTCATGTGGTGTGTTTTTTATTGTTTCTTTTAGTTGCTGATCTGTAATATGTTGAGCATGCACTAGTGTTTATTTTCAGTATTTACATTGTAAATAACTTGTTAAGGAAGATAACAAGTAGGTAGGAATAAATCAGATAAAGTGCATGGAGGGTTTCTAACTAAGTAAACTTAGAATCTTCAACATGGTATTAGAACGTGATTGCAGATCACTGGAGGACTAAAAGACATCATTCGAGCAGAGTAATAGCAACAGAAAACAACTGTCCCGAGGTGACAAAAGCTGTTTCTAGCAGCACAAAAGCCAAGGAAGTGTGATGCAGAGCTAGCCAGAGACACACAGAAGAAGTCGAGAACAACACAGAGCCTCAGAGAGGCCAGCATTGTTGACACAGAGGGCCAAAGGGTTGATGCAGGGCATCCCAGGGCTGATACAGACCCATCCGGGGTGATGCAGAGCCAGCGTGAGGCAGAGAGGGGCTGACGCAGTTCACAGAGAGGCAGTTGCTGCGGTCTAGAAGGCTGCAGGAATATTGCAGAGTGGAGATGGTGAGGTATTGTAGTCAGAAAAGTACCTGACAGAGCAAGGCCAGAGGAGTTGTTACCGAGCGTTTCTAGCCGAGGAACCTGGATCAGCAGTGCAGTTGCACAATATGATCAGAGTAGGGGGCATCTTGACAAGCAGCAAAAGGATTTCCGGGAGAGAAATCAGGACTCAGAGGGAGTCCAGAAGAGAACTTCCATATGAGAAGTAGAGACTCAAAGGAGTCGAACAGAGAACTTCCAGGAAGGAAGTAGAGGAGCGTCATGGCACTACATGAAGTAAGAGACCAGGATAGACTGGACGGAGCATCGAACTTTGCAGTCTAGAAGGCCAGAATCTTATCAG
This sequence comes from Pinus tabuliformis, assembly GCA_031772625.1. Taxonomy (NCBI): domain Eukaryota; kingdom Viridiplantae; phylum Streptophyta; class Pinopsida; order Pinales; family Pinaceae; genus Pinus; species Pinus tabuliformis. The sequence goes on from CM062812.1 coordinate 268,742,313, forward strand.
TACTTGACAGGAATCATGTCAAGAACTTCGCCTTAAAGGTAGTAGCTGTCCTAGTTGACCCCAATAATAATTATAGGTACGAAGAGGCGATGGTGAGGGCCAAGTGCATTATCCTTGACGTGGTCAAGGATCATGTGGTATCGCATATATCTGAGAAGGAAACGACAGTTGAGATGTGGGAGGCTCTTAAGAACCTGTACCAGCTGTTACACAGTAATTTATCACTGCCTTCCTGTCAGTCACCCTGCTGTGTCCAGAAGTCACAATCACTAAGTGTTTGATCCCTGAACTGGCTTAAAACCCATTTTTCCAAAGTTTTGTGCATCAGCGCGTCTGTTCCTAAAATAACCGCGATGACCAGCGCCTCACAGTGTATTTCGTGCGCTGCCATCGCGGAAGAACATCACTTTTCCGCGATGACGCACAGCGCGGCTTTCCCGTGTTCTTCCGCGCTGACATGACTTGTTCAGTTATTGTTATGTGCTGACAGCGCGGCAGTCTCTATATAATCCGCGCTGATCCAGTTTGGGCGAATTTGTTCAAACAACCAGCCTTCCAGATCTCTCCAGGCTTGGTTGTTAGCTTTGTGAATATCGACTCCCTTCTATGGCATGTCTGTTCGACCCTTTGCAACTACTCCCCTTGAAGATAAGCTCATCCTTCCACCTTTTTAGGAGACTCCTTCTCCTATATAAACTTCCACCATTACCATGAGCAGCTAGTTAGAAACTAGTGGGAACTAGCTAGACTTAGCTTGGATTGTACAGAGCTTGTAGTGCTCAGATTGCTGCTATAGGTTTGGTGTGTTAGGAGTGGAAGTGTTTGATTGCTTTGGGAAGTTTGTTTGTGACGTTTGTGTGAGAGAGAGAGAGTTGTTTGTCTTGGGAGAACCATCCTCAAAGGTGAATGCTTGAGATACATGCTGACTGATCCCTCCTGAGAAGTTTATCGACGTCAGAACATTTGGTTGTACTCTTCTCTATTCTGATTAATAATAGATGACTGCTATTATTGTTCCATTCTCGTTTGTTTATGCAATGGATAAATGTGAATTATGTCTTTTCTGACTGGCATATAGTTACTTTTACTAGATTTCACGCTTGCGTTTGCCTTCTCTTCGTGTGTGCAGGTGTCCGTTCGCGGGGATCGCGGAGGACTGTGACCAGCCGAAGCGAAGGAGCAAAGGAGACATCTCTTCGTCCAACGACAGCGCAGGAATCCAAGTAGGTGCTCTTTACTTCTTGTTTAATTGTAACTAGGAACATGCGTGGCAGCATTGTGTGATTGTTGCTAGACCCCTATTGGGCTAGTAGGGATCGCCTCTATCCGTAGAGGGGATTTACCTCTCCAACAATTTGGCGACTCCACTGGGGATCAGCCTTTTTGTCTCTTGAGTCCACTTTTGTGTTTGGCTTTGATTGATCTCTTTTCGAGTTTTTGGGATTGTCTTTTTGCTTATGAACTTTCTGGGCGTTTCTGGGAAGCATTTTTATCATTGAAAAGCTCCTGCCTTTGGTTTGGGAAGTTTTTATTTTGGCTTTCCTTGTTTTTTACTCCCAGCGCGTTTTATTTCGGAACAGTCGCGCTGACATCGCGACTCTGTTCTTTGGTTTTCTCTTCATCGCGCCTGTACGTCTAACAACCGCGCTGACCTCGTTTTCAAGGGCAGCGCGCTTTATTCGTGTTCTTCCGCGCTGACATCGCGCCCACTCTTCTTTGTGATTTTGGTCGTCGCGTCTGTGTGCCTTATATCCGCGCTGACCTCGTTTCTTCTAGGGCAGCGCGCTTTTTCCCTGACTTTCCGCGCTGACGTCGCAAAGTTGCTGAAGGCCTCCCCCTGTCAGCGCCAAGTTGCTGAAGGCTACCCGCGCTGAGCCTGAAAAACTCATTTTTGTCCAAATTGACCTCCTGAACCTCTTGCTGTGACTTTCCCTTCTTCTCCCCGCTTGTCTGATGACTTGTTTTTCACTCTCTGAACTTTGAACTGTTTGATTACGGAGCTCAACTCCATAGGGTTTCGTTTTGCTTGGTTTTGAGTTTGCAAACAACTTCCCTTCTAGCTGCTTGGTTCGTGTGTTCATCCTTACTTTTGCGATTGCTGGATTGTGTTTGGGTCTCTAATTGACTGGTTGCGACTCTGGTCCGTCGGATGTTTGCTTTTCTCTATTGATTTCGCACTCTGAACCCTAGGACATCTAGTGGCCGTGTGTGTGTGTCAAGCCTCCCGTGAGGATCCCTGTTTGCTTAATTGACCAGCTCGTTCTAGGCTCATTTTCGCATTTTTTCAGTGATTGTCAGAGTGTATTGGATTGTGCTTCCAAGTGGTCTTTTTCGCTTCCTCCTTGCTTGCGATCCTTGCTTGTTTTGCAGAGCTTAGATCACATAGCTCGTGCATTGCCTCGTTTCCTTTTGATTTCGAGACTTCGGTTGAGTGTTTTTGGGAACTTTGTGTGCTCTCATTAAGTAGTTTACTTGGTGTTCAAGTTCCTCCAAATTCCTTTAGGTGTTTTATGTCATTAAAAAGAAAACGAATTAGTAGCTTGCTTTAAAATTCGAAAAGGAAAAGAACATTTCATTGATTTGCATTTTCAAAAGAAAAGTTTCCTTTCCTCGCTTTAGTTGCATTTAGCTGCTTGTTTGTTTGTATTCGTTTTGTTTAAAAAATTCTTTGCTCTCTCGTAGCTAGAATTCATCGAACGAAACGAAATTCTTTTGCATATAGATTGCATCTAAGTAATTGTGAGCGAACATACGATAGAGCTTGAAATCGAAACTTAATCTCAAGATCAACTATAAAATGAACCAAATGAATCTAAAAACGCATTGGAACTAAACGCAAATATTTAGAGGTCTAGGTTAGAGACGTGTCCCGGCGTCTTAAAACATAGTCGCTGTTGTTTCACATTAGGTTGGGTGATTCCTCCTTCTGTGACTCGATAGTGGTCTAATACGGACTGCGCTCCCACGTACCGTCGAGTATATAGGGAGACCCCACTAGGCTTTTATCCTCTATCCATAGGAAGCCGAGTCGGCCGCCCTACAATTCGCAATGCAGTGAACACAGCATTCACGAAGATTGACCACCCGTACCCTAAAAAGTATTCTGTGGTTTTGCGAAGAGTTTGGCACACCCTCTACCTAGAGTTACAGAGCAGTCGCTTTTGATCCTTTTCAGACTCCCTAAACGAAAAGGTGCCTGTGAGCGTCTTGTCACTTCGTGCTCATTAAACATTCGAAGGAGACTGGAGTCATCTTTGTCCTTTTCTCGACTCCTGAAATATGAAAAGGTCAAGTTTGGTCCTTGCGTCTTAAAATTAATTTGGCCACGATAACATCACCTGGTTAGATCTTGTGTGCGTTAGCTTGAGTAGGTTTCGTTTTCATTTGCTATGGCAACTTTTCCAGGATTCACTAACCCAGGTTCCCCCTCTGATGGGAACCCAGGACAATTCCCTCCTCTTGGGAATGTTGGTGCTCCGTATATGGCGACGTTGTCCCTACCAGGGTTAACTGTCGGGTTGCCTGTGTGGTTGTTTTCAACCTCTTTGGTCCCTACCGTATCGGCTGTTAGTCCGTCAGTCCCTCCACCTGAACAACGTCATGTTGATCCTAAGGTGGATCTCTCCCCTTCGACGCCTACCTCTACGTCTTCCTCTTGTACTTCGCCTGGTGAAAGTCTCGATTCGCATAACCAGGTGGCTAAGAAGAAGAAGAGGAAGACCAAGAAGAAGAAGTCCCCTAAGGGAGAGCCTACACACATAGTCCCCCCCTCAAGTCCAGCTATCCACTCCACTATACCTGAAGTCGGGTCACCTTCTGCTCCTCCGCGGAAGGTCAAGTTTCCTTGTCGATTATGCAAGGAGGACCATCTCCTTCGTGATTGCCCTGGCATTCCCAGGGTATTAGAAGTTTGGTCTCACGATCCGGCCCACCCTTCATCGTCCACTGATGATCATGGCGATGCTACCTCATCAGTTGGGAATGGTAAGGAGAAAAGGAAGTTTCGAATCCCCTGTCGACTTTGTGAAGGCAAACATCCCCTTCACCTTTGTCCCCTCATGGATAAAGCCTCTGCTGTGTTGGAAAGTCTTGCTGCTCCTCCGAATCCATTTCCCGCCGGTTATCAACGTCTTTCTACAACTGTAGATCGCGCCCGTGTTAACAAAGAGATTGTTTCAGATTCCTCTTTTTTCCAAGCCCCTCTTCCCGAACCTGGCTGTTCCCAGTCTGTTCCAGACCCGCCGTTGGTCGGAAAGAGTGTTGATTCGAGTTCACCTCCTCTCAAGCACTCTGTTTCGGAAGAGCAAAATTCTCATGTTCTTCTCGTCTCCTCAGATTCTCCTGAGCTTGATAAAGGTTCTCCTGAAACCTCTCCGGAGAATTTAGATTCGGTTCTTTCCGAGCAGGGGGGCAACCATATGGTTCCCCCACCAAGTAGTTCCGTCATCTCCTTTGATTGGAGTCGTTTGACTGCCCCTCCCCTTCCATCCCATGTGCCTTTCTGGGTCACCGCCTATGCTTGCAATAGGGCACTGCCCGGCACTGTGTTAGACGAAGGAGCATCGGTTAGTCTTATGCCCGTTACTACTTGGCGAGCTTTGGGTTCCCCATCGCTTGTACCTGTCGCGCCGCATCTCACCGCGTTTGATGGAGGAACGAGTCAGCCATTAGGGATCCTCCCGAAGTTTCCTATTACTTTGGGAGGCAAGACCGTCTATATAGACGTCTCAGTTACCCAAGGTTCTTTAGACTTCAGTCTTCTCCTTGGTCGTGATTATGTGTATGCCATGGGAGCCCTTGTTTCTTCACTTTTCCGTGTGGTTTGTTTTCCACACGATGGAAGAATCGTGACATTCGATCAATTATCGTTCGTTCGTCCACAAGCCCCTCCGGCGCACTCCTCCTTCCCTCCTGGTTTTCATCCACAAGTTGCATCTGCCTCACCGCAAATCAACTACGTGGCCACCCAACCCGTGCCCGTACCCAGTGACGACACCATCGTACATAGTGTCCTGGGGGCATTAGGTCCTGATTTCCAAGATGTTGGACTCCCCTCCGGAGCCACTTTCTTGGGGGCCTCCACTTCCCGTTCATTATGATGAAGTCCATTCTGAGCACAGTTCCTTGTCTTGTGTCAAGCTCGCTAAAAAATGAAACACGGCGGCCCGAGGACAGTTCTTTTACCTGTGTCAACCTCGTTAAAACAATGAAACATAAGCTCGTGCAATTCGAGCGCAATAACCATTTTGTCAACCTTCAACCCATTTTCAATGGCTTGAAGCTTGGGGGGCATGTACCTCGAATTGAGACACGATGCTGGGGGCATGCCCGTTCCTTTCCTATCAAGCATAGTTTGCATGTATATACGTGCCTTTAAGCTTGCATCAAAAATAAAATCCATTGTTCAAAGCATAGTTTGCATACGTGATTATCATATGTGTTTTCAAGCTTTCATAAAAATAAAATATGTGCATATTTCACGATGGGTCGTTTGTTATGCAAGTAGATACATCAGATAACATGTGTGTCGAACAGTCGCGTAACATATGAAACACATCATCATATGTAAAAGATCCATCTAAGAATAAGCATACATAAATCATTTCAAGCATAGTTTGCACGTGTGTGTTTTTAAGCTTGCATTAAACATATAAAATCCATGAGTCGAGTGTCGTGCAAATTCATACATAAGATCACAAATTGTACTGAACAAACGCATAACACAAGATAACACATCATCACATGTAACAACGACTCATCCAAAAATCGGTATGTATATATATATATATCGTGTGGCGCACTGAGGCGCTCAAAAATAGAAGTACATGTCCCAAAATCTCAATACATCTGAGTCATAATGTCTCAAAATAAACAGTGGAAATAAAACCTAGGTGACTAATCGGCTGGATGGTGCTCTCTGTAGTACACAGCCGCTCGTGCCAACCGCCTCAGAAGGCGGTGCACTCTGGGTTCCACACCCACTGTGTGGATCTGATGCTCCACAGGAACCTCCTCGACCCCCTGGAAGTCCGGCACCCCCTCCAGCAACCCCTCAAGGTTGCGAGCCACAATCTCTGGTGTGTTGGCCCCTGGAGGGGCTAAGGCCAAAGCTCCGGCTCCCGGGCCCTCTCTCCGTGCCGTGGCAGCCAGGCCAATCGGTCTAGTAGGCCCCACATCTGCATGACAAGACATTTATTAGGACATGTACATAAAAAATTTAAAAACAATACAAAACTCAAAAGACAAAAAGTGTCATACCTGCATCATCCCACTGTTCACCCGGAGGCAGCACCAAGTCAGGATCATTGCGGAAATCCATCCCCGCATATGGCCAATCCTGTACGAAGATCTCCTGCTGGTCCAACCAGTCTCTGAAAAATGCCCCCCAGCTATGTGGTCGGCCGCCACCCCCACGTGGCATAATCCGAGCCCATCGTGAGGCCCTCGTCTCTCGAGGATCTCTGGGGGCATCCACAGCCATAGACTGCAGTCGCATGGCTGGTACTCGCTCCAGAATGAGCGGGACCAGGATCGATCCATACCCGAACTGCTTCGTCTCTCCGCGACGGCAGTTGCTCAATTGCCTCTTCATGTTGTTGCACACCGCAGTGCACCAGTCAAACACGGTAGGCTCGAGGCACTCGAGGGCTAGTAGGAGATGGGTCTTGGATGCCTCGTGGTTCGCCATGCTGCCCGCTGCCCGGGTCACCATGAACAGGATGGTGCGCAGCACTATGTCTCTCACTGTGGGGATCGAGCACTTCCCACTCCGCGTTTTCACCGCTCCCGGGCAAACCTCAGCCATCAGGTCATCCAGAGTACCGCCGCTAGGTCGCTGCCCCTCCAAGATGGGCCTCGCACCTCGGCGCGACAACCCAGTCAAGAAAAAGATATCCATGTGGTCAAACTCAATGTCGTGACCACGGATGGTGAATTTTTGGTCCACCGGGTTCCATGCCCTGATCAGCAGCTCCAGCAGATCATGTTGGGCCCTCAGACGCGGCGTAAGGAAGAATTTCATGAATCCGCACGCCCGCATGGCGTTGCAGCAATTTACGTCTCCCCAAGCAGCCACATCCTCTACATCGTGAACTCTCTCTTGCCATTGAAAGGCCATGATGTCCTGCATGAACAATAAAAACCAATCAGAATTGTTTTCATGGAGAAATTTACGTTCATTTATTAAAAAACAAAACTTTTCCGCGCCATCGCGGCTGTTTTAGGGACAGCCGCGATGACAATGGCGGCTCTGTGTAAAAAATGCGAGGTCAGCGCGGAAGAACACGCCTTTTCTGCGCTGACCCGAAGTTGGTTACATTGGCTATTTTTCGGTCAGCGCGACCCCGTGGGCAATTTCCGCGCTGACCGAGGGCGCACCCATGCAAATAAAAAATGCCCAATTGGGCCCATTCAACCGTTAAAAAACTCCTAAAATGAACCAGAATGCAGGGCAAAAGAATGAGAACCTACCTGGAAGAAGCAGATCTGAAAATGGTCTCCGGATGGGCTGGAAATCGCTCCGTCAACTTTTTGACTTCTCCACGTTCTTCGCACTCCAAATAGTAAAATGGTAAAAATGACTTATTACCCCCCCCTATTTATAGTAAAAACTCCTAAATTACCATATTTTTTTGGGTTTTTACCATTTTTAGCCATAAAACTAGCCTTGGTTCTGTTTTCAAGCATGTTCCAATATGTTTTTACGTATATTGAATGGATTTATGCGGGTAGTGCCCTTGTGCAGGTACATGTATCGTAGCTTGGTCATGACAGTCCATAATTCATGTGATTCCCAAAGTGTCGTCTCTAAGCTCTTTTCCGACGTTAAACAAGAGAAGATGGCCGAGCTACCTTTCAGCTCGTTAAAGGGAACGAAAGGCGGTCGTTTTTAAGCTCTTTTTCCGACCGTTAAGCCAAAAAGATCGCCGGGTGTTTGTCGTTTCGCACTCGATATTGGCCCTAAAACGACGTGTTTTCGACCGCTTTTTTCCTTTTTCGGGTCCAGAACACTATTTACGAAAAGTACTCCTCGATCGTAATGATCGGGCGGTTCTTTCGAGCACAGTTTTATACTTTTTCGGGCTCGAGAGACACAACTATACGAAAAAGGACCCCCCTGGAGTCTCCTTTTCCGCATTCTTTTCAGACTCTCGAAACAAGAAAAGAAGCCGAGTTTTTCCTTTGTCAGGCTCGTTAAACACTCAATGACATCGGATATTGTCAACATGACACACACCAAGCATATGTTATCCCCGTCAAGCTTGTCATCCAAAAATAATCGGGGTACCTGCCTGCAAAGGTGGGGAAAATGGAACTTTGATTACAGTCGTCTCGGCAGTACGTCACTCTTGAACATGGCACTCCGCTGTTTCGTGTCTGGGTGGGGTCATCTCATCTCGTTTTCACTAGCCTCCATGGGTTTGGGATATCCTATTTGACCTCTCATCTGTTCATTGCCGTCATCATCCTATCCGCTGCTCATTTGATGTCAAGTACTGCCAAATCCGTTACAGTGCCGTTATATGTTCAAGAGAAGTTGTCCTCTGCCACAATGCAACCTCGTTCGCTATCTCATCACAAATTATTATACCTCTGTCTCATGTCGATGATGTGGGAATCATCATGGCCCACCTTCGATCAAGGCCACTTCTCGTCGACTTCAGCTCATTATCCGAGAAAGTGACTTAGAGACTCTTTCCAGGTGCCTTGGAGCCTGCATGCCTCAATGGCAGGTTCCTCGTGTTCGACGCAAGGTTTACATCATTGACCTACGATCGAATGATTCAGTGGGTGTTCGACACCAGCTCATTGATTCACACGCCACGGATTGTACCTATAGTACCTTGAGGGCCATTGTCATTATTGGTGGTACCTCTCGCGTCTGTTAACGGTTCTCATCATTGGCCGGTAATCAGACGATGTTCATGCATGTTCGACTCCAACCCCTGTATTCACATGTGTGGACTTGTACTCTGTTCGGGTCGAGATGGAGCGCAAGACCCTGGATCCTTGCTCACTGTGGTCCAGGTTGCGATTTTGTGGATAATCATTACATGACTCATTGATGGATGGCTGCGCCCATACCTGCGTCTTCATGGATGGCTGCGACCATACCTTGTCATTATTATGGTCTCTTTAGCTAGGTGGCTGCGTCCATACCATAGACCAGTCTCGCATGTCTTTTGGATGGCTGCGCCCATGCCTAGACTGCATGTATATGATTGTCAGAGATTTTTCGGTACTTCCTGGTGGTGTTCCAGTTCGGCGTGTGTTGTAAAGCATTTCACCCCTCCCACTCTCTCGGTCTTCATGCTTTAGGGGGCATCTGTTACACAGTAATTTATCACTGCCTTCCTGTCAGTCACCCTGCTGTGTCCAGAAGTCACAATCACTAAGTGTTTGATCCCTGAACTAGCTTAAAACCCATTTTTCCAAAGTTTTGTGCATCAGCGCGTCTGTTCCTAAAATAACCGCGATGACCAGCGCCTCACAGTGTATTTCGTGCGCTGCCATCGCGGAAGAACATCACTTTTCCGCGATGACGCACAGCGCGGCTTTCCCGTGTTCTTCCGCGCTGACATGACTTGTTCAGTTATTGTTATGTGCTGACAGCGCGGCAGTCTCTATATAATCCGCGCTGATCCAGTTTGGGCGAATTTGTTCAAACAACCAGCCTTCCAGATCTCTCCAGGCTTGGTTGTTAGCTTTGTGAATATCGACTCCCTTCTATGGCATGTCTGTTCGACCCTTTGCAACTACTCCCCTTGAAGATAAGCTCATCCTTCCACCTTTTTAGGAGACTCCTTCTCCTATATAAACTTCCACCATTACCATGAGCAGCTAGTTAGAAACTAGTGGGAACTAGCTAGACTTAGCTTGGATTGTACAGAGCTTGTAGTGCTCAGATTGCTGCTATAGGTTTGGTGTGTTAGGAGTGGAAGTGTTTGATTGCTTTGGGAAGTTTGTTTGTGACGTTTGTGTGAGAGAGAGAGAGTTGTTTGTCTTGGGAGAACCATCCTCAAAGGTGAATGCTTGAGATACATGCTGACTGATCCCTCCTGAGAAGTTTATCGACGTCAGAACATTTGGTTGTACTCTTCTCTATTCTGATTAATAATAGATGACTACTATTATTGTTCCATTCTCGTTTGTTTATGCAATGGATAAATGTGAATTATGTCTTTTCTGACTGGCATATAGTTACTTTTACTAGATTTCACGCTTGCGTTTGCCTTCTCTTCGTGTGTGCAGGTGTCCGTTCGCGGGGATCGCGGAGGACTGTGACCAGCCGAAGCGAAGGAGCGAAGGAGACATCTCTTCGTCCAACGACAGCGCAGGAATCCAAGTAGGTGCTCTTTACTTCTTGTTTAATTGTAACTAGGAACATGCGTGGCAGCATTGTGTGATTGTTGCTAGACCCCTATTGGGCTAGTAGGGATCGCCTCTATCCGTAGAGGGGATTTACCTCTCCAACACCAGCATACTTCTGTGTAGAGAATAATGATGCTTGAGAACCAGATGAGGTCATATCAGATGAAGAAGGGTCAATCGATTGACACCTTCCTGGGAGGACTGAATGAGATCCGAGACCAGTTGACTGCTATAGGAGCGACACCGGATCAAGAGCTTATGGTGAGGACAACCCTGAATGCTGCCTCAGAAGATTGGGAAGTGTTTGTCTAGAGTATCCTGGACAGAGGGACTCTCCCACCTTGGGATGAGATGTGGGCAGCTCTTCGCTAGGAAGAAATCAGATGGCAGTCAAAGACAGGCATCAGCAATAAAGGGATCAAGGTCAAGCAGGAGGAGGAGGATGTGGCCCTAACATCTGAGGGAAAGTAGGAAAAGCAGAAGAAGAAAGATCTCTCCAAGATCAAGTGCTTCCACTATGGGGAGATGGTTCATTATGTGACCCAGTGCCCAATGAAGAAGAGTAAGGGAGGGTCTTCCGAGACTAAGGTAGCACCAACATAGGCAGAGAAGGAAGTTTTGACATACGATGACTGTGCCATGAGTGCACATGCGCCACTAGAGAAGAAGTGGGGAGACATCGAGTTGTAGTCAGGCAAACTACTGGCAATGAGGGGCAAGATCCGTGAGGTACCCAGCCTCTTGGATTGGAACTTGCTACGGGAGCCCCATCGAGGAGTAGCAGGACTGGCTGAGTCAGGTAGAGACAGATGCAGAGAGAGCTACAGTGCAGGAGTCCAGAGACAGCAAGAGGCTAGCAGGTTACAACAGTGTGAGAGGCACATGAGTGTTGCACCAGTGCAGGATGGCACAGAGAGGTGTGCAACGGTGTGAGATGCAGGGAGTTGCTACATCAACGCAAAGGTCAGAGAGGGAGCACTTGTTAGCGGTAGAGGGAGCTTCAACATCAGTGGGTGTCTCTAGCCCAACAGAGAGGTTAGATGGATGATCAGTTACTTACTTCTCAGTAACTGAGTTGCAGTGCAGCAGTGAGCAACATGATGCAACTTGATGAGAAGAGGTGTAGTGCGGATGCAGTGTTGGGAGAAAGGACCAGCAGCAACACGGATGCAGAGGGAGTTGTTGTATAGATGTAGTAGTGGTAGTGGCAGAACCATGGGCAGCAGTACAGGAGGCAGCAATGCAAAGGATGTTGGGCAGGAAGGCCTAGCATCAGCACAGGTACCGATGCCGGATGATCAGAGTAGTACTCAGTGAGGAGTATTGCTAGAGCATAGTCCTCGCTAAGAGGGAGTGTTGATTTGGGGTAGCATCGGATGTGCTCTAGCCATGAAATTTGGTGGAGAGGTTGGGGCACATGAGATCTCCAATATCCAAAAAGGGTTTGGACAGATTCTAAACAGACTAGGAGATATTAAAATAATTAATATTTTTAATGGAGTCCCTAAGTATAAACTTAGGGAAAATAAAATATTAATGTGTATTAGTATGAATATGTGTTAGAGTGGCCCAAAAGACATGGATCAAGCTAGATCTAATCTTAGCCATTGATTAGGGACTTAATCTCGGCCGTTGAGATGTCAACAGGAAAAGTATAAGAGGAGGCTTGAGGGTCACTTGGAGAGGACACTAGAGTGATCAGTCATTCTATTCTTTAGAGTGGGGTTTTCTAAGAGAGATAGAATTAGTGATCGGGAGATCAGCTAAGGTGCTTTGAGTACAGAGAAACAAAGAAGGCAGATATTGTGTCGGGAGAGCAGCGCAGAAGCCAAGGAGGGTGATGCAGAGCCAGCAAGGGCTCACGCAGGGCCACGCAGAGGCAGCCAAGTGTTGCACAGACCACCAAGGGGTCAACGTAGATGACGCAGAGGCTCCCAGAGCTGATGCAGGGCCTCTTGGGGCTGACGCAGGCCAAGGGAGGCTGACGCAGGGCTAGTACTGGGCTAGGAGAGGCTGATGCAGTCCAGATTGGGCAGACGCTGGGGTTGTAGAGCGGTTTTGTGCTAAGGAACTGCCAAAAGGATTTTCCAGGGTTTCAGCCAGGAGATTTCTCTCAAACTATGAGGTATAGCTGCCAAGGAAATTCTCTGTTGGGTAGGCTAGGTTCGGCACCCAGATTGTACTCTGATATTGATTAATAAGAAAACCCTTAGATAGCTGCACCGATTTTCCCACATTGGGTTTTTCCAGGGACATTAGTCCAAAAATAATGGCGTCATGTGGTGTGTTTGTTCTTGTTTCTTTTAGTTGCTGATATGTAATATGTTGATCATGCACTAGTGTTTATTTTCAGTATTTACATTGTAAATAACTTGTTAAGGAAGATAACAAGTAGGTAGGAATAAATCAGATAAAGTGCATGGAGGGTTTCTAACTAAGTAAACTTAGAAACTTCAACATAGGATAATGAAATTCTTGATTAGAACTCCTTACCCTTGTTTTTCTCCTCATTTGCAAAAATAAGAGAAAACTATAAGCAAGCAGATAAGCAAGTGGTCAACACTATAAATGATAAACCTTCTCCTGAAATGGTTGAGGAAATCATTTGCGATGTAGAATCCTCCTTAGCTCTAGATTTGCAGCCATCAAGTTCCATTAAATTTCAAATTGCAGATGAAGGCTTGGAAGTTGAAACATATAATCAAATGATGCAATATGATTCTATACCTTTATATTTTGAAGCAGTACAATTTTTAAAGGAAAATTTTCATACTATCTCTAAAGCAAAGGATGAGCGGCCTGTAGAAAGTCATGTAGTCTCATTAGAACCAATGGAAAATAGGTTGCAACAGTCGTTTCAAGTTTTTGATGACCCTATAGCTAATGTGTTGGATGATATTTATAGTAAAAGTCCTTCTCCATTAGCTAAATATGAGCCTGAAAAGAGTGTTGATATAAACTTGATCCGACAGCTGGTTTCTTTGTCATTTTTAGCAGGAGTCTCATTAGAAAGCTCATCCAAAAATTTGTAGTCATATCAAGATAGTAATGAAGAAGATTCTTGATTTTTTGTTGATCATCAAGAAAAATTAGTCATTCATGAGTTTCAGGATCCTTTTGTCAACTTGCTACAGTCATCAAGGGAAGAAAGCACAGATGTTGGGAAAATTTTAAAATCAAGGCACGAAGATTACCTAGAGCATAACATTAATGTATTATATGGGTTGGAAATCAATATGTATTCCTATGAAGATCCTTTTGCAACATTTTTGAGGTCAGCTAGAGGGCTCATGCTTTGCAATTTCATCAAGATTCAATCTGATTTCAACTTCTCATGGGACTTGCCTTTCAGTAGTTCTCTCTTCTTGCTCCTAAGCAAGCACTTGCAGAGAATTCAAATAACAATCAAAATGCTTACATGGTTACATTGGCTGTTCCATTTCACTTGATCAAGTGATGAATGGGTCAGTTAGAGTAGGTTTTGTTGAATAAGCTCAATTCCGAGCATCTTTTTTTGGTGGAGATGTGGGGTATTTCAGTCAGTCTCGAGTCAGTTTATAGAGTCAAGTTTTCAGTATTCAGTTAGTCTTTAGCTTTTGACTGTATTTTCCCACATGGTTAAGCACTTGGTCTACGGTGTTACTGACACCTCCAAGGAGTTGCCATCCCCAATAAGGCCGATGTTAGTGTCAGTATTTGCATATTGCCATCAGTGATCAATATCCTCTTTTCATATCATGTTAGGGTCCCATTCTAAAATTTTTGTTATTCCACTAGGTCATGATGCAAAACATTTGGTCACTGAAGGTTGAGTTAGGGTCTCCTTTACTCCTTTTATAAATTTACCTCTTGCTAGCTCATTTCACCTTTTGCTGAAGTATACCATTAGTCATGACTTGTCTTCATCATGACAATCACTTTCATCATAGTCACAACCACTCAAAGTCTCCATTAGGTCATTAGGGTTTTCATGGTTCAATAACATTCCACTCCATTGCATAAAGCCAATAGGTGTAAAAATGATCAGTAACCTCTCTTCACCATGTGAAGATGATTTGTAAAGAGAAATTCTTTATTTCATCATGTATTTTATGTTCACTATATGTAATAAGTATTGTTCCTGAGCTGCCAACTCAATCTCTATATGCCAACTTCATTAAAGCAAAGTCAAATTCAAAGAGTTCTTAAAGACCATAAAAATATCAATTTGTCAAAGAAAATGGTCAAGTGAAAGGGTAATGTTTCAAAAAGTTAAGTGAATTCCAAAGGGAGTTTCTTTTCCCAAGGGTGTCCGAATCATCATTTTCCACAAGCACTAAACCCTAATTTCCTCTCCCACTGAGCTAGGGTTGGATATGGAATCAGAGACATCTGAGAAGAGGAGGCCTAAGGGAGGTCATTTCAGCAAGTATGAGGCCATTCCAACTCATAAACATCAGGTCTCCATCATTTTTCAAGAGGTCATTTCAAGGGACAAATCATTTGCCACACATAGGGCCAGTTTTTCTTCAAACTATGTTTCTGGAAAAAAAGAGATGAATTTGACAAATTTGAGAGAGGTTTTTGTCCATCATAGGCCAAGGATGAAAAAAATTCTTCAGTTTTTACACAGGTTTCATGGGTTTGGAGAAATGTCAAAAATACAGTTTCTACAAGAGTGTTGTTGCACTTTTGGTGTGACCTTGGGAAAATCAATTTTTATCCTAGCTGGATTGTCCAAATTACTTACTTGATGAGTCAAATGATAACTAGATAGAAAGATATTTCCAATGAGCTATCATGAGCTCAATTTTGAGTTGAGGACGGCCTCCAAAAGTTTCCTACAAGATAACACTTCATTTTTGCACCTTCATTCTGGACGTTTTGACCAGTCTTGGGAGAATTGATTTGTGAGGGGCTCTAATTGATCCTTTTTAGTACTTGATAGGTCCATTGTGTATCCAAGAGAGATGTCATTCTAACAAGCTATCATGGGCTCAATTTGGACTTTGGGAAGTCACTCAAAAGTAGATTTGAAGTCAACGTTGCGCACTTGCTTCTGGTGCTACACACTTGCCAAAGAGGCACTTCCTTCGGGCGCTGCGCACTTCCTTCTGGCATTGCTGACTTGTCCAGGAAAGCCAGAATCACCACCAAACTTCATCAAATCACCTCCAAACCTCCAGAAAGTGAGTGATAGACAAATATAGCATTCTTATCCTCCTACATTCATTTCTTAAGGTGTTTTAAAAGTTTATTGAAGATTTGGTGTTTTTCTCACATCTAAAACCTTATATCTCCCTCAAAACCACCCTTGAACTCTCAATTTCCAAATTTCAACTCCCCTACACTTTCATACACTCCCCCACACTTTTATTCCCTTTCTCTAAACCCTTTATCCCAATACTCGCTAAAACTTTGTCCCAAAACCCTAAGCCTTAGGTGCTACAACTACCTAGGCTCCCAAACCCCAAACCCCAAATACATCATATTAATACTCCCTATCCCATCCTCCATCACATAAATCCCTTTACCCATATCATTCAATTCCCCTTCCCCATTCATTTCTCCCAAAAAACCACATTCCAACAACCTAATACCTCCTTAGGGTTTGACATTAAAACACCATGGCAGAAGAAGAAAATAGACCATATAGTGAGGTAGAAAAAGCCAAGGTTTTGTTAGAAGAGACACTTGAGAAGCATGGTTTGCTTGAAGAGAAAGATGAACAAGCACCAAGAGGTAGGCCTAGAACTAGAGGTTTGAAAAGAGCCTTGGAACTTAAAGGGAAAAGGCAAAGAGAGATAGTTGATGAAGCTATGCTTGATGATCAATTCTTGGATATGATCAAAGAAGACAAGGAAGGTTGGCTTCAAGCCATCAATGATCACTTGGAGAAGTTATTGAAGAAATCTAAAAAGGACAACAACATTCAAGTGAGAATGGCCAAACACTATGCCAACAGAGAAAGGAATGCCAGGGAAAAACACAAGGTTGCAAACGCAAGCCCCAACGCACCAAAAAGAGAAGGAGAAGCTTGACATACTTGCAGAGGCTTCACTCCAAGCCTAGCTACACCAAACATCAACTCCTTGACCAATTTTGAAGTCTCTTAGCATATTTTTGCAAAGATATGTTTTCTGTGTTTTTTAGGCAATTTAAATATCAGCTGCATGGTCAAACGCGCAGTGCCCACTTTTTTGGGACACTTTTTTTAGAAATGGAAGCTACCAATAGATGCAAAAGGACCAATACATGTACGAAAACCATGTTTCCAGCCTTGGTTTGGAAAACTGGTAGGTAAAAAGGGAAAAAAGCTAGCAAACAATTATGTTTCTGCCCTCTTTTTCAGCTAGGCGCTGCGAACTTGACACAGGCGTTGGGAACTTGACAGTTGGCCTAGTTTTTCACTGTTCTTCTCCAGATTTGATTTTTACCTATGGGACATCTACATTTTACTGATGTAATTGATATGATAGATGTAATTATGTTCTTTTACTATTACCTAGGGGTAAATACATTAGGTTAATATTCTTCATCAAGTCAGATGAATCAGTTGCAATGTAATTAGGGATGAGTCACTTTGACCACCCTACACTCTAGCTATCAGTTTAGATTTTGGTGGAATTGATCCTATTCTCATGGATTCGACCCCTGAGGTGGGGAGGAGTTTGTTTTGATGTCCATATCTTCCATTTCTTCACTATTTTCAGAGGTTGGACTCCATTGGATGTTGTACTAGTGTTTCAGACTTTAGCATGGAATATATTGGATGAGTTGCAGCTATTTTTGGTGGGATTCTTGTGGCATGGTATTTTTATATTTCTTCTTATTTAGTTACATGTGTGTGAATGTTTTGTATCTTCCATGATCCATTTCACTTCTAAATATGTTTGATTTTCAAGGTATGACAAGCAAAATTCATCTTCTATGCTATGTTTTGGGAAAATCATCATAATTTGTTTCATTTCCTCAGTTTAAAAAGAATACATGATTTCCATGCTCTTTTTAGCATCTCATCAGTCTAAACCATTCCATCAATATACTACAAAGTGTTAAAGTACTTGCCTACCTTGCCCCATCATATGTCTGCAATTCGGATTCTCTTTTTCCTTGACTTAGTTCACTCTATGACCTAATTCACTCATCCAGTGACTACCCCAATCAAATCAAATCAAAACCGTGAGCTACTGTATCTAGCCTAAAACCCTAATCCATCCAGCCCTCTTGGCTGTGATCCTTTGGAGAGATCCCTCTCCAGCTTGGTAGGACTAGCTACCAAGTCAAAAGATTGGTCTGTGGTTACCTCAGCTGGACTCTTCCTTAGCCTTGGAGATCGGAGGAGTGATAACACTATGCACATATGGTGTTGTGTTCATGATTGTATAGGTGGTGTTATGTGCATGTGGTGTTGTGTACATGTTGTACATGTGCTGTTGTGTGCAGGTGGTGTTGTGTACAAGTTTTGCATGTGGTTTTGTGTACATGTCGTGCATGTGGTGTTTGTTGAGCGATAAAAAGGTGTCTTTTAACCCTCATTTACCCAACGTTAATTATCAATCCAGGTACGATTTTTTATCTCAAGAGTGTACTCAGTCTGAGGCGGTCACTTGTTCAAGAGTAATGTTTTCAGTATAGTGCTTTGCAAAAGTAAACGGATGTTGGAAGCAAAATCTAATTGTAATGGCAAGAAACTTAAATGCTTTGCAACTAAAATCCTTCACTCAAGAAACTACAACAATCATCAGTCAAGGATGCAGTAATGATAACTCTTTCCCCTGTAAACTGATGTAAATGGAAATCAATTACAGACCAAATACTGGAAATAACAATTAAATTAGCAAAAAAGGAACAACAACTAATTCTATTGAAAAGGTCGAACAACAAAGCTTAATCTACAGAAATGAATTAAGCAGCAATCTTAACCGAGAGGAATCGAACATCAATATTTAACCAAGAAAGGAATTGAACAACAATATTTAACTAAGAAAGGAGTTGAACAACAATCCAAGAAAGGAACGAAGAACCTAATTAAGTGTAATCACACAGAAAATATAGAGTAATTGAATCAACAATCTTATTCTAGCATAATGGACATTAACCACAGTTAGAAAGGAAAGGCAATTGCAATTATAATAGAACAGTAATCAAATGAACAACAATCACAATTGTAAGTGAACCCTAGCTAAATGAACAACAATCGTAACTGTAAATGAGCAGCAATATCAATCTGTAAATGAACAACAGAATCCGAATTAGGCAGTGCAATATTATTTCAAAATGAACAACATAACATTTCGGTTGTAAATAACAATCTTACTATCCAATTACGATTTCAATATAACAGAGCAATTCAGTGAAATGTTTAGAAACAAAAAATTACTGAGTAATGCGAATTAAAGGAATGCAAAGGAAATCAAGCCACACACGACCGTAATCGTAAAATAATGATACAAGATTCAAGTGATCCACTAGGGCCAAGCCCTTAGCCACCAGGGAAGCACTGCTGCGTTTACTCCAGGATCAAATAATGGAACAACAACTGAGTTATATATTAATCATAAATGGCAGAGTTATATCTATCACTCTTCAGAGAGAGTCGATGATCAAAGTTAAGATTACAACAATAAGTTCTACAAATTGATAATAATATTCGCCCCTTGGGCTAGCAGCGTTGTCACTTTTTATAATGGCTAGGTGGAAGTATCAAAATACAGATAAGTCTTGAAGTAGCGATCCCTCAAGATCAAAGGATCCTGAGGGATTTGCCTTATCTTTGATCTCCAACTTATCGTTTTGTCTTCTTGCGTTGATGCCGCGTTTTCTCTTCCTTTTCCTGGACCATGCACTCCAATCTTAATCTCCTCGTCTGGATACGGCTTCTTGTCAAAGGGACAACAGTTTCTTTTGCTTTGTCTTTTCCTCCCAAATAATGATTTTCTATTTCCTTCACTTTCTGCATAGAAAAAGACAATAATTAGTTATTTTGTATCAATCACAAATCTCCTTAATTCTATCATAATTCTTTGACATATTACCATCTTAGAATGTAAAGGAGTTATGATTTAAAGGAAAAGATAAAGAAATAAATGGTAAATACATACCTTTTCCAATGCTCAACACACCCCCCTGCTTACCCTTTTTCATGCCCTCATGCAAACATTGTAATTTGAATGCAAGGCAGTTAGGGAATATGCTGGAGAAGGATTTTCATGCAGTGGTCTAAAACCATGATGTGTAGCTAAAACTTCAAAAATATGCCATGTCTAGCCTTTAGGCAATTCATATAGGGCCTTATACCCTGGTGCAAGATACCAGATAATTGGACTTCGAAACCTACAGCCTAACCAATACGGGCCTTCTCTCAGGATGAGGTTACTATAGGTAACCAGGCGATCAGCAGCTAACTTAAAATTTTCATAATTGAATGGCTCTCTGTCCTGAACATTCCGATTGGAAGTCTTCCATCGGAGTTTAGCTGCTGCTATGGTAAGGTCTTTGATGGATAGGAAGTATTCTACCCCTTGCTGGACAACTGCTGTGTGAATGGGTCCCAATGTCTGGATCACACCCTTCTTTCTCATTAAGCTTCTATGCTTATTCCATAGTTGTAATGGGTTTCTTGGTTCACCCCTTACCTACAGATCTAACTCGTTCTCCTATCTCTGAAAGGTATTATGGGCTTTAAGCCACTTGATCTGGTTAACAACAAAAGAGATGAATGCCTGAAGCTGAATATCACCGACAAAAGGACTAGGGTTCTCTTCCGTTTCACCGTCCAACACAAGATTATGCAAATAAAACTCACATAGCAATCGCTGGAATTTCACCCCATAATGTTTACAATAGTTTATAAAATCATCAATAGTTTTTAACTCTATAGGTATCCTTGCCTTGACAGCCTTAATTTTTAATTGTAAGTACCTTTCCATAAAAAACAAAGCATAATTTTTGGCAGGCACTCTATAGACTAGAACACCAGTATATAGAGAACATAGGGTATCCATTTGACTCATAACTATGTCTAGTCTATTGGTTACCTTTTTAACTTTTTCCTCTGCCCTTCGCCATCTATCGAAGGCCTCACTCTCTGATGCATTGATGTTCTTTACTTGCTGCTGTAACTTCTAATATTTCTCTTGAGGAACAGTTTCCTCTGTGAGCTTTTCTATCGTTTGTTGGGCCTGTGCCAGATCCTTTTGAAGTCTCACTATCCTCGGATCATTGTCCATCAAAATTTTTTTGGGCTGGAGATCTACCTGGATATCCTTATTGTGACATCTGGTTCCTATAGTCTTTGTTTCCCTCCCATGAACTGTCCGATCGGTCATGATGCTAGAGGACAATGCCTCTGTCTGGACGTCCTTATAATAGACTGGTGTTTTTTCTGTTTGGGCCTCTACGTTTGTAACAGCCGCATGATGTTCCTTGTGGTCCTGAATGATAATGGGTTTAGTTTGAGTTCTTTTGGTCTTGATTTTATGGGCTTTCGTCTGGGTGGCTGCATCCTTTGTTCTAGGGGTTCTTTTTGAGATTCTACCCATTTTTAGAACCCTTATTTGTTGTTTGAGTTGTTTTACTACATTTATTAGTCTCCGCTGTTCCTTTCGTAGCCTTTTGATTTCATTTGTTTTCTTCGAAGGAACAACTGTTTCTTTTCTCAGGCTTGGGCTTTGCTCTTCCGGGATTGTACCCTCGCCCTGGCTTATCTCCATGTTTTCTACTTGGAACACTTCTTCAGTGTTCTCATCCTCCTGATTAGGTCTCTCAGGGGAGGAAACCCTGGTTTTGTTTGCTATTTCTCGAGTGGCTTCGGCTTCTACTTCTTCTTCGTCATTCATTTCTTCGGATACACTCTCATTGTGAGCAGAGTGTTCTTGTGATTTCCCTTCTTCTTCTTCCTCATCGTTCAGCTCCTCAGATGCACTCTTACTGTGAGCAGAGTGTTCCTGTGATGGTCCTGCCTCAATGTTGAGGTTGAGTGGGCTGTGGGGCTGGATGTACTCACCCATGTTGGCCAAAATTGGGCCAATTTGTCTTCTTGTAGAGGGTTTTGTAATGGGCTTTCGCTGGGTTGCTTTGCTTCCTCCCCTTCTTCCTCGCCGGAGTGTTCAGTTTCCTCTTCCGGTTCCTCTTCTTCATTTTCTTCTAATTCTTCTTCTTCTTTGTTTTCCCCTCCTTCAAGTCATGGGGGTTGTTCGTCCTCTAAGTCATATATCTCTAATGGCTGGCTACTATTTTCTTGGGGATTTCCCAAAATTCCTCTGCTTCTTCCCAATTTGGCGGACTGTCTTTGTTTCTGCGGTCTAATTGATGTGCTAGCAGTGCTTTTTCGTTTTGGGGCTAGTAAGGCCAATCCCCCATCTATTGAGAAAACTAATTCTTCCCAATGACTCTACTGTTGAGCGAGACTATAACTGACTATTAGCCGAATTAAGCCGTGATGACTCATTACCGTTTCTACATGACGAGATTTTCTTATACTCCGAATGACATCATGTAATAAAAAATTTAAGTATGCGGGAAAAGTCACAACACATTTTTGTTTTAATACAACTAACAGTTTAAGATGGCGTGGTCTTACCACATCTTTTCTGCCATTGCATGTGATGTAGCTTTGCACAATCCTGGCTAATTCTACCCATGGTTCTCCTAGGGTTGCAGGCAGGACTCCTTTTCCTTTGATAGTAAGGCTCTGTCCTTCATCCTGGAAGATGGTTACAGCGTCTTGAAGTCTCACTTTTTTCTGGGTCCATATTGGTCCAATAGCTGGCAGTCCCGATACTTCAGCAATTATTGCATATATTACTGTTATTTGCCTCCCCCTCACCATGTAATGATCCTCCTGCAAATTCTGCAGAAATTCAATGGCCACCATCTCATTAGACTGATGTAGTCGGTTAAGGTAGGAAATCCATCCTGCTCTCATTAAAATTTCGCGTGCAGCATCGGAGATCATTAACACCTGCGGTTCACTACGTATTGATCTGCCTCCCATTTTGTTCAAGCTTAGCACACTGTTACTTTTTACAAAACAAAAACACAGAGATGACGATGGAACAACAAACTGTTAAAGCTTTAGCTCACTGTTAATTTTTACAGAACAAAAACATAGAAATGACGATGGAACAACAAGCTATGCATATTGGGAAATATCAATATCATTAAACTTGCTATTCCCGAGTTTTGATGGAGTCATAGTACCTCCAAATAAGAAGTTGACACGTATGCCAGTGTATTATGGAGGTCACCCGTGCCCCCCTGAAATGTGATAGGCCATCCTCGGTTGGCAAATAAAGGAGTAACATGCTAGACTGCAGTCATACAATAAAATAAAGGAACGACGTATATTTCCATGACATGATTACAAAAATCAGCAGATTACTGAAATCGAGGCTTATGATGGAAATCACAAATAGACATGGAAATGCTGTGAAATGATGCGAAAAATAGAGGATAGGACAACTGACGTAAGTAAAAGTTCTTATGCGGTCGTTATCCACTTTACCCATTATGATTGATTTATAAATAATTTTTCATGTATAAAAGGTTTGAAAGGGTTATATAACATAATCTCATTTGAAATCAATATAAAGATATAAGAAAAAGGGTTTATAATGACTATTGGTGTATGAAAAATATGACTTCAATACCATCAGCAGAGCTTTGTTGCCCACAGGTGTCCATAACCTTGACAAAGTTTCTTGTTTCACCCTTGGAACCATAATCCTTTGTGTATGCGTAGGAAAGTGCTGTGCGATGTCAGAATGGAGGCCATTGTGCTGGCTTGGTAACCAGATGAATCACAATGCCATTCACCAAGAAGGAGTGAAAGGTGGGCAGGCCGGCTCCTGATGAGACCTCATGTTCCAAGGAATTTTTTTTATTTTTCTGATATGCCTCTTGGATCATATCCTTGGTGTGGTGGCCATAGTGGGAATGCCACTTCACTTGCTTCCTTATGACCATGGTAGGCTGGCTCTTGATGAGACCCCCTATCCTTCATCTGAAAAATCATGTTAGTAATCATATATATATTTTTCTCCTTTTTTCTTTTATTTTATATAGCACTTTCCTATTTATATACAGAGGATGGCTCAACACTCCTTAAGAGTAGGGATGGTGGAAGAAGTTTGAACATCTCAATAGAGGAAAATATGCCCTTATTCTTATTCAATAATAATGATCAAAGAGAATTATGAAGATTTAAGAAAGAACCAACATGATAAAAATAATCAATCAAATTGGTTTTAGTGAAAATAAAGACATCAAGGTAATATAAATAGTTGTGTCCTTTCCTTTTTTTTTCTTATCAATTCAAAGCAATTTCACTAAAGATAATGATTATTCTTTGGTTTGCTGATTTCAGTGTCCTCTAGTTTTTGTGTTCTTGCATAAATGTATAGTTGTGCCTTAAATGAACCATCATTCACAAAAATCCTCTAAATGATGAAAACACACACTCACACACAAAAAAAAAATGCACTCAAAAAGCATTGTTCCTTAGATGGAATAGCTGCTGTTCCTTAAGAGGGACAACAAAAGAACATATGCATGCAAAAACTGTGGTTCCTTTAAGAGGAACAATAAGAAAAAGAAAAAAAATACACTCGAAACTGCGGTTCCTTAAGAGGAACAACAATTGTTACTTAAACGGAACAACAAATAAAGTAAGTGCAAAATAAAATACCTCTCCTTTGGCGGAATAGCCTAAGATCATCCGAAATCAAAACTGCTGTTCCTTCAGAAGGAATGGTAGAAAGGAAAAAAAATGCGAAGGAGGGCTGTTCCTTTAAAAGGAATGGAAAAACAATCTGGCGGAAGTGTTGTTCCTTCAGAAAGGAACGGAAAAAATGCGGAAATGCTGTTCCTTCAGAAAGGAACAACAAAAAAATGAAAGTGCTGTTCCTTTAGAAAGGAACAACAAAAACGAAAGTGTTGTTCCTTTGGAAAGAACAAAAAAAATGCGGGGATGTTGTTCCTTCAGAAAGGAACAACAAAATGCGAAAGTGTTGTTCCTTTGGAAAGGAACAACAAAAAAATGAAAGTGTTGTTCCTTCGGAAAGGAACAACACAAATGTGGAGATGTTGTTCCTTTGGAAAGGAACAACAAAATGTGAAGATGCTGTTCCTTCGAAAAGGAACATCAAAAAGGCGGAAATGCTGTTCCTTCGGAAAGGAACAACAAAATGTAAAAGTGTTGTTCTTTTGGAAAGGAACATCAAAACAATGGGAATGTTGTTCCTTCGGAAAGGAACAACAAAATGCAAAAGTGTTGTTCCTTCGGAAATGAACAACAAAAAGGTAGAAATGCTGTTCCTTTGGAAGGAACAACAAAATGCAAAAAAAATGCAGAAATGCAAAAATCTGTACAGAAAGTAGTTTATACAAGTAGAAAAGAAAAACTTATGTACAAAATTTAAGAACAATGAAATTACTTAGTGAACCAATGCCGAGGAAGGAATATTTTCCTCAGCAAGAATCTGCATATCAGAATCTTCTCGGAGCTGCTAGTAAAAGGATTCCCGAGTAAGCGGTTTATGGTACACTCGCACTCGGTGGCCATTGGCTTTAAAGGTATGTCCAGATCTGTCAATAGTATTCAAAGTAATAGTGCCATTGTCATGCACTTTTTGGATTTCATATGGTCCAAGCCATCGAGTCTAAAGTTTTCCCGAAAAATCCTGAAACCTGGAATCGTATAGGAGTGCCCAATCTCCTTCGTGGAAGATTTTCTTTTTGATTAGGGTGTCGTACCATTTTTCTCTCTGCTGTTGAATTAATGCATTGTTTTGAAGAGTCGAGAGCCTAATTTCATCTAGCTCGTTAATTTGCTGTAATCTGTTAGTCTAGGCCTCATTTAAATTCAGATCGACCTCTTGTGCTGTTCTTAATGTTTGTATTTCTAACTCTATTGGAAAGATGGGTTCCTTTCCAAATACTAGCTGATATGGTGAATAACCGATGGTGTTTCTCCACGTTGTTCGGTATACCCACAAGGCCTCTGGCAATCTTGAAGCCCAATCACCCCTGTGTGATGCAACAGTTTTTGTCAATATTGCCTCTATCACTTTATTCGTGCTCTCTACTTGGCCATTTTCCTGTGGGTGATACGAAGTGGTAATTTTGTGCTGAATGTGATAATTTCTTAATGTTGCAGCGATTTTATTACCTACAAACTGTGGTCCTCCGTCCGTGATTATGTCTCTTGGGAGGCCATATCGGACAAATATTTGGAACAGGAAATGAATCACAGAGTCATTTGTAGCTCTTGGAAGTGCCTCTGCTTCAACCCATTTGGTAACATACTCTGTTGCTACTAGAATATATGTTTTCTGATTTGATGATGGGTTGATCGGACCAACAAAATCAAGCGCCCAATGCTCAAATGGTTCGATTACTAACTGTGGGTTTAAAGGCATTTCGTCGGACTGTCTAGGTGTTATAGACATATTTGGGCACTGCAACCTCAATCACATATGTCCATAAACCAAGGGCTTCTAAACCCCTAAAAGTGTTGTTTCATACCTTAAAGGAACAAGGTCAGTTGATTACATCATCTCCCAGAAGTTCTCCATGAAAAACTACTCAGAACTGGTCAAAACTGGACCATACAGACTGCTCCATTCATAGGGTGTGATGCATCTCACCTATTACACATGGGGGGTGCGATGCATGCTGGAAAGCCCTTCTGTAGGGTGCGATGAGTGAGAGCAAACAAATGGCAGAAGCAGTTTGCTAAAACCCAAAGAATCTTCTAGAAACTGCTCATATGACACTTGCCTCTCTGAATTTGCCCAGGGATGAGTAAGAGATCTGAAATCTCCAAGTGGAACCAAGAACTATCAGTGAAATGACACTAATCAAAATCCCAGAAGCTGACTCACTCTCCTGTAAACATCTATATATGGATCCCTCATCCAAGAGATCCAAAAAGGCTGGAATTTTGTAATTTGCAAGGAAGTGATGTTGGTTTCTCTTTGAAGACATTGTTGGGTGATCTTGCTTTGTATGAGGTGAAGAGGGATTTCATGCTGGGAGGATGATGCTGGATCAGACAGCCTGGTTGTAATCCTCTCTTCTACTACTTCTATAAATAAAGCTATTTGAGTTTTCCTCCATATGCTTGTATATCTCCGAATCTTGTTTATGTATGCATTTATATGGTTAATGTACATTTGATCCTACATTATTTATGGTTATAGATCTCTATGCTTTGATGGTATTTTGCTGCCTTGACTCTATAGGTGTTATTTGAAGCGGGACAAGTGAGAAAGGAGTGGCAAAAGCTCTATCAAAGGAGAGAGGAAACGAGCAAAGAGACTAGCGAAAGACTGAGGTTGGTGCTCTTCGCTTCTCTCTCATCTATCTCTCATAAAGGAAAACATAAGTAACTTTAATTTGTTTGTTTCTAAGATAGCTACCCGTCTTAGTGGGACTAGCAGCTCTGAATGGACACTAGTTTTCCAGATAAAAAAATGGCGACTCCACTGGGGAATGAATAGTTTGTTTGTTTTGTTACTGTTGTTTACTTTATAAACCACAGATGGAGCCTGAAGTAAATCCAGCTAGCCTTCGAACTGATTTTGCTATGCAACTGCAAAATAGATCAACACTGCTTCAGTCAATCTCCGGGTTGGTTTATGTACTGAACATCTAGCTTGCAAATATCCTAAGTGCCCTTGTGGTAGCTCAAATAACCTCATTAGATCAGCCCCTATACTTTGTGTTTACTGACTATCATTAGTTAAGCTTAAACCCCTGAACTTAACTGCAAATTGTGAGTGAAAACAAAGCACAGTCCTGTCCCTGATCCATCGCACTATCTCTTCTTGGCAACCTGGATGCATCGCACCTCCCGTGTGTTGCAGGTGAGATGCATCCCTGTTTCCCTGTGTTACAGGTGTGATGATTGACTAAGACTGTTTCTGCCTCCAGATTTTGGTTTTTTCTTCATTGTCTTTAGCTTTATTCAGTAGTTTTGTTGTCTGTGATCAGTGTATCTCTGTTGAAACCATCTTCCTTTGCATTATTCAGCCTCCATCAGAAGGAATTTTGAATGTTTTTTTATGTATTTTTTCATCATTTACAGTTCTCCTTTGCAAAAAGTAGCTTAATCGAACTGCCGTCTTTTGATTTGAAATTATCGCAAGTGTCGTTTTCAGTCAAGAAAAATAGTGTCACAAAGCATTCCTCTTTTAGATAGTTGATTACACTTTTTCCATTGTATTTGATTTGAATCATTAGTATTTCAAGTGTCGAGAGCAATTTTTTGAAATCGCAAAGTGTTGCCTTGACTTTACTTTCATTTTTTTGAAAAGAAAATTGTTAGTACTGTCACTTTGAGAGAAGATAGTTCAGATCTATACTTTGTTTTCTTTTTGTCATTCTCACATTAAGGAAACTGAAAAACAATACATGCATGTGCATTTGCATTAAGACTGCATGCTGAAGTTGATTTAGGAAAAGTGCATCTAGTGTGTGCTCCCTGCTCTATGTTGAAAGAATTTCATTTATCTTTCCTTAGTAGCTAGGATTTTCATTGCAAAAAGAAAGTAAACGACTGTTTATCATCTTAGATTGCATATTTAGGAATTGTATATCTACATCACGCGGTGAAACTTAAAGGCAAACTTCTTAAGAAAGATCAACTATAAAATAAACTTCAATGAACATAAAAACGCTTTGGAACCTAACACACAACATTTAGAAGTCTAGGCTAGAGACGTATTCTGGTGTCATAAAGCCTGGTAACTATCGCTTTCATCGTAGGTTGGGTGATTCCTCCTCTTTGAGACAACAAGTGCCAGTACGGACTTGTGCTCCCACGTACCATCGAGTATATATTGGGAGACCACAATAGGCTACATCCTTTATCCTTAGGAATCCGTGTCTGCCGCCCTATCGATCACAATGCACTGAACACAACATTCGGGAAGATTGACTGCCGTACCGTAAAAAATATTCTGTATTTTGCGATTGGTTTGGTAATCCCTCTATCTAGATTTCCAGAGTAGTCACTTTTGTTCCTTTTCGGACTCCTTAAAAGAAAAGGTCCATCTGAGCACTTGTCACTTCAGGCTCATTAAAAATCGAAGGCGACTAGAGTCATCTTTAGCTTTTTCTCGACTCTTAAAAATTGAAAAATCAAGTGGTGTCAAAGCATCATAAAATTTATTTTAATCGGAATAATGTCACTATTCCCTCGTTGGTCTTTAGGTTGAGAAATGGAGTCTACCAATCAAGGTTTGCCCTTTGGAGGAAATCCTAGTCCCTTCTCGTCTTGGGAAGATGTTGGTGCTCCACATATGGCTACATTGTCCCTTCTAGGACTCACAATTGGCCTGCCAGTTTGGCTTTTCTCGACCTCTGTCATTCAAAACACCACATTTCCTCAGCAATCCAATCAGCAACCAGATGAAGTTGCTCTCCAACCTTATACTTCATTTGTTTCTCCCTCTCCTTCTTCCTCTTCACTTGGTGAAGCTAGTAACACTAAAAACCAAGTATCTGAGAAGAAGAAGAAAGGGAAGGAGAAGAAGAATAAGAATCCAACAGCAAAAGGGGGCAACCGTGCATCATCTGGTGAAAATCCACACGCTGCACCTTCCAAACCTAAATCTCCATGTGTCATTTGCAAGGGATACCACTATCATTGAGATTGTCCCTGCATCCCACGGATCTTGAGGGACTGGTCTCCCCGCTTGCACAATCCGGTGTCTTCAACCTCTGATGATCATGTCGAGAGCACACCATAAACTAGTGAAAACGAAGTCAATGGACAAAAAGGAAGATCTAAATTTCCTTGTAGACTATGTGAAGGCGATCATGCCCTCCACCGTTGTCCCTTCCTAGACGAAGCTAAAAGAGTCTTGGATAACCGTCCTGCTTCACCGCAGCGACTTCCTCCTGGATACAAGAAACTCTTGCCGAGTCCATCGCTAGTTGAAAATTTGACTGACACACCGTTGTTGTCGGTCGAAGCACCTATCATTGAAGATAAACCCTCTGAGTCCACACCGGACCAAATTCAACAGGTCGAGATGGTAGTTGACCCAATCTTGTCTTCAGAGGGTCCACCTTCAGATGATACTGTCACCAAAGAGAATGAGAATGACACCGTTCAAATTCTTTTCATAAACATAGACTCTGATGAACATGGGGGAAATCTACCCATTCCTTTACCATAGGAAGGAAGTTCATCAGAGTTTTATCCGGCTGTTTATTCGGTCCCACCTCCAAGCAATCTAGTCGTTTCCTTTGATTGGAATCTACTAGGCAAACCCCGCCTACCATCTAATGTACCATTCCGAATCATAGTACAAGCTTACAGAATGATCATGGTTGGTACTGTCATAGATGAAGGGGCTTCTGTGAGTATCCTTTCCTCAACTACTTGGAAAGCGCTCGGTTCACCATCGCTTCTGCCTGAGATTCAAAATCTGATAGGCTTCAACAAAGGAACCGTCGACCGTTAGGGATCCTTCCAAATTTGCCTATAACTTTGAGAAGGAAAACTGTTCATCTAAACGTGATGGTAGTCCAAGGACCTCTAGATTACAATCTAATCCTTGGACGTGACTACATTTATAGCATGGGAACTATCGTTTCCTCACTCTTTCAAGTGATGTGTTTTCCACATGAAGGTAGAGTGGTCCAGCTCGTTGACCAGCTTTCATTCCCAGGTTCAAACACAACTATTAGTCAAATGCCATCCCTAACTGGTCTTTTCGCACAAGGAATGTCTAATCAATCTCCAGTCCATCCACCTGATGATCGCGAGTGATTCGTGATTGTGACTGAAACCCAGGAGGCATCCGCCCTGGTCTGCTTCGGCAGAAAAACCCCAGATATAAGGTAGGTTTCCACGTAGGAATATGACTAGTCTGACAATCCTGTCTGTTTAGGATAATGGATCAGTCTGGGAAAGGATTCCTCCGTCAAAGGTTAGGTGATTGGAACTAGAATCACCTTCGTCCATTTCGATGGACAGATTCAAGGAAGTGTTTTGTCTGCAAATGTGGATGAAACAATCTTTCTAATGCAAGGAATTCCGAATGGTAACCTGGAAACTCTATTTCTTTATACCTGGGGGCATGCAAACCTTTTTGCGTGCAAGTGAAAAGCGACCATTTATTTTCTTAGTTTGTAGGCTCTTAACCCTTTAAACTCGTAGGTTGGTCATTCCTAGCT
This sequence comes from Pinus tabuliformis, assembly GCA_031772625.1. NCBI lineage: Eukaryota > Viridiplantae > Streptophyta > Pinopsida > Pinales > Pinaceae > Pinus > Pinus tabuliformis. The sequence continues at coordinate 268,772,856 of CM062812.1, forward strand.
TGCATAACGAAAGGCTCCAGGAGAAAAGTTGCACATGGGGCAAGCTCCCTAAAAAATGAACCTACTGATGAGACATCCTTATTATACGACTGGCACGAGAAGTTTTACGCAAAGTTCAAGCTCGTTAAAAAATAAACCTCTCCATGAGCAGTTTTACACGAAGTTCAAGCTCGTAAAAAAATAAACCTAGCAATGAGCAAATGTTCCCATAGAGTTTAAGCTCATTAAAAAATGAACCCCACCTTCAATAAATAATCTTTGCGATCGCATAATTATCAGCTTTTGAACCTTGGTCGTGTTCTTACCATCACCTCCACTCTTTTTTTAGCCAATCATACACCTCCATTTGATTGTTTACCCTTTTGAGGAACAGTTGCGACAAGTGATTATATTAGCCACCTTCTTTACACTACCGTGATTGAAAAGTTCCAAACCTTACCTGGAACCAATTGCTATCCAAAAAAACATCACTCGTTCCTCAAAACATGAGTCTCCTTTAAACTCTTTTCATCTGACTCGTAAAATATGAAAAGATTGCCGAGCAATTGGCCTCTCTAGCTCGTTAAATCGATTGGAAGTGCCATCCCTCCTCTAGATTTTAATATTTTTGTACTTGAGGGATTATTACACAAAAAGATCGAGCGCTTGTCTTGTTCAGCTCATTAAAACTATCGAAAAATCATCCCTTTCATATTATTTTACACTTTTTCGGACCTAAGGGATTACATTACGAAAAAGGACCACTGGAGTTGCCTTTACGCCCCTTTTTAGACTCTCTAAAATTGAAAAGGACTGAGTTATGTTTGTCGTTAAACTCGTTAAAACAATAGTGACAAACTTTTCCATGCAGACAAGAGCGAGTTTCACTGTCGCTAGGCTCGTTAAAACATAGCGACAAGTTTTCCCGAAGGGAAAATTATAGAACAAGCATATGTTATCCTCCTCAAGCTTGAAAAAAATAAAGAGGTACTGGTCAACAATGACTGGGGGAAAAGGGAAGAAAACATGAATAGCTTCATTGGTAGCAGGTCACTCTTGAACATGACACTTTCACTCCATCACCATGATTGAGTCGGGTTGGGTTATTCCATTCGCCGGTCATATCACCATTGGTCCACCATAGCATCCACCTTGGGGTTAACGCTACCAATCCATTTCAGTGTCGCCGGTATGTTCAAGAGAAGTCGCTTAGAGAATTCACCAACCTAGCTAATGTCTCATCCGTTGCAATACCTTCACTCTCCATTTTTCATGACCGCCACCCTGAATCTTATATCATCAGATCGTTTTCACCTCCAAAAAATCATTTGCTCCATTCCGTGTCATAGATGTAGGATTCATTAAGGCCCTCCTACGATGGGTCACTTCTTGTCAACATCAGATCATTATCCGAGAAGTTGACTTAGGGACAACCCTTTCAGTACTTTGAAGCTTGCATGCCTCAATGGCAAGTTTCTCACTTCCGGCGACAGGTTTAATCAATGGCCTTCAACCGAAAGATTTTACATGGTGTTCGACATCAACTCATGATTCAAACCACGTGAATTGTACTGCAGTACCTTGAGGGTCATTATCATTATCGGTGATTCCTCTCACGCCTGTTAATAGCTTACATCATTGGCTGGTAATTAGGCGATGTCTTTCCATGTTCGACATTGGAACATCTTTTCACATGGATCGTCTTGTACTTCGGGCGAAGATTGAATGAGTTTGAAGACCCCAGATCTAGTTTCATCCATCTAGGCTGTGATATATTCAGGAAAATAAAGACATCAAATCTACATCACAGCTGCACAGATAATCATCTAAACTAAAGGATGATGGCTCTACCAGAATCATCAGTCTGCCACACAGACGATTGTATATCTTATGTACATGAATATGAATTTATAAAGCTGAGCATGGGAATTCCCACCTTAGCTAGATCATGAAAATATTGTGAAGATAACGTATTGTATTGTATCTTATTACAGGTCACCTTCCAGTTCGAAAATCCTCGGATCCTCATTATAAAGCATTTCACTCGACATCAAAAGATTTACGACCTCATGCTTTAGGGGGAAATTTTTATAGACATATTTGGGCACTGCAACCCCAATCAAATATGTCCATAAACCAAGGGCTTCTAAACCCCTAAAAGTGTTGTTTCATACCCTAAAGGAACAAGGTCAGCTGATTACATCATCTCCCATAATTTCTCCATGAAAAACTACTAAGAACTGGTCAAAACTGGACCATACAGACTGCTCCATACATAGGGTGTGATGCATCTCACCTATTACACATGGGGGGTGCAATGCATACTGGAAAGCCCTTCTGTAGGGTGCGATCAACGAGAGCAGACAAATGGCAGAAGCAGTTTGCTAGGTGGAAACCCAGAGAATCTTCTAGAAACTGCTCATATGACACTCGCCTCTCTGAATTCGCCTAGGGATGAGTAAGAGATCTGAAATTTCCAAGTGGAACCAAGAAATATCAGTGAAATGACACTAATCAAAATCCCAGAAGATGACTCACTCTCCTGTAAACATCTATATATGGATCCCTCATCCAAGAGATCCAAAAAGGCTGGAATTTTGTAATTTGCAAGGAAGTGTTGTTGGTTTCTCTTTGAAGACATTGTTGGGTGATCTTGCTTTGTATGAGGTGAAGAGGGCTTTCATGCTGGGAGGATGATGCTAGATCAAACAGCCTGGTTGTAATCCTCTCTTCTACTAATTCTATCAATAAAGCTATTTGAGTTTTCCTCCATATGCTTGTATATCTCTGAATCTTATTTATGTATGCATTTATATGGTTATGTACATTTGATCCTACATTATTTATGGTTATAGATCTCTATGTTTTAAGGGTATTTTTCTGCCTTGACTCTATAGGTTTTCTTTGAAGTGGGACAAGCGAGAAAGGAGTGGCGAAATCTCTATCAAAGGAAAGAGGAAACAAGCAAGGAGACTAGCGAAAGACTGAGGTTGGTGCTCTTCGCTTTTCTCTCATCTATCTCCCATAAAGGAAAATATAAGTAACTTTAATCTGTTTGTTTCTAAGATAGCCACCCGTCTTAGTGGGACTAGCAGCTCTGAATGGACACTAGTTTTCCCAATAACACCAGGGAATCCTACTCTTTGGCAACTGTCACAGGCTTGAAAAATTTTCTTAGCGTCTTTAAAGATTGTGGGCCAGTAATAACCTGCTTGCAAAACCTTGTGACCAGTGCTTCGATTTGCGAAGTGTCCGCCACATGGTCCGTCATGACAGGCTTTCATAATGTCAAATATTTCATCTTCACGGACGCATCTTTTGATGTACAGATCTGCCCCTGTATGAAATAGGTAGACCCCAATCCAAGAAAATCGGGTACTACATTGCACAATCTGTGTTCATTCATTAGGGGTTAGATGCTTTGGTAATTTTCCTACTGCTAAATAATTTGCAACGTCAGCATACCAGGGTGTCTTGACAGTGACAACAAACAAATGTTCGTCTGGGAATTGATATTCGACTGCTGCTGCATCTGCTGGCTTCGTCATTTGTGAGAGAAAATCAGCTACAGGATTTTCTTTCCCAGGTCGATATTTTATTGTGATGTCAAATTCCTACAATAAGATCAACCATCTTGTTACTCTATCATTTGTAATAGGTTTATTTGCTAAATATTTTATGGCAAAGTGATATGTATATAAAACAATAGGATATCCAGTGATATACTGCTTAAATTTATTTACAACATGTATTACAGCTAAAAACTCTTTTTCAGTAATGGTATAGTTCAGCTCAGTAGGAGACAAATTCTTGCTAATATAATAAATTTCATATGGTTTTTGTCTTCTTCCTACCCAAGGACTGCTCCAATAGCTGTGTCTGAAGCATCTGATGAAATTTGAAATGGCAGGTCCCAATTTGGGCCTCTGAGCACTGGGGTTGTTAACACAAGCTTTTTCAGATCCTCAAAAGCACGGTCGCATTTATCTGTCCAAAAAAAATCATCATTCCCTGTCAGTGCGTGTAGAGGTGCAGCTATTTGAGAAAAATGTTCTATGAATCTCCTATAATAACCAGAAAATACTAGAAAACTGCGTACCTCTGTCTATGTGGTAGGAGTAGGTATTAACAAAATTATTTGAATTTTGGCTAGATCTACCTGTATTCCAACTTCTGAGATATAATGACCTAGGATGAGCCCTTCGGTCATCATCATATAGCACTTTTCATGGCTCAATCAGAGCCTGGTGGCAATACATCATTGCAACACCTTTTCCAATGTGTCTAGTGCTGGCTCAAAATCATCTCCGTATGGTGTGAAATCATCCATATATACTTCAAGCCCTTCATTTATTAAATCTAAAAAGATGCTGAGGATGGCCCTCTGAAATGTGGCAGGGGCATTGCATAGGCCAAAAGGTAGGACTCTGTAAGCAAATGTTCCCCAAGGACAGGTAAAAGTAGTTTTATCCTGGTCTTCAGGGGCAATCTAAATCTGATTATATCCACTGAAGCCATCCAAGAAAGAAAAGAATTTCTTTCCTCCTAATGTGTCTAATACCTGATCAATGAATGGAAGGGGAAAGTGGTCTTTCTGGGTTGCTTTGTTTAATTCTCTATAATCCACACAAATCCTCCACTTTCCATTCTTCTTTGGCACCACTACTAGTGGAGAGACCCACTTGCTATCAGAGATTGGATAAATAAAGTTTACATCCAAAAATTTTTGTAATTCAGCTTTCACAATATCTTTCAGGTGAGGGTTGAGCCTCCGTTGGGGTTGGCGAACGGGTCTAACATCCTTTTCTGTATAAATGTGGTGCGTACACAGCTGGGGATCAATTCCCTTCATGTTTGGATAATCCCATGTAAAAGCTTCCTTATATTTTCTCAGTAGTTGGACCAACTTTTCTTTTTGTTTAGGAGTCAGGTTATTGTTAATGTTCAAGGTTTTGCCTGGCTCAATCTCTATAGTTTTGCTGTTTGAAACAGAGGTAGTGGGTATTGTTTGATCATGAGTGTCTTTAAGGGGATCTTCTTCTAGATCATTGTCAAATGCTGCCTCTATCATGTGACATTGTACATGGGATCTGCATTCGGATTGGTTAATGAAGTTGTTAATAATGTCATCCTCTGTTTGATCTTTAAAATCGAGGGCATTTTCTATGGTTAATGGGGACCTAATGTTTTCTGTGAGGTATGATACAGGTTGTTTGTTAGTTTTTATTATTGTTACACTTGGCTGGGCTGGAGGGTATAGAGCTAGATTCTTGATATTAATCCCTCTAGTTATAGTCATACTGCCTTGTCGGCAACCAATGTAAGCATCAGCAGTCGCAAGCCAAGGTCTACCTAAGATTAACGGATGTCCATCGAGTTGGTTTTTGGGGTTGATTATCAGAAAGTGGGCAGGGTATTCCCAGGAATCTATGGATACCATTACATCATGTAGTGTACCTTTTGGCCTAACTACTGATCGGTCAGCCAGTTCTAATAAGGTGGAGGTTGGTTTCACTGATGTAATGCCCAGTTCCTGACAAGTGGTGGTTGTTAAAATATTAATTGCAGCCCCTAAATCAACTAGGGCATTTGAAAAGGTTTGTCCATTGATTTGCACCGTCACTATAAGATTCCCTGGGTCTTCATATTTGATAGGTGCTTCTCTTCCTGATAAAAGATCAGATGGGGTGCCAACTACTTGGACAGTTGGGTTAGTTATTATTCTCCTATTTGGCTTTCTTATACATAACTCTTTGATGGTTTTTGCATATATTGGGATATCTTGGATAGCTTGGAGGAGTGGGATTTTTATACACAAATTTCTAAGTTCTCCGAGAATATCAAAGTCAAGATGTTCTATAGGGTGTGGTATGATTAATCGTTCTGGGAATGGGGGAGAAGACGTGGTTTCTTGGTCATGAGTTTGTTGTCTGACCACATCCTCTTCTTGTAGTGGTTGTTCTGCGGGTAACTGATTTTCAACTTGAACATTTTTATCTCCCTCAGTTTCTATAATGCGCCCAGACCTTAATTGAAGGTCATTGCACTCCCTTAGATCGGTTTCTAGTTCTGGTGTTTCGATTATTTGAACAAATTGAACCGGTATATTATTTGGGTTCGGGTTGGGTTGGGCTGGGAGTTGCGGTCTTAAGTTGGACTGGGGGTTTTGTTGTAGTGTATATGGTGCTGGCAGTGTGGGTTGAGGGAGTGGAATGGTTCTTGCTGGCTGATTCATCGGTCTTTGCCAGTTTGTCTGCCAGGCTTGACTCTGCGAAGTGGGAGGGGACCATTGTGTTGGATATGCATTGTTTTGCCAATATGGTGGAGAGTAGGGAAAATTTGGCCAATTATATTGGCTTGTTTGATTTGGCCATGGTGATGAAGGAAATGGTTGTTGTGACCAATTTGAAAAGGGTGGTTGATTTTTCCACATTGTATTATATTGCTGAGCATGATATTGCGGAGGTTGGAAAGAAGAAGATGGATCAGAGGACATACCTGGTTGTCGAGGTTGCCATTGACGACGTTGATTGAGTAGGTACACTGGTTCTAATTATTCTTCCACTTCCTTGTACACTACTTTCAAACCCAGAAGTGAGGGGTAGTTCTTTGTGGAGTGATCTTTTGTACAAATAGCGCAGACTTGAACTGCATCCAGTGGGCACTCTTTGTGGCTGTGTTTTTTTCTACATCTAGGGCAGAATATTGCTAGATTTTGCTCTTCTTCTGCTTGTTTCTGTTTCACTTGCATAATATCGAGCTGCGTTGTCAGAGTCCCCAATATATCAGTTTTGAAATTCTCTAGTAAATTCCCGATTTCTGCATGGGTTACTCCTCCACCGGAGATCTTGCTGTCCCTTTTGAGCATGTCACGTTCCATTGGTTTTAGCCTTGTACTGCCTCGTGAACTCCTGATGCATAAATCAATAATGTCAGCAAATTTTTCTTGATAGATGTCACCTTTTCCCATAATATTTAGTGTTTCAACCCATTGTTCCTTCATTCCTTTAATTAATGTCATTTTTAATACATTGTCAGGTAAGGGTAATGATGCATAAGGAGATCTCTGAAGATTATACTGAAAGCGTTCAACATATTCTTCTAGTGTCTCATTAGGTCTGGCTACCATATGAAATATTTCATCCTTTAATTCTCTAGACCTACAATAATCCTGATATTTCTTCAGAATCGTGCCTTTCATATGATCCCAGTCATTTATAACACCTCCATATAACCCCATAAACCAACGTAAAGTAGCCCCTTTTAATGTAGAGGGAAATAATTTTAGCTTTTGGGGATCGGTGGTATATTCATACCCCCTGTATAGTACATTGAATTCAAATAAAAATGCATCTGGATCTTCTGATGTTAGGCCATGGAATGTAGGAATATGTTGGAGAGGAATGTCCTTTATAGGTGCATTAACTGTAGTATCTACAATGGGATATTGCAGTGTGGAGGTTTGAGGTGTTTGCTGGTTCTAGGCCATTTGGTCAAATATGTGCCAATATCCTTCTAGTATTTCTAGGCGTGTATTCCTAGGCTGGTTAGAAGGAGCAGGAATGACCTTAACAACACTTCCTTTGTCTGGTTTGATGCGAGTTCCTTGTTGAACTAATGTCTGGGGGGATCTTAGCTCTTCAGGTTCTTCAACTTTGTTTTGGATGATTTTGACAGCACTTCCCTTATCTGGGCTGCTTAATGGCTGAACTATTCCAAGAGGAGATCTTGGTTCTTTGGTTTCCCCTGTTTCTCCTCTTCCTTCGCAGAGATTACTAAGGTTCCCTTCTTGTAATGATTTTGGGCTAGAATTCTCAATTTCTTGAAAATCTTGCTCCTCTGTTTGGCTATGCACCTCAGCAAAGGCTACAGATGGTGATTCTGTGGCTCGAAGGGAACTAGTAGGTTGTCTAGAAGCAGCTTTTCTATGGCCTACTGACGGCTGAGATTCTACTTTCTTAAGGATTTCATTGATAAAGGTCGATCGGCCAAGGGTCACTGGTCCCTTAGATTTATCAGGTTTGGGTAGTGGTTTAGGATTCTTTTAAGGCTTTTTCTGCTTAGTCATGCACACAAATCAAATACTTATTTCTACCCAAAATAATCAACAAATATGAAGGAAAGTGGGCGGGGAAGCAGGGTTGTTACATGCTCCGTACGCAGGTTCTTACCTTCCGTTTTTAAAACCCAACTCTCTCCTAACAGGTACTTACACTACTCTCTTTTCAAAAGAAACAAATGGCTACACTCTCCCCAGCAATGGCGCCAAAATGTTGAGCGATAAAAAGGTGTTTTTTAACCCCTATTTACCGTACATTAATTATCAATCTAGGTATGATTTTTTATCTCAAGTGTGTACTTAATCTGAGGCGGTCACTTGTTCAAGAGTAATGTTTGCAGTATAGTGCTTTGCAAAAGTAAATGAATGTTGGAAGCAAAATCTAATTGTAATGGTAAGAAACTTAAATTCTTTGCAACTAAAATCCTTCACTCAAGAAACTACAGCAATCATCAGTCGAGGATGCAGTAATGATAACTCTTTCCCCTGTAAACTGATGTAAATGGAAATCAATTACAAATAAGACCTCCAATCTGAGAACTTAGACAGCAGTAGTCAATGTTCGTTACAATTGTAGATCTTTCTATCCACACTAAAGCAAATACTAGAAATAACAGTTCAATTAGCAGAAAAGGAACAACAACTAATTCTATTGAAAAGATCGAATAACAAAGCTTAATCTACAGAAATGAATTAAGCAACAATATTAACCAAAAGGAATCGAACAACAATCTTTAACCAAGAAATGAATTGAACAACAATCTTTAACTAGGAAAGGAGTTGAACAACAATCTAAGAAAGGAACAACGAACCTAATTAAGTGTAATCACATAACAAATATAGAGTAATTGAATTAGCAATCTTATTCTAGCATAATGGACATTAACCATAGTTAGAAAGGAATGACAATTGCAGTTATAATAGAACAGTAATCAAATGAACAACAATCACAATTGTAAGTGAACCGTAGCTAAATGAATAGCAATCACAACTGTAAATGAGTAGCAATATCAATTTGTAAATGAACAATAGAATCCGAATTAGGTAGTGCAATATTATTTCAAAATGAACAACATAACATTTCAGTTGTAAATAAAAATCTTGCTATCTAATTACGATTTCGATATAATAGAGAAATTCAGTGAAATGTTTAGAAACAAAAGATTACTGAGTAATTCAAATTAAAGGAATGCAAAGGAAATCAAGCCACACATGACCGTAATCGTAAAATAATGATACAAGAAGCATGTGATCCACTAGGGGAAGCACTGCTGCGTTTACTCCAGGATCAAATAATGGAACAACAACTGAGTTATATATTAATCATAAATGGTAGACTTACAGCTATCGCTCTTCAAAGAGAGTCGATGATCAAAGTTAAGATTACAACAATAAGTTCTACAAATTGACAATAATATCCGCCCTTGGTCTAGCAGCACTGTCCCTTTTTATAATGGCCAGGCGGAAGTATAAAAAATATAGATAAGTCTTGAAGCAATGATATTTGCCATATCTTTGATCTCCAACTTATCATTTTGTCTTCTTGCGCTGATGCCGCGCTTTCTCTTCCTTTTCTTGGACCATGTGCTCCGATCTTGATCTCCTCGTCTGGATACAGCTTCTTGTCAAAGGGACAATAGTTGCTTCTGCTTTGCCTTTTCCTCCTGAATAATGATTTTCTATTTCCTTCACTTTCTGCATAGAAAAAGACAATAATTAGTTATTTTGTATCAATCACAAATCTCCTTAATTCTATCATAATTCTTTGACATATTACCATCTTAGAATGTAAAGGAGTTATGATTTAAAGGAAAAGATAAAGAAATAAATGGTAAATACATACCTTTTCCAATGCTCAACAGTGTTGTGTGCACATTGTACAGGTGGTGTTGTGTACACATTGTGCATGTGGTGTTGTGTACATGCGATGTTGTGTACACGTTGTGCAGGTGGTGTTGTGCACATGTGCTGGTGTGTACATGTTGTGCAGGTGGTGTCGTGTACATGTGGTGTTGTGTACACATTGTGCAAGTGGTGCTATGTACAGGTGGTGTTGTGTGTATGTGGTACGCGTGGTTCTATTGTACACGTGGTATTGTGTACATGTAGTACATGTTGTGTTGTGTATATGTGTTATTGTGTTACAAGTATTGTGTAGCTGTTGCATCGCGACATGTGTATTCGTTGTGTTGTACTTTGTGTACACATATGTATTGTGTTGTACATTAGATGTAGGAGTATGTATTGTGTTGTGTTGTACACTGCGTGTAGGTATATGTGTCGTGATGTATACCATGTGTAGGTGTATGTATTGTGTGGTGTTTTGTTCCATGTGTGGATTTATGTGTTATGATGTACACTGTGTGTATGTGTACATGATTTAAGAAACAAAAAGGCACTGGGTGTTTGCCAAGTGTGGCGAATGATCCGATATGTGTACATAAAAGACAAAGGATAAAGGCAAAAGAAAAGGACCGATTGAAGGATAAGTATCAATATTTTATTTTAGTTTTAATTATGCATGTGATCTATGATGGATACATGTGATATATGATTCTAATTTATGATGGATACATGTGATCTATGATCTTGATTTATGATGGTTGAGTTTTGAGCTAACCAAATGTGATATGTTTATACATGATGATTTGATCAAAGAACTAGTTTGACTTGTTGTGACAGGAAGTAGACAGAATTGAAGGTGTACCTTATTGATGAACTATTAATGAGGTATGATTGAGTTTATTTCAATTTGTTTTGAATCTAATGATAATTATGTGCTTGGTATAGGAAAGCATGGAAAAATGCCTCGGTTGGGTGGTTGAAAATGACTGCAAGCATTAACAGCGACAAAAAAAGGAATTGGAACAGGCAACAATATGTTGATAAAACACTATAGGAGTAGGCCCATTATGGGACACTAGTACCCAATACGTTACATTGATTTCCATGAGCATTCTATGATCGGTATGATGGTTTGAGGCAGGTATATGCCTTGGTTTTTGGACCTTCTGATGTGAGGAAACCTTTCCAAGGGAGGGGTCACCTGAGGGATTGTGTAACAGAGAAGGGGATGCCCACGGAACTTGGAAGGTGTGTGACTGCATGGAAGGGGGTGACCGGATTGCCCAAGGGATTGTGTAGAAAAGAAGGGAAGGTTGGGGATGAATTTGTTTTAGTAATTAACATTGCAATATGGAATTAGAAGCACATTGGGAGTGTGCCCTGAAATAATGAGTCGGTAACTGTTCACTGAGAGGACAAGTTGCGTAGGATTGTAGCACTAGACATTGGATGCATATTTGACTTTGGCAGTGGATTTTGGAGTTTCTGGGAAGGAGGTGGATCCTGGTACTACTTTCAGGGTGGAGGTGTGAGCCTCTGGATTCCCTTGTTGTTGATGCAGGAATCATATCCTTTTATTTATTGGTTGAGTAAATGTGCATATGTGTATATTATTGTAAATAATGTAGTGAGCTATGTTATAAAGCTCCATAAATAGTATGAGTATTTGCTGGTTGAAGAAAATGTGCATGAGAGTATATGTGGTTGTTATTGTAAATACCGTAATGAGTTGTGCTATAAAGCTCCAATAAGCAGTATGTTTGTCATGTTTTTAGTTGTCAGTTATTATAAATACTGCAACGAGCTGTGTTATAAAGCTCCATAAGAAGTATGTTTTTTTCTGGGTTATAAGTGTTATTGAACATCGAGGACAATTTTCCCCCAAGGGGGAGGGTTTTGTAACAACCCCTGGTTGATTTTTTTGTAAAAACATATAAGACCAAGGTCATGGGACACGTATTCCAAGCTGAATTTTGGGAAAAACATCCTAGTGGTTGTTCATTTTGGTTTATTATGCATAAGGAAATTGGAAAATGCATTGAAAAGGAAAAGAGGCATTAATTGGCATTTTATTTATGAAACTAAAGGAAAATAGGAGTAAAGGAAGGTGAAATGTCACAAGTTGCATGTGAGAAGGAAATTGAAGTAAATTCTAAAGGATGCCTCAATGATAAAAAGGTTTCTGAGAATCAGTTCATGTCTTTTGCCAATTGAGACTTTTCTCAGTGTTAGCTTGGAGCTTTCTTCTATTCTCTCTCCCCCTCACACTCTTGCACACTTAGAGAAATCTTGGAGGATTCTTGGAGCACATTGAATTTGGAGAAAGAAGGAAAAGGAAAGTAGGAAAGCAGAAGGGGACAACGAGATCAATAACTACAACTGGATTTCTTGCAGGTATCAAGTTTCATGTATGGTTTCCTTGGTATTTTTGTAATGCATGGTAAATGCATGTGGTTTCGTTGTTATGAGTTGTCACTGGCATGGAGGATTGTCTGGATTGACAATGGTTTTTCCTAGCCTTGCCATTTCCTAGATAGCCATGGTGTTGTGGGTTTTGGCATTGGATTTTTTGATTGGTGCTTATGTTCCTTATGGTTGTGGGTTGGGTTATTAGTTCTTGGAGCCTTGGTTCGATAAACACTATAGAAGCCCTGGAACAACTTGGGTTGAGTTGCTAGTCTTGGAAGTCCTTGTTTGACAAATGCTTTGGAGCCCTTGGTGGGTTGAGTTACTAGTCCTGGAGCCTTGGTTGGAAAAACGCATTGGAACCCTGTGAGAGCTATGGATTGAGTTACTAGTCTTGGAGCTAGGTTGAAACAAACGCTCTGGAGTCCTAAACAACTTGGGTAGAGACCGATCTAGTGATGGTTAGTGATGTATGACTGTGAGGTGGAATCATGGTTGAGGGTTGAGGTGGTTTTTCCTCTGGAAGCCTTGTTTTGGTTTTTCTTGATTTATTCCATGAGATCCCACATTCATGCTTGGAATATGGCACGAGGGTGATTGGCTTAAATAATTATTTGGTTCAGCCCAATACATGGTCAGGTGGTATGTGGAAGTCCATGACTTGGTTGGAATTTTCATATGTTAATAAGCGGTATTTTCAATTGTGATATATGAGCATACATATTGATTATGACAGTGATATTATGGTTGGGTTTCCATGGGTTATACACTGGTTATTTACTGGTTATATAATGGTTATGTGATGTATACTACTTATGACTCTTGACATGTTTTGATAAATGTGTTAAGAGCATTGTGCACCAGTCATATGCTACTAGATTTAGGCATTCCACATGTAGAAACATATATAGTCGAGAAGCTTGATGTTATGAAGCAGAACTTTTTATCTTGGAAATAGTAAATAAGATTATCTTGATAGGAAGGCTTTTGATTTATTTGATCAAGACCTATTGTCACACGGAAAGAGTCGTTAGTGCGAACACAACCGACCTTCCTAGAAGCCTAAGACTTTCTAATGACAAACAAGACAAATAAGAGCAATCCTTCCCTAAATATGCTTTTACAATATGAGAAATCAAGTGTTTAGATCCTACCTGTAACCCAACGCTGTTGTAGTAGTCCAGCTTCGTTGATCCGGATGAGCTCCTCCTTCCCTTCGAAACCTGCATTCACTAACAATCAAACGATTAAATAGCACCTGAATATCACATAAAATAAAACATATTTAACATATAGACCAAGGAGTATATGAAACAACTCATAAATAACAAATTGTTGAGAAGAATGAACTAATTTGTATTAAAAGGTAACAAAAGGAACCATTACAACCTGAGCCTTGGTGTTGCGCAAGCTCCTCCCAGGGTCCACAAGAGTTCTCCCTTACTCTGATCAGCTCACCCACCTCCCAATGGAAACAAGCAAAGATGGTAATCTCTCCTCACAAGCTTCTACAAGGAAGTCCTAATTCCAGCAGCATCTACCCTTAGGAATGTTCAGATTTCAACCTCCCCTCCCTTTGGCCCAATGCCTGTATTTATAGTGCTCCAGAGGAAGTTATTCAGGTCCACCATCAATGGGATAAGCCCCTCTTTGGATGGGATAGCTCCCCTCTTGATGGGATAAGTTCCTCTTTGGTAGGGATACATGAACCATCTGGAGGCGCTTCATACACGTCAAACAAGCTTCTAGAAGACTCTAGAAATGACCACAAGTAACTTTTTTGGAGTGAAACTTGCGCCTTTTGACCTTTACAGGAGTACGCACCCATTGCTTTACATACAGAGCGTACAAGTGCGCAGGTATTATGAACTTGGGTTGCGTACACGCAGGTAAGGCTAAGAGAAACTGCGTACCAAAGATAATTGACTTTAAATGACTTTTCTCTCTTTCTTGAAGTTTGACATGAAGAGAAGAGGCATGAGACTTGCCAAGGAGGATAGTATGACAGTGGATGGAGCCATACTAACTGCAAATAGTCATGGTGACATTTTTTAGTGTAACAGATTGCCCCTTAAAGTGCGAAGCCTGTAGTAGATTAGGGTTTTTATGATCTAGGAAGGGTGAAGTACTTTATCATTTCAAGGAGTATCTTGCAGAGGACCTGGTCAGAACCTGCAAATATTCAACACAAAATACATATATAAGATAATATCATTGCTGAGGTAGGCATTCCCATACTCAGATTGAAAACTTTAACTAACATTCTAACTACTGCTATGATACAAGAATGATTTTGCAATACATCACAATCATAGATTTTTGTAGACACAGTATGGACGCAGCCATCTGTTTATGATTAGTCTACTATATAATGAATACAAAACTCCTCGCAGCCTGGATGGTGGAAACTAGATCCAGGGTCTTCATTTCTACTTCCCGAATTGGTATGATTCTATCCATGTGAATAAATGAGTTGATGTCGAGCATGGTAGAAACCACTTGATTACTGGTCAATGATGTAAACCGTTAACAAGTGTGAGAGAGACCACCAGTAATGTCAATGGTTCTCAAAGTACCCAGTACAATCCATGAAATCTGAATGAATGAGTTGATGTCGAACATGTCATGGAATCCTTTGATCGAAAGTCAATGATGTAAACTGTTGTCAAAGGCGAGAAACTTGCCATTGATGCATGCAGACTTCAAGGTGCTGACGATTTCTAAGTCATCTTTCCAGATAATGTGCTGATGTCGATAGAAAGCGACCCGTTGCAGGCAAGCCCACAACACGAAATCACCGTTCAAGTTGAAGGAATGTTGCTGTAAGGACTGACTCAGGGATGGTCAAATGAATGACAAGTATTTTGCATATGAATGGTTTATTTGCAGAGACCTCTTGAACACATAATGACACGACAGATGGCTTGGTGACGATTGACTCAAAGTTAATACCCGGAAACGATTGAAGACTTTCAAAGTGGTTTTATCAACTTTAAGGCAAAGGATTTCCCAACCCAGGTGAATGAAAGGTGTCGTGTTCAAGAGCGGTGATAAGGTTCTTCTGTAACAAAGGATAACAAATAGGTTCATTCTTCTCTCTTTTCCCCCACCATTTCTGGCAAGTACCTCTTTATTTTTTACAAGCTTGAGGAGGATAACATATGCTTGATTATAAGCTCATCCTTCGGATGAGTCCAACTTAGTTTAGATTCAGACCCTAAGAAGGAGTGGTCCGTTCCTGTTTGTAATCGAACAGGTCCTTTACTGTGAAATTTTAACGAGTCCAGTATAGGAGAAACTCGGCGTTTTTCAATTTTTAGAGAGTCTGAAAAAACTAAAGAAGACTCCAAGGTGAACTTTTTCGTAAATTTGTGTCTCCCAAGCCCGAAAAAGTATAAAATAATACCTGAGAGAACCGCTTGATCTTGCGACCAAGGAGTACTTTCATGATTAATGCCTTTGACCTGAAAAGTAAAAAGCGATCAGAGGCATGTCGTTTTATTTCCGTATCGAGTTTGAAACGACAAAAACCCGGCAATATTTTCCTGTTTTTTACGGTCAGAAAAGAGCTATAAGGGGACCGTCTTTTAATTCCATTTTAACGAGTGTAAAAGAAATGCTCGGCAATCTTTTCATGTTTTAGGAGTCAGAAAAGGGCTTAAAAGATGACTCTGATGTCTTGGTTCGTAAAAAATGATGATTTTACCCTAAAGTCCTTTTGTCCTGCACAAAAACAACACATTACTCATACCTGTTTAAGATGGGCAAAAATACATTGAAAAATATCTTTTCATGGTAAAAAATAAACAAACTTAGCATTCATTCATCCAAAAAACCTATAAAAAGACTTTTTACCATGTCATTTTTACCATTTTACTGTTGAGGTTGAGAAAAGGGCTTTTGACAAGAAACTTCCCGTGGACTTTGCGGAGAATCTGACCGTCAGAATCGAGTGCCGTCTCTTTCAGGTATTTCACAACATCCTCGTCTTCAATTTCATCTGTTTAGAATTTCATTTCAAGTCTTAGTTTGATTTTTTAGAGGGTTTTGGGTTTTAGGGTCTGCTTCTAGGGGGACGCAGGTGCCCCATGGGCGACCTGCGTACCCCGACTTTTTCGTATATGGGAAAAAGGTCGAAGTACGCAGCCCACCTTCAGGACAGCTGCGTCCCGCCGCTCTGTTTTCTGAACACGGGGTGCGTACTCTGTGTAAAGCGGATTTTCAAACCCCAAACACAAAAATCAACCATCAAATTTTTATTTTATGAATTCTAATCAATGTTTTTTGGTGTGTAGATTGCCCACCATGCTAGATTGGCGTGAAAGAGAACACGAAGATGTCGATTTGGCCGCAATAGGTCATCAACCTTCCATTGATGCTTTAAAGGCATGCGGTCTCTACAAGTACTGGGCCATACCTGGCATGAGGGCCCAGGTGCCATTCTTAGAGTGGCTGGTTGAAAGGTGGAATATTCAGGATCAATGTTTCTACATCGGAGAGCACCAGCTCGAGATAGAGCCCTCCGACATATACTTTCTCACTGGCTTGCCTAACAGGGGCGAGCAACTCTCTCTATTCGGGACTAGGCCGGGTGGCCAATCGCTTGCTAGTCTCCGGCTAGAGTGGTGCAACAATCAAAACCAGGATAAGGGGATAGAAATCAAATACATATCCCGCCCTGAACTTATGGTAATTGCCTTTACAGTTACCAGACTTTGCGGCGCTGCCGCTTTGCACATAGCCACTGGTTCCCAAATGCGGATGGCTATAGATTGCTTCCGAGGCACCATTTTCAACTGGTGCGATGCTGTGTTGGCCAATATGAAGGGCCAACTAACCAGGGCAAAGAACGGACAACTGAAGACCTTTGGATATGGGCCTTTAGTTGTGAGCTTTGCCCTAGAGAGAGTTCCAATGCTGATCCCCCAGCATCTTACAGTTCCAGTTGGGCCTCCTCGGGAGCCTAAGTTGACGAGATGGGTTGCGGTAATGGCCCGGCATCCTGATGAGGGAGCAGCAGTTGTTCGATTTCCTGATGGTTACTTTCACTGGCTGGAGGGCCAGGTCTTTGCGATCCAGGATTTTCCTTATGCCGGAATGGATTTTCGCAATGATCCGGACATGGTTCTTCCACAGGGAGAACAATGGGACGACAGAGGTACTTCATTTTTCACAAGTTTTTTAAATTATCTATTTTTTTTGTTTTTTTTATATATCGTCTCAAAACTGACAGTGACAAATTTTCAAAATGCAGATGTAGGTCCACGGTGTCCAGCCAACCTCCGGGCCTTTGAGAGAAGAGTACCAGTTGCACCAGCACCAGCCCCACAGGATGCGGCCGCAGAGACCTTAGCTGAGCTGGAACAGGATCTAGAGCGTCTGATGGCTGGTATACCAGATACCACTATAGATGACATTCCTATCCGACTTCAGCGCTATGTGGTCGCAGTCCCAGGACCTTTCAGGAGGTTCCTGTGTAGGGTAGCGCGGGAAGTGGTCTAGTATAGAGAGCACCACCAGTGATTGGCTAGTCACTTTTGTAGACACATGTGACATTTTTGGTTTTTTGTACTTATCATTTTTGCCGATCATAAGGTGTTTTTCAACCTATGATCGAAGACGATGTATATTTTTGACACACTCCTATCTATATATATATATCATTATTACCGGCTTATTTTGTTAAACATGTGTGATGAAATGTTTATAAATTTACATTTATGATTGTTACAAATGTCTATTCAACATTCGAGACGCCATTGCATCTGCTAATGTATTTAAAGACCTTGGAATATGCTGATATTCAATGTAATCAAATTCACGTTCCAAGAGACGCACCCTCAAAAAAAATCTTAATAACACCGGATTTCTAATGGCATAGACCTTATTAAGCTGTAATACAACGAGTTCAGAATCTAACCTCACTATCAAACTCCGAATCCCAAATGAAATAGATTCAGATAATAGTTCAATCACTGCACTGTATTCTGCAATGTTGTTTGTTGTTTGACCGAGGCTCACCCCATGCATAGAAACTAACTCGTCAGAGGGCGAATAGATAACCCAAGCTGCGGAAGAGATATTCTGTGTACTACGACAAGCACCATCTGCAGATCCAATGTACGTTTGGAGAGGCGTCGACATCTGCAATATCAAGAGTAAAACCACAATAAGCCAGAATAACGACGAAAAACACACTCTCTAAGCTAAGCACACAGTCTAAACTAAAAACACAGTTTAAACTAAGCACACATACCAGCTAGAAAGAAAAAGTAACCTAACTAAAACTAACTGAATCTCCATACCCACCATTTAAGCATAATACCTCTTTAGGTAAAGTCCATTTCTGGGCTTACCCAAAGAGTCCCCATCAAAATCTACCAGCTCATAGGCCCCTTTTGCTAGCTTTCGCTTGACAATGTAGGGCCCATGCCACATGGGAACGAATTTTCCAGCACCTAATTTATCGTTAGCTTGATCATATAATAGCACTAGGTCTCCTTCCGAAAAATTACGAGGGGTTACGTTGCGATCATACTGAGCTTTCATCCTTTTTGCGTGAGTCTCGATTGCCAAAGCAGCATCTCGTCGAGTCTCATCTAATTTAGCTAAATATAACAGACGCTTCTCCTCTTCGGAAGTAGCTGGGAGTAATTCAATAGCCATTTGAAGTGATGGGATTTCGCATTCAATGGGAAACACTGCTTCCAAACCATAAACTAGTTGGAAAGGAGTGAACCCTGTTGATGTTTTTACTGAGGTTCGGTACGCCCAAAGCGCTGAAAATAACATGTTATGCCAATTCGACCGATGAATATCAATGATTCGTCGGATCATGATAACTAGAACTTTGTTGATGGATTCAACCAAACCATTTGCTTGAGGATAATAAGGAGTAGAACTATCATGACATAAACCAAGCTGGCTTGTAAGTTCTGTCATCATAATGTTTCGAAAATGGCGCCCATGGTCAGTGATAATCGCTTGTGGGACACCAAACCTAGCAATAATATGATTGAATATGAAAATTGCTGCTGTCTTGCCGCTTGCCTCGAATGTAGGCATCGCCTCGGCCCACTTAGTAAAATAATCAACCGCAAGGATGATATACGCATGCCCCCCGGCCGAGTGAGGGTTACATGTAATAAAATCGATACCCCATTTAGCAAAAGGACCAACGACAATTATAGGGTGGAGAGGAGCAGGTGGTGCGCGCATCTTGCGATCAAACACTTGACAGTTGTGGCATTTCCGGACCACAATGATACAATCTTTAAACATGGACGGCCAGAAATAGCCAGCACGCAACACCTTCTGAGCTGTGGCATACCCAGACATATGACCGCCACATGCTCCAGAATGACAGTCATTCAAAACCCTTTCTGCCTCTTCATGAGTTAAGCAACGACGAAAAACCAAGTCCGCCCCACGACAATAAAGAGTATCTCCAATAATTCTGTACTGTTGGGACTGGAATCGAATTTTCCGACGTTCCGACTTTGAAGCTTCGGGCCGAAAGGATTGGGTTTGGAGATAGACGATTATATCCCCATACCACGGATCTAAAGTGCTGATAAGAAATAGAGATTCGTCCGCAATGGGTTCCTCTGCCACAGTTTCCGTGTCAGCACGCGGGAAGTCACACATCAATTTCGCAAAAACTAAGGATTTCTTAGACTTGGACTTCTCGAACTCCAAGTCGAACTCCTGCAGGATAACAATCCATTTGGAGTACTTGCCCCCTAGCAATTGTTTAGTCAAAATATAGATCATAGGGTTGCAATCCGAAATCACTGTAGTTTTACGGAGAAGAATGTAATGACGAAAATGCTGGACAGCTTGAACGGCTGCCAGAGCCAACTTCTCCACATGCGAATATTTTAGCTTAGTGGGATTTAACGTCCTACTAAGATAATATATCACATGTTCCATTCCGAATTCGTCTTCCTGAACTAAGACCATTCCAATGGTGGAGTGGGAGGCGGCGAGATACAAAAAGTAGTCCTGGTTGTAGTTGGGAGGATGCAGCAACGGTGCATGGGTCAACGCGTGCTTAAGTGCATCAAAAGATTTCTGAGCTATCTCAACCCAAGAAAATTGAGCGTTTTGTTTCAACAACCGGGTGAAACCCTTTGTAACCTCGGCGTAGTTAGGAATGAATCGACGTAAAAAGTTTGCTTTCCCCTGCAAACTTTGGAGTTGGCGCAAACTCGAAGGAGGAGGCAATTTGATGATGGCTTCGACCTTCGAGGGATCGACGCGGATACCGGCTTTTGAAACGACAAATCCTAGCAATCATCCCACTTCTATGCAGAAGACACATTTGTGTGGGTTCAACCGAATTCGATAATGCCGACACCTCATAAAAATAACGCGTAAGTGGACGAGGTGATCAGCTCGATGTAAAGAATGAGTAGGCAAATCATCGAGATACGGTTGCACAATGTGTTTGATGTCGTGAAACGCGTAAGAAATTGCCCGTTGGAAAGTGGCTCCAGCATTCTTAAGTCCAAAAGGTAATTTGCAGTAAGCAAATGTCCCCCAGGGACAAATGAAAGCCGTTTTTGGTTGATCGGCAGGTAGAATATTGATTTGGTTGTAACCGGAAAAACCGTCCATAAAGGAAAATATTTCACTGCCGGCACAATCATCAATTATTTGATCGATATAGGGCGTGGGATAGTTGTCTTTTGGACAAGCACGATTCATATCCCTATAGTCGATGCATATTCTTATTGTTCCTTGTTTCTTGTTAACCGGAACAATATTCGATACCCAATCCGTTAACGGGATCAGATAAATGAAACCTGCTTTCAACAGCTTCTCGACTTCTGCTTTAATCGCAGCCGCTTTCCTAGGATGTATCTGACGCAGACGTTGCCGAACGGGTTTAGCGTCCGGGTAGGTCTTGATTTCATGAACAACAATGGAGGGATCAATTCCTGGCATTTCCTCATAGGACCAGGCAAACACGTCGCGGAATTCTTGAAATAGGACCTTGTATGTTTGAATTTCGTCATCTGTACACGAGGCACCTATATGAATGTTTTCAATAACTCCGGTTTTGACTGAAATGTCAATGGCAATAGTTTGGGAAATGTTTCCCAAATTCAACTCTGAATCAGGATGTTTCATGGGATTCTGAGCGTCCTTGACATATTCAGCTGTAAAAATTGATGAAAAATCATTTTCAAAGTCATCACCCTCCGGTAAAAACGAAGATCTATGATGAAGATCTTCCCATGGTAGATCGTCTACACTTAGGATTTCGCGAAGTTGTTCGTCAGATGACACGACTTCGGGAAACGTTATCCATTCTGAGGTTGATGTGAAAAGTGATTCCTCATGGACCACATTCATTTGGTCGATTTGGGTTGAACGCGAGTCGGTAAAAGACTGCACGGCTTCATAAGCAATTTCATATGGACTCAAAGGCATGGCATCACCGAATGAGTCTATCTCAGATTTAGATGGGACAATCCAAGGATCATCGTAAATAATAATGTCTGAAGTAATCATATGAATGGACACGAATGAAGGGTCTGCATTGATCGAAGGAAAAGGAAAAGTTCCCAGTAAACCGGAATCTTTAACTAATCCTACACCAACATCCTTGTAAGGGATAGTCGTTTTACCAACATGCTGGATACTCTCTGAAGAGGCTGGGTCGGATGAAAAGTAAGCCAGCTGGTCTATCGTTACGATCTTACCATTGTGTGGAAACTTTATAACTCTAAAGACCGATGACACGACCGCTGTCATAGCGTAAGACCAACTGCGACCCAAAAGAAGGTTGTAGTCTAGAGGGGCATCAACCACCTCCACATCCAGACTAACGGTTTTTCCTTCAACCCCTATAGGAAAATCCTGTAGAATGCCAAACGGATGGAACCCACGGCCATCAAAGGCCTTAAGAATCGTCGGGGATTGGTTCAGTGAAGGAGAACCAAGCGATCTCCAACACTGAATCGACATAATACACGTAGAGGCTCCTTCATCAATTACAGTCCGATGAATAGGCCTGTTTTTGACTATCACTGGAATCTGGAAAGCCATCTGATGAGGGAGACGCGGTGTACTATTTTCTAGATCAAAGATTATCAGGTTCGGGTCCTGAATATCAACAGCTCCTATAGCCGACAAGAGTAATTTTCGTTGTGCTGGGCATGATTGCAGCACTTCCAAAGCCGACATTGCTGAGGGTGAAACAGCTAAATCCTCAACAATGTTATAATTCTGAGCTGCTCTCGCATGTGGATTGAAAGCAGAATTTCGAATTATACCCTTGGCGGGCGGTTTGAGGTTGATGGATTAGAATGAGAAGATTCTGCTTCTTTGCCATCAACAGGATTCTTACTACCATAATCTTGCGATCGAGTCGCAATCCGTACATGAGACATCATCAATATGGGTTCTTCACTGGCACTCAAGGAAGAACCTATCATTTTACTCTCCTGCTTCGGAAATGGATCTTTCAAAACAGCAGAAGTTGGGGAACCTTTAACGATTTTCACAACCTCTGCCCGATGAGGGCAATCTCTTGTGAAATGATCTTCTTCACAAATTAAACAAGGATAGCGAGGTTTGCGCTTTTCGTCGTTAGATTCCGACTTCTCTTTTTTCTCCTTTGGAGCATTGTCTACTTTATCCTTCTTCTTACCTTTCTTCTTACCACCGTTTTTTGATTTAGCCGTAGATGACTCTACAGCGTGAATGTCGGCCGTAATTTCAGGAGAAGACTCTCCTGTCGGGGAGTCTGGTAAGGTTATTATTGGAGAAGAATTCTTTGAGGATTTCTTCTTACTTTTAGTATTCACCGTACCAATCATGCCATTAGCAGCATGAGACCCCGAAGGAGCAGCAGCGATTTGATTCGACTTAGGAAGATCGGGGATCTTCTCATGCAACGTACCCGACTGAGTATAAACTAAGTCAAGGTACTGGGCTTGAGCAATGACTTGCTCCTCAGTAACTACTCCGGCCTTAGCTATGTCTTCAGTAATCTTCGGTAATAATGATTTTACAAACCATTCAGCTAAGATTTGGTCCGGGATAAAAACTTTCACTAAACGTCTTCGACGTCTCCATTCATGAATATGATCGGAAATATAAGTGGACGTCGATTGTTTTAATGAAGTTAATAACTCAGTACCATTATCGTATTTGATCGACAACTGAAAATGAGTTAGGAACGAGGTAGCTAACTGGCTAAAATTGTAAAAAGAGGCCCGTGGTAACTCAATGTACCACTTGGCCGCGAGACCAATGAGTGTACGCTGGAAAAGATGTAAGCGGATCGAATCATCCGAGATAGAATTTGAAGCACACCAGAGGTGGTAAGTCATCACGTGATTGGACGGATCCTCTCCAGACTTACCTTCGAACTTGGGTATATCACTGGGCAACTTATTTGGCATTGGCGGCCAGAACGGAAGATATTGAATTGGATCGTTCGTTAGGCGCGTCAAGTCTGGTAAATCCAAAGTTGCGATAAACGGTAACTGCCGGTTAGGATCTCTAAAACTCTGGGTCACAAGACCAGTCCCAGGAGGAGGATATCCAGGATAACTTGGAACAGGAATCGCATTCGGGATATTATATCCTCCTGGAAAACCAGGATTAACCGGACCGTACTGGGGTTGTTGAGGTTGTTGATAAGTGTACCCAGGATACGGTTGATACTGGTAAACTGGTTGTTGGACAGCAGGACCGAATTGGTACTGTCCCTGGTACTGTTGGTAGGTAAATTGAGGTTGACTTGTTACAACAGTACTTAAACCAGGCTGCCCTACAGGCATCTGGACCGTGGTTTGAATCATAGATCCAGACAATGGTAAAGATGTCTGAGGAGTGGTTGCAGAGACAGTAGAAACCGGAGCTGTCGATACTCCAGATTTAAGTGCGGTAGATGTTGCGGTAGTTGCAACAGCCGTTTGAGATGGAGTACTAGGTGCAATTGGCGGCTGAGTAACTACCGAAGTTACAGAAGTTTGAACATTTGACTGGACAGGTTGTGGTTGCTGGGGTGAACCAGAAACTACGGGTTGTCCAGTTTGAGGTAACAACTGTATACTTGGCTGCAACACCTGTTGACCTTGTGATGGATCTCACACTATCATTCCGGGGTATTGACCCGTAATAGGTTGAGGATACTGAGATCCATAACCGGATTGAGGATAGGATTGATAACTGAAAGGTACAGTTCCCATACCTTGAACATATGACTAACCTTGAGGTGGTTGATAACCTTGACTCGAGTATTGACCTTGAGGTTGATAACCTTGGGGTAAATACTGATACTGGGGTTGACCTTGACCTTGAGGTTGATACCCTTGAGGTTGATACCCTTGGGGTTGATACCCTTGAGGTAAATATTGATACTGAGGTTGACCCTGGGGTACATATTGAGGCTGGGGTTGACCTTGAGGCATGTATTGTACTATGGTAGAAACCATTTTGTCACACGGAAAGAGTCGTTATGTTGATGTCGAGCATGGTAGAAACCATTTTGTCACACGGAAAGAGTCGTTAGTGCGGACACAACCGACCTTCCTAGAAGCCTAAGACTTTCTAATGACAAACGAGTCACACAGAAAGAGTCGTTAGTGCGGACACAACCGACCTTCCTAGAAGCCTAAGACTTTCTAATGACTTTCTAATGACTTTCTAATGACTTATTGGGGTTTCTACCATATTGAGGCTGGGGTTGACCTTGAGGCTGACCGGTAATCAAGTGGTTTCTACCATGCTCGACATCAACTCATTTATTCGAATGGATAGAATCGTACCAATTCGGGAAGTAGAAATGAAGACCCTGGATCTAGTTTCCACCATCCAGGCTGCGAGGAGTTTTGTATTCATTATATAGTAGACTAATCATAAACAGATGGCTGCGTCCATACTGTGTCTACAAAAATCTATGATTTTGATGTATTGCAAAATCATTCTTGTATCAGAGCAGTAGTTAGAATGTTAGTTAAAGTTTTCAATCTGAGTATGGGAATGCCTACCTCAGCAATGATATTATCTTATATATGTATTTTGTGTTGAATATTTGCAGGTTCTGACCGGGTCCTCCGCAAGATACTCCTTGAAATGATAAAGTACTTCACCCTTCCTAGATCATAAAAACCCTAATCTACTACAGGCTTCGCACTTTAGGGGGCAATCTGTTACACTAAAAAATGTCACCATGACTATTTGCAGTTAGTATGGCTCCATCCACTGTCATACTATCCTCCTTGGCAAGTCTCATGCCTCTGCTCTTCATGTCAAACTTCAAGAAAGAGAGAAAAGTCATTTAAAGTCAATTATCTCTGGTACGCAGTTTCTCTTAGCCTTACCTGCGTGTACGCAACCCAAGTTCATAATACCTGCGTACTTGTATGCTCTGTATGTAAAGCAATGGGTGCGTACTCCTGTAAAGGTCAAAAGGCACAAGTTTCACTCCAAAAACGTTACTTGTGGTCATTTCTAGAGTCTTCTAGAAGCTTGTTTGACGTGTATGAAGCGCCTCCAGATGGTTCATGTATCCCTACCAAAGAGGAACTTATCCCATCAAGAGGGGAGCTATCCCATCCAAAGAGGGGCTTATCCCATTGATGGTGGACCTGAATAACTTCCTCTAGAGCACTATAAATACAGGCATTGGGCCAAAGGGAGGGGAGGTTGAAAGCTGAACATTCCTAAGGGTAGATGCTGCTGGAATTAGGACTTCCTTGTAGAAGCTTGTGAGGAGAGATTACCATCTTTGCTTGTTTCCATTGGGAGGTGGGTGAGCTGATCAGAGTAAGGGAGAACTCTTGTGGACCCTAGGAGGAGCTTGCACAACACCAAGGCTCAGGTTGTAATGGTTCCTTTTGTTACCTTTTAATACAAATTAGTCCATTCTTCTCAACAATTTGTTATTTATGAGTTGTTTCATATACTCCTTGGTCTATATGTTAAATATGTTTTATTTTATGTGATATTCAGGTGCTATTTAATCGTTTGATTGTTAGTGAATGCAGGTTTCGAAGGGAAGGAGGAGCTCATCCGGATCAACGAAGCTGGACTACTACAACAACGTTGGGTTACAGGTAGGATCTAAACACTTGATTTCTCATATTGTAAAAGCATATTTAGGGAAGGATTGCTCTTATTTGTCTTGTTTGTCATTAGAAAGTCTTAGGCTTCTAGGAAGGTCGGTTGTGTCCCCAGTGGAGTCGCCATTTTGTCACACGGAAAGAGTCGTTAGTGCGGACACAACCGACCTTCCTAGAAGCCTAAGACTTTCTAATGACAAACAAGACAAATAAGAGCAATCCTTCCCTAAATATGCTTTTACAATATGAGAAATCAAGTGTTTAGATCCTACCTGTAACCCAACGCTGTTGTAGTAGTCCAGCTTCATTGATCCGGATGAGCTCCTCCTTCCCTTCGAAACCTGCATTCACTAACAACCAAACGATTAAATAGCACCTGAATATCACATAAAATAAAACATATTTAGCATATAGACCAAGGAGTATATGAAACAACTCATAAATAACAAATTGTTGAGAAGAATGGACTAATTTGTATTAAAAGGTAACAAAAGGAACCATTACAACCTGAGCCTTGGTGTTGTGCAAGCTCCTCCTAGGGTCCACAAGAGTTCTCCCTTACTCTGATCAGCTCACCCACCTCCCAATGGAAACAAGCAAAGATGGTAATCTCTCCTCACAAGCTTCTACAAGGAAGTCCTAATTCCAGCAGCATCTACCCTTAGGAATGTTCAGCTTTCAACCTCCCCTCCCTTTGGCCCAATGCCTGTATTTATAGTGCTCTAGAAGAAGTTATTCAGGTCCACCATCAATGGGATAAGCCCCTCTTTGGATGTGATAGCTCCCCTCTTGATGGGATAAGTTCCTCTTTGGTAGGGATACATGAACCATCTGGAGGCACTTCATACACGTCAAACAAGCTTCTAGAAGAATCTAGAAATGACCACAAGTAACTTTTTTGGAGTGAAACTTGCGCCTTTTGACCTTTACAGGAGTACGCACCCATTGCTTTACATACAGAGCGTACAAGTACGAAGGTATTATGAACTTGGGTTGCGTACACGCAGGTAAGGCTAAGAGAAATTGCGTACCAGAGATAATTGACTTTAAATGACTTTTTTCTCTTTCTTGAAGTTTGACATGAAGAGCAGAGGCATGAGACTTGCCAAGGAGGATAGTATGACAGTGGATGGAGCCATACTAACTGCAAATAGTCATGGTGACATTTTTTAGTGTAACACCTATGATCCAACCTTGTTAGTATCTGGTGTGCAGTACACAACAATGTAATCAACAATATTGAGGCCTCCACTAGCCTTCCCTTTCATATCTATCGCTTCTCCCCTCCTGGAAAGTATTGTTATGAAGTAGATATCCTCTACTTTGCTCTGTAAGGGAATATTGTCTATGATGAATTGTTCTTGCTATGGGTCCTAGTAATGAATGAAAATTTCCAGCAATCGAGTATGAGTTCTCTTATTGAACATCATGAAGAATTTAAGAAATCCGCAATTTTTCAATCCATCTAGTGATTATTGATCATCTAATACCTCATTATCAACATCATTGTGCTCCCTCTCTCTCCAAACGATCGACATCCTGGAAAATGAGAGGTTTTCATCCGTTAGAAAGTTTATTTTTCAACCTTACCCTGTGTTGGCATAGGGTCCCCTAAGGTCAATTTTGGGGAAAAAGCCC
Organism: Pinus tabuliformis; assembly: GCA_031772625.1. Lineage (NCBI taxonomy): Eukaryota > Viridiplantae > Streptophyta > Pinopsida > Pinales > Pinaceae > Pinus > Pinus tabuliformis. The sequence goes on from CM062812.1 coordinate 268,800,867, forward strand.
AAGTTTTGGGGCTGAAAGCCGAAGTTTTTGTATGTAAAATGTAAAGTCTCTGCAAATGTCGAAGGGCGCATAGATGTAAAGTGTCATAAAAGGGATTTCCCCTTCTTTTATGTAAGTTGTGTCCACTTTAGAAGATCTACCCATGGTCCGCGGACCATGGGATTGTATAAAAAGGAGAGTCTTAGAAGAGTCTAAGGAAATTCTAAGCTTTGAGAAGTTTGTAATGGGTCAGTAATAGTGACGAGTGAACAGTCTTAGAGTAGAAGAGAGGCTCTGCAGCTGTGTGCGTAGAGGCCTATAGTAAAGTTCGCAGCTAAGTGCGTGGACCCCTGCAACTGAGTGCACAGGGTAGTTTGGAGTCTGTAAGCAAATATAAAGTATCAATAAAGAGATTGTTCTGGAAATATCTATGTTTTATCCCTTTACTTCTGTTATGGATGAATGCGTTTATGTTATGATGAATTGGGTTTATGATTTAATGCTATATTGATGCGTGGCTCTGTATGTTTTACATTGTTATATGAACGCAAGTAATAATATATACTTAGGCGAAGAATATCTTAATGCATGCTAAAGATATTAGACACTTGAGCCGATCTGGGTAATAATAGACTTAGGAGTGATTACAGAAGCACATAAGTGGTTGAGTTTCCTGTTTGGGTCCGCGAAAGACAGTCATAGACCTTCACGAAGGTTTAGAGACTGGTAAGAGGAAGTTATATCAACAAACCTCGAGGGCTTATCGATTTGCGTGAAGGTAGATAAAGGGTACAAAATGACATCATAACCATCTCGGGGTGTAGAAACTTGGTTCTAGCATCCCCCCATACTGCTTCGGGTGAGACTTCAGTCCACGCTCCATAGATTGATGTCGAAAGGGTCGGTGGTGTAGGGATTTGTTTAGCAAACTTAACCTTGAACTTGGTTTAGGTCCCCCTAAGCCAACAAATGGTTTCGTCGCTGGGACCGGGATATGCATAAAGATATGTGTGATGTCGCATAATTGGAATCCAACTAAGAAGGAAATTGAAGAATGGTTGGATAGAAAGATCCACGAATTCACGGCGCAAGAAAATAGAAATCCATGATTGACGAAAGAAAAGTGGTTGGACAGATATTTGTACATAGAGATACATGAAATCTTCTTCTGTTCCTTCCCAATTGAATTATACGAGTGGATCACTAAATTGGTAGACGACCAAGGAAGGTGGAGGCTTGGCGGTCTGATAATGTGGACCTTGGAGTTAGTGCGGAGATTGGAAGCCTCTGAAGATAAGATCACACGCGCTGTCGATCATTGGATTGATCGTATTATAGGAGGATTTGTGACAAAGTGCACGGTCGATACCTCGGTTAGCTACAACGAAGAAGAGCGACACTTATTGAAAGGACCGCGAGGTAAGTATTTAAGGTCTTTGAATACTTGGATTAAAATGCTCTTGTGTGAAAAGTGGGTTATGCAATTACCTTGATGTTTGGAGCTACATGAAGTGGAAAGTTATTTAGGGATAGAAAAGGAATAGGACCTGAATATAGCCTGCTGATTGAGCCTCCTCTGAGTGATGATGAAGAAGTAGCACAGGCTTCTCCGCAAAGCGTTGTCTAGTTAATAAGGCCAGGGTTTCCACGAATACCACATCCACCCACACCACCTCCATCTTCACCTCCACCGCATACACCTTTTCCCACACCGCCACCACCTCCAACACTGTTCAATATGGCGAATTCAGTAAAATTGCCCATTTTCAAGGGCTTTGGGAATGAAGACCAGGACTAGTTTTGGTTCATCACGAAGGCTGTATGGGAAGCCCAGGGCATTACAGATGATCATATGAAGAAAGCTACATTGGTTACTTCTTTCTAGGAATGCACACTAACATGGTACATTAAGTACGATACTGATAACCCGATGGATGTGTTGGTGGACATTCAAACTGCACTGAATAAGAAATTCAGTAGGTCCAAATCTGAAGCGCAATCGATCGTTGGATTCAAAGAAATCATAATGAAACCTGGCGAGACACCCTGGGAGCTGGATTAGAGATTGAAGTGCAAGATCTGCGAAGCTAACATGAATCTTACGGATGGGCAGCACCGCGAATGGTTTGTGGCTTCTCTCTTGCCTCATCTGAGGGTTGCTTTATCACAACAAAAGATTGGGACCTAGACGGAGGCCCTTGAAATTGCAATGAGACTGCACGAGACACCAATTCAAGATGCTGATTTAGAAGTTGAGCAGATTCACTTGGAGTTGTAGAACCTTTCCCTAGAATTCCAAAGTCTGAAGAAGGATAGAGCGACTTGGCTAGAGGTGTGCGAAGAGGTTTGGTGTTTGAAATGTAAGAGTCAAGGGCATGATAAGGATCATTGCCCTGTCTTTGCGAATTATGTTGTAGGAGGAGGGCCGGTGCCTCTAAGGTCGGAAGATCAAGTAGGGCCAAGTGCAGGGCCCACATTGTGGTGTGCTATCTGTCAAGTAGTTGGAAAACATGCAACAGATAATTGCCACTTGTTACAGAAATTTGTACAGACACCGCAATAGCTCTTCTATAACTTCTGCCAATCAGTAGCTCATGATGAGCGTAATTACCAAATTTATGAGTTTATGATGGAGAGAACATGTGCGTATTGGATGCAAATAGAAACTCAACCTCTGAATCAAGGCGCTAGGGGGGTGCGAGGAGGATATCAGGGGCGCGGATGAGGACCTACGAGAGGTAGGGGGCAAGTTATTTGCTACAATTGTGGAGGTATAGGACACTATTCATGAGAATGCACAAACCCAATGTGCCTGTCATGCCGATACTACACTCAGTTCGACCACGCGACAGAAGACTGCCCTGTCCTAATAGCTAAGATGCGCGAAAAGGGGACACATCCTCAACAGCCTACATAGAACCTGCAGATGATGAGGGCTGAACCCCATGAAGAGGACCCCATTGTGAATATTGTGCTGTGAAGTGGATGATAACTGGTGAAGATAAGGGAAAGCGGTCTGAAGAAGGTGAATGGGTCCGCAAAGCTCTAGAAAAGGAGGTTGGCTTTGATTTGGAGTGCGTGAAGGAAACCTTCATGGAAATAAAGAAAACCTTCGCTGAGGCTTTTAACTCAGGAAGTTAGGATAAGCAGTCTGAAGAAATGGACCCATCCATGCTTACTACCTTTTTAGAGACCTGTATGAAGCTATGCGATAGCAAGGCTATAAAGGGATTACAAGTGTTAATCAATAAATGTGTTGGTAATGCTCCTGAGGGACCGTGTGTGGTCAGGAAAATTGGTAAGCATAAGGCAAGAACAGGGCGTGAGATGAGTCTCATCACACAAATAGGAGAGTATGAAATGGATCAAGTTATTCTGGATCTTGGGTTAGATGCAAATGTTTTTCTGAAACAAACCTGGGAGAGAATGGGGAGACCTACGCTGCAGTGTTCTCCTATTCAATTGAGGATGGCGAATCAACAAAAGATTATCACCATGGGAAGATTACTGGGAGTGACAATCGATATTAAAGGTGCGAGCGCATTGGCGGATTTCGAAGTAATAGAGATTGTCGATGACAACAATCCCTACCCTGCGCTCCTTGGGATCGACTGGGCTATCGACATGAATGGGGTGATCAATTTGAAGAAGCGGATGATGTCATCTAAAAGAAAATCGGTCTGCATAGTTGTTATAGACATTTTTGTGCCTCGCGACATGGAGCATGAAATGTCAATAATTACAGGGATCCTCAGTCCCTAAACATGTTGTTCTTACCCCTAAAAGAACAAGGTCATCAAACAACAGCACTTCCAATCAGTTCTCCACCTGAAAACACTTCAAAACAGGCTAATTTTGGATCATGTCAGCTGCTCCACTGAGCATCTGCGCTGGGATGCAACTGCTCCTCCTTGTACCTGCGCTGGAAGTCAAATCTAATGAAGGCTACCTGCGCTGGGCGAGATTGGCCAAGTGGCACAGTCATTCTGCAAGGTGTCAACTGCCCAGGAAGCTTCCAAACTGACACTTGATTCATGAGATTCGCCCTGTGATGAGTAAGAGGTACTTGATCACCATGTGTAAGCAAGGATCTCCAAGTGGACTCAAGAACTGAAGATTAACTGAAGAGGGAGAGGACACAAGGCAGCTTCATGTCAGTCTCAAGCTGACTCATCCTTTCTTCTTCTCTCCTATATATAGAGCTCTTCTATGAGGTCTAAGGGGGCTGGAATTTTGTGTAAAGCAAGGAGGTGCTGTTGGTTTACAGTTAGAGCTATTGGGTGATTGTTTTACTAGAGGTGAAGAGGAGAGTTCTTGCTGCTGGGGAGGTGCTGCTGGATTGGAGCCATCATTGGTTGTAACCTTCTCAGAACCCTGTTACTTCTATCAATAAAGTTTTGCATGTTCTCCTATATACTTGTATTGCATTGATGTATTGTATTTACTTGTATATTTGATTCACTCTAATCCATGCATCAGTTATGAGTACATGTATCTTGTAGTTTCCTCTCTTGTTTTGTGTAGGATCTGTGTGTAGCTGGACCGGCAAAGAGAGCAAGGAGCTGGGAACAAGAGACAAAGAGAGAGGATAAGGATCGACTAAGCGAAAGACACCAGGTTGGTTAACCTTTTCTTCCTTCTCTATGTACTTTCATAAAGGAAAATATCAAAGCTTTACTTTCAGTTGTTGCTAAAGACTGTCACCTTTAGAGTAGGGATAGGGTCATCCGAGTCGGATACTTTTCCCCACAACAAACTGGCGACTCGGAGTAGGTCTCCTAAAAGACCCTGCCTTAATGGGTACTTTCGCCCTACCGCCTCCAATTAATCTGGCGGAAGTGGCCACGGTGGAAACCTACAAAATGAAATCTAATCCAATCTTCTGGTTGGATTCGGAAGATTCCTAGATATTTGGTCGGCATCGAGGATAGTTCCTATCTCAGGTCAACCTCGTTAAAAAATGAAAAACCACGAGGATAGTTCTTTTACTATGTCAACCTCATTAAAAAATGAAACAATCCCCTTTCCAGATCTCAATGGTAAACCTTCATTCCAATCAACAAAGTTGAATGCAATGAAGCTTGGGGGGCATGCACCTCGATTTGTATTATTATGCTGGGGGCATGCAAACTTATCATCGAGCAGTTTTAGCGCATAGTTCATGCTCGTTAAAAAATAAATGCAAGATCCGAGCAGTTTTAGCACATAGTTCATGCTCGTTAAAAAATAAACATAAGTTGTGAGCAATCTTCCCCTAGAGTTCAAGCTCACCCAGAAAAAATGAACCGGTAAATAACCTTGGTAAATGTAACCTTTGACAGCCATATTAAAGCCCTTGGTCGTGTTCTTGCAGTCTCACCTCCATCCGTTCATTTGGCCAATCGTTCATCTCCATATGTTTGTTTACCCTTTTTGAAGAACAGCTGCGAAGAGTGATTTCACTTAGCCATTCTTGTGACACTGCCGTGATTGGAAAATTCCAATTTGTACCTGGAATCTGCTGCTATCCCTGTTTATCACTCGTTCCTCAAAAAACGAGTCTTCTTTGAGCTCTTTTCACTGACTCGTAAAATATGAAAAGTTTGCCGAGTTTTGGCCTTCCAGCTCGTTAAACGACCAGGAACGCTATCCCTCCTCTAAATTTTAATCTTTTTGGACCTGAGGGATTATTGCACAAAAGGATCGAGCGCTTGTCTTGTTCGGCTCGTTAAAAGTACCGAACAGCCATCCCTTCTGTATTGTTTTATACTTTTTCGGACTTAAGGGATTAGCTGACGAAAAAGGAATTATGGAGTTAACTTTCTGTACCTTTTCAGACTCTCTAAAAATGAAAAGGACCGAGTTTTCCTTGTCGTTAGACTCGTTAAAATGATTAAATAGCGACAAACTTGTCTTTAGACGAGAACGAGTTTCCCTATCGCTAGGCTCGTTAAATCATAGTGATGGGCTTGCCCGAAGGGCAGGTTATAGAACAAGCATATGTTATCCTCCTCAAGCTTGACAAAAATAAAGAGGTACTGGTCAGAAATGACTGGGGAAAAATTGGGAGAACATCAAAGTTTAATGGTAGCAAGTCACTCTTGAACATGACACTTTTCCTCCGTACCACATCGGGTTGGGTTGTTTCATTCACCGGTCTCATCGCCATGGTCCTCGCCAAACCATCCACATTTGGGGTAATGCTACCGATCCATCGCATCAGTGTCGTTATATGTTCAAGAGGGGTCATTCTGAAAGTGTCAACCGTGTCCCATCCACTACCATACATTATCCTTCATCCATTCATGATCGCCACCCTGAATCATATGTCACAGTTTGTTTTCACTTCCACTAAAATCATTAGCTCCGTTCCGTGTCATTGATGTGGGATTCATTAAGGCCCTCCTTTGACGGATCGCTTCTTGTCGACTTCAGCTCATTATCCAAGAAGTTGAGCTAGGAACAACCCCATCAGTACTTTGAAGCTTGCATGCCTCAATGGCAAGTTTCTCACTTCCGGCGACAGGTATACATCAATGACCTTCGACCAGAAGATTTTGCGTGGCGTTCGACGCCAAGTCCTTTATTCACGCCACGTGAATTGTACTGCAGTACCTTGAGGGTCATCGTCATTATTGGTGATTCCTCTCGCGCTTGTTAACGGTTTTCATTATTGACCGGTAATCAAGCGATGTCTTTCCATGTTCGACTTCAGCAAAATTCTCACATGGATCGACTTGTACTTAGAGTGAAGATCGAACGAGTTTGAAGACCCCGGATCTAGTTTCATCCATCCGGGCTGCGATATATATTCAGGAAATATAAAAGCATTTGCCATGTACATCATTGCAACAGATGATCATCCTATTCAAAGGATGATAATTTCAGCAGAAAATTATCAGTCTACCTTCAGACGATCGTCTGTCATATGTACCAAAATGTATTTATAAAAGCTGAGCATGGGAATGCCCGCCTCAGCTAGATCATGAAAATAGAATGAAAAATAATGTATTGTATTGTATTGTATTACAGGGCGCCTCCTCAGCACTGGAATGAACTTTGGACCCTCTAGATAAAGCATTTCACCCGATAAACGGCCTCATACTTTAGGGGGCAACTGTTATAGACATTTTTGTGCCTCGCGACATGGAGCATGAAATGTCAATAATTACAGGGATCCTCAGTCCCTAAACATGTTGTTCTTACCCCTAAAAGAACAAGGTCATCAAACGACAGCACTTCCAATCAGTTCTCCACCTGAAAACACTTCAAAACAGGCTAATTTTGGATCATGTCAGCTGCTCCACTGAGCATCTGCGCTGGAATGCAACTGCTCCTCCTTGTACCTGCGCTGGAAGTCAAATCTAATGAAGGCTACCTACGCTGGGCGAGATTGGCCAAGTGGCACAGTCATTCTGCAAGGTGTCAACTGCCCAGGAAGCTTCCAAACTGACACTTGGTTCATGAGATTCGCCCTGTGATGAGTAAGAGGTACTTGATCACCATGTGTAAGCAAGGATCTCCAAGTGGACTCAAGAACTGAAGATTAACTGAAGAGGGAGAGGACACAAGGCAGCTTCATGTCAGTCTCAAGCTGACTCATCCTTTCTTCTTCTCTCCTATATATAGAGCTCTTCTATGAGGTCTAAGGGGGCTGGAATTTTGTGTAAAGCAAGGAGGTGCTGTTGGTTTACAGTTAGAGCTATTGGGTGATTGTTTTACTAGAGGTGAAGAGGAGAGTTCTTGCTGCTGGGGAGGTGCTGCTGGATTGGAGCCATCATTGGTTGTAACCTTCTCAGAACCCTGTTACTTCTATCAATAAAGTTTTACATGTTCTCCTATATACTTGTATTGCATTGATGTATTGTATTTACTTGTATATTTGATTCACTCTAATCCATGCATCAGTTATGAGTACATGTATCTTGTAGTTTCCTCTCTTGTTTTGTGTAGGATCTGTGTGTAGCTGGACCGGCAAAGAGAGCAAGGAGCTGGGAACAAGAGACAAAGAGAGAGGATAAGGATCGACTAAGCGAAAGACACCAGGTTGGTTAACCTTTTCTTCCTTCTCTCTGTACTTTCATAAAGGAAAATATCAAAGCTTTACTTTCAGTTGTTGCTAAAGACTGTCACCTTTAGAGTAGGGATAGGGTCATCCGAGTCGGATACTTTTCCCCACAACAATAGTAGTACATTTGGACCTTGCAGAAGGACTGTGCAATATTGATCTGGTCCATGATTATGAAAGTGACGATGATTTGGACCAGATTTATAAGATAATGACGCGAGATCAAGATTGGGTGAATCCAACAGCTGATGGACGTATTCCATGGGACTGTGAGAGATCCTGCACATCAGGTTTAGATGAAGAATTGGAACACTGGTAGAATAGATTACACGAAGTTTCTATGCTATGATGTAACATGATGACCAAATTGCTACGCTGCGTATCATCGGAGGTAAGAAGTCTGCTTTATTATGATGGTTTAACTGATGTTGATAAATTTTTGGAAGCATTTGAAAGGGAAGTGCCAGAGAAGCATCACTTCCAAGCCTTCGAATTGGCGCTGCGCACTACGCCTGCAAGATGGTGGGGTACACATAAAGACAATTTCGATGGATGGCGCAAATATAGAAGAATGATGAGGGTGTGGTTTGGTCACCCAAAGGTACGATTGATAGAGAAATACGATGGAAGGAGTGATCCGCGCGATCACTTAGCCAAATTGACCGATGCTTATGGAGCAAAACCGCAACCGGAGTGGGTGCATCTATTCTGTCACACCTTGGATGTAATACATATGAATTGGTACCTGGAAATAGAGATCTACCATGGCACGAATGAATGGGATATTTTGAGATAGGGATTCTTAATGACATTCAGCTTTGAAGATGGATTCAAGTGCATTGATGAAGCACTGCAGGAGGTCAAAACAACGATCTTCTGAATCCTGCAGGATCCCTTGGATTTGATTCAACCAGATTGGACCACCCATCTGTGCCACACGCTGGAGTGTTACAATGTGATTGCTGAAGAAGAAGAGGAGGATCCAAGGAACATTACAATCCCAGAGACAGAAGGTCACCAAGAAGTTGAAGGGCCGTAGATAGAGAACCTAGATATCACCACGCTGCTGAAAACAAGACAAGTGAACATTGGGACAAAGGCGGAGCCAAAGTTTGCGAAGATAGGGGACTATTGGGATGATGCTACGGTGGATAAGGTTGCTGAGTTGCTCGACAAGTATCAGGATTTGTTCCCTACAAAATTTTCAGACTTGAAAGGGATTATAGGTGATTTAGGGGTGATGAGGATAACATTGAAACCAGATGCGAAGCCTGTGAAATAGAGGCCATATCGCCTCAATCCTAAGTACAAAGAAAGGGTCCTCTTATAATTGGACAAAATTTTGGTAGCAGGAATCATTGAACCAGTTCAAGAGTTTGACAGGGTAAGTCCGATGGTTGTTCAGGAAAAGAAGCAGAAGGATGACATAATAATATGCGTAGATCTCAAGAAGCTGAATGACGCTTGCGTGCATGATCCTTTTCCAACTCCATTTATCGATGAAGTATTGGATAATGTAGGAGGACATGAAGCATATTCATTCACTGATGGGTTCTCAGGGTACCATAAAATCAAGATCGCATCAGAATATAGGAGTAAGATGACCTTTGCAACTAAATGGGGATGCATTTAGTATACTGTAATGCCTTTCGGACTGAAGAATGCGCCAGTGATCTTTTCGCGTGTAGTCATCGTAGTGTTCAAGGACTTCATTCACAAGTTCTTGGAGGTATACTTTGATGATTGGACGGTGTTTGGGTTGGTAAAACGCCATGTAGCTAGTCTACACTTGATGCTGGATACATGCCAGAGGTCTCAGATCATGTTAAATTTGAACAAATGTTTGTTATGTGTTCCCTTCGGAATCTTGCTGGGTCATGTAGTATGCAGACAAGGATTAATGGTGGATCCAGCTAAGATTGCATTTATAATCAATTTGGAGGTGCCAAGAAGTGTTAAACAGCTACGCGCAATTCTAGGGCATACTGGTTATTACCGAAATTTCATCAAGAGTTATGCCTAGATTACCACGTCGATGGAAAAACTATTGAAGAAGGATGCTACATTATGTTGGAATCAAGAATGTCAGCGAAGCTTGGATGTGTTAAAGGAAAAGATGGTCACCGTGTCGATCCTAGTCTTCCCGGATTGGAAGAAGGAATTTCATGTGCATGTGGATACGTCATGTATAGCGATGGGAGCAATACTGACACAGGACGGTGAGGGAGAGTTGGATCACCCTATTGCATTTGCAAGAAGGAATTTATCTAAGGCTGATAAGAATTATTCAACGACAGAGTGTGAAGGTTTGGATATGGTGTACGTGCTCTAGAAGTTCAGATTAAGATGTATACAGATCATTCTGCATAAAAGTACCTGGTGAACAAGCCTGTGTTGGGGGGGAAATATGTAGATGGCTACTGTTGTTTCAGGAATATGATTTCAAAGTTATTGTGAAGCTAGGGCAATTGAATGCAGGACCGGATGATCTGTCGCACATTGAAACAGGTGAGGAGCCCACTAATTTGGAGGAAGGACTGCTTGATGCACAACTCTTTGCAGTGCACATAGAAGATAATCATTTTTCATACATCATACACTTTCTGACTATAGGAACAACTCTTGAAGGGTACACCAGCCAACAAAAGAAGGAATTGGTGGTGCGTGCAACAAATTTTTCTGTTATTGTAGGTCACTTGTATAACATGAGAGCGGATGAGATATTGTGAAGTTATGTGCCTGAGTTTGAACAAAGAAAAATCCTAGCTGAAGCTCATGGAGGGGCTATGGGAGGTCATTATGCAGGAAAAGCAACAGCGTAGAAGATTTTACGTGCTGGGTTGTGGTGGCCCACAGTGCATAAGGATTCCAAAGCTTATTGTAGGGAATGTGATGCATGTCAGAGGATGGGTATACCATCACGGAGGGATGAGTTTCCTCTGAATCCACAAGTGTCGTTGTAGCCATTTGAAAAATGGGCAATTGATTTTGTAGGACCAATTCAGCCTCCAGGAAAGAAGACGGGTGCACGGTATATCATCACTGCAACTGAGTATTTGACCAGATGGGCGGAGGTGCGACCTGTAAAGGATTGTATAGGGGCAGCAACAAAAAATTTCCTATTTGAATATGTGCTGACTAGGTTTGGTTGCCCGAAGATTTTGATGAGCGATCGCAGTACACACTTCCTTAATGAAATGATCAGTGTGCTGACAGAAGAATTCCAAGTTTATCATAAAAAAAGCATGCCATATCACCCTTAGGCTAATGGTACAATGGAAGTGTTTAATAAGATATTGGAGAATGCGCTAACAAAGGTTTTCAATTTACAGAGGAATGATTGGGACGTGAGCATACCAGCAGTGTTATGGGCTTATAGAAATACTTGTAAAAAGATGATTGGATAGACACCTTTCAGGCTAGTCTATGGCGTAGAAGCTGTGATGCCGATGGAGTACATTGTGCCTAGTCTACGCATAGCGTCAGTCACGGGAATGGCAGACTGCAGAGCCTTAGAAGAAAGGCTCACGCATTTGACAGAGCTGGAGGAAGATAGATTCTTGGCTGGATTCCATCAACAAGTTCAGAAGGAGCGCGAAAAGGCATGGCATGATCATCACATCAAATTGTGCATCTTCAAGGTAAACGATTTAGTTTTATTATATGACAACAAGTTTGATAAATTTCCAAGAAAATTTTAAATGCATTGGCTGGGGCCATATGTGATCAAATAGATTATCGATGGTGGAGCAGTTTAGCTTGTGAAATTCAATGGAGATCCATTTCCTGGAAAGGTAAATGGCAGTTGATTGAAGACATACACCGGGGATTCGACCATATGACTATATGACAATAGCATAGTCTTAGCACTCCAGGAAACTGCAAGGAGGCATGGGACTATAAACTACACTACCTGGGTTGTAGAGCTGCATGATGAGGCATCTGCGTGGGATAGAAGGGTGTCATAGAGTCAATGGACACGCGAAGGGAGCTGCGCTACAAGACGAAAGACCACGCAACATAGCCAGAAAGTGATCGTTACCATCACTATTCATGATTTGACAGGGAGAAAACGACTAAGAGGAGTGGGGAGCAGCATTTTAGGCTGAATTTAAGAGTGAGATATTTGAAAATACGCTGCCAATCTAGCAGTTATGAGCGAATTTTGGGGGGAATGGTCGAATTTTAATTCAAACTTGCCTATAAATTAGTGATGGCTGCCCAATGAGAGACACTTCGCATTCTAAGAGTTTATGTATCAGCCTATCTGGTGTGCATGAACTATGTGTTCTTTGATGATTTGGTGGCTAGTTCTGTGTTTGATAGGTTACCTGCAGAAACTCAACAACTTATTAACAGCTTCATGTCTGAACCCATGGAAACTGCAAGTGCTGGAGGGTCTATTGCCTCTGAAGGAGCTGCCCTTGAGGTCATAAGTATGGAGGTGCCTGCAATAGTGCCAAAACCACCGAGGTCACCTAGGCCAAAGCCTACGCCGATAAGAGAGGTTCCCAAGCCGAAGAAGGATAAATAGAAGAAGACGCTGCTAGTGCATGAGTCACCAAGGAAAAATCAGAGGAGAGAAAAGCCAACCGCGTAGGAAAAGGGAAAAGTGGTCAAACTGGAGGGCAATGAGGGCGTAGAGGACATTGATATTGAGGGGGTAGACCTTATTTCGAAGTTGCCAGAATACCTCCCTCCACACCATGGCAAGGTGAAGGTCCCAAAGGACCTAGATGAGGGAAAGTTTCTCCTTCATACACCCCTGCTGCCAGAAAAATATCACGTTTGAAGTTCCACGCTTGGAACGCATCCCCCATCTAAAGCCTTAATATTGGGACTTGGCAGACATGGAGTGGTTCCCCCACTTGGCTACCGATACTTTTATGAAGCGCGTGTTCTACGAGGACTCTGGGGTCACCGCACTGGAACTGGTGAAGTGGATTCGTGGGGTAGAAAAGTAAGGATTGTTGTGTTAAAACCCAGGTTGTTCCCTATGACTCCCAAGGGAATACGGCCGGGGTAACCACTAACCAATCTTTGGATCACAGTTCCTAGCCAAACTGTAATCAGAGAGGGCTCTCTCTTTATAATTTATCTCTGCTTTGATGGTGTTTTAGGCTAGTTATTATGCTCAGGTTTTTTGGTTCATATTTTGGTTGAAGGATTTCTTTCAGGGCTTAAGGTGTAGTGTTCAGAGAATAGTATATCATTGGGCAATGGAGTCTAGAGTTGTGAAATTCTTTGAAATACAGGATTGGTGATATTCGGACTGCAGGGCCTATTGTGTATCTTTAAACAAACAAATTTAAACTTAAGTGGTGAAGCATGGTGAGCCAACAGAAAGCAATTAAGAATTCTCTATTGAGCTGGTGATATGAAAGTGAAACATGTTGCAAGGGAGCAAACTTGAATTCCTGAAACAAAACTCACTGTGAAAGATATATTCTGAAAGTGCAGCAATTAAGAATTACACTTATCAAGATTACAACTGAAGAAAAACATTCATTAACAACACAGATTGAACTCAGGGTATTCCTTGAATAAGTCCTAAAGGTTATTCTTTTTCCTTGTTGCTAAACACTTAGAAATTAGAAACATATATGGGTTGTAAAAGATTAAAGCACATAACAAAGAGAGTTACAGAAACTTATTGTATTGTGAAGTACACAGGAATCCTGCAGTTTTCAACAGACACCGGAACACATTCAACACTTCAGAAAACCGAGAAATTCCATCACTTTGTTTATTAAACTCTGAAAGGATTACAGCATAAGAACTTCTTCAGGAGAAATCAACCACAACCCTTTGCAAACTCATGCGAAGGGGACTTTATAGAAATGTTTATACAAAATATCTCAGGCATTGAGTCATCTGAGAGAGAAATATCTTCATTACTTCGTACAGAAAAGTAGAAAAGAAGTTATTACAGCTTTGAATACAACATAACTGCTCTTTAAGTCTGTGAGAGGATATTTTGACCTTTGGAGGTCACTGAGTCGGTTGGAACGCTTTGCTTTAATGCTGGAAAATGTGCCTTTATGTTTGCTGCGCTGTATCTTCTCGGCCCTGCCACCTGTGACTGTGCTTGCTGCTGTGGTGACCGAATGGACCTGCTGAGTTGGCTCAGCCTTTCATCTTTCCTTTGTATGCTGATTTTATTAAACTGTGCTTTTCATGACAATTCATATTTTTATGAACAAAATTTGGTGAATGGCTCACTGTTTACAAAATCTTTTGTATTGCCTTGGTCCACCAGTCCTGTGTAGGTAATTGATGCCTGAGGATTGCATCCATAGTCTCCTCTGCCTCTGTATACTTATAAAAATTGGGAGGGGCCTCAAACAGGTGTTTGATTTCATTCATTATAAAAAATAAATTCTCTACTCTGTTATAGAGAGTCTGTCCTGTGGCTGGCCCTGTTTCCTCTGAGGTGTTGGGCTTCTCATTGATCTGACTAGTGGCGAATGTGTTGACCCTTTTGGCATACTGGTCATGCGTGAACAATCTCCCTGCACTGTTCAGTAAGCTAGGGAGCCCTCTGTTTTCTAACACTTGAAACTTCTCCAAAAATCTGTTCACCTCAGGCTGCATATCCTGTGTTCTTCTTTCCAATGTCTGCACTAAGTTTCTCAGTGTGAGAACCCTTTTGATCAACTGAATGTGCTTAGTTCTGTTTGGAATTCCCATGGCAGCCAACTGAGTGCTTGTCTTATTGTTAAGCACATTGATCATCCTGGTGGCTATCTCAAGCATGTTGCTTAGAGCAGCTCTTGCTCTCTGAATTTCAGTCTGTGCTTTTGGAATGAGGTCCAACTGCTCATGGATTGTTTCAATATATTGCCATTGCTCATTGATAGATTGGCCAATGTTAGTCCACAGCACTATTTTAAGCTCAGCCACAACTTTATCTAATTTGAGCTCATTTTCTAGCTCTTTGATCCTGTCTTTAAGAGCTTTTATCTCCCTGCCCTTTTCTGCCACAGACTGCTTGGATTTATCATATCTGTCATTCACTTTGGCCAATTTATCCCTGGTCTCATTCAGCTCTGTCATTTGAGCTTCCAGGGCCTGGATCTCATTCCTTAGCTTTTGCATGTCCAGGCTTGGGGCCTGCTCTGTTGCTGGTGGTGCTGCTGAGGTGGATGTTGCTGCTTGTTCTGGCTGTCGAGGAGGAGGAACAGTAGGTGGAGCAGTTTCCTCAAGATTTATTACTTCAGGAGGAGGCTGGGAAGTCTGTCCTTCTTCTCTTTGTTTCAAAGCTGCCTGTAATGCTGCCTGTGCAGCCTCTGATTCTCCCAGCTTTTCTTGTGCCTGGATGAGCTGTTTATAGAGGGACACCAGCAAATCTGTGGCTTCCTTATCATGCCTCTGCTGGGCAACCTCATCTGTTTGAGGGTGAATTGTGGCTGGCATTTTTATCTTTTTCTTCAAAGCAGCCATGTCTGCATCCCTTAACTTCAATATCTCCTGGATGCCCTTGATATCTTTGGGATCATGCCCAATCTCGATAATTATATCTTCTAAGGACCTAATTCTGTTGTCCTTAGCCTGTGATGATGCCCTTTCCAACTCAAGTTGGGCAGCTGTATTATTAAGGCTATTTTCCAGCCTATAGTTGTCCAAGGTTTTGTCTGCCAAGGAGGCATAGACCATCTCACCTGTTTATTTGTGCAACTCAATTTTATCCATTGGGTGGATGTCTTTGGCAAGGACCTCAAGATTGGTCCTTATATAATCTGCATGAGTTTGGGGCTGTGCTACAGCTGGTAAGAAATGACTCATGATCATCTTGCCTTCAGTTACATCAAAAGCAGACATCAGTCTCTGCTGGTTGGTGGGAGCCATCTTCAGCAAATGATTATACAACTGTATTTTTATGGGCTCACTCCTTCTCTTTATGTCTATGAACTGCTGTTTGATGCTCAGTTCACCCTCCCTCTGCTGGCTAGAGGAGCTGACCTCTCCTCCCACAGTTTTGTTCAGTTCCTCTTGGAAGGAACTTGCAGATACTTCCCTGCTAGGTGGGCCCATGCCCAGAGACTGCCCTGTTGGCATTTCCTCATCAGAGAAAGGGTTCATTCTCTGTCTTTTCTCACCATGACTTTCTGATGTGGTCAAGGGAGTCTCTCTGTCCCTTTTTCGGCTAGTATCCTCCTTTTGTGGAGTTTGGAGGATTGATGCATCAACTGATGTTTCTTGCCTAGGAGGCACTGTATTTTGTGCCTACTGTTCTGTGGAAATTGGGGCTTCAACTGCCCTTTCTTGCTGTGGGGGCTGCTCTTTATTATGCTTCCCTTCTTCTTGCTGCACTTGCTGTTGTTGTTGTTGTTGTACCTGTTGCTGCTGTTGCTGCACCTTCTCATGCGGTGGCTGTTCAGTATCCATCTCTTTTTGCTTGCCCTTGCCAGATATATCTTCAGTGGCTTTGGGTGCTTGCTGATTTGCAGTCGAGGAGGATGCAACTGCTCCTACTTGTGTGCTCGGCAGTGAAAACACCTGTGAACAAAGTTCAAGGTCAGCCATCTTTTTAAGATTCCTCACTGCTCTTTGATTCAGCTCTTCTTGTGTAACCTGCTCTTCTAGGGTTCCTCTTCTCCATTTTGCTTGGTTAGCATGTTTTTCAATGTGAGGGATTTTTACATGATCATAGCCAGAGAGCCTATATCTGAGCCTTCTCAAAGTGATGAAGTGGTTGGGGTCATAAGGTTTCCAGAGGAAACTAGTTTGAAGGCCAAGGGACTCAAGCATCCTGTCTGCTTCTTTCCAACCTTCCTCCCTTTGGTTATAGACAAAGTGGCCCAGTTGGTTCCTGACTTTCAACTGTGCTTTCTTGCCTTTGCCTGAAAAGTGAAGCACATCAACATTGCCAAACTGCATGAAGTATTCTAGGGCAAATAGCCTCATAGGCACATATCTGGGTAGTTTGTAGGGAGGCAGTTCACACTCATACATCCTGATGACGGTGTGGTGCTGGTAAAAGTACCAGTCCCCAATGCTGTATGATTTGGATAGCTGCAGGATCCTTTGCATTTCATCTGTGAGCCTTGGTGGAGGTGAGCCCATCAACATTGACATAGCTGGGTGGATGAACTGATCTATGAACTCACAATAAGTATAAGGAGTTTCACCTCTACAGTGGAAAACTGATGACCAATAGACCACTGATCTTGGATTGCCTTGGGCATCCTCTCTTTTGATTGGAAAAGAGAATTTCTGATGTTGATGATATAATATCAAGTGGTAAATGTAAGAGGTATACCTGAACACTCTTTCTCTTGCCAGGTTCATTAGTTGCTCATGTATTTTGTCTGCTATATAGGTGGCATAGTCATAGCAGATAGGAGACTTGCCAGGAGCAAACATGAGCATGATTATCAGCACAGTTTGATCAACAAACTCAATGGAGTTGTAGCCCAAAATGGGACTAATCATGTCTGCTAGATCTCTGCCCAGTTGGTTGAGGTATACCTGATTGATAGGAGGATACTTCATAGAGTCAGAGCTAATGTATAGCTGGTTTAGTTTGGTGACCTGAGCATCTGTCATTCTGGCTCCTCGATTTATCAGGTCTACAAGTGATAGAGGGACCAGTTTCTTCTCAGTCCTGAAGCAGAGCATATCCTTGATAGCTTCTGGGGTGACATAAAACACAACTGATCCTGAAGGGTCAAGAACTGCCCTCTGAGTGGGGTCATAATTTTCAGCACACAAATGGATCAACTCAGGGAATTGGTTAACTTGAGGGAGCTTGAAAATAGGGAGGAATGAGCTTCATATGCCCAGCACATCTGTTCCAGCCTCGTGCTTAGCCTTCAGTTCATTGAGCAGGTGGATGCGGAATTTAGTACCCATCAGCATTTCCTCCGAAATCTGATAGTCCATGTCTGCCATAGACTGCCATTCTAATTGTCTCTGAGGGGCATTTAATGGAGCAATGTTTAATGCTATTGGAGCTACTGGTGGATCCATGACTTCTCCTAGGATTGTGGATAGAGTTGCTATGCAGAGCAAATGGAGGCTCTGGCGGTCTCGGAATCGAATTTAGCAGGCTGGTGCTGGTTTGGACGTGAGCAGCATGCAGAAATAACAGTAGTGTCTTTTGCCAAAAGTGGAAAAAACACGAGATTTTGGCCTAAAAATGGATTTTTGGCAATATTGGCGCGTTTTTGGGATGACGTCAGCATGACGTCATCGGGTGGGGTCGGAGTCGGATGACGTCAGCATGACGTCATTGGGTGAGGTGGCGAGCTGCTATTCGTCCACGGAGATGATGCAGTGGCAGACACATTGGCACGGGGGCGGACAAAAAGGTTGACGCGATGGCGGGGTGGCAATGACGTGGGGATGACGCTGGATGAGCGGATTGACCGAAACCGGAAACGGTTAGCGGTTTTATATCGCACCGCTATAGCTACGGAGGTGGAATGTGTCAGACGTACCTCCGATGCATTGTGGGGAAGGCGCGTGGCGGGCACCTAACGTCACCTTCTGACAGATATCGGAAGGTATCTGTCGGACGTCGGGGCCGCTCCGATATGAACGAGGGCCGTCGGATCACATGGGTCCGATCTGACGGTTGACGGAAGGGTGATGTGATCGGACAATACGGATGGGGGGGCGGGATTAATTTATTATTTGTTTTGGAATTTGCACCCGGCGGAAAACATTAGGATATGGCGTTTTGTAAAGTTTTTCAATGTATTTTGAAAAATCAAACATATGCGCCGAAACTTTGGATAAGTGGCAAAAGGTGGGTTTTTGGGTTATTTCACAATTTGAAAGGGGTTTATGGGTAGGAGGGGGTTTTTATAAGGTTTTCTTTACAAACGAAGGTTTAATGGGTGGAATGAATTTAAAGAAGGGAGAGGGGTGAGGTTTAGGTTCATCAAAGTGACCAGATGCCAATTTGATCCCTGACAGAGGATTTTTTGGCTATAATGCCAAGGGGAGGGATATTTATACAAAATTTGGGGTTTATACACCATGGTGTTTATAATACTAGGGAAAGGGTAATATAGGGGAATTATATAATAGAGTTAGAGTTAATATGGGGGAAAATGTGAATGAGGGGGGAAATCACTAAGTTCATTTGAAACTTACTTAGTTTAGGGAGTAGATCAAAATGAAAAGAATTTTAGACAAGAAATGTGGCTTCTCAAAAGATTAAGAACCACCATGAAACCATAATTTCTTCCATGAATCTCAACTGGTGAGGGAGTGTTAGTAATGAAATGGAAAAGGGGGAAGAAGGGAGGTTAGACATGTTTCTTTGCTTGCTGCAACTTGATGAAGAATAACACCTTCTCAATTTATTGATTTTGCTTTGGTAAACAAAGTTAGCACACATGCAACTTTATAAGAAATGAACTTTCTGCAACCCCTACTGCCTACCCATCTATTTGCCTAGCATTTTTTATTTCTCCTTGGAGGGTGCACTTAGGCTTGCAGACCCTTACTTGCCTTTTCTTTTCCTTGGCCTTTTCTTTTGTTTTTCTATCTACTTCTACCCTTATTTCTTCCAAGGTCCCAGATTAAGCTGTTGGGAGCCTTCTCTTCTCTACCTGAACTACTTGTCTGCCAAGATTAAACAGTTTGGACAGACTTCTTTCTCTATTCTACAACTGAAAATTCAAAACATGGCATGATCCAGATTAGACTGTTGGACCATCCATCAAAATTTAGTCCACATCAAGCTACAAGCACAGATTATATTCTTATGGTAATATGTGATCTTTGCATCATCAAAGCAGAGCATATTTGGACCTTTTCATTGCCAATCATGAAATATGAAACCTATTGGTATAGGTAGCTAACAGTGGCTCCACATGGGGATGGTTTTTCATTTGAAAGACCAAGAACAGTAGGTCAGATTGCCTTGGCCCCTTGACTGTTTTTAACAAAATCTTGAAGTTTGCTGCTTTGAAATGCCAAAATTGCATGCTTCTCTTCTTGGTAGACCTCTGATTATATTCACCTTTTGCTGGCAGTTTAAGAAAACTTTGAGAACTTGCATCTTTACATGTTGACAGAAAATAATATATACATCTGGATATGTACAAGGGAAAACTCAGGCTGCACTTATGGGTGATATTCAAAATAGTGCTTTAGCATCCTACCATTCACAGGACCTTCATCCAAATCAGTTTCATTAAGACTTTTAAGGAAATAAGTGTTGTTTCCTTGTACTGCTTGGACAGCAAATGGTCCTCTCCAAAGGGAATCGAATTTTCCATGTTTTCCCTTATCCTCTCTTCTTGAATCCCACTTGAGGACTTTGTCACCAATGTTGAAATCTTCTGCCTTAGTTCTCCTATCAAAGGCCTTCTTTAATTTTTCTTGTAGAACTTGAACTCTGCTGAAAACTTGGTCTCTGGTTTGCTGTAAACATATGATTTGATTGATTCTTCTTTGCATATCATTTGGTTCAGCCTGGCTTTCTTGAAGAAGTTTCATAACAGGCACTCCTAGTGATGAAGGAAATTTGGCTTCTAATCCATAAACCAACTCATATGGGCTGGTCCCAATTGATCTTTTGGTTGTTAGGCTATCTACCCATAGGGCATTCACAAGCTTCTTATGCCAGTTCTTTTTGTTCTCTTCTAGCACTTTCTTTATGATGTTTACCAGACTTTTATTTGATGACTCAGCAAGGCCATTTCCTTGGGGATAGTATGCAGTAGAATGGCCCAAGGTGATGTGAAATTTATGGCAGAAGTTCACCATTTTCTTGGATCTGAAAGCAGCAACATTATCTGTTATTATTTTGTCAGGACAGCCAAATCTAGCCAATATGTTATTCTCCAAGAACTGAATGATAGTGGAATCATTTGCTTGTCTGCATGGAACAGCTTCAATCCACTTGGTGAAGTAGTCTGTGGCTGTTAAGATCCATCTATGTTGGCCTGAAGATGAGGGATGAATTTCCCCAATGAAATCCAAGCCCCATTGTTGAAAAGGTCTCTCTGTTGCAATAGGCCTCAAGGGAAGTGGCAGCAACTGTCTCTTTCCCTCAAACACTTGGCATTTATGACATGAGGTAGTGAATTTCTTGACATCAGAGAACGTGGTGGGCCAGTAATAACCAGCCCTTAGTATTTTATCCACAGTGGACTTCCAGTACAAGTGTCCACCGCAGTCACCTGCATGAAATTCCTTTATGATATTGTCAGTTTCATTCTCAATTAGGCAGTTCAGCAATATGCCTTCATGGTTTTTCCACAATAGATTTCCATTTATAACACAGAATTTAGAAGCTTTCATTTTTAAGAACCTACATTTAGTTCTGGACAATCCTGGGGGAGCACACAGGTTTTGCAACACATAACATATATCAGAGTACCAAGGGGATTGTTCAAAGGCTACATTGATCTTTGGAGTCGCCAGCTCCGGTTCACTGTCCAGCTGATTGATGTCTAAGGCTTGGAAATTTGCTTCTGTCATTAATTTGGCCAAGCCTGGGCCTTTTATCAGTTTTGTAGGTTTTATTTCAATATCAAATTCCAAGATGTTGGCAATCCACTTTCCTCTTCTGCCCTCTAAATTTTCTTGGGTGAGAATATCTTTGACAATAGGACTTGGCACGTAAGCTATGACATGTGAATAAAGGATGTAGATCCTAAAGTCCTTAATGGCTTTAACCAAAGCATAAGCCTGCTTTTCCATAATTTGATATTTTAAAGGCGCATCCCTAAGAGCTCTGCTAAAGAAAGCAATTGGCTTCTCATTTCCTTGGTCATCTTTTTGCAATAAAACAGCAGCAATGGTATGCTGGGAGGCAAAAGAGAAAATGATAAATTCTCTGTCAAACTGAGGATTAGTCAACGCTGGGGTTTGGGTAAGGGCCAGTTTTATACCTTCAAAGGCTTGATTGGCTTCAACATTCCATTTGACTTTTGAATCTTTCTTTAGCATGTTATTTAATAATCTGATTAGTTCTGCTAAGTTTGGGATAAACCTTCTCAAGAAATTGATTTTTCCCAAAAATCCTTGCAACTCTTTGACATTTCTTGGGTGGGGCATTTGTAGGATAGCCTGTATCCTATCTGGATCAATTCTAATGCCATCTTTAGAAATGATGTGGCCTAATAGTTTACCTTCCTCTAAACCAAACAGGGATTTCTTGGGATTCAGGGAAATTCCATATTTTCTGCATTTTAGGAAGATCTGTCTCAAATGTTTTATATGTTCTTGGTCTGATTTTGAGAAAGGTGTAAGGTCATCTAAGTAAATGACTAAAAAGTCATGAATCTCCTTGGCAAAAGCAATATCCATTGCTCTTTGAAATGTTGCCCCTGCATTTTTCAATCCAAAAGGCATCTTTACATATTTGAAGGTTCCCCATGGGGTTGTAAATGCAGTTTTGTCTTGATCATCAGGGTGCACCAGGATTTGATTGAAGCCCGAGAATCCATCAAGTAATGAGATCCTTGAGGCCCCTACCACTCTTTGGAGAATGTGATCCATCTTGGGTAAGGGATAGTTGTCTTTGAGGGAAACTTGGTTCAAATTTCTTAGGTCCACACACAGCCTTATTTCACCAGTTTTCTTTCTTGTAGGGACTAAGTTGGAGATCCATTCAGAGAATCTGATTGGTGCTATGATGCCAGCCTTGAAAATTTTCTGTACCTCTTGTTCCATTGCTGGGAGGAGCATTGGATTGATTCTCCTCAGTTTTTGTTTAAAGGGTTTTTGATCAGGCTTGAGAGGGATAGTGTGCTGGATTACAGAGGTGTCATAGGACTTTAGGTCCTCATAACTCCATGCAAAAACATCCTGGAACTCTTTAAAGAGGTCAATGTATTTAGGCTTTTGATCAGGAGGTAAAGATGTAGACAATTTAATTATTTTGGGTTTGTCAATTGTACCTATGTTGCATTCTTCAATGGCTGCATTTAAGGGCTGCATTTTTGGTTTTCTGGGAATATCATTTGAATCAAAGATGTCCTCTAGTGGAGTTAGGCCTGTTGGTAGAAAATTGTCTTTCAGCTCTATGATGTCAGTTTCAGCATTGGCCACTTCCTCACAACTGATTGGTTGGATTTGTTGAATGTTTTCCTTGCTGAAAATAGTTGGATTTAGCATTTGTTTTGTTGTTCTAGGTGATATCGGGTGAGTAATCTTTTGAAACTGTATTTGTGATGGACTTGCTCCATCAAGTATTTGTGATTGACTTGCTGTATCAAGTATTTGTGATTGACTTGCTGTATCAGTGTCAATATTTAATCCTGCAAATTCTTGTTGCAGAGTTAAAAAATGGTTTATTTGCTTGTCATCCTCAAATACTTGCCAATCATTAACATTGTTTGGAATGGAGGGTCTGTGTTTTACCTCAGCTGTAAAACAATGATGGGGCTCAAAAGGCAGCTTGCAGGTACTTGCAAAGGTGGCTAAACTATGAGCATGCAGATTGTGGGTTCTAGGAATTTTAGTGATTTGGAATTCAGAGAAAAAGTTTAGTACCTCAGCAACGGCAGACCTATAAGTCCTTAGTCTTTTGTCATTGGTGACAAAGTTTCCCTTCACTTGTTGAATAACTAAATCTGAATCACCCATGATTGAAACCCTGGCAGCTTGTAAGAACTTTACTAACTTGAGGCCTAGTAAAAGAGCTTCATATTCTGCCATGTTATTAGTACATCTGAAGTTCAATCTATAGGCTCTGCCTTCTGCATGACTATTTTCTTTATTGTGTACCCAAACTCCAGCTCCTGCCCCTAACTTGTTGACTGAGCCATCAAATTCAAGGAACCATAGAATCTCCTGTTGGGAAGGAGATTTAATGATCTGTTCATGGGCTGGCAATGTGAGTAGAAGTTGTGGTTTTTTATCTAGCTTGTCTTCTAGGACAGTTTCATCATTTGATTGGGTATGCTTGATATTTAGAACAGCAACAGTATCTAGTGTTTGATTGACTGTTGTTTCATGGGTGGTAATTCTTTCATTTGAGTCTTCCTCCTGTATGAGTATCTTGGTTTCAACCTCACCTTTTGAGGGAGTTGTGCTGTCATTGAAGAGAATGTATGAGTCTATGTCTGAATGGACAGCATATATGGGAAAGTTTTGAGGCTTTTCTTCACTGCTGACCATGTATTTCATGAGTGTTTCTCTGTACAGTCTTTTTGGTTGCCCAAAAACAGAGATGGTGGCATATGACATGTCTAATTGTAGGGAACCTTGGAGTTTAGCTCCCCATGATCTTGATAACAGCATCCCATACTTAGGTGGGATATCAGCAACAACCACATCCATTAGGATTGTCTTGTTTGGGTATTGAACCAGAGACACACATAAATCTTTTATGAGACCCAGACACTTGACTTGGCTGGAGTCAAAGGAAAATAGGTCCTTGTATGGTCTTGTTATGTCTAGATTCAATCTCTCCATGACTGCTTTTGGCATGAGATTGTGAGAGGCGCCTGAGTCAAACATTGCATTATGTAGTATTTTATCATGAATGTGTAAGCTGACATAAAAAGGTAATACCCCTGTGGCTACCGTTTTTCCATCCACTTCTGGGCCAAACAGTAATTCTGGGGTGTCATCCAGCACATTGACATCATCTTTGTTGCTAGTGAGTTGAAGGGACTTTTTGATCTGTAGTTTATAGATGTCATGCTTGGCTAGTTCTGAGAGAGGAATTGCTATCTTTAGTTTGCCAATTTCAGTTTCTAGGTCAAAGGGTTTTTCAGATTGGGTCTTGGGGTTGTGGATAATAGTCCTTTCCTTGTTCATTAAATCTTCTTCTTGATTTTTATCTTGACTTTGGGACTTGCCTCTTTTACCCATCTCTTGGGGAGTGACATTTAAATTAGGTTGAGAAGGTGAAGTGGCCACAGGCTGCTGTTTTAAGGACAGTGGTTCAGTGATCTCTTCAATAATTACTTCTTCTGCAGGTGAATTCGTTTTGTCATTAGGGTCTGTGACTATGGCTCTTTTAGGCTGCTGATTATCCTTTGTCTTTTCTGGCTGATTTACATTCACAGTTCTACTCCTCAGCTTGTATTGTTTATGGACTTCATAGACAACAGTGTCATAGCCTTGTTTAAAGTCAAAGGATTCACCTGATTTAGTTTGGAACAGTTTGATTTCATCATCCTCATGATCTTCTTGTGTTAAGAAAACTTGACTTTCACCATCTAGGCCCATTAAATTAATCTCAGGATCTTCATTGGGCTCTGTTGATGTGGAAGTTTCTGCATAATTTTCTTGGAAAGGGGGTCTTATGTCTTGGTCAGCACTGGCCTTGCCAACATTTGGGTTTTGAGTTCTCCTGAAATTTGGATTCCTAGGAGGGTTGTCTTGTGGTGCTTCCCATGATGATTTTCTCTCAACCGATTCCACTCTGTCACCTAATCTCTTCATTCCAGTGAGTATTGCATCCAGCTTTTGATCAAAGGCAGAGGGTTCCTCTTTGAAAACAGTCCTTTTTTCCAACCTTGCTCTGTTTCTTTTGGCAATCAGGTTAGCTTCCACTGTGACAGCAACCCTTTGGGCTTCTGCAAGGGATTGAGGATCTCTTTCCTTCAACTGATAGGCCATGTCAGGGTCAAAACCATCAGGGAATTTGTACAAAGCTAAATCAGGAGGGGGTCTTAAATTTTGTGGGATTGCGTTATATACATTGTTAAACCTTGCACAATACTCCAAAACAGTCTCTTGGGGACCTCTTTTGATAGTGTCATATTCCCCAAGTATGTGCAGAGGATCCTTCTTCTTCTCCCATCTGCTAGTAAAGGCTTGATACAGTTCATCAGGAGTTGTGATGGAATTTGCATTCAGGGATCTAAACCAAGTTCTTACATCCCCAGTTAGGCTTTGAACAAACATCCTCATTCTGACACTGTCATCATCTATTTCATAGGTCTCAAAATGGTCTTGCATCCTCTTAGCATGCTGGACAGCTGTCAGAGGGCCATTGGAGTCAAAATATGAGATTTTGGTTTGGTAATCTTAGGGTAGAGCTGCAGCATTAGCTGGTATCTGCAAGGGTGCATATCTGTTGGCCATATTTACAGGGTTTAGAGGATTAACAGGGACAGCTGGGATAATAGGAACTGTGGGTACTACAGGGGTGATAGGTAAGGGTGAACCTACAGTGTTGGTCAAGGGGATATGTGCAGTGGATGAAGATGTGAGAGGAGGACTTTGAGATGTGGATGGTGAACTAGGGGAAGTAGGGGTGGACCGGAAAAGGACCTTGCATGGGGTAGAGACAAGGCTGGGATGATCTGAATCTGAGGTTAAATCAGCAGGCTGCTCCTGCCTTTGCTGCCTCCTAATGTTTCTTGGGATGGTATTTGGATTATCAACGATGATGGGTGGATTAGGGTCAGGATTTGCCCTAGTATGCCGTGGATTTTTCTTGGGAGCCAGCTTCTAATTGTTTTTTAGGATTTTATAGGAAGTTTTTATACCTGCAAGGACTGGATAAAGATTTTGAAATGGATATATATATATTTCAAAGCTGAGATGAAGACTCACTGAAAAAAAACTCTTCCCTAAAACTGTCAATGTGACACAGAAACAGTTTTGAAGGCCTCCTGACTGATTTCAGGCTTGATTTACAGCTATGAGAGATGTATAGAAATTGGAAAATCCTAAGAAGTTCCCCAGTGGAGTCGCCATTTATGTTAACACCCAGGTTGTTCCCTATGACTCCCAAGGGAATACGACCGGGGTAACCACTAACCAATCTTTGGATCACAGTTCCTAGCCAAACTGTAATCAGAGAGGGCTCTCTCTTTATAATTTATCTCTGCTTTGATGGTGTTTTAGGCTAGTTATTATGCTCAGGTTTTTTGGTTCATATTTTGGTTGAAGGATTTCTTTCAGGGCTTAAGGTGTAGTGTTCAGAGAATAGTATATCATTGGGCAATGGAGTCTAGAGTTGTGAAATGCTTTGAAATACAGGATTGGTGATGTTCGGACTGCAGGGCCTATTGTGTATCTTTAAACAAACAAATTTAAACTTAAGTGGTGAAGCATGGTCAGCCAACAGAAAGCAATTAAGAATTCTCTATTGAGCTGGTGATATGAAAGTGAAACATGTTGCACAGGAGCAAACTTGAATTCCTGAAACAAAACTCACTGTGAAAGATATATTCTGAAAGTGCAGCAATTAAGAATTACACTTATCAAGATTACAGCTGAAGAAAAACATTCATTAACAACACAGATTGAACTCAGGGTATTCCTTGAATAAGTCCTGAAGGTTATTCTTTTTCCTTGTTGCTAAACACTTAGAAATTAGAAACATATATGGGTTGTAAAAGATTAAAGCACATAACAAAGAGAGTTACAGAAACTTATTGTATTGTGAAGTACACAGGAATCCTGCAGTTTTCAACAGACACCGGAACGCATTCAACACTTCAGAAAATCGAGAAATTCCATCACTTTGTTTATTAAACTCTGAAAGGATTACAGCATAAGAACTTCTTCAGGAGAAATCAACCACAACCCTTTGCAAACTCATGCGAAGGGGACTTTATAGAAATGTTTATACAAAATATCTCAGGCATTGAGTCATCTGAGAGAGAAATATCTTCATTACTTCGTACAGAAAAGTAGAAAAGAAGTTATTACAGCTTTGAATACAACATAACTGCTCTTTAAGTCTGTCAGAGGATATTTTGACCTTTGGAGGTCACTGAGTCGGTTGGAACGCTTTGCTTTAATGCTGGAAAATGTGCCTTTATGTTTGCTGCGCTGTATCTTCTCAGCCCTGACACCTGTGACTGTGCTTGCTGCTGTGGTGACCGAATGGCCCTGCTGAGTTGGCTCAGCCTTTCATCTTTCCTTTGTATGCTGATTTTATTAAACTGTGCTTTGCATGACAATTCATATTTTTATGAACAAAATTTGGTGAATGGCTCACTGTTTACAAAATCTTTTGTATTGCCTTGGTCCACCAGTCCTGTGTAGGTAATTGATGCCTGAGGATTGCATCCATAGTCTCCTCTGCCTCTGTATACTTATAAAAATTGGGAGGGGCCTCAAACAGGTGTTTGATTTCATTCATTATAAAAAACAAATTCTCTACTCTGTTATAGAGAGTCTGTCCTGTGGCTGGCCCTGTTTCCTCTGAGGTGCTGGGCTTCTCATTGATCTGACTAGTGGCAAATGTGTTGACCCTTTTGGCATACTGGTCATGCGTGAACAATCTCCCTGCGCTGTTCAGTAAGCTAGGGAGCCCTCTGTTTTCTAACACTTGAAACTTCTCCAAAAATCTGTTCACCTCAGTCTGCATATCCTGTGTTCTTCTTTCCAATGTCTGCACTAAGTTTCTCAGTGTGAGAACCCTTTTGATCAACTGAATGTGCTCAGTTCTGTTTGGAATTCCCATGGCAGCCAACTGAGTGCTTGTCTTATTGTTAAGCACATTGATCATCCTGGTGGCTATCTCAGGCATGTTGCTTAGAGCAGCGCTTGCTCTCTGAATTTCAGTCTGTGCTTTTGGAATGAGGTCCAACTGCTCATGGATTGTTTCAATATATTGCCATTGCTCATTGATAGATTGGCCAATGTTAGCCCACAACACTATTTTAAGCTCAGCCACAACTTTATCTAATTTGAGCTCATTTTCTAGCTCTTTGATCCTGTCTTTAAGGGCTTTTATCTCCCTGCCCTTTTCTGCCACAGACTGCTTGGATTTATCATATCTGTCATTCACTTTGGCAAATTTATCCCTGGTCTCATTCAGCTCTGTCATTTGAGCTTCCAGGGCCTGGATCTCATTCCTCAGCTTTTGCATGTCCAGGCTTGGGGCCTGCTCTGTTGCTGGTGGTGCTGCTGAGGTGGATGTTGCTGCTTGTTCTGGCTGTCGAGGAGGAGGAACAGTAGGTGGAGCAGTTTCCTCAAGATTTATTACTTCAGGAGGAGGCTGGGAAGTTTGTCCTTCTTCTCTTTGTTTCAAAGCTGCCTGTAATGCTGCCTGTGCAGCCTCTGATTCTCCCAGCTTTTCTTGTCCCTGGATGAGCTGTTTATAGAGGGACACCAGCAAATCTGTGGCTTCCTTATCATGCCTCTGCTGGGCAACCTCATCTATTTGAGGGTGAATTGTGGCTGGCATTTTTATCTTTTTCTTCAAAGCAGCCATGTCTGCATCCCTTAACTTCAATATCTCCTGGATGCCCTTGATATCTTTGGGATCATGCCCAATCTCGATAATTATATCTTCTAAGGACCTAATTCTGTTGTCCTTAGCCTGTGATGATGCCCTTTCCAACTCAAGTTGGGCAGCTGTATTATTAAGGCTATTTTCCAGCCTGTAGTTGTCCAAGGTTTTGTCTGCCAAGGAGGCATAGACCATCTCACCTTTTTATTTGTGCAACTCAATTTTATCCATTGGGTGGATGTCTTTGGCAAGGACCTCAAGATTGGTCCTTATATAATCTGCATGAGTTTGGGGCTATGCTACAGCTGGTAAGAAATGACTCATGATCATCTTGCCTTCAGTGACATCAAAAGTAGACATCAGTCTCTGCTGGTTGGTGGGAGCCATCTTCAGCAAATGATTATACAGCTGTATTTTTATGGGCTCACTCCTTCTCTTTATGTCTATGAACTGCTGTTTGATGCTCAGTTCACCCTCCCTCTGCTGGCTAGAGGAGCTGACCTCTCCTCCCACAGTTTTGTTCTGTTCCTCTTGGAAGGAACTTGCAGATACTTCCTTGCTAGGTGGGCCCATGCCCAGAGACTGCCCTATTGGCATTTCCTCATCAGAGAAAGGGTTCATTCTCTGTCTTTTCTCACCATGACTTTCTGATGTGGTCAAGGGAGTCTCTCTGTCCCTTTTTCGGCTAGTATCCTCCTTTTGTGGAGTTTGGAGGATTGATGCATCAACTGATGTTTCTTGCCTAGGAGGCACCGTATTTTGTGCCCGCTGTTCTGTGGAAATTGGGGCTTCAACTGCCCTTTCTTGCTGTGGGGGCTGCTCTTTATTATGCTGCCCTTCTTCTTGCTGCACTTGCTGTTGTTGTTGTTGTTGTACCTGTTGCTGCTGTTGCTGCACCTTCTCATGCGGTGGCTGTTCAATATCCATCTCTTTTTGCTTGCCCTTGCCAGATATATCTTCAGTGGCTTTGGGTGCTTGCTGATTTGCAGTCGAGGAGGATGCAACTGCTCCTACTTGTGTGTTCGGCAGTGAAAACACCTGTGAACAAAGTTCAAGGTCAGCCATCTTTTTAAGATTCCTCACTGCTCTTTGATTCAGCTCTTCTTGTGTAACCGGTTCTTCTAGGGTTCCTCTTCTCCATTTTGCTTGGTTAGCATGTTTTTCAATGTGAGGGATTTTTACATGATCATAGCCAGAGAGCCTATATCTGAGCCTTCTCAAAGTGATGAAGTGTTTGGGGTCATAAGGTTTCCAGAGGAAACTAGTTTGAAGGCCAAGGGACTCAAGCATCCTGTCTGCTTCTTTCCAACCTTCCTCCCTTTGGTTATAGACAAAGTGGCCCAGTTGGTTCCTGACTTTCAACTGTGCTTTCTTGCCTTTGCCTGAAAAGTGAAGCACATCAACATTGCCAAACTGCCTGAAGTATTCTAGGGCAAATAGCCTCATAGGCACATATCTGGGTAGTCTGTAGGGAGGCAGTTCACACCCATACATCCTGATGACGGTGTGGTGCTGGTAAAAGTACCAGTCCCCAATGCTGTATGATTTGGATAGCTGCAGGATCCTTTGCATTTCATCTGTGAGCCTTGGTGGAGGTGAGCCCATCAACATTGACATAGCTGGGTGGATGAACTGATCTATGAACTCACAATAAGTATAAGGAGTTTCACCTCTACAGTGGAAAACTGATGACCAATAGACCACTGATCTTGGATTGCCTTGGGCATCCTCTCTTTTGATTGGAAAAGAGAATTTCTGATGTTGATGATATAATATCAAGTGGTAAATGTAAGAGGTATACCTGAACACTCTTTCTCTTGCCAGGTTCATTAGTTGCTCATGTATTTTGTCTGCTATATAGGTGGCATAGTCATAGCAGATAGGAGACTTGCCAGGAGCAAACATGAGCATGATTATCAGCACAGTTTGATCAACAAACTCAATGGAGTTGTAGCCCAAAATGGGACTAATCATGTCTGCTAGATCTCTGCCCAGTTGGTTGAGGTATACCTGATTGATAGGAGGATACTTCACAGAGTCAGAGCCAATGTATAGCTGGTTTAGTTTGGTGACCTGAGCATCTGTCATTCTGGCTCCTCGATTTATCAGGTCTACAAGTGATAGAGGGACCAGTTTCTTCTCAGTCCTGAAGCAGAGCATATCCTTGATAGCTTCTGGGGTGACATAAAACACAGCTGATCCTGAAGGGTCAAGAACTGCCCTCTGAGTGGGGTCATAATTTTCAGCACACAGATGGATCAACTCAGGGAATTGGTTAACTTGAGGGAGCTTGAAAATAGGGAGGAATGAGCCCCATATGCCCAGCACATCTGTTCCAGCCTCGTGCTTAGCCTTCAGTTCATTGAGCAGGTGGATGTGGAATTTAGTACCCATCAGCATTTCCTCTGAAATCTGATAGTCCATGTCTGCCAGAGACTGCCATTCTAATTGTCTCTGAGGGGCATTTAATGGAGCAATGTTTAATGCTATTGGAGCTACTGGTGGATCCATGACTTCTCCTAGGATTGTGGATAGAGTTGCTATGCAGAGCAAATGGAGGCTCTGGCGGTCTCGGAATCGACTTTAGCAGGCTGGTGCTGGTTTGGACGTGAGCAGCATGCAGAAATAACAGTAGTGTCTTTTGCCAAAAGTGGAAAAAACACGAGATTTTGGCCTAAAAATGGATTTTTGGCAATATTGGCGCGTTTTTGGGATGACGTCATCGGGTGGGGTCGGAGTCGGATGACGTCAGCATGACGTCATTGGGTGAGGTGGCGAGCTGCTATTGGTCCACGGAGATGATGCGGTGGCAGACACATTGGCACGGGGGCGGACAAAAAGGTTGACGCGATGGCAGGGTGGCAATGACGTGGGGATGACGCTGGATGAGCGGATTGACCGAAACCGGAAACGGTTAGCGGTTTTATATCGCACCGCTATAGCTACGGAGGTGGAATGTGTCAGACGTACCTCCGATGCATTGTGGGGAAGGCGCGTGGCAGGCACCTGACGTCACCTTCTGACAGATATCGGAAGGTATCTGTCGGACGTCAGGGCCGCTCCGATATGAACGAGGGCCGTCGGATCACATGGGTCCGATCCGACGGTTGACGGAAGGGTGATGTGATCGGACAATACGGATGGGGGGGCGGGATTAATTTATTATTTGTTTTGGAATTTGCGCCCGGCGGAAAACATTAGGATATGGCGTTTTGTAAAGTTTTTCAATGTATTTTGAAAAATCAAACATATGCGCCGAAACTTTGGATAAGCGGCAAAAGGTGGGTTTTTGGG
Organism: Pinus tabuliformis; assembly: GCA_031772625.1. Classification (NCBI taxonomy): domain Eukaryota; kingdom Viridiplantae; phylum Streptophyta; class Pinopsida; order Pinales; family Pinaceae; genus Pinus; species Pinus tabuliformis. The sequence goes on from CM062812.1 coordinate 268,833,305, forward strand.
TTATTTCACAATTTGAAAGGGGTTTATGGGTAGGAGGGGGTTTTTATAAGGTTTTTTCTTTACAAACGAAGGTTTAATGGGTGGAATGACTTTAAAGAAGGGAGAGGGGTGAGGTTTAGGTTCATCAAAGTGACCAGATGCCAATTTGATCCCTGACAGAGGATTTATTGGCTATAATGCCAAGGGGAGGGATATTTATACAAAATTTGGGGTTTATACACCATGGTGTTTATAATACTAGGGAAAGGGTAATATAGGGGAATTATATAATAGAGTTAGAGTTAATATGGGGGAAAATGTGAATGAGGGGGGAAATCACTAAGTTCATTTGAAACTTACTTAGTTTAGGGAGTAGATCAAAATGAAAAGAATTTTAGACAAGAAATGTGGCTTCTCAAAAGATTAAGAACCACCATGAAACCATAATTTCTTCCATGAATCTCAACTGGTGAGGGAGTGCTAGTAATGAAATGGAAAAGGGGGAAGAAGGGAGGTTAGACATGTTTCTTTGCTTGCTGCAACTTGATGAAGAATAACACCTTCTTAATTTATTGATTTTTCTTTGGTAAACAAAGTTAGCACACATGCAACTTTATAAGAAATGAACTTTCTGCAACCCCTACTGCCTACCCATCTATTTGCCTAGCATTTTTTATTTCTCCTTGGAGGGTGCACTTAGGCTTGCAGACCCTTACTTGCCTTTTCTTTTCCTTGGCCTTTTCTTTTGTTTTCTATCTACTTCTACCCTTATTTCTTCCAAGGTCCCAGATTAAGCTGTTGGGAGCCTTCTCTTCTCTACCTGAACTACTTGTCTGCCAAGATTAAACAGTTTGGACAGACTTCTTTCTCTATTCTACAACTGAAAATTCAAAACATGGCATGATCCAGATTAGACTGTTGGACCATCCATCAAAATTTAGTCCACATCAAGCTACAAGCACAGATTATATTCTTATGGTAATATGTGATCTTTGCATCATCAAAGCAGAGCATATTTGGACCTTTTCATTGCCAATCATGAAATATGAAACCTATTGGTATAGGTAGCTAACATGTTGAATCTACTATGGGTGCCGCGTTACCACCACGCTCCCATAAATTTGATTGTTATCAAATAGTTGTTGTGCCTGGTGCACGACGAGTGCCTGTGGTTGGAGGAGCTAATCCCTATAACCGACATGCTGATCCATAGGATCACCTTACTACCATATTCAGGACTAAATCTAGCCAAGGCATTTGGAGGAAAGACAGGTGAGCGCGACCTCGCTGAGCGGATGAAGGATAAGTTTAAGCTTGTCAAGAAGCCACGCGTGTATTCCATCTCGAGCATAACCGACCCCGTAGTGAAGATGGCAGCCCAGATCTTGGCTAGCAAGGTGATGAGGAAGTGTCACGCAGATGAGGTGACAGTACCAGTTGTTTCACTAGCGGCACAGTGTGCGGAGGGCGTATAATTCAACTGGGCACGCTACCTGTGCAGCGAGTTCCTCACGAACTATAGGGAGGCATAGGACCAGAGCAAGACGTTTCACTACTCATGGCTCTTACTTTCGATTGTGCTAGTCATGTGGCAGTTGCCGGAGGACATCCAATTTCCTTCGATCGCGCCAGATTTTCCAGAAGTAGCAAAGTTTTCTTTGCTGTGGACCACAAAGGACGTTGAGCAGGTCTGAGAAAGTAAGGTGTTTTGGGTATTGATGGAGATAAGCATTAATATGGCCATCAACCACAAGCCATGGTTGTCACCAACCGTCTTTGAGCAGTTGTATGGATATTCAAAGTTCAAAGCGGACTTCCACTGTATCTCCATCCGGGCGGGAAAGGACCCAGGACAGAAGTGGTATGATTTACCATACCTTGCGATGGATGATGCCATTGCAACTGTCCTCGATCGGTGTCCAGCAGACTGGTACACATCATTCGATTTGTTCGCTGGAACTAGTAAGACCACAGAGAAGCAGAAGAACGAAGCAGCACAAGTGAAAGTTCAACAGTTGGCTAAAAAGAGAAAGAAGGAGACTGAAGAGAAGGCACGTGCAGAAGCAGAGCGTGCTGCCAAGGAAAAATCATAGTAGGAAGAGCGCAGCCATGACAGGAGCCAAAAATCCCCTTCTGCAGAGACAGATGAAGAAGAAATCAGCACAAGGTGGTGGAGATCTGGAAAGCACCCCCTTCTAGGTAAATCGGAATAGGGAACAGGAAAAAGAAGGACCGCGGAAGAAGATCAAGGCCACTAAGTCGTCCTTAGACCCGATCACCTTGACAGAGGGTGACTTGGATGAAATTGAGGACAAGGTAAGGGATACAACCACAGAACTGCTGCAACAGTTCGAGCAGTAGCAGAAGCAGGCATTAAGTGCCATTCATATGGGTCTACGCAAGTTGCAGATCCAAGCCACTTGACTGTAGATAGCTGCAGGATAGAGCAACACGACATCAACTAGTTTGGCATTGGGGACCACTCAAGCCACAGAGTTGGTTTGATCCTCGGATCTCTGGGCAGTCACGCTACTGGATGGAGCTCTAAGTGTGGATGTGGACGCTGATAAGGCTATTGTCAGCGTGCTAAGGAACGTTGGCCTCAACTTGGCTGTGAACCCAAGTGAAGTCCTTCACACCCTACAAGTAGGTGTCATTGAAGAGCTTAAGGCCCGAGAATAGTGTGCGTTGCTCATAATCGTTGAGTAGAAAATCAACAAGGAATAGATATTCATTGAGAAGACAGCCGCACTAGAAGCCTGGAAGAAGGTTCAGGAGAAGAATGATCACACCACCGCAGTCGTAGCTGAAGCATGTAGAACCATTCTAGAACTGCATATCCCAGAAGAAGCACTGATGGAAGCTAAGATTCAAAAGTTGGCTGCAAGTGTGCATGATGCAAAGACTGAGATGGCAAAGGTTCAATTTAAGCTAAACCTAAAAATCACAGAGCTTGAGTTGAAGTCACAGCCTTCAATGCCACCAGAGGTCAGAGAACAGTGCGAGGCAACTGTCAAGGATGCAGTCACTGCAGTAGATACCGCAGTGGCAGAATGCACTGCGCTCTTCGAGCAATCGATGGAGGTACTTACGAGTCTGCAGGAAGATCGCAACCTACAGAGATTAAATACCGAGGCAAGGGAGTTGCAGTAGCAGTATGATGAAGCAAGAACAACGATGCGCACCATCACTATCACACAGAGATTGTCGAAGCTGCAGGAGGCAAAGCAACTTAAAGAACAGGTAGAAGCAGCACAACAGAAAGAGGCAGTCCTCAAGTCCAAATTGGGGCCTTGGTTGGATGAGGCCTCTGTGATCTCTGCCACTATTGGGGAGAAGTTGGCTAGACTGCAGACAACATAGAAGAAGATCCAGGCAGATAGCGCAGGACCAACAACGAAGCAGCTGGTGGAGCAGGTCAAGTAGGCAGCGACGCATTGCATAGTTGAATGCAGTGGCACAAATGGAGTTGGGAGTTCTTCGCAGTAAGATCTTTGCTCCAGCAGAGTGACTCAGGGGCGAGTCACGATATGTGTGTTGGGGGCCTATTGGGACAGGGTCCCCTAAGGTCAATTTTGGGGCAAAAGCCCAAGTTTTGGGGTTGAAAGCCTAAGTTTTTGTATGTAAAGTGTAAAGTCTTCACAAATTGTGGTCGCGAAGCGCGTAGATGTAAAGTGTCATAAAAGGGATTTCCTCTTCTTTTATGTAAGTTGTGTCAGCTTTAGAAGATCTACCCATGGTCCGCGGACCATGGGATTATATAAAAAGGAGAGTCGTAGAAGAGTCTAAGGCAATTCTAAACTTTGAGAAGTTTGTAATGGGTCAGTAGTAGTGAAAAGCGAAGAGTCTTAGAGTATAAGAGAGGCTCTGTAGCTGTGTGCTTACAGGGCTAGAGTAGAGTCCGTAGTTGAGTGCGCAGACCCCCGTAGCTGAGTGTGCAGGGTTGTTTGGAGTCTGTAAGAAAATCTGAAGTATCAATAAAGAGACTGTTATGGAAATATCTGTGTTTTATCCCTTTACTTCTGTTATGGATGAATGCGTTTATGTTATTATGAATAATGGTTTTATGATTTAATGATGTATTGATGTGAGAATCTGTATTTTTTACATTGTTATATGAACACAAATAATAATATATGCTTATGCGAAGAATATCTTAATGCATGCTAAAGATATCAGACACTTGAGCCGATCTGGGTAATAAAAGACTTAGGGGTGATTACAAATTCGCGTAAGTGGTTGAGTCGCCTATTATGGGTCCGCGAAAGATAGTAGTAGACCTTCGTGAAGGTCTAGAGACTGGTAAGTAGAAGTTATATAGACAAGCCTCAAGGGCTTATCGATCCGCGAAAAGGAATATAAAGGGTACAAAATGACATCACAAGCTTCTCTGGGTGTGAAAACTTGGTTCCAGCATCCCCCCATACTGCTTTGGGTGAGACTTCAGTCCTTGCTCCACGGATTAATGCCGAAAGGGCCAGTGGTGTAGGGATTTGTTTGGCTAACTTAATGCTGAACTTGGGTTAGGGCCCCCTAAGCCAACACCCTACACATACACGGTTTTTATATGAGACAATCACATACATAAGAAACTTTCCCTTGGTGAAACTGCGTATAGGGTTTTCTATACATGGATTTTAAAACTTCCAACCTGAGTACACGTAGAGTGATTTTTGAAATAAAAAAATTTCTCCATAATTAGAGTTAATATATCAAATTTTTTGATCAAATGAACAAGATTAAGGTTATGAATTACCTAGAATTCAAGTTTTCTAGATTTGTTGGTGGATTTGACCGGATTGGCTTGCTCAAATTTTCTCCAAGAGACCTCTTCTCAACACTTAGATGGTAAGAATGAAACGTGGTGAGTTCAAAAACTCTTTTTATAGCTAAAATTTAAAACCCACTTTCCATTTTTAAAATTTTTTATTTTATTTTATGAACTTTTGACCTTTTTCTTGAAGTGTTGGGAAAGGATCTTTCTAGGGCATTGAAGATTTTTTCATGGCTTAGTCCTGTTTTTTTGCCGCTTCGACTCCACAGTCGTTGACCTATCATGGTAGGTATCATTTTCTAAACTGGCATATAGGTTAAGACATATCACTTTTTTGTTGCATTATGCATCTTGACCTCATACTGTGATATTTTTCCATAGGGTTGACCCCATTATGTTGTGATTTTTTAACCCCTCTCACTCATCGAATTGTAAAATTGTAACATAGTGCTAGAGCCTTTCCTTCCATGGGCGTCTTAGTTAGATCCTACCTAGCATATGTCGCCCATGCTACAAGTATTGTGTTGGATCGGGAGTCCTCTTTAGTACCACCAAGACTTTGCATTGAAGCCTCATTCTTCTTCTTCTTTTCTATTTTCTGGCCTTATAATCTGGAGGTTCCCATGTGTTAAGTTGTATTATTGCATTGTATTTTGACCACTTGTATCTCTTTTGGCCTTAAGACCGAATTCATTTGGACTCATGTATAAGCGACTTTTGACCATGACTTTTTGCAAGTTCAAACCATGCATTCATCAGCCTCTATGACTTTACACCCATTTTTTTTCATGGAGAGAACATCCCCTGAGTGTCGATGACCAACATCTGCCACCTTACATTGAGCATAGGATTGTTCGAGTCCCACGAACTAGTGCACTTTCCCTTGACACTCATTCTATCAACTATATTATAGGAATTATTTTATTTTATTTTTAGGCTTTAAATATGAAAAATAAAAAAAATAAAATATTCCAAAAAGAATGAGAACATGACAATTTCTTCATTATTTGATGGAAACAAGAGTCATCGTGTCACCCTTGAAAAAATAATTAAAAATGAGTATTTCCTTCACAGGGATGGGATTTAGTTCGACTTTAGGGAAGCCATAGCCTTGTTTTTGAGTCAGTCCTCCTCCGGTTGGTTATCTCTTCCAATCATATGGAGAGTTTGTTAATGCATCCTGCATTACAAACTTATACAAAGTTATCTTATGTTGCCATAAAGTCACATCAAGTCGTGCTTTTGTTCAAGGGAAGTAAACTTGTTGTCAGCCATATTCAATCTGTCAATTTATTCTTAATATCACATCAGTGACATTGTCCTTCACTCCTGTTGATTAAGAAGGTCCCCATTGACTTCTTACTGATGTGTCTGATCTTATCGACTCCGACAAATTTCTCTAAGAGTAGACCTAGAGTTGCACCCTGGCCCTATTTACATCATTGATAGGTGACCTTGTGCTCAACATTGATCAATATTATGGGTTTTTGACTGAGTGGTTTCCCTTGTGTTTGACATCAGCTTACATTATCACACATTGGGTCGTGAAGTACCTTGGTTTCCATTTGACCCTATTAGTTGATTCCTTACCTCTGTGGTAGCTTTCATTATTGGTTGGTTCAGAGATTTTATTTCATGCACTAGCCACATCTTGTGTATGTTGGAAATGTACTTCGAAATGGTTACTTCATCTCTCTTCATCTGAGTTCTTCCAAATTATTAGCCTGCGGTTACACTCATGCTGGTCGATGTGGGATGCCTTAATGTCTTCTTTCCAGCGGATCTTTTCCCATCAAATTCAACTCATTTCTCCAGGAACAAAGTATATATTCGTCTTTTTAGTACCTTAGGGTTTGCAGTCATCAGTGGCAGAATCCTTCGCTATTGACATTGAGAATACATCAATGTCTCCTTATTGATAGATTATTTCAAGTGTTCGACTTCAACACATTTATTCACACTTTTTAGATTATACTAGGGTACCTTAAAACACATTATCATTATTGGCGAGTTGTCTCACATCTTTTAACGATATACATCAATGACTGATAATCAAATGATTCCTCACATGGTCGACTTCAGCTCATTTATTCCCATTGTGTAGAAATGTACCATTTGCGGCCGGTGAAGACCTGAGGTTGTGTCAGCATCTTGGTTCACTTGAAAACCCCTTCAATTTTCTGCGAGTGACACTTCCCACCTTTATATGCTGCATTCCTTCATAGCAACATCTTATATGTTAGCACCCTAGTTTATACAGTACCACTATTCCACCTATATGACTTGGTAATTTTGTGAGGATCAATTATGCAACATCATTGATCAGACATTCCTTTAGCATCATTGATTGAATATTCTTCTATATGTGATATTGAGACATCACTTCATTGTGTTCCTTTGCGACAATGATCTGATGATCCATTATGTATTCTATAGCTCCTTTTGTTCCCTTATGTATACATTCTGGATCCGGTTTATAATTGATCAGTGGAAATGCTTTATTACTTTTAAGCATGAGTATGCACGCCTCAAACATGATTCTTCTTTTTGAAACCTTCCACACGTATTCGATGGGTTGGAATCTCGTGATCTCCTCTCAGGTTTTTGGATGACTCCTCTCTCTATACGTAATATATTTTGGCCATCATTTACCCCTTTTGACCTCATATATTAGGGGGCATTTGTTATAGCATCATTTAACACTCTTGTATACTTGATGCTCTTTTATGGACCTGGGAAGTCCCTTTTCCCATACATACTTGATTTTATATTAAAAAATTATATTTCAAATTCCATACGCAACTTTGGACACACTAAATCATGTACATATGCTTGTCCTATAACACTACATCGGTGTACACCTTTTAAAATATTAAAAAATAAAATAAAATGTTATTTTTTGGGTGGGATTTACAAGTTTTACCGAGAGCCCACCTACAGGATCTCGTGGCACAAATTAATTAACTAATTTTAGGTGGTATATATACACCCCTTGGGTAGGCCTAATTCATACAAGAGAAGGGATATCGACATTACACCCATTTTTCTCCCAGATAAAGTCTATTTTTCCTGTGCCTTCTGCACTTCCAGTCTCTAGGAAACCTTGGTTTCTTTTTTAGAGATGTTCATCATCCTTATAGCATCTTCTTGTGCTTGTTAGAGAGGCTTTCTTCATGTTTTGGGTTGGACGGATCCGGAGGAAGGCTTCGTTGGTGCCTTTGGCCTGGATCAGGTTGTACCTTCCCTGTACCTATTACTATTAATCAATAAAGAATCTCATATCTTGTTCCTGATATGTTATTGTCTCATGAATACTATTTTATATGATTATATATGATTATCTAACATATATTTTATGTATGCACATTGAATTATCTATTATGTATATGGTTCCGTGAATTGACTTGCAGGCATGTTCATTCTGGAGGAAGCAGAGGGTTTAGACCCTAAAGGAACATCGTCAAATGTTAGACCCCCATGTATGTTTCCAAATCCATGTTTAGTAATTCATATGCTTGGCATGCTTGTTTGACTGCTCTTTATTAATTATCTTTTTCTTCTTTATTGAAGCTTTCAATCCTTTCCTTAGGGAATTTTTCCTCGCCAATAATCTTAAAGCCCTTCATGGACAAGGTATTGTGTGATGTTTCTCCTCTTGAATTTTGTGATGTTTTATTAGGGAAAGCATACTTGTGGAAACGTCATGATGTGTATGAGTCTATACCTCTCTCTGTTATTATTAATTTTGGTAGAAAACTATACTAGATATCAGAGGTAGCCCCGCTTTTCACCATTTCTTTGATCTCTACCAAGTAATTCAGTAAGATCATCTCCCAAACTAGGAAGTTTGTTTCTTTCTAATTCGCTCTCAAACTAAGGGGAGGATCATGGCCACATCCATGACCCCCAAGAATTGTTACTTTGCACAACAAAAGCAAGTTGATAAGTTCGTGGAAGAGTACAAGGACATATTCGCCTCACCCATAGGGGTACCCTCGCACTATTAGGTCAATCATTTTATTGATCTAACTCCAAAAGATCCTATACCCAATGGCCCAATATTGTGTTGCTCTTTTCTAGAAAATGAGGAAATCAAGTGGAAGATCTAGGAGCTTCTACAAAAAGGGTACATTTGACCAAGTTTCTCACCTTGTGGGATCCCAATTGTACTCGTACAAAAGAAGGATGGGTCTTGGAGACTCTGCATTGATTATCGAGCATGTTAGTATGAAAATTATTAGCAAATGTACCAAAAATGTTTCACTTAAATTGTTGGTGACATGCATTCTTAACAACCAAATATGGTTGCTTCTATGCTTCACATTTGCAACAAAACCATGAGGAAAAAACCCTACAATAAAATAGATCATGCAAATAGAAACATATAAAAATAGAAAATCAAAGCGTAACAAGCCAATGGAAGACTTGAATAAATGATAATTTTATTAATGAATACACTTAGTGAGGAAAAATTATAGAATGGGTCAGCAATTTTCCCTCTGTGGAATGGGTCCTTCTTGTCCTTGTGCTTCAATAGTGTGCTTCTCTCTCTTTCAATATGTGGTATGCAAAAGAAAACCATAAAAAGGTTGAACTCAATGGGAGCTCAAATGCTATGAGATGATGATATTGACGATGAAAATGGTCATGGTGAATAATGACGAGAAAATTGTCTATTTATAACAAAATATCGAGCTAAATTAAGAATTAGAAAATAATAAAATATTATTGACTAAATCAAAATCTAGCCGTTGTGAATACTATATTATATTTTTGAGAGGGGAAATATGTTCAAAATGGTCAAATATCTTTTTTTAGAAGGTGGTTGAAGTAATTAACAAATAAAAATGATTTCTTAATTACTTTGTGAGAATTAAGAAAGAAATACTTATTAGATAATGGTTTAATAATTATCTCATAAGGAAAATAAGGGATAAATAAGGAATAATAAATAAATAATGGTTTATTTAATTATTCCAAGGTGATTAAGTCAAAAGTGATAAGAAATAATTATCAAATAATTATTTAATAATTATTTCTAGAGAATATTAAATAAATAATGATTTATTTAATTATTCTCATGGGGTTTTTTGGATTTTAATGAGAAATAATTTAGAAAAATGGTTTACTAAATTATTTCCTATGGTGAAAGTGGGTTTTACCATGGTAAAATTAATCCTACATGGTGTATTTCGATCCACCTAGTAAGAAATGGCTAGGTGAACATTTTTTGGGTGATAACAGATCCCCCCGCCCCACCCCCCAATATAAGAGTGTTAGGAGAAAATTGTATGACCGAAATACATTGTAGGTTTTAGTTTCATGAGACACTGAAGGGGAGTAATAGAGATAGAGAGAGAGATAGTTGAAGCAAGACAAGGAAAGTCTAATATTGGAGGGGGCGAGACCTACTTATTTGATAGAAGTCTCATTTTATTGGTAAGTACATAATCTCAAATGAGGTGGGGGAGGCATACCTATACTTGTCGAGATAATTGAGTACAAATAATAATGATATGCCCAAGAATGTGGGTATGAGAAACACAATACATGATACATGATATGTTGGAATTAATGGGCCAAAAAGTGATACAATGATACAATGAGTCCCATATACATAAAGCGCTTAGAAAACAAAGGTCATGACTAAATATAATAACATCTACTGAGCTGAGTTCATGAGACATAAAGCCCCCCAAACTAAAAGGAGGGGTGAGATCAAAACTAAAGAAGACCTATAGAATAGAAAAGGGCTCTGAAGATCTGAATGGATCATCTAAAGGAGACGGCCATGCTATAAGCATTGTGATCAGCGGAGACTGAACCAGTCAAATATACATAATTACATATGAGGCTAGATCATGAGCTGCGAACATCTGGGAATGTGGGGGGATACCTGAAGGGCCACCCCCTCATGATGTTTGTAACATCTCAAGCACACCTGAGAAATGTGGGTACAATCTGCTGGATCATTGGACCATCAAGTTCATGATTCTTGATTGTACAATAATGAGTTGGAGGTGAGCACACAAGAAACAACCAAGTCAAAGGGCAATGAGGATTCCCTTTGCTTGATCTGAGGCACCAAACAATGATGAAGGTTGGGACTAAGGTACATCGCCCTCTAAACCACTCTCCTGGAATAAATGTGTTGCAGTCGATAGAAGAGGGCCCACCAAAGTTGAGGTAATGTGGATTCCTCAACAAAGGCATGAGGATCATATTAATGTGACCGATAGAATGACACTAGGGATGATGATTGAGGAATAAGATGAGTGGTGGACTGATGACTTCCCTTGTCAGAGAATAATATAGATGGTTGACCTGACAGCGACTAACTCGATTCCAGAGGGGATGGTCAATTACTCAGACGAAGGCTTTTCAAAGACGAATTAGGATAGTTTCAGGCCAAATGTGAGTAAAATGGGATAAATTCGACACAAAGATGGATGATGTACTATAACAAGACTCAATGGGACTCTGAAGAGACTTCATGGATGCAAGGGTGACTCATATATGATGCTATGAACTAGGGTGACACTATGATGCTTCCATGTGGGAGAGGACCAAAGGGGACCGTAAAAACATGAGTAAATAATGGTTATTCACGACGAAACTCAACACATAAGTCAACAAGTGCAAAGGAAAAGTGGTACTAAAGTACAAACGACTCATATATTTCTAACGTCGTTGAAATTTTAGTTGGATTTGTAGGCAGTGGACCAATGATAACTATTCATTTGGGTCAGTTTTTTTCTCATTCTTCTTTGAGAAGATCCCAACCATATGAGCACATGTGAAGATCCACTATAGGGGCCTATAGGAGCCAAGGATGCACCATTGGGGGTAGCTACTGTGACGATATGGATGGGGAGGAGTCAAACGTGTAGTCCAGCCTAATTTTTTTTCTCATTGGGATTAGATGCAACTCTACATAGATGACTATCCATACAGTGGTATGAAATTCTAGGTCGATCTTAATCTTCCACTTCCATCGGGATGAGCATGGGGACTAGATGGAAAGTGATAGTTTTTATATGTTGGTTGCATGTATAGTTTAGAAAATATATGTATTTGGTACTAATTTTCAAACTTGTGACATGCAAATATAGCCCCAGTGAAACTGATAGGATTTGTGGGATGAGTTACAACACATGGGGCTATAGATTAAAGGGGACCGACATCACAACAAAGGCCAAATAGTGATGCATTGTTGGAGGATCTTCATTGTAGTATGTAATTAGTAATGGTTGGGGTGATAGAGCATGGGTGGCATGAGCCAAAATATAAATACACAGATGCATGTATGAGTATTCCCATTGAGTGGCGGGCTACCTTGATGTGTGAAACTATGGTCAATTTGGCAGTAAGAGACTTGCGAGTTGGGGGAGTGGCCCCACTAGCTCGGGACCCTCCAGAGGGTAGTGATTAGGCATAGGGGTGTGATTGCCCTTGATTTTGTATGTAGCATGCTATGGGCATTCCATATGTATTTAGAGTAGGGGACTGCAAAAACTATTTGTTAGATATCATGATACATAATATGGTTATGCATCTTTTTATGACGATGTGGTTCACCATTTGTTTGTTTTATTGAAGCCTTCTTGTATATGCATGTGTTAAATGCTAATATAGAATGTTGTTTGCAGTGGTATCTATATATTTATTTTTTTCTTGAGGAACATGATTGAATGAAATGGATTCAAATTCATGAACCAAAAGATTAACTCGTAGATATTTTCTAAATAGGATAGGATTATGCACATGATAAATTCCATTCAATTGCATGATGAGTAGCAAGGAATCGAGACAAAAATGGAGGCGAAGGATATGATTATCAAGGGAATCAACTTACAAACCTATCTTTGCATCATATTCAACCCAGTTATTAGTGGAAGATCTGATGCAAGTGTTGTTGGAGTGGACTAACGAATACAAATAGGAGAAATCAGCCCAAGCTGTCGAGGCTAGATTCCTGGAGAAGCGATTCACACCATCGACATAACTGATATAGGGTGTGCATGATGGATCCATATGAAAGGAATAATAATAAAATGAATGTGATGATGGGATATGCAAGCTACCTAATTGCGAAAAGAAAAACAAACAACTTGCATTTCTATGGGAAATGCTATGGGTAGAATTTCTTCAGGTAGAGTGCAATATGAGGGTTAGGGAGAATTTCACCTTCTAGACCCTCTAAAAGGTATGCCCCCTTTCCCAAAAAATTATGGATGATGTAAGGACCATGCAATAATGGTTTTAACTTCTCATGCCCCAAGACATTGTGAGCTTGGTCATAGACAAGAACAAGGTCACCTTCATGGAAGGTATGAGGGTGGACTGTACAGTCAAAATAAGCTTTGGTGCACTTTTTGGCCACTTCAATGGTTTTCAAGGCAACACGATAGTATTCTTTAGCGCGCTATAACATGATGAGTCATTTTTATAAAGGGTGGGTGTTTGGGAGTAGTTTGGAAGCAAGGTGGAGGGAGGGGATTTCACACTCGATCGGTAAGACTGCCTCCTGTCCATCGATAAGGCGGAAAGGAGTGAACCAAGTGGCAGTCTTGAAAGAATTTCTGTGGGCCCACAATGTAGGGAAGAGAATAAGATGCTAGTTGGTCTTATGCTTATTCATTGTCTGCTGAAGCACAATTTTAAGGATTTTATTGATAGTTATTGAAAAATGCAGCAACAAATTCTCAATTTGATTTTGACTTGATTAAATTGAGAAAATTTGAATTTGCACATCAGCAGACAACTTGGATGTAGTTAAATTGTGTGACATGGCTTGTGTCACCTAGTTTACTTAGTAAATTCGAGTTAGAGGAGTTAGAGTTCAGTTAAGCATGTGTGACTGCTAATTTGTAGCAATCAAGGTCAGTTATTTCAAGATATTTTCAGTTAAACTAGTTCTAACTGTTGGAGGAACTAGTGGAAGGTCAGTTGTGTAGTGGGACTTTATTCTAACTCAGTGATCATCCAGTTAACTGATAAATCATCCCAAAATAGCTAGTCCATGCAGAGAGTTCGAGTTCCCTGGTTGTGGTGGAGATTCTAAGGTAGTGTAACATCAATTGTATATTATTCTCGAGTGTATAGGGCTTGCATGCAGTCAGATGATTAACCTTGGAAATTCTGCAATCATTTTGTAGGAAATTCCTAAATAATAGGGGCCTAATCTCCTCAGGAACTACGCTTGGAAATAGGGATCAAGCAGAGACAGAAATTAACTAAGTCTGGGTTAGAGCTTCTTAGTGAGCAAAAAGATAGGTTATTCACTTGTAGGTTGTTCTTAGTTGAGAAAAGCAATTGTAATACATCTCTATTCATAATATTAATGCAAGTATGCAAAGGGGTTTTTAGCAGATTGCTTTACCCTAGAAAAATATTTTGTGCGCATGTGCTATTTATCATTGCATGTTGATTGATGTTCTAAATTGAGAATTGAATTCCACAGAGAAGTAGAGTAGGTTTGTGTCTTATGATTTTGATTAAAAATTCACGAGAAGTTTCAAATCTACACCATAATTTATACATGGTATCATAGCAGGATTCACATTAGAGTAGGAATTTCGAAGTTTTTTCTCAAGATAATCAAATTTGTAGTTCAGTGTAGCAAGATACATATATAATTGGGAAGATGAGCTTCAACAGGCTGAGACTAGAGTATGCCTTGGAAGGTATCTCTAATTTCATTGCATGGAAGGATCACATGGAGGTGATGTTGGATGACAACGAATTGCTAGAATACATCAAGACAAATGTTACAAAACCACAAGCATCTAATGAAAAGAACCTAGCCCAATGGAAGACACATGTAGTCAAGGCAAGGAGAATAATCTTGGTGGGAGAGCGAGACCACATTGTCTCAAATATACATGGGAAAGAAACTCCTTTAGAAATGTGGTAGGCACTGACAGATCTATTCTAGAATAGCAACGACCATAGAAAAATAGCCCTCAAAGACAAAATTTGAAATATCAAGATGTAGAAGAATGACACCATTCCAGAATATCTCAGTAGATTTAAACAAGTTCGTGATGACCTTGTAGGAGTTGGTGTTACTATTTCAGATGATGACTTGGTAAGCCTATCCCTTAGAAGGCCTTCCGAAGAACTGGTATAGCTACCAAGATTCAGTGAATGGGAGGGAAAATTTACGAAATTGAGAATGATTATGGTCTGATTTGGTACAAGAGGAAAGAAGGTAGAATACTAAATATGAGACTTCATCCAAGGGCGAGGATGAAGAAAAATTTTCATTGGTTGGAAAGGGAAAGAAGGGAAAATGGAAGAAATATCAAACCAAACCACAATCCAACCAATGGGGCAAGAACAAATATTTGTCCAAAATTAAATGCTTCAATTGTCATGAATTCAGGCACTATGCGATGAAGTGTCCAGACAAAAATTCGAGCAAGAAGAACTTAGCAAGAGTAGCAGGTGAATCTCTTGCTTCATAGTTCAAGCTTGACTTCACCCTTATTGCATGCATGGCTAGTGTTAGTGTCAGTGTCTTCACACTTCCATCAGTGATCAAATTGCTCTTTTGCATGCATATTAGGTGTCTCATTCGATCAGTTGCATTCCATTAGGTCATGGATCAATTGATGGTAGTGGTTTCATTTCAGTTCCCTCATGTCATATACCTGCTGGCTTGTTCAAAACCTCTTTTCAATCATTTATTGTCATTTTAGTTCATTTCATTCAGTTTTAGGGTTTAGTTTCACTAGGTCTTAGGGTTTGTCATCATGGTCATCTAAAATTGAATAAAAGGTCAGCAGGCACATGAGGAGGATTAATAAGTTCATAGAATCATAAATTTACTGTTGATATGCCCAATAAATCTTTTTTACCTCAAAACTCTGTTTTGAGGTGAAAACAGAGTTTTTCCATTTTATGTACAAATTTCATGTAATTTAAGTGTTTCTATATGTAATAAGTTCAACAGCTACTTTTGGTCACCTTGCCAACTCCAGCCACTGCAAAAACAAAAGCACCAAGGCATCAGTCCATCTAATTGTCAAGAAAAAGTCAAATTTCAAATGAAAAATAGAGTTTTTGAGAAAAATTGACTAAGACTTTATAAAAGTGGGTTTGCAATGGAGAAAAATTAAAGGGCATCATATATAAAGAAAATTCATGCTAGCTACTCATTTCATTGTGCAAAAAGTCAAATAGAGAGCCAAAATCGCGTTTTGAAGGGAAATTGATCAAAGGAGGAAGAAAACCTGAAATTTGCAGCAAGTTTGCCTGGCGCTGTGCATCAGAGGGTTGGCACTGCACATCAGACAATTTCTGCCAGTGTAAAAATACACGGGCACTGCGCATCAGGCAGGTGCTGTGCATTGGGTCCAGTGCGCTGTGCATTGGCCAAGGAGGTTCTCAAACTACTCAAATTCATCCAAAACTCTCCCAAACACTGCATTTTACTCATTCAAGTAAGTTTTCATCGATCTTGAGCTAAATTTGGTCTTCTTCATGTTTTCTTCATGAGTTTTTCTTCTTGAGATCAAACCCTAGCTTGTCTTCATATATTTTCATCTCATTGCAAAAACTCTCATTGCATTACAAAACCAACATCTTTTTCCCCTTTTCCACACTTCATTGCCCTAAATCTACCCATTAATTCCATTTTCCCTTTCCCTATTCCCCTAAGAAACTAATTCCATTCATCAAACCGTAAGTCCCTCATAAGTCAAAACCCTAATTTCCTAAATCTATCCCTCCATTCCCATACTCCACTTCACATTTGTAAAATCTCTTCATACTTATCTTCTTTGTCCCCACCCATTGTCATTGTGCACCATACCATCACCACATCACATCCCTAAGACAAGCATCATGGCAAGAAGCAGTGAATCAAGTTTTGAAGAAGAAACACTTAGTGATAGCTCAAGGGAAAGAAATGTGCAGCCCAGGAGACCTCACAAGGGTGGAAAAATTATTAGGGAGGAACCTATTAGCATGACTGAACTCCTTTCTTGCCCTCTAGCCACCACATGTTTCAGATATCAGTCCTGTTTTGAGTTTTGTGAAATGGTTGAGAGGGTCAAATATCACCATGAGTTGGCAAGGCAGTTTGTCATAAATATGGAAAATAATGTGGTACATCTTGCTGGGGTCAATTTCACTCTTTCGCCAGCTATCGTTGCAGAAGCTACAAGAATGCCAGATGTAGGGGAAAAGTGGAACAAAAGGAACAATATCATTAAGCAGAATTATGAACCTTATATCAAGGCCAAATACCATGGTAAATTTAGCAATGTGTTTCCATTCAAATTCTTGGAGGACCAGTATGTTCCACTCATGAAGCTTATCATCAAATACTTTACATGTGAGGGTAGGTTCTCCAGACTTTATGCCTACCATATCAGATTGGTTATGCACTTCACCAGGGTCAGAATGATGAGCATTCCTTATTTCATATGTAAAAACATAGAGAGGATGATAGTGATTGCAAAAAGAAAACCATTTCCACAGCAGCTCAATAGTATTTATCATTTTTCTGTCATTAAAATTGTGGTTTTGCATCAGCTCACTCAGTTGGGACTGTCATGGGAAACTTTCATTGCCCATGAATGCTTCAAGGGGCCTCAAATATTTTCAGATCCTCAAAAGGAAGGTGAACCTTCCGGGCAACAAAAAGAGCCTGAGAATAAAACATAAGAGGCTCATGTTCTTCTGTTTGTTACTTATGAAAGAGGCACTAGTATGCTTTTTGCAGCTGCCAAATGAGTACAATCTCCACCAGGGGTGGAATGGGTCTCGTTTTCTTCATCGGATCACAAGAAAATGCTATCTGCACTAGGGGTGAAAGGGGCTTTCCCTTATTCTCCAGCTAAACAAGTACAGGGTAGAGACAAACAAAAGCAACAGATGCATGAAGAGAGCCCTACTGAAGGGCAAGACATGGATTTTGTTTTGGTTGAGGAGGATGTCACTGATTTGGGCTCTCAAAGCTCAAGACTCAAGGATATGATTATCAAGGAGAAGGAGGCTTAAATACAAGCCTTATCACTTGACCTTGAGAGGGCCAAATGGATCATCAACTTTCTTGAGCAGGAGAACAAGCAGCTGGAAGATAAGCAAGCTATTATGGAGCTGCAAACAATTAGAGAAAATAGGCAAGTGGCAAAGAGAAGAAAAATCAAGATGACATCCCTTGAGCAAGAAATTGAGGTTGACCAAGAATCATGGTTGGAAAGGGTGAACATCCACCTTGATAAGGTGCTTGAGAAAGTTAACAAAGAAAAGAAAATGTTGCGCCATATGGCTTATCATTACTTAGCTCGGAATAAAATTTGCAAGACAAGGGTAAACAACCTAAAAGCTAAATTAAAGAGAGCCTTGAGGGCCAAAAAGGAACAAGATAAACTTAAAATTTTGGCTGAAGCTTCATTAGCTCAGAAAAGCAGTTAGTAAGCTTTCCTCTTGCCAAATTTGGAGAAATTTTGGGAAATTTTTGTCATTTCACAATTTTGTAATTAAAAACACAGGAATTTTCAGCTAATGCGCAATGCCACTGGCACTGCGCATTGAGTTGGCTCAGTAGTTTAAAAAATGGCTTGCATTTTTGGATTCCTCATGGAAAAAAATGAAACCCAGAAATTTTCATGAAATTTGGAGGAGATCTGGGTCACCTAAAGGGCAAAAAACACCTAAAAAATGCCCTCTCTGCCACTTTTTGGACCCACAGGAACCAGTCTTGGGAAAAATGAGTTTTGGAGGGTCAAATCAACTCCAAATTAGAAAATTCAAAGTGTTCTAGAAACTAGACAGGCAGAGATTTCCAAAAAGCTATCTTGGGCTTGATTTGGTGAAGTGGAAGGCCTCCAAAAGTAGCCTTGAAGTGGCGTTGCACATCAGGCAAATTTTTGCCAATTTTGCATAAAAACTTAGAATTTCGCCTAGTTTAACTAGAAGTTGAATTTTTCTCTTATTATTAGTAAATTTGTAATGGTTAATGATGTAATATGATGTAAATATGATGAAAAATGACTTGAGGGGGTAGATACATCAGTTAGAGGTGGTTTGAGGTTGAATGAATAAGTTTCCATAGATTTAGAGGCAAGCTGTTCCACTGCCTATTTTCTAGTTCCTAGTTTAGATGTTGTTGAAACAACTCCTTGACTCATGGATTCGACCCCTGATAGCTAGCATAGGTGTTTTGATGCCTATATTATGTACTTTCATAGTCATTTGTAAGGGTTGGACTCTTGTGGATGCATTGAGCTTTATTGTAAATCACTTCTGTAGTTTGGCATGGAAATGAGCTAGGGTTTTGTAGCATTTTGTGGGATTCTTGTGGTAATGTGTCTTGGCATTGTTTCTTCCTCTTTTATTTAGTTTCTCTTATGTGTATATGTTCCAGAATCTATTTCTTTCTTCATAACTAAATGAATCAAGATAAATAGGTGAAATCCATTGATATTCTGTGCTCTACCTTGAGGATACATTTAGTTTTTAATGTTTTCTACTATTTGAAGAGGACTCATGAACCTTGCATGCCCTCTCCAACTCCTCACTAGTCTTAGACTTACCATCACATCCAATTCAAAGTGCCAAAACACCTACCTACCTCGCCCCACAGAACCTCCTGCAAATCTGAGTTGATTTCCCAGACCCAAAGCTGTCTTCTTCATTTGATCCAGAAACCAACCATCAAAATCAAAAAAATCTTCTGACCTAATATACCTAGCCTAAAATCAACATTTATTTTCAGTCATCTCAAGCCCTAGTTTCCATATTCTAACTGAGATTGACAAGGAGAGAGCCCTCTCTCGACCTGGTAGGGCTAGCTACTAGGTTAAGTGTGGTTTGATGTTACCCTAGACTTGCCTTCCTTCAGCTTGAGGTAGATCCAGGCACTAACAGCTAGCACAATGATGGGAAATGTGTAGTACTTGGAATCAGGTGCCTCATTCCACATGATATGATGTAGATACTTTTTTAATGACTTGGAGGAGAAATATCTTCATTTTCACATCGAGATGGGGGGTGATGGAAGGTACACCATGAATGGGATTCACACAGTCATCTTTCAGAGGGGGTTGGGCTCCCCTCTCAGAATCAAGGATGTCATGTTTGTTCCAAGCCTAAAGAAGAATCTCATCGCAGTTGCAGTTTTGGAAGATTGTGGTTATGATGTGATCTTCAATAAAGGGAAAGAATTCTTGAGACGCATAGCCACGGGATAGGTGAAGGAGATCAAGGTTCGTGTGAAGAACCTATATAAGCTAGATGTGGAATATTGTGTTGTATTAAGAACTAAGGCAGAGAAAGTGCAGAGCCACGATGTCAGTGAAATTTGGCATGAAAAGCTTGGCCATTTGCATCATGGTGCCTTTAATATTATGTAGCAAATAACCATTAGCCTCCCTAAAGGAGCACTTGAGCATTTGAATGTATGCAAAGGATGTAATTTGGGGAAGTAAACAAAATCCACATTCCATGATAGGGACAACAAATCACATGCAGTCTCGGAAAGGATCCACTCTAATGTATGTGGACCCTTCTCGATGAATTCCACTTCCAAACACAAATATTTTTTCATTTTTATTGATGAGTTCTCAAGGAAGTGTCAGATCTTCTTCACGCAGAAGAAAGATGAGACTTTCTCCAAGCTATTAGAATTCAAGGCACTAGTTGAGAAAGATACTGGCAAGAAGGTGAAGGCTCTCAGTAGCGATAATGGAGGTGAGTACTTTTTGAATGAACTAAAAAATTATGTGTGAAAGAAGGAATTCGAAGAGAGTTGACAACCCCACAACCCACAACGGAATGGGGTGGATAAGAGAAAGAACTATAGCATTGTTGTAGTTGCGAGAGCTATGTTACATGACCAAGGCCTACCTATGCATTTTTTGGTGGAGGCATGTAACACAATAGTCTACTTGTAGAAAATGAGTCCTCATGAGATTCTTGGTATGATTACACTGAAGGAGGCTTTCTTGGGGAGAAATATGGATGTGTTGCACTTCAGGAATTTTGGAGCCTCTGTTTACTTCCATGTCTCCAAATAATCAAGGAAGAAGCTTGAGCTAACACCATAGTTGGGATTATTTTTGGGTTACATTGGAAGGCCACACAAATACCATGTGTACCTTACATCCCTCAGAATGAAAGTTGTGTGAAGGGATGTAAAGTTTGATGAGGAGAAAGCCATGCCATGCTCTCTTGAGAGGGAGCTTCAGATCCAACCAAAAGAGGAGATTTTAGCTCCAAAGAAGGAACCTCAGGAAGTGGTGGAGCAGCCATGAATGGAGGAGTAGAGAGTGGAGACATCGAGTCAAGTAGAACCATCCAAAGAAGAACCATGGAAGCTGATAGAATTGTGGAGGATGCGAGGGAGAATGTGGGAGCTGCTTCAAATTTGTGCAGGCAGAGAAGGTCACCTGAACAAGACTCTTTTAAGCTGATCTAGAGGTGTGTTTGCGGGGGGGTCAATATACCACACTTGGATCCCCAAAGTGATGTTAGGAAGACTCAACGAGGCCATTATAGGAGTGGAAAATATTCCTCATGGTGGGAATAAGAAAGGTATCTGACTGGAGGGGTAATGACCTAGAGGAATTGCTCCTACATGGGAACGACCTAGGGGAAGTGTTCTTGGTTGTAAATTACTGGGAGAAATACTAGAAAGAGGGAACTAACCTGACGGATTTGTTCCTAAAGGACGAGTTGTGTTATGCAAAGACTCACAAAATAGAAGAAGAGATAGATCAACGACTTCAAAATTGTCCTCTTCAAGGGGGAAACCCCCTTTACATTACACAAATGAACAATTATTGGATGATACAAATGAAAAGATTGATGAGGCTCATCAATAGGTAAACTATATGGGTCACAATTCCACTCTCCAACTTATTAAATTGTATTTTCTCACATTTATTTACATATTTTATTATATTTTAGTTATTGAGAAGAGTAAAAGTGAGTTACTATGTCCTATGGCATAATGTGTGTTAAATGCACGGAATTGGAGCGGTTTTGAGTTGACTTGAGTGCTGGGAATTGAAGTAGATAAGCAAGAAAGGTTATAGGAAGTGGTCTCCCTCCTTCACTCCTTAGATCATTTGAAGATTCTCCCACTCTATCTCATCCGCTCGGTGTCACTAGCATCCAAGCAAGCCGAGTCCATTGGCATCCAAGCTAGTGCTAGTCAAGGAAGAGTTATTATCAAGTTAGGAAGCATAGAATCCCTATTCTAGGGAGCTTTTGGAAGCTCCCATTTTGTATAAATAAGCAAGCTAAGGGACTCATTAGGATTCAAAGTTTTATTGTAGCCAAGAGGCCATTATGCTGAAGAACATTTTACTGTTATTGTTATGATGTATTTGACATTTTTATGATAATGAGAAATTATGTTTTGATCTAGTACTGAGTTGACTCAGTGGGTTGAAGCAGTTGGCTTAGGGCCCAACCCTAGCAGCATAAGTTCCTCTCCTTTGTATCTGTATTCTTAGCTTAGAAGGTTGATTTACTACTAAAGTTTATTTCTATTTTCTGTGTAGCTTAGAAATTTTATCAAAGTTGTTGCTTATCCATGCTTTCATTAGGTTAAAGAGTAGATTAGTGTTGCAGTCTAGCGAAGGAAAATATACCAGAAAAGCTTGTGACAATGACCCCTATCCCATCTCCCTTATGGGATTATGATTAGGGGATCCCACTTTCACAACCCAAAAATAGAGTTTGTCCTTTGTTCATTTCTTAGGTTAAGTTTCCTTTTTAGCTAAATAACTATTTATGATTCCTTGGAAATATTTGTAGTTGTTAGTTTTCTTCTTAAGATTGCTGTATCTTAAAAGGTAGTCCATTCCATATATCTAGTTTCTAACAATTATTAGGTCAGACTTTCTAAATTCATCTCATCTTTTCCATGTTGACATGAAATGATTTTTAATTGAAAAGAGAAATAGGTTTTAGTGCAGGGATTGTCGATATGCAGGAAGGGACACCTCCAACCAACTCCACCTAGGTATTCTCCACCTTCTATTGAAGCATACCAGCCCATACTCCGATCATCTTTTTTCCAGCCACCATGAGCAAGCTATCTTGGGTAGATCAGGCCTTCCTGAAGTGTTGGGCTTGGCCTTGGGTGATGTTAACCTCCCCTACATCTTACACAAATGTCATGCTCCTTTCCAACACTTGCTCTCACCATTATTGTCCTTCAAAACCTCTCATCCAACTTACTGTAGCAGTACAAAACATCCTGTAGTAGTTTCCTGTAACAGACCTGTAGCTTCCTGTTTTGACCCTGTCTTGACCTGAAATGGTAGTATAACCTAGTGTAAGAGTAGGTTAACCCCTCATCTTGCAATCCATGACTAGAAGTGCCACCAAGACCAACCTTTTCATTCATTCCCTCCTACAAGATCATATAGCATTAGCTTTTATATTTTTGAATTTAGCAATTAGGACTTTTATCTATTTTGCAAGTGTGAAGGAGATAATTAAATGCATACATGTTTGGACTTTGAAATGATAGAATAAATTCCTATTTTCAAGCATTTCTGGTAGCTAGATGATCAATTACGAGGCTAGCATAGTTTCTTTCCTGTAAACGATTTGTGTCATTTCATAGCTAGATGATTTATGTCATATCATAGCATTTACAAGTTAGCAACTTTCATTTGTTGAATTGACAAGAATTTACTTTTCTTTCACTAGAGCTAGTTTTACATTCCACTATCAGTAGTCAGACTTCCTTTATTCCAATAGAGGAATTGTATGGAACCCTAATGGTCAAGTTCCCCAGTTGAGAAGTGACATGAGTAGAATGATGCATCTACTGTGTATATAGAATTGTCACCTCCAAGTTTGTACGAAACCCCGGGTTGATAAAGTAAAGTTGGTAGTCCTAGGAGTTGCAACATTCTTGCTACAATACTGAGGCTCATCACGTTTTTGGTGCCATTGTCGGGGAGGTGTCTAGGTAGATGTAATTTCTACTTCTTCTTTCTATTTTTCATTTGCTAGATAGTTGTTACTCTTTCTTTCCTTTCTGTCTTGCATTTAGTTTTGAAAAATATCATGTTAGAGTCGGTCTGGTCAGCCCTCCGTCAGAGATCAAAACTCTTTGTGCATTTCAATTTTAGGTGTCCCGCTCCATTCACTCAGCTTCATTTCTCTAGGGACATGCCATGATCTGACGGAGAAAATCATGCTGTCATTTTCCCTCATGTCTAGCCCCTGCTGGCTCAGGTCTTTGTCCATA
This sequence comes from Pinus tabuliformis, assembly GCA_031772625.1. Taxonomy (NCBI): domain Eukaryota; kingdom Viridiplantae; phylum Streptophyta; class Pinopsida; order Pinales; family Pinaceae; genus Pinus; species Pinus tabuliformis. Next base: position 268,857,286 of record CM062812.1, read on the forward strand.
ATCACCGAAGCTCATGACAGTCCAGGTCTAGTTCTTTATAGGACAAAGTCATTTTTTATGTTTGGGTCTAGGAATTCATCAATTTGGTCTTTGAAAACATGTCGAGAACAAGCCATGTAGGCCAGAGGGAGGCCTTACACAACTATGGTTCAGAAAGCTTCATCATCACCTGAAGAGACTTCGACTCTTCTTCAAAACTTTGTTTTGAAGAAAAGTCAAACAAGGTCAATTATGACAATTTTTTTTCAAAAAATCATCAGTTGACTTTTTAGATGCAGTTATGATTTACATGGCCCAATGCTCTTTCGTACAGTCCCTGCAAAGAGGTGCCGAAAATTTCATCATTTGAGCCAAAATGTCAAAGGGAAAGTGAAAATCAGTGTGTCTAAAGGTCAATGAAAAAGTGAAAAACTCAACATTAGAAAAGGGGTTTTCAAAGAGACAAAAATAAAACCCATCTCCTCCAAGGCTATAAATACATGTTTTGACCCAAACCAAAAGCATTGTGCTGTTGCAAGACTTGGAGAAAGCATTTCAAAGGTGTGAAGGTGAGATTGAGGAGTTTGAGTGATTGGAGGCAGGTTTTGGGAGCGCGCGACGCATATAACCAGGGGTGCGACGCACTCAACGGGCGCGACGCACATGAAACCAGCCCACCATTGAAAGAATACATGGGCGTGGCGCATACAAGGCGTGGGACTCATTGGGAATTACGCGCGGCGCACACAGTCCAACCACCAAGAAACGATGCCAAACCACTTCAAATTTCGGGGAAAGCTAGCAAATTGAGAGGTAAGCCCTATGACATCGCCTGCTCATCACGTTTTGTCAAGGATATAGTGTTTGTGAAGGGGTTGAATGTCACCCAAAACGCATAATGTCACCCATGAGAAAATCACCAAGAAAAACGAAGGGCTGGTGTTATAGAAATTTTTGTGCCTTACAGCTATAAGCATGAAATGTCCATAATCCAAGGGATCCAAAGTCCCTAAAAGTGTTGTTCCTGCCCCTAAAGGAACAAGGTCAACCAATGACAGCTTCTCCCAGAAGTTCTCCACCAAAAACCACTCAGAACTAGTCAAATCAGGATCAATTCAGAAGCTCCACTAGCTGCCTGCGTTGCAAAGCACCCAAGTACACTGGCTAGGTGCGTTGCAACGCACTTGAATGCACTACCCATGTGCGTTGAGCGGGAAATGACAAGTGGCAGAGTCATTCAACGAGGTGGAAAGACCATGGAAGCTTCCAGAATCTTCTCCAATGACACTTGCCTCACTGAATTCGACCAAGTGATGAGTAAGAGACTCTCAGTCTCCAAGTGGAAGCAAGAACTGACAGAGAGAAGCCACAAGTCAAAACATAAGATGACTCATCCTCTCTACTTTCATCTATATATGGATCCCTCATCCCAGAGATCCAGAGGCTGGAATTTTGTACTTTGCAGAGAATTGCTGTTGGTTTGAGATTGAGATTAGTACATTGGGTGATTTATGCTTTGTTGGAGGAGAGGAAGGGATTCCTTTGCTGGGAGGTAGATGCTGGATTGGGACTCACTTGGTTGTATCTCCTCTTGGATTTTCTTATTCTATCAATAAACTATTTGAGTTTCTCCTACATGCTGTGTATCAATGATGTTTTGTTATATTTGCATGTTTAGCTTAATCTGATCCTGAGCTTTTTATGAATGTATATCTATATCTTCGTGTAGTTTCTCTCTCTTGTGATCTTGCAGGAATTCGGTGAAGCTGGGCCGGTAAGGGAGCAGGGAGCTGGGAGCTATTGAAGAGAGGAACGATTGGATCAACAAACTAGCGAAAGACACAGGTTAGTTACATCCTTTCTCCTCATTTACATTTCATAAAGAATAATACTCAAGTAGTTTTCCTTGTTTGTTGCTAAGGCACTATCACACCTTAGAGTGGGATAGGGGCATTCTGAATAGATACTTTTCCCAACAACAAATTGGCGACTCCGCTGGGGACCGTATCTAGTTAGTTTATTTGTGTTTCTATTGCTGTTCTTCTCATAAACTTAGGAGTGCTGAATCGAACTGCATTTTCCATTTACAAATGCAAAGTAGAGATCTGCTACTCTAGTCCATTCACTGGGCCTGTTTATGATCTGAGCAGCTGATCCACAAATTCTCTAACTACCCTTTGTGATAGCTCTTAGTCCTCCTTTAAATCATCCTTCTAATTGTACCTCATTGATAGCTTTTATCCGGCCAAAAACCTTAGATCAAACTGCAAACCGTGACCCAGAACCCAGAGACAATTCTCGTTTCTGCTTCAGCGCAGGCTCTGTGAAGAGACTCTGCATTTCAACGCAGGTCCCGAGAGGGCTACCTGCGCTGCAATTCAGTTTCTCTGTGCAACAGGTGCGTTGATCAGCCTTTGCCCTGTGCAGCTGTGGTTCTTTGCATCCTTGTGTTCAGTTTTATCTCTATTTTTTGCAGCCTGTTATCAATGTGTGTACCTATCTGAAAACCCCTTTTCTCTGCCTTAATTCCACCTCAGTTGTATAAAAGAAACTGTATTTGTTTTTGTGTATTTGTTACATCATTTTCAGTTTCCCATTACAAAAGTAAACTAGTCATATTGTCGCCCTTAGATCTAGACTTGTCATAAGTGTCGTTTTGATCTTAGGAGAAAGTTTGTTTGCTGTTGACAGTTGATTGCGCTTTTACTTTTGTCTTTTGGTTTGAATTTATGAATTTCTAGTGTCGAAACAAGTGTTTACTTCAAAATCATAAAGTGTCGTAATCGTCTTTTTGATTTCAAAAAGAAACTTGTTTGTGTTTTCACTTGAAATCGAGTTCAAATTTGTACAACAACTTTCTTTTTAGGCATCAATATTAAGAAAGTGAAAACAAATACATGCATTTGTGCATTTGCATATTGATCGTTTGTATGGTTTGATTTAGGAAAAAGTGCATTTACAGTGTGCTCTTCGCTCTTTGAGAAAAGATTGTGTCTTTCTTTTCCCTTTGTAGCTAGGATTTTCATTGTTGAAAAGAGATAAAAGCTTGCTTATCATCTTTAGACTGCATTTAGGAATTGTATCTACATCTCGTGGTGATCCAAAAAGGCAAACTTCTAAGAAAGATCAACCTAAAATAAATTGAATGAACTTAACAACGCTTTGTAACTTAACGCACAACATAGAGGTCTAGGCTAGAGACATGTTCCGGCGTCGTAAAACCTGGTTACTGTCGGCCTCACTGATGGTTGGGTGATTCCTCCTGAGAGACGATAAGTGCCAGTACGGATTGTGCTCCCACGTACCGTCGAGTATATATTGGGAGACCCCTATAGGCATAAAACCTTTATCCATAGGAAGCTGTGTCGGCCGCCCTACTGATCGCAATGCACTGAACACAACATTTGGGAAGATTGACCGCCCGTACCTTAAAAAGTATTCTGCGGTTTTGTGATTGGTTTGGCACACCCTCTACCTAGAACTCCAGAGCAGTCCCTTTCGTTCCTTTTCAGACTCCTTAACGGAAAAGGTCCATCTGAGCACTTGTCACTTCAGGCTCATTAAAAATTGAAGGAGACTAGAGTCATCTTTTGCTTTTTATCGACTCTTTAAAATTGAAAAAGCAAGTTGTGTCTAAAGCGTCTAAAATTCATTTAATTCGGAAACATATTTTCCCTTTTGTATTTTAGTTGATCGAGTAATCCGCAATCGTGGAAGAAAGTCAATTGAAACCCCGTCGTTCGCGGAGGCTTACGAGTCAACCGTCTTTGTCTCCGGAATCGAAAACAGTACGGACAAAGCAAACTCGTTTAACCGGTTGGAAATCTCCTATTAAAGTTAGAACAAGTGTTCCAACAACATCCGAGATTCCGGTTACTCCAAACATTTTTGGAAACCCTGCCTCTACAGAAGAAGTTCAACAACCACAGAGGGACAGTGATACTGATCCTAGTCTGAGAGCAAACACTTGTGTTACTGAACCAGTTCCATCTGCAACCGGTTCGGAGAGTCTTGCTCCTCAAACATCTGTCGCTGTCGATTCAACCCCTTCTTCGGCACCAGAAATATTTTACGGACCTGACGGTCTTCCCCTTCCGCCTGGTTTGATTGCGATAGAGGAAATTGTAGAAGATCCGCAAGCAAGTACTCCAACGCATTTTGGAGTCGGGGTCACTCTATTTCCTTCGACATCAGAAGTTAGTCTACCACCAGTGGAAGTTCCTGTAGAATCGCTAGGTAATCTTTTGGATAGACTCAAAATGTCTGAACAACCGTCAACATCTAGGACTGTGTCGACTGACACAGCGACAGCAGAACTCCCTGCTGTCACTCCGACAATGTTTGCCGGCGTACCATCTGTCCCGACTAGCTCGCAACCGCTAGAAGGAGTCCATATAGGGACTATTTCGACAGTATGGTCCGTTCCTGTTTGTTCCTCAGGAATAATATCCGGCAACTCTTATGTTGAGACTCACCAAATTGATCCGTTTGGAGGTCAATTTGGGCAATCCAGTCCCCAAGGGCAGACAATCCCCTTGAGTTCCGGATTACCACCGTATGGGGGGCAGTTTGCCCTTTCATTACCCCCTCTGGGAGGATATCCATACGGGAGTTCACAACAATATTCAAGTTATACTGGAATTACATCAAGTGGTTGGTTACCTATACTACCCCAACAACCAAGAGTTGTGTATTCTATGCAACAATGTGTACCTATGTCGAACATCCCGACTACACCAGCTATTGTGACAGTGTCACAAGTTCAAATGCTGCATGTTGTATGTCAACCTCAGATTTCTCAGGTTGTAATGCAACAGCCCCTTGACCCTGTGACTCAATCACAATCGCCGACTGGTGGGGCGACACAGGTCCAAACGGGTACAATTACCCCACACATTGGTCCAACGGTTAGTATAGCGCAACAGAACATGGCTTCACAACCGTGGCTGGTGCAATACCAACAACCACAATTCCAACAAGTATACCAAGGTTCTGAGCAGCAGATCTTTGCGAACAGTGGATAGCCGTACATTCAAAACAGCCAAAATCAACCACTTTACAATGGTCATGTCCACCAACCGTATCAGTCATACCAGCATCAACTGCATTATGCTGGTATGCAAAGGCCGACTGCTCAGGCGATTCCATCGTATCCTGGGTATGCTTCACCTAACCTAAATCAGCAGTTACCATTTGTGACAACCTTAGAGTTACCTGATTTACACCGGTTAACAAACGATCCAATTGCTTACGCCCCTTGGTGGCCAGCGATTCCACACAAACTTCCATCAGATATTCCTAAATTTAATGGAAATCCAGGTGAAGATCCATCGAATCACGTGATGACATTTCATCTATGGTGTTCATCAAACACCCTAAACGATGATTCGATAAGGCTTCGCCTTTTTCAGAGGATGTTAACGGGTCCAGCGGCAAAATGGTATATTGAATTGCCTAGAGCTTCGTTCGACAACTTCAGTACCTTAGCCACGACTTTCTTAACCCATTTTCAATTACCGATAAGGTATGAAACGGGAACGGAAATCCTAACCAACTTCAAATAGACAACGGCCACTCACATATCTGATCATATACATGAGTGGCAACGTCTTCATAGGATGGTAAAAACGTACGTTCCCGATCAGCTGTTAGCTGAATGGTTTATCAAGTCGTTACTTCCTGCCATAACGGAAGATGTGGCAAAGGGGGGAGTAGTAACGGAAGAGCAAGTTATCGCTCGTGTGCAATATCTAGACTTGGTCTATACTCAGTCTGGCACGCTCTACGACAAAATACCTGACACCCCTAGACCAGAATTCTCAATTCCTCCTCCTCCTAAATCAAACAATGACTCTCATGGCGGTGATGGATGATTAGCACGACAAACGCGTAATCGACAAAGGCTACGTCCAAAAAAGCCCGTAAGATTTCGGATCAAAATACAAAAGACGAAATTCTTGCTTCGGAAGTAAATGCCGTATCGACAGATAAGGGCAAAGAAACCAAACAACCAGGAAGCAAGAAGAAACAAAACAAAGGGAAGAAGAAGAAACAGGGTGAGTCTTCCCCTGAAAAAACTTCTTCAAACCCTCCTAGAAATAGGAAACTGAAATATCCATGTCAGATATGTGATGAGGATCATCTGACAGCAGAATGTCCGTACAGAGCTGAGCTTAAAAGATCGAAAACCTCAGCTATGTTAACTGATCCGTTTCCAAATCCAGGACAAAATCTGGTTGATAGTGGAAATGCTTCCCCGTCGCAAGTGCTAATGCTGTCGATTTCGAAACAGCAGAATGATGCTTTGATTTAGACAAGGAACAAAGATTACGGGAATCCGTAGCTGTCAAACGACAAGGATAAAGATCAACCAAGTAGTTCGACAACAACTTCGACAGAAGTTGTACCACCCATCATTCCTGAATTAACAATAAAACCGCCAAAGGGAGTAGTACACAAGTCAACGTTTAATCCCCGCGCTAGAGCGGCGCAGCATTATAACATAGTGGAAGATTTGGCCCAATCGCCATCCGCTATGTCGACTCTTGAAGTGCTACAAAATTGCCCATCCCAAAGGCAGACTTTGTTATCAACCATTGGTGGGGTTGATCCTAAGGATTCCAATCTTGTATCCTTCGACCACAAAGGATACGATCCTCAGTTACCAGCCCAACTAGCTTTCCTTATTTAAGTGAAAGCCCTCAACAAAACTGTTCATCGAACAATTATTGATGAGGGGGCATCTACATGTATTATGTCGATGAGTTGCTGGAAAACTTTAGGATCTCCAACCTTGTCGCGATCTTCGACGACATTAAAAGCATTCGACGGAAGGTCATATACCCCGTATGGAATCCTAAATAACTTGAAGGTTGAACTAGGGGGAAAAACAGTAGAAATAGATGTTGAAGTCATCGATGGAAATCTTGATTACAACATCCTACTAGGAAGACCGTGGATATATGCCATGGTAGCTGTTGTGTCGACCTATTTTAGAAATATTGCATTTCCCTTTCAGGGAGGGATTACAATCGTCGATCAACAAAACTTCCTCCCTAATGGTTCTCAAGTTACAGGAAGCATTCCCATGATCCATGGAAGCCCTCATTCGCTTCAGAATATCAGAGTAGGCCTACTAAAAGATCCTATACTAATGGGAACTTTCACTCTTCCACCTCCAATCTATCTGGCAGAAGTAGCGTCGATAGGAACCTGCAATATGATATCTTCCACAAAGATTTCAGAAAACGATATCAACATGGATCATGCAATGGTTTTGCCCCCAAGCCCAATAGAAGTATTATAGCAATCAATGTTTCTAGCATGGGAGGCAAACCCAAATCAACGCTCGTCAAGCATTTGGGTAGATAGGTCTAGAGAATATGGTACCCCTTCAGATCCTTGGTCGCGAGTGCATGGAACCGACGAAGGAATTGTACAATCAATGTTGATGGAAGGGGCACCATGGAATGATTGCCACCATCATTCCCTTCTTCCGGATTATGAAGAAGATACTCAAGATGACCTTTATCATCCTTCAGTTTTTGACTTCCTTTCAAATACTGTAAATACGGTGGATTCCGAGTGAAACTTATCCAACATTGAAGAGACTATAGCCATAAATATCTCAACTAAGACAGATGTTGTAGAGAATATATATGTTGGCAAATGTTGTTCTCCTTCAGAAATGGAAATATATAACACTCTTTTTCGCGAATTCAGAGATGTCTTTGCTTGGTCATATAGTGAAATGCCAGGCATCGACTCGAGTATCGTTGAACACAAAATTAAGATGTATCTAGATGTCAAACCGGTACGACAACGGCTCAGGCAGGTGCACCCCAAGAAAGCCGCTGCCATTAAGGCAGAAGTTGAAAAACTTCTCCATGCTGGTTTCATCTACCCGGTTCCTCTAACCGATTGGGTATCGAATATTGTCCCTGTTATGAAGAAACAAGGGACAATTAGAGTGTGTGTCGATTATAGGGATGTAAATCAAGCTTGTCTGAAAGACAACTACCCTACACCCTTCATCGACCAGATAATTGATGAATGCACCAGATGCGAAATATTTTCATTCATGGATGGATTTTCCGGGTATAATCAAATAAATATCCGCCCACAGGACTAGTCAAAGACTGCATTCATTTGTCCGTGGGGCACATTCGCATATCGAAAATTATCCTTTGGTTTAAAGAACGCAGGGGCGACGTTTCAGAGGGCAATGAATTATGCCTTCCATGACATCAAGAACATCGTTCAACCATACCTTGACGACCTTCCGGCTCATTCGCGAAAGCAGACTGATCATCCGCAGCATTTAAGAGCGATATTTCTACGTTGCCGACACTACAAGATACGACTCAATCCACACAAATGTGTATTTTGCGTCAGTTCTGGTCGTTTACTTGGCTTTGTAGTCTCCAAAGATGGAATTCGTCTCGACCCTTGCAAGGTACAGGCAATCATAAATTTGCCTCCACCTTCAAATTTGCTTCAGATTCAGAAACTCCAAGGGAAAGCAAAATTTCTGAGGAGGTTCATTCCAAATTACGCCGAACTTGCTAAAGGTTATACACGTCTTTTGAAAAAGGAGGTACCCTTCGTCTGGGATCAGGTTGCGCAAGCTTCCTTTGATGCTTTAAAAGATTCCTTAATGAAAGCATCATTAATGTACGCCCCCGATTATCAAAGAGATTTTAACCTGTATCTGGCTGCAGCAGATATGACCATCGCAATGGTTTTAGTTCAAGAAGTCGATGGAATTGAACACCCTATATATTATTTAAGTAAAAACTTAAATGATACAGAAAGCAAATATTCTTATGTTGAAAAACTAGCGCTTGCAGCTGTTCAAGCGATACAAAGATTTCGACACTATGTCCTCTTTCGGAAAACTACCATTCTGTCAGATTGCAACCCCATGACTTATATATTGTCGCGACAGTTGCTGGGGGGAAAATATTCAAAATGGATAGCAATCCTTCAAGAGTTTGATCTGGAATTCGTAAAATCCAAATCAAAGAAAGCTCTAGTTTTTGCAGAATTATTATGCGATCTCCCATCGTCGTCCAACGATGAAACATCCGAAGAATCAATCGTGGACGAGAATTTGTTTCTGATATCCACAAGCAATGAGTGGTATGGAGATATAATAATTTATCTCCAAACCCAAAAGTTTAGGCCTAACATCTCTCACTCTGAACAGAAACGTATACGATACCAAGCAAAAGACTACATGATCGTCGGTGATACACTTTACCGTCGTGGTATCGATACAGTTCTGAGAAGGTGCCTCACCCATGAGGAGGCCGAGAAAGCCCTGAATGAGTGTCATTCAGGAGCTTGTGGGGGGCATCAATTTGGATATGCTACACACAAAAAAATCTTACGAGCAGGATACTTCTGGCCAACAATGTTCAAAGATTGCATAACCGCAGTCAGAAGTTGCCATGCTTGTCAAATTTTTGATAGCAAAACCAGAAGACCACCCGCACCTCTGCAGCCAATAGTTGCTGTTGGGCCGTTCGCCAAATGGGGCATCGATTTCATGACATGTAACCCCACCTCGACCGGGGGGCATGGGTATATCATAGTCGTCGTTGACTATTTTACCAAATGGGCCGAGGCGATGCCTACATTAGATAACACTGGTGAAACAGCTGCCCTTTTCTTTTTCAATCATGTAGTCGCCAGATTCGGCGTACCACAGGCTATAGTCACGGATCATGGATCGCATTTTCGCAATCACATGATGCTTGAATTAGCTGCCAAGCTAGGATTGTCTCACGACAGCTCTACTCCGTATTATCCGCAAGCCAACGGACAAGTTGAAGCGATCAACAAGGTCCTGAAGCGTATGTTGCAAAGGATGATCGGAGTTCACAAAAGAAGGTGGCACCTAATCCTGTACTCAGCCTTGTGGGCTTACCGAACATCGGTAAGGAATGCAACTGGGTTCACACCCTTCCAACTGGTATATGGCCTGGAAGCAGTCCTACCAGTCCAGTGCGAAATCTCGTCTCTTAAACTCGCAATCGATCTCCTCCCCGAAACTTCAGAAGAAGAGGCCCGTTTCTTGGAATTAATCCAATTGGATGAAACCCGTCGTGATGCCTCTTTGACTAACGAAGCCCATAAGAAATGAGTCAAGGCGCAGTTCGACAAAAATGTCAAACCCCGTGTCTTCTCACAAGGTGACTTGGTCTTGCTTTACGACCAAGAGTCCGATAAATTGGGAGCAGGTAAATTTAATTCTTTATGGATGGGCCCCTATATTGTTAAACGAGTGTTAGCAAAAGGAGCCTACGAGTTAATGGATTATGACGGAATTCCACTGGCGCAACCTCGTAATGGGTTGTACCTCAAGCGTTACTATGCTTAAATAGTAACCAATATGCTTTTGTTGTATTTTCTTTTCGCTAAAGTGTTCGTTTTGGTTGAGTAATCCACCTTTTTACATTTATTGCAGATGTCAAACCTTTTGGAGACATGGGTTGGATATGCCGATGGAGCGAGTCGTAGTTCGCGGAACCTGTCCTCTGCAGCCTGGGCCATTTTTGATCCAAGCGGTGAGTTAGTGAGTTTCAGAGGTGCATGTATTGGTCAATCAACGAATAACATCGCTGAGTATAGCACGTTGATAGAGCTTCTCTCTGATGCCATCACCCATGGTATACGCCGACTAATCGTCAGGCTAGACTCACAACTCGTAATACTACAACTCAATGGTATATATTCCGTCCGAAACCCAGATATTTATCGCATGTTCCTAAGGGTTAAGATTTTGGAAAGACAATTTGATTTTATTCAATACCAACATATTTCCAGAAACTTAAACACATTAACCGACTCATTAGCAAACTATGTTTTAGATAGACATTTGCAACATTTATAAAAAGAAACACATCATCAATGTTTTACATGTGGATCATATAGCTCAACCAGAATAAAACCCGAAAATCAAAATATATATATAGTTGTTTATGGTTTACATATAATGTTCTGTAACCAAGACAAAATCGGTCACATGACCCAAAACTCAAAATGCTAGGGGGAACCCTAGTCTAATGATGCTCGTGATAGCAAGTCATAGCCTGTGCGATCATGCGTAAGAGACGAGTCCATCGTCTAGGCACACCAGTAGTATGCCGCTGTAACTGCAAAGGTAGCTCGTCGATCCTCACATCGGGAATACCGAGAGTAAGGCTCTCAACCTGCTCCTGCACAGCTGTGAGAGTCTCGGCCACATCAAGGTCACGAAGGATAACCCTCCCGGCAGCCTCTCCTACTGGGGCAGCGGCTGGCACTCTCAAACGGACTACTGGGCGAACAGGACCAACATCTGCATGAACACAAGAGTTTGATTAAAAGTCTTGATAGAATAAAGCACAAGGACATTATAAATAAAAACAGTAAACAGTGATATGGTCAAAGATTTTACCAATAGCGCCCCACTGCTCGCCATCCGGCAATACTAAATCCGGATCACCCCGGAAGTCCATGCCAGCATATGGATACTCGGCATAAGCCATCTCCTGCCGATCAAACCACCTGAAGAAGGTATCAGAAAACAAAATATGAGATTGACCAGCATGCCTAGACATATGGTCAACCCATCTCTGCATACGTGGTTCAGTAGGAGGAGGTATGTCGAGTGCAATGTACTGCGGCTGCATCATTGGTATCTTCTCCAAGGCAAAGGCGGCCAAAATAGAACCGAACCCGAAGTTCTTCAACCTCCTGTCCTTTATCTTGGTCAACTGACTCTTCATCACAAGAAGTACTGCATCACACCAGTTGAATATTTTCGGTTGGAGGCATTCCAAGGCGTGCTGCATATAGGATCTATTGGCTACATGAAGAGACGCACTCCCGACCATCCTACCAAAAGTAAACAGGATAGACCTGAGGGACCTGTCAGTAATGTCTCGGATGATGATCTTGCCGTCTTTACTCGGCTGAGATCCTTCCCTGCAATACTGGCGGACATAATCTCTCACAGAGTCACTCCCTCGGGCCGAACCTGACAAAGAAATGGGGGCACCCCGCCGCGACAAGCCAGTCAAGAAGTAAATGTCTACTGCAGTCAAAGGGATGGATTTGCCCTTAATATGGAAAACTTTATTGATAGGATCCCAAGCATCGAGCAAATACTGTAGTAGGTTGATCTGCTATCTCATGCTAGAGATGCGAAAGAACTTCAGCAAACCACAGTTCCGCAGCGTGTTCACTGTAACAGGATCATGTAGGGCAATCATATCCTCTTCTTCATGTTCTCATTCTCGCCATGTAAGGGTCATTTTGCTCCAATATCTCTGCAAAAACAAACAAGAGAGGAGATTAAATCCTAATTTTGATGAGAAACAGGGAAAGATTTCATTAAAAACTGTGCTACATCTTTCTTTTCTGCGCCCAACGCACCTACACATGTGTTAGGGGTGCATTGAATGTCAAGTCACCTTCATGATGACCCACAATCAGCGCAGGTTTCGACATGCCTAGGGTGCGTCGATGGCAAAACGCACCCATCAAACCCCAGGGGCTCAGAAGAGCAGGGACTAAAGCACAGAATGCAAAAAGGAAACCATGAAATGAAAGAGCTCAGGTTTAGCTCCTACCTGGTCCAGACGGCGCCGAGAATCGTCCACAGAATCTCCCGAAATCAGCTGATGAAAATCAAGGGGGAAGAGGCACCTCCAAAGCTCCAACAAACCAAGTTCAAATGAAATGGTGAAATGAGAGGTAAAAACTCTTTTTAATTGCTTTTTACGTAGTTCAAAGTAAAATATTAGCGTTTTAATCTCATTTTCAAGCAAATGTTATTCATTTCTAACTAGTTTGATGAAGCAATTGAAGATACAGTACTATCTTTGAAAAGCAAAGCTATTTATGGTAAAAAATCAAAACAAGACCATAAAATCGAGCAGTTTAGCACATAGTTCATGCTCGTTAAAAAATAAACATAAGATCGAGCAAGTGTTTCAACTCGCATTTAAGCTCGTTAAAAAATGAACTATCCTCCGGTAAATAACAACCGTGAATGTAACATTATCAGCCATTATAGCCTTGGTCGTGTTTGCACCGTCACCTCCACTTTTCCATTGGCTGATCATTCACCTCCATTTGATTGTTTACCCATTTTGAGGAACAGCTGCGAAGAGTGATTTCACTAGCCATCCTTGTGACACTGCCGTGCTTGGAAAATTCCAACCCTTACCTGGAATCAGCTGCTACCCATTTTATCACTCGTTCCTCAAAAGACGAGTCTTCTTTAAGCTCTTTTCATCTGACCCGTAAAATATGAAAAGATTGCCGAGTTTTGGCCTTCCAGCTCGTTAAAGTGACCGAAAGAGCTATCCCTCCTCTAGATTTTAATCTTTTTGGACCTGAGGGATTATTGCACAAAAAGATCGAGCGCTTGTTTTGTTCGGCTCGTTAAAACTATCGAAAATTCATCCCTTCTGTATTGTTTTATACTTTTTCGAACTTAAGGGATTAGATGATGAAAAAGGAATTTCAGAGTTAACTTTACGTACCTTTTCAGACTCTCTAAAAATGAAAAGGACCAAGTTATCTTTGTCGTTAGACTCGTTAAAAACATTAAATAGCGACAAACTTGTCTTTAGACGAGAACGAGTTTCACTATCGCTAGGCTCGTTAAAACACAGCGATGGGTTTGCCCGAAGGGCAAATTATAGAACAAGCATATGTTATCCTCCTCAAGCTTGACAAAAATAAAGAGGTACTGGTCAGCAATGACTGGGGAAAATTGGGAAGAAACTCGAAGAACCTTTATTGGTAGCAAGTCGCTCTTGAACATGACACTTCCACTCTGTGCCTGAGTCGGGTTGGGTTGTTTCATTCACCGGTCACATCACCATGGTCTCGCCATACCATCCACCTTTGGGGTAAATGCTACCAATCCATCACATAAGTGTCGCCGATATGTTAAAGAGAAGTTCTCCAGAGAAGTCAACCGTGTCCCATCCACTACCATACATTATACTTCATTCTTTCATGACCGCCACCCTGAACCATATATCATCAGATCATTTTCACCTCCATCAAAATCATTTGCTCTGTTCCATGTCATCGATGTGGGATTCATTAAGGCCCTCCTTTGACGGATCGCTTCTTATCGACATCAGCTCATTATCCAAGAAGTTGATCTAGGAACACACCCTTCAGTACTTTGAAGCTTGCATGCCTCAATGGCAAGTTTCTCACTTCCGGCGACAGGTATACATCAATGACCTTCGACCGAAAGATTTTGCGTGGTGTTCGACGCCAAGTCCTTTATTCACACCACGTGAATTGTACTGCAGTACCTTGAGGTTCATTATCATTATCGGTGATTCCTCTCGCGCTTGTTAACAGTTTACATCATTGACTGGTAATCAAGCGATGTCTTTCCATGTTCGACTTCAAAACATTTCTCACATGGATCGACTTGTACTTAGAGTGAAGATCGGACGAGATTGAAGACCCTGGATCTAGTTTCATCCATCCGGGCTGCGATATATATTCAGGAAAAATAAAGACATTGACATGTACAGCATTACAGAACAGATAATCATCCTACCAAAAGGATGATGATTTCATCAGAATCATCAGTCTACCATCAGACGATTGTTTGTCCTATGTACATAAAAATGAATTTATAAAGCTGAGCATGGGAATGCTCGCCTCAGCTAGATCATGAAAACAGTATGAAAAATAATGTATTGTATTGTATCTTATTACAGGTCTCCTCCCAGCATTGAAAGAACTTCGGATCCTCCTAATAAAGCATTTCACCCGATAAACGGCCTCATACTTTAGGGGGCAACTGTTATAGACATTTTTGTGCCTTACAGCTATAAGCATGAAATGTCCATAATCCAAGGGATCCAAAGTCCCCAAAAGTGTTGTTCCTGCCCCTAAAGGAACAAGGTCAACCAATGACAGCTTCTCCCAGAAGTTCTCCACCAAAAACCACTCAGAACTAGTCAAATCAGGATCAATTCAGAAGCTCCACTAGCTGCCTGCGTTGCAAAGCACCCAAGTACACTGGCTAGGTGTGTTGCAACGCACTTGAATGCACTACCCAGGTGCGTTGAGCGGGAAATGACAAGTGGCAGAGTCATTCAACGAGGTGGAAAGACCATGGAAGCTTCCAGAATCTTCTCCAATGACACTTGCCTCACTGAATTCGACCAAGTGATGCGTAAGAGACTCTCAGTCTCCAAGTGGAAGCAAGAACTGACAGAGAGAAGCCACAAGTCAAAACATAAGCTGACTCATCCTCTCTGCTTACATCTATATATGGATCCCTCATCCCAGAGATCCAGAGGCTGGAATTTTGTACTTTGCAGAGAATTGCTGTTGGTTTGAGATTGAGATTAGTACATTGGGTGATTTATGCTTTGTTGAAGGAGAGGAAGGGATTCCTTTGCTGGGAGATAGATGTTGGATTGGGACTCACTTGGTTGTATCTCCTCTTGGATTTTCTTATTCTATCAATAAACTATTTGAGTTTCTCCTACATGCTGTGTATCAATGATGTTTTGTTATATTTGCATGTTTAGCTTAATCTGATCCTGAGCTTTTTATGAATGTATATCTATATCTTCGTGTAGTTTCTCTCTCTTGTGATCTTGCAGGAATTCGGTGAAGTTGGGCCGGTAAGGGAGCAGGGAGCTGGGAGCTATTGAAGAGAGGAACGATTGGATCAACAAACTAGTGAAAGACACAGGTTAGTTACATCCTTTCTTGTTGTGGGGAAAAATGCCTATGCAGGACGATCCTATCCACCTAAGGTGTGACAGTGCCTTAGCAACAAACAGATACAGCTATTCTGGTTCTTTCCTTTATGAAATATGAAAGAGGGGAGATCGATAGACTTACTGTTGTCTTCCGTTTGTCCCTCGATCTAGATCCTCTCCTCTTTGGGTGTTCACAACTACTTGCCTCCTCGCTTGGTCAAGAGAACAGCTACTTGATTCCCACGAGATCACAAGAGAACAGCTACCTGTGACAAGAGAACAGCTACTTGCGACAAGAGAAGAACACAACACAAAGGCAAATATACATATTCATAAATGATTCAGGATTAGAAGTAAATCAAATACACTAATGCAATCATACAAATACACCAGTATATAGGAGAAAACCAAGATAGCTTTATTGATTGATAACAAGGTTCAGGAAGAGATACAACCCAGAGGGCTCCAATCCAGCATCTCCTTCCCAGCAGAATGGAATTCCTTCTTCAGCTCCCTTCAAAGCATTAAGAACCCAATGTTTCCAGTCTCAAACCAACAACAATTCTTTACATTCACAAAATTCCAGCCTCTAGATCTCATGGAGGTGAGATCCATATATAGATATTTGGAGAGAGGATGAGTCAGCTTGAGATCTGACTAGTGTCCTCTCCCTCTGTCAGTTCTTGAGTCCACTTGGAGGTTCTTGCTTCCACTTGGAGATTTGGAACCTCTTTCTCATCACCAGTCGAATTCCCTGAGGCAAGTGTCATTTTGGAAGCTTCCTGGGTTTTGACACCTTGAGAAATGAGCCTACCACTTGTCCATTCTCGTTCAGCGCAGGTAGCCTTTGTTCCAGTTGACATTCAACGTAGGTAGCCAGTGGAGCCATTGACATTTAGCGCAGATAGCCAATGGAGCAGTTGACATGATCCTGAATTGACTTGTTTTTGAGTGGTTTCAGGTGGAGAACTTCTGTGAATTGCTGTGGTTTGTTAGCCTTGTTCCTCTAGGGGTAAGAGCAACATGTTTAGGGACTTTGGATCCCTTAGATTATGGACATTTCATGCTCAATGCTGTAAGGCACAAAAATGTCTATAACATTTCTCCTCATTTACATTTCATAAAGAATAATACTCAAGTAGTTTTCCTTGTTTGTTGCTAAGGAACTATCACACCTTAAAGTGGGATAGGGGAATTCTGAATAGATACTTTTCCCAACAACAGCTGGGATTATAAATTTGTGTTGATATTGCCAAGGTTTCACCCCACTCACCTATTCCCCTCACCTATCATTTTTCCCATCCTCCTTTGTCATTTTTCCTAAACCCCTGCCCCAAGTCACTACCATACCCTACCCCTATTCCTCCACTATTTGGTTAACACAAAATCACCATAGGACCAGCCTATTGGGCAAGCAAAGCCATGGGAGAGGGGTGTGTGGCCGAAGAGTCAGAGAGTTAAGCAATTAGGAAGAAATTTGAGGGTTTTCACAGCGCGCGACGCACACATCAGGGAGCGCGACGCACTCATTGTGCACGGCACACACAGGGCCCGCCCACTGTGTAACTACAATGCTGGCGCGACGCATACCCGGCACGCGGCACACTGGGCATAGCGTGCGACGCACAGAAATTTAGAGCCTAAAAACTATTCAATCTCCCTAAAATTTGTTGGAGGCTCATCAATTTTGAAAGGTAGGCCACCTACCTTAGTTCTCGCACTAAAATTGAAAAGGATAGCATGGTGATAGGGGTATAAATCAAGTGCAAACATTTTTATAAAGCCAACAAAAGAAGACACAAGAAAGGCATAATCCTAGGGTTTATGCTACAGTGACAAGGTTGCCTATATATTTCAAAACCTACCCCATCAACCTCATACCCAAACTACTGCAAAATCCATGATAAATCTCTCCCTTTAAATCCATATCCCTATTTCATCATTCCCCTCCTAATACTCCCTGTTTTATTGTCCCCTTGGTGGCAGATTTTCAGGGCAACTACCAGCTTCATTGGAATTCAAGGGCAGCATAAAATTCAGGGTACAAACAGTAGTAATGGCATCAGAAGTTTCATCAGAATATGAGGAGGAGACCCACAGTGACACAACTTCAGGAGAAAGGGCCCAAAGGAGACATCACCGGAGTGGTAGACATCTTAGAGATGAGCCAAACACACTCACCGAGTTGCAGGCATGCCCTCTTGCTATGTCATGTTTCCAGCACTTAGCATGTTTCGAATTTTGTCAGAGGGTGGCGAATGTCAGAGTTCATCATGAGTTGGCCCAACTTTTTGCACTTCACCTACATGGAGGACAATCCATCTTGGCTGGGGTCACTTTCACATTGACAGCCGAGACCATATCTGTGACAAAAGGCATACCCAACATTGGAGAGTAGTGGCATAAGAAAAAGAAGGTAGAGAGGCATCATTATGAGCCTTACATCAAAGACAACTGTTTGAGCCAACTCATGAGAGTTTTTCCATTCAGATTTCTGAAAGATGAGTATGCCCCACTCATGAAATTGATCATGAAGTACTTCAGTTGCGAAGGGAGGTTTTCTCGCCTCTATGCCTATCACATCAGGTTGCTCATGCACTTTACCAGGGTGCGGATGACGAACCTCCCATTTTTCATCTGCGGGAACATAGAGAGGATGAGGAACTTCATGCAGAACAAGACCCCTCGACAGCAGCTCAACAGTGTGTATCACTTTGCCCTTATCCGGATTTTGGTAGACCATCAGTTGGGATTGCAGGGTATCGCTTGGGAGGACTTCATATCCCGTGACTTCTTCAGTGCTCCACACGTGGTTTCAGAGGTAGAGCATGAGGTAGGGGGCCCATATCATCAGTATGAGCGACATGAGACTGCCACTATGCCAATATATATCACCTATCAGAAAGGCAGTAGACCCTTATTTGCAGCAGCAAAGTGAGTGTTATCTCCAGCCAGGGTGGAAGGGGCCTCACTTCCGACATCAGCACCACAGGAGCAGGGTAAGGGTAAGGAGCCATCAAAGGAGGAAGGACCATCAGGAGAGCGAGAGATAGAGTTTGTTCTCCTCCAGGATGATGAGATAGATGTTGAACCAAGAAAGGAGGAGCTCACAGAGATCATCCAGGAGCAGCAGTCAGTGATTGACTCCTTGTCCCTTGACTTGGAGAGGGCCAAATGGAACATGAACTACCTGGAGCAGAGAAACAAGTATCTGGAGGACCAGCAGACAATTATGGAGCTTCAAAACATTCGTGAGCATCGCCAAGCTGCTCAAAGGAGAAGAGTTCAACCCACATCATTGGAGCAGGCGATCAATGAAGATAGGGAGGCCTATCTCAAGATCAAGAACATGCAGTTGGAGAGGCTGCTGGATAAAGCCGACAAGGACCTTGCTCTATTGAGATGTATGGCTTTCTGTTACAGGGTGTGAAACATGAGTGCACAGGCTCGGATAAGGAGTTTAAAAGCAAAATTAAGGAAAGCAACAAGAAGGGAAAAACGGGAAAAAGAGCAAGATAGGCTTAGAATCTTGGCTGAGGCTTCCTTGGCTTAGCATGACACCCCATAGAGAACTTCCAGCCCAAATTTCAAAAAATTTGGGCAAATTTTGGTCACAGGGAAATTTTTTGGGCAAAAAACAGGGATTTTCTCCCTATGCACCGCGCCACTTTTGCGACGCTAAAATTCTAGGCCTCCAATGAAGAAACGACTTGCTTATTTGGATTCAACATCAAAAATTACGACTAGTGGTGTCCGGGCAAGAGATTTGGGTAAGGTCTGGGTCTCCTAAAGGTTAAAAAACACCCAAAAATGGCCTCTCCGCCACGTTTTTGACACACAGAAAGCAGTCTTGGGAGAATGAAGATTTGGAGGGGCAAATGAGCACCAAATTTGAAAATTCCAGTGGGGTTAGAAAGTAGACAGGACAGGATTTCAAACAAGCCCACTTGGGAACATTTTGGACACCTTCAAGTGCCCCAAAACAGGCCCCAAACTAGCGCGACGCACAGAGTAAATGGCGCGGTGCACAGAGGAAAAATTGCCAATTTTCTTTTGTTTCGCGAAATTTCGGTTCGCGACTTCTCTAAGTGGGCCCGGTCATCTACACTTCGGTTTTTTGGCACCAATGGCAGCATTTAAATATTTTTTTCTCCAGATTGGCTTCTATCCAAGTGGCGAAGGATCACCCAATGCCAAATGTCATGTTTGCAGCGCTGCACCTGTAGCTGATGGTTGGCTCTCCATCTCCATTTGTAATGATTCAAGTAACTTCCAAACCCCTAGGCGTTCTATCTCTTCCTCACACATTCTATATATTTTATGCAAGTTATTTGCAAAGGGCTAGTTGGCTTGTAACTTCTAGGAGACTGTGGGAAAGAAACTCTGTTTCTTCACTGTGTATTTTTGACAGAGAATTAATGAAAGGCAGCGGCTCTATTTCATGAGATTCTTGTGGTTGTGAGTGTAGAAAATGTATTTCTTATGTGTTCATATGTATTTAGTTATGTTTCATAATTCATTTCATGCTCATTTCTAGTGAAATTTTCTGAGTGAGATTAGGTAGAATTCAATTTTAATTGCTCTACCTGTGGGAAAATTTCATGTTTCAGTGTTCTTCTGTTGAAAAGGATTCATGTAACTATGCCCTTTTCACTTTCTTCAGCAATCTTTTCATTCTGAGTTACCTCAAACTAAAATTGCTACATTTTCCACTGCCTTGCCTCACGGAATAATCTGTGCCTTCATTTTAAATTCTCCGTTCTTTGCTGAGCGCCAATCCCATAACATCCCAGAAGCTCGGTCATTCATAAAATTGTTTCCAGAATCCCTATTCACTTACTAGCCTAAGGTAAATATTGCATTGTAAGTCATCTCAGACCTTTTTCAATTATCTATTCACTGAGCGTGACTCAGAGAGAGCCCTCTCCTGCTCTGGTAGGGCTAGCTACCAGACTGAGCGTGGTTTGTGGTTACCCTAATTTTTGCCTTCCTTCAGCCTAAGGCAGATTTAGGTGCTAACATAGTGGCGACTCCACTGGGGACTAAGTTGAAATCAAATCCCCTTGTTTCATAATAATTCTAGGCTTTCGGATGATGAGCTTAGGATTGGAAAGGCTGAGTAAGTTGGTCGTGTCCTGTGATTTTTCTCAATAGCACGCTGGCTTCGAGGCGATATACCAGAGCCAATCCAGACCCGGATCCTCCTCATATTTACGAAAACCCCAATTTGATCCCAAGACTCCTTCGTCAAGAAAGCACCATAATTCCCGTCTTCAAATCCCATTCATGTCCCGACATTTTTGAGTATCTTGAAGAGCTTGAGTTTGACGAACGATTTGAAATATCACTGTTTGAGTCTAAATCCGAAAGGGTTGTTGATTATACTGTCCCCAATCCGCAATTTCTTGTAGACCTTGAAACAAAAAGAGCTAATAGATTAATTGATAATTACATTGCAACACAGCCCCAAACTCCAACTGCAAGCCCCTTGCAAACTGTGCACACTCCTCCAACACCTCCAAGGCCAAATCCACCAAGAATGATGGCTGCCCGTTTTGCTCCCTTTGTTCTGCCCCAAGTTCTAGATGACATGCCAGCGGATTATCAAAGCAAGATCCCGTTTTTTGATGGCACTCCTAACAGCATTACTGCTCAGCAACATGTAGACAAAATGGAAGACTTTTATGAACTTCATGAGATTGATGCAGAGAACGTGGCAATGAGGCTCTTTGTACAAACATTTGTAGGTGATGTGAGGAAGTGGTTCAGAGGTTTGATGGCTGCAAGTACCACTACCTTGGCTGAACTACAAAGACAATTTTTGAACTGGTGGGAAGTGAAAAAGAATCCCCTCCAAATTCTGGCCGAATATGAAAAAATCAAACAGAATGACGGTGAGTCGGTCCAAGATTATTGTGTTAGATTTAATGCAGTCTACAATGAAATTCCAGACCATCTAAAGCCACCTGTGGGACTAGCAATGATGAAGTTTCTAGATGGTTTTAATGCTGACATGGCATACCAATTAAGAGAGAGAGAACCGGCTACAATGGAAGACATGCAGAAAATCGCGGTCAGCGTTGAGGCAAATCTGCTGTCCAAAAGAGCTAGAGTGAAAGCAGAGAAGAAAACCACTGTGAAAGAAGAATCTTCTTCAATGGATCAGCTGCTCAAAAAGGTAGAGCAGATTCTTGAAAGGGTAAAACTTGACAAGCCAGAGCCACATGTTAGGAATCCTAACTTTTGTGGTCAGCAACAGCCACAATATAGGATAAGACATAGAGATCAGCTAACTCAAGAGCAGATAGCACAACAGCTGGTACAAACACCTTTGCAGCAGAATTTTGTACATGGACGAGAGTCAGATGAGGAAGGAAATGTAATAGGTGAAGAAAACCACCTCTTTACTCCAGATGAGCTGCCTACTTACATTACCGAAGAGGAAGAATGTGCAGTGAATTCAGCTGCACACCAAGACACTGATTTTATTCTAGCTAGCGACACCATGTTGGAAGAAGAATCAGAAGAATATCAAAGGGGGTATATGAATGCTCTGTCTGCACAACAACAACGATATTCACTTAGAAATAGAGATGTGCCGGCCAAACCAATTCAGAAGAAGAAGGAGGGTGAGACAACAAAAAATGATTCATCAGCTACATAAAGAAAGGGAAAGGAGGCGGTTGTTCTGGAGAGCAGCAAATCAAAATCAGCAAAACAATCACATCAACCAACCAAATCAAAATAAAAGGAAAGGAAAGAGATCCCAATCAAAGAGGTAGAAAAAACTCCCGCTTTTAGCCTGGAGAACGAGATTTCTAAGTTAAAGGTATCCATCCCCTTGACTGAAATAATGAAGAACAACAGTTATAGAGGACAGTTTTCTAAAATGTTAAATTTGGGCCCAATGTCTGACATGGTAAATGTAGAAGATGATCAGCCTGAAATTATTTTTGGACCAACAACGAATGGTGAGTCTCCCGATAGCGATGTGCCACCCTTCTATATCAGTTTACGATTGCATGATTTTGTGTTACACAATGCCATGTTCGATTCCGGAGCTTCTCACAATCTCATTCCCAAGGCTATCATGGATAAGCTTGGTCTGGACATCACCTGGCAATATCATGATCTCTATTCATTCGATTCCAGCAGAGTAAGGTGTATAGGACTCATCAAAGACTTATTCGTGAGTTTGGATCAGCTTCCTATGAAAAATGTTTTAATGGATGTGGTGGTAGCAGATATTCCTCCAAGGTTTGGCATGCTTCCTTCCAGGTCTTGGGTAGCGAAATTGAAAGGGACACTAAATCTAGATTTCTCCTATGCAACAATCCCGGTGTTTGGACAAATGAGGAAGTTATATCGGGAACAAAAAATGAAATATATGATCACAAGCAAGGAGAAACCTATAAATCATCCTATAAATTATGTACATACAGATTTAGAGTCTTTTGTTTTGTTTTCAGATAGTTTAAATGAGATAGATAGTTAGATACTAGAAGCAGATGACATTCCGTAAATAACAGAAAATTTCAGAGAAATTTTGATGAAAGAAAGACAAGAAAAGCAAGAAAATGTTAGGCAATCAGCTAAAAGTACTGGACAACAAGCATACAAGGCACGACAAACAGATTTCCAGCACTTACAAGAGGAGGAAGAAGGCTTGTGGACCATGGATTTCGATGGAGCCATAGGGAATGATGGCGCTGGAATTGGAATTTGGGTACGCAGTCCTTTCTCCGCCCCAAACAAAGTGCCTAGCAACGTGAGAGTTTGCTCTTACAAGCTGGCCTTTGAATGTTCAAATAATGAAGCTAAGTATGAAGCTCTGATTGCTGGCCTGAAGATTCTTAGAAAGCTGAAAGCAAAGAGGATTTCGGTATATGGCGACTCCGAGTTGGTAATAAAACAGGTCAGAGGTGAGTATCAAGCAAAACATCCTAGGATGCGGGCCTATCGTAATGCAGTTTTAGACATCTTGAAGTTATTTTCAGAATACACCTTGACATGTGTGCCTCGTATACAAAATAGTATCACTGATGCTCTTGCCAAGGCAGCGAGCAGCTTGAAGATCCCCATGAACTCCAACAATAAATTTGAAATCCATGTCAAGCATCGTCCAACCATTCCAGACAATCAGCGACATTGGCAAGTGTTCCAAGATGATGAAGAGATAAAGGATTTTCTACTCAACAAAGGCAAGTTCAAAGAAACCTCAATTGATGTAGAAAACGCTGAAGGCAAAGGGAATGGTACAGATGAAGTGCAGATCAATCAAATGGACGTATTGCAGCTGAAGAATAACATCATTCCTAAAGGCTTGATACCTCTAGAGGAACTTTTTGATCAGGATGATGTAGCCCGCAAGCCAACATTGCAGCCGACAGAGAAAGGTGTAGAAGAAGTCAACATGGGTACAACTGACAATCCAAAGTTGGGTAAAATTGTCCAAAGCATTACCGTCAAAGATCAAGGATAAATACATCAGTTTGATGGCTTCATTTGCAGATGTGTTTGCTTTGGATTATTCTGATTTAAAGACCTATGATACAAATATTATTCAGCACACAATACCTATCAAGCCCAATAAAAAACCATTTAGACAAAAGATGAGAAGGATAAATCCAAAGTTGCTGCCATCTATCGAAAAGGAGGTAAATAGGTTGTACAAGTCAGGTATCATTGTGCCCATCAGATTTTCAGATTGGATATCTAACTTAGTGCCTGTACGCAAGAAGACCGGTGAGATCCGCCTATGCATTGATTTCAAAAATCTAAACAAGGTCTCATAGAAGGACAACTATCCACTGCCCAAGATGGACCATATACTTCAGCGAATAGTGGGGGCATCTCGTATGTCACTGCTTGATGGTTATGTAGGAGGTATATATCCTACATTCTCACATTCTGGCCTATGTTCCTAATACTGCTGTAAAAGATGTTTTAGTACAGACCGATCCGTAAGGGAGAAGAGGCAAATGGATTGCAACCTTGCTGGAATATGATGTGGAGATAAAGCCTACAAAGCTGGTCAAAGGACAGGGGTTGGCGAAGCTAATGGTTGAATCAAACTTGCATGCCTTGGACATAAATCGGATCACTGCCATGTCCGATGAGAATGAGGAAGGAACGTCAATTCAGGTATCCGAAATGTTTTCTTTGTCCCCATGGTATTCAGATATAATATACGTGCTGAAAAATCTATCGCCACCGCTCGACATGACTAGAAACAAAGCGAGAACACTCAAATTTAAGGCTGCTAAGTTTTGTATTTTGAATTCTGCACTGTATTGGAAAGATCCCGTTGGCATTTTGTTAAATTGTCTAGTGGAAGAGGAGACAAAGAAAGTCATGGAGGATTTCCACGGAGGAGAGTGTGGTGGTCATCTTTTTTGGAAGTCAATAGCTAACAAAATTTTGAGAGCAGGATACTACTGGCCTACCTTGTTTGTTGATGTGCATAAGATGGTCAAGCGCTGTCATAAATGTCAGATTTTCGAAGGAAAATAGAAATTACAGCCTTTGCCACTTAAGCCTATTGAAGTGAGCGCTCCTTTCCAGCAGTGGGGGTTGGATTTCATTGGGGAAATTCATCCCGCCTCTTCCGGACAGCATAGATGGATCCTTACAGCGACAGACTATTTCACAAAATGGATTGAGGCAGCCCCTACCAGACAAGCCACGAACACGGTAATAATTTCATTTCTCGAAAATAACATCTTGTCTCGCTTTGGTTGTCCAAACAAATTAATCACTGATAATGCAACAAATTTCAAATCGAAAAGGATGGTAGAATTTTGTCATAAGTATCACATAATTTTGGGTCACTCAATTGCCTATCATTCGCAAGGCAATGGATTGGCGGAGTCTTCGAATAAATCTTTGGTCAACATCATCAAGAAGCTGCTAGAAATAAATAAGAAGAGTTGGAAGAAGAGGTTGGTCCATGCGCTTTGGGCAGATCGGATCAGTCAGAAAAAGTCTATTGGTATGTCACCATTTGAGCTTGTTTATGGAGTTGACATAGTATTCCCTGCCTCTCTTGCTGCACGGTGGTCAGAATTCTTCAGGAGGCCAGTAGTGAGGAAGATCGCATGTAGAGAAGGCTGAATCAAATGATCCACTTACAGCAAACAAGAGAAGAAGTTTTCAGGAACACATCCAAGTTGCAGAAGAAGATAAAGAATATCTATGACATAAAAGCAAAAGCAGAGAAATTTCAGTTGGATGATGTGGTGCTGAAGTGGGATGTAAGGAATGAAGAGAAAGGCAAGCACGGAAAGTTCGAAAATCTGTGGAAAGGTCCGTTCAAGATTGCAGCATATAGGGGTCAGAATGCCTTTCTTCTGAAGGAAATGAATGGGGAAGATTGTCCTAGAGGGCCGATCAATGGTTGGCTACTCAAGCGGTATCACTGCTGATCTATTAACGCTGCTTCCACTGTCATTGTAAATACCATTTTTATTTCAGTTTGGTTTCAGTCTGTAAAGTTAGTTTTTGAGTTATTTCAATGTCAAGTAGAGCCAATTTCTTGGTCATTTCAGTTTTATAAATAAGTTAGAGTCCTGTGCTGTTTATCGAAATGATGACTCCATAGCTCAATGGAAAAAAGGCACTGTCTAGCTCCTCCAGAGATCTGCTGTTCTTGGCACCTCCAAGGAGCTACCATCCCCCATTGGAGCCAATGTTAGAGTCGGTCTGGTCAGCCCTCCGTCAGAGATCAAAACTCTTTGTGCATTTCAATTTTAGGTGTCCCGCTCCATTCACTCAGCTGCATTTCGCTAGGGACATGCCATGATCTGACGGAGAAAGTCATGCTAAGTCATTTTCCCTCATGTCTGGCCCCTGCTAGCTCAGGTCTTTGTCCATAATCACCGAAGCTCATGACAGTCCAGGTCTGGTTCTTTACAGGACAAAGTCATTTTTTATGTTTGGGTCTAGGAATTCATCATTTTGGTCTTTGAAAACATGTCGAGAACAAGCCATGTAGGCCAGAGGGAGGCCTTACACAGCTATGGTTCATAAAGCTTCATCATCACCTGAAGAGACTTCGACTCTTCTTCAAAACTTTGTTTTGAAGAAAAGTTAAACAAGGTCAATTATGACAATTTTTTTTCAAAAAATCACCAGTTGACTTTTCAAATGCAGTTATGATTTACATGGCCCAATGCTCTGTCGTACAGTCCCTGTAAAGAGGTGCCGAAAATTTCATCATTTGAGCCAAAATGTCAAAGGGAAAGTGAAAATCAGTGTGTCTAAAGGTCAATGAAAAAGTGCAAAACTCAACATTAGAAAAGGGGTTTTCAAAGAGACAAAAATCAAACCCATCTCCTCCAAGGCTATAAATACATGTTTTGACCCAAACCAAAAGCATTGTGCTCTTGCAAGACTTGGAGAAAGCATTTCAAAGGTGTGAAGGTGAGATTGGGGAGTTTGAGTGATTGGAGGCAGGTTTTGGGAGCGTGCGGCGCATATAACCAGGGGCGCGGCGCACTCACCGGGCGCGATGCACATGCAGCCAGCCCACCGTTGAAAGAATACACGGGTGCAGTGCACACAAGGCATGCGACGCACTGGGAATTGCATGTGGCGCACACAGTCTAGCGACCAAGAAACGGTGCCAAACCACTTCAAATTTTGTGGAAAGCTAGCAAATTGAGAGGTAAGCCCTATGACATCGCCTGCTCATCAAGTTTTTTCAAGGATATGGTGTTTGTGAAGGGGTTGAATGTCACCCAAAACGCATAATGTCACCCATGAGAAAATCACCAAGAAAAACAAAGGGCTGGGATTGTAAATTTGTGTTGATATTGCCAAGGTTTCACCCCACTCACCTATTCCCCTCACCTATCATTTTTCCCATCCTCCCTTGTCATTTTTCCTAAACCCCTACCCTAAGTCAGTACCATACCCTCCCCCTATTCCTCCACTATTTAGTTAACGAAAAATCACCATAGGACCAGCCTATTGGGCAAGCAAAGCTGTGGGAGAGGGGTGTGTGGCCGAAGAGTCAGAGAGTTAAACAATTAGGAAGAAATTTGAGGGTTTTCATAGTGCGCGGCGCACACATCAGGGAGCGTGGCACACTCATTGTGCGTGGTGCACACAGGGCCCACCCACTATGTAACTACAACACTGGCACGATGCATACCCGGCGCGCGGCACACTGGGCATAGTGCGCGACGCACAGAAATTTAAAGCCTAAAAACTATTCAATCTCCCTAAAATTTGTTGGAGGCTCATCAATTTTGAAAGGTAGGCCACCTACCTTAGTTCTCGCACTAAAATTGAAAAGGATAGCATGGTGATAGGGGTATAAATCAAGTGCAAACATTTTTATAAAGCCAACAAAAGAAGACACAAGGAAGGCATAATCCTAGGGTTTATGCTACAATGAAAAGGTTGCCTATATATTTCAAAACCTACCCCATCAACCCCATAACCAAACTATCCCCAAATCCATGATAAATCTCTCCCTTTAAACCCCTATCCCTATTTCATCATTCCCCTCCTAATACTCCCTGTTTTATTGTCCCCTTGGTGGCAGATTTTCAGGGCAACTACCAGCTTCATTGGAATTCAAGGGCAGCATAAAATTCAGGGTACAAACAGCAGTAATGGCATCAGAAGTTTCATCAGAATATGAGGAGGAGACCCACAATGACACAACTTCGGGAGAAAGGGCCCAAAGGAGACATCACCGGAGTGGCAGACATCTTAGAGACGATCCAAACACACTCACGGAGTTGCAGGCATGCCCTCTTGCTATGTCATGTTTCCAGCACTTAGCATGTTTCGAATTTTGTCAGAGGGTGGCGAATGTCAGAGTTCATCATGAGTTGGCCCGACTTTTTGCACTTCACCTACATGGAGGACAATCCATCTTGGCTTGGGTCACTTTCACATTGACACTCGAGACCATATCAGTGGCGACAGGTATACCCAACATTGGAGAGTAGTGGCATAAGAAAAAGAAGGTAGAGAGGCATCATTATGAGCCTTACATCAAAGACAGCTGTTTGAGCCAACTCATGAGAGTTTTTCCATTCAGATTTCTGAAAGATGAGTATGCCCCGCTCATGAAATTGATCATGAAGTACTTCAGTTGCGAAGGGAGGTTTTCTCGCCTCTATGCCTATCACATCAGGTTGCTCATGCATTTTACCAGGGTGCGGATGATGAACCTACCATTTTCATCTGCGGGAACATAGAGAGAATGAGGAACTTCATGCAGCACAAGACCCTTTAACATCAGCTCAACAATGTGTATCACTTTTCCCTTATCCAGATTTTGGTAGACCATCAGTTGGGATTACAGGGTATCGCTTGGGAGGACTTCATCCCCCATGACTTCTTCAGCGCTCCACATGTGGTTTCAGAGGTAGAGCATGAGGTAGGGGGCCCATCTCATCAGTATGAGCGACATGAGACTGCCACTATGCCAATATATATCACCTATCAGAAAGGCAGTAGACCCTTATTTGTAGCAGCAAAGCGAGTGTTATCTCCACCCGGGGTGGAAGGGGCCTCGCTTCTGACATCAGCACCACAGGAGCAGGGTAAGGGTAAGGAGCCAGCACAGGAGGAAGGACCATCAGGAGAGCGAGAGACTGAGTTTGTTCTCCTCCAGGATGATGAGACAGATGCTGAACCAACAAAGGAGGAGCTCACAAAGATCATCCAGGAGCAGCAGTCAGTGATTGACTCCTTGTCCCTTGACTTGGAGAGGGAAAAATGGAACATGAACTACCTGGAGCAGAGAAACAAGCAGCTGGAGGACAAGAAAATGATTATGGAGCTTCAAAACATTCGAGAGCATCGCCAAGCTGCTCAAAGGAGAAGAGTTCAACCCACATCACTGGAGCAGGTGATCAATGAAGATAGGGAGGCATATCTCGAGATCAGGAACATGCAGTTGGAGAGGCTACTGGACAAAGCTGACCAGGACGTTGCTCTATTGAGACATATGGCTTTCCGTTACAGGGTGCGAAAGATGAGTGCACAGGCCCAGATAAGGAGTTTAAAAGCAAAATTAAGGAAAGCAACAAGAAGGGAAAAACGGGCAAAAGAGAAAGATAGGCTTAGAATCTTGGCTGAGGCTTCCTTGGCTCAGCATGGCACCCCATAGAGAACTTCCAGCCCAAATTTCAAAAAATTTGGGCAAATTTTGGTCACAGGGAAATTTTTTGGGCAAAAAACAGGGATTTTCTCCCTATGCACCACGCCACTAGCGCGACGCTAAAATTCTAGGGCTCCAATGAAGAAACAACTTGCATATTTGGATTCCAAATCGAAAATTACGACTACTGGTGTCCAGGCAAGAGATTTGGGTAAGGTCTGGGTCTCCTAAAGGTAAAAAAACACCCAAAAATGGCCTCTCTGCCACTTTTTTGATACACAGAAAGCAGTCTTGGGAGAATGAATATTTGGAGGGGAAAATGAGCACCAAATTTGAAAATTCTAGTGGGGTTAGAATGTAGACAGGACATGCTTTCCAACAAGCCCACTTGGGCACATTTTGGACACCTGAAAGTGCCCCAAAGCAGGCCCCAAATTAGCATGACGCACAGAGAAAATGGCGCGGCGCATAGAGGAAAAATTGCCAATTTTCTTCCGTTTCGCGAAATTTCGGTTCGCGACTTCTCCAAGTGGGCCCAGTCATCTACACTTCGGTTTTTTGGCACCAAAGGTGGAATTTAAAGAGTTTCTTCTCCAGATTGGCTTCTATCCAAGTGGCGAAGGAAGGAAAATGGTCACCCAATGCCAAATGTCATGTTTGCAGCGATGCACCCGTAGCTGATGGTTGGCTCTCCATCTCCATTTTGTAATGATTCGAGTAACTTCCCAACCCCTGGGAATTCTATCTCTTCCTCACACATTCTATATATTTTATGCAAGTTATTTGCAAAGGGTTGGTTGGCTTGTAACTTCTGGGAGACTGTGGGAAAGAAACTTTGTTTCTTCACTGTGTATTTTTGACAGAGAATTAATGAAAGGCAACGGCTCTGTTTCATGAGATTCTTGTGGTTGTGAGTGTAGAAAATGTATTTCTTATGTGTTCATATGTATTTAGTTATGTTTCATAATTCATTTCATGCTCATTTCCAGTGAAATTTTGTGAGTGAGATTAGGTAGAATTCAATTTTAATTGCTCTGCCTGTGGGAAAATTTCATGTTTTAGTGTTCTTCTTCTGTTGAAAAGGATTCATGTAACTATGCCCTTTTCACTTTCTTCAATAATATTTTCATTCCGCGTTACCTCAAACTAAAATCGCTACATTTTCCGCCTGCCTTGCCTCGCGGAATAATCTGTGCCTTCATTTTAAATTCTCTGTTCTTTGCTGAGCGCCAGTCCCATAACATCCCAGAAGCTCAGTCATTCATAAAATTGTTTCCAGAATCCCTATTCACTTACTAGCCTAAGGTAAATATTGCATTGTAAGTCATCTCAGACCTTTTTCAATTATCTATTCACTGAGCGTGACTCAGAGAGAGCCCTCTCTTGCTCTGGTAGGGCTAGCTACCAGACTGAGCGTGGTTTGTGGTTACCCTAATTTTTACCTTCCTTCAGCCTAAGGCAGATTTAGGTGCTAACATATCATAAAAGAAAAAATATATTTCTTTCATGCCTCATGGGAGTAGAGACACTTTAGGGAAATTCTTTCCAAATACCCCTACACCATCAAACAATCAACCTTCCCTCTTCTTCAGTGACTGTAAGCTTCCCTCTCTAATTGCAGGAGAGTTAAAAGACCCCTTACGAGAAAAACCTAAAATATTTGAAGAGCCTATTGGGGAAGAAGAAGAAGATACCATTCCACACACTTACACCATGGTTGAAAACAAAAATGAGGCTGAAAACATGAATGATGGTTCTTTTCCTATCGGAGAGACAGATAGAGATTCTAGTATGAAAAACATAAGTCTCTCTTCCCTTCCTCACTTCCATGGTTTAACCTCAGAGGACCCTGATACCTTCTTGTTTGAGTTTGTTGTCATCTACAGAACCTATGATTATACCTCTGATGACCATAAGTTGAAGTTGTTCCCATCCACCCTCAAGGATGCAGCCTTGTGCTGGTTCATGGGTCTACCTAGGGATAACATCACTACCTGGGCTCAAATGCATCAATCCTTTAACAACAAGTACAAGTTCTGTTGTAGGTCCAAAGACACCAAAGATGAAATCTTTAGAATGACCCTAGAACCCAATGAATCCTTGGAGGATTATGAGGAAAGTTTCCATCTCTGTTACAAAAGGGTTAGATGCACCCTTGATCCTGAATCACTTAAGTTAGTACTTCTTAGAGGAATTAGGGAGGACATTCTGGAAACCCTAAACATGATGTCTAGGGGGGACATTAATCAACTACCCTATAATGATATCAAGACAATGTTCAAAAACAATTATAGGTCTGCTAGAAAGAAGGGTAGGGCTAGTCAAGATTTAGCCAATTCCTCTTCCTCCAACACATCTATCAAGAGTAAAATTGGAAATGTGTTGGAGGAATTTAAAAGTGAAATGATGCACACATTTTCTTTGCAAATGGATACTATTTAGATCAAGAGGAAATAAGAGGAAGCAAAGAGAGATTTAGTTATCTTTTTCCCTAAATGCACTAGGAGGAACCTCAAAAATGAATGTCCACTAAATATTATAGAGGTATGCTGAGTATGTGAGGAAAAAAATTCCATATATAAGTGCCCTTTTGTGCCTGGATTGAAGGTTGTATACCAAGGGGCTGAAGGTGGGGTTGAACAACTCTGTTATATCAACTAAGGGATGCCTCAAGGACCTAGGCCATACCAGCAAGGAATGTAGGGTGCATCCTATTCCTACTACCATCCAAATCAGAATACATCCATGCCCCCTTGGTGTTCTCCTATTTACCTTTCATGGTCCAGACCTTCTCCTTAGTCTTATGCACCTCAGTATCCTTCCCAACCTGCCAATCAATCATTTTAGCCATATGTTTCTCCACATCCCCAGTGGAATACCTCATCACAAGGTTGGAGGATTCAATTCAACCAACCTCCTGATTTACTGCCTCCACCTCCATCTCAACCACAACTAATTCATCCTTCTCCACCAAAGAAACCTCAGATGCTTGCTCAACCAAATCTGAACCCGAACAACAAGTAGGAAAAACAGGTCTATAGGGGGGAGAAATCTTACCCTGCCTATGCTGTGGAGATTCAACAAATTCACCTCAGGTCTGGAAAAGTGCTACCAGATAACCAAACTCCATCTCCACCTACGGATCTTGAATATGAAGATGAAGAGAGTGTTCCTAAAGCCAAACCACCTCATTTCCTTGAAAGATTGATCCATCCCAGTCAGAACACCCCAGAAGAGACTGAACTTCTAAGAGAACTGAAAAATTTGTGTGTGAAAATCCCACTCCTCCAAGCTATCAAGGATGATCCCATATACAATAAAATTATAAAGGAGAAATTATTGAAACATCCTAGGAGGAGAAAGAAAGACACCCCTACCATCAATGTCATTGGTCAATTGTCTGACCTAATACTGGGGAGAGTAATTTTCCCAAAGTATCTAAACACTGGAAGTCCTATTGTAGATTTGCACATTGATGGCATCATTGTCCCTCACAACTTGATTTCATGTCTAAGGATACCATGATCAAACTGAATCACCAAGGATCCTTAAGAAATACCACAACAATACTGCAACTTGCAGATAGGTCCATAGTAGCTCTCGAGGGAGTTGTTGAGGATGTGATGGTCTTTATTGATTACTGGGAGTATCCTGCTGACTTCTTAGTTCGCTAGCCCAAGACCAAATTCAATGGTTATCCTCTCATCCTTAGAAGACCATGGCTAGCCGCTGTTGATGCTTACATAAGTTGCAGAGCTGGGAACATGGCCATTAAGAATGGGCATTTGTCCAAACAGTTGGTCTTGTACCCTCCTACTCAACCATCCCTAGAGCATGACCTACCCTTATTGTTGGAAGAGGAAGATGAAGATGAAGTATATCACACCACATGCTATCCAATATGTACCCTAGATGATATTATAGGAGGGGGGAAACCTGATGAAGATGACCTCATTGATCAAATCCTCCAGACCCATCCCCCCAACACCATGCCTCTTGATGAGCCGGTCAAGGAATCCGAAGATAACCCTTGGACTGATTTATGCCTAGTTGACCCTAGTCATGCTCTTGTCAAAATGGTAGAATTTGGTCCATCTAAAGCATTGAAAATCAACCCCTCTCTCTCAACCAATCGAGAAGAGAAGTTGTGCAACATGCTAAGAGAGCACTTGGATGCTTTTGCCTGGAGCTATAAGGAAATGAAGGGAGTGCATCCTTTGGTGTGTACTCACCACATATACATTAAGGAAGGATGCAAACCAGTGTGCCAACCTTAGAGGAGAATGAACCCAACCCTCAAAGACATAATGAAGGAAGAGTTGCAGAAATTGTTGGATGCAAGGTTGATTTACCCCATCTCAGATAGTGAGTGGGTGCCCCCTCTAGTTTTGGTCCCAAAAAAGAATGGAAAGTGGAGGATCTGTGTGGATCAAAGAGAGCTAAAAAAAGGCACTAAGAAAGACCATTTTCCTCTACCTTTCATTGATCAAGTCTTGGATGGTCTTGCAGGGAATAATTTCTTCTCTTTCTTGGCTGGATTCAGTGGTTATAATAAATCCAGATCAACCTAGAGGACCAAGATAAAACCACCTTCACTTGTCCTTGGGGTACCTTTTCTTATAGGGTCCTTCCTTTTGGATTTTTTAATGCCCCTTCCACTTTTCAAAGGGAAATTTTGAGCATCTTTGCTGAGTTAGTCCATGACTCTATAGAAATCTATATGGATGATTTCACTTCCTATGGGTGTGACTTCTTGGAGGCTCTCTCTAACTTGGGGAAAGTATTAAATAAGTGCATTGAAATGAACCTATCACTCAGTTTGGAGAACTATGAATTATTGATGAATGTAGGGATTGTTTTGGGTCATTCAATATCCTAGGAAGGAATACAAGTGGACCCAAATAAAATTGCCATCATGAAAAGGGTCCCCACTCCTTAAAAGTAGAGGGATGTTAGGAGTTTCTTGGGCTTAGCTGGATACTATAGGAGATTTATCAAAGACTTCAAAAAAGTAGCCTCACCATTGTTTGGAGTACTAGCCAAAGACTCTCAATTTTGTTGGTTAGCTAGTTGCCAAGAGTCGCTAGAAATATTGAAGGATAAGTTGACTACTGCATCCATACTTAGAGGCCCAAATTGGGTGCTTCCTTTCCCCATCCATGCTGATGCATTTGACAAAGATGTAGGAGAATCTCTAGGATAGATAGATGAAAAGTTGCCTTATGCCACTTAATTCATTAGCAAAAATATGTCTAAGATTGTACTGAACTACACTGTGACTGAGAAGGAACTCCTAGTTGTTGTCCATTCCTTGAATAAATTCAAACACTACATCAGTAGTTATCAAAACTTTGTGCAAACTGACCATGCTGCGATCAAGTACTTAATGAACAAGCCTAATGTGAATGTTAGAATTATTAGATGGTAGCTTTTATTACAGCAGTTTGATTTAACCATCCTTGATAAGCCAAGTAAAGAAAATGTAGTTGCAGGCTTTTATCTAGGCTTGCTTTGCCTCCAGGTGAAGAAGGGATGGTTGATGACTAGCTACCAGATGAACACCTATTTTCTATTTCAATTCTCTCTTAATGGTTTGCTGACATAGCCAACTACCTAGTTGCTGCAAATTTCCCTCTAAATCTGTCATCCAGGGAGAAGAGCAAGATTGTAAGGAAGATGACCCATTCACTTGGATTGGGGGAAATCTCTTCACATTGAGCCTAGATCAAGTCTTGAGGAAATGTGTCAGGGAAGAGGAATTCTTTGACATACTCTTAGCCTGTCATGATGGGCCTTGTGGAGGTCACTTTGTTGCCAAGAGGACAACTTTCAAGGTACTGCAAGCTGGCTACTATTTTCCCACTCTCCACCAAGATGCAAGAAGGTACACCAGTTGATGTGATTAGTGCCATAGGATGGGGAAAACTACTCCAAAGGATGAAATTCCCTTGCAACCTCAGGTGGCTTTAGAGCCATTTGACAAGTGGGGCATGGATTTCATTAGGCCAATTGATCCACCATCAGGGAAGAAAAGTACATAATTGTATGCAATGATTATTTGACAAAGTGGGCTGAGACCAAGGCTATCAAGGTAGAAATAGAGGAGAAAGTGGCTGAGTTCTTGAGGGAAAATGTGTTTTACAAATTTGGGTACCCTAGAGAGCTAGTCATCGATCAAGGAGCTCAATTCACATCAAATTTGATCGAAATTTTGTTAATACAACATGGGATAAATCACAAAGCATCTACTGCTTATCATCCTCAGGCTAATGGACATGTAAAAGTCACGAACAGGGCATTAGAAGGCATCCTAACCAAGGTTGTGAACAACAACATAAAGGATTGGTCAGGCACACTAGTGGAGGCCGCTTGGGCCTACAATACAACTTGGAAGACAACTACTAGTTTCACTCCTTATGACTTGGTATATGGAAAAATGGCTCCTCTCCATTGAGTTTGAATACAACACCTTGAGAATGGAAATAGAGTTGGATTTGGATGTTACAAAGGCACAACAAGAGAGGGTGCTGCCATTGAATGGCCTACATGAATTCAAGATGTAGGCCCTCCTACACAC
Organism: Pinus tabuliformis; assembly: GCA_031772625.1. NCBI lineage: Eukaryota > Viridiplantae > Streptophyta > Pinopsida > Pinales > Pinaceae > Pinus > Pinus tabuliformis. The sequence continues at coordinate 268,893,710 of CM062812.1, forward strand.
TGAAGTTATCCAAGTACAGAGGAAGGTTTGGCACGAAAAGAACATCAAGTACAAGGTCTTTCAAGAAGGGGATTGGGCTTTGCTATATGACTCTAGGTTCAAGGAATTCAAAGGAAAATTGATGACAAGGTGGTTAGGTCCATACTTGATAGAGAAGTACGATGATAATGGAGCTATTCAAATTAGGACCATTGATGAGGAAGGTATTCCCTTGATTGTCAATGGATACAGGTTGAAGGCTTACAAAATACCTTTGTCCAGGGAAGAGTTCATCAACACCATTAGTAAGGAGGTAAATGTGATTTGAAGTGTCCTAGATTCCAAGTCACATAATTTTTGAAAACTATTTTTATTTTTGAAAAAAAAGAGAAAAAAAAAAAGAAAAAACGCAATAAGAGACCTGGATGAAAAACTCCATGAGGCATCTGAGGCCAACTCTAGGGTTGAAAATGTCCTTAAGGCAACCCAGGAGTGAAAAAAGAGAAGAAAGAGAAATAAAAATCCCTAGGTGAAAACCTCCCTTGAGGCGCCCAGGGTACGCAGGTAGGTTAAAAATCTCTCCTGAGGCAGCTTGTGTGTCCCTCAAAAAAAGGAGAAGAAAAAGAAAAAAAAAACAACAAAAAATCCCATGACAGGGAACTCCAACATGTCCACTAATAAATTCTGTCATTTTGTAGGTTTTTGAAGACAGTGGAAATTGCAGAGCTATAGGGACAACATGCTCAGCTTCATTCCATTTATCCCTCCATCCACTCCATCATAACCATGTCAACCATGTCCCTACCACTAATATCCATTATCGGGCCTAAAAAATCAGTTTTTTTTAGCATTTTCTGGTGTGCTATAGGAAGATCATGTAACACTATAGGATGTCCTGAAATGCCATAGGAAAGGGGGAACCAATAAGAAAATCACCTTTCTCGCCTATTCTAGGTTGATTAGGAATCCTACAAAATTCATCAAACTACTCATCTGTCACCCATGCACCCCTGATTCAAATAATCATAAAAAACTATATTTATCTCCGTCTCAGTAAAAAAAAAGCATAGGAAAATGTCAAAAAATTATAATAAACAAAACAGGGAGACATGTCCTCCATTGCCACAACCTTCACCACCCCATCATAGCTCTTTTATCATCCTCCAACCCCTACACCACTTTCAACCATCCCTCTGAAGAAAAAAACCTTGAAAAGGAAAAAAAAGGGTTGTTATAGGATTTCCTATAGCAATTACAGGATCGACTGTAGCAGCTTGTGCCACTGTTGCAAATAGCTTGAAGCTTAGTTTTTCTGCCCAACCAGAGTAAGGAAGAGTACCATCATCCATGGGCACCTTGTTCTTCCTAGCAAGACTCCACAACAACAACAACAAGAAAAGGATATCAAGCACCTACACACATGAACAAGACAAGCAGTCAGCTATATATGAGCCAAAAGACAAACACAAAAAGAGAACAAGGAAGTACTTCCTTGAGAAGAAGCACATAAGTCAACTACTCCAACATGCACCAATAAAAAAAGGTAGGCTCAGGTATGGTAACTTACTCAAATTTTCCCTAGGTACGATATGATGAAAAATGTCGAAGAAAGGTCATTTTTATAAGCTTGAGGTGGCTAGTTAACTTGGCCACCCTCATCTCATGATCAAAAAGTGATCTTTCAGTCAACAAGCCACATAAGGATGTCACTGATAGGCCTCTAAACATAAATTAAGGCCCATGCCTCTAAATTAAACAATAACTTAAGGCCTATGACCATCCTTCAGCACTTTAAACCTCTCTTTTTGCATTAGATAATTTATTTTTAACTTTAATATATTCATTAGGAAGGTTTATGAATAATTAAATATTTGTGCCTAATATTATTTATTTTTGTGGAATATTATGAGAATATTGGGCAGATTATGAAGAGTTGGAGGAGGAGATAATTTAGGGACTTGTTACATAATACTGGAGGATCAATAATAAATAATAAGTCAACAAGATATTATGGAATTATGGCACAACTTGTGGAACTCCAGTGATTGAGAAAATCTAGGAATGTGTTCCACTAATCAAGGGAGCAGATCCAATAATCAAGGGATTTCAGTGGGGAAAGCTTCCTCCATTCATGGGAATGATTCTTAATCATTTTGTATAAGTACCAAGTCGAATTTGCCTCTAGGTAATGATTGAGAAAATATAGGAATGTGTTCCTTGCCATTTAATGCAAATTCCTAGTATTGGGGACTAGATCCACTAATCAAGGGATTTTAGTGGGGAAAGCTTCCTCCATTCATGGGGAATGATTCCTAATCATTTTTTATAAGTACCAAGTCGAATTTTCCTCTAGGGGGAGATTTTCATTAGCGCTATTATGTAGAGAGCTTGAATTTTTGTAGCTCCATTGCATTTTCTTGCAGGGATGTAATTCCATTGATGAAAATAATGAAGATTGGTGTCATGTTCAACTTTTAAATCTTGTTCTCCTCCATAGGTCTCTGAGTTTCCTTGGGCTTGGCCATCCCAGGAGCCTCAAAACCCTTTTTTATGATTTTCTTTCCTTCTTTTCGTTGCTTATTCACATGCATCTCTAGTTTTTATGTCTTTCTATTTCTGCATTTAGGATTAATAATTTCTTGTTGTGGGATTGAGTTAAATGGTCGATGTAAGTTCTTTTGCAGGATCACAAGCATTATTTCATCCTTGGAAAATCTTTGGAAGTCCATAATAATCATTGAGTTTCTTGGATTAGTCTTCTCATTCCCAAATCTAGATTGCTGAACTTCCTTTTTAATAAAGAACAATGAATTTATGCTATTTTTTAGAGCATGCTAACGAGCTTCAATCGAATTTATTCCACTTGAATTATATTAAAAAAACATTCTAGTTCATAACAAAAACTACCCCATTTCATTTGCACTTGATTTGGTTATTCATTTCTTATATTCGCTTGCTCACTAGTTCTCAACTTTCTAGATTGTCGACTAGTAATTTTTATTTTTATTTTTTTGCATGGGTTAACATAGGTATTTTTGAGTGATTCCACTTGGAATAGGGACCTAAGAAATCCTAGTTAATAAAAAAATTTGTCCCATCCAATTTGGATTTGATTTTCTTGGTCATTAAACCCTCACCAGTTTCATCATTTCACAAGGAAGCTTCTCCAAGATTTTTGAGCGAATCCATCCATCTCCTGACTTTGGTTTTGAGTTCTGAGTGATCCTAGGAATTTTCCCACTCCATTCCACCCATAAAACACTTTTCCTATGCCTTCCATCACCTCCAACACCTCACATTTTTCTCTCGGCTGTATCCTGTAGGTTTCCTGTAATTCCTATAAGATCATCCTGTAGGTTTCTAGTACATCCTGTAGGTTTTCCTGAAACGGCATGTTTTGAGGCTGAATTGATGGAAAACCTCTAGGAAGTCACCAAAATCCTCCCAAGGGTCTCCCACACCATCCAACCATCTCCTAACCCTTCCATCCAACCTCCAACATCCTTAATTCACCTTCCACATCACCAAAAGACATTAGTTTGCATACTTGATTTTGCATGAAAAAAACAAAAAGACAAAAACAGATTTATTTCAGTCCCTTTACTTGCACATTAGTGATGTTTGATGCTTCTTACTTCCATTCTTAGATAGTAGCATTTGGTTCATGATAATTTAGCGTTATTGCAAAGCATAGTTTCTTGGCAGTTAATTAGGACATGGTGTGATTTAGCATTGAATTTCTGTCTCTTTCCTTGTACTTTCTTTCTTGCAATAGGTTAAGGTTCCATTTCAAACATTTCATTTTCTGCAATTCGTTTAGGATTTGACTTCAGTACATGCACTCCATTACATCATGACAACAAAGGAAGGACACATTGTATGCCACACATATAGTGCCGACACCTCTTAAGTTTGTACGAACCTCGGGTTGATAATTAAAGTCGGTAGCCTTGGGAGTTGCAACATTTTGTTGCAATACCGAGGCTCATCAATCACATCAGAGGGAATCGGTTAGAAAAGTGTTCAAATTAGTTAAGAAGGATTGGGTGATGATTACAAGGAGTAAGTGAATGATGACCAATCGTGGGCCAATGGGTCAAATTAGGAAATCTCGTACCCCTGCCAACCAACACAATGCTCTTAGTCCTGACCATAAATAACATAAAACCTAAAACTTTCATGCATCTTTTCACTGATTTCGAAATCAAGGAGATAGGGACCAACTTGGAAAACCATCAAAAAATTTGAACCTTGCTTTGGCCATCTTGTAGGAAACAACTACAGGAATCATAGAAGGCTACAGGAAGCTACAGGAAGTCTGCAAGGGCATGCCTAGGATCAACTTGGTCCTCAATTGTCATAATCCTAAGCATTATAGTGAGAAATAAGTAGCCTATCTCTCTTCCGTTCATGGTTTTCATAACTGATATATTCTGCACTATCTTAGTAATTACAGTCAGCTTGGGAATTAAAAAGGGTTTAGGGCTATAACGGTAAAAGAAAAGTTGTGGCTATAAGGAGTTGTAGTAGTTGCAGTTATCCACTAAGAAGTTTTAGCTCCCAACTACCCTAAAATTCATACTGAAACTATCTTACAAAACCTCCTGTACTTAGCTGAAACCAAAGAAGCAAATTGGAGGGGGATTCAATAGAAGAGAGCCCACAGATACATCAAGAATTCACCTCCATTCCCCTGTGGTAGACATATTTAGGAGGCCTCACTGGTTAGGTTTCTTTGAGTTTCTCAAGGGGTACGATGATGATATAACTTATGAGTTTATCATGGCACTAAACCCTCAAGAAAGAATGAATACTACCACTGTGGTAAGAGGGTTGTCCATTATCACCAATCCTAAGTTAATCATTAGAGTGATGACACTTCCTCTAGTGGTCAAACGGAGAAGGGAAGACAGGGCCAACAACTCCTTTAATAAGAAAAATTTCTTCACCAATGATGAGAGTCAAATTGAAGACAAAAATGGGGTCAGAAGGGAGAGTATTCTGTATCTCTGTGATGAGGTAGCCTACCACATCCTTAAATACATTTCTTGTGAAGGTAGATTGAGTGTAGTCTATGGCTACCAGTTCAAGTTGCTCCATGAATTGAGATTTCTAACCAGGTTTCCCATAGCCCAAAGATTAAGTGTGCTCTATTTTCTCCTACAATAAATCATAGACATGAGCTAGAAGGTGAAAGAGGGAAAGAAATAATAGGTATCACACCATGTTCTCATCAAGCTGATACTAGAGGATGCTTTGAGTAGATCAAGAGTCCCTATCCTTTGGTCCACATTCAGAGATATGGATAGAGAAGCATTCCTAGAGACCCAAGTCCTTGCACTTGGTGAGAACCCAACTTCAAGTGAAGAATAAGGAGAAGAATAAGAAGGAGAAGAAGAAGGAGAAGAAGAAAGAGAAAAATAAGGAGAAAAGGAAGAAGAAAAGGCAGAGACAAACAAAACAGAGGAAGAAAAAAGGAAGAAGAAAATGGAGAAGAAGAGGAGGAGAAGTAGAAAGAGACTAACCTTGAGAATACAATTACACTTGAAGAGGAGGAGACATCCCCAGATCAGGGAAGGTTTTCTCCTGAACCCACTAAAAAGGAGGCAACTGTTGCCTTAGTGTCTTTGAGCACACTCATCAAATCCACAAAGAAAAGGAAGAGACAAACTCCCGACTATTTCAAAACAAGAAGAAGCACTAGGATTAATCAGGGGAAGCCACAAACCCCCACAAAAATCCATATTGTAATTGAATAATAACCAAGTAAATAGGAGGAGCTAGAATCCATGGGGATGAAGGTTGATAAAGTCACATCATCAGGAGAAACCCCAAAGGCTCCCATTACCTATGTCAGGAAGCTTGTCACTAGGTCAACCTCAACCAAGCAACCCAAGGCACCTGTAACACTCCAACAGAAATGAAAAGGCCTGCTGTAGGATTCCAAAATGGTGCTACAGGAAACACTGGCAGTGCTATAGGAAAGGCAGAAAGTGCTACAAGAAGAGCAGCAGGGGCAAAAAGGAGGCAAAGAAGAAACACCACAAGCACAGGAGGGGGTAGATTCTCCAAAGATAGTTGATGGATATTTTACATAGCTACAGGATCCTAGTCCATAACCCAACTTGAGCTCCTACTACAATTTCATTGAAGGAGGCAGAGTGATCCCACAGAAATTTGCAATCCCTCTCTTCTTTGAACTTGAAAAAGAAAGAGGAAGGACACATCGATGGATGCAAATTGCTAAATCAAAGAAAGTAGAAGATGTGGGCCTTATGGAAGAAAAAATCCTAGAGATGGGCAAGGAGTTGAGTGAATTGAGAGATAGAGAATACACCATGAAAAGAAAAATGTAGGCAGAAAATACATGGCTGAGGAGGAAATTGCAAGAAAAGGAGACCCAATTTGCCACCATGGAAAGCGTCTCCATGGACGCACTTCAATGCAGAATGCCATCGAAATCCTATGCAGTTTACCTCAAAGACCAATGGATGCAATTCCAAATTAAGACATTGGCACAACAAGGGACCATGCCATTCCAGGATTACAGGTAGTTCATTGATTGGTGTGACAAGAGTACCCTTGAGGACAATGCCAAGGTATCTAAATTCTACCTGCACAACCTTTCCTTAACAGACATGAATGTTTGGTACCCCAATTCAAAGTTGGGAGAATTGCAACTGATGGCCCTTGCATCACGGATGAGTCATGAGGAAGCCCAAGCTCAGGAAGTGAAGAGAATAAAAGAAAAAGAGGAAAAGGAACCCCTCTACATTAGGGAAGAGAAAATAAATTCAAGTGCTATAATCAATAACCACAACATCATTTCCAATGATGCTCAAATTGCACCAAGATACCTGGCTACCCAAGAACAGCCATCTCCCATTTTGAGGACACTCTAAGACTATTGGGGACTGAGAGCCAACAACCATTCCAGAGGAGATGGAAAAACCTGCCACACAGTCTCAAGATCAGGGAGTATCACTCTCCTGAGAGATTGAGGAATGCATTAGAGAGAACACCAATGGCAGCCAAGCCAGTGCCATTCAAAGAAGAGTTATTCTCAAGTTAGGGAACCTAGTATCCCTATTTTCTAGGGAGCTGTTGGCAGCTCCAGTTTTGTATAAATAAGCAAGCTGAGGGACTCATTAGGATTCAAAGTTTTATTGTAGTCAAGAATCCATTAAGCTGAAGCACATTTGACTATTATTATTATGATGTATTTGACATTTTTATGATAATGAGAAATTTTGTTTTGATCCAGCATTGAGTTGACTTAGAGGGTTGAAGCTCTTGGGTTAGGGCCCAACCCTAGCTGTTACAGATCCATTTGGGCACATCAAATCCCAACATTCAGATTAGTGTTTTAGGGCTCATCAAACCCTAAATTCAATTGTTTCATGCCCTAAACAAGTCAACCCTTTGAATGACTCCTTGCTAGACAGTTTCATGACTTGAAGACATCCAGAAATTGCCTCTAGAGGGACTAGCATAGGTAAGCCCTTATGAATGTACGCTACAGAGCAGTTAAGTCCACTGCTAGGGTGCTCTGCAGAGCACTTAGGCTTCCTTTAACCCACGGTGGGTGAGAATGAGCGAAATTCACATAGGGTTTTGGGAATATTATTATCTTTTGGAGTCATCTAGAAGTTTCCCTGTCTTATCAACTCCTATGAGCTCGAAAATGGATGAGGAATGAGTTAAGGAGAATCCTATCCTCTCATCCCTTCCTCCATGGAACTAATTCTAAGTATGGAAGGCCATTCAATGTTACCATTAATGATAAAACCTCCTTCATCTTCCTATAAATTGACCACTCATCTAAGTGATAAGGGGTTGGATTATATTGAATTGTAAGGAGATAATGCTACTATGAGATTTAACTTTGGAGCAAATGATGTGATGCCACAAGCTTGCCTTCCTTTTGATGTGATGTGGATGGGATCCAAGCTGGATGAATGATTTTGAATCAGACACTAATGGTTGTAATTCCTTCTTCTATCTAATAAAGTGTTTGAACCTTTTTCCATATGTTGTGTTCTTTCATAATGCTTATATGTATGAATTACTTCTGATTCCTTTCATTTATATTCAATGGATCATATGATTTGATCGGTTTTTGTCTTCTATTGTGTTTACAAGGTACTTCTCAAGTGGATTAAGTATAGGAAGGAGCGATGAAATTGATACAAGGGAGACGAGACGAAAGTGGGACTACATGTAGGCCTTCTATCTTCTTATCTTATCTGTTGTTTATAGGAAAAGTCTAAAACACTTTAAACTATTGTTCTAGGCACAACTACTTGTCTAGTGAATTAGTGTTTATCCGTAGATGCTAAATTCTCCAAAAAAAATTGGCGACTCCGCTGGGGAAGAATCCTCTTTCCTAGTAGCTTATCCACCTCCTAAGACATCCTTGTAGACTTCATTTGTGTTCATCGATTGTAATTCAGCTGTTTACATTGCAAAATTGGTCAAAACTGTGTCAAATTGCCTCTTGAAATGGCTCACTGTCACCAACGTAGGCTTGTGAGGGACACAGTGCACTACAGAGCATCCCTAGCTTAGGGACAGTGCTATGAAGTGCACTATCTCCCACTCTGGGTTGTGCTGATCCTCCTAGGATCCGTTTCCCACCTTTGGAAAGAGTTTTTTGCCAAATTTTCTCTATTTGACTATTTGCTGATTTATTAATGAATGTTATGTCTCAGAAAATGTGTTTTAATCTCCTGGTCTAGCCCAACTTTGATAGGATTGATTAATGTTTCTTCATGTTTTCTTTGTCATTATCGATCAATAGTCAATGTTAGGATATAATTGATTAATATTCATTCGAAAGAAAGTGTCGTAAAGTCTTCTCTTACTTCGAATTTGCACTGTCATAAAAGTCTTCATTCATATGAAAGGTTGATTGATTGTATGTGCATATTTGGTTTTTGTTCATATTCACATTAAGGGAATCGAAAAGAAATACATGCATGTTGTATTGAAAAAGTTTATGTGTGTTGATAGGAATAGTGTAGGGAAATTGCATTTAGATTGTGATCTTTGCTCTTTGATCAAAAGAAATCTGATTGCTCTATCCCTAAGTAGCTAGGATTTTCATCGTTAAATTGAATGGAAAGAATGCTTAATATGATAGTTGCATTCCTAGGCATTTCAGAATACATCACGTGGTGAACTTGAAAGGCAAATTCCTAAGCAAGATCAACTTAAAATAAACATCAATTTACCTAATGGAGAATTGTCATTAATGAGAACATTTAGTGGTTCTAGGCTAGAGATGTGTTCCAGCGTCGTAAAACAAATCAGCTGTCGCTAACTTGTCTGCAATACATCCCGAGTGTGATACCTCATTCCACGTACGTAAGTATATTGTAGCTCATCCATGTATCTTCGGTATATAGGGTAGTGTTACAGTACGTAGAGTATATGGGAATGCTCTCACTGTGCGGTTTTGCATTAAACAGCGCTTATACAGATTGGGCTTCCATGTACCTTCGGGTATATATGGGACGCCAATTCTAGGTTGCTATCCATCCTTAAGTAACCGAGTCGGCCGCCTTGTAAACTGTGATACACCGAACACAACATTTAGGGAGATTTCCTTCCCGTACTTCTTGGTTCGCCAGGAGGTATTCTGCAGTTCACAGTTGCTTGGTAAACCTTTTTCCTAGTATATCCCTTTTTGTTTATTTATTTTTTGATAATAAAATTAATCAGAAATTTTGGAGGAACATCAACCCCTACCCCGTTGTTCATGAAGAACAACAAGCAAACCACCTTTGCCTCCCAAAGCGACACCAATTCGGACAAAGTGGTCTTGCTTAACTGAGTCTAGTACATCAAGAACCCCTAGTACTTCATTTGAATTACCTGAATCATCTATTTTGGTAAGTACTGAGACTCCAGTTACTCCAACTATTTCTAGGCCATATGTTTCTAAATAAGAAGTTTCAAAATTACCTAAGGACATTAGCACTGATCCTAGTGAAATAGTTGGTGAGCCACAGTATTGCAGCAATAATGCTGCAACTCCTGGAACTCCCTTCTTTAATTTTATCAACCCGGTAGTTCGTAACAAACTTGGAAGCGACGGTGCTGTATGCACAAGTACTAGCTCTTGCCGCAGCTGTCACTTGGTCAGCTTGCACAAGTCCACTAGGAGCTTAGGCCAACTTCTATGAGCTCTTAGAAGAAGTTTTTTAATTGATGGATGAAAGATAACTCAAAGGAAACTAATCTATTTGCGAAGAGAGATTGAAAAACTGAAGGAAAACACAAACCCTAGCAAACCTTAATTCTACCAGCTAGTCCTACTGATGCAAAGGAGAGAATGCAAACTACTGAAAGAGATGTCGTTATTTCTATGAAGGTAAAATACATGTGTCTAGACTACCTCTATATGAAGAAAACATCTTTTTGTATTTTTGATTAAGTTGTCAGTTTCATCATGCATATGCTTTTAACTGGATTTTTACTGTGTAGGGGTGGATCAAGGAGGAGAAATGCTTGGAAGAGGTCGGGAAGGTTCAGAGAGGGTCTAAGGAGTCCCAAACACCCTTCAGAGAGTTTCACAAAGTTTGGCTATCAAGAAACCTCATTTGTGAGCTTCTACAGGAAGTCTGCAGGGGTTCTATAGGATGTTCAGGAATTTCTACAGGATGTTCAGAAATTTCTACAGGATGTTTAAAAATTGGATTTTGGAGGATGGGTGAGTGAGGGAAGATGCATGAATGGATAGGGAGGTAGGATAGGTGTTATAGACATTTTTGTGCCTTACAGCATGAAGCATGAAATGTCGATAATCTGAGGGATCCAAAGTCCCTAAACATGTTGTTCCTACCCCTAGAGGAACAAGGTCAGCAAACCACAGCACTGAGAATCGGTTCTCCACCTGAAAACACTCAAAAACAAGCTATTTCTGGATCATGTCAGCTGCTCCACTGAGCATCTGCGCTGAATGTCAACTGCTCCACTCTGTACCTGCGCTGAATGTCAAAAGCAATGAAGGCTACCTGCGCTGGGCGAGATTGGCCAAGTGGCACAGTCATTCTGCAAGGTGTCAAATGCCCAGGAAGCTTCCAAAATGACACTTGGATCTCGGAATTCGCCTTGTGATGAGTAAGAGGATCTAGATCTCCAAGTGGAAGCAAGAAACTCCAAGTGGACTCAAGAACTGAAGTATAACTGAAGTGGGAGAGGACACTAGTCAGCTTCATGCCAGCCTCAAGCTGACTCATCCTTTCTCCAAAACTCCTATATATAGAGCTCTCTCATGAGGTCTGAGGGGGCTGGAATCTTGTGAAAGTAAGGAAGTGCTGTTGGTTTGTGCATAGAACTATTGGGTGATTGCTTTGAAGGAGGTGAAGAGGAGATTTCTTTCTGCTGGGAGGTGTTGCTGGATTGGGCCTCTTATGGTTGTAACATTCTCAGAACTTTACTTCTTCCATTAATAAAGCATTTGAGGTTCTTCTATATGCATGTGTCTTAATGGTGTATTGATGCTTGTATATTTGATTTATTCTAATCCTTGAATCAGTTATGGATGTATGCTTCTTGTAGTTTCCCTTTCTTGTGCTTTTGCAGGATCTTTGTGTAGCTGGGCCAGTGAAAGAGCAAGGAGCTGGGAGCAAGCAGCAAAGAGGGAAGATTGGATCAACCATTAGCAGAAGACAACGGTTAGTGGATCCCTTTCTCCTCTCTCTTACATCTCATAAAGAAGTAATCTTGAATAGCTTTGCATTCAGTTGTTGCTGAGGTACTATCACCCTTAGAGTGGGATAGGGTCATTCCGTATTGGATACTTTTCCCAACAACAAATTGGTGACTCCGCTGGGGATCGTATCTTGTTGGTTGTTTGTGTTTTTGCTATTCATTTCATAAACAAAGGGAGTACCGAATCGAACTGCATTTGGATCTTTCAAATGCAAAGTAGAGGGCAGCTACTCTAGCTCAGTTTCTGGGCAAGTTTATGATTTGAAGAGCTGATCCACAAGGACTCTAATAAGCTCTTAGTGATAGCTTTTCATCCTCCTTGTCATCCCTTAGTGTGTACTTGACTGATAGCTTCTGATTTGGCCAAAAACTGTGAATTTTTGAGAAATCTGTGACCCGGAAACTGAGAAAAACGAAAGTTTCGTTCTTCAATGCAGGCTGTGTGAAGGCTGTCTGCATTTCAGCGCAGTTCCCGAAGGGGCTACCTGCGCTGAATGTCAAACTGACAGTGTACTACCTGCGTTGAACCAGTCTTGCCTTGTGCTACTGGGGTTTCCTGTTGTTTCTTGCCCTGTTTTCACCCTTGTTTTTGCAGCCTGTTACCAGTCAATGTACCTATCTGAAACCAACTTTCCTTGCCACTATTCCGCGTCGTTTGTATAAAGAAACTGTATTTGTTCTTTGTGTATTTCTTACATCATTTGCAGTTTCCCATAACGAAAGTGAACTAGTCTTGCTGTGGCCTCTTAGATCTAGACCTGTGATAAAGTGTCGTTTTGATCTTAAGAGTTAGTTTGTTTGCTGTTCATAGCTGATTGAGCTTTCGCTTTCGTCATATGGTTTGAATTTATATATTTCTAGTGTTGAAACAAGTAAATCTTAAGGTGTCTTTTGATTTTGGACAAGCTTGTTTGCTTTCACTTGAAATTGAATTCAAAGTTATACAACAACTTTCTTTTTGTATTACATCAACATTAAGGAAGAGAAAAGAAATACCTGCATTTTGCATTTTGCATTTGATAAGTTTGCTTGTTGATTTAGGAAAAAGTGCATTAGTGAGTGCTCTTTGATCTGCGTGAAAAGATGATGTCTTTCTTTTCCCTCAGTAGTTAAGATTTTCATAAGTCGAAAAGATTGAAAAAGCTTGCTTCTCATCTTAGACTGCATTTAGGAATTTGTATCAAACATCTCGTGGTGAACCTTGAAAGGCAAACTTTAAAAAGATCAACTTAAAATATACTGAATGAACCTAACAACGCTTTGAAACATAACGCAAACACATAGAGGTCTAAGCTAGAGACGTGTTCCAGCGTCGTTAAACGTAGTGACTGTCGATCTCGAAGAAGGTGGGTGATTCCTCCTGAGAGTCGGTGGCACTAATACGGACTTGTGCTCCCATGTACCGTCGCGTATATATTGGGAGACCCCTATAGGCATATATCTTTTATCCATAGGAAGCCGTGTCGGCCGCCCTACTGATCGCAATGCAGTGAACACAGCATTCACGAAGATCGACCACCCGTACCGTAAAACGTATTCTGTGGTTTTGTGAAAAGTTTGGCACACCCTCTGCCTAGAACTCCAGAGTAGTTTCTTTTGGCCTTTTTCAAACTCTATAACTGAAAAAGTCCATCCGAGCATTTGTCACTTCGGGCTCGTTAAAACATCGAAGGAGACTAGAGTCATCTTTAGCTTTTTCTCGACTCTTTAAAAGTGAAAAAGCAAGTTATGTCTAAGCGTCGTTAAAATTTATTTTAAACGGGATAATCATCACCATTCCCTCGTTGATCTTCGAAGTTAGTCTTTTGGCATCGTAAGTTCTTGTAGAATCGCTAAGAAATCTTTTGGATAGACTAGATATGTCTGAACAACCGTCGACATCTAGGACTGTGTCGTCCGACACAGCGGCAGCAGAGCCTCCTGCCGCTACTCCAACGATGTTCGCTGGTATACCATCTGTCCCGGCAAATTGTCCTCAACAACAAGCCAGAGTCCCATCAGGGACGACGACATGGTTAGTTCCTATTTCTTCATCTGGATTATCATCTGGTATTTCTTATGTTGAAACTCAACAAATTGATCCAATGTGTCTTCAAAGGCCAATTTACCCTTTAAGTACTGGATTTCCACCATATGGAGGGCAGTATGCTCTTTCATTGTTCCCTCCTAGAGGACAACCATATGGGAGTTTACAACAAAATTCAGGTCAAACTGGAATTACATCCAGCGGTTGGGTACCAATACTGTCTCGACAACCAGGAGTTGTATATTCAATGCAACCAGTACACCCTGGGTCAGATATTCCCACCACGCCTGCTATGGTGAATGCGTCGCTAGTACAAGCGCTACCTGTTGTATGTCAACCTCAAGTTTCTCAGGTTGCAATACAACAGCCTCTTGTCTCAACGACTCAATCACAATCTCAGGGTAGTGCCTCCTTATCTGGAGCGACTCAGGCTCAAACAAGTACTGTGACTCCTCATCTTGGTCAATCATCCAGTATTGGTCAACAGCAAATGGTCCAACAACCAGAGCTGGTTCAATCTCAACAACCGCCATTCCAACAATCATATCAAGGACCTGAGCAACAAGTCTTTGTAAGTAATGGGCAACCATGCTATAATGGTTATGCCCATCAACCTTGTCAAAGTTGCCAGCATTATGCTGGTCTGCAAAGACCCATTGCTCAGGCAATACCATCTTATCCTGGATATGCTTCGCCTAACCTGAACCAACAGTTGCCCTTTGTAGCAACTCTAGAATTACCAGATCTAAACCGGTTGACGAATGATCCAATTGCTTATGCCCCTTGGTGGCCAGCGATTTCGCATAAACTTTCGTCAGATATTCCTAAATTTAATGGAAATCCGGGTGAATATCCGTCGAATCATGTGATGACATTCCATCTATGGTGTTCATCGAACACCCTGAATGATGATTCGATAAGACTTCGCCTCTTTCAGAGGACGTTAACGGGTCCAGCGGCAAAATGGTACATTGAATTGCCTAGAGCTTCGTTCGACAACTTCAGTACCTTAGCCACAACCTTTTTAACCCATTTTCAATTACCGATAAGGTATGAAACAGGAACAGAACTCCTTACCAACTTCAAACAGATGACTGCCACCCACATATCTGATCATATACGTGAGTGGCGTCGTTGTCGTAGGATGGTGAAAACATATGTTCCCGATCAGCTGTTAGCTGAATGGTTTATAAAGTCGTTACTTCCTGCTATAACGGAAGATGTGGCCAAGGGGGGAGTCGTAACAGAGGAGCAAGTTATCGCTCGTGCACAGTATTTGGACTTAGTTTATACTCAGTCCGGCACGCTCTATGACAAAATACCCGACGCTCCTAGACCGGAATTTTCAATTCCTCCTCCTCCTAAATCAAACAATGACTCTCACGCCAGCGATGGCGTGATTGGCAAGCACAAAATTTATAGTCAAAATGCAAATGAAGAACTTCTTGCCTTAGAAGTAAATGCCATGTCGACTGACAAGGGAAAACAACTGAAGCAACCAGGGGGCAAGAAGAAAAAGAAAGGGAGAAAAGGAAACCCCCAGCAGGGTGTCATATATGCGATGAGGATCATTGGACGAAAGATTGTCCACATATAGCTGAAGTTAAGAAACTCTTTAAGAGTTCAAAAACCCCAGCAGTATTGACTGATCCGTTTCCTAATCCAGGTCAAAATCTGTTTGCTAATCAAAATGCTTCCCGATCCGAAGTGCTTATGTTGTCTACCTCAAAGCAGCAAAATAATGCTTTGACAAGGAATAAGGATTACAGGAATCCAAAGCTGTCGAACAACAAGGCTAACGAACAACCTAGTAGTTCGACAACAACTTTGACCGAAGTTGTGCCACCCATCGTCCCTGAGCCAATAATAAAGTCGCAAAAGGGAGCAGTACACAAATCGACATTTAATCCTTGTGCGAAAATAGCACAGATAGAGGACCTGACCCAATCGCCGTCCATTATGTCGACACTTGAGGTACCGCAAAATTGCTTCTCCCAAGAACAAGCTTTATTATCAGCAATAGGTGGAATTGACCCAATGGATTCCAATCTTGTCGCCTTTGATCATAAAGGATATGACCCTCAGTTACCAGCTCAACTAGCTTTCCTTATTCAAGTGAAAGCCCTCAACAAAACTGTTCATCGAACAATTATTGATGAGGGGGCATCTACATGTCTTATGTCGGTGAGTTGCTGGAAAGATTTAGGCTCACCACCCTTGTCGAAATCGTCAACGACGTTAAAAGCATTTGATGGACGATCATACACTCCATACGGGATTTTAAGTAACTTGCAAGTTGAACTGGGGGGGAAAACAGTAGGAATTGATGTTGAAGTAATTGATGGAAACCTCGATTACAACATCCTACTCGGAAGACCATGGATCTATGCCATGGCCGCAGTTGTGTCGACCTACTTCAGGAAGATTGCATTTCCCTTCCAAGGAGGAATTACAATCGTCGACCAACAAACTTTTCTCCCCAACGGTTCACAAGTTACGGGAAGCATTCCAATGATCCATGGAAGGAATCATTCGCTCCAAAATATCGGAGTAGGTCTCCTAAAAGACCTTGCCTTAATGGGTACTTTTGCCCTACCGCCTCCAAGTAATCTGGCGGAAGTGGCCACAGTGGAATATGAAACCTTCTATGTCTGATGGATTTGGACTCCGAGGATGGTTCTTATCTCATGTCAACCTCGTTAAAAAATGAAACAAGGAGTCAGAGGATGGTTCTTATCTTGTGTCAACCTCATTAAAAAATGAAACAAATCCCCTTTCTCAAAGGTAAACCTTCATTCCAACCACCGAGTTGAATGCAATGAAGCTTGGGGGGCATGCACCTCAATTTGCGTTATTATGCTGGGGGCATGCGAACTTATCACCGAGCAGTTTTAGCACATAGTTCATGCTCGTTAAAAAATAAACATAAGACCGAGCAGTTTTAGCACATAGTTCATGCTCGTTAAAAAATAAACATAAGATTGAGCAGTGTTTTGGCGCATTCAAGCTCGTTAAAAAATGAACCCATCTCGGTAAATAACCATTAAGTGTGTAACCTGATCAACCATAAAAGCCTTGGTCGTGTTTTGCACCTGCCACCTCCACTTTCATTTGGCCGATCGTTCACCTCCATATGATTGTTTACCCATTTTGAGGAACAACTGCGAAGAGTGATTTCACCTAGCCATCCTTGTGACACTGCCGTGATTGGAAAATTCCAACCTGTACCTGGAATCAGCTGCTATCCCTGTTCATCACTCGTTCCTCGAAAGACGAGTCTTCTTTAAGCTTTTTTCAACTGACTCGTAAAATATGAAAAGATTGCCGAGTTTTGGCCTTCCAGCTCGTTAAACGACCGGAAGAGCTATCCCTCCTCTAGATTTTAATCTTTTTGGACTTGAGGGATTATTACACAAAAAGGTCGGGCGCTTGTTTTATTCGGCTCGTTAAAGTTATCGAAAACTC
Source organism: Pinus tabuliformis (assembly GCA_031772625.1). Classification (NCBI taxonomy): domain Eukaryota; kingdom Viridiplantae; phylum Streptophyta; class Pinopsida; order Pinales; family Pinaceae; genus Pinus; species Pinus tabuliformis. Next base: position 268,910,898 of record CM062812.1, read on the forward strand.
ATCCCTTCTGTATTGTTTTATACTTTTTCGGACTTAAGGGATTAGATGACGAAAAAGGAATTTTTGGAGTTAACTTTCTGTACCTTTTCAGACTCTCTAAAAATGAAAAGGACCGAGTTTTCCTTGTCGTTAGACTCGTTAAAATGATTAAATAGCGACAAACTTGTCTTTAGACGAGAACGAGTTTCCCTATCGCTAGGCTCGTTAAAACATAGCGATGGGCTTGCCCGAAGGGCAGGTTATAGAACAAGCATATGTTATCCTCCTCAAGCTTGAAAAAAATAAAGAGGTACTGGTCAGAAATGACTGGGGAAAAATTGGGAGAACCTCAAAGCTTTAATGGTAGCAAGTCGCTCTTGAACATGACACTTTGTCCTCCGTATCACATCGGGTTGGGTTGTTTCATTCACCGGTCTCATCACCATGGTCCTCGCCAAACCATCCACATTTGGGGTAATGCTACCGATCCATCACATCAGTGTCGTTATATGTTCAAGATATGTTGTTCAGAAAGAGTCAACCGTGTCCCATCCACTGCCATACATTATCCTTCATCCACCCATGATCGCCACCCTGAATCATATTTCACAGATTGTTTTCGCCTCCACTAAAATCATTAGCTCCGTTCCGTGTCATCGATGTGGGATTCATTAAGGCCCTCCTTTGACGGATCGCTTCTTGTCGACTTCAGCTCATTATCCAAGAAGTTGATCTAGGAACAACCCCCCCAAGTACTTTGAAGCTTGCATGCCTCAATGGCAAGTTTCTCACTTCCGGCGACAGGTATACATCAATGACCTTCGACCAGAAGATTTTGCGTGGTGTTCGACGCCAAGTCCTTTATTCACACCACGTGAATTGTACTGCAGTACCTTGAGGGTCATTGTCATTATTGGTGATTCCTCTCGCGCTTGTTAACGGTTTACATTATTGACCGGTAATCAAGCGATGTCTTTCCATGTTCGACTTCAGCGCAATTCTCACATGGATCGACTTGTACTTAGAGTGAAGATCGAACGAGTTTGAAGACCCCAGATCTAGTTTCATCCATCCGGGCTGCGATATATATATTCAGGATATAAAGACATTTGTTATGTACATCATTGCAACAGATGATCATCCTACTCAAAGGATGATAATTTCAGCAGAGAATTATCAGTCTACCATCAGACGATCGTCTGTTCTATGTACCAAAATGAATTTATAAAGCTGAGCATGGGAATGCCCGCCTCAGCTAGATCATGAAAGCAGAATGAAAAAATAATGTATTGTATTGTATTTTATTACAGGGCACCTCTCAGCGATTGAATGAACTTCGGATCCTCCTGATAAAGCATTTCACCCGATAAACGACCTCATACTTTAGGGGGCAACTGTTATAGACATTTTTGTGCCTTACAGCATGAAGCATGAAATGTCGATAATCTGAGGGATCCAAAGTCCCTAAACATGTTGTTCCTACCCCTAGAGGAACAAGGTCAGCAAACCACAGCACTGAGAATCGGTTCTCCACCTGAAAACACTCAAAAACAAGCTATTTCTGGATCATGTCAGCTACTCCACTGAGCATCTGCGCTGAATGTCAACTGCTCCACTCTGTACCTGCGCTGAATGTCAAAAGCAATGAAGGCTACCTGCGCTGGGCGAGATTGGCCAAGTGGCACAGTCATTCTGCAAGGTGTCAAATGCCCAGGAAGCTTCCAAAATGACACTTGGATCAGGGAATTCGCCTTGTGATGAGTAAGAGGATCTAGATCTCCAAGTGGAAGCAAGAAACTCCAAGTGGACTCAAGAACTGAAGTATAACTGAAGTGGGAGAGGACACTAGTCAGCTTCATGCCAGCCTCAAGCTGACTCATCCTTTCTCCAAAACTCCTATATATAGAGCTCTCTCATGAGGTCTGAGGGGGCTGGAATCTTGTGAAAGTAAGGAAGTGCTGTTGGTTTGTGCATAGAACTATTGGGTGATTGCTTTGAAGGAGGTGAAGAGGATATTTCTTTCTGCTGGGAGGTGTTGCTGGATTGGGCCTCTTATGGTTGTAACATTCTCAGAACTTTACTTCTTCCATTAATAAAGCATTTGAGGTTCTTCTATATGCATGTGTCTTAATGGTGTATTGATGCTTGTATATTTGATTTATTCTAATCCTTGAATCAGTTATGGATGTATGCTTCTTGTAGTTTCCCTTTCTTGTGCTTTTGCAGGATCTTTGTGTAGCTGGGCCAGTGAAAGAGCAAGGAGCTGGGAGCAAGCAGCAAAGAGGGAAGATTGGATCAACCATTAGCGGAAGACAACGGTTAGTGGATCCCTTTCTCCTCTCTCTTACATCTCATAAAGAAGTAATCTTGAATAGCTTTGCATTCAGTTGTTGCTGAGGTACTATCACCCTTAGAGTGGGATAGGGTCATTCCGTATTGGATACTTTTCCCAACAACAATAGGGGCCTGGAGTGACCCAGGGACTGGTGGATGGAGTGGTGAGAGGGTGTAGAAGGCTGACTTGGCTTAAAGAAGGCTAAGACAATAATGGAGCAAGAAGGTAGGGTTACGTGGGAAAAAGGACAGGTGTGAGATGAGGAACCTAGCTAGGAGATGGAACAACTGGCTCTGATGAAGCCTAGGTGGATGAGGGAGTGGTAGAGATGCCCTGCACGGTATACATTTAACCGAATTAACAAAGTCTTACAAATAATCAAAGTCCTAGCTAATCTAATCTAACTGTCAATAAAAAAAATGAACAACAACTTTATTTGGAAAGAAAACCATGTACATCAATCATGCAAAGAAACATTTCAGAGATCTGAAGCCATAACTAACTTCTGCAAATGAAAATAGTACACTAAGGATTGCATGGTCAAGCAAACTAGTGTTTTTGTTGGGGCAGCACCGTTTCTTCAATTCCAGCCCCTGATCCAATAAGGATGAGGTAAAACTGAGAGTGTTTTTGACCCTTTTCTTGGAGATTTTTTCCTGCTATTAACCTATCAACTAAATTGAACATGAAAAGCCTTTTTAACCATCAAAATCAATCTAAATAACAAAGCAAGATTTAAATCTAAATAGCAGATTTTATTCTAAGAATGCAGCAAAAACACATAAAAATAAACAAAGGAGGTACTAGGCACTTGAGATGGGCCCAACCCCAAGAGCTACAGCCTCCTAAGAGAGATTTAGAGCTGGTGAAAAGCTGGATTCATCTTTATTGAGCAAGAAAAGAAGAGTTACATCAAAACTGTCCACAAGGGAAAGCTTGAAAATGTGTTGAAATGCAAAGCTAATCTACTGACTGAAATCAAACTACAAACTAGCTAACTTCTACCTACAAAGTGACTAACTACTGGCTAACAAAAATGAGGCCCTAAGCCTTCTTATTTATACAAATTGAGGACCCCAATAGCCCTCCTAAACTTTAGGGACTCGGCTGCCCAAAACTTGCAGTTAACAGCAGTCCTACTTGACTTGCTTGGCTGCCCTTGTGATAATCGATTTGGTGGCCCTTTAACTCCGAGATGATGGTGGAGAATTCGAGGTAAGGGCCCATAAATGAAGGGGACACCTTCCTAAAAATCCTCTCCATTTTTCTCCCACGAATTTGGCTGCCAAGTGCTCATTAAAACCTTTGATTTTGTCTCCAAATTGACCAAAAAGACTACACAAAGCACACATTAGACTTGTTGGCATAATGACTAACCCAATTCACTCTATTAGCATAAATATAATAAAAAACATGCAATAAACTAATGAGAATGGTGGATTAAGTCAAATTAGGAGGTTGAATGAGCCCATATAATTATCCATTTTTGGGGCTCATCATCACCCCTCTACTGAAACTGTTGCTCATCCTCTGAGCAACCAATCTATCTCCTCATCTTTGATGGACTTGGTGGCCTCCCTATCATGCCAAGCTTCTGAAGTGATGTCTCTTCTTGGTCATGAAACCATGTTTTTCTCTCTGCTTCTTCCCACTGCCTGCTCCTTTTCCTAGAGAATTCTCAGCTTTGGTGTGATTGTGCAAGTCTATTCAATCAGATGGTGGCAATGGTGGTGAAAGGAGATGAAACCAATGGAGGATCGAAGAAAAGAGTGGTTGCATGCCTCCTCAATAGAATTCAAGCTTCAAATCCCTCTCCATAATCGATTCTGGTTTGCCCAAAGGCTCTACAGGATGTTTCTGGTAGAAATATAGAACTTCCTGTAGAAAGTCCTGTAGCTTCCTGTAGAAGGTTGAACCATGACTAGATTGTGTCTGAACCCTAAAAAAATGAGTGTTCATGGAGGGGATGGATGTGAGGATGCCTGGGAACTTGGTAGGGACCCTTCTACTTGTGTTGGGAGGCCCCCTTTCCGCATTGTGTTCCTGCAACCTGCAACAACTTCCAGGGATTAAACTTGTTTTTTTTTTTCTCTCTGTTTCTTCCTTCTTCTTTTTTCTTGCTTTTCCTCTTACTTTTCCTGTGATGGTTTGCCCTAGGTTTTCTTTCCCTTAGCTTCCTTACCCTTAGTTTTCTTATCTGCCTCAATATCTTGCTTCCTCACGCTCTGTTTTGGCTTGTGCACTGATCAGAATGGGAATTCTGTATATGGTTTCCTCCCCAGAATGTGGAGGACAATATCCCTCAAGTGTTTGTTCTTTGCAAACCATTCAACCAGGCCTGTCATGTTTTTCACTCTATCGAGTCTTGCCATAGAAAATATAATGGGCTTTTTATGGTCATTCAAAATACACATGTGTTCAGCTGTCTGTTAAGGATTGAACAAGAGTTCCTCAATTGAACCATGTAAAGCAGTAAGACAATGCTGCTTCTCTATATAAGGGAAATAAATCTGCATGTCTACTCCGGGAGAAACAATGTTGAATTTGGGATCAAAAACATCAATTCCATGATCCACACGATAAGGACCAGGAAGGGTGAAAGCAGTGTGGCTCTCATACTGTCCAACAATATCCTTGCTTCCAACAATCTCTTGATATGTGCTAGTGATAATAAATCTGCATGATTCATTGCAATTAGATCTGCAGTAAACTGGCAAGAGAAATGGTATTTTCCTTCATATTTTTTCCAGTAAATGTTTGAATCTGGGTATTTGGTCTTCAAAGCATGGGCTATGTTGCACTGAGTGATTCCTTGTCTATGTGAAATCAGAGATGCAACTAAATTTCCATCATTGTAATTGCCAATGATCAGGTCAGGTTGACCTTTTAGCTCTGTCGTCACTTCATTTAATACATCCTCTGAAAATCTCTCCATGTAAGGCCACACATCAAATCGAGAAACCCATTTCTGTAAAACTCCTTTTTCTGTTTTAAAGGGTACCTGGAGTATCCTTGAATTTTGTGTTCCACCAATTCTTTCAATTCGTTGATAGCATGGAAGAGTGTTTTTTCCAAGCCCACCTCTCTCAGAACTCCAAACTCGATAAAGAAAAGTCTGGGCTTCTCTGCTCCAGAATGCTGTGCCATACCTCCTGTAGAAGACCCCCCCATTTCCTGTAGAATGTTATTTTGCCTTTGAGTGAGCCCGATATGCGGGAGAATTTCGAAAACAGGTAGAAAAACTCAGTGGAGGACGATAGGTTAACCGATTGTGCACACTTCAGTTGAGGATGTGGAAAGTGCAGATGAACAACAGTTCGTGAGTTTCACTCGAGCCGTCTTTAATTACTGCATGATTTGTGGTGAGGTGGAAAAAACATGTGCTGGCCATTCAGACAGAAGTGTTGTCATGAATCATCATGTTTCCTACATGTGATCACTCCATCAATCACGTTGAAGGTCAAATAGTCACCATTACTTGTTTCCCAATTTCCTCCTGAGATGGCTGAGCGCACATGTCTTATTCACCCACAGAGCGCTGTTGGACTAGATGAGAGTGGCCAGTTAGCTGGCCACCGATTTTTTAATCCCAACCATCTCATTGCTCATGTTGTTTTCGAATTACATTCATGCAATTAGAGGAATGAGTTTTAGTCACGTACCTGAAGTCAAATGGTTGTTGTGAGGTGCTTTCTGCTGTTGCATGCATTTGTTTTGGTGGTTTCATTATGGCTTGGCTGCTAATTCATGGCTGCTTTCTTGTGCAGGTATCCTCTGGCCGGATCCATGCTGTAGGAGCTGGCTTCACATTCAGATCTGCACCCTTAAGCTGCTGCTGCTGAATTTTCTCAAGACCAAAACTTGTTTTCTCCATTGCTCCGGAACGATAGATCGGATCGATCTAAAACTTGATGAGCATGTTCCTATCATCATTATGCACCTCCCATAGCAAAATCACGATCAATGGATGCACAATTTCTAGAAAAATCGAAAAGGGCTGAAGATTTCAGAGATCAATTTCTCAAAAACCGTGCATCGAAATCGGCTAAAACTGCTTGGGTAGGCTACTATCACCCGTGTGCATCTCCCCATGAAACAAGTTTTGAAACGGATGCACGGATAGGGAGAAAATGCAAAAATGGCTGATGGTGATGGAGGCTGATTTCTTGGAAACCATGCACCGAAATTGGCTGAAACTGCTCAAGCATGTTTCCATCATCCCTGTACAATTCCCCGTAACACGGTTTTTCAAATGGATGCATGGTTTTCAAGTTAGGGCAAAAACAAATTTTGTTCTATGTATTTTTTCTTCAAAGCATTCTGCAAGATTTTGCATGGAAAGAAAAACTGAGCTTGGGCTGTGATGCAGGCATGGAGATGATGGAGGAGGAGTTTGAAGATTGCAGGAGGACTTCTGACCCCTTGAGGAAGCTCTCATGCTTGCCAAAATACCTTTTCAAATCCATTTCTAGCTTCCTGTAGAAATCCTGTAATTTCTACAGGAACTTCCTGTAGAACACACAGTTTTGAGGAAAGAAGCACAATGAGATGGAAAAAATGATGGAGAAGGGTGAGGATGGAAACATGGATGCTTGCAGGCCTCATGGACAGATTCTCAACCTTCAGGTCCTCTTCAGAGATCAATTTTGGGTCGTTTGTAGGCTTCCTGTAGAAGACACAAAACTTCCTGTAAAAGACACAAAACTTCCTGTAGAAGGCATAGAACTTCCTTTGTCTTTGTTTTGAGCGATCCTCCTGACCTGCAATGTCCTTCTTGTAACCTGAAATTATTCAATGGAAATTAGCTTTATTTTTCTTTTCTTTTTCTCTTTTTTTTTTTTTTGAAAAACAACTAGGGCGCCTCATGGAGGTTTTCACCCTAATTGCCTGCCCTGGGCACCTCCAAGGGAGGTTTTCACCCAGGGATCTTATTCCCTTTTTATTTTCTCTTCTTTCCAACCCATTGACTGCCTCATGGAGGTTTTCAATCAATGAGCTAATCTAAGGCGCCTCCGAGGAGGTTTTCACCTTAGATTTTTATTTTCATCTTATTTTATTTTTTTCTTTTTCTTTTTTCTTTTTTTTCTACCCTACCCTACTTGAAAAACAAAATTCTTTTCAAGTATAAGAATACTTCCAATGGAGCCATGTGCACATCGAGATTAGAGACAAGATGATGTGCAAGCTTGAAATGCATGCTTTGACAGCTATCCGGATTTCAGAGACCAAATGGTTTGACTTTGAAGGGATCAAACATAGCTGAAGAAGAGAGTACTGCTGCAACTTAGTGACGTCTGAAACCATATTTCAATATAGCTCTGATATCCTTGGTCCTTTTACTAATCTGGATCATGTTGCATGTCACCTTCTACCATGACTTTCTCATCTTCCTCTTTTTGCTGATATTTCTCTTGAATACATGGAAGATTTGATGGTAGCCATGAGGGAGCTTTCTTGATCTCTGATTCTGATCTCTTCTCTTCATCAAGAGCAGCCCATGGTTCTTTGATCCTTTCTTTTGAATCTTCTTTTGCTTTTGGTCCTTCAATGTTGTCAATATAATCTCTGTTTTGCAATACTCTTCCTGAGCTATGGTAAAGATCATCGAGCTCAAGAGGATTCATTTGGACATGTTGTGCCTCAACATTGTAATTGGATTGAGCTACTCCATTGTATGGTTTTGGGAATGGTGGTACGGGTAGCTGAGTGGGGATGTATATTTGAGATGGATGTGGATGGGGTTATGGTTGGGCAGGCATTTAGGGCTGCCTTGGTGGAGAAGGAGGCGATGGTTGCGGTTGAGCAGGTGGTAGAGGAAAAGAAGCGGGAGGAGTGTTGTATTGGGGCCTCCACCCCTGATGAGGTGCATTCCACTGAGGCTGTGGCTGAGCATAAGAGTGAAATGAATGAGCAGCTGGTTGGGCATAATATGGATCTGTGAAGGAACAAGGAGGAGGTGTGAACCAGGAAGGATGAGCAGGGGGACCCCAAGAAGGCATGAAAGTGGCTTGATAGGGGTCATAATAGGTCTCGGATGTCCCTTGCAGTTCCTGCTGGTAAGATCTAGGTCCATGTGGCCTCCTTTGGTTCATATAATAGAGTGATTCAGTGGCTCCTTTGGCTCTCTGATATGCAGCTTTAAGTCTAGGCAAGGAAGGGCACTAATTTGTAGGATGGTATCCTTCACAGACGAAACACACTTCTAGGGAGTGCATTGGACATTCGTTCCTAGGATTCTTTCTAGTGCACCTAGGAAAAAAGATGACCAAAGCCCTCTTGGCTTCCTCTTGCTTCTTTTGGATCTGCAAGGTATCCAGTTGCATGGCAAGAAACTATCTTACCTCACTCTTGAAATCTTCCATCTGATTTTCAAATTCATTTTTGGATAAGGTACTGCTCCCAACATTTCTACTTGTAGCCATTCGCTCCAGAGGAATGGTTTCTTCTTCTTCTTCCCTTGAGGTTCTTCAGATATGTCTTACTATCCACCTAAGGGTTCTTTAATCACAGCCATCGAAGAAGAGAGAAGGTTGGCTGTGTGAAGTAGTGGGGGTGTTGTGCAATCATTTTTCTGAATTATCTCTACTCCTACAAGGCATGAAAGGAAATCTTTTTGGTTGATTTTTGCTTTTTTCTGCTTGTACCTGCAAAACTGAAGTAGATTTAACTGCAACTAACTATCTTGCTGAAATGAAAATGCGGAATTGAAATGAAAGCAGGAAAGGACTAATCTATTTTGCTCAAATGAAATTGCAGGAATGAAAGGCTAGTCTACGCTTGCAGAATTGAAAGGCTAATCTATGAAAGTAGGAAGTGTCTAGTTTACTTTTGCAGAAATGAAATTGCAGAATGGAAATGAAATAAACTATTTAGCAGAAGGCGAGAGTAGGAAAATAGAATAAAAGCAGCAATCACAAATACTCTGATGCTTCCCTGGCAACGGCGCCAAAAAGAGTGGTGAGCCCCAGTATTGCAGCAATAATGCTGCAACTCCTGGAACTCCCTTCTTTAATTTTATCAACCCGGTAGTTCGTAACAAACTTGGAAGCGACGGTGTTGTATGCACAAGTACTAGCTCTTGCCGCAGCTGTCACTTGGTCAGCTGGCTCAAGTCCGTTAGGAGCTTAGGCCAACTTCTATGAGCTCTTAGAAGAAGATTTTTAATTGATGGATGAAAGATAACTCGAAGGAAGCTAATCTATTTGCAAAAAGAGATTGAAAAACTGAAGGAAAACGCAAACCCTAGCAAACCCTAATTCTACCAGCTAGCCCTACTGATGCAAAGGAGAGCATGGAAACTACTGAAAGAGATGCCATTACTTATATGAAGGTAAAATACATGTGTCTAGACTACCTCTATCTGAAGAAAACATCTTTTTGTATTTTTGATTAAGTTGTCAGTTTCATCATGCATATGCTTTTAACTGGCTTTTTACTGTGCAGGGGTGGATCAAGGAGGAGAAATGCTTGGAAGAGGTCGAGAAGGTTCAGAGAGGGTCTAAGGAGTCCCTAACACCCTTCCAGAGAGTTTCACAAAGTTTGGCTATCAAGAAACCTCATTTGTGAGCTTCTACAGGAAGTCTGCAGGGGTTCTATAGGATGTTCAGGAATTTCTACAGGATGTTCAAAAATTTCTACATGATGTTTAAAAATTGGATTTTGGAGGATGGGTGAGTGAGGGAAGATGCATGAATGGATAGGGAGGTAGGATAGGGGCCTGGAGTGACCCAGGGACTGGTGGATGGAGTGGTGAGAGGGTGTAGAAGGCTGACTTGGCTTAAAGAAGGCTAAGACAATAATGGAGCAAGAAGGTAGGGTTACGTGGGCAAAAGGATAGGTGTGAGACGAGGAACCTAGCTAGGAGATGGAACAGTTGGCTCTGATGAAGCCTAGGCGGATGAGAGAGTGGTAGAGATGCCCTGCATGGTGTACATTTAACCGAATCAACAAAGTCTTAAAAATAATCAAAGTCCTAGCTAATCTAATCTAACTGTCAATAAAACAAATGAAAAACAACTTTATTTGGAAATAAAACCATGTACATCAATCATGCAAAGAAACATTTCAGAGATCTGAACCCATAACTAACTTCTGCAAATGAAAACAGTACACTGAGGATTGCATGGTCAAGCAAACTAGTGTTTTTGTTGGGGCAGCACCGTTTCTTCAATTCCAGCCCCTGATCCAATAGGTATGAGGTGAAACTGAGAGTGTTGTTGACCCTTTTCTTGGAGATTTTTTCTTGCTATTAACCTATCAACTAAATCTGAACATGAAAAGCCTTTTTAACCGTCAAAAGCAATCTAAATAACAAAACAAGATTTAAATCTAAATAGCAGATTTTATTCTAAGAATGCAGCAAAAACACATAAAGATAAACAAAGGAGGTACTGGGCACTTGAGATGGGCCCAACCCCAAGATCTATAGCCTCCTAAGAGAGATTTAGAGCTGGTGCAAAGCTGGATTCATCTTTGTTGAGCAAGAAAAGAAGAGTTACATCAAAGCTGTCCACAAGGGAAAGCTTGAAAATGTGTTGAAATGCAAAGCTAATCTACTGACTGAAATCAAACTACAAACTAGCTAACTTCTGCCTACAAAGTGACTAACTACCGGCTAACAAAAATGAGGTCCTAAGCCTTCTTATTTATACAAATTGAGGACCCCAACAACCCTCCTAAACTTTAGGGACTCGGCTGCCCAAAACTTGCAGTTAACAGCAGTCCTACTTGATAATCGATTTTGTGGCCCTTGAACTCCGAGCTGATGGTGGAGAATTAGAGGTAAAGGCCCATAAATGAAGGGGACACCTTCCTAAAAATCCTCTCCCTTGTTCTCCCACGAATTTGGCTGCCAAGTGCTCATTAAAATCTTTGATTTTGTCTCCAAATTGACCAAAAAGACTACACAAAGCACACATTAGACTTGTTGGCATAATGACTAACCCAATTCACTCTATTAGCATAAATATAATAAAAAACATGCAATAAAATAATGAGAATGGTGGATTAAGTCAAATTAGGAGGTTGAATGAGCCCATATAATTATCCATTTTTGGGGCTCATCAACAGTAACAAACATTGTTCAACAACAGTTGATCCTCAACTTAAAGTTTCTCAACAAGAAAGTACTTCTGAACTTGAATCAGTTCAACCAGAAGTTAATCCAGAATCTATCCCAGTTCAAACAAAACTTACATCTGAACCTGAAGTTGTTCATGAACCTCTTTCTGAAACTATTGTTCATTTACTCGAACATTTGGACTTCGAATTTGAACATTAAGAATTTATTACTTTATCAGAAGACGATCAACCAATTACACCTCAAAAATCAGTAACTATTGAAACTTCAACTTTATCAACAACAAAAATCTTTTACAGACCTGATGGTGAAGTTCTTCCACCAGGTTTAATTTCTATAGAGGAGGTGTTAGCTACCTATACCAATAGGTTTCATATTTTATGATTGGCTATGAAAGGTCCAAATATGCTCTGCTTTGATGATTCAAAGATCACATATTTCCATAAGAATACAATCTGTGCTTATAGCTTAATATGGACTCAAATTTTGATGGATGGTCCAACAGTCTAATCTGGATCATGTCATGTTTTAAATTTTCAGCTTGTAGAATAGAGAAAGAAGTCTGTCCAAACTGTTTAATCTTGGCAGACAAATAGTTCAGGTAGAGAAAAAAGGCTCCCAACAGCTTAATCTGGGACCTTGGAAGAAATAAGGGTAGAAGTAGATAGAAAAGCAAAAGAAGAGGCCAAGGAAAAGAAAAGGCAAGTAAGGGTCTGCAAGTCCAAGTGCACCCTCCAAGAAGAAATAAAAAATGCTAGGTAAAGTAGCTGGGTAAGTAGATGGGGTTGCAGAAGTGATATTCATTTCCAGAGTGAATCTTGCTAATTCAGATAAGAAAACAAGGCAAAGGAGCATGTCTAATTCCCCAAATCCCCTTCCACTCCTATTACTAACATCCCTTCATCCATGGAGATTGATGAAAAATCTGAAGTGTTATGATGGTTCTTATGACTCTAAAAGCCACATTTCCTATGTAAAAATCTTTTCATTTTGATCTACTCCTTAAACTAAGTAAGTTTCAGATAAACTTAGTGGTTTTCCCCCCTCATTCACATTTTCCCACCATATTAACCTCTAATACTACTATGTAAATCCCCTATATTACCTTTCCCCTACTAGTATTAACACCATGGTGTATAAACCCCAAATCTTGTATAAATATCCCTCCCCTTGGTATTATAGCCAATAAGTTCTGTGTCAGGGATCAAATGGCATCTGGTCACTTTGATGAACCTAAGTCCAACCCCTCCCCTCTTCTGAAGTCATTTGGCCCCTTAGAAAACTTCATTTGCCAAAAGAACCTCATAAATGACCTTGTTTTACCTATACCCGCTTCATTTGCAAAAATAACCCAAAATACCCACTTTGTTCGCTTATCCTAAGTATCGGGCCTGCATTATTGCGCATTGAAAACCATTATAAATCTCCTTTACCCATAAAACCCCTTTGAAATTATCAAAAATAACCCAAAAAACCCACCTTTTGGCACTTATCCAAAGTTTCTGCGCGCACAGTTGATTTTTTAAATTACATTGAAAAACCTTACAAAGCACCATACCCCGATGGTCTTCCGCCTAAGCGCGCATCCCGAAAATAAATATTAAATAATACCGCGCCCGCGTCCGTATCCACCTATCATGTCATCATCCCATCAACCGTCAGATCGGACCCACGGGATCCGACGGTCCTTATTGATATCGGAGCGGCCCCCACGACAGAGGTTTAGCGCCCGAGAAAATGACGTAGCGATACGTCAATGCGCGGCCACGCGTCACCCGTTCAGGACTCTCGGAGCGCCCTCTGACAAGATCTGGTCCGTATCCAAACCGCCCCGAGAAACCGTAGCAGCTAGCGCTTAACCGTAACCGCTACGGCTCTGACCGCCCGGTTGCTGGTCCCACGTCATGCCCACGTCACCCCCAGCCTGCCATCGCATCAGTCCTTTTGTCCGCCCCTCCGCCGACGTGGCTGCCACCGCACCATCCCCCATGGACCCATAGCAGCTCGCCACGTCACCCGATGACGTCAGTTGACGTCATCCGACCTTGACCCCACCAATGACGTCATGCTGACGTCATCCCAAAAAAGGCGCCAAATGGCCAAAAGGTCTATATTTCGGCCAAAAATCACATTTTACGTTCCTTTCGTTCATTTTCTACTGTTGTTTTCTGCATGCTGCTCACGTCCAAATTGCTACCAACCTGCTAAATCGACCAGGAGACCTCCAGAGCACCAATCCTGCCCGCATATACGACCTCTGCTCGCTGTTTATCAGGTATTTCTCATCATCTATCCTCCGTACGCCTGGAATTGTCTGTAAAATTATTCAGAAGGCTTAAGGAACACTGAAACTCACAATTTCACCGGCTATTTCCCTCTGCAACACCTCTATTTACAACTGCAAGGTCGAAAAACACTAGCTGAGCCTTAATTCCCGAGTTCCTATCAAAAAACTGTAAACTGCTCGCGCAATCGTGAGACAGTGGGTTAGTCCATTAAAAACCTGCCACAAGAGACAGAGTGAAACCTGACAGTGGTCCTATTCCTAATTCAAACAGTATTTCAATTGCTGTTGGATCAAATCTCCCTCTGCTACCTGAAACTCACTTTCATTGTAAGAAATCATCCCTGGGTTGGTCTGCTCACTTCAAACAGTTCAATTACAGTTCAAAAAGCTTAATAGACCATGGAGACACCAATTTCATTGAACATCAAACCTCTCAATGCCCCTCATAGGGAGTTGGAATGGAAAGCCCTGGGAGATATGGATTATCAAATGTTAGACTGGTTTCCATTAGGCTCCAAATAGAATATTCAGATGCTAAATGAGTTGAAAGCCCAGCACCTTAGTGGAGCTGATATCCTAGGGATTTGGGATTCAAACTTGCCCATATACAACCTCCCCCAGGTAAATTCTATGCCAGAGTTGATCTACAGATGCCAGGAGTGCTATGATCCAGGCCAAAGAGCTGTCCTCAGCCCTACAGGCTCAATTCTGTTCCATATCACCCCAGAAAGCATAAATGAGATGCTGCATTTCCACACAGCAAAACCATTGACCCCCCTCCACATGCAGAACTTGATAAAGAAGGGGAATAAGTTGTCAAATGACCAAGTCATCAAAATCAACCAGCTGTTTGTACAGTCAGGCTCTGAAGCCATCAGAACTTCTCCTATTGGATATCATTACTTGAATGAATTGGGCAGAATTCTAGTAGATTTGATCAGCTATGTCCTAGGGTTCAAGGGAATGGAGGATGTGGATGAAATCATAATGGCAATGCTGTCTATATTCTCTCCTGGAAAGCCTCCAGCTGTACATTATGACTATGCCACATACATAGTAGACAAGATCCATGAGCAGCTAATGAATCTACCAAGGGAGAGATTGTTTAGATACTCTTCATACATTTACCATCTATTCTTATTTTATCAACCAGCCAGCTTCCCCATTCCCCTGAAACAAGTTAATGCCCAGGGGAATCCAAGGTCAGTTGTGTTTTGGACCTCTGTTTTTCATCATACCTCTGTATCACCATACACATACTGTGAGTTCATAGACTCGTTCATTTATCCAGCTATGACAGTATTGTATGGTGTTCCTCCTCCAAGGTTAACTGATGACATGAGGAGAATTCTCCATCTGAACAAAACCTACAGCATTGGTAATTGGTACTTTTACCAACACCACACAGTGATCAGAGTTTATGGCTGTCAGTTGAAGCCTTATAGGCTGCCAAGGTATGTCCCCATGAGACTGTTTGCCTTAGAATACTTCAGGCAATTTGGGAATGCCGACTACCTCCACTTCCAAATTAAGAACAAGAAGGCACAGTTGAAGGTAAGGAGCCAGCTGGGCCCTTTCCTATATAACAAAAGAGAGGAAGGATGGAAAGAGGCGGATGAGATCCTAGAGGGACTCAAGCTGCAAACTAGTTTTGAGTGGGTACCATATGACCCCAATCATTTTGTTTCCCTCAGGAGGATAAGATACAAATTGGGCACCTATTCACATGTGAGGCAGCCTGAGATTGAGAAATACGCCAATACATTGAGCTGGGAAGAGGGTACCCTAGAAGAGGAATTTACTGATAAAGAGCTGCTAGAAAGAGAGGCTAGAAATGTTCAAAAGGAAGCTGACTTGGAAACTTGTGCACAGGTTCCCCCCTCATATAAAAGGCAACTCGGAGCAGCTACTTCATCATCAACAACACATCAGCAAGCTGCCGGGAATATTGCACAGACAACCAGCAAAGGCAAAGAAAAGCAGGTGGAACAGCCACCTCCTTTGACAGAAGAACAAGTGGAAACATTGCTGCAGCAACAAGAAGAGATGGAACAGCGGCAAGAAGGGCAGCAGCAAGAAGAACAGCAACAACAGAAAGAACAAAGGCAGGAACAGCCTGCCCAACAAGAAGAAACAGTGGAAAACCCCAAGACTACTGAACAAAATATGCCTCCAAGGCAAGAAGTTTCACCTGATGCAACAATCCTCCAAACTCCTCAAAAGGAGGATACATTTATTTTCAGAAAAAGGGACAGAGAGACTCCCCTGACAACGTCAGCAACTCATGGGGAGAAAAGACAGAGAGTCAATCCCTTCTCAGAAGAAGAGATGCCAATGGGAAAATCTTTTGGTATGGGCCCACCCAGCAGAGAAGCTTCAGCCAGTTCCTGCCAGCAGGAACAGGACAGAACTATGGGAGGAGAGGTCAGCTCCTCCAGCCAGCAAAGGGAAAGAGAAAAGAGCATCAAGCAGCAATTTATAGACATTAAGAGGAGAAATGAGCCCATCAAAATACAACTGTATAACCATCTGTTAAACATGGCTCCCACCAATCAACAAAGACTCATGTCTGCCTTTGATGTGCAGGAAGGCAAAATGATCATGAGTCATTTTAAGCCAACAGCAGTGCAGCCCCAATCTGCCTCTGACTACTTAAGGACTAACCTGGAAATCCTTGCCAAAGATATCCACCCAATGGATAAGATAGAACTGCACAAGCAAACAGGTGAGATGGTCTATGCTTCCTTAGCAGACCAAACATTGGATAACTACAGGCTACAGAATAGCCTTAATAATACAGCCTCTCAACTAGAGTTGGAGAGAGCATCATCCCAGGCAAAGGACAACAGAATAAGGTCCTTAGAGGATATCATCATAGAGATTGGGCATGATCCCAAAGATATCAAGGGCATACAAGAGATACTAAAGCTGAGGGATGCAGACATGGCAGCTTTGAGGAGAAAGATTAAACTTCCAGCCACAATTCACCCTCAAACAGATGATGTTGCCCAGCAAAGACATGATCAAGAGGTAACTGCTTTGTTGATGTCTCTATACAAGCAGCTGATCCAAACTCAAGAGAAGCTGGGAGAATCGGAGGCTGAAAAAACAGCACTACAGGCAGCCTTAAAACAAAGAGAAGAAGGGCAAACTTCCCAGCCTCCTCCTCAGATCATAAATCTTGAGGAAAATGCCCCTATTACTGCTCCTCCTCCTCAACAGACTGAGCAAGCAGCACCATCCACTACAGCACCTCCACCAACAGAGCAGGCCCCTAGCTTGGACATGCAAAAGCTAAAAAATGAGATTCAAGCCCTGGAAGCTCAAATGGCAGAGCTGAATGAGACCAGGGATAAATTGGCCAAGGTGAATGACAGATATGATAAATCCAAGCAAGCGGTGGCAGAGAAGGGCAGGGAGGTGAAAGCCCTCAAAGACAGGATAAAAGAGCTAGAAAATGAGCTCAAATTAGATAAAGTTATAGCTGGGCTTAAGGCAATGCTATGGGCCAACATTGGCCAGTCTATTACTGACCAATGGCAGTATATAGAGACAATCCATGAGCAGCTAGAGCTCATCCCAAAAGCACAAGCTGAAATTCACAAGTCAAGGGCTGCTCTAGGCAACATGCCTGAAGTTGCCACCAGGATGATCAATGTGCTGAATTATAAAACAAGTACTCAGTTGGCGAAAATGGGAATTCCCAACAGAACTGAGACCATTCAGTCGATCAAAAGGGTTCTCACATTGAGAAATTTGGTGCAGACATTAGATAGAAGAACCCAGGACATGCAGACAGAGGTGAAGAGGTTCATGGATAAATTCCTGGTGCTGCAAAACAGAGGACTCCCTAGCTTACTGAACAGCGCAGGGAGATTGCTCATTCATGAGCAGTATGCCAAAAGAGTGAATGCATTTGCCACAAACGAAATCAATGAGAAGCCCAGCAACTCAGAAGAAACAGGGCCAGCTATAGGACAGACTATCTACAACAAGGTAGAACATCTATTTTTTATAATGCATGAGATCAATCACCTGTTTGAGGTGGCTCCCAATTTTTTCAAATATACAGAGGCAGAGGAGACTATGGATGCAATTCTCAGGCATCAACTCCCTACACAAGACTGGTGGACAGATGCAATACAGAGAATTTTATAGACAGTAAGCAATTCACCAAATTTTGTTTTTAAAAATATAAATTGTTGAGCAAAGGACAGCTTAAAAAGATTAGCGTACATTTAAGATTAAAGCTGAGCCAACTCAGCAGAAATTTCGGCCAAAAAAGCAAAGTATAAAGCTACAGGTGTCCAGGCCGAGAAGCTACAGCAGCGCAGCTCCAAGAGCGCATTTCACAGCATTTATGCAGATCACTCCAACCGACTCAGTGGCCTCCAAAGGCCAAAATATCTTCTGACAAAGCATAAAGATGCATTTACTTTGTATTTAATGCATTTTACTTTGTATTCAATGCTGTAATAACTTTCTAATCTAAATATCTTAAAAGTTGGTAAAGGTATTCAAATCTGAGATAACTTAGAACTCAGATATTTTGTAATGACCGATAGTATATATTTGCCCCTCGCAGAAGTGTGAAGGGTTGTTGTTGATTTCTCCTGAAGAAGTTCTTATGCTGTAATCCTTTCAGAAGTTAATAAAGAAAGTGATGGAATTTCTCGGATTTCTGAAGTGTTGAATGCGTACTGGTGTCTGTTGGAAACTGCTGGATTCCTGTGTATTTCGCCATACAATAAGTCTCTGTAACTCTCTCTGTTATGTATTTTTGTTTGTTAAAATCCATATGTTATCTCACTTTAAATATCTAGCAACAAGGAAAAAGAATAACTTTCAGGATTTATTCAATGAATACCCTGAGTTCAATCTGTGTTGTTAATGAATGTTTTCTTCAGATGCAATCTTGATAAGTGTAATTCTTAACTGCTGCACTTTCAGAAAACATCTTCCATAGTGGCCTTTGTCACAGGAATTCAAGTTTGCTCCTGTGCAGCGTGTCTCACTTTCACCTCACCAGCTTAATAGAAAATTCTTAATTGCTTTCTGTTGGTTGACATACATCACCATTTAAGCTAAGTTTGTTTGTCTAAGATACACAATAGGCCCTGCAGTTTGAACACCACCAATCCTGCATATCAAATCATTTCACAACTCCAGACTCCATTGCCCAATGATATTTCACTCCCTAAACACTACATCGTAAGACCTGAAAGAAATCCTTCAACCAAAACATAAACCAAAACCTGAGCATAATAGCTAGCCTAAAACAACATCATAACAGAGACAAATCATAAAGAGAGAGCCCTCTCTGATTACAGTTTGGCTAGAAGCTGTGATCCAAAGATTGGTTAGTGGTTACCCCGGCCGTATTCCCTTGGGAGTCATAGGGAACAACCTGGGTGTTAACATAATTGGCGACTCCACTGGGGACTTCCTAAGATTTTTCAATTATTATCTATCTCCCATAGCTACTATCAAGCCTGAAATCAGCCAAGAGGCCTTAGAACTGTTTCTGCATCACAGTGACAGTTTTAGGGAAGAGCTTTTAGGGAATCTTCATCTTAGCTTTGAAAGATATATAACCATTCCAAAAATCTCCATCCAGTCCTTGCAGATATAAAAGCTTCCCACAAAATCCTAAAAAACAGTTAGAAACTGGCTCCTAAGAAAAATCCACGGCATACTAGGGCAAATCCTGACCCTAATCCACCCATCATTGTTGATAATCCAAACGCCATCCCTAGAAACATCAGGAAGCAACAAGGGCAGGATCAGCCTGCTGTTTTGACCTCAGTTGCAGATTTCCCTAACCTTTCTACTCCACTTAAAGTCCTCTTTCGGTCTGTTCCTACCTCCCCTAGTTCACCATCCACTTCTCACAGTCCTCCTCTAACATCTCCATCCACTGCACATATCCCCTTGAACCACACTTTAGGTTCAGCTTTACCTGTTACCCCTGTGCTACCCATCGTCCCTATTATCCCAGCTGCCCCTGTTAATCCTTTAAACCCTGTAAATATGGCTAATAGATATGCACCCTTGCAGCTACCTGCTAATCCTGCAGCTCTACCCCAGGATTACCAAACCAAAATCTCATATTTTGACTCCACTGGCCCTTACTCTGCTATTCAACATGCTAAGAGGATGCAAGATCACTTTGAAAACTACGAGATAGATGATGACAGTGTGAGGATGAGAATCTTTGTCCAAAGCCTGACAGGCGATGTTAGAACCTGGTTCAGGTCAATTGCTGCAAACACTATCACAACCCCTGATGAGCTTTATCAGGCCTTTACTACCAGATGGGAGAAGAAGAAAGATCCCCTGCACATACTTGGTGAATATGAAACAATCAAGAGAGGTCCTCAAGAGACCGTTCTGGAGTATTGTGCTAGATTCAACAATGTGTACAATGCAATACCACAAAACCTCAGACCTCCTCCTGATTTGGCCTTGTACAAATTCCCTGATGGATTTGATCCTGACATGGCATATCAGTTGAAGGAAAGAGAACCTGAAACCCTTGAAGATGCTCAAAAGGCTGCTGTCACAGTAGAAGCAAACCTGATTGCCAAAAGAAACAGGGCAAGGTTAGAAAAGAGAAGCATATACAAAGAAGAACCTACAGCCTTTGATCAAAAACTTGATGCAATACTTAATGGTATGAAGAGATTGGGTGATAGGGTAGAATCAGTTGAGAGAAAAGCATCATGGGAAGCACCACAAAACAATCCTCCTAGGAATCCAAATTTTAGGAGAAATCCAAACCCAAACATTGGCAAGCCCAATGCTGATCCAGAAGTCAGACCTCCATTTCAAGAAAACTATGCTGAAACATCTACTTCAAATGAGCAAGAAGATGACACCCACATCAACCTGATGGGTTTGAATGATGGGCAGCAAGTCTTTCTTAGTCAAGAGGATCAAAATGATGATGACATTTCACAATTCCAAACCAAATCAGGTGAATCGTTTGATTTCAAACAAGGCTATGACACTGTTGTTTATGAAGTTCATAAACAGTACAAATTAAGGAGCAGAACTGTAAATATAACACAGCCTGAGAAACTAAAGGACAGGCTGCAACCTAAAAGAGCCATAATCACAGAACCAATCAACATAACTGATTCACTTACAAAAGAGGTAACTGTTGAAGAAGTCACTGAACAACTTCCTTCAACACACCAGCCACTAGCTGTGCCTTCTTTACAGCCTAATCTAGGGGACCTTCCTCAAGAGGTGAGTGTGAAAGACAAGCCTCAGGATCAAGGTGAAAACCAGGAAGAAAACATAGTACATAAAGAAAGGGTTGCTGTCCACAACACTAAGGTTCAAACTGAAAAACCTTTCGACTTGGAGGCTGAAATTGGCAAACTGAAAGTGGCCATTCCTCTCTCAGAATTAGCCAAACATGACATTTATAAACAACAGATCAGGAAATCCCTTCAACTCACTCATAGTAAAGACAATGTCAATGTGTTAGATGACACACCAGAATTGTTATTTGGTCCAGAGGTTGATGGAAAAACACTAGTCACAGGGATCCTACCTTTCTATGTTAGCTTACATGTGCATGACAAGATATTGCACAATGCAATGTTTGATTCAGGTGCTTCTCATAACCTTATGCCTAAATCAGTGATGGAGAGGCTGAATCTAGACATAACGAGACCATACAAGGACCTGTTTTCCTTTGATTCCAGCCAAGTCAAGTGTCTAGGTCTCATAAAAGATTTATGTGTATCCCTTGTCCAGTACCCAAACAAAACAATCCTAATGGATGTTGTAGTTGCTGACATCCCACCCAAATATGGAATGCTGTTATCAAGATCATGGGGGGCTAAACTCCAAGGTTCCTTACAGCTAGACATGTCATATGCCACAATCACAGTCTTTGGTCAACCCAAGAGACTATATAGAGAATCCCTCATGAAATACATGGTCAGCAGTGAAGAGAAACCTCAGAACTTTCCCATATATGCTGTCCATTCTGACATAGATTCATATATCCTCTTCAATGACAATTCAGGTCTAACAAATAATGATGAAACTAAGACACCAAAACAAGAGCAGAGCTGTAATAAACAAACAGCTGCTCTAGAGGTAAAAATGATCCAAACAAGGGGTGAAACTGTCCTGAAAGATGAACTAAATAAAAAAACAGAACTCCAACTCATAATCCCAGACCATAGACAAGTGATTAAGACTCCCCTACAACAAGAAATCCTATGGTTCATGGAGTTTGATGGATCAGTCAACAAGTTAGGGGCAGGGGCCGGAATTTGGATACACAATAAGCAAAACAATTATGCAGAAGGCAGAGCTTATAGATTGAACTTCAGATGCACCAACAACATGGCTGAATATGAGGCTCTCTTATTAGGCCTCAAGCTGATGAAATCCCTACAAGCTATAAAAGTCTCAATTCTAGGGGATTCAGACCTAGTTATCCAACAGGTCAAGGGTAATTTTGTCACCAATGACAAAAGGCTGAGATCCTATAGGTCTGCTGCTGCTGAATTATTAAATTCATTCACGGAATTTCAGATTACGAAAATCCCTAGGACCCAGAACCTTCATGCCCATAGCTTGGCCACATTTGCAAGTACCTGCAAGTTACCTTTTGAGCCCCATCATTGTTTTACAGCTGAGGTAAAACACAGACCATCTGTCCCAAACAATGTCAATGATTGGCAAGTGTTTGATGATGACATGCAAATAAACAATTTCTTGACTTTGCAGCAAGAATTTTCAGGACTAAATATTGACAATGACAGAGCAAGTCAATCACAAATACTTGACAAAGCAAGTCAATCACAAATACTTGACAAAGCAAGTCAATCACAAATACAGTTTCAAAAGATTACTCACCCAATATCACCTAGAACAGCAAGACAAATGCTAAATCCAACCATTTTCAACAAGGATAACATTCAGCAAATCCAATCAATCAATTGTGAAGAAGTGGCCAATGTTGAGGCTGAAATCATAGAGCTGAAAGACAACTTTTTACCCACTGGCTTAGCTCCTTTGGAAGACATTTTTGATTCAAATGATGTTCCCAGCAAGCCAAAAATGCATCCCATCAACAATGCCATAGAAGAGTGTAACATTGGTGTTGGAAATAATACTGAGAGGGGGGGGGGTGAATCAGTATTATCACATTAATAAAACTTTTTCAATTCCATAATCAGATTCATATATGCTACTTCCACAACTTCTTAAGATTAAGTTAATCGATCTTCAATGAGTGCATTAGGACATTATCAACCATATTATCAGTTAACAGATGCAGTAACATAAAGTGGATCATCACACATAAGGCACACATATGAACACAATGATATAAGGTGGAAACCCAATGCGGGAGAAAACCACCTGCTGCAAGTCATCTCAATCTTCTTCTTAATAAGAAAATTCTTTTACAATATTTGTACTGGTGCAGCCTTATACCAGTACGGGAGCTACAACCCCCTTTGCTCTTGTACTAGCCGATCCATTTACTAGTACGCAGGCTACTACCTGTTACAATGCTCCAAGATTTCTTTTAGCTCTTGTACTAGCTTAGATACTAGTACGTAGGCGCCGGCCTACAATCTTCTCCCTCTAAGTACCACGTTTCATCAATTTTCATACTGGATACATTGAGGCACAACTCATAATCTTGAAAGGCCACATTTCATCCAATTTTCATACTGGACCCAACAACAACATTGAAGCTCAAACAACCTTCTGAAACACCCAATCAACTGTAGTAACTAGATCAACAATAATAGGACCAAACCCAGGATGCAACAATGATAAACAAAGATTTTAAGAGAAGGAAGCACCCTGCTCAACTGCTAGCCTGAGTCCGGACTCACCCTGCTCAACTGCTAGCCTGAGTCCCGGACTCACCCTGCTCAACTGCTGGCCTGAGTCCCTGGACGCACCCTGTTCAACTGCTAGCCCGCGTCCCGGACGCACTCTGCTCAACTGCTAGCCTGCGTCCCTCGCTCTGAGTCTTTTGAACTGCCTGCGTCTCGGCGCACCTGAACCCTTCTGCGCCTGCGTCCGGCGCACCTGAACCGGTTCGCTCCTGCGTCCCGGACGCACCTGAACCCTTACTGCACCTGCGTCTCTTTAGATATGAAAGATATTAAGACTTCAAGACTAACCCAAACAGTCAGATCTACAGATCTGATCATGCGCCATAGAGATCACAGTCCATTAGAAGATTCGCCCTCATAGATCTGGACTAGATCTCACCAAAAGATATTCAACCAAGATGATGCTTAATCCAAATGAACTCCTTTGCTTTATATAGGCAAGCTTCTCCCCAAAACATGGAACAATACCACGAGCCGACACCATAGAAACACAAAACCGTCGGCTAGATACCACGCAAGAAACCCCCACGTGCTTTTCTCTGCCTTGAAATGTGTGCACTGGGCGGACGCACCTCCTGAACGGCTGGCCGGCGTCCCTGGACGCGGGTTCTGCATGGATTACCTGCGGGGACGCACTTTCTGTAAGGTGTACCTGCGTCCTTCATAATTTCAACAATATTTGAGCCTCTGCTTACAAAGAGCTTGCCATTTGATTCCTTTGAGCTATCCTGTAATATGTCACATCTGATATCTCTTCTGTAGATTCATCTGAATGTATATAAGTGAGATGATCTTCTATGAGAGTGTTGCCATCAAGTACAACATATGCATCATAATGCCAACAATTGGGACTGTGGAAAAGCCCAAAATAATTAAACTGTCTGCTTCTTTACCTCCTGACCAAAAGCCTAAATACATTGACCTCTTCAAAGAATTCCAGGATGTCTTCGCATGGGGTTATGAGGATCTAAAATCCTATGATACCTCTGTTATCCAACATACCATCCCTCTCAAGCCTGATCAAAAGCCCTTTAAACAAAAACTGAGGAGAATCAATCCTATGCTCCTTCCAGCGATGGAACAAGAGGTACAAAAAATGTTTAAGGCAGGTATCATAGCACCTATCAGATTCTCTGAATGGATCTCCAACTTAGTCCCTACAAGAAAGAAAACTGGTGAAATAAGGCTGTGTGTGGACTTAAGAAATCTGAACCAAGTATCCCTCAAAGACAATTATCCCTTACCCAAGATGGATCACATTCTCCAAAGAGTGGTAGGGGCCTCAAGGATCTCATTACTGGATGGATTCTCAGGATTCAATCAAATCCTGGTGCACCCTGATGACCAAGACAAAACAGCATTTACAACCCCATGGGGAACGTTTAAATATGTAAAAATGCCTTTTGGGTTGAAGAATGCAGGGGCAACATTTCAAAGAGCAATGGATATTGCTTTTGCAAAAGAGATTCATGACTTTTTAGTCATTTATTTGGATGACCTTACACCTTTCTCAAAATCAGACCAAGAACATATAAAACATTTGAGACAGATCTTCCTAAAATGCAGAAAATATGGAATTTCTTTGAATCCCAAGAAATCCCTGTTTGGACTGGAGGAAGGCAAGCTGCTGGGTCACATTATCTCAAAGGATGGTATTAGGATTGATCCAGATAGAATCCAGGCCATCTTACAAATGCCTCACCCAAGAAATGTCAAAGAATTGCAAGGATTCTTGGGAAAAATCAATTTCTTAAGAAGATTCATCCCAAATCTGGCCGAATTAAGTAGGTTACTCAATAACATGCTTAAAAAGGATTCAAAAGTAAAATGGTCGGTAGAAGCCAATCAAGCCTTTGAAGGTATAAAACTGGCCCTTACCCAAACCCCAGTGTTGACTAATCCTCAGTTTGACAGAGAATTTATCATTTTCTCTTTTGCCTCCCAGCATACTATTGCTGCTGTTTTATTGCAGAAAGATGATCAAGGAAATGAAAAGCCAATTGCTTTCTTTAGCAGAGCTCTTAGAGATGCACCTTTAAAGTATCAAATCATGGAAAAGCAAGCTTATGCTTTAGTCAAAGCAATTAAAGACTTTAGGATTTACATCCTTTATTCCCATGTTATAGCATATGTGCCAAGTCCAATTGTCAAAGACATTCTCACTCAAGAAAACTTAGAAGGCAGAAGAGGAAAATGGATTGCCAGCATCTTGGAATTTGACATTGAGATAAAACCTACAAAACTAATAAAAGGGCAAGGCTTGGCCAAATTAATGACAGATACAAATTTTCAAGCCTTAGACATCAATCAGCTGGACAGTGAACCAGAGCTGGCGACTCCAAAGATCAATGTAGCCTTTGAACAATCTCCTTGGTACTCTGATATCTGTTATGTCTTGCAAAACCTGTGTGCTCCCCCAGGACTGTCCAAAACTAAGTGTAGGTTCTTGAAAATGAAAACATCAAGATTTTGTGTGATGGATGGCAATCTGCTTTGGAAAAACCATGAAGGTATATTGCTGCACTGTTTAATTGAAAATGAAGCTGACAATATCATAAAAGAATTTCATGCAGGTGACTGTGGTGGACACTTGTACTGGAAGTCCACTGTGGACAAGATACTAAGGGCTGGATACTACTGGCCCACCATGTTCTCTGATGTCAAGAAATTCATCACCTCATGTCATAAATGTCAAGTGTTTGAAGGAAAGAGACAGTTGCTGCCACTTCCTTTAAGGCCTATTGCAACAGAGAGACCTTTTCAACAATGGGGATTGGACTTCATTGGGGAAATTCATCCCTCATCTTCAGGCCAACACAGATGGATCTTAACAGCCACAGACTACTTCACTAAGTGGATTGAAGCTGCCCCATGCAGACAAGCCAATGATTCAATAATTATTCAGTTCTTGGAGAACAACATATTGGCTAGATTTGGCTGCCCTGACAAAATAATTACAGACAATGCTGCTGCTTTCAGATCTAAAAAGATGGTGAATTTCTGCCACAAATTTCACATTACCTTGGGTCATTCTACTGCCTACTATCCCCAAGGTAATGGTCTTGCTGAATCATCAAACAAAAGCCTTGTAAACATTATAAAGAAAGTACTTGAAGAGAACAAAAAGAATTGGCATAAGAAGCTTGTGAATGCCTTATGGGCAGATAGACTAACAACCAAGAGATCAATTGGGACCAGCCCATATGAGTTGGTTTATGGACTAGAAGCCAAATTTCCCTCATCACTAGGAGTGCCTGTTATGAAACTTCTTCAAGAAAGCCAAGCTGAACCAAATGATATGCAAAGAAGGATAAATCAAATCATATGTCTGCAGCAAACCAGAGATCAAGTTTTCAGCAGAGTTCAGGTATTACAAGAAAAACTGAAGAAGGCCTTTGACAGAAGAACCAAAGCAGAAGATTTTAATGTTGGTGATAAAGTCCTCAAGTGGGATGCAAGAAGAGAAGATAAGGGAAAACATGGAAAATTTGATTCCCTTTGGAGAGGACCATTTGCTGTCCAAGCAGTGCAAGGAAACAATACCTACTTCCTTAAAAGTTTAACTGAAACTGACTTGGATGAAGGTCCTGTGAATGGTAGGATGCTGAAGCACTATTTTGACTACCACCCATAAGTGGAACCTGAGTTTTCCCTTGTACATATCCAGATGTATATATTATTTTTCTGTCAACAAGTAGAAATGCAATTTCTCAGAGTTTTCTTAAAACTACCAGCGAAAGGTGAATAAAATCAGAGGTCTCCCAAGAAGAAAAGCACACAATTTTGGCACTTCAAAGCAGCAGACTTCAAGATTGGCAAGAGCAGTCAAGGAGCAAGGCAATCTGACCTGCTGTTCTTGGTCTTTCAAATGAAACACCATCCCCATGTGGAGCCACTGTTAGCTACCTATACCAATAGGTTTCATATTTTATGATTGGCTATGAAAGGTCCAAATATGCTCTGCTTTGATGATTCAAAGATCACATATTTCCATAAGAATACAATCTGTGCTTATAGCTTAATATGGACTCAAATTTTGATGGATGGTCCAACAGTCTAATCTGGATCATGTCATGTTTTAAATTTTCAGCTTGTAGAATAGAGAAAGAAGTCTGTCCAAACTGTTTAATCTTGGCAGACAAATAGTTCAGGTAGAGAAAAAAGGCTCCCAACAGCTTAATCTGGGACCTTGGAAGAAATAAGGGTAGAAGTAGATAGAAAAGCAAAAGAAGAGGCCAAGGAAAAGAAAAGGCAAGTAAGGGTCTGCAAGTCCAAGTGCACCCTCCAAGAAGAAATAAAAAATGCTAGGCAAAGTAGCTGGGTAAGTAGATGGGGTTGCAGAAGTGATATTCATTTCCAGAGTGAATCTTGCTGGTTCAGATAAGAAAACAAGGCAAAGGAGCATGTCTAATTCCCCAAATCCCCTTCCACTCCTATTACTAACATCCCTTCATCCATGGAGATTGATGAAAAATCTGAAGTGTTATGATGGTTCTTATGACTCTAAAAGCCACATTTCCTATGTAAAAATCTTTTCATTTTGATCTACTCCTTAAACTAAGTAAGTTTCAGATAAACTTAGTGGTTTTCCCCCTCATTCACATTTTCCCACCATATTAACCTCTAATACTACTATGTAAATCCCCTATATTACCTTTCCCCTACTAGTATTAACACCATGGTGTATAAACCCCAAATCTTGTATAAATATCCCTCCCCTTGGTATTATAGCCAATAAGTTCTGTGTCAGGGATCAAATGGCATCTGGTCACTTTGATGAACCTAAGTCCAACCCCCTCCCCTCTTCTGAAGTCATTTGGCCCCTTAGAAAACTTCATTTGCCAAAAGAGCCTCATAAATGACCTTGTTTTACCTATACCCGCTTCATTTGCAAAAATAACCCAAAATACCCACTTTGTTCGCTTATCCTAAGTATCGGGCCTGCATTATTGCGCATTGAAAACCATTATAAATCTCCTTTACCCATAAAACCCCTTTGAAATTATAAAAAATAACCCAAAAAACCCACCTTTTGGCACTTATCCAAAGTTTCTGCGCGCACAGTTGATTTTTTAAATTACATTGAAAAACCTTACAAAGCACCATACCCCGATGGTCTTCCGCCTAAGCGCGCATCCCGAAAATAAATATTAAATAATACCGTGCCCGCGTCCGTATCCACCTATCATGTCATCATCCCGTCAACCGTCGGATCGGACCCACGGGATCCGACGGTCCTTATTGATATCGGAGCGGCCCCCACGACAGAGGTTTAGCGCCCGAGAAAATGACGTAGCGATACGTCAGGGCACGGCCATGCGTCACCCGTTCAGGACTCTCGGAGCGCCCTCTGACAAGATCTGGTCCGTATCCAAACCGCCCCGAGAAACCGTAGCAGCTAGCGCTTAACCGTAACCGCTACGGCTCTGACCGCCCGGTTGCTGGTCCCACGTCATGCCCACGTCACCCCCAGCCTGCCATCACATCAGTCCTTTTGTCCGCCCCTCCGCCGACGTGGCTGCCACCGCACCATCCCCCATGGACCCATAGCAGCTCGCCACGTCACCCGATGACGTCAGCTGACGTCATCCGACCTTGACCCCACCAATGACGTCATGCTGACGTCATCCCAAAAAAGGCGCCAAATGGCCAAAAGGTCTATATTTTTGCCAAAAATCACATTTTACGTTCCTTTCGTTCATTTTCTACTGTTGTTTTCTGCATGTTGCTCACGTCCAAATTGCTACCAACCTGCTAAATCGACCAGGAGACCTCCAGAGCACCAATCCTGCCTGCATATACGACCTCTGCTCGCTGTTTATCAGGTATTTCTCATCATCTATCCTCCGTACGCCTGGAATTGTCTGTAAAATTATTCAGAAGGCTTAAGGAACACTGAAACTCACAATTTCACCGGCTATTTCCCTTTGCAACACCTCTATTTACAACTGCAAGGTCGAAAAACACTAGTTGAGCCTTAATTCCCGAGTTCCTATCAAAAAACTGTAAACTGCTCGCGCAATCGTGAGACAGTGGGTTAGTCCATTAAAAACCTGCCACAAGAGACAGAGTGAAACCTGACAGTGGTCCTATTCCTAATTCAAACAGTATTTCAATTGCTGTTGGATCAAATCTCCCTCTGCTACCTGAAACTCACTTTCATTGTAAGAAATCATCCCTGGGTTGGTCTGCTCACTTCAAACAGTTCAATTACAGTTCAAAAAGCTTAATAGACCATGGAGACACCAATTGCATTGAACATCAAACCTCTCAATGCCCCTCATAGGGAGTTGGAATGGAAAGCCCTGGGAGATATGGATTATCAAATGTTAGACTGGTTTCCATTAGGCTCCAAATACAATATTCAGATGCTAAATGAGTTGAAAGCCCGCACCTTAGTGGAGCTGATATCCTAGGGATTTGGGATTCAAACTTGCCCATCTACAACCTCCCCCAGGTAAATTCTATGCCAGAGTTGATCTACAGATGCCAGGAGTGCTATGATCCAGGCCAAAGAGCTGTCCTCAGCCCTACAGGCTCAATTCTGTTCCATATCACCCCAGAAAGCATAAATGAGATGCTGTATTTCCACACAGCAAAACCATTGACCCCCCTCCACATGCAGAACTTGATAAAGAAGGGGAATAAGTTGTCAAATGACCAAGTCATCAAAATCAACCAGCTGTTTGTACAGTCAGGCTCTGAAGCCATCAGAACTTCTCCTATTGGATATCATTACTTGAATGAATTGGGCAGAATGCTAGTAGATTTGATCATCTATGTCCTAGGGTTCAAGGGAATGGAGGATGTGGATGAAATCATAATGGCAATGCTGTCTATATTCTCTCCTGGAAAGCCTCCAGCTGTACATTATGACTATGCCACATACATAGCAGACAAGATCCATGAGCAGCTAATGAATCTGCCAAGGGAGAGATTGTTTAGATACTCTTCATACATTTACCATCTATTCTTATTTTATCAACCAGCCAGCTTCCCCATTCCCCTGAAACAAGTTAATGCCCAGGGGAATCCAAGGTCAGTTGTGTTTTGGACCTCTGTTTTTCATCATACCTCTGTATCACCATACACATACTGTGAGTTCATAGACTCGTTCATTTATCCAGCTATGACAGTATTGTATGGTGTTCCTCCTCCAAGGTTAACTGATGACATGAGGAGAATTCTCCATCTGAACAAAACCTACAGCATTGGTAATTGGTACTTTTACCAACACCACACAGTGATTAGAGTTTATGGCTGTCAGTTGAAGCCTTATAGGCTGCCAAGGTATGTCCCCATGAGACTGTTTGCCTTAGAATACTTCAGGCAATTTGGGAATGCCGACTACCTCCACTTCCAAATTAAGAACAAGAAGGCACAGTTGAAGGTAAGGAGCCAGCTGGGCCCTTTCCTATATAACAAAAGAGAGGAAGGATGGAAAGAGGCAGATGAGATCCTAGAGGGACTCAAGCTGCAAACTAGTTTTGAGTGGGTACCATATGACCCCAATCATTTTGTTTCCCTCAGGAGGATAAGATACAAATTGGGCACCTATTCACATGTGAGGCAGCCTGAGATTGAGAAATACGCCAATACATTGAGCTGGGAAGAGGGTACCCTAGAAGAGGAATTTACTGATAAAGAGCTGCTAGAAGGAGAGGCTAGAAATGTTCAAAAGGAAGCTGACTTGGAAACTTGTGCACAGGTTCCCCCCTCATATAAAAGGAAACTCGGAGCAGCTACTTCATCATCAACAACACATCAGCAAGCTGCCAGGAATACTGCACAGACAACCAGCAAAGGCAAAGAAAAGCAGGTGGAACAGCCACCTCCTTTGATAGAAGAACAAGTGGAAACATTGCTGCAGCAACAAGAAGAGATGGAACAGCAGCAAGAAGGGTAGCAGCAAGAAGAACAGCAACAACAGAAAGAACAAAGGCAGGAAAAGCCTGCCCAGCAAGAAGAAACAGTGGAAAACCCCAAGACTACTGAACAAAATATGCCTCCAAGGCAAGAAGTTTCACCTGATGCAACAATCCTCCAAACTCCTCAAAAGGAGGATACATTTATTTTCAGAAAAAGGGACAGAGAGACTCCCCTGACAACATCAGCAACTCATGGGGAGAAAAGACAGAGAGTCAATCCCTTCTCAGAAGAAGAGATGCCAATGGGAAAATCTTTTGGTATGGGCCCACCCAGCAGAGAAGCTTCATCCAGTTCCTGCCAGCAGGAATAGGACAGAACTATGGGAGGAGAGGTCAGCTCCTCCAGCCAGCAAAGGGAAGGAGAAAAGAGCATCAAGCAGCAATTTATAGACATTAAGAGGAGAAATGAGCCCATCAAAATACAACTGTATAACCATCTGTTAAACATGGCTCCCACCAATCAACAAAGACTCATGTCTGCCTTTGATGTGCAGGAAGGCAAAATGATCATGAGTCATTTTAAGCCAACAGCAGTGCAGCCCCAATCTGCCTCTAACTACTTAAGGACTAACCTGGAAATCCTTGCCAAAGATATCCACCCAATGGATAAGATAGAACTGCACAAGCAAACAGGTGAGATGGTCTATGCTTCCTTAGCAGACCAAACATTGGATAACTACAGGCTACAGAATAGCCTTAATAATACAGCCTCTCAACTAGAGTTGGAGAGAGCATCATCCCAGGCAAAGGACAACAGAATAAGGTCCTTAGAGGATATCATCATAGAGATTGGGCATGATCCCAAAGATATCAAGGGCATACAAGAGATACTAAAGCTGAGGGATGCAGACATGGCAGCTTTGAGGAGAAAGATTAAACTTCCAGCCACAATTCACCCTCAAACAGATGATGTTGCCCAGCAAAGACATGATCAAGAGGTATCTGCTTTGTTGATGTCTCTATACAAGCAGCTGATCCAAACTCAAGAGAAGCTGGGAGAATCGGAGGCTGAAAAAACAGCACTACAGGCAGCCTTAAAACAAAGAGAAGAAGGGCAAACTTCCCAGCCTCCTCCTCAGATCATAAATCTTGAGGAAACTGCCCCTATTACTGCTCCTCCTCCTCAACAGACTGAGCAAGCAGCACCATCCACTACAGCACCTCCACCAACAGAGCAGGCCCCTAGCTTGGACATGCAAAAGCTAAAAAATGAGATTCAAGCCCTGGAAGCTCAAATGGCAGAGCTGAATGAGACCAGGCATAAATTGGCCAAGGTGAATGACAGATATGATAAATCCAAGCAAGCGGTGGCAGAGAAGGGCAGGGAGGTGAAAGCCCTCAAAGACAGGATAAAAGAGCTAGAAAATGAGCTCAAATTAGATAAAGTTATAGCTGGGCTTAAGGCAATGCTATGGGCCAACATTGGCCAGTCTATTACTGACCAATGGCAGTATATAGAGACAATCCATGAGCAGCTAGAGCTCATCCCAAAAGCACAAGCTGAAATTCACAAGTCAAGGGCTGCTCTAGGCAACATGCCTGAAGTTGCCACCAGGATGATCAATGTGCTGAATTATAAAACAAGTACTCAGTTGGCGAAAATGGGAATTCCCAACAGAACTGAGACCATTCAGTTGATCAAAAGGGTTCTCACATTGAGAAATTTGGTGCAGACATTAGATAGAAGAACCCAGGACATGCAGACAGAGGTGAAGAGGTTCATGGATAAATTCCTGGTGCTGCAAAACAGAGGACTCCCTAGCTTACTGAACAGCGCAGGGAGATTGCTCATTCATGAGCAGTATGCCAAAAGAGTGAATGCATTTGCCACAAACGAAATCAATGAGAAGCCCAGCAACTCAGAAGAAACAGGGCCAGCTACAGGACAGACTATCTACAACAAGGTAGAACATCTATTTTTTATAATGCATGAGATCAATCACCTGTTTGAGGTGGCTCCCAATTTTTTCAAATATACAGAGGCAGAGGAGACTATGGATGCAATTCTCAGGCATCAACTCCCTACACAAGACTGGTGGACAGATGCAATACAGAGAATTTTATAGACAGTAAGCAATTCACCAAATTTTGTTTTTAAAAATATAAATTGTTGAGCAAAGGACAGCTTAAAAAGATCAGCATACATTTAAGATTAAAGCTGAGCCAACTCAGCAGAAATTTCGGCCAAAAAAGCAAAGTATAAAGCTACAGGTGTCCAGGCCGAGAAGCTACAGCAGCGCAGCTCCAAGAGCGCATTTCACAGCATTTATGCAAATCACTTCAACCGACTCAGTGGCCTCCAAAGGCCAAAATATCTTCTGACAAAGCATAAAGATGCATTTACTTTGTATTTAATGCATTTTACTTTGTATTCAATGCTGTAATAACTTTCTAATCTAAATATCTTAAAAGTTGGTAAAGGTATTCAAATCTGAGATAACTTAGAACTCAGATATTTTGTAATGACCGATAGTATATATTTGCCCCTCGCAGAAGTGTGAAGGGTTGTTGTTGATTTCTCCTGAAGAAGTTCTTATGCTGTAATCCTTTCAGAAGTTAATAAAGAAAGTGATGGAATTTCTCGGATTTCTGAAGTGTTGAATGCGTACTGGTGTCTGTTGGAAACTGCTGGATTCCTGTGTATTTCGCCATACAATAAGTCTCTGTAACTCTCTCTGTTATGTATTTTTGTTTGTTAAAATCCATATGTTATCTCACTTTAAATATCTAGCAACAAGGAAAAAGAATAACTTTCAGGATTTATTCAATGAATACCCTGAGTTCAATCTGTGTTGTTAATGAATGTTTTCTTCAGATGCAATCTTGATAAGTGTAATTCTTAACTGCTGCACTTTCAGAATACATCTTTCACAGTGGCCTTTGTCACAGGAATTCAAGTTTGCTCCTGTGCAGCGTGTCTCACTTTCACCTCACCAGCTTAATAGAAAATTCTTAATTGCTTTCTGTTGGTTGACATACATCACCATTTAAGCTAAGTTTGTTTGTCTAAGATACACAATAGGCCCTGCAGTTTGAACACCACCAATCCTGCATATCAAATCATTTCACAACTCCAGACTCCATTGCCCAATGATATTTCACTCCCTAAACACTACATCGTAAGACCTGAAAGAAATCCTTCAACCAAAACATAAACCAAAACCTGAGCATAATAGCTAGCCTAAAACAACATCATAACAGAGACAAATCATAAAGAGAGAGACCTCTCTGATTACAGTTTGGCTAGAAGCTGTGATCCAAAGATTGGTTAGTGGTTACCCCGGCCGTATTCCCTTGGGAGTCATAGGGAACAACCTGGGTGTTAACAGGAGGAATTGGAAGAAGATTCCACACCTGGAACCTCGTTTCACTTTGGAACTAGGCTTTATCTTTACCCTCATACTCCTAATTTTTACACTCCATTTGATCCTGCTTCTTTTCAAGTACCTGTCGATTCTTTAGGACAACTTTTGGGTCAGTTAACTATGGCTGAACAACCGTCAACATCTTATACTATATCATCTAATGCAGCTGGAGTAGAATCTTCTGTTGCAACCTCTTCGATGTCTTCTACCACACCTGAGTCGCACTTGTATGGTGAATCTTCTGTCTCGGTTGGTTACCAATCATTGTCTGGAACCCACTCAGGGGTGGCTTCTACACCATGGTCATCACCCATGTCCTCAACTAAAATTTTACTTGGTTCTTCTCTAATGGGAACTCAATAGTTTGATCCTACATATTAGTATCAAGCTAGGAAATCTGGTCAACAAAGACCTATGTATCCATTAAATAATGGATTTCCACCATATGGAGAGAAATATGTGTATTCACCGTATCCTCCTTATTCTGGAGGACTACCATATGGTAATATCCCGCAGTATTCAGGTCAATCTAGAATTAGAGTTTGTCAATGGCAACCAACAATGCCAGTTCAATCGAGGCTTGTGCATCCAACACAACCAATGAAAACTGTGTCAGCTATTCCTACTACACTTGTTGTTACTATTGTACCACAGTCACAAGTTCAAACTGTTGTATCTCAATTGGTACAAACTGATCCTTCTACCTTGCAACCACAAGTTTCAAGTCAAGAAGTTCAAGTTCCTTAGGTTGTTGTACAACAACCACTTGTTTTCATGGTTCAGCAACAACCTCAAGTTAGTATACCCTTATCTGGATTGACCCAGGTTTACACTGGTATAGTTTATTCACAACCTGGCCAACCTTTCATTGCTGGAAAACAACAACCGTTAAATCAACAACATTTGTACCAACAACTACAACAGTTGATTCAACAACTGTGGCAACCTCAATTTCAACAATCCCAATTCTAGCAATTCCAACCCTAGTTTGGACTTGTTCCACAGGCTCAACCTGGTTTTGGTCAATCTCAAGCTTACTAAGGTCTTAGTCAACAAGGCTTTGCAGGTTATGGACAACCACACATTCAACCTGGTTATCAACAACCACCTTATTCTGGTTTTGTTCAACAACAACCATACCAAGGTTACCAAATTCAGATGCCCTATGTCGGTATGCAAAGACTTATTGCTCAGGCAATTCCATCATATCCTGGGTATGCTCAACTTGACTTGAATCAACAGTTGCTATTTGTAGCAACTTTAGAATTACCAGATTTAAATCGGCTCACTAATGATCCAATCTTATATGTGCCTCTTGCTCTTGCTCAAACTCTTGCTCTTTCCAATCAAACTACCAATGCATCAGAAAATACTCTTGCCTCCGAGATTAATGCCATGTCATCTGACAAAGGCAAAAATCCAAAGAAACCAGGGAGAAAGAAAAAGGAGAAAAACAAAAAGAAACAAGATAATTCCCCTCCAGAGAAATCATCTGATTCCTCTACTTTGGCAAGGAAACCTCGTTATCC
The DNA here is from genome assembly GCA_031772625.1 of Pinus tabuliformis. Classification (NCBI taxonomy): domain Eukaryota; kingdom Viridiplantae; phylum Streptophyta; class Pinopsida; order Pinales; family Pinaceae; genus Pinus; species Pinus tabuliformis. The sequence continues at coordinate 268,947,281 of CM062812.1, forward strand.
ATGTCTAATCTGTAATGACGAGCATTTTACAAGAGATTGTCCACACCGCTTTGAGGTCTCTAAACTTTTAAATACTTCAAACACAACGATAGTGTTGACTGATCCACTTCCAAACTCGGAGACACATTTGGTTGCAACAGACCATGCTTCCACATCCCAAGTACTCATGTTATCCATAACAAAGCCACAAAACAAAGTTTTGGTGTCAACGAGAAACAAAGATTATGGAAATCTGTCGTCATCGTCGAATAATCAAGCCGCTGATCAACCTAATCCTTTGACTTTGACTTCATCAGAAAATGTTCCACCTATTGTACCTAAATTGATAATAAAACCACCAAAGGGAGTTGTGCATAAATCGACATTTAACCCTCGGGCTAGAGAAGCTCAAAATTATAACATAGTGGAAGCTCTTGCTCAGTGACCTTCTGTTATGTCGACACTTGAGGTGTTGCAAAATTGTCCCTCCTAGAAGTAGGCTTTACTGTTAGCAATAGGCGGAATAGATCCTATGGATTCAAATCTTGTGGTTTTTAACCATGCGGGATATACACCAAAGTTACCGGTGTAGTTAGCTTTCCTAATTCAAGTAAAAGCTCTCAATAAGAATGTTCACCAAACTATTATTGATGATGGGGCATCTACTTGCATTATGTCCATGAGCTGCTGGAAAACACTTGGTTCACTGCCGTTGTCATGATCACTGATCATGTTGAAAGATTTTGATGGAAGAACATATACTCCATGTGGGATTTTGAGTAACCTGCAAATCAAACTAGGGTGCAAAACAGTTACTGTTGAGGTTGAGGTAGTTGATGGACCCCTCGATTACAACATTTTACTGGGAAGGCCTTGGGTATATGCTATGGCTGTTGTGGTTTCCACGTACTTTCGTACTATAGAATTCCCTTTTAAGGGTGGAATCACAGTCATTGATCAACTAGCCTTCTTTGCCAATAGTTCACGGGCTACGGGAAGTGAACCATTGGTACACGGACCCTCGCTGTCACTTCAAAGTGTTGGAGTAGGTCTCTTTAAAGATCTTTCCCTAATGGGTACTTTTATCCTACCATCACCATCTGATTTGGTGGAAGTGGCAAGAGTAGAGACTTGCAACATGATTTCCTCTACCTCATCTGATTTAAGGAGGATTACCAGCATAGTTGAAGTTGATAGTAATATTGGGGTGATGTTGTTAAGCCCCATTGAATCATCATAGCAATCAATTTTTCGGGCTTGTGTGGAAAACCAAAATCCGCATTCAACAATTGTATGGGTAGATCGGTCGTTAGAATATGATACCTCTTTGGATCCTTTTTCACGTATACATTCTACAAATGAAGGAATCATCCAATCAATGATGATAGGAGAGGAACCATGGGAAGATTATCATCATCGTTCCCATCTTCCAGATGACATCGAAGATTATTCAAATGAACTAAACCACCCATTAGTCGTTGATTTCCTATCGAATTTAGTTTTCATAGACACAATCAAATCTGAGCAAAACCTGTCAAAAATTGAAGAAACAATTTCTATTAATATTTCGACCAAGCCTAATATTATAGAGAACATTCATGTCGGTAAATCTTGTTCTCCATTGGAACTCGATAATTACCGTACTCTCTTTCGTGAATTTAGAGATATTTTTGCATGGTCTTATGAGGAAATGCCAGGCATTGACTCTAGTATTATTGAACACGAAGTCAAAATGTACCCTGATGTCAAGCTAGTTCGACAGCGGCTTCGACTTGTTCATCCAAAGAAAGCTGTTTCAATTAAAGCAGAAGTCGAAAAGAAATTGTGGGCTGGTTTTATTTATCCTGTTCCTCTTAGTGACTGGGTTTCCAATGTTGTTCCTTTCATGAAGAAACAAGGAACAATTCGAGTGTGCGTCGATTATAGGGACGTAAATTAGGCATGTCCAAAAGACAATTATCCTACTCCTTTTATCAACCATATTATTGATGAATGTGTTGGATGCGAAATATTCTCATTTATGGATGGATTTTCTGGCTACAATTAAATCAATATACGCCCACAAGACCAATCAAAAACAACTTTTATTTGTCCATGGGGCACATTCGCCTATAGGAAACTCCCATTCGGTTTGAAGAATGCTGGGGCCACATTTCAGAGGGCAATGAATTATGCCTTCCATGAAATCTGTTCAACCTTACCTTGACAATTTACCTGCTCATTCATGAAAGCGAACTGATCACCTGCAACACCCGAGAGCAATATTTTTATGGTGCCGACACTACAAGATTCGACTCAATCCACACAAATGTGTGTTTTGTGTTGGTTTTGGTCACTTGCTTGGATTTGTAGTGTCTCGAGAAGGGATTCAACTAGATCCATTAAAGGTTCAGGCAATTCTGGATTTGCCTCCACCTTCAAATCTTTTACAGTTACAGAGACTCCAAGGGAAAGCCAACTTTCTGAGGAGGTTCATTCCTAATTACGCTGAAATGGCTAAAGGTTTTACACGTCTTTTGAAAAAGGAGATACCCTTTCATTGGGATCAGGTTGCGCAAGCTTCCTTTGATGCTCTTAAAGATACCTTGATTAGAGCTTCATTAATGTATTCTCCAAATTATCAAAATGACTATTACCTGTATCTCGCTGCTATAGATAAAACCATTGGCATTGTTTTAGTCCAGGAAGAAAACGGGATTGAACATCCTATTTATTACTTGAGTCGTAATCTCAATGATACAGAAAGTAAGTACTCTTATGTAGAAAAACTAGCTTTGGTAGCTGTGTAAGTTGTTCAAAGATTTCGCCATTATATCCTGTTACGAAAAACGACTGTCATTTCAGATTGCAACCCTATGACATACATTTCGTCACATCAATTACTAGGGGGCAAATATTCAAAATGGATAGTTATTCTACAGGAATTTGATTTAGAATTCATCAAGTCTAAATCAAAGAAATCTCTAGTTTTCACTGAGTTACTATGTGACCTTCCCTTGACCTCCATCGATTCAACATCCGAACCATCAATTTTGGATGAGTCTTTATTTCTAATTTCATCATCTAACACCTGGTATGGAGATATACTAATTTATCTCCAAACCCAAACTTTCCGGCAAGATACCTCTCGCTCGCAACAATGACGTATTCGTTACCAAGCCAAAGATTATCTGATCATTGGCGACACACTTTACCATTGTGGTATCGATACAGTTTTACGGAGGTACCTCATGCATGAGGAGGCCGAGAAAGTATTGAATGATTGCCATTCAGGAGCCTGTGGTGGACACTTATCTGGATATGCAACCGCACAAAGAATTCTTCGTGCTGGTTACTTCTGGCCAACTATATTTAATTATTGTATTATTGCTGTCAGAAGCTATCATGCATGCCAGATATATGACTGAAAAACCAGATTACCACCTGCACCGTTGCATCCAGTCGTTTCTATTGTCCCATTCACTAAATGGGGGATTGACTTTATGACATGTAACCCCACCTCGTCCGAGGGGCATGGGTATATTATAGTCGTCATTGACTATTTTACCAAATGGGTCGAGGCGATGCCAACATTGAACAACAAACGACTGCTCTTTTCTTTTTTAACCATGTGGTTGCCCGGTTTGGTGTACCACAATCCATAGTTACAGATCATGGGTTTCATTTTCACAATCACATGATGGCTGAGTTGACTGCTAAGTTAGGATTGTCACATGATAGTTCTACCCCGTAGTACCCGCAAGTGAACGGACAAGTTGAGGCCATCAACAAGGTCCTGAAGCAGATGTTGCAAAGAATGATAGGGGTTCATAAAAGAAATTGGGACTTAATCCTATACTTTTCCTTGTGGGCATATCGAACCTCAGTGAGAAATGCAACTGGATTTACACCCTTTCAATTTGTGTATGGTTTGGAAGCAATCTTAACGATACAATGCGAAATTTCATCGCTCAAACTCGCGATTGACCTGTTACCCGACACTTCTGAAGAAGAAGTGTGTTTCTTGGAATTAATACATATGGATGAAACCCATCGTGATGCCACATTGGCTAACGAAGCGCATAAGAAACATATTAAGGCATGATATGATAGGAATGTCAAGCCTCGTATCTTCTCAGAAGGAGACCTGGTCTTGCTTTACGATCATGAAGCTTATAAACTTGGAGTAGGGAAATTCGAACCAATGTGGATGGGTCCTTATGTTGTCAAGCATGTTCTGGCAAAATGAGGCTACAAGTTAGTAGATTATGATGGGATTCCATTGTCGTAGCCTTGAAATGGGTTGTACCTCAAATGTTACTATGCTTGATTAAGTGTAGTAAAACTCACTATATATATGCTTTCATTGCATGTGTGTGTGTGTCTTTTAGAGATTTTTATCTGGTTAGTAATCCGCTTTGCATTTGTTGCAGATGTCGGAGTCTTCGGAACCTTTTGTTGGTTACACCAATGGTGCTAGTCGTAGTACGTAGAATTTGTCTTCTGCAACATGGGCCATTTTCGCTCCAAGTGGCGAGTTAGTGAGTTTTCAAGGGATTTGTATTGGTCGATCGACAAACAATATCACTGAGTATAACATGTTGATTGAACTACTCTCTGATGCCATTTCACTTGGCATTCACTGAATCATCATTAGGCTGGACTCACAACTTGTTGTACTACAACTAACAAACATTTATACTGTCCGAAACCCAACAATTTTTCATATGTTCTTAGAGTTTGTATTTTGGAAAGACGTTTTGAACACATTCAATATCAACATATTTCCAAAAACCTTAACACATTAACTGATTCTCTAGCAAATTATGTGTCAAATAGACATTTGCGATACATGTAAAAGTAATATTTTCAATTCACATCATCAATTGAATAGGATTGCATATAACCATAAAAAAATCTGAAAGTAAAATAGATAGGTGTTTTAAAATTTTTTACAAAATTTGTGCCCAAGACACATTTGGTCATCTGACCCAAAAACTCAAAAATGCATACAAAATATCCTAAGTAGATCTAGTGGTGCTCATGGTAACAGGTCACAACCTATGCTATCATGTGCAAAAGCCTAGCCCAACAGTTAGGAACACCAATAGTGTGGCGCTGCAGCCTCATAGGTAACTCATCGATCCGGATATCTGAAATACCAAGGGTTAATCACTCTATGTGATCCTACAACTCTGCTAAGGTCTCGGTCAAATCCAAGTCCTGGAGAGCTGCTCTCCTGATGTTTCTTTGCGCTGGTGCACATGCAACTTGCTGGTGTACCATAGGTCGAACAGTACCCACATCTGTATGCATAAGAGTAATTTTAGTCTAGTCTTGGAAACATTAAAAAACACAAAAAACATGTAGAAACATGAAAAATCAAAAAACACTTTGGTCAAACAACTTACCCATAGCACCCCATTGTGCTCCAACTGGTAGAATCAAATCTAGATCTCCACGATAATCCATCCCTGAGTATGGATGCTTCTCAATAACAACATGTTGTCGCTCAAGCCAATTGAAAAATGCAGAATAGAAAATGATTGTTGACTGACCAGCATGTCGAGCCATCAATTCAACCCACCTCTGCATACGTGGATCTCTAAGACCAACCACACCCAGTGATACATGTTGTGGTTGCATCAATGGGATTTTCTCTAAGGAAAAAGTAATCAAGATCGAACCATAGAAGAAATCCTTCATCTTACCGCTTTTTACCTTAGTTAGTTGTTCTTTCAGCAGTGAAAGTACAACCTCGCACCAGTGGAAAACTTTTGGCTCTAAACAATCCAGTGCATATTGCATATAAGATCTATTCACCAGATGTAGTGTCACACTACCAGCCAATTTTGTGATCGTGAAGAGGATTGTTCTTAAAGGAAAATCACTTACATCCCTGATATTTATTTTCCCATCCTTGCTAGGCTGTGTACGTGGTCGAAAATTTTTCTGATGTAATCTCTCACTGATTCACCTCCATTGGCAAATCCAGAAAGTGAGATGGGGGCACCTCGCCTCGATAGTTCGGTAAGAAAGTAAATATCCTCAATAGTAATAGGGACCATCTTGTCCCTAATGTGAAATGTTTGATCCGTCGGATCCCATGCACGAGCAAGGAACTGCAATAGTTCTATTTGTCGCCTCATTCTAGACAGCTTAAAGTATTTGAGTAACCCGTAGTTCCTGAGGGCCTCAACTGTACCCGTGTTGTTTAGGGCAACCATGTCTTGTTCTTCATGCTCTCTTTCTTGCCATGTAATCGAAATTCTTATCCGATGAAAGCCTGAAACACAATCATAAGCTAAATTATGATCCTTTCCATGAAGAAAACAAGACAAATTTTGGAGCTAATAGCTAAAACAAACTTGGGAAACTTGCCCAACGCAGCCCAGGCATAGAGACAGTGCACTGCAGAGCATCTAGCCTACTATCTGGGTGTTCTTCACCACATTTTTCATTGTGAAAGCCTGCGCTGATCCCAGGGAAAAAAAATGAAACCCTAGGGGCCCCAAAAAACCCTAAAATTTGCATGAAATGACAAAAGAATGGGTTGAAAAGAAAGTAGAGAGGTTTAGTTCCTACCTGGTTTGGACGGTTCGAGAAATGGTCCACAGAATCTTTCACAATTAGCTGGTGAATTTTGAGGTAAAAACTGAGCTCAGAGCACAAAACTGGATGGTAAGTTCCAAATGGTAAAAATGTTATGGTAAAAACTTGTTTTATGTTTATTTCATGTTAATTAATCGACTAAACATTAGTATTTTCCTATTTTTTCCTATGAAACAGATATTTTTAATCCATTTGGTGATGTTTTGAGCAAGTTTTACAACTAATTTGTAGAATTCAACATGCTCAATTGTAAGTTGTACTTTGAACACAAAGCACACTTTTATCTCTTTTTCGAGATTTGTTAAAAATGAAAAAGGAACCCCCTTTGAGTCCTCTTTAAGCTCTTTTCAGACATCTAAATATGAAAATATTGATGAGTGCTTATCCTTTCTAGCTCGTTAATGGATTGGAAAAGATATATCTCTTGTATTATTTTACGCTTTTTCGGACTTGAGAGAATAATTTACGAAAAAGAACTTGTGGAGTTTTCTTTTTGTACCTTTTCAAACTCTCTAAACATGAAAAGGACTGAGTTATCTTTGTCATTAAACTCATTAAAAACATCAAATAGCGACAAACTTGTCCATCTAGACAAGACCGAGTTTCACCTTCGCTAGACTCGTTAAAACATCAAATAGTGATGGATTCACCCGAAGGGTGAAATTATATAAGAATATTTTATCTTCCTCATTTTTGATAAAAATAAAGAGGTACTGGTCAGCAATGACTGGGGAAAATGGAAAAAGGGGAAAACCACTTTATGGTAGTAGGTCGCTCTTGAACATGACACTTTCACTCCATCACCATGACTATCTGGGTTGGGTTATTAACTTGATGGTTATCATACCATCCATCACTTTGTTTTGGGTCAATGCTACCAATTCACTTTAGTGTCACCGATATGTTCAAGAGAAGTCATCCAGTCAAAATTCATCTTTTGCAATACCATAAACCTTCATTTTCATGACTGCCATTCCTGAACCTTCTGTCGTCAGTCAAATTCCATCTCTAAAATCACTACACTCGTTTCATGTCATTGATGTGGGATACATCAAGGCCCTCCTGTGATGAGTTGCTTCTTGTCGACATCAACTCATTATCCAAGAAGTTGACTTAGAAACACCCATTCAGTACCTTGAGTCTTGCATACATCAATGGTAGGTTTCTTGCTCTCGGCGATAGGCACACATCAATGGCCTTCGACCAAAAGACTTTGTATGGTGTTCGACATTAAATCATCCATTCACACCATGCAGAATGCACTGCAGTACCTTGAGGATCATTATCATTATCGGTGATTTCTCTCGCATCTGTTAACAACTTACATCATCGGTTGGTAATCAAATGGTGTCTTCCCATGTTTGACTTCAGATCACATATTCACATGGTTAGACTCATACTTGAGTGAATGATTGAACGAGATTGAAGACCCCAGATCTAGTTTCATCCATCCGGGCTGCGATATCAGGAGTACTATATCATATGTACAATGGCTTTACATTAATAGTCATTCTGATCATGGGTCTATATCTATAGACGACTGTTTATGTACATGTAATGAAAGTTTATAAGCTGAACATGGGTATGCCTTCCCTTAGCAATTCATGTAAAATCAAATATCATGAAATATGTATTGTAATTGATGCAGTTCACCTTCCACTTCGATACCTCCTCATTACATCATAAAGCATTTCATTCGACATTGGCATTTTTCTGACTTCATGCTTTAGGGGGCAATTGTTATAGATCCATTTGGGCACATCAAATCCCAACATTCAGATTAGTGTTTTAGGGCTCATCAAACCCTAAATTTAGTTGTTTCATTCCCTAAACAAGTCAACCCCTTGAATGCCTCCTTCCCAGATAGTTTCATGACTTGAAGACATCCAGAAATTGCCTCTAGAGGTACTAGCGCAAGTAAGGCCTTATGAAGGTGCGCTGCAGAGTAGTTAAGTCCACTACCAGGGTGCTTTGTAGAGCCCTTAGGCTTTCTTTCACCTGCGCTGGGTGAGAATGAGCGAAATTCACATAGGGTTTGGGGAATATTCTTATCTTTTGGAGTCATCTAGAAGTTTCCCTGTCTTATCAACTCCTATGAGCTCGAAAATGGATGAGGAATGAGTTAAGGAGAATCCTATCCTCTCATCCCTTCCTCTGTGGAACTAATTCTATGTATGGAAGGCCATTCAATGTCACCATTAATGACAAAACCTCCTTCACCTTCCTATAAATTGACCACTCATCTAAGTGATTAGGGGCTGGATTATATTGAATTGTAAGGAGATAATGCTGATATGAGATTTAACTTTGGAGAAAATGATGTGATGCCACAAGATTTTCTTGCTTTTAATGTGATGTGGATGGGATCTAAGCTGGAGGAATGACTTTGAATTAGACACTGATGGTTGTAATTCCTTCTTCTATCTAATAAAGTGTTTGAACCTTTTTCCATAAGTTGTGTTCTTTCATAATGCTCATATGTATGAATTTCTTATGATACCTTTCATTTATATTCAATGGATCATATGCTTTGATTGGTTTTTGTCTTCTGTTGTGTTTATAGGGTACTTATCAAACGAATTAAGTATGGGAAGGAGCAACGGAATCGATACAAGGGAGACGAGAGGAAAGCGGGACTACAGGTAGGCCTTCTATCTTCTCATCTTATCTGTTGTTTATAGGAAAAGTCTAAAACATTTTAAACTATTGTTCTAGGGACGCCTACTTGTCTAGTGAATTAGTTTTTATCTGTAGATGCTAAATTCTCCAAAACAATAGCAGTAGAACTTCCTCTCCTTTGTATCTGTATTCTTAGCTTAAAAGGTTGATTTACTCCTAAATTTTATTTCTGTTTTCTATGTAGCTTAGAAAGTTGATCAAAGTTGTTGATTATCCATTCTTTCATAAGATTAAAGAGTAGATTAGTGTTGCAGTCTAGTGAAGGAAAATATACTAGAAAATATTGTGATAGCGACCCCTATCCCATCTCCCTTATGGGACTATGATTAGGGGATCCCACTCTCACAACCCAAAAACAGAGTTTGTCCTTTGTTCATTTCTTAGGTTAAGTTTCATTTTTATGTAAATAATTGTTTATGATTCCTTTGAAATATTTGCAGTGGTTAGTTTGCTTCTTAAGATTGTTGTAGCTTAGAAAGTAGTTCATTCCATAGATCTAGTCTCTAACAATAGTTATGTCATGCTTTCTAAATTAAACTCATCCTTTCCATGTTGACGTGAAATAATTTGTAAATGAAAAGAGAAACATGTTTTATTGTAGGTATGTTTGATCTACAGGAAGGCATACCTCTAGCCAACTCAACCTAGGTCTTCTCCACCTTATCTTGAAGCATACCAGCCCATACCTGAACCTCTGTTTTCTAGCCACCATGAGTAAGTTGTCTTGGGAAGATCTGACCTTATTAAAGTGATGGGCTTGTCCTTCAGTGATGTTCACCCCCCTACACCTTACACAACTGTCATGCTCCTTTCTAACACTTCATCTCATCATTATTGTCCCTCAAAACCTCTCATCCAACTTCCTATAGTAGTATAGGACATCCTGTAGTAGTTCATCACATCCTGTAGCAGTTTCCTGTAGCAAACCTATAGCTGCCTTTTTTGACCCTGTCTTGAACTAAAATGGTAGTATAGCCTAGGGTAGGAGTAGGTTAACCCCTCAGCTTAGACTCCATGACTAGAAGTTCCACCTAGACTAGGATTTTCATTCATTTCCCCCCTGCAAGATCATATAGCATTAGCTTTTATATTTATGAATTTAGCATTTAGGAATTTTTCTATTTTGCAAGTGTGAAGGTTATAATTAAATGCATACATGTTTGGATTTTGAAATGATAGAATAAATTCCTATTTTCAAGCAATTCTGGTAGCTAGATGATCAAGTGTGAGGTTAGCATATTTTCCTTCCTGCAAGTGAATTGTGTCATTTCATAGCTAGATGATTTATGTCATATCATAGCATTTACAAGTTCACATATTTCATTTCCTGAATTGACTAACATTTATGTTTCTTGCACTAGAACTAGTTTTACATTCCACTATCAATAGTCAGAATCCCTTTAGTCCAATAGAGGAATGGTCTGGAACCCTATTCGTCAAGTGCCCCAGTTGAGAAGTGACATGAGTTGAATGATGCATCTACTGTTTATATATCATTGTGACATCCAAGTTTATACGAAACCCTGGGTTGATAAAGTAAAGTTGGTAGTCCTAGGAGTTGCAACATTTTTGCTGCAATGTTGAGGCTCATCAAAGACCTCATTTCTATATATAGGAGTCGAAGGGGTCATAATATAACTAGAGCCTACATAAAAATAATATTGTAAGGGCACAACAATAACAATAGTGGGCTTGTATGGGGCACAATAATAAGAATATGGAGGATACATATGCACAACAATATAATAAGAGGGTTTCACTAATAACAATAAGGGGCTACACTAGTAGTATAGGGACCTAACATTCCCCTATCCTTCAAAAAAGTTTTGTCCTCAACACTTGAGTAGTTCTGGATGCTTCTGTATAAAATTATCAGCCTCCCATGCAGAATCTTTCATGGGTAAGTTCTTCCACTTGATGAGATACTCTGAAATTGATTGATTTTGTAGCTGCTGGGTTCTTGTTCCGTGACTGCTTCATGTTCCAATATGATTTTCCTTCCTCATCAATTTCTGCAATATTGTTTGAACTGGGAGCTTGTCAACTATAACCTTCTTTAAGCATGAACCATGGAAAATTGGGTGCACTCGGGAAGATGTAGGAAGCTCCAATTTGTATGCCATAGTACCCATTTTTTGCAACTTTAGTGACAATTTATTATCCTTCATAACTTTCGATTGATGGTGCTAGACCTGCCAACATGTCAAGGGGATCTTCTCGGTGAGAAGTCCCAATTAGACCTCAGATTGTTTGGTGTAGGAGTGCCAACAGTGGGTCGTAAGGTAATGCCTTGACTGAGGTGTCACACAGAGGAAAGTAGAATAACTCTATCAGCTGTAAGGGTGTGATTGATGCAATGAGTCAAGGAAGGTGTATGAGAGGTTCCAACACTTCAAAAGGGGAAGGAGGTGAAGGTGAGTTCTAGGTTGAAAGGGATCAGTCCCAAATCAGCTAGGAACACACAACACAAAGGACATGCATAGCTTCTAGTAGAGTAGTCCACTCAGATGCGGCAGTCACATTATACAAAGTAAGATAACACATAAAACACTCATGGATCAACTTGAGACGAGTGTGACAGTTTTTATAGTAAGGTTTAAGTGAAAGGTCTATTTGATGTCCGGAAAAGCAGTCAACACGGACGGTGACAACATTAACAACACATGAAACACATCAACGACAAGATTCATATAATTGCATGTGAATCAGTTCATACACAAGTATGTAAGTTAAACAATACATATCATTAAAGAAACCAGAGCAGTCCAACTACAATAACAACATATACATGAAAATGTTCTGGCTCTTATTATATAAAGAAGTGTAAGTCACAATCATACAATACATCCATGTAAACCTGCTAGCCCCAATAGTGGAACGTTACATCCACATCTGCCTGATCCTCCAAAGAGATGTACTCACTCCGTGAAGTGGAGAAGCCAAGGCGCGTTACAATACTATCCAATCCTTCTTTAAAATAGTCTCAAACGAAGCTTGGCTAACCAAAAGCCTATACATTGAGTTATGAGGGACTATTTATACCAAAGGGTGGTGTTGGCTTGATGGGCCCTGACCCAGGTTCAACATTAATTAGCCAAGCAAATCCCTACACTACTGGCCCTTTCGGCATCAATCCGTGGAGTGCAGACTGAAGTCTCACTCAGAGTAGTATGGGGGGATGTAGGAACCAAGTTTCTGCACCCTGAGATAGTTGTGATGTCGTTTTATACCCTAAACCTTCCTTCACGTAGACTGATAAGCCTTTTAGGGCTTATCAATGCACTTCTCTTATCTGGCTTTGAAACCTTTGCGAAGGTCTGCGATCATCCTTCGCGGACCCTAAATAGCCAATTCAGAGGTTTATGCACCTCTGTAATTACTCTTACTCTCTGTCTACCCATATTAGCTTAAATACTGGTTAACTTCAAGATGCATTATGATTATCTTCACATAAACATATATTCTTATTTGCGTTCATATGACAAAGTAAAACACATAGATTTGCACATCAATACAACATTAAATCATAAACCCAGTATCCAACATGACGTAATCGCATACATTCATAATAGAAGTAAAATAGCTCATACACAGATATCTCCAGAATAATTCTCTTTATTGATGGTTCAGATCTCCAGTACAGACTCTAACTTCCCTGCGCAGACAACTGCAAGGGTCTACGCACATAGCTGCAGGGGTCTACACATTCAGATGCAGAGTTCTATCCTAGGCCTCTGTGCACTCAGCTACAGAGCCTCTTCCTACACTAAGACTCTTCTCTCTTAGCCCTCACGGACCCATTACATCAATCAATTGCCCAAAAACTTACTAAGAACTCAAGTGACTTAGACTCTTCTAAGATTCCATTTTTATGCATTCCCATGGTTCGCGGACAAAGGGTGGATCTCATCAAGCTGACACAAGCTACCTAAAATAAGGGCAAAAACCCTTTTTGACTATTTACATCTTCACGCTCTACGACCACAAAATGCGGAGACTTTACATTATTTATATCAAACTTGGGCCTTTAGCCCCAAAACTTTGGATTTTAACCCCAAAATTGACCCTAGGGAACTCGTTCCCAATAGGCCCCCAACACAAATTTGGTGACTCGCCCCAAGTCACTCGGCCGATGCGGAGATCTTGGCGTGAAGACCTCCCAGCTCCACCTGTATGACTGCAACCTCGGTGGTACACTGCATTACCGCCTGCTTAGCATGTTCAACCAACTGCTTCGTTGTTGTTGGGTTGTGTTATATTCTTTCCACGACTAGCTACCCTAGTTAACCTGGGGGTTAGAGGGGGGGTGGAGCGCCCCCTTCGTTGCACCGATTGCGTAGTGGGGGGGTCACAGGGGGACGGTTAGCCCCCCTCTATAGGGTCTGGGGCAGCGCCCTAGGAAATTTTTTTTGGACCCTATATTAGGTGGGCAGACCTACCTATGGTTTTGTGCATGGTTTTCGCACATGATATTGGGTGCGATGGTTTTCGATCCATGGTATTGGATGCTTTAGCATGTATATATATGTATTGTAACATTGAAAGGAACATAATGAAAAACCAATCTGGTAGTCCCAGTTTTGGGATCCAGGGGAAAATATCTATGTATATTTGTGTTGTCTTAGTGGGGCCTAACCCAGGTTCAGAGGTGATTTAGCCTAGCAAATCTCGGTACTACTGGCCCTTTTGGCAACAATGCGTGGAGCGCAAACTGAGGTCTCACTCAAAGTAGTATGGGAGGGTGCTAGAACTAGGTTTCCACACCCTAGGGATGTTTGATGGACTTCTGGAGGTCCACGGTCTGACCTGTCACTATGCGCACTTGTGATCCCTTTGCAACCTGCGGTGCAGCTTCTACGCAGCCCTACTCGGGGCGCAACCAGTATAATACCCAAGATCCTTGTTACTTAACTGATTACTTAACTTGTGTGTGTAAGATTTATGGTGATTATATTATATTCATCAATCATAACAATGCGCGTAATACATAAATGAATACAACCATAAAGAAAATGCATAGCAAATACACAGGAATATGAATCAACTTCTCTTTTATTAATCTTCAATCTTGCATACAAACTCGTCACTGCCCTACGGACTCAACTGCAGGGGTCCGTGCACTCAGCTGTGGACTCTACTAGGCCTTTGCGCACTCAATTGCAGAGCCTCTTCCTACTACTACAACCCAAGACACTTAGAACTCTACTCTAAGCTCAAACCATTCCTTCGCCATTCATCTATTCATCACTTCCCCTTAACTATATTTACAGCTTAGAGCTTCACTCTATTTATACAATCCCATGGTCCGTGGACCATGGGTAGGCCGACTTTACATTAGTTTACAATACAATGCTTAGGGAGGACAACCTTATGACTCAATTATACACTTCGCGCTCTGTGCCCGCAATTCGCGGAGTTTTACAACATCTTTGACCAAAACCTGGGCTTTGAGCCTCAAAACCTGTTGTGGGGGGGATTCCATGCCCAACAAGCCCCCAACACGATCATCGTGACTTGTCTCGAGTCACTCTGCTAGTGCGGCGATCTTGGCATGAAGCCCCTCCAACCGTGCCTTCGCATTCCAGAGGTCCGCAACGCACTAATCTACAGTCTGCTGGATCTGCTCCACGCTCTAGGCCAGAGTCTCACTGTCAGGGGCAACTCCCTGTCTTAAGGCATGCATCGCCTTCATCTGTGCAAGCTTTCCTTCAATGTTTGCAGTGATGAGGATGGCCTCATCAATCCAAGGCTAGACGCGTGCTTTAAGAACTGCCTCTTTGTGCCTTGCGACATCTACCTGTTCCTTCAACGCCTTTGCCTGCTATAGCTTCGCAAGCCGTTGGGTCAAGACAACTGTCTGCGCCATTCCGCGTACACTTTCATACTACACCTGAAACTCTCGTGCCTCCATTTCTAGGAACCTTATGTTGGGGTCCTCCTGTAATGAAGTGAGAACCGCGAAGGATTCCTCCAACATAGCGGTGGAGTTCTGTACTGCCTGTCCTATTTCTTCCAACCCTTTTTGAATAGCGCTAGCACACTGTTCCCTAACTTCTGGGGGTGTAGAGGACTACGCCTTTAATTGAAGCTCGGAAAGCTGAAGGTTGAGGTCTAGCTGTACCCTCGTTGCTTCCTCCTTTGCCTCGCAGAATCCATTGGCTAATTTGTGGATTCGCACTCCAACTGGTAGGTCTGTCACGATTTCTAGCTCTAGAACGTGGCAACATGCTTCCTCTACCATTTGCTCCAGCTGTTGCTTCTGCGCAAGCACTTCAGCACGTTGGAGACTAAGCTGCTCAATGTTGATTCTCTGTTCGTTGAGCATTTGCACTGCGCATCCTTCCCTCGCTCAAAGCTCTGTTGTCGCTCCGTCCTGCAACTTGTTAGAAAATTATATATTATGGAGCAATGGAACACATAAAATATTGCAGAAATATAAACACAGAAAGCGCATAAAACAAGAGAGACACAGATATACATGGTTCACCCAGTTTAGGCTACGTCCACCCCGAACAGCCAGTCCTTCCTTTCTATTATCCAGCAAAATGAAGAGACACAACCTACAACAAATCCGCTGTAATATCCTCTGTTTTCTCTCACAGTCTCACCTCTCTGTTTCTCGCTCACAGAATACACATCTATCACATAGCCTCAAATACAATGCCCTCATACATAGAGAGGGGTTGCCTTCTAGGGAAAAAAACCCTAAACTAAACATAAGTTCTACCGTCAGATCATCCGCCTAATGAACGGCCCAGATTGACTAGAAATTACTATACTGTTACAAGGCAATTTTACAGCTGTTTTTAGCTTCGGCAACGCCGCCCCCCCCTGGACCCCCCCTGCAGCGAATATTTTACGGGCGGCGTTTCTGCCCCCATTTCGAACTGGGGTCCAATGTGGCGATACCTTTGCATATAGAAGATAATCAGGCTCCACACCCAACACAACTGATATAATATATCCCGTAGAAGGGAAGCCAAGTTTAGGCCGAGTCCCTTGACCCTGCCCACCATGGCTCTGTCCTCCTCCTCTTCGTTCGATTCAATGGTGACGGCCTTGCCTTTTTCTTCCATTGATATCTTGCCGAACCACGGGTTTCTTGGGGACACATGGACTGGTCCCATAATCTATTTATCTTTCCTCGTCCGCGGTGTATGTGGTGATTTTCGAACTTCTGGTGCAACTGCCTCATCTTTGAGCTCCTCAGCAGTGTCGTCGATAAATTTCACACCTGGCTTGGTAGTAGTCATCGTGTTTGCATGGGATAGGTTCTGTCACATACTCAAAGATGGTAATATTGTTTGGCGCTCAATATTCTGCAATTGCTCAAATCCCAAACAACCAAGTGTTGTCTTGTAGTTAGTCCTTGGAGTTTTATAGCGTCTTTTGAATTTGAATTCGACCGTTCCCCTCATTTCTGAGTCATTAATGCATTCTTGGTGGCCGATCGTCCCAAATCTAGCCCTTAATTCGTGTCTTAATTGTCTGCTGCCTGCTCCCTTTTGCCTTAATTTGGACATCTCATCATGAATAGTGACGTCAATGGTTACTTCCTAGTTGACCCACGTGGTAGTGCAGCCCCCCGTGCGTGGGTGTGAACCTTGTACCATGCAGATTCTACGCTTACCTCCCTCACCGCGCAACTCCCAAATAGACTCATTTAGAGTCCCACGCTCTCTTTCAACTGTCTAGAGCGTTGAGATTGTTCTCCCTACGGCTAGTCAGGTGGTCGCACCATCTATGCGAGACTCTAATTCGCCTTCCAGTCTAGTCCATGGACACTCCTCGATTTCCCTCGCGACGGCCGGCGCAACGCATTCTACCTCATGTGGTGCGCTCCCCTTGTTACTGCATTTGGTAAGGTGTGGTTTCTGCCATGGTAGCAGAGTCATAAATTCTCGGTGACAATCGTCTAACACAGTGGTATAATCATCCATATCTCACCTTATCATCCTTAGTTTATGAACGAGACATGCTTGCATGACCTTATTTTCCAGTCTGATCTCAACGTCCATCCACATGCTTTTCTTCCTCAATCGTACCCAATCTCTTTGAGTTTGTGAAGTCTAAGGTTCCCTCATTGAATGGTTTCCCGAATCCTTATATGGTCATCCTAGCGTAGCTATGTGATTTCTTCGTCCTGGTCTTCGCACTCTGTCATCACTGCGGGGGCTATTACGTGTAGATTTCTTTTGGTATTCCCTTCAGAAATCTCGGGTTCTACTCTGTTTCGCACCTTTGGAATCATTTCCGCGCTCAGGTTTTTGTATATGGTCCTATAGGCCCACCGAACTGCTGGCACACGTAGGTCCCAATCAGTTCATCTTGCTTAGTAAACCTTGTTCAGTACTCTGTGCACCCTATGGAATGCTTTGTCGTGGAGAATTGGTAATGCACGTCGCCTTTCCTGTTGCTGTGGTTTATTCTGATTCTCTAGGCTGAGGTTGTTGTGCGCTTGTGCGGACTGTACAACATATGTCTGTACCCATCGCGAAAGGTGGGTGTGCAAGTCATTCTACCCCATTTGATTGGATTTCATTCGAAGTTGGGGTTTTCCAAAACGTAGGTGCATCATCCTTCTGCATCTGCACCAGTCTTCAAAAGTTCCTTGATGTGCTCCCCACCATCATGCGGGTGTTGCACGCAGTGCCCACTTTAGCACATCGAACTGCTGCTACTCTGGTACTGCACTTTCAAACTTGCTCAAAAATTTATCCACCACTGATAATCCATCATATGTCGGCAGCTCCTTTTCTATGTTTTTACTCAATGCAATGATCTGATCATCATGTTGCAGTTCAGCGTTGTTACTTCGTGTAGCCGATTCTGCCATCGCTCTATCTCTTCGTCTGAATCTGAAGTGCAGGAGCTTTTGCGCTCCCACAAAATCCTTCCATCTACAGTCGGATTCACCTAATCCTCTCCTTATGCAGTTATCTTGTAGATACAGTTGAGATCATCATCATTATTTTCGTCATGCATCGATTCAGTGTATTGCGCTCCTTCGACTGGATCCAGCGGTACTACTACGCGTAGTGAATTTTTCTCAAAGGTCATTTTGCGCTTCTTCAGATTTATGACTCTGTTCACATCGGTAGCCCAGTCTATTCCTAGTAGCATGGGATAGGGATTGCTGTCATTGAAAATCTCTATCACTTCAAAATCCACCTGCACACTTGCACCTTCAATATCGACTGTCACCCATTGCAATCTTCCCATGGGCAAAATCTTTTGTTGGTTCACCATCCGTAACTGAATAGGGGGCCATTGCAACGTTGGTTTTCCCATGCGTTCCCACATTTGCTTTGGTAGTATATTCGCATCCAAATGCAGGTCTAGGATTACCTGATCCATTTCGTACTTACCTATTTGCACAGGCAACCTCATCTCCCTTCCTGTGCGCAATGCATGCTTTCCTAGTTTTCGGACCAAGCGCGGTTCTCCTAATCCCGCGCACCTAATAAGTTCCTATAGTCCTTTGACTTCCTTATTGTCGCACAACAGTTTCATGCATGTCTCCAGAAAGGTAGTGAGCATTGAAGGATCCATCCCTGGTTCTAGTTGATCCTTACTACCTGAAGTGGAGGCCTCCATGAAGCTCTTCTTAGCTTCCATGAATGTCTCCTTCGCGCATTCTAAATCAAACTTAGGTTCCTTTGTAGGAGCCTTACGAACCCATGCGCTTTCTTTTGGTTGCTTCCCTTTATCATCTCCCTTTGTCACATCGCTCTTGAGCATCATGTTTATGTTTGGGTCTTCTTCGCGTGGTTCAGACCTCATCATTTGTAAATTTTGGGTTGGAGGGCGCTGGAGTACCCCCTTTTTGCACATCTTCACTATCAACAAAGGGAAATCTTTTTCCTCATGATTAAACTAATTACAATACCAACATGACATCCTAGTCGGGTTCGTACAATCGCAGGCATAATTCCCTGGCCCTCTGCAATTGTAACAGATTATTTATCTGCGACCCCTTCCTAGTCCCATTCCACCTCAACCCTGACCGTGCCCCTGAAACTCAACATGCACCATCCCTGCATTTGGGTCGAGGGCTCATGTTTTAGCCTACACCCTGTAGGTAGGATTCCGATCCATCATTAGTTCATAGCTTCGGCAAGTGCGTTCGTCATGGCCTACCGACCTGCAGAAATTAGAAAACAACTACTAGGACGTCTGCGTATACTTCTGCAACAGATGACAATTATCCATGGTATGTTTTCCTCCTATCTGGTAGATCGTGCACCATAATGCAAATTCCGCGCTCGGCCCCACCTGTGCCTCTGGTCTTAATGGCATTGGCCCTCCTCCTGCCAAGTAGTTCGTGGACACTAGATAGTGATCTTTGTTGTGGCCCTGGCCTTTGCATTTTATGCACCATACTTCCTTGCGTGCCTCTGGCCGAGGTGCCCTATCTTGTTTCAAACTCTGCATTTCTAGACATAGATTCTATAGTTTCACGTGGATCTGTTGGACTCCCAATCCAAGGTCTTGTATAGGGGTCTCATGCAACCTCATTGCCATCTCCAACGCTTCGGCCTGGGTGGAAAGTTTTTGCTGTGACAGCGTCGTCCTTAGGTGTGGCGTAAGTGAGGCCATAAACCATGTGTGATGTTGTGCATCCGTTAACGTCATATTGGCTTCGTGGACCATACTCTTCAGCCTTTGGTCCAGATCCCATGGGGTCTCACTTGGGAGCATCACGATCTCTTTAAACCCGATGATTGATTGTGTCTCTGACTTTGGCCTACTAAATTCCCTGTTCAACGTGGTTTGGATATGTACAATTCTTGCGTTCGGGTGGTCATTAGAATGCTTGATATACCACGTTAATGCGTGATCCTGCAGCGCGCTCACCAGTGTAGCCGTTTTAATATTATCATACACGACGCCCTGTGCTTCCCATACTGCTCTTACCACCAGAATTGGTTCGGGTCTTCATTTCCTACTCCTCTGAACATTGACAGTTTGATTGCACTTGTCATACTGAACTATGGAGGTGGAGTGGGTGGAGATGGAGGTGAGGGGGGTGAAGTGGGTGGTAGTGTGGATGGGGGTGGTAAACGCGGAATTCGCTGCCTTATCAAACTGACCACACTTCTCAGAGAAACCTTCGCGAGCTCGTCCTCGCTCTCTCACGAGGGTGAAATTAAGGCACTATTTTCTAATTATTCATTGCTTTCGCTTCTGTAGATATTTCTGCTCCGCGTAGTCCCAAACATTAATTTATTCACATAACTCGCTTTTCACACAATAACATCTTAATCCAAGTGTTCAAATATTTAATGTACTTACCTCACAGTCCCTTGAGAAAAAGTTGCTCTGCCACACTGTAGCTAACGATTGTGTCTATTGTGAACTCAGTGATAAATCCTCCTACTATCCGGTCGAGCCAGTGGTCCATAGCTCACGCTATCTTATCTTCTGAGGCTTCTAGTCTGCGCACTAGTAATAGAGTCCACACTATTGGTTTATCGAGCCTACACCTTCCCTGGCTGTCTGCTAACTTTGCAATCCACTCATACAGCTCAAACGGAAAAGATGCAAAGAAAATTTTGTGGATTTCAATATACAAGTAGCGATCTAACCATTGCTCCTTAGATACTCGCGGATTTCTGTTTTCCTGCGTCGTGAACTCGTGAATCTTCTTGTCCAACCACTCTTCAATTTCTTTCTTTGTAGGGTTCCAGTGGCATGAAATCAGACATCCTTTATGCAAATCCCAGTCCTGGTAACGGAACCATTTGTTGGCTTAGTGGGCCTGACCTAGGTTCAAAGGTGATTTAGCTAAGCAAATCCTGGTACTACTTGGCCTTTCGGCAATAGTCCCCGGAGCGTGGACTGAGGTCTCACCCGAGGTAGTATGGGAGGGTGCTAGAACCAGGTTTCCACACCCTAGGGATGTTTGATGGGCTTCTGGAGGTCCGCGGTCTAACCTGTCGCTACGCGCACTTGTGATCCATTCACGACCTGCAATGCGGCTTCCGCTCAGCCCTACTCGGGGCACGACCGGTATAATACCCAAGATCCTTGTTAATTAACTGATTACTTAACTTGTGTGCGTAAGATTTATGGTGATTACAGCATATTCATCAATCATAACAGTGCGCGTAATACATAAACGAATACAACCATAAAGAAGATAATGCACAACAAATACACAGGAATATGAATCAATTTCTCTTTTATTAATCTTCAATCTTGCTTACAAATTCGTCACCGCCCTGTGCACTCAACTACAGGGGTCTGCGCACACAGCTGTAGACTCTACTAGGCCTTTACGCACTCAATTGCAGAGCCTCTTCCTACTACTACAACCCAAGACACTTAGAACTCTACTCTAAGCTTGAACCATTCCTTCACTATTCATCTATTCATCAATTCCTCTTAACTATCTTTACAGCTTAGAGCCTTGCTCTATTTATACAATCCCATGGTCCGCGAACCATGGGTAGGCCGAATTTACACTATTTTACAATGCAATGCTTAGGGCGGATGACCCTATGACTCAATTGTACACTTCACGCTCCGCACTCGCAACTCGCGGAGTTTTACAACATCTTTGACCAAAACTTGGGCTTTGAGCCCCCAAAACCTATTGTGGGGGGGATTCCATGCCCAACAATTTTCTTTATGTGTTATGTTCTTGCTATTGTTTATTTTCTATGTTTTAGAATTTGTATGCAAGTAATTTCTTTACGGGGTTAAAACCTACATTTCGTATCAGAGCTGTTTTGGCTTCAAGGGGACACCTTTGTTGTTGAGGGGTTTCGCTCAGGCCTGTGGTAGATGTTGGCTACGTGGTGCCTGACCCAGGTTCAACAGTTAATTTAGCCAAGCAAATCCCGGTACTACTGGCCCTTTCGGCAACAGTCCGCAGAGCGCGGGCTGAGGTCTCACCCAAAGTAGTATGGGAGGGTGCTGGAACCAGGTTTCCGCACCCTAGGGATGTCTTGATGAGGGTTTTGGAGGTTCACGATCCTAATCTGCGCACTGCACTGCTCCATACAGATTCCTATTCTTCACAACCCATGCGCACCTTTTTATTATTCCAATCCAATCTAATCCTTACTATTATATTAGTGCTTAACTTAGTTTGTGCGGACCCAATATTCCTATTACTTGTTAAACTTTCAGATTAGCACGCGTACTTGAAAATAATATAAATGCATAAAGAATAACCAGAACATAGAAATACAGATATACAAGAAGATGCACAATATTCTAAATCAATCTTATCTTTATTAATACTCAAGTTCAGTTACAGACCTGACTCTGCCCTACGCACTCAGCTGCAGGGGTCCACGCACTTAGCTGCGGACTCTACTAGGCCTCTGTGCACTCAGTTGCAGAGCCTCTACCTACCACTACAACCCAATACACTTCAGATTTTACTTCTATATTCTAACCATGCCTTCACATCTATCTCTTACTCTTTCAAAAACTCAAACTGACTTTACACTTAGAGCTTCGCTCTATTTATACAATCCCATGGTCTGCGAACCATGGGTAGGCCGACACACTTTATATTAAATTACATTATCTTAGGGCGGACAACCCTTGACTCTTGCACTTTGTACCCACATTTCGCGGGGTCTTTACATTACACTTTCACCAAAATTCGGGCTTCAAGCCCCAAAAACATACTATGGTGGGATCCAATGCCCAAAAGGCCCCTAACGCAATCATCATGACTCGTCTCGAGTCACTTTACTGGCACAACGATCTTTGCGCGAAGTCCATGCAGCAGGTCTTGTGCAGCTTGGGTGTCCGCAACACACTGTTCTGTCACCTGTTGTATTTGTTACATGCATATCTCTGAACTTTCATGAGCAGGATCACATTCCTGTCCAACTGTATATAGTTCTTGCATCTGTGCAATCTTCCCTTCAATGGTAGCTGTGATTGTAAATGCTTCATCGATCCATGGCTGGATGCATGTTTTAAGCAGGGCTTCCTTTTGGTGCATGATGTCTAATCGGTCCTTCAGTGCCCTTTCCTGCTGTAGTCTGGCCAGTTTTTGAGTAAGGGCAACCATATGCACGGTGCCCTAGAAACTATCGTACTCCTGCTACAACTCGCGCGCCTCTGTTTCTAGGTGCTATAGGTTCAGGTCTTCTTGCAGGTGCGTAAGTATGGTTAGTTCTTGTTCCAACATCCCGGTGCACCCTTGTGTCGCCTGGCTAATTTATTCCAACCCCATTTGGATAGTGTGGGTGCGCTACTCTTTGACTTCTAGGGGTGTGGAGGGCTGTGCTTTTAATCGTAGCTTGTCGATTTGCAGGTTCAGCTCCAACTAAACCTTTGCCATTTCCTCCCAGGCCTCACGGACTCGGCCGCCAATATATGGACTCGTTCTGTTGCTGGTAGCTCTTGTTACACTAAAATTTGTCACCATGACTATTTGTAGTTAGTATGGCTCCATCAACTATCATACTATCCTCCTTGGCAAGCCTCATACCTCTTCTCTCCATGTCAAACTCCAAGAAAGAGAGAAAGTCATTAAAAATCTATATATCTCTGGGTACGCAGTTTCTCTTAGCCTTACCTGTGTGTACGCACTCCAAGTTCACAATACCTGCGTACTTGTACGCTCTGTATGTAAAGCAATGGGTGCGTACTCCTGTAAAGGTCAAAAGGCGCAAGTTTCACTCCAAAAAAGTTACTTGTGGTCATTTCTAGAGCATTCTAGAAGCTTGTTTGACGTGTATGAAGCGCCTCCAGATGGTTCATGTATCCCTACCAAAGAGGAACTTATCCCATCAAGAGGTGAGCTATCCCATCCAAAGAGGGGCTTATCCCATTGATGGTGGACCTGAATAACTTCCTCTAGAGCACTATAAATACAGGCATTGGGCCAAAGGGAGGAGAGGTTGAAAGCTGAACATTCCTAAGGGTAGATGCTGCTGGAATTAGGACTCCCTTGTAAAGCTTGAGAGGAGAGATTCCCATCCTTTCCTAGCCTTATTTGAGAGTGGGTGAGCTGATCAAAGTAAAGGAAAACTCTTGCTGGACCCTAGGAGGGACTTGCACAACACCAAGGCTCAGGTTGTAATGGTTCCTTTTGTTACCTTTTAATGCAAATGAACTTATTTTTCTCAACAGATTGTTATTCATGGTTTGTTTCATATACTCCTTGGTCTGTATGATGGATATGTATTGTTTTATGAGTTTATCAGGTGCTATTTAATCTTTTGGCTTGTTAGTGAATGTAGGTTTCGAAGAGAAGGAGGAGCTCATCCGGATCGGCGAGGCTGGATTACTACAAAGCATTGGACTAAAGGTATGTTAAAGATCCCCTGATTACTTGTATTTGCAATGCATGTTTAGAGAAAGGTAGGATTTATTTGTCTTGTTTGTCACTAGAAAGCTTTTGCTTCTAGGGAGGTCGGTTGTGTCCGCACTAACGACTCTTTCCGCGTGACAAAATGGCGACTCCACTGGGGAATCCATTGATGTGAATGTTGTTTTCCTTTGTATGAAATTTTGATCTGAGAAAAGTCGTTTGTTTTCTGGTTTTTGGTTGTCTAACTGTGTATTTGGGTGGGCTAGCTTAGGGTTAAATTAGATTTTAGTTTTTCTTTGTTTTGCTAGAAGTACGCAGCCTCTGCGTTGAGCATAGTGCGTACCTGTACGCACTGCAACTTTGTGCACAGAGCGTACCCGCACCTGTGTAAACAGGTTGCCTCGTACCCTGTCAAAATTGAGAAAATTTCAATTTTCTTCTTTTTTGCCTCTTAGATTTTGTTTTTAATTTTTTTTTACTGCCCAGATCCACTGGTTACCTGCCATAAATCTTCACCTAAGCTTGTTTCATTAGCATTCCTGCTTTAAGCTTTCATCAATTGGGTGTTTTGAGTTTCTTTTTGAGAAATTATTAATTTGATTTCCTTTGGTCATTACTTGGAGGTTTCTCTCAGTCCTTTCACAATTTTGCATCTTTTTGCTTTCGTTTTTGCAAAAAAAATTCCCCCTCATTCGCCGGGGGGGGGGGCTAAATTGTGTATGAGTGTTAATCGCATTTGAGTGTTTTTATTTTTTGATCTTTGGAACTCTCACCCAATTTTCTCGACTTGCACTTGATTGATTCTTAGATTACATTAGAATCGTGTTGTGTTTGAGAATTCTCTTGCATAGATCACATTTGCATAATTAGAATTCTCATTTTCAGAATATGAATGAAAAATGTGCATAGATTACATTTGCATACTTTTCAAGTGAATTGTGCTTAGATTACCATTGCATAGTTTACATTCTGAAAAATCAATCGTAGATTTAGATCATTTTTCTTTGATTTGAATTTACACAAAGATAAAAAAATAAAAAATGGTTTGGAATTGATTTGCATTAGTTTTCTTGATGAAATTAGTGCATTAGAGAATTTGTTATATTTTCTCTTAGTGATCAATTTTTTGCATTGTTGGAAGTAAATGGAAACTCTCTCCTTACTTTAGTTAGGATTCATCGAATTGAAAAGATTACATTATCATATTCGATTGCATTCAGTTGAGTCGGGTCATAATACCATTGGTTTCATATCCATTTACCTATTTCAGTAATAACAACCTTATTAGCACAACGCTTAATTAAAATTCATCTAGTAATATTTTTACATTTCTAGGGCTCTGAAACACCAACATAGCTTAGGCTAGTGTCTTGGAGTAGGAGAGTAATTAAATCTCCAAGACAGCAAAACCAAACAAGTAGCTCATCTTGTGGTAGGATAAATCCAACTGTTACATTTATGCTCTGGGAAAGCTCCTCTTAAAGGAGAAGCACGAGACCGTGTCCGAACCAGTGAGGGGATCAATCCTCCTTCATTGGGAAAGACGCCAGATATGCATGTACTACAAATGGTAAACCTCGGATTATTGTCGAGGAGCCTGGGGTCACTTGTCGGTAAACCTTGGATTATTGTCAAGGAGCCGGCAAGGGGATTGAGCTTGTTACTCTACCCTTGCGTGCTATCGGGTCGTAGACTGTTCCCCCAGGTATATTTGTTGCTGTTGGTAACCTTAGTGACCATTATCTTTAGGATTCTACCCGAGGTGACGGTGGAGAGAAGATCCCACTGTACCTGGAGCAGACGTCGGCTAGACTCACTTGGATTTTCCGGGGGGTTCACTTCACTCGAGACGGTTAAAGTGGAGGAACTTGTGCCGGTCTATTCATTAAGCAGGTTGCCGGGGTAATTGTTCCACCCGCCACTTCTGTACTGAATTCGACAATTTTGGGCTTCATCACCAACTAGTGTTTTCAGTCCGGAAGGCTACTGTTTGTGTGTGGTTTGACTCCTAGATTTGATAGCGCGTGTTAATTTGTTTGTTTTTACTTTTAGAGACCATAGGTGTGAATTGTGAATTTTAATTGTTAGGTGTGAATTGTGAATTGTTATTTTTAGTTTTAAAAATTGTTAATAAAATTCACTAAAGTTGAATATCATGGCAAATGTTCCGGAATTTACCAACCTAGGAACCCCTCCTAATGAGAATCCTAGTACTTTTCCTTACTTTGGAAATGTTGGTCCTCATATGGCTACTTTGTCATTACCTGGATTTACAATAGGTTTACCGATATGGTTATTTTAAACTTCGTTGGCCCAAAATACTCCAATTGTTCCATCTCAACCGGATGCTTCACCTCAACAGAGTTCACCATCTCAACGTCACCAACCTTCTGTTGACCCTTTACCTTCTTCGCCTAATTTTTCTTCCTCCATTTCTTCCTCTTCGCCTGGTAAAAGCCTTGATGCTAGTAACCAGGAGGCTAAGAAGAAGAAGAAAGGGAAGAAGAAGAAGAAGAAGAAGAAGAAGCAAGATAACAAAGAAGTCAACCAACCAACCGTGGCTGTAAGTGTTAGTTGTGTTGAGGAAAACTTCGACATGCATCATAAACCCAAATACCCTTGCAGGCTTTGTAAGGGTGACCACTTCCTTATCAATTGTCCTGGTATTCCAAAGGTCTTGGAAGTATGGTCAGAAAAATCACATCAACTTTCCATTGAACCATCAACCAGTGATAGTCAGGTTCCTGGGAAAAAGGGTAAAGTTAGGTTTCCTTGTAAGTTATGCAAAGGGAGTCATCAAACTCACATTTGCCCTCACATGGATGAAGCCTCGAAATTGTTGGAAAACCTTACTGTTCCACAACAAGAATTTCCAACTGGTTACCGTAAACTTTCTCCCAACCTACCGTCAACTGACGGAGTGATTGATCTAAATTCAAGTACAGTCGATCACACTCTTCCATTGGAGAGTGAAACTCATGTCACTCAGGTTGATGATCAATTAGTTGATCAAGTGGTCGATTCAATTTCACATTCGGTCGATCCCACTTTCCCTTTAGAGATTGAACTTCATACCGCTCAGGTTCTTCTTGTTACATCAGATTCTTCTACGCCGGGGGGCATTTCACCTGTTTCTACAGAACCCCCTCCAAGCACTGAGGTCTTTTCCTTTGATTGGAATAGACTAACAGAACCTCGTCTTCCTTCTTCCATCCCTTTCCAAATCATTGTCAAGGCTGGTGGTAGGGACATACATCGTACTCAGGTAGATGAAGGTGCTTCTGTTAGTATTTTATCCTCAACTGTTTGGAAAGCTTTGGGTTCCCCTCAGCTTGCACCTATTACGCAGAATCTGAAAGCTTTTAACAGAACCATTAGTGAACCTTTAGGGATCCTTCCTAAGTTTTCTATTACTTTGGAAGGTAAAATTGTCTCTATTGATCTTATGGTAGTTCGAGGTCCCTTGGATTTCAATTTACTCCTTGGGCGAGACTATGTTTATGCGATGAAAGCTGTCGTATCGACACTCTTTCGCGTGATGTCTTTCCCTCACAATGGCAATATTGTGACGGTAGACCAGCTTTCGTTCCCTAGTCTTGTTTCAACTACCAATAATATGACACCCCTAAATGTTCCTGATTATAAAGTGGTATCTACCCTGCCACGGGTTAATTATGTGGCAACTGATCCCATGTTTTCAATTACCGATGTAAGTGAGCCTCTCACTGTTTGCTCATCTTCCTTTGATTTAGATCCGGTAATTGACATGGAAAACTCTATGGGATTACTTGAACACGATGTTCTTATCCCTTTTGAGTCCCTTGATATGTGTTCCTTCCAGAGAAGTATTCTTCCTTCTGATGAAGACCTCTTGGAAGCCATGATCAAGGTGTGTCCATTGACATGTCTTTCTTCCAGTTGGAAGCCATGATCAGTGTGTACGAGGAAAGTTCCTTTTACTGTGTCAACCTCGTTAAAAAATGAATCAGTGTGTGCGAGGATAGTTTTTTCCTGTATCAACCTCGTTAAAAAATGAAACAGGCTGCCACGAGGATAGTTTTTTCCTGTATCAACCTCGTTAAAAAATGAAACAGGCTAGTGTGAGGAAATTTCCTTTTACTGTGTCAACCTCGTTAAAAAATGAATCAGTGTGTGCGAGGATAGTTGGTTCCCGTCTCAACCTCATTAAAAAATGAAACTGGATGTAGTGAGGATAGTTCCTGTTTCTGAGTCAACCTCGTTAAAAAATGAATCAGGTGCGAGGACAGTTCCTTTTCCTGTGCCAACCTCGTTAAAAAATGAAACAGGTGTCTGTGAGGATAGTTTGTTCCCGTCTCAACCTCGTTTAAAAATGAAACTGGATGAAACGAGGATAGTTTTTTCCTGTATCAACCTCGTTAAAAAATGAAACAGGCTAGTACGAGGAAAGTTCCTTTTACTGTGTCGACCTCGTTCAAAAATGAATCAGTGAGTGCGAGGAAAGTTCCTTTTACTGTGTCAACCTCGTTAAAAAATGAATCAGTTGTGTGAGGAGAGTTCCTTTTACTGTGTCAACCTCGTTAAAAAATGAATCAGTGTGTATGAGGATAGTTCTTTTACTGAGTCAACCTCATTAAAAAATGAATCAGGTAGATTTTAGGATATGTAGGTAGATTGTAGAAAGTAGGATTTTGAGGATAGTTCCTATTACTGAGTCAACCTCGTTAAAAAATGAATCAAGTATGAGGATAGTTCTTTTCTTGTGTCAACCTCCTTAAAAATGAAACAACTCCCTTTTCAAGTTAAATATTGAAAGTAAACCTTCATTCCATCCATCTGGTTGAATGCAATGAAGCCTGGGGGCATGTACCTCGCTTTGCATCATTATACTGGGGGCATGCGAACTTTTTGAGCACAGTTCCTTGTCTTGTGTCAAGCTCGTTAAAAAATGAAACAAGGAGTCTTGAGCATAGTTCCTTGTCTTGTGTCAAGCTCGTTAAAAAATGAAACAAGGATAGGTTAAGTAGGTAGATTGTAGAGCGTAGTCATGAGCATAGTTCCTTGTCTTGTGTCAAGCTCATTAAAAAATGAATCAAGGATTTTAGAGCACAGTTCCTTGTCTTGTGTCAAGCTCGTTAAAAAATGAATCAAGGCTTTTAGAGTAGAGTTTTTTTTGTTAGGTAGATTGTAGAGAGTAGTTATGAGCATAGTTCCTTATCTTGTGTCAAGCTCGTTTAAAAAATGAAACAAGGGTTTTGAGGATAGTTCTTTTCCTGTGTCAACCTCACTAAAAAATGAAACAACTCCCACGAGTCTTTCCAAGATTTCAAAAGTAAAGCTTCATTCCATCCACCTCATTGAATGCAATGAAGCTTGGGGGGCATGTACCTTGATTTGCGTCATTATGCTGGGGGCATGCGAACTTATAACAAGCATAGTTTTTCGTTTCAAGCTTGCATAAACATGAAACTGAATCCGAGCATAGTTCTTTTCCTGTGTCAAGCTCGTTAAAAAATGAAACAAATCCTCCTCTACTTGAGTCGGGAGTTTGACTAGATCTTGTGAATGTTAAGTTGTATATTTAGGTTAGTTATTTCAGTTTTTGCATAATTTTATTACAGTTTTAGGTCGAGTCTTTCAAACGATCTCGTTCATGAACCTTCATTCCATCCAGCTTGTACTTAGTTGAATGAAATGAAGCTGGGGGGCATGCGCTCTAGCAGTTATGCTTAGGGGGCACCAAGCACAGTTTTTTCTCTGTTTCAAGCTTGTGTAAAAATGAAACTACTTTGAAGCATAGTTTTTTATCTGTTTCAAGCTTTTGTAAAAATGAAACCTATTTCGAGTCAATTTCAGTTATTTTCAAGACTCGTTAAACTCATGAAAATACCGAGATTATTTTGCTATCTTTCATTCTCGTAAAACAAATGAAAATGCCGAGTTCTTTCTGTCTTTTCCTGCTCGTAAATTAAATTGAAAGTCGGCCAAATGAGTACATTTTTATCATTTTTTCAAACTCATTAAAACTTACGAAAAAGTGAAACCTCAAAGTCATCTTTTAAGCCCTTTTTTGACTCCTAAAACATGAAAAGATTGCCGAGTGTTTCTTTTACACTCGTTAAAACGGAATTAAAAGACAGTTCCCTTACAGCCCTTTTCTAACCGTAAAAACAGGAAAAGATTGTCGGGTTTTTGTCGTTTCAAACTCGAGACTGGAAATAAAACGACGTGTCCTTGATCGCTTTTTACTTTTCAGGTCAGGGGCACTAACCATGAAAGTACTCCTTGGTCGCAAGACTAAGCGGTTCTCTCAAGTATTATTTTATACTTTTTCGGGCTTGGGAGACACAAATTTACGAAAAAGTTCAACCTGGAGTTTTCTTAAGTTTTTTTTCAGACTCTCTAAAATTGAAAAACGCCGAGTTTCTCCTATACTGGACTCGTTAAAATTTCACAGTAAAGGACCTGTTCGATTACAAACAGGAACGAACCACTCCTTCTTAGGGTTCGAATCAAAACTAAGTTGGACTCATCCGAAGGATGAGCTTATAATCAAGCATATGTTATCCTCCTCAAGCTTGTAAAAAATAAAGAGGTACTTGCCAGAAATGGTGGGGGAAAAGAGAGAAAAATGAGCCTATTTGTTATCCTTTGTCTCAGAAGAAGCCTTATCACCACTCTTGAACACGACACTTTTCATTCACCTGGGTTGGGAAATCCTTTTCCTCACAGTTGATCAAACCACATTGAAAGTCTTCAGCCGGGTATTAACTTTGGGTCAAATGTCACCAAGCCATCTGTTGTGTCATTATGTGTTCAAAAGGTCACTGCAAATAAACCGTTCATCTGCAAAATACCCGTTATCCATCTCGACCATCCCTGAGTCAGTCCTTATAGCTACATTTCTTCAACTTGATCTATGATTTCGTGTTGTGGGCTTGCCTGCAATGGGTCTCTTTCTATCGACATCAGCACATTATCTAGAAAGATGACCTAGGAATCGTCAGTACCTTCAAGTCTGCATGCATCAATGGCAGGTTTCTCGCCTTTGACGACAGTTTACATCATTGACTTTCGATCGAAGGATTCCGTGAAATGTTCGACATCAACTCATTCATTCACATCTCATGGATTGTACTGGGTACTTTGAGAACCATTGACATCACTGGTGGTCTCTCTCATGCTTGTTAATAGTTTACATCATTGACTGGTAATCAAGTGGTTTCTACCATGTTCGACATCAACTCATTTATTCGCATGGATAGAATCGTACCTGTTCGGGAAGTAGAAATGAAGACCCTGGATCTAGTTTCCACCATCCAGGCTGCGAGGAGTTTTGTATTCATTATATAGTAGACCAACTATAAACAGATGGCTGCGTCCATACTGTGTCTACAAAAAGTCTATGATTATGATGTACTGCAAAATCATTCCTGTATCAGAGCAGTAGATAGTTTGTTAGTTAAAGTTTTCAATCTGAGTATGGGAATGCCTACCTCAGCGAAGATATGATCTTATATATGTATTTTGTGTTGAATATTTGCAGGTTCTGACTGGGCTCTCCACAAGATAATCCTTGAAATGATAAAGTACTTCACCCTTCCTAGATGATATGAAACCCTAATCTACTACAGGCTTCGCACTTTAGGGGGCAATCTGTTACACTAAAATTTGTCACCATGACTATTTGCAGTTAGTATGGCTCCATCAACTGTCATACTATCCTCCTTGGCAAGCCTCATACCTCTTCTCTCCATGTCAAACTCCAAGAAAGAGAGAAAGTCATTAAAAATCTATATATCTCTGGGTACGCAGTTTCTCTTAGCCTTACCTGCGTGTACGCACTCCAAGTTCACAATACCTGCGTACTTGTACGCTCTGTATGTAAAGCAATGGGTGCGTACTCCTGTAAAGGTCAAAAGGCGCAAGTTTCACTCCAAAAAAGTTACTTGTGGTCATTTCTAGAGCATTCTAGAAGCTTGTTTGACGTGTATGAAGCGCCTCCAGATGGTTCATGTATCCCTACCAAAGAGGAACTTATCCCATCAAGAGGTGAGCTATCCCATCCAAAGAGGGGCTTATCCCATTGATGGTGGACCTGAATAACTTCCTCTAGAGCACTATAAATACAGGCATTGGGCCAAAGGGAGGAGAGGTTGAAAGCTGAACATTCCTAAGGGTAGATGCTGCTGGAATTAGGACTCCCTTGTAAAGCTTGAGAGGAGAGATTCCCATCCTTTCCTAGCCTTATTTGAGAGTGGGTGAGCTGATCAAAGTAAAGGAAAACTCTTGCTGGACCCTAGGAGGGACTTGCACAACACCAAGGCTCAGGTTGTAATGGTTCCTTTTGTTACCTTTTAATGCAAATGAACTTATTTTTCTCAACAGATTGTTATTCATGGTTTGTTTCATATACTCCTTGGTCTGTATGATGGATATGTATTGTTTTATGAGTTTATCAGGTGCTATTTAATCTTTTGGCTTATTAGTGAATGCAGGTTTCGAAGAGAAGGAGGAGCTCATTCGGATCAGCGAGGCTGGACTACTACAAAGCATTGGACTAAAGGTATGTTAAAGATCCCCTGATTACTTGTATTTGCAATGCATGTTTAGAGAAAGGTAGGATTTATTTGTCTTGTTTGTCACTAGAAAGCTTTTGCTTCTAGGGAGGTCGGTTGTGTCCGCACTAATGACTCTTTCCGCATGACAACTCTGCCAGCACAGCCAACTCTGGAACACTCCTGCATGCATCCTCTACGGCTTGCTCTAATCTGCTAGCCTGCACAACCAAATCATCCCTCTGGATGCTAAGCTAGTCCATGTTGATTTTCTGCTCTTGCAGGACCTGGATTGCTCAGCCTTCCTAGGTGCGGAGTTCGGTGATGACCGCATCTTGCAGCTGATACAGTATTTCACGAGGTAGGGTAGCCAAGTTCAAACCGACGCCTATCATGCTACTCACTGTAGCCCAGTCATCCTTGCTTGCTGCTGCTAATGTGCCTTCGGGAAAGATGAAGGTGTTACCCATACGGGCGCGCAACAACTATTCGGCCTCATCTGTTCCTACTGCGACATGCTGGGTCAGTGTGCTTGTTTGGGGGTGATGTACCTATAAACCTTGTGGCTGCGCACTGAGCGCCCCCAACACAGTGCTCTGCTCCATCCATAATACCTGGAGCGCATCCTCCGCGACTTCCTGAATCGTTTTGCTGATATCCAATAGATCACCTTCTGTGACCTTGATCGAGTCGATAGACATCTTTGTGGCTTTCCCTTTCTTCCTGGGGGCTGTTTTTTTTGGGTTGCATGGGCACTTGAGTTGTGTTGATGTTGTACTGGGGTTTGCGTGGTCCTCCTCCCTGTCCACTTCCCCGATCTGCTGCCCCGAGGACCTCTCCTGGCCTTCCTCAGCCTCTCTAGTTGGCATGGTTGTAGTCTCTGTCATCTATGTTGTTGATGCTGCCTCGGCCGCCTTCTGCCGTGTGGCTGCTTCTTGTTCCTGGTGCTTCCTCTCAGCCAGCTGCGCGAGGTGTAGCTTGGTGTCCTTCTTTCATTGCTGAGCTATGATCTTCTCCATTTCTTCCAAGTCCAGGGCATGCCACTCCGGAGGCCATGACTCCATCATGGCGAATATCACATCATCCGTTGCAATGAATGGAAGCTTCACCCATTTTTGTGCTAGATCCTTGCATGCCCAGATATACAGGTTATGCATATCCACCTTGAATTCTGCCATGCTTTGTAGGCTGTTATGAACTCTATGGGACAAGCGCAGTCTGTGGTTGATCCAAGTCCGGATGCTCGCCTCCACGAACACCCAGAACACCTTTATCTCATGAATCCTATTCGCGTCTTTGGTAGCCTAGAGAGAGGTGTACCTCGCGGCTTCGGGCAGGTCACCCTCAGTAGTGGGAAACTGGCTGTCTGCCAGTAGCTCTCCTGCAACCAACAGGATTGATAAGAGCAACCACGCATAGTGGAACGTCTTACCCTTCTCCTGGGCCTCCCTGTAGTTCATCAAGAATTCGTCACATAGGAACTGCACCCAGTTGAACTAGACCCCCTCTACGCATTGCTCTGCCAACGCAATCATAGACACTGGTACTTCATTGGCGCAAAATTTCTTCATTAGCTTGCCGGCCAGTAGTTGGGTGGCTACGCGCAACGCTTGGTCTTTAATACTTGCTATTGCGTACCCCTGCTTTCTCTTTTCTAGTTTATACTTGCCCTTCATAGCTTCTGTAAGGGCCAAGTCACTGCTTTTTCCTGTTATGGCCGTGGGGTCGTTTGCTTTGACTGGCAGTTAAGAAATTTGGTGAATTAGATAGGCCATGATGGGAATCGACTCCTCCAGCTAGAGATACCCATCATGCATTTAGGCACAACATCTACCTGATGACAAAAATGGTGATGGGCACACGGTGGTAGTGGGGTATCCATGGTAGATCGAGTAACCCAACCTTCTCCACACCGCGCAACCACTTCTGCTTTATTAACTTCTCCGCGGCAAACTGTGGGAACTTCTCGCTGTTCGTGAGGTCCCAATCTTCGAACTTCATAGTCAGTACTCGTCCTAATGGCGGACCTTCAAACCTTATATCATCAGGGAGGAGAGAGTTCTGGAGTGCACTCTTTGTGGCCTCCAGGTCCTTCGGTACCTTGGCTTTCCCCTTCCATGGGGGTATGTAAGGAGGTAAATTTATCACGGAATGATTTTGGGAGACATCCTCTGCCTCATCGTCTTGCGCCTCAATTTGGGCGATCAGGGCCTGCAATGTCATGCTTTTCTTTCTAAGCCATACCCAATCTTCGTCGAGTTTGTGAAGTTTCAAGTTCCCTCACCGAATGGTTTCCTATAACCGCATAATTCTTTTACTCGGGTCCTCGATACTATCCCAACTGCGAGAGTTGTTGTATGTGGATTTTTCTCTGCTCTTATGGTTTCATCTCTTCTTGTCAGTGTTTGGGTCATTTCCACACTTCGGTTTTTTCTTATGGCCCTATGGGCCCATCAAACCACTGGTACATGCAAGTTCCAGTCAGTTCATCTCGCTTGGTGAACTTTTTTCATGATTCCGCATAGCTTTTTGAATGCTCCATCATGGAATATTTGTGGTGTGCGTCACCACGTCTGGTTCTCATTTTCAATGCTTAGTCTGGGATGTGCTTGCATGGCACACGTTTGCACCCATCGACACAGGTGGGTGCGCAAACCACTTCATCTTGGATACCAAGCTCTCATTCAACGCTGGGGACTTCCAAACCGCAAGCGCATCCACCTTCTACATTCGCGCCAGTTTTCAATGGTCTCCTGATGTGTACTCCACCATCGTGTGGGTGTTGTGCGCAACACCCATTCCAGCACACCGTATCGTTGCTGTTCCGGTATTGCACTTTCAAATTTGTGTAGGAATTCATCCACCACTGTTACTCCATCATATGTTGGTAGTTCCCTTGCCTCTGTCATCACGCAGCGCAGTGATCTAATCATCATATTGCAATTCAACATTGTCACTTCATGCAACTGGTTCTGCCAACGTTCTACTTCTTTATTTGAATCTGAAGTACAAGAGCTGTCACGCTCCCACAAGATTATCCCATGTGCAGTCGGGTCCACCCGATCTTGGTCTCATGCCGTTATCTGGTAAATACAATCTAGCTCATCGTCGCTTCCGTCGTTGCGCATTGGTTAAGTGTAGCATGCTCCTTCAGTTGGGTCTAGCATAACTACTACGCGTAGGGACTTTTTCTCGAATATCATCTTCCGCTTCTTCAGGTTAATGACTCCATTCATATTAGTGGCCTAGTCTATTCCTAGCAACGCGGGATAAGGGTTGCTGTCATCAACAATCTCTATTACTTCAAAGTCCGTCTGTGTGCTCGTGCCTACGATATCAACTGTTACCCCTTGCAACCTCCCCATGGACAAAATCTTCTGTTGGTTTGCCATTTGTAATTGAATAAGGGACCACTGTAACGTGGGCCTGCCCATGCATTCGCATGTCTACTTTGGTAACAAATTTGCATCCGAACCCAGGTCTAAGATTACCTGATCCATTTCATACTCACCAATCTGCACCGTCAATCTCATTTCCCTCCCGGTGCACAATGCATGATTTCCCAGCTTTTGGACTATGCACGGTTCATTTGA
The DNA here is from genome assembly GCA_031772625.1 of Pinus tabuliformis. NCBI lineage: Eukaryota > Viridiplantae > Streptophyta > Pinopsida > Pinales > Pinaceae > Pinus > Pinus tabuliformis. The sequence continues at coordinate 268,983,946 of CM062812.1, forward strand.
CCCTGCACACCTAGTGATCAACTCCTGTAGTCCCTTAAATACCTTATTGTCGCGCAACAGTTTCATGCATGTATCCAAAAAGGTAGTAAGAATAGAAGGATCCATCCCTGGCTCTAGTTGATCCTTACAACCTAAAGTGGAGGCCTCCGCGAAGCTCTTCTTAGCTTCCATGAACGTCTCCTTTGCGTGTTCTAAGTCAAACTCAGGTTCCTTTATAGGAGCCTTACGAACCCATGTGTCTTGCTTGGGCTGCTTCCCCTTATCCTCCCCTGTGGTTGCACCACTTTTGAGCACCATGTTCACATTTGGGTCTTCTTCACGCGGTTCAGACCTCATCATTTGGATATTCTGAGTTGGAGGAGGCTGGAGTACCCCTTTCTTGTGCATCTGTGCAATCAATGTAGGACAATCTACCATTTCATGATCAAAATGAGCACAGTACCAATAGGATATTCTTGTTGGGTTGGTACAATCACACGAGTAGTGCCCTGGTCCTCCACAATTGTAACAAATTAACTGTCTGTGACCCCTTCCTGGTCCCATTCCTCCTTGTCCTCAACCTCGCCCCTGAAATCCAGTTTGTGCCATCCCCGCAGTTGGGTCAAGGGCTCGGGTTTTTGTTTGCATCCTATATGCAGGGGTCTGATCCATCATTAGCTCGTAGCTACGACAAGTACGCTTGTTGTGGCCTACAAACCTACAGAAATTACAAAACAACTGCTGGGGAGTCCGTGTATACTTCTGCAGCAAATGAAAATTATTTGTCGTGTGTTTTCCTCCTATCTGACAGATCATGCACCATAACGCGGGTATTGCACTCAGCCCTGCCTGTGCCTCTGGTCTCAATGGCATTGGCCCCCCTCCTGCTAAGTAGTTCGCAAATACCGGGTAGTGGTCCTTGTCATGGCCCTGTCCTTTGCATTTTATGCACCACAATTCCTCGCGTGCCTTCGGCTGCGGTGCTCTATCCTGCTTCAAGCTCTGCATTTCCAGGTAGAGGCTTTGTAGTTGCGCATGGATTTTTTGAACTCCTAGCCCCGGATCCTATATCGGTGTCTCATGCAACCTCATTGTCATTTCCAACACTTCGGCCTGGGTAGAAAGTTTTTGTTGCAACAGCGCCATCCTCAGGTGTGGTGTTAGAGATGGCACAAACCATGTGCGATGCTATGCATCCGTGAGTGTCATATCAGCCTCGTGGATCGTACTCTTCATTCACTGATCCAGATCCCAGGGGGTCTCGCCTAGAAGCATCGTGATCTCCTTAAACCTGATGATTGACCGTGTCTCTGATTTTAGCTGGCTAGATTCTCTGTTCAGCGCATTCTGGATCTATGCTATTCCTGCATTTGGGTGATCAATAGAGTGCTTGATATACCATGTCAACGCGCGATCCTGCAGCGCGCTCACCAATGTAGCCTTTTTAATGTTATCATCCATTACCCCTTGTGCTTCCCACACTGCTCTTACCATGAACCAGAACTAGTCTAGATCCTCATTCCCTACTCCTTTGAATACGGGTAGCTTGATCGTGCTCACCATGCTGAACTACAGGGTTGGTGGAGGTGGAGTGGGTGGAGATGGAGGTGAAGGGGGTGAAGCGAGTGGTGGCATGGGTGGAGGTGGTAACTATGGAATGCACTGCCTTATCAAATTGAACGCACTTCTCAGAGAGACCTGAGCAAGATCTTCCTCGCTCTCTTGTGAAGGTGAAATTAAGGGACTGTTTCCTAATTCCTCGCTACCTTTGTAGATCTTTCCGCTCCGCGTCGTTCCAAACATTAATGTATTCGCATAACCCGCTTTTCACATAACAACATCTTAATCCAGGTATTCAAAGATTTAATGTACTTACCTCGCAGTCCTTTGAGAAAATGTCGTTCTGCTTCGCTGTAGCTCACGGTCGTGTCTATCGCAAACTCAATGATAAATCCCCCTATTATCCAGTCGAGCCAATGGTCCACAGCTTGTGCGATCTTATCTTCTGATGCCTCTAGTCTATGCACTAATTCCAAAGTCCACACTATCAGTTGGTCAAGCTTACACCTTCCCTAGCTGTCAGCTAACCTCGCGATCCACTCATATAGTTCAGAAGGAAAGGATGTGAAGAAGATCTCATGGATTTCCATATACACGTAGCGATCCAACCACCTTTTCTCGGATACCTGCGGAGTTCTGTTTTCCTATGTCACGAACTCATGAATCTTCTTGTCCAACCACTCTTCAATTTCCTTCTTTGTTGGGTTCCAGTGGCACGACATCAGACATCCCTTAGGTAGATCCCGGTCCCGGCAATGGAACCATTTGTTGGCTACGTGGGGCCTGACCCAGGTTCAGCAATGAGTTTAGCCAAGCAAATCCCGGTACTACTGGCCCTTTCGGCAATAGTCAGCGAAGTGCGGACTAAGGTCTCACCTAAAGTAGTATGGGAGGGTGCTGGAACCAAGTTTCCACACCCTAGGGATGTCTTGATGAGGTTTTTGGAGGTTCGCAATTCTAGTCTACACGCCACGCTGCTCTGCGCAGTTCCCTATTCTTCACAACCCATGCACACCTTCGTATTATTCCGATCCGATCCGATCCTTAATATTATATTATTGCTTAACTTAGTTTATGTGGGCCCAATATTCTTATTACTTGTTCAACTTTCAGATTAGCACACGTACTTGAAAATAATATAAATGCATAAAGAATAACCAGAACATAGAAATACAGATCTACAAGTAGATGCACAATATTCTGAATCAATCTTATCTTTATTAATACTCAAGTTCAGTTACAGACCCGACTCCGCCCTGCGCACTCAGCTCAAAGGTCCGCGCACTCAGCTGTGGACTCTACTAGGCCTCTGTGCACTCAGCTATAGAGCCTCTACCTACCACTACGACCCAATACACTTTAGATTTCACTTCTATCTTCTAACCATGCCTTCGCATCTATCTGTTACTCTTTAAAAAACTCAAACTAACTTTACACTTAGAGCCTCGCTCTATTTATACAATCCCATGGTTGGTGAACCATGGTTAGGCTAACACACTTTATATTAAATTACATTATCTTAGGGTGGACAACCCTAGGCTCTCACACTTCGCACCCACATTTCGCGGGGTCTTTACATTACACTTTGACCAAAATTCAGGCTTTAAGCCCCAAAAACATACTATGAGGGGATCCGCTGCCCAACAGTAGACCCTGTTCAATGGGAGATCTGCGGGATCGATTCTGGTGGTGAAAGAAGATGGCGAGCAGTTTAAAGATAGAGATTGAGAAATTTAATGGTAAGAGTTTTGAGTTGTGGAAAATCAAGATGGAGGATTTGTTGATGGATAAAGATAAGTGGATCACGGTATATCCGGGTACTAAACCAACATGAATGTCTGATGAAGAATGGATGAAGTTGGATTGGAAGGCAAAGAGAACAATACGACTGTGTGTCTCAGATTCAGTATTGTTGAATGTATCAGGAGAAGCTACTGCGAAGGCTTTGTGGGACAAGTTAGGGACTTTGTATCAATCTAAGTCTCTAGTGAATAAACTATTCCTACAAAAAAATTTGTATAACCCGAGGATGAAAGATGGAGACTTGGCGACAGAGCATCTGAACGCATTTAATACTATGGTAAGTTGGTTATTATCTGTTGATATTAAAATTTTAGATGAAGATAAGTGCATCAGTTTGTTGTGTTCACTACCAGATTCATGGGATAGTGTAGTTATTGCAATAGGCAGCAATGCAACTGCCTTGCAGTATGATGAAATAGTCTCGTCCTTGCTGATGGAGGAGATGAGACAGAAAAATATGGAGATCCAGAATGGTGATGCCTTGTCTGTATGAGGATAGTCCCAGAATAGAAACAAAAAAAGACATCGAGTGGGAGATCTAAATCTCCAAGAAAACCTGTAAATGTGTGCTGGAAATGCGGAAAGGAAGGGCACTACAAAAGGGACTATAAATCTAAAGCTCCTGACAAAGGAAAGGGATTTGATGATGCTTCTTTTGTAGAGGCAAAAACTACCTCAAATGAAGGTGGGTATGTGTACTTGTCTTCTTCAAGTACACATGTAGATCATGAGGCATGGTTGATTGACTCAGGTGTATCCTTTCACTTCACTACCCATAGAGAGTGGTTCTGCGAGTATGATAAATATGATGGTGGTGATGTCTTCTTGGGGGATTATGGGAAGGCTAGAATCATTGGTCATGGAAAAGTCAAGTTGAAGTTGCAAGGTGGAAGGATTAGAACACTTCTGGGTGTTATGCATATTCCTTCATTAGCCAAAAATCTGATTTTTATAAGCAAGATGGATGATGCAGGTGTAAAAATAGTGTTCGAGAAAGATACCTACAAGATGGTTTAGGGAGCACTGGTATTGATGTGGAGAGTTTGGATTGGAACTCTTTACAAGCTGCAAGGTAGCACTGTTGTTGATGGATGCAATAGTTCTGTGGTTCCTAAAAGTGGAGCAGAAAATCTAGTGGTCTCTGGAGAAAAGACCATGTTGTGGCATCAAAGGCTTGGAAATATTGGAGACAAAGGCCTTCAAATACTTCATGGTAAAGGTATGGTAGAAGGTATGACTAATATCTCTCTGGATTTTGATTTTTGTGAAAATTATGTATATGGGAAGCAGAATCAGGTGAGTTTCCCCTTTGGTGGTAAGAGGGCAAAATGTATATTAGAGCTTGTTCCCAGTGATGTGTTTGGACCTGTGAAGGTTCCATCACTGGGTAAGTTTGTGTACTATGTATCATTTATATATGACTTCTTAAGGAATACATGGATATACTTCCTCAAGAAGAAATCTGAAGTCTTTGACAGGTTTAAACAATTTAAGGCTCTAGTGGAAAACGAGATAGAGAAGAAGATAAAGGTGCTAAGGACAGATAATGGTGGAGATTTTTGCAAGAAGGAATTTGAAGAATTTTGTAAGAAGTGTGGTATAGCATGGCAGAAGACTACTCCATACACACCTGAGAAAAATGGAGTTGCAGAAAGAATTAACAAGTCTTTGATGGAAAGGGCAAGAAGCATGCTCAGTGGTGCCAAGTTAGGACAGGAATTCTGGGCAGAGGTGGTGGAGACAGCATGTTACTTGGTCAACAGATCACCTTCATCAGTGTTGGAGGATAAGAATCCACAAGAGGTATGGACTGATAAGAAACCCTCTCTTTCACATCTGAGGGTATTTGGATGTGATGCATATGTACATGTTCCAAAGGAGAAAACAACCAAGTTGGATAGTAAATCTGAAAAGTGCACCTTTATTGGGTATAAGGATGGTTTAAAGGGTTATAAGCTTTGGAACCTAGTAACAAGGAAGGTTGTGTATAAAAAAGATGTCATGTTCAGAGAGGTGAAAGATGTTATTAAACATGAAGTCCAACCAAAGGAACCTGAGAAGATAGAGTTTTCACTAAAGGAGGAAGAATCATACTCTATAGCAGAAGAGGAATCAGAAGATGAACATCCACAAACTCTGGTTGTGAGAAGATCAGTTCGAGAAAGAAGGCAGCTCGAAAGGTATAGTCCATCTGCTTTCTATTCAAATTTTTATTTATCTATTACTGATGATTATCCCAAAACTATGAAGGAAGTAGTATATTCAGAGGATGACAAACTCTGGAAAGAGGCCATGGTTGATGAAATGGCATCTTTGCACAAAAATGAGACTTGGGATATGGTGGCATTGCCGGCTGGAAGAAAACCCATTGGTAGCAAATGGGTGTTCAAGAAGAAGACAAATGCAGAAGGAAAGGTGGAGAAATATAAAGTTTGGTTGGTAGCAAAAGGTTATTCCTAGGTGTCGGGAATTGATTTTGGTGATATTTTTCCCTTGTTGCCAAGGTAGCTTCTATTAGATTACTTTTATCTTTTTCTGCTGCTTTTGATTTTAAGGTAGAATAGATGGATGCGAAGACAAAATTTCTTCACGGTGATCTGGAAGAAGAGATCTACATGAAGAAACCTAAAGGCTTTGCAGTGAAGGGTAAGAAAGAACTGGTATGCAAGTTAAAAAAGTCTCTGTATGGGTTAAAATAGTCACCAAGGATGTGGTACCAGAAATTTGATACATTTATATGGGGACTTGGCTTCACCAGAAGCAAAGAAAATCACTACATGTATTTTAAATTAATTGGTGACTCTGTTATTTATCTGGTCTTGTATGTGGATGATATATTGCTGGTTGGAAATGACAAAGAAATTATCCAGGATTTGAAGACCCAATTGTCCTCCAAATTTGACATGAAAGATCTTGGTGCTGCAAACTATATTTTGGGCATGGAAATTAAAAGAGATCAGGCAAAGAGGAAGCTTTGGGTAAGCTAGAGGAAGTATGTCGAGACAATACTGGAGAGGTTTAATATGCAGGATAGTGAACCGATCAAGGTTCCTATTCCTGTAGGTGTGAAGTTATTTGCTAAACAGTGTCCCAAGACACAAGAAGAGGAAGAGGACATGTCCCATGTTCCATATGCAAGTGCATTCGGTAGCCTGATGTATGTGATGGTCTGTACTAGACTAGACATTTCACATGTAGTGGGAGTATTGAGCATGTTTATGTCAAAACTAGGGAAGGAGCACTAGACAATTGTGAAGCGGGTTTTTAGGTATTTCCGTGGTTTTGATGTAGATTGGGTTGGAGATCTGGATCAGAGAAGATCTACAAGTGGTTATGTGTTTAACCTATTTAGAGGTGCAGTTAGTTGGATGAGTAAGAAATAATCTGTAGTGGCACTATCAACTACAGAGGCAGAATACATGGAAGCCACTCATGCAAGTAAGGAAGCAGTTTGGTTGCAGAGATTGTGTTCAAGTATGGGGTTAGTACAGGGAGCTATAAGGATAGAATGTGACAACCAAAGTGCAATTTTCTTGGAAAAGAACCCTACTTATCATTTAAAGACAAAGCACATTGATGTACAGTATCACTTTGTGAGGGATTGTTGTGGCCACCAACAACCCCCCTCCTTCTTTAGTATTAGCAATAACACTAAACAAGTGGGGACCCTTAGTAAAATATTCAAAAAAATTTATAAAATTTTTTGTATTATACTCCTTAAAAATACATCGCACGGAGAAGAGTAAAACATTTCTTTATGAGCACAATAAAAAACTGCGAAGAAGCGACGTGAAATTCATCGCATCGCATACATTAAGAAGCGCCCATAAATGAAGATCTTAAGAAATCTCCGATGGCCGATATGCGACATTGCATATCGCAACATCGCATAAACAACACACAATAACTTAACAAATTGCAACGATCTGCGATCTGCGATCTTGCGATAAACGCGATGCTGCGATCCTGCGATAAACGCGATGCTGCGATCTTGCGATACATGCGATCTGCGATCTTGCGATAACGCAATGCTGCGATCTTGCGACAACGCGATAACGCGATTCTGCGCTAAACTGATCAGGAAACTCTGCGATGACACATCTTAATAATGCGAATCGCATAAATCACCCATCGCAAATTTTCCTCGGCTCAACATTCAAGAAAAGCTGTCCCTAAACCAAAAAATTGGGCGCGCGCCTTAAAAGAAATTAATGAATGTACGCCAAAGTATTCATGAAGGATAGTTTTGTGCTTTTCGAAGAGTCAGTTCACTATGGGTGTCATGATTTTATACATTCGTAGAGCTTAGAGCTTTCATGTCAAAATTTATTATCATTACTCTTTTCCTTTGCGTGAATTGCAGGAATAAAAACAGGAAGCAACATGAAGCAATGTGTAGGAAACATCTAAGGAAAAAGGGAAAGCGTCAATGCTCAGAGAACATAGAAGAGATGTCCTCATAAACAAATACCGCATGCAACAGAAACACGGATTTCAGAGTATTACTGAACAGATGCTGATATCAATAGGCGATTCAACACTCAAGGTCAAAAGCTCACAAAAGTAGCATGTTTACAAAATTCTGAAGCTTATGCCCGATAAAGGAAAAAGCGCTAAAGACGGAAAACGCACCAGAAATGCCCGGATCAAAGAACGAAGGCAGTTTTCGATGCGCGATTAGCGCCTAGCGCTAATCGCGCATCGCTAAGAAAATTGTTCAGAAAGCAAAGTCCCTAACTTGCTTAGTCATCTACGAGTTCGGAAACCAAGATAGCAAAAGCAGAAGCAATTTGAGAGAAATTTGGGTTGTTACCAAGTATATACGCAGTAAATTCACCCAGCCAGAGGGTGATTCCCAAAAATATCTTCTAGTTTACTAAAAAGTGGTGCCAGCACTTGCCATTTCTATTTGCATAGCTCGAGCAAAAGCAGAAAACAACCAGCTGACTCTTCCCAGGCAAATGTTGCATGCTCGCAACATTAAGGAGCAAATGTAGAAATAGTTAGAAATTAGATTCAATTTTTAGAAATAAGTTTGCTTAGATAAAGGGCGGTCATTTAAACCGTATCCTAAATTTATGTAATTAAGTTATTTAGTTAGTAGTATTTAAACCCTTTTCATGCATTTAGAGAAGGGTCCAGAAATTTGTCAAAAACTTGTCCTCAGAACATGCACTTCTGCACCCTCAGAGGAGGTTTTGATGAATGAATGGATCAAGGTTTATTAATGTTTGCATTTGATATCTGCTACTGATGTTGCACTTCTGTACTCTTGGTAGATATTAGAACAAGGAGAGATAAATCATTGTTGCTTGAAGCTTATGAGTAGGACCAGTCATAAATGGTACTTTTATCTCTTGGCCATTTCTGCTTATATTATTAAAGTGATATACAATTTTTAGTCGTTTATATGTTATTGCATGAATGTTTGAGTTACCATTTGGCACTTTTGTATGGTGGATCCATTTATTTATGTTTGATATATGAGTAACTTATTATGCGATATGCTGTTCACAACTGTTTTGCCTAACTTTTTATGCAAAGTGGTTCATCTTAATTGATTTCCATTCTTGTGATAGTTGAATGATCTTTATTACCAGTTATTATTTGAAATCTTTTTAGATTTCATAATAGAAGAAATACATCCCGGGTTAGCATAGATTAGATGTGTTGTTTTCATTAGATTACAATAGCATAGAATTAGATTAAAGTAGCTTAGATTAGAACTCTTAGATCAACATCATCCAACTCTGCACACACACACCCTTAGATTGGGAAACTGGTCCCATTATCCCCAGTCGGACCCGCTATACCAAACGGATAAGGAGCTGCCAACCAAGGTCCAGACCGGGCGGGTATCCCCCTTGTTGTCAACCCGATTTTTGGGGCTTCAACATATTTGGCGCTAGAAGGAGGGCCTGAACTATGAATGGCACCTAAATCAAAATCTAAATACCATTCTGTGAGTAAAACGCCCTCATCATCTCCCTCGACTTCTCCAGTATATTTAAATCCAGAGTCAGAAGTTGCTCGAGTATCAATCGCTGCTACACACCATGATATTTCAGACCAATCTATCATTAAACCCCCTGGAGTTGAATCTCTGATTCACAAACTTCAGGGATTTTTCATTTCTCCTCAGAGGTCTGATAAATCTCAAAGCAGTGTGACTTCGCAGTACAATCCTGCTCATCCCCTAACCAGGTTAAAGAGTGAAAAATTTGGCATCCAGCCAACTGAGTTGCCTCTTCCCACCAGGAAAAGAGCGAGGAAATCATCACAAGAGTTTGACAGTGAGACTCTTTCGTCTACATCGCTCATTTCAACTACCTCACCGCGAAGTCAACTACCCACACCTCCATTCCAAACCATCATCCATCCATCTATCGGAACTCCCACAACCCCTCTTCAATCCTCTACGATCATAGTATCCTCATCTTCCCAGCCACAGAGATCATCTTCTGCACTTTTCTCTACTAGCATCTCAACGATGGCCCAGTCTCCATGGAACAACCCTGGGGCAGTTTTAATGCCCGCGCCCTTGAGTCAAATACCAGCCCATCTTGAGAAATGGCTGCCCAAATTCAATCCAGAAGCAGGCATGCTAGCAGAAGAACACATAAACAATTTCATGCTTTCTATCAATCTCAACGGAGTTACTAACGAAGATGTTGTTGTTCAGCTTTTTCCCTATACACTGCAAGGGACAGCCGGGTCATGGTATTTTTCATTACCTTCCGGGTCTATCACAAGTTGGGATATCTTCCAGAATCAATTCCTTATCAAGTTTGGTGATGACAGATCAACGACAACATTAATCAATGACCTATCCAATCTTAAGGCACAAGCTAAAGAACCTATCAAAGAGTTCGATTTATGGTTCAATAAAATTCTCAACAAAATTCCCACTGCTTCCCAACCCAACGAAGAAGTACGATGTGAATGATATATTACTGCTTTACCATCAAACATAGCAATCTTCGTGGATAGAGCAAATAAAACAACCTTAGTTGAAAACATGACAAAGGCGATAGCAGTAGAGAAACGCGTAATGGCCCTGGAAAAGAGATCCGCGATAGAGGAACGCAAGTCTGAAAAAGTCACCTTCAAGGAAGACTCCAAGAAGAAACAAACAAAAGACCCTTTCGATTTGGAAGGATTGCAGAAAGTATTAAAGACCATGTCTAATGAGATGGTTGACATAAAAAAACAAGTAGCAGAAACTTTAAAAAAGCCCTACAGAGCTTTTAAAAGAGGTCCTTCAACAGATACAAAACCACCCAATGCCATCTCCAATGCTGAAATTGAGGAAGAGGAAGAAGAAGAAAGTGCCACTGAAGGGCAAACCGATGACGAAGAAGTTGTGGAATTACAAGGAATGTGGGATTTCATCCTCCCATAAGAAGAAGATCAAGAAGTATTTCCGGTTAGCACACGAAGCAGAAATCAGCTTGATCCTCCCCAAACTACCCCTAAGCAGAAGAGCGCAAGCCCTACAACAAAAGATAAAGTCGCAACAAAGAAGACAACCACTAAAGCGACTCAATCTAGCCCAGTCTGAGCAGATCAAACAACTCCATCAGAAACACTGATAGTGTCAGATGAAATAGAGTACAATATTATTGATGACATGAAAAAGACTAGGGCTAATATTACCCTTTATGAATTGAGAAAATTGAAGCATCAACAGAAGATAATGATGAAAGAATTACATGCCGTGCCTATTGTACCTTTGCCTACCGCTGTACTCTCCCAAGCTTCCCACAACATGGGAAGACCTCCAACTAACGTGATCAATAAGATTGATCCAAATGATATTGCCTTGATTGGAGGAAGGTCAAGATCTCACACTCCCCCGTTTCTTCTCACCTATGAAATTTTCAATAAAAATGTACACAATTGTTTGGTAGATTCCGGTGCTTCATCGAATATTTTACCCAGATCAATATGTGCTAAGTTAAATTTTCAACCACAAAAATCCGCAGTGCGCATAGTTTAGCTTGATCGATCTCAAGTCGAAGTGATTGGTGAAATTAATCAAGTAACCATAAGATTGTCATCTAACCCGAAGGTATGTCAGGTTATTGACATTCTACTGGCTGATATCCCAGAATTCTATGGCTTAATTCTTAGCAGGGATTGGTCCGAGAAACTCCATGGATACTTTGCAACCGACTGGTTGCACATGTGGTTACCCTACAACAGTAAACCGAATCAAATAAAGGTTGAACGAGAGTTACACCAGAAGTACATAGTAATGGAATTAGAGGGAGAAAATGAAGTAGTATCGTATAACAGCAGTATCATAGGCAATTACTCGGTAGATTCTTTTCTCGGTAATTTCAATGCTCACACATCACCTTACTTAGAAAATTCAGTTTTGTCCCAAGTCGAAATTTTTTCCCAAACTGATAGTTCAAAGTGTGTTAATTTTGTAGATAAACCTATAAATACATCTTTGTTTTGGAAATTATATTTCGATGGCTCTAAATCTAACGAAGGAGCAGGAGCAGGATGCGTTCTGATTAGTCCAGAAGGAAACAAGACCATGCTTACGTGCAGACTCGAATTCAATTGCACAAACAATACAACAGAATATGAGGCCTTGGTGCAAGGCCTATACAAAGCAATCGAGTTAAACGTCAAGTATCTTCAAGTGTTCGGAGACTCTGAGATTATCGTCAAATAGGTACGTAACACTATACATTGCCTATCAGGTCATTTAAAACACTATCAATCTTTAGTACAAGATTTGACTGAGCATTTCATAGCATTTAATATTTCTTCAATCCCGAGACTCCAAAACACAAGCGCAGACCTTTTGGCTAATGTAGCCTCTAGGATTATTCCCTCCGAAGATTTTAGTCCAGATAGATTCTCAATAGAATTAATCTTTAGACCGTCCATCCCTGACAACATTACAAATTGGAGAGTATTCAATGACGATCCTGATATTGTAAATTTCCTCACTTCTGAAGGATCCTACTCCAATCAGATAATTGACGAAGACCATCACGATTGACAGATACAACAAAATAGCACTGATAATGCTATACCTAAATCAGTGGTTAAGTTAGAAGACTTATACGATTTGAAAAACCGGTTTAAAAGGTCTACCAATTCAAAGCTCTACAGTTCAACTCTGAACTACGAATTAGTAAACCTAGGAAACGATGATAAACCACAAAATGTTAATCTAGGCATCGGCCTAGTCCCTGAAGAAAAACTAGCGTATATTCGTCTTTTGAGACAATATAAAAATGTTTTTGCCTGGAATTACGATGAGCTGAAGACGTACAACACTTCTATCATTCAGCATACTATTCCTATGACTGACAACGAAAAACCTGTCCAACAGAAACTGAGAAAGATCCACCCCAATTTAGAAAATCAGATAAAAACTAAGCTAAATAAGTTATTAAAAGCCAGAATAATTTTCCCCGTCAGACATTCCAAATGGGTCTCCAATATGGTACTCATTATAAAGAAAAACGGAGATATTAGAATCTGTATCGATTTTCGGAATCTTAACAAAGCCTGTCAAAAAGACAATTTTCCTCTTCCACCTATGGAACAGATATTACAGGCAGTAGCAGGCTCAGAACTGATGTCTTTCTTGGATGGATTTTCAGGATATAATCAAGTGCTGGTGCATCCCGATGATCAGTTGAAAACCACATTCAGAACTAAATGGGGCACATATGCATATCGGAAGATGCCATTTGGTTTAATTAATGCCGGTGCTACATTTCAAAGAGCCATGGACATCACATTTAATGGTTTAGTCAATAAACCGATAGTAATTTATTTGGATGATATAACAGTGTACTCCAGGAAGCGAAGCGACCATCTCAAAGATTTAAAACAAAATTTTCAACGATGTTTAAGGTATGGGATTTCACTTAACCCAAAGAAATCTTTTTTCGCATTAAGTGAAGGAAAACTTCTAGGATTTATAGTGTCAAAATCCGGTATTCACATTGATCCTGACAGAATCAAAGAAATCTCTGAAATATCTCTACCTCATAATAAAAAATCCATGCAATCTTTCCTTGGTCAAATCAATTTTGTAAAGAGATTTGTCCCAGATTTTTCACGAATTGTGTCTCCTTTGCAAACCATGATTAAAAAGAATTCAAATTTCAAATGGGGTCAAGATGAACATGAAGCATTCAACCTGATCAAACAAGCTATTATTAATGCTCCATCTTTAGCAACCCCGAATTTTTCAGAATTTTTTGTTTTATACACATTTGCCTCAGAGAAATCATATGCTGCAATTCTAACTCAAGCAAATCAAGAAAAAACGGAAGCTCCAATTGCGTTTTTTAGCTCAAATTTACAAGGTGCTGAACTCAATTATTCAGACGTGGAAAAACAGGCCTATGCTGTTTTCAAAGCGGTCAAATATTTCAGACCTTTCTTACTTAAAACCCATACTAAGATCATAGTACTGTTTCCAGCGATAAGAAATCTTCTAGTACAGAAGGATATGGGCGAGAAAAGAGCAAATTGGATCACTGCTTTACAGGAATACGACCTTGAGATCAAACCAACAAACATTGTAAGAGGTCAAGGCTTCTGCAAAATGTTGGCTGGAGCATCGCAAATCTCTGAAATTTCATCCGAAGAGATACAAATGTATGAGGTAAGCCTAAACGATGCAGAATCATTGTATGCTGATATCATTTATTATCTTAAGAACGGGTATGCTCCATCACACCTGGATCACACTAAGAAAAGAGCTCTGATATTGAAAGCTAAACAATATCAGCTCATAAATGATATTCTTTTTAGAAAGAATTATGATTCTGTTTTTCTTAAATGTCTTGAAAAAACTGAAGCTGAAAAAGTTTTGCAGGAACTCCACGATGGACCAGCAGGCGGACACTATGCTGGAGATGCTACTGCACATAAAATTTTACGTGCATGATATTACTGGCCTACGTTGTTCAAAGATTCACACAGTTACGTGAGGAAATGTCAAGTCTGCCAAACTACTGCTGGAAGACAAAAGAAGTCATCCCTGCCACTACAACCAGTAAACATCGAGCAACCATTCAGTCAGTGGGGCTTGGACATAATAGGTGAGATCGTTCCTCACTCTTCTAAGCAGCATAGATACATCCTCATGGCAACAGATTATTTTACTAAATGGGTAGAAGCAGTTCCTCTCAAGATGGCTAATTCTGAAAATATTATCGAATTCATAGATCAATTTATAATCACTAGGTTTGGATTGCCAACGACTTTAATGTTTGATAATGCATCATAATTTTCTGGAAATGCAATGACTGAGTTTGCACTTAAAAGAGGGTTCAAACTAAAATATTCGGCCAATTACTATCCGCAAGGTAATGGGTTAGCTGAGTCAACAAATAAAAACCTCATCAGGATTATTGAAAGAACAGTTGACCAGAACCAAAAGAATTGGCATAAAGCTTTGATAAATGCTTTATGGGCAGATAGAATAACGAAAAAAGCTTCGATCGGCACTTCCCCCTTTAATTTAGTTTATGGGAAAGAAGTGGTTCTTCCAACTCACTTAGTCATTCCCTCTTTGTCTTTAATACAATACATTGATGAAGTACCTACTTCCTCCATACAACTAAGACAAATGGAAATAATTAAATTAGAAGAACAACGAGAACAAGCTAAGAAAACCCATGCTCATCATCAAGCACTAATAAAATCCTCTTTTGATTCAAACATAATGACTAGAGAAAATTTTCAGATGGGAGATTTAGTTTTAAAATGGGATAAGCCTCATGAAGAAAAGGGAAAACATACAAAATTTCAAAAGATGTGGCTTGGTCCTTTTCAGATTGTTGAAGTCATAGGTCCATCAACGTTTGTCTTACAGGATTTAGCAGGTAGAAGGGATTCTTTGCCTGTTAATGGACAAATCCTTAAAATATATTTTCCATAGAAGATTATTCTTCTATTTTTGTAGAATAGCTTTCTTTTTCTTTTTCTTTTTCATAATAAAACCAGTTGTAAATGGTTACTACCGGTATTCACGAAAAGACACCAATTCTCTTTTAAATTTTGATAAATAGAAAATTTTTGAAAATCTGATCTTTATTATTGACAGATACAGTTAAAAAATTTAGCCTAGATATGACACTAGTTTCAACTTCAAAAAATTTGATGAAAGCAACCTTTAGCGAAGAAATTGTTTTATATCAGCACAATGAAAGGTATCAATAATGAAATAAAGATTCTCTGTAAAAATGTTGTTTTCAAACTCCATTATTGTCGTCCAGAGCTTTCTTAAGGAAAACAATGATTTCCTCCCTGTTAAAGAAAATCGCAGCATTCAGAGGGACAATCCAAGAAACACTATATCTCAAAGAATAAGAGGTCTCATCACGAGCCGGCTTATCATGATCACATATATTATAACTTTGCTGACTTTGCCAAACACTGTCCATCAAAACAGGGCAATGACTCAAGATTGTTGAAATCAAAAGACAAGGGGTCTCATCACGAGCCAGCTTGTTCAGCTAAAGTGTAAATCAAGTGAATGACTGTGTCATAATTTGGCTACCAAACCAAGACATTGTTCTTTAAGAATTAAAAAGGAAAAAGTGTCAATGTGGATTTTTCTTTGAAGGTTGTAGGTAACCTTAAGCAGGATAAAGGATCATTGCTGGGTAACAGGTAACCCTGTCGAGGCTATGGACGCCTGCTGGCAGCAGAGGCTCTACCTACGACAAACGAGAATATTTTAAAGCTAGCACATAGAGAAGACTTTATTTTATCTTTACAAGACCAAGTAATGGCTGATATAAATACAAGGACAAGCCTGAGGAAGCAAACAATTAGAATAGAAAGAGGTTGAAACAAAATATCATTGATAGAATACGGCATAATGTACTTTATCTGTCCATAACAAAGTTTAGATTTATGAAAAAAATTTCCGTTTTGGAAGTTTAAAAGATTCAATAGAAAAGCAGAGATAACTGGTTCTTCCAAGTGAATCGCCATTGTTGTGGCCACCAACAACCCCCCTCCTTCTTTAGTATTAGCAATAACACTAAACAAGTGGGGACCCTTAGTAAAAAATTCAAAAAAATTTATAAAAATTTTTGTATTATACTCCTTAAAAATACATCGCACGGAGAAGAGTAAAACATTTCTTTATGAGCACAATAAAAAACTGCAAAGAAGCGATGCGAAATTCATCGCATCGTATACATTAAGAAGCGCCCATAAATGAAGATCTTAAGAAATCTGCGATGGCCGATATGCGACATCGCATATCGCAACATCGCATAAACAACACACAATAACTTAACAAATTGCAATGATCTGCAATCTGCGATCTTGCTATAAACGCGATGCTGCGATCCTGCGATAAACGCGATGTTGTGATCTTGCGATACATACGATCTGCGATCTTGTGATAAACGCAATGCTGCGATCTTGCGACAACGTGATAACGCGATTCTGCGCTAAACTGATCAGGAAACTTTGAGATGACACATCTTAATAATGCGATCCGCGATGCTGCGATGCGAGTCGCAGAAATCACCCATCGCAAATTTTCCTCGGATCAGCATTCAAGAAAAGCTATCCCTAAACCAAAAAATTGGGTGCACGCCTTAAAAGAAATTAATGAATGTATGCCAAAGTATTCATGAAGGACAGTTTTGTGTTTTTCGAAGAGTCAGTTCACTATGGGTGTCATGATTTTATACATTCGTAGAGCTTAGAGCTTTCGTGTCAAAATTTATTATCATTACTCTTTTCCTTTGCGTGAATTGCAAGAATAAAAAACAGGAAACAACATGAAGCAATGTGCAGGAAACATCTAAGGAAAAAGGGAAAGCGTCAATGCTCGGAGAACATAGAAGAGATGTCCTCATAAACGGATACCGCATGCAACAGAAACACGGATTTCAGAGTATTACTGAATAGATGCTGATATCAATAGGTGATTCAACACTCAAGGTCAAAAGCTCACAAAAGTAGCATGTTTACAAAATTTTGAAGCTTATGCCCGATAAAGGAAAAAGCGCTAAAGATGGAAAACACACCAGAAATGCCCGGATCAAAGAACGGAGGCATTTTTCGATGCGCGATTAGTGCCTAGCGCTAATCGCACATCGCTAAGAAAATTGTTCAGAAAGCAAAGTCCCTAACTTTCTTAGTCATCCACCAGTTCGGAAACCGAGATAGCAAAAGCAGAAGCAATTTGAGAGAAATTTGGGTTGTTACCAAGTATATACGCAGTAAATTCACCCAGCCAGAGGGTGATTCCCAAAAATATCTTCTAGTTTACTAAAAAGTGGTGCCAGCACTTACCATTTCTATTTGCGTAGCTCAAGCAAAAGTAGAAAACAACTAGCCGACTCTTCCCAGGCAAATGTTGCATGCTCGCAACATTAAGGAGCAAATGCCAAATTGTTAGAAATTAGATTCAATTTTTAGAAATAAGTTTGCTTAGATAAAGGGCGGTCATTTAAACCATATCCTAAATTTATGTAATTAAGTTATTTAGTTAGCAGTATTTAAACCCTTCTCATGCATTTAGAGAAGGGTCCAGAAATTTGTCAAAAGCTTGTCCTCAGAACATGCACTTCTGCACCCTCAGAGGAGGTTTTGATGAATGAATGGATCAAGGTTTATTAATGTTTGCATTTGATATCTGCTACTGATGTTGCACTTTTGTACTCTTGGTAGATATTAGAACAAGGAGAGATAAATCATTGTTGCTTGAAGCTTATGAGTAGGACCAGTCATAAATGGTACTTTTATCTCTTGGCCATTTCTGCTTATATTCTTAAAGTGATATACAATTTTTAGTTGTTTATATGTTATTGCATGAATGTTTGAGTTACCATTTGGCACTTTTGTACGGTGGAGCCATTTATTTATGTTTGATATATGAGTAACTTATTATGCGATATGCTGTTCACAACTATTTTGCCTAACTTTTTATGCAAAGTGGTTCATCTTAATTGATTTCCATTCTTGTGATAGCTGAATGATCTTTATTACCAGTTATTATTTGAAATCTTTTTAGATCGCATAATAGAAGAAATACATCCCGGGTTAGCATAGATTAGATGTGTTGTTTTCATTAGATTACAATAGCATAGAATTAGATTAAAGTAGCTTAGATTAGAACTCTGCACACACACACACCCTTAGATTGGGAAACTAGTCCCATTATCCCCAGTCGGACCTGCTATACCAAACGGATAAGGAGCTGCCAACCAAGGTCCGAACCGGGTAGGTATCCCCCTTATTGTCGACCGATTTTTGGGGCTTCAACAGGGATATGATAGAAGACAAAAAGGTGTTGCTGGTAAAGGTGGACACTTTGAAGAATACTGTAGATGCATTGACAAAATCAGTGAGCTCTGAGAAGTTCTCTTGGTGTAGAGAAACAATGGGCATTGCAGGGCTGGATAAATGACTAAGCTCTCCTGTGGCCCCCTGTGGAAAGAAAACAATAAGTGGGAGAATGTTGGGTTGTGTTATATTCTTTCCACGACTAGTTGCCCTAGTTAACCGGGGGGTTAGAGGGGGGGGGGGGGGGGGGTGGAGCCCCCCCTTCGTTGCGCCGATTGCATAGCGTGGGGTCACAGGGGGTTTGAGTGGGGCGGTTAGCCCCCCTCTACGGGGTCTGGGGCAGTGCCCCGGGAAACCTTTTTTTGGACCCTATATTAGGTGGGCAGACCTACCTATGGTTTTGTGCATGGTTTTTACACATGGTTTTGGGCGCGATGGTTTTCAGTCTATGGTATTGGATGCTTCAGCATGTATATATATGTATTATAACATTGAAAGGAAGATAATAAAAAATCAATTTGGTAATCCTAATTTTGGGATCTAGGGGAAAATCTTTGTGTATATTTACTTGATGTGTTATGCTCTTGCTATTGTTTAATTTCTGTGTTTTAGAATTTGTATGCAGGTAATTTCTGTACGGGGTTAAAACCTACATTTGGTATCAGAGCTATTTTGGCTTCAAGGGGATGCCTTTTTTGTTGAGGGGTTTCGCTTGGGCCTATGGTAGACCCTGTTCACTGGGAGATCCACAAACCAAGGGTGGATCTCATCAAGCCGACACAAGCTACCCAAACTAAGGGCGGAAACCCTTTTTGATTGTTTACATCTTCACGCTTCGCGACCACAAAATGTGGAGACTTTACATTCTTTATACAAAACTTGGGCCTTTAGCCTTAAAACTTGGTCTTTTAACCCCAATATTGACCCTAAGGGACCTGTTCTCAACAGGCCCCGAACACAAATCTGGTGACTCGCGCTGAGTCACTCAGTTGGTGTGGAGATATTGGCGCGAAGACCTCCCAACTCCACCTGTATGGCTACAACCTCGGCGGTACACTACATCGCCGCCTACTTAGCCTATTCGTCAAGCTGCTCCATCACTGGTCGTACGCTATCCACCTGTATTTTCTGTTGTGTCGCCTGTAGATTGGCCAATTTTCCTTCAATGGAGGTCATGAGCACATAGGCTTCCTCTAGCCAAGGCCCCAATTTGGCCTTCAGTACTGCCTCCTTGCGCTGAGCTGCGTCCACCTGTTCTTTTAGTGCTTTTGATTCCTGTAGCTTTACCAACCTCTGCATGATGGCGGTGGTGCGTGCTATTGCTTTGACCTCGTCGTACCTATACTGCAGCTCCCGTGCCTCAGTTTCTAGCCTTTGCACATTGGGATTTTCCTGCAGATTGGTAACTACTTCGAGCGCTTGTTCGAAAAGCGCAGTGCAATCCTTTACTACAATATCGAAAACTACAAAGGCATTTTTGACAGTGGTCTCACAATGCTCTTTGACTTCTGGTGGAGTCGAAGGTTTGGCCCTCAACTCAAGTTCTGTGATCTTAAGGTTCAGTTCAAATTGAACCTTATCCAGCTATGTTCATGCCTTGCAAACACCTGTAGTGATCTTCCAGATTCTTGCGTCAACTGGCGCGTCTTCTGGGATGTTTAGCTCTGGAATAGTTCAGCATGCCTCAGCCTCCACAGCTATTGTGCGCTCATTCTTCTCTGTTATCTTCTTAAGAAGATCAATCGTGGATGATTTTTTGACAAACATTTGTCCATTGTTCATCTTATACACGCTGATAACATTCAAGGCGC
The DNA here is from genome assembly GCA_031772625.1 of Pinus tabuliformis. Classification (NCBI taxonomy): domain Eukaryota; kingdom Viridiplantae; phylum Streptophyta; class Pinopsida; order Pinales; family Pinaceae; genus Pinus; species Pinus tabuliformis. The sequence continues at coordinate 269,004,402 of CM062812.1, forward strand.
GTTGTTCTCGAGCCCGAAGTTCTGCAATCACACCATCATGCAGGGTGTGAAGGGCTTCACTTGGAAGCACCACCAATTTTAACCCAACTTTCATGAGGGCACTGACGGTGGCCCTGTCAGCCTTTGTTTCTATGGTTAATGCTCCATCTGGTAGCGTGACAACCTGAGGATCCATTGAACGGACCATCTCTGCTACATCTGAGGTTCCAGGCGCCAAAATTCTCGATGCCGTGTTGCCCTATCCTACACTGGTCTACACTTGAGTAGCCTGGATCTGTAGCTCACGCAAGCCCATTTGAATGGCAACCAAGACCTGTTTCTGCTATTGCTCGAATTGCTGCAGCAGTTTTGCGGTCGCGTCCCTTACTGTATCTTTGATATCATTCAAATCACCCTTTGTCAAGGTGATTGGGTAAAGGGAGGATTTTCTAGCCTTGGACTTCTTCTGCGACCCTACTTTCTCCTGCTCCCTTGTGCGCTTAACCCGGAATGGAGTAGTCTCCAGGTTTGCTCCTCCCTATTCTGAATGCTACTCCTTGTCCTCTATCTATGTAGAAGGTGACTTCTGCCTTCCTCTTCCTCCTCCCCTTCTTCCTACTTTTTGGCTGTGCACTCTGCCTTGGCTTTGTCCTCAGCTTCCTTCCTCCATCTTTCAGCCAATTGCTCCATCTTTAACTTGGCCTCTTCCTTCTTTTTCTTTGCGGCAGACTTACTAGACCTAGCTAATAAGTCTGAGGTCGTGTGCCATTCTACTGGCCAACTCTCCACAACCATAATGATTACATCATCTGTCACCAGGTATGGAAGATCATACCATTTTTGTGCGGGGTCCTTCCACACTCTGATGGAAATGCAATAGAAGTTCACCTTGAACTCCACAAATTCAAAAAAATTCTCAAAGATAGTTGGTGAGATCCATGACTTGCAATTGCTTGCGGTGTGGATGCTTGATTCCATGAGAATCTAGAATATCTTACTGTCCTTAACTCTTTGGGGGTCCTTCGTGGCCCAAAGCGAAGCGAACTTTGCTACTTCTAGAAGCTCTACTGCAATCATAGGAAACTGACTCTCCTCTTGTTGGCTTGAGGGGGCCTGACCCAGGTTCGAAGTTATTTAGCCAAACAAATCCCTACACTACTAGCCCTTTCGGTACTAGCCCGCCGAGCGTGGATTGAAGTCTCACCTGAAGCAGTATGGGGGGATGCTGGAACGAAGTTTCCACACCCTTGAGATGTCTGAGGTGCTGATTTAGTCCAACTGTGCCTACCTTTGCGTAGGCCACTTCGCACACTGTCCTAACCTTCAATACCTTCGCGATCTGTTATAACCACCTTCGCGCAACCCTAACCAGGGGCTGAGATGCTTTCACGCTGCTATGGCAGCGACCTGTGCTATTTCCCCAAATTACACCTCGAATCTTACTTATCTTCTTACAGATGATAGTTAACTTCACGTAAACAGATATTCTATCTCACATTCACTTAATTTACACAGTGATATATGTTCATGCATCATATAAACAAGAAAAATACAATTCATACCCAATATATTCAATGCAGAAAACAAGAAACAAATACACAAAATTGATATAAGACTTCTCTTTATTAATGCTTCAAACTGTTACAGACTTGATTCGCTTTACGCACTCAGCTGCGGACTACTAAGCCTCTGTGCATTCAGTTGCAGAGCCTTCTCCTACTCTACAACCCAAAACTAGACTTTACACTTTAGATATGACTCAACTCTTCATCCATATCGTGATTGATCCTTTGATGTCTTAACTATGTAGAGCCTCGCTCTACTTATACAATCCCATGGTCCGCGGACCATGGGTAGATCTCTACTGCGGACATTACAATACAAAATTGAGGGTGGACAACCCTATGACTCTTTTACAAGCTACACAATCCGTGCCCATAAAATGCAGAGTCTTTACATCAGAGTTACAACTTTTGACCAAAATATGGGCCCTAAGCCCCAAAACTTCCCTTGGGGGATCCCGCACCCAATAGGCCCCCAACACAAACATCGTGACTCTCCCTCGAGTCACTCTTTTGGTGTGGAGATATTTGCCCGAAGACCTCCCAATTCTGTTTGGATTGCTGCAAGATCGGAAGTGCACTGAGCGACTGCCTGCTATACTTCTTCAACGCGTTGTTCAGAGACTCCTATAGCTAAACTGCTGCCCTGAACCTTTTCCTGTGTTGCCTGCATCTGCACTAGCTTTGCTTCAATAGAGGCTGTAATGATATATGCCTCATCAATCCACGGCTGTAAGCGCGCCTTCAAAACTGTTTCCTTATGTCAAGCAGCATCCACCTACTCCTTGAGCGCTTTTGCCTGCTGCATCTTCACGAGGCTCTGTGTAAGGGCAACCATCTGTGTGGTCCATTTTACTTCATCATATTTCTTATGTAGCTCGTGCACCTCTGTTTCTAAGCACTATATGTTTAGGTCCTCTTGCAGAGTAGTGAGAACGTCGAACGACTGCTCGAACAACTTTGTGCAGTTTGTCACTGCAATGTTGACCTTTGCTATTGTTGCTGTAATCGCGTTAGCATGTTGTTCCTTAACCTCTGTCAGAGTTGAAGGTTGTGCTTTCAATTGTAGCTTGGCTATTTGAAGGTTCATTTTGAGCTGAACCCTAGCCATATCTTCCTTTGCCTCACGCACCCCTGCTGCTAGTTTCTGGACACACGCCTCCATTGGGTCTTCTGCTTGGATGGCCAACTCCGGGACCATTTGGCAGGCTTGCTCGACCACCTGCACTAGATGTATGTTCTATGCCACGACCTTGTCACACTGCAGGCTCAACTGTTCGATGTTGATGCATTGCTCACTCATTACTTGGAGCGCGCGACCCACCCTAGCTTGTAGTTCTGCAGTAAATCCATCCTGCAAGACATAGAGTGTCTCTCGAGGGAGCGTAGCCAAATTTATCCCGATTCCCTTCAGCCCACTGACCATAGGCTTGTCAGCCTCATTTTCTATAACCAGTGATCCCTTTGGTAGCACTATTGTGTTAGTCATCTGGGTGTGCAGCATCTCCTCAGCCGCGACTGTGCCTAGTGCAAGGCTAGTTGACACAGTCCCAGCCTATGGAGTGGGTGCCTACAACTCCCATATCTGTGCTCAAAGAGCCCCCAACACCATCTGATATTGCTCTGTGAACTACTGGAGGGCCTCCTCAGTGACTTTCCTCACCATCTCCCCAATGTCGTGCAAATCCCACTTAGTGAGGGTGATCGGGTCGAAAGAAGTCTTTAAAGCCTTCAACTTCTTCTGTGGCCCTACTTGCTCTCTTAGGTGTGGACGTTTCAGCAGGGTGGATACTGTCTGTGGGTTCATGCCACCTTGATCTATATCTGTCTCCTGTTCAGGCGAAGGCAACTTTTGTCCTTCGCGCTATTCCTCTGTTGCCTTCTGCTGCTCTTCCACCACCTTCGCAGTGTCCCACACTGCCTGGGCCTTGGATGCTGCTGCTTCATTCCTACGCTACTTTACCAACTGTGCCATCCGTAGTTTCACCTCATCCTTTTTCCTCTCCTAAGTGGACTTCTCTGCTTCCACCGTGGAGCTGGCTGGAGTGCCCCACTCTGGCAGCCATGACTCAAGGACCGTGAAGATGACATTGTCTGTTGCTAGATAAGGTAGCTTGCACCATGTCTTTGTAGGGTCCTTCGCGCTTTGATGTAAGCGTGATGGAAATCTACCTTGAACTCCGTGAAGCTCTGCAGACTGTTATAGACTGTGGGTGATAACCGCGGCTTGTGATTAATCCCCATTCTGATGTTCATCCCCATGAAGACCCATAATATTTTGTTGTCTCTTATCCTCTGTGCATCTTTGGTTTCCCACAGTTAAGCATACTTCGTTGCCTCCGGAAGGTCCTGCACGATTGTTGGGAACTGGCTGTCCTCAGGAAATTCCCATGCCACCAGCACTATGGACAGCAGGAGCCATGCATAGTGAAAAGTCTTCCCCTGCTCCTGTGCCTCGCGGCAATTCTCAAGGAACTCTTCGTATAAGTATTTTTCCCAGTTGAACTGGACCCCTTCTACGCATTGCGCCACAAGTGCAACCATTGGCGTGGGCACCTCATCCGCATGACACTTCCACATAACCTTTTCGGCCAATACCTGCATCGCGACTTTGACTGTAGGATTGATGATGCTGGAAATCACGTACCCTCTCTTCTTCTTCTCCAGCTTGAACTTCTTCTTCATGGCCTCCGCGATGGCAAAATCATCACTCTTACCCTCCGAGATGTTCAATGGGTCCTCCCCTTTGCAAGGGAGCTAGGTAATTCTGTGAATCAAATGATCTGTGATGGGGATGGGCTCCTCTAGCCACAAGCACCCATGATGCACCAAGCAAAGCAGCTGCTTGATGACAAAAATGGTTACTAGGGCGTGATGGTAATGTAGCACCCAGAGAAGGTTTAACAATCCTACCTTTTCTACACCTCTCAGCCACTAGTGCGGCTCCAACTCTATGACTTCGGTCAGTGTGTTTTTCTTCTGGCGCATTAGCTGCGTGGTTGCCAAATGTGGGAACTGTTATCACCCCAAGAAACTCTCCTAGGTTGTATATCAGAGGTGCTTGGGAACATTACAAACTCAACAAAATGTTGGATGAATGAAAGAAATGTTGCATATTCAAGCCAGATAACCACTCCTACTATGGTTAACCCCAGACATGGGTGAACACCCCCAAACTACAAGGCTTTTAACCAGCAATTACTCACAGTTTAAGGAAAATGTGATGATGGAGAAGACTGATCACACCAGTAGATGCACAAGACCCTGTGATGGCCAGTTGCAACTAGTTAAAAGGTCTGTAAATCTGTTTTCTAATACACAGATAGGATGATAGCTCTCTGGCATTAAAATAACAGAAACCTGCAAACAAATTCAATGATACATGCTAAATCCTAACACAGAGGTGGGATGACAGCCCCTCTAATGCTAAACATTAACAACACATGAATAAATGCAAAACAGGCACAGCCTGGAACAAGAAGAAGAAGTGGAAAGTGAGCAATCAACAACAAAAGAAGCTTGTATTAGCTGGAAATGTAGACCAGAAGCTGCAGGTTACACAGTAGTTACAGTCTCTAGAAGTTGAACCTTACAACAGAATAACACTCATCAACCTGATTACATCTTTTTTCTAAATATATATAGAGTTTGTTTACAAAAAATCTCTGCTAGCCTATGCGTGGAGGTGTCTTAACTGGCCACCAACCGCATTTATAATTAGATATGGGTCTCTAATACAGTTTGATTGTTTTTAATGAACAAAATGGCTATTTCTGTACTTTGATGTCCTTCTTGAACAGGTGAAATATTAATTGAATAAATTTCCATAACTGCTGCAGTCATTTATTTGCTCAAGGTGGCCCTTCTTGTCCTTTGGAGGTACACTGTGTTGAATGCAGTAGTTGAGGGTTTTAATGCATAGGTTGCTGGATCGTGGCTTCCTTCCTTCTTTGCGTGCTCAAGAAAGGCCGAAAACACTAAAAATTGCGTGAAACTGGATGATGACCTACGAATGAATACTGACTGTTGGATGACAAAATGGACAGCGGAGATGGATTACGAAGGTTATCGGGAGAAATCGCGGGCGAGTGGAGCAATTATAAACCATCAGATCACATAAATGGACGGCCTGGATTAATTTATGGAGTCTATCGGGAGATGGACGATCGAGGTTAACGAGGGTCGTCGGATCACCGTCGGGCAGATCCGACGGTGATCGAGGGCAGAAGATGCGGGGTAGTTAACGCGCGGGGAGGACGTACAAGATGAGCGGTTTCGCGGGTGGGCAGTTTCCCCACACCGCCTTTGGTTTGCGGTGGTTTTCATACAGGGTGGGTGCGATGCAGTAATATGACAACGCGTGGCAGGTAGGTCTGGTGGGAAACCACTTTCCCCGCTGCCGAACGGACGTGCAAGTTTCAGTGGCGGGAGAAGCGTATGGCGTTGGATCTGTGGGACATGATCAGACGGTACATGATTAAGGCGCATGTTTCGGATGGCGTGACAGGTATGGGCCCGCCGAGTTATAATAATTTTATTATATGCATGTGGTTATATGGATTAAGACTTTAGTGCCTGGGAATAAATGCAGCATGGGTTATATGGGTTTTAAATGGGCTATGGGGGGTTTATAATGGTTAAAATGGGGTTTAAAGGTTAAATAGTGTTAAAACAAAATATGACCCGGGAGTTGGTTAAACATGGTTTAGGCGGGATTTTTTAGTGTTAAAGGACTTAAGCGGGGAAGCAAAACTTTTACACTGACTTCGGGTGTAAAACAAAGGTAATGAGGTTTGAATGAGTTTTTTGAACAGATTAAGCGGGAAACGGAGTTATAAGGAGAAAAGGGAAAATGAAAGGTAAGGATGAAATGGAGGTAGTGGGGAAAATAGGGAGAGACAATGATAACCATTATAAACCATCTCTGAGCCAGCAACCAAGGACCAAACTTATTCCTTCTCCTAGAAAATCAGCAACATCCTTCTCCTGGAAAATCAGCAGCATGTAGCAGAGCTAACACTGGCTCCTTCTAGGGATGAGATCCTCCCTGTGAGGTCTCAAGAACCTACAGACTAATGCCTTTCCAGATGAAAAAAAATTCGCCAAAATTCCTAGTGTTCCATTGGGCATGGAGTCTACTTTGCCTGCACAAAACTGATAAAAACACAATATTTACAACTTTAAGGCCAAAGACCTTAAACAACATAAACTTTCAAAAACCGCCCATTAACTGGGACATTAAAAACTACTTCTCCTCCTATACTCTTCAGTATGAAGTTGTTGTTCCCTTGAACTTGTGAAATGGTGAAAGGCCCTGTTTAGAAAGCATCAATTTCCCATGATTGCCTTTCTTCTCCTTTAGTGCATCCCATTTCAAAACCAAGTCACCAATCTGAAAATTATCTGTTTTTGCCTTTTTGTCAAAGGCTTCCTTGACCTTTCTCTGATGTGCAGCAGCATTTTCAACCAACCGTTCTCTAATCTGATGTATTTCTTCCAAATTAGTGATCCTCTTTGCCATGCATTCTTCCTCATCTTGCTCTCCTTGAATGAATTTTGCCACAGGGAGAATTAATTGAATTGGGAATACAGCATCAGTGCCATATACCAGCTTGAAAGGAGAATTGCCTGTGGGTTTTTTAATGGTCACTCTGTCAGCCCACAGTGCATGCTTAAGCTTTGAATCCAAATTATTTTTATTGTCCTCTAACAGCTTTTTAATTATTCTGATCAAGCTTTTATTAGAGGATTCAGCTAGACCATTTCCTTGAGGGTAATATGAGGTGGAATGAACAAGTTTAATACCCATTGAATCACAGAATTCCACCAATTCTTTTTCCCTGAAAGCTGCTGCATTATCTGTTATTAACTTATGTGGACAACCAAATCTGCTGAAGATATTCTCTATCAAAAATTTCATGACCACATTATGATCAGCCTTCCTGGTAGGGACTGCCTCAATCCACTTAGTGAAATAATCAGTAGCTACTAATATCCATTTGTGCTAGCCACTGGAATGTGGATTGATTTCTCCAATAAAATCCAAGCCCCACTGCTGAAAAGGTCCTTTTGCCTGAATTGGTTTTAGGGGCAGGGATTTCAACTACTGTTTTCCTTCAAATCTTTGGCACCTGTCACAAGATTTAACAAAATCAAACACATCAGAAAATAAAGTGGGCCAATAGTACCCAGCTCTGAAAATTCTATGGGTTGTAGTTTTCCAGTAATGGTGCCCTCCACACATGCTGTTATGAAACTGCTGCATCACTTCAATTGACTGTTCTTTGTCCAGACACCTTAAAAATATTCCAGATGGATCCCTCCGGTAGAGCAGATTTTCCATAATGCAATACTTTGTTGCTCTAAGTTTTAAATTTCCAGTCTGACTTTGAGTAAGTTCTGAAGGGGTTTCTAGCTTCAACAAGAAATTAATTATTCCAGCATACCAATTACAAGAAGCTAGATTCTCGGCCACTAACTGCTTCCTCTGTGGTTCAGCTGTTTCTTCCTTTTCTGCCTGACCATTTTCTGCCATAGCGCACAGGAAATCAATATCTAAAGACCTACAATTTTCTTCAGCTAATAATTTGGCAAGCCGTTGACCTCTGACCAGCTTGGTGGGCTTCAGCTCTATATTAAATTCTATCATTTTAACAATCCATTTTGCCCTTCTTCCATCAGCATCAGTTTGAGTCAATACATCTTTAATTGCAGTAGAGGATACATATGCAATTATTTTGGAATGAAGGATATAAACTCTAAAAGCTTTCAAGGATTTAATAAGAGAATATGCCTGTTTTTCTATAATATCATACCTTAGTTCATCATCCCTCAAGTTCTTGCTGAAAAATGCTACTGGATGTTCTGAACCTTCTTCATCTTGCTGCAATAAAACTGCTGCAATGGTGTCTTCAAAGGCAAATGAAAACACATGAAACTCCTTGCTGTAATCTGGACTTATTAATGTGGGAGCCTCCATAATAGCCTTTTTGATGGAATCAAATGATTTTCTTGCTGTTTCAATCCATCTTACCTCTGATCCTTTTCTCAACATGGAGGTAATATGCTTCACTAGTTCAACAAAATTTGGAACAAACCTCACAAAATTATTTTCCCCAAAAAAGACTGAATATCCTTCTTTGATCTAGGGACAGACAAAGTCTGAATTGATTTGACTCTTTCTGGGTCAATCTGAACACCTGCAGTAGACACAATGTGTCCCAACAACTTGCCTTCTTCCAAGCAAATTGTGATTTTTTGGGATTGACTGAGATTCCAAACCTGCTGCACTTCAAGAAAACTTTTTTCAAGTGTTGTAAATGATTTTGATGGCTGCTGGAGTAAACTGTTATATCATCAAGGTAGATGAGGAAAGTTTATCCTTCTCCCCCACAAATTCTATATCCATAGCTCTCTGAAAGGTGGCTCCAGCATTCATCAACCCAAAAGGCATTTTGGCATACATAAAAGTGCCCCAAGGAGTGGTAAATGCAGTCTTTTCTTGATCATCTGGATGCACAATAATCTGATTGAAGCCTCAAAAACCATCCAAGAAAGACATTACTTTGGCTTCTGAGACCTTTTGCAATAAGTGCTCCATCTTTGGTAAAGGATAGTTGTCTTTCTTGGAACATTTATTTAAGTTTCTAAAATCAACACACAGTGTGATTTCTCCACTCTTCTTCCTTACCACAACCAAATTTTCTACCCATTTTGAATACCTGAGAGGGACTATGATCTTGGAAGCCATCAATTTTTTAATTTCTTTTTCAATTAGAGGAAGAAGGATGGGATTTATTGGTCTCAGCTTCTGTTTAAAAGGAATAGTGTCTTTCTCTAGAGGGATTTTATGCTGAATTATGCTCTTATCATAAGTTTTCAGGTCACTATACTCCCAGGCAAACACATCAGCAAATTGCCTCATTAAATTGTAGTATTTAGCACTTTGATCAGCAGACAAATGAGTGGAAAAATTCACATACCTAGGCTGACCTGGACTTCCAATATCATGCTTACGGACTACAGATTGGTCTTCTTTTTGGGCAGCTTTGTAAGGCACATCATTCTGGTCAAACAGTCTTTCAAGAGGAATTAGGCCCTTAGGAATATGATTACTAGGAAGCTGGACTATGCTATCTTTACCAATTTTATTTCTAAGCTGGGACTGGGGTTTTTCTTCCAAGGCATCATTCTCTTGGTCAATTTGCATTTCAGAAAATTCATCAATGGATTGAAGGAACCTATTTAACTCATTGTCATCATTAAAAAGTTTCCAATGGTGGACATTATCAAGCAAGGACGGTCTGTACTTCATTTGGGCTTCATAAACTAGTCTGGGAGGCAAAGGAGGTATAAATAGACTAGCAGAAATAGCAAGGGAATCAGCAAGCTAATTTTGGGCTCTAGGAATATATGAAATACAAAAATAATCAAAATAATCTCATATTCTCCATACCTCATCTCTGTATGCCTTCAACCTTGGGTGCTTTGTTTGAAATGTTTTATTTACTTGCTGGATAATCAGATCAACATCTCTGAACACATTCAGATTCTTGATTCCTCTATCTTTGGCTACATTAAGGCCCAACAGTAGTGCTTCATATTCTGCTATGTTGTTTGTCACTTGAAAAACCAGCTTAAAAGATAGCTGAATACTTTCTTGTTGAGGAGATACTAGCACCACCCCTGCTCCTGCAGTCTCTCTGGAACATGCTTCATCAAAGAATATCTCCCAAACCTGACTTCCTTGCTCTTCTTGGGCCTGAATTGTTGGTTTCCTGCGCTGCATTGAGGCCTTCTGAGATTCTTTGATTTGGAGAATACATGCTCCAAAATCAGTGTCCATTGCATAAATGGGATGATTTGTAGGAATCTTCTCATCACGAATGATGTATGCCAACTGTGCCTCTCTATATAATCTCCTACTCTCTCCTCCAAACACTGGGACAGTTGCATAAGATAGATCATTTTGTAATGTCCCACCTAGTCTCTTAATCCACCCTCTGGACAACAGCATGCCAAACTTAGGAGGGACATCTGCTACCACAATATCCATCATCATACTCTTCATGGGTAGATGAGTTAAGGTAATATCCAGATCTTTAATCAATCCAAGACATTTCACCTTCCTTGAATCAAAATAAAATAAGTCATGATAGGGTCTAGTGATATCAAGGCCTAACTCTTCCATGACAGCTTTAGGCATTAGATTGTGGCTGGCCCCTGTATCTAGCAGGCAATTGTGGAGGATTTTGTCATGAATGGTCAATGAGACATAAAAATATGGAGAATTATTATTAGTAGGTTCAATCATAGGGTTGAGCACAATGGCAGGCTTGTCATCTTGCAAATTGACAGAGTCAGTGGAGGTTTGTTTGGTTTCTAGTTCAAGGGCTTCAAGGATAGGCTTTCTAAATACTTCACTCTTCACCAACTCAACTAGAGACACAGATATTTTCAATTTTTGAACTTCTGACTCAAAGCTGAAAGAAGACGATGATTTATCAGAACTTTTTACCTCTTGAACTGGAGCTTTAAGGATGACTGGATCAACTGCTAGTCTTCTCTGCCTGTGATTTTGTGACTTTGTTTGGACAGCAGTTCTTTGGGCAGAATTTTCTCTAAAATTCTTTGCATTCGACCTCAGGTTATATCTTTGCTGCTGTTTAGCTTGTAGGACAGCCTCTCTATCCCATTCTTGACTATCTTGTTGCTGCAGCAATGATTGTTCATACTTAGCCAATGTAAAAAATGCAGCGCTGCCTTTATCTTCCATGAAGTGAATTTCATCCTCATTTTCTTCAAATTGTTCCTCCTCCATGACTACATTTTGGAAAGGAGCTTTAACTTTCTGATCTTCCTTTGATTCTTCACCCCTCTGCATAATCTGTAACTACTCATTTGCTCTTCTAAATGGAATAGGATTTCTTGGAGCAAATGTATTATGCTGCCTTGTTTTCCCTTAATTCTGTTCAACTTTCAGCTTAGAAATTTCAACAGCCAATGACTCTATCATCTTGGTCATTTTATCTAATTTAGGCTCTGAATATGATGTAGAAGAAGTAGATGCCTGATTTCTTTGTCTCCTCCTGTCAACTTGATTTTTAAACTTTTCTGCAACCATAATATTGGATTTCACCTCCAGTGTTGCATCCTGCATATCAGCTAAAGTGGCACATCTCCTTTCTCTCAATAACAGGTAGAAATCAGAGTCAAAAGCATTGGCATAAGTGAGTTTGGCAGAGGTAGGAGTAGGCTTTACCTCAGCTGGTATCTTACTATACATTCAATTGAATCTTTTATTAAAATCAGGGAAAGATTCGCCATTTTCCCTCTTCAGATTACCAAACTCAGTATGATAATATAGCAAGTCCTTTTTATCTCCCCATTGCTTCAAAAATGCATCATCTAATGCTTCAATATTAGTTATAGATCTCTGGGGTAATTCTTTAAACCACTTATGGAGAAGACTGATCACACTAGCAGATGCACAGGACCCTATGATGGCCAATTGCAACTAGTTAAAAGGTCTGTAAATATGTTTTCTAATACACAGACAGGATGACAGCTCTCTAGCATTAAAATAACAGAAACCTGCAAACAAATTCAATGATACATGCTAAATCCTAACACAGAGGTGGGATGGCAGCCCCTCTAATGCTAAACATTAACAACACATGAATAAATGCAAAATAGGCACAGCTTGGAACAAGAAGAAGAAGTGGAAAGTGAGCAATCAACAACAAAAGAAGCTTATATTAGCTGGAAATGCAGACCAAAAGCTACAGGTTACACAGTAGTTACAGTCTCCAGAAGTTGAAGCTTACAACAGAATAACACTCATCAACCTGATTACATCTTTTTTCTGAATATATATAGAGTTTGTTTACAAAAAATCTCTGCTAGCCTATGCATGGAGGTGTCTTAACTGGCCACCAACCACATTTATAATCAGATATGGGTCTCTGATACAGTTTGATTGTTTTTAATGAACAAAATGCCTCTTTCTATACTTTTATGTCCTTCCTGAACAGGTGAAATATTAATTGAATAATTTCCATAACTGCTACAGTCATTTATCTGTTGAAGGTGGTCCTTCCTGTCCTTCGGAGGTACACTATGAATGCAGTAGCTGAGGGTTTTAATGCGCAGGTCGCTGGATCATAGCTTCCTTCCTTCTTTGTGTGCATAAGACAGGCCGAAAACACTGAAAATTGCATGAAATTGGACGATGACCTGCGAATGAATACTGACTATTGGATGACAAAATGGACGGCGGAGATGGATTACGAAGGCTATCAACAGAAATCGCGGGCATGTGGAGCAATTATAAACCATCAGATCACATAAACGGATGGCCTGGATTAATTTATGGAGTCTATCGAGAGATGGATGACCGGGGTTAACGAGGGCTGTTGGATCATTGTTAGGCAAATCCGACGGTGATCCAGGGCGGAAGATACGGGGTAGTTAACGCACGGGGAGGACGTACAAGATGAGTGGTTTCGCGAGCGGGCAGTTTCCCCACACCGCCTTTGGGCCGCGGTGGTTTTCGTACAGGGCGGGTGCGATGCAGTAATATGACGACGCGTGGCAGGTAGGTCCGGCGGGAAATCACCTTCCCTGTTGCCTAACGGACGCGCAAGTTTCAGCGGCAGGAGAAGCATATGACATTGGATCTGCGAGACATGATCGGATGGTACAGGATTAACGCGCATGTTTCGGATGACGTGACAGGTATGGGCCCGCCGAGTTATAATAATTTTACTATATGCACGAGGTTATATGGATTAAAACTTTAGCGCCCAAGAATAAATGCAGCATGGGTTATATGGGTTTTAAACGGGTTATGGGGGGTTTATCATCGTTAAAATTGGGTTTAAATGTTAAATAGTGTTAAAAAAAATATGACCCGGGAGTTGGTTAAACAGGGTTTAGGCGGGCTTTTTTAGTGTTAAAGGAATTAAGCGGGGAAACACAACTTTTACACTAACTTTAGGTGTAAAACAAAGGTAATGGGGTTTGAATGAGTTTTATGAAGAGATTAAGAGAGAAACGGAGTTATAAGGAGAAAAGGGAAAATGAAAGGGAAGGATGAAATGGAGGTAGTGGGGAAAATAGGGAGAGACAATGATAACCATTATAAACCATCTCTGAGCCAGCAACCAAGGAACAAACTTATTCCTTCTCCTAGAAAATCAGTAGCATCCTTCTCCTGGAAAATCAGTAGCATGTAGCAGAGCTAACAGGAACTTCTCATGGTTTGCGAGATCCCAGTCTTCAAATTTTAGTACAGGCACTCGCCCCAAGTGCGCTCCTTCAAAAATGATATCATCAGGGAGAAGCGGAGTTTGCATAGAGCTCTTGCTCCCATCTAGGTATTTGGGAACCTTTCCACTCCCCTTCCACGAAGGAACATATGCAGGCAACCTAGTCAGAGGGTCCGCACCCTGGGTTTCCACCTCCATTTCTACATCCTCCTCCTCCTCTATCAGTATTTATTCAAATTCTTCCTCCTCATCGGCCTCCAAATTTATCGCCTTCCCCTTTTCTTTCATGGTAAGCTTATTCCTTAACAGATTCCTTAACGGATTGCCTGTCTTTCTTGGGTCTCAGCATGCGCGACGATTTAGGGATTTATGTGACTATCCTGACACTTTTTGGGGCTTCTACTTCCGTCATGGTCTTCGCGGCCTGCTCAGCGGTCATTACTTCGGTATCCATGGCTTCCTCAGGTGCGGCCATAGTGCTATTCCACAATTTTCTCAATGCCTTGGGTAAGTTCTCAAACAATGACTTCACCTTCAAAAGATCGAACAAGTTCGGGTTCATGAATGTCTGGGCGCGCAACAACTCAGTTCTCAATTTTCCAAGTGTTGTTTGTTGGACAACCCATTGCAATTTATAGTGCCTTTTGAATTTGAATTCGACCGTTCCCCCCACATTCGGTCCATTTGTTATCCCAAAATCAGACCCTGATAGGCTGCTGGTCAGGTTGATTCTAAGTAACTATTTCAAACCTACTTTAGGCTGAGGCTTAGCCTCCTCAACCTGAGAGGGCTCTCTCTAGATAGGTTAATGATTTTGATTAAGATAAGATGGCTAACTCTTGTAGAACAACTATGACAAATATGAATGCTGGAAACATTAAGCATCTATCCATTGGGCTTATGGAGTCAACAACACCTCAATATAACAGTGAACTCAACCTTACATAGAAGTCAGGGCACTTAGCATTTAGACATTCAGAACATAACTCATATAGGACCACAGTTTATAAATGCATACAGGAAATCAGAGCACATTCAGTGAGTTCTGAGTGATTATACATCTATACCACTGTAAAAATTATGAAAGAACAAGATCACATATTCTGAACAATAGAAATCCCTCATGAATCCTGAGAAGTAAAGTCAAAATTATATTACTGAAATGAGTCCTTACATAAGCCAAATACAAGCTGTATCATAAAGTTTTCCAACCCTGATTACATTCTTGTTTCAGCTATATATAGAGTTTTTGTTTCTAACTGATCGAGATTCCTCCTCCAGCATGAGGGGAATTCGAAAACTGCTTCTAATGACACCTATCAACCATTTAACTAACTAATAAATACAACAAAGTGCTGACTGGAGTTTTTTTTAGAGTTCTAAATCCACTATGACTCTAACTCCATATTACATGCATGATGGCTTCTCCTCGTTCTTTGACACCTGGTCCTCTTTCAGTTTGGCTGAGCTGGATGTTTAATGCTCCATGTTGACCTTGAATGCTGAATCTTTTTAACTGCTCAGAAATATTAGGAGACTACCCTTGCTTCTCGGCTTCAGTTTTCCCCATTATATTCGAATGCACAGAAGCATGTCCTTTAGCCTTTAATTACCCAAAATGTGGAAGACTGCCACGTTCTTGATGCGTGGTAAGCTTTGTCCATGAACATGTGTGCAAGCCAAAGTTTCTTGCAGGCAACCCGTTTGATATATCTTGAACGGTGATAAAGGGGTTTTACACCAAAAATTTAAAATTGGATTTGACTCTTCAACCTTTTTAAGCACCCACCTATCTTGACCTGATTGACTGTTAACAGCTCCAGATGATGTCTTGCATACCCTTTAGACGTTTCCCTTTCAAAATTCCCACTTATGATTCAAACTGCTTGAATTGCGTAAAAATCATCACCTACAGCAGTTTCGTAGCGCGCTACGAAACTGCTGAGTTTTTTTAAAACAGCTTGCTTTTGACCCGATACCTTTATTAGCCGAGTATTTGATTGCCAAAAACTCCCCTAAACTTTCCACATGCCGAACAGGAATTTATATTTCCTCAGAAAGATAAGATTAAGCAAATTTGTCAAAATTTTGGAAACAAAACCTTACTTAAAATGAAAGCTTTATTTAGCAGGTAGCTGGCTTAGCTGTGCCTTCAGGTCTTCAATTTGTTTCCTCATAGCCTTATTCCCAGCTCTCAATTGCATATTGATCCTTCTTATGTATTTGGCTTCTTTGATTGCTGGTACTGTCCATGTGTGAAATTGTGAATGGCCATCAACCACTGAATTCAGCTGAGCTTTTACAGCTTCATTCCCTTCCCATAGGGTTTTATAATATTTTTCATGTATGGCTGCATGTTTTCTAGCGGCTTTCCTCAATTTAGCAATTTCATACTTAGCTGATTCCAATTGTCTCTGTATGGCTGCTATATTATCTTCTTGAGATGCAATGACTGTTTTGCCCGTGTCTTTTTGTATTTCTTCCGTTGTTTCCTCTGTTCTTGGCAATGCTTCCTGTACCTGCTGGAATCTCCTTGTCATAGGTCTTCTTGGTTTAAAAACGAACTCTTCAGTTGGCTCATCAAATCTAAGCATTTTTGAGGCCTTGGATTTTTTGGTGCTTTCTTGTTCTGACTGCATCAATTCGACTTGAACTGGTATAGATTGCTTAAATTCAATAGCCTGCAATAAATCATTTAAACTTGCCTTGGACACTGGACTTTCTTCAACTGCTATAGCTTTACCTTTTTCCTTCATTATTTGACTTCTTGTTCTTACCCTTGAGACTGTTTCAAATGTGCTTTTTTCAGGTACAGTCTTTTTACCCTGAGCCTTTTCCTTAGTTGATTGCTGAGCTTGATCTTGGATGATGAGTGGCTTCAGTGGCTTCACTGGTTTTCCTTCTTGTGATCTTACTTGTGACTTTGTAACTCTTTTAGCTCTTGCTTCTGTTTGAAGCTCAGCTATTGTAAAATCCCTGGCAGGTTGGGGAGTGAGGCCAGTCTGGCTTTTGAAACCAGCCATAAAAATGAATGAATTCCAATCCCTGTCTATCTTTTGAAGCCCATCTAAAACCAGTAATTTGATCAAACCATGATGAAACAAAGAGGTTTCAGAATCCTCTTTCCTCAGCTGTACCTTATCACACATCTTACTCAAACTACGGAAAAGATAAAACGGTAAGTCTATGGAGACCTTCCCGGTGAAATGCAAAAGTAGTTTGAAATGGTAAGAATAAACCTTGTTATACCTTCCTTCACAAGTCAAATATTTCTGTATGCAGGTGAGTAAGAGAGCATAATGTTCTTTGACATAATTCCTGGGCACTCCCCTACTTAAATCTTCATTTACATAATCATCCTTCAAAAACTCCTTGCAAGGATTCATGTCAAATTTGAAATTTTTGAACCGTTCCTCTTGTCCTCTTGGGATCTCTGTCACCACAGATATCATTTCTGGAGAAACCTGCACTTCTAACATAGCTACCTTTGAATTCAAACCCGTGAAGTTAAGTGAAAATTCCTTAGTTACCTGTGCATGTCCTCCTTGTAACTTTTTGCAAAAGTTCCAACACCCAGCCTTTTTAAACGCTTTCTTCACCTCTTCATTTCTCAGCGTTATATCCAGGCCTTCAGGCTCAGTCCTTAGAGGTTTGCCGGATCTGTGCTCCTTTTTCTCCATTGATTCTTCCAAATCCTCGCAAGCAATAACTACCAGCTCCGGTTGGAATTGTATCTCAGCTTCTCTCTGAATTCAGCCTCGCTTGATTATCAGCCTCGCTTGGATTATCAGCCTCGCTTGCATTTTAAACTCTTCTATTTAAAACCTTTCAAGATATAATCTTGCATATTTTGTCATTCATGCAGGACTTACGGCCATCATTATGGTTTATGCACGGTAAATTTCTTGGGAATAATAACTTGTGCATATCAACAGATCTAGTGGTGGTGATAGTGGCAATGAGTGGTAAAGAGAGGTACATGAGCTGACATGAGAGGACATGGTCTATGACTCACCTAACGGATTTGATATTTCGGGAAAGATTCGCTGTGAAAAGTACGAATCCATGATTTCGCAGCACGGTTAGTTTAAATTTTGATGATGCGCTGCGAAACTGCCTAATCATGAAGCGCTGCGAAACTGCCTAGTTATGATTGCGCTGCGAAACTGCCTAATCATGATTGCGCTACGAAATCACGGAAAGGCACGGTGACTCATATAAGACAAGAGGTGACTATAGAACAATGATGGGTAGAGGGGAACCAATGGGAGTTGAGAACAACTTGAGTTAAAAACTCTTTTAAAAACTCCAAATCCTACGGGAATAAAATTAAAAATGAAAATTTGAAATTAAACTAACACAGACCTTTGTCATCGGGCTAGGATAGAAAATTACATGTATCAATTTTTAGTTCTAAGTGATAACACCATTAATGCTCGATTGGCAATAGATTTTCAAGAATCTAGCCCACAAAGTTTGCCTTAAATGCCTGTCGCCCGCTCCATTTGGTCTCAAACCAAGCATCACATCGTGAATAGTGATTGTAACAGTCACTTTCTAGCTGACTTGCGTGGTAGCATAGCTACCCTCGCATTGTCACTGACCCTGTGACACTTCTCTATTGTGCACTGTCCTGACATTGTGCAGCTCTCGGGTAGAGCAGTTTATAGTCTCACGCCTCCTTTTAGCTACCTGGAGCGCTAAGACTATGCTTCCGTCGGCTAGTCAGATGGCTGAGCCACCTGTATGGCTTCAAATGAATACCATTTAGTTTTCCTGGGAAGAGTTCTCCATTTAACTTTACCAACTGCACCACGCCACCATCTGTGATCTCCTTAATAACATACGGTCCCAGCCAATGCATTATGAGCTTCCCTGGGAATTTATCAAAATTACTATCATATAACAACACCAAAATTATTCACCTTAAAGGTGTGCAACTTAATATGTCGATCGTGCCAAGCTTTTTTGCACTGCTTTTGGACCTGCTGGTGAAATCTAGCCAAAAATCGTTCTTCTTCGAGCTCCTCCAACTGCGCGAGCCTCTTCTCCAGGGCTTTGCAGTCCATCATACTTGTGAGCACTACTATGCACAAACTAGGCACGATGTATTCCATAGGCATTACGACTTCCACTCCATAAACAAGCCTAAAAGGAATCTGTCCCTTCAGTTTCTTGCATGTCATCCTATAAGCCCATAATACTATAGGTATGCGCAGGTCCCAATCACTTCACTCCGCATTGCATACCTTGGTCAGCATGTTGCACACCTTGTTGAATGCTTCCACGTGGATAACCTTCTACGTGATTGTTCTTCCTACATAATGCTTCCCCAACATTAAGAGCCATTTGCACATTTTCCCCCCCAACACATGCTTATTGACCATACCTTTCAGCGTGAAGTTCATATACATTCACATAGGTTTTTTTCCATATTCCTGTGCCCATCTGGATAAATGTGCATGCAGATCATCCTGTCCATTGTACTTGTCTGTCAATCAAACCCTTGGCTTCCCAAATCGTGTGTGCATCATTCCCCTACACTCATGCTAGTTGTCAAAGTTCCCTTTATGTGTACCCCACCACCTCGCAGGCGTAGCGCGCAGTACCCAATCCAAGGCCTTGAAGCATTGCTTTTCTGGCACCTCCCTTACAAATTTATTCAAGAAGGTATCTACCTCACTTAGACAATCATAAGTAGGCACGTCTCTTACTTTTGTCGATACGTAGCGTAGTGACCTTGTCATCATATTAAAATTCACTGTAGTTACCTCATGTAACTAATTTTTCCATCGCTTTGTTTCCTTATCCGAATCCGAAGCACAGGAGCTCTCATGCTCCCATGAAATCCACCCATCCATGGTGGGATTTACCTAGTCTTTCTCTTGTGCTGTTATCTTGTAGATGCAGTCTGTTATGCTCCTATACCAATAGGTGTCATATTTCATGATTGACTTGATTAGCTCTGCAATATGTACATACCTTTTCTTGCTGCAAAAGTTTTCCATATTCTTAAAGAATCAAAAAATTTAAAAAATGAAAAGAGGGTATATCGTGAAATAAAAATCAAAGGGTAAAAATAATAAGATGGTAAGAAAAAAGAATAGAAATGAACCCCAAATGAAAAGGACCAGGAAAGTGTGCAAGTCCAAACGCCACTACTATTTTATTATGCTGTCAATAAAGCATCATATACAACTTTTTGAACCTTTTTTCCACAGTTAATGAATGGCCAAATAGCTCAATCTTCGCTAGTTCATGTCTGAATTTTCTTGCTTAGGTGATAGAGAATAAAATCTGTCCAAACTGTTTAAACTTGGCAGATAAGTAGATAGGGAAGCAAAGGAGCTCAAAAGTTTAATCTGAGCCCTTGGAAGAAATAAGTGTAGGTCTAGATAGGCTTATCATGTAAACAAAAGAAAATTGATCAGGGTTTGCCAGTCCAAGTGCACCCAGAGAAAAAGAAGAAAAAATGTTAGGTACACTAGGATGGGTAGGCAGTTTTGATGTCGCGGAAGAAAACTTGTGAGTGACTTTGTCTCTTAGGTATTATGGTAGAAGCATGACTAACTCCCCTCCATCCTTTCCCTAAATCACTTACTAATCTCCCCCTAGAGATATTGAGATCTGCTCAATATCCCCTACTCATTCCGTCTCATTATTGCCTCAGTAAACTCCCATTTTGCTTATGAAAATGGTTATCTTCTGTGTATTGACCCCTTCTCTTCCCTTTGGGCCTAAGTTTTTGTGTAAAAATTCTAAAAAACATTTAAACTTAGCGCTTGCTTTCATTTGTCATATTAACACTAATTTGTATAATATAATTCCCCTGAAAAGATACCCTATCCCGTACTATATATAATATAATCCCCCCACTACTGTATTACTCCCGCCCCGGCTAAACTATAGCCATATATCATTGTTTTAATGGAATTATAGGTTTATTTGAAACCTTATAAGAACCATTCCCCACACACAAGAAGGATTAATTAACACCTGGTTAATTAATAACTAAACCCACCCCGTAACCAATGAACGTTGCCCTGATATGATTTATTAGTATTTATTGCGTCGGGCCCCCGCGCCATAACCCTCTGTCACTTCCGCTGAGCATCAACCGTCAGATCAATGGCCCCAAATCCAATGGTCGAGATTTGTATCGCAACCCCCTCCGTCGCTGCACTTTAATGTCTGGGGAACTAGCGGTATCGCGCTCGTACCGTGGACGCGTGTTGACTGCCCGCGCTGCTCGCGGCCCCCCCATCCGAAACCACTTGAGCTGATAAGCAATGCGGGCCAAAACCACTTACCACCCTCCCGCTGTCTTCTTGCTAACGTCACCATCCTGTACCCCCGCTAAACGACAAATTGTCCCGTCATGTCGACATCATCTGTCAATAAACGCCAAAAAGTCCTGCCAAAGCCAAAATTTTATTAAAACCACGATAAAATGTCATTTTCGTCCATTTTTTCTGTGCACTGTTTTCATGCAAGATACGTCCGGTTGATTGCAAATCACGTCCAGTCCGCCACCCGCCCAAAAAACTCTAGCATCCTGCTCTGCAGCTCATCCAGTAACCTGCGAATTACACGGTTCGCCTTTAAAAACAGGTATTTACCCCAATTCACTTCCTGAATCGGTAATTTCATTTTTTTCTCTGTGAATTCTACCCAAAAGAGCCAAATTCAAGTAAAGTCATTCTGTAGCTGTCATACCAGGACACCCAAAATAGCTGTTTTGCCCATTTTTCCACAGAAGCCTGAAATTTCGGTTTGAAAACACAAGAACCAAACATGGAAGCTCCTGCAGCCCTAAACGTCATGCCCCTCAACGCACCCCATAAGGACTTGAATTATTTGTCTTTAGCTGACAGAGATTTCTAAATAAAAGACCCATCTGGTGACGGGAATCATCTTCAGACCTTCTTCCAGATAAGGGATAGCTATTTAAGCAACTCTGACATTTTTGGACTGTGGGAATCAAACCTTCCCATGTATTTCCTGCCCTCAGTCCATGTCTTCCTAGACATCATTCACCAATGCTATGCCAATTATGACCCTGTTCATATAGCTGTTATGTCTCCTTCCAACACTGTCCTTTTTTACATAACTGCCGAATCCATCAATGAGATGATACATTTCCATTCTACTGAACCCCTCGCTCGTCTTTCCATGGGATTTTCACTTGAAAAGGCCTCTCAATTGCCCAGCTCAGAAATAACTCGTATTGCCCAGATGTTCATGAAACCAAACTATCAACCCCAAGGCCCACCTCCCTATTTGCATGTCTGGTTCACTGAGACTGGAAAACTCATTCTTGACATGATATCCTTAAACTTGGGATTTAGGTCCAGTGAATATGTGGATGATATCGTCCTGGTTTTGTTATCAATGTTCACTCGAGGACAGCTCCCTTCTGTCAAGTATGACTATGCCACTTTCATTGCTGACAAAATCCATACTCAATTCATGAATTTGGAAAGGGAAGGAGTGTTTAAATATACATCTTTCATATACCATCTGTTGTTATATTATCACCTAGACAGTTTCCCATTTCCCATCAGGAAGATAGAATCAAAAGGGAATCGGAGGTCTATGATTTTTTGGAGCTTAGTCTTCCATAACTATGACTCCCCTTATACCTATAGTGAATTCATTGATTTGTTTGTACACCTAGCCTCCACTTTGTTGATAGGAGCTCCTCCTCCTAGAATTTCTGGTGATATGAGGAAAATTTTACAGCTGTCCAAATAGTACAGGATAGGTGACTGGTACCTCTATCACACTGAAATAAGAATATATGGATGTGAATTATGCCCATTCAAGTTGCCTAGTTATGCGCCTATGAGGCTATTTTCATTAGAATATTTCAGGTAGCTCATCTGTTCAGACTTAACCCACTTTTGTACTGTAAAGAAGAAGACGCAGCAGAGAATCAAAAACCAGTTGGGCCCTTATGTCATCCATTCTAGGGATGCATGGAAAGATGCTGAGAACATATTATAAAACCACCTTAAATTCAAGAAGAGTTTTGAGTGGGTACCATATGAACCAAATAGTTTTATAAGTGACAGAAGAGTAAGAAACAGGCTGTCGGTTTATGTTCATCATAGCATCCTAGAAATAGAACAATATGCAAATCAGGATGAATGGATAGAAGGGACCTTAATTGAAGAAATTAGTGAGCAAGAAAATATGGAAAAAGCTATGAAAAATCTTGAAAAAACCCTTGACTTGGACTCTTTTGGACAGGTATCTTTCAAGTGGCTCAAAAAATAGGAGTTGGAACATCCTCTGCTGGAACTTCTCAGTAGCCTGTACTAAGAACCAGCGCATCAGTCACAGGGACCTCAAAGGGAAAAGAGGTGGAAACAATAGAGCAGCCAATAATGACTGATCAGCTAGGGGGGTCCAAAGAGTAGGAACAAGTACAAATTCCTCCAGCCCAATCTAAGGCAGCTGAAATCTCATCTTTATAAACACCTCTAAATGAGGAAAAAGGCAAGAAGAAAGATAGGGAAGACCTCACACCTATCAGTGGACCTGCAGAATAGCCGGGTGCAAAGAGGAAAAGATTGAATCCTCTATCGGAGGATGAAATTATTGAGGAAACCACTAGCATTCTAAGAGATGAGAGGGTAACCAGCCAACAGACTTTCCCAGTGATAGAGACATCAACTAGCTCACACAAGCAAGAGCTAGAAAGGCAGCAAAGTGTGGAAGTTTCATCCACTAGGCCACAAAGCAAACAGGCCTCGAACATCAAAAGGACATTCACTGAGATAAAGGTCAGGAATGACCCACTAAGGCTTCAAATTTACAACCAATATCTTAAGATGGCCCCCACAAAATAGCAAAGATTAATGTTAGCATATGACATAAAAGAAGGAAAGATGATAATGAGTTACTTTAAGCCCAAGGTGCAACAACCACAATCAACAGCTGACTACATCAGGACAAATCTGGAGGTCTTAGCCAAGGATATTCATCCCTTGGACCAGATTGAGCTTCATAAACAGACTGGAGAAATGGTATACTCCACACTGGCTGATAAAGCTATGTTAGCTCATAAATTACAAGACTCCTTGAATAATACCTCTGCTCAGTTAGATTTAGAGAAAGCTTCTTCTCTAGCAAAGGACAATAGGATCAAATCCTTGGAGGAAATTATCATTGAACTCGAACATGATCCCAAAGATGCCAAAGGCGTAAAGGCACTGATGAAGAAAAAGGAAGAGGACATTGTTGCCCTAAGAAAATAGCTGAAACTACCTCCTTCCATGCACCCACAAACTGTAGAAGTTGTACAGTAGAAATCCGAAGAGGATATGATGGACTTGCTTATGAAACTCAATGAAAGATTAACCGATACTGAGCAGGCATTGGAAAAAGCACTAAAGGTAAAGCAGGGAGAGTTGACCTCCCAGCCGCCTGAAGAACTCACTGCAGTCACTACTAGCCCCTCTACACTTATAACAACATTGCCTCCCATTGTCCCGACATCAACAGTAGAGGTCATAACAGGTACATCAGCACCAGGCAGCAGTACCAATATGAGTACAGAGGAACTGATAAGAGCCATGGAAGAATTAAAACTACAGGTGTTAGAATTGAAACTGGTGAAGGAGCAATTGGCAAAGGTGGAAAAGAATTATGATAAATCCAAGTTGAGTGTGGCAGAGGAAACAAGGGAGTTTAAAACATTAGAGGACAAAGTGAGAGAATTAGAAAAGGATCTCTCTCTAGATAAACCTCTAGCAGAAATCAGAGGAATTTTGGGGACCAACATCAATCAATCCCTTAATAATGTGTGGAGGTCTATCCAAGTCATTTATGAGCAGATTGACTTGATAAGAGCGGCCCAAGTGGAGATTCAAAAGACAAGAGCTTTATTGGGATAGATGCTTGAACAAGCTAACCAGCTGAAACATTTTTTGAACACCAAGACCAGGGAAGAACTGGAAGCACTAGAAATCAGAGATAGAACAGGCACCATTCTAGAAATTAAGAGAGTTCTAACCATGAGAACTCTAATGCAAAATTTGGAAAGGAGATGCCAGGACATGCAAGTAGAGATTAATTCTTTCACATAAAAGTTTACAGTCTTGCATAAAAAAGGTTCGCCAAGTCCTTTAGGAAGTAATGATTGTCTGATGAAACACAAAGACCATGTACATAAATTGAATAAATATACTGCTGATAAAATCACTTCATCAATGAGTGCTTCACGAGAAAAAGCACTCTCATCTGGCCAGGCCCTCTACGACAGCCTGGAAAATTTATTCTACATTGAGCATGAGGTGAAGCATTTGTTCACCATCCCACCTAATTTCTTCAAATACAAAGAGACTGACGAAACTTTAAGGAAGCTTCAGAGACATAAATTACCAGGATCCGAGTGGTGGCAAAGTATGTTAGAAATTCTATAAACTTACCTTTGGTACCTTGGTGAATTGAAAATTTTATACCATTTACCATAATGCGGAAGACAGAAATAAATGAGAGTCATACCGGTCAAAGTATATCAGATTAGGGCTAAGTAATATCCAGGCAACGATGGAGCAGCCAGCGCAGAATATTAGTGGAGGACAGCTACAAACCGACTTACAAAACCTACCTCCAGTGCATTCAATAAAGAGGGTGCGGCCAGCACAGCATCAATTTATTGTTTCCCTGTTTCCAAGACTATTCATCTCTATCTTTTGTAAAAGAAGCATTAGTCATCACTAGATATTATCTCCTTTAGATATTTTGTAAGATATTTTGATATTTTGTTTAAACACCCCCCCAAATGAAGTATTTGGGGTTGGTGGGTGTTCATATTTTTTTACTGTAATACTGAAATTTTTTGGAATAAAAAGCTGTTGGAACCATTTTTGTCTAGCCTACTGGATGAGGAATTGATGGTGAAGACCTGTTACAGAATTCTCGAGTCAACTTGTGGATCAATAAGTCCCTTCTAACTTGTCTTTTACAGTTTCTATGTTTACCATATCATCTATGTTTCATGATTCGAATAATAGAGAGAAATAATAACTCAGAATTTGCTTGACTGCACTCTGTTTTCAGTGTTTATTATTATCAATGTTTTCTTCAGAATTAGAATAAACAGTGAATTCTTAATTTCTCCTGTTTCCCCTAATTCTTTCATCTTGACTATTGCTAAGGAATTCTTAATTTCTCCTTAACAGTAATCAGCCATTTTCCCTCTGTCAACTTGATGAAGGATTCTTAATTGCCCTTCACCCATTGACTCCATTCCATCTGATTCCAGCCTATGAATTGTTCCATGTTTGATTACCTTGCTCTGTGATACCATCCTCTGTTTAGAAACCGAATCCAGGAAGCTATCCTTCTTTGACTCCATCATGCCCAATGGACTGAAACTTTTCAGGTCTACCTCACTATTCTATTGAATCCTTCCAACCAAACTCAAAACAAAACCCTTGTACTTCATAACTAGCCTAACACACTTCAAAACAAAGCTAAATCATAAAGAGAGAGCCCTCTCTAGATGCAGATGGGCTAGAATCTGCATCTAAAATATTGGTCTGTGGTTACCTCGGCCATATTCCCTTTCTTACAACTTTTGGGAACAACCTGAGTGATAACACAGTCCAAGTCATCATCACTTTCATAGTCACGCACCGGCTCTATATAGTGCAATCCTTCAACATGGTCAAGGGGTATAATTACACGTAGTGACTTCTTCTCAAAAATCATCTTGTGCTTCTTCATATTAATCACCCCGTTCATGTCAATGGCCCAATCAGTTCCTAAGAGTGTGAGACAGGGATTATTGTCATCAACAATCTCTATCACTTCAAAGTCTGCTAGCGCGCTCGCTCCCTCAATATCCACGGTTATTCCCTGCAATCACCCCATGGGTATTATTTTATGTTGGTTCGCCATTGATCGCTGAATGGGAGACCACTACAGTGTAGATCTCCCCATTCGCTCCCATGTCTGCTTCGGTAGAACATTCACATCCGATCCTAAGTCTAGGATAACTTGATCCATCTCATATTCTCCAATTTGTGCGGTAAGTCTCATCTCTCTTCCCGTCTTGGTATTATGCTTCCCAATATTCCGGACTACGTGTGGTTCTCCTGGCGCGGTCCCAACACATCTGTTAATGAGTTCCTGTAATCCTTTTCCTGCCTTATTGTTGTGCAATAGCTTCATACATGTTTCCAGGAATGTCGTGAGCATAGATAGGTCCATCTCCGACTCCAATCTATCTTTGCTTCCTGAAGTGGAGGCATCAGCGAAGCTCTTCTTAGCTTCCATGAAAGTTTCCCAAGTGTGCTCCAAATCAAACTCCGCTTCTTTTGTAGGAGCTTTGCGAACCCAAGTACTATATTCTGGCTACTTGCCTTTGTCATCTCCCATCACGATTCCACTTCAGAGCACAATGTTCACATTTGGATCTTCCTCGCATGGCTTAGACCTCATCATATGCAGGTTCTGAGTCGGGGGAGGTGGTAGCGCTCCATTGTCACGTATCCTAGCTATCAGTTGTAGGATAATCTTCTGTCTCATGATCAAACAAGGTGCAACACAAACATGATGGGTGCATCGGATTCGTGCAATTGCAGGCATAATGTCCTTGTCCTCCGCAATTGTAGCATGTCAACTATCCACGACCTCTTCCAAGTCCTCCTCTGCCTCGGCCTCATCCTCGCCCCTGAAATCTTGTTCGTGCCATTCCTGCATTCTGGTCTAGGGGTCGCATTTCGGCCTGAACTCTATAGGTGGGAGTTCTATCCATCATCAACTCATAGCTTCTACGAGTGTGCTCATCATGTCCCACTGACCTATAAAATTTGTAGAACAAATGTTGCACATTCTGTGTATACTTCTATAAGAAGTGGTAGTTGTCTGTCGCATGCTTTCCAGCTGTTTGACAAATCACGCACCACAAAGCAGGCACTGCGCTAGCTCCTGCTTGTGCTTCTAGCTTTAATGGAATCGGTCCTCCTCCTGTGAGGTAATTTGCTAAAATCGGGTAGTGGTCTTTATCATGACCCTGACCCTTGCATTTTACGCACCACACCTCTTCACGCACTTCTGGTCAAGCCATCCTGTCATGTTTTAGACTCTACATCTCAAGGCATAAATTCTTCAGCTGCATGTGGATCTGCTAAACTCCTAAGTTAGGATCCTGCATTGAGGTCTCATGCAACCTCATTTTGATATCTAAGGCCTCTGCCTGAGTCGTTAACTTCTGTAGCGATAACACACTCCCTATATGTGGCGTTAGCGAAGCTACAAACCATTCACGGTGTTGTCCATCTGCCAGATTCATATTAGCTTCGCGAATCGTACAATTTAGCGTCTGATCCAGCTCCCAAGGAGTCTCTCTTGGTAGCATCGTTATCTCTTTGAATCCAATGATCGACTATTTTTCGAACTTCAGCCTGCTAAATTCCCTATTTAGCACTGCTTGGATATTTGCGATTCTCGCATTTGAATTATCATTGGAGTGCTAAATATACCACGTTAGCGCATGGTCCTGCAGGGCGCTAACTAGTGTTGCTTTCTTTATATTTTCATCTGTAACTCCTTTCGCTTCCCATATAGCCCTCACCAAGAACCAGAATTGGTCTGGATCCTCATTTCCCAATCCCTTAAACACAGGAAACTTCACTCTGCTTGCCATATTGAATCGCAGTGGTGGTGGAGGTGGTACGGGTGAAGTTGGAGGTGATGGCGGTGAAGATGGTGGCAATGTGGGTGGAGCCTTATAAAATGGATCACACTTTGCGAAGAGACCTTCACGAGCTCTTCCTCATCCCCTCACAGAGATGAAATCAAGGGGCTAGTTTCTGGTCCTCTATTTCCTTCATTCCTATAAGCTTTTCCACTTCGCGTAGACCCGAACATCAAGGTAACTGCATAAACCTCTTTTTGCACAATAGCATTTTAATCCAAGTATTCAAAGACTTTACGTACTTACCTCACGGTCCTTTGAGAAAGCATCGCTAAGCCTCGTTGTAGCTAACTGAGGTGTCAATCACGAATTCAGTAATGAATCCTCCTATAATAAGATTGAGCCAATGATCAATGGCGCACGTGATCTTATCCTCCGATGCTTCCAACCTTCGCACTAACTCTGGGGTCCACAAAATAGGACCATCAAGTTTCCACCTTCCTTAGCTATCTTCTAGCTTCGCGATCCACTCGTATAGCTTAGTAGGCAAGGATGCGAAAAATATTTCGTGGATCTCCATGTACAGGTAGCAGTCTAACCACTCTTCTTTTGACAGTCATGGGTTCTTGTTCTCTTGCACTGCGAATTCATGAATTCTTCTATCCAACCAGCCTTCAATTTCCTTCTTAGTTGGATTCCAAGGATACGACATCAAACATCTCTATGCAGATTCCGGTCCCGACAATGGAACCATTTGTTGGCTTGAGGGGGCCTGACCCAGGTTCAAATTTATTTAGCCAAATAAATCCCTACACTACTGGTCCTTTCGGCATCATCTCGTGGAGCACAAATTGAAGTCTTACCCGAAGCAGTATGGGGGGATGCTGGAACCAATTTTCCGCACCCTTGAGATGTCTGAGGTGCCGATTTAGTCCAACTGTGCCTACCTTCGCGCAGGTCACTTCGCGCACTGTCCTAACCTTTAATACCTTCACGATCTAGTATATCTACCTTCGCGTAGCCCTAACCAGGGGCTGAGATGCTTTCGCATTGCTATGGCAGCGACCTACACTATTTCCCCAAATTACACCTCGAATCTTACTTATCTTCTTACAGATGTTAGTTAACTTCACGTAAACAGATATTCTATCTCACATTCACTTAATCAACACAGTGATATATGTTCGCGCATCATATAAACAATAGAAATGCAATTCATACCCAATATATTCAATGCAGAAAATAAGAAACAAATACACAAAATTGATATAAAACTTCTCTTTATTAATTCTTCCAACTGTTACAGACTCGACTCTCCCTGCGCACTCAGTTGCAGAGCCTTCTCCTACTATATGACCTAAAACTAGACTTTACACTTTAGATACGACTCAACTCTTCATCCTTGTCATGATTGATCCTTCGATGTCTTAACTACTTAGAGCCTCGCTCCGTTTATACATTCCCATGGTCTGCGGACCATGGGTAGATCTCTATAACCGAAATTACAATACAAAATTGAGGGCGAACAACCCTATGACTCTTTTACAAGCTATGTGCTCTGTGCCCCTAAAATGTGGAGTCTTTACATCAGAGTTACAACTTTTGACCAAAATCTGGGGACTAAGCTCCAAAACTTCCCTTTTTTGGGGGATCCCACGCCCAACACCTCCTGTAAGTCCCACGCAACTAGTACAATCGACACCGGCAACCATGCATAGTGGAATGTCTTTCTTTGGTCTTGCGATTCTCTACAGTTTGTGAGGAACTCAATGTAGAGGTAGCACACCCAGTTAAATTGTACCACCTTCGTGCACTGGACCGCTAAAGATACAACCAGAGTCGGCACTTCATCTCCGTGACACTTCCTCATTATTTTCCCTGCTAAGATTTGGGTGGTTACTTTAACTATGGGATCGGTTATGCTGGAAATGGAGTAGCCACACGTATTCTTGGCAAGCTTGAACTTATCTTTCATTCTTTCAGCGAGGCCGCACTCACCCATCTTTCGGCCAAATGCCATGGTCGGATTCAAGCTTGAATGCAGGAGCAAAGTGATCCTATGGATCAACATGTCAGTGATCAGTATCGGATCTCCTAACCACAGGCACCCATCATCTACAAAGCATAATAGTTGTTTGATCACTATCAACATTTCAGGCATGCGGATGTAATGCGGCACCCATAGCAGGTTCAACAACCCTGCCTTGTCTAACCCATTTATCCACTGTCTCGGCTCTAGCGCGGTCACACCAAAGTCTTTATAAAAGACATGGTACATGAATGTATCGGTCACCAAGTGGGGAAAGCACTCTGTATCTGCCAAATCCCAATCCTCCAGCTTTGAATAGGGGACACGTGCCAAGCGCGGGCCTTCAAACATGATTTTTTCTGGCAACAACAGGGTAAAAAGTGTGATTTTGTTCTCATCAATATCCTTTGGTACCTTCTCCTTGCCTCAACGTGAAGGCACATATGTTGGTAGCTTGGAGATAGGGTCTTCCCCCTCAACGTCAATGTCTGCTGCCCCCATGTCAATGTCTTCCACGTCCACACCGACGTCTTTTATGTCCTCGTCAAGTTCCAGGTCTATTACCTTGCCCTTCTCCTGTGCAGTAGGCTTTTCTTTCTTCTGGTGTTTCCTTGGCGACTCATGCACCGGCTGTGTTTCTTTCTGCTTATCCTTCTTTTTCTTAGGACCCTCCTTGGGCAGCGTAGGCCTCAGCCTGGGCGACCTCAATGATTTGGGTACTTCCGTAGGTACCTCTACACTCGCTACCTTCGAGGCAACTCCCTCAGCTGCCATCGCTTCTCCAACACTTGCAGTCTCCACGGGTGCCGACATAATGCCAGTTAAAAGCTCCTGAGTTTCCTTCGGCAATATCTCAAACACTGAACTCGCCCTTCCGTAGGATCTAGGGGAACCACTACATGGAGTTATTTCTTCTCAAATATCATCTTTTGCTTCTTCAAATTGATTACCCCATTCATGTTAGTGGCCCAATCGATCCCAAGGAGCACGGGGTAGGGATTGCTATCATCCACAATCTCTATTACTTCAAAATCAGCTAGTGCACCCGCGCGCTCAATATCAACCATTACTCCCTGCAACCTTCCCATGGGGATGATTTTCTATTGATTCACCATCCTTAACTGAATTGGAGACCACTGTAGCAAAGGTCTCCCAATACTTTCCCATGTTTGTTTAGGAAAAACATTCGTGTCCGACCCCATATCTAGAATAACTTGATCCATCTCATATTCTCCTATCTACGCAATGAGCCTCATCTCACACCCTATTCACACCTTATGCCTGCCAATCTTCTTGACTACGCATGGTCTGTCAGTAGTTTTTTCCTTCCCAACGCACCTATTGATCAACTTCTACAATCCCTTCATAGCCTTGTTATCACGCAGCAGCTTCATACAGGTTTCTAAGAAGGTAGTAATCATGGATGGGTCCATTTCTTTAGTTGGATTCTCCTGACTTCCTGAGGTACAAGCCTTAGCGAAGCTTTTATTTGCCTCCATAAATGTTTCTTTTGCATGTTCTAGATAAAACCTGGTCTCCTTTTCTGGCACTTTGTGGACCCACTTTCCTTTTCTGGCGCTTGGCGGTGTCTGTACGAATTTCTGTAGCAAGTGGTAATTGTCTGTTGCATGTTTTCTGGCTACCTGATAGATAGCACACCATAGCGTGGGTCCTGTACTTGGCCCTGCTGGAACTTCTGGCCTCAGAGGCATTAGTCCCCCTGCTGCAACATAATTTGCGAAAACTGGACAATGATATTTGTCATGCCCATGGATTTTGCACTTCAGGCACCAAACTTCTTCGTGCACCTCAGGGCAAGATGTTCTATATTTCTTCAGACTCTACATTTCTAGGCAAACATTCTGCAACTACGCATGAATCTGCTAAACCCCCAGATTAGCATCTTGCATCGGTGTCTCATGTAATCTCATTGCAATTTCCAGTGCTTCCGCCTAGGTCCCAATCTTCTGTTGTGATAGCGCAACCCTTAGATGAGGTAGGAGTGAGGCCACAAAAAATTCGTGGTGCTGCCCATCAGTCAGGTTCATTTTAGCCTCACGGATTGTACACTTCAATCTTTGATCTAGATCCTAGTATGTCTCACTAGGCTTCATCATAATCCCCTTGAATCCCACAGTTAATTGTGCTTCGGACTTAGGTCTATTGAATTCCTTATTCAGTGTAGTTTGGATATCTACTAATGCAGACATCGGATTATCAGTGCAGTACTTAATGTACCACATTAGTGCGTGATCCTGAAAATCACTAACCAACGTTACTTTCTTCAATTGATCATTCGTGATACCCCGAGCTTCCCATACAGCCTTTGCGATGAAGCAAAACTAGTTCAGATTTTCATTTCCCACACCCTTGAACACGAGTAGCTTTACTGAGTTCACCATATTGAATGGTGGCAGAGGTGGAAGTGGTGTAGGCGAAGGTGTATACAATGGAGGTGAAGATGGAGGTGGTGTGGGTGGATGGGGTATTCGTGGGAACCCTTGCTTTATCAACTGAACAACGCTCTGCGGAGATGCCTGTGTTGCTTCCTTGTCGTCACTCAGAGGAGGTTGAATTAGCGGGCTATATTTAGGGCTTATTTTCCCCTTGTTCTTGAATGTCCTTCCACTTTTCATAGCCCCAAACATCAAGGTAGATGCATAACCCGCTTTTCACACAAGAGCATCTTAATCCAGGTATTTAATGATTTTAAATACTCACCTCGTGGCCCCTTGAAGAACCAGTGATCTGATTTGCTGTAACTGACTGAGATATCGACCGTGAACTCTGTCATGAACCCTCCTATGATACGATCGAGCCAATGATAAAAAAAACACGCGATATTATCTTCAGAGGCTTCTAATCTCCACACTAACTCCAAGGTCCAAACTATTGGACCGTCAAGCCTCCACCTTCATTGGCTGTCTCCAAATTTCGCGATCCACTCGTAAAAATCGACCGAGAAGGAACAAAAGAAGATCTCTTGTATCTCTATGTATGGGTATATGTACAACCACTGTTCTTTCATTAGTCACAGATTCTTGTTTTCTTGCGCTGCGAATTTGTGGATATTTCTATCTAGCCAGTCTTCGATCTCCTTCTTAGTTGGATTCCAGTGATTCGACATCACACATCTTGTTATGCAGATCTTGGTCCCGGAAACGGAACCATTTATTGGCTTGATGGGCCCTGACCCAGATTCAACGTTAATTAGCCAAGCAAATCCCTACACTACTGGCCCTTTCGGCATCAATCCACGGAGCATGGATTGAAGTCTCACCCGAAGCAGTATGGGGGGATGCAGAAACCAATTTTCCACACCCTGATATAGTTGTGATGTCGTTTTATACCCTAACCCTTCCTTCGTGTAGACCGATAAGATTTTTAGGGCTTATCAATGCACTTCTCTTATCTGGCTTCAAAACCTTCGCGAAGGTCTACAATCATCCTTCGTGGACCCTAAATAGGCAATTCAGAGGCTTACATGTCTTTGTAATTACTCTTACTCTGTGTCTACCTAGATTAGCTTAAATATTGCTTAAATTCAACATGCATTATGATTATCTTTTCGTAAATAGATATTCTCATTTGTGTTCATATGACAAAGTAAAACACATAGATTCGCACATCAATACAACATTAAATCATAAACCCAATATTCAACATGACATAATCGCAGACATTCATAAAAGAAGTAAAATAGCTTATACACAGATATCTCTAGAATAATTCTCTTTATTGATGGTTCAGATCTCTAATACAGACTCTAACTTCCTTGTGCACATAGCTACAGGGCTCTGCATACTCAGCTGTGAACTTCTACCCTAGGCCTCTGCGCACTCAGCTGCAAAGCCTCTTCCTACGCTAAGACACTTCGTTCTTAGCCCTCATAGACCCATTACATCAATCAATTTCCCAAAAAATTACTAAGAACAAAACTGCCTTAGACTCTTCTAAGACTCCCTTTTTATACATTCCCATGGTCCATGGACCAAGGGTAGATCTCATCAAGCCGACACTAGCTACCTAAACTGAGGGCCGAAGCTTTTGACTGTTTACATCGCCCCGCTTTGTGACCAAAAAATGTGGAGACTTTACATTCTTTATTCAAAACTTGGGCCTTTAACCCCAAAACTTGGGCTTTTAACCCTAAAATTGACCCTAGGGGACCCATTCCCAACAGGTGGGGTGACCCTTGACATTCCCCTTTGTGACCATTCAACTACCCTCATGACTCTTCACCTACTCTATGACTGTTACATCCATTCTTGACGCTTGACTTACACTTGACATGACTCAACATTACAATGCACATGTACCCATGTGAACAATGGCTTGGACAAGCCAAACTAGACATCATTCAGACTTAGACAACCGTAGAAGTACAACTACTCGACATCCTTATGTTGATCAATAGTGACATATTGATGCCAAGATTGGTAGTCCTTGAGAGTGTCTGTGTGTTCTGCTGTGACATCCATCTGAAACCTGAACCTTGCCTTCATATCATCTGGGTACACTTCTCAGGCTCTTTTGTCCAACTCGTCTATGAGCATGCACATCATTTTCTTTAGTGTGGCCGGACTAGCAACGTACTTGTGCATGATGTCTACATTGATAGGCAAGTCTGGGCTGGTGGTGGTGTGCATCAGCTCGTCAAAGTATGAGTCAAGCTCCTGTTGGACCTGCTTCTTGGGCTTCGCCTGGGTGAGGGTCCCAAGTGATGGGATTGCATGAGTGTGCACTATAACTTCCATGCTTTTCAATACTCATGCATGGGAAGCCTGTATGCTAGTGATGATTTGAAGTAGGTCTTCATAGTTTCGGACCTCACTCCGGATATGTGCCTGCAGCTTGACCACATTGCCCTTCATCATCTTTGGCAAGTGAAGTGGGGCTCCCTTGTACTTCATCATCCATGCTCACATATTATCAACAACAGTATGTATCTTCTTCAATATGTGTGCTCTTCTTGCACATCATTGCTACCATCCGTGGAGATGAATGATTGCTTGATGCATGGTACCCAACTTGGAGTACAATGCTCGCATAACTGTGTCTAAGGACAATACTTCATCCATTATTGCCTTCTTTAGTTAAGCTCGAGCGGACATTCTCACAAAGTCTCCTCCCTACTTGGCCAACTATAGTTCCTTCTCCATTCGCTCATTCTCAGCTATAAGAAAATGAACACTTGAGCTAGTGGCTTCGACATACACTCTAGTTGCATCGACCAAGGGAGATGGATGCTTGTGCACATTAGTCATGATCACTTGCTCTTCAAATTGCGTAGGGGATGTTTAGTCCTCTGGAGTCAGTACTCTCTGTGACTGCACAACTATGTGATAAGATTCGTTAAAGGAGATGTTGTGCATCTCTGCTTCCGGTTAACTACCAAGGATCTTAGTGCCTCCTTGGTCATCCGAGACTTGCTCATTGTCTATATGCATTGAAGTAGGTGAGTCGACCTATCGTTGGTGAGGCATGAGGTCAGTGTCCTATTCCAACTCGTGTTGCTCAATGTTTGCATCCAACTATTCAAGAGCCTGTTCTATATCATGAGCAAAGTCTTGCCCCTGCGAGGGTTCACCATATTCACTTGATGCTAGCTATTTAGAAGAATCAACTACTTGTACAAGCGCTGCTTCGCTTGTCTGCACATGATGCGCCCCCTGCTGAATCTGCTACTGTTCTGCTTCCTTCTCATGTTGGTGAAAATCTTGTTCTTTTCGGAGTTTCAACGTCAGCTCATGCAACTCCTTCTTTGCTTCTTCCATTATCTTCTTATGCCTCTGTCTTTGCATGATT
Source organism: Pinus tabuliformis (assembly GCA_031772625.1). Lineage (NCBI taxonomy): Eukaryota > Viridiplantae > Streptophyta > Pinopsida > Pinales > Pinaceae > Pinus > Pinus tabuliformis. Next base: position 269,040,702 of record CM062812.1, read on the forward strand.
CGCTTGTTTCGCTGTTGCCTCTTATGTTGAATAGCCATAGCTGCTTGTTCTACAAGTGGATCTTCTCAAAACTTACAACTTTTCTCCTCCTCCATGTGGTCGAAAATCTTTCTCTTCCCTTTTTCGCGCATAGGTATGCTTGGCTCTACTGCCTTTGCTACTGCTGCTGCTGCTGGTGTTCACCGTGATGCTACTTCATGTTGCTATGCTAACCATTCTACGACAAAATCGACCTGTTCATTGGGCCTGGAGGAATTTTAACAGTATCTCTATGGGTCCTCTTCGGCCCAATGAAATGCCCCATGGATTCAATTGAACTGAACTCTCATGCAGTGATCCTTCACAATGTAATGTGGGTCATATGGGTTGAAGGTTCGGAGGTTGAATGGGTACTTCTTCATCTGTTCAGCTTCAACATCCGCTTGCTTGATGCTCCGGATCTCATATAACTTGATCCACAATGGAAGAGTGGGCCAAGGTGCCTTCTTCTTCCATTGCATCCTAGATGTTAATTCTACTGAGATATGATACACTGCTTCCTGCATGACAAGCACGTCCAAAGAAAACTTTGGTAGAACATGCGGAGGCTTCTCCGCACTGAAAACATGGATGAATGTGTGTCTAGTGAGTCATACCAATCTGCAATGCCTAACAATGCCTTCATCGCTTCTTCTGATATGCAGGGTGGATCCTATTCGAATATCAACCTATACACTAGGGTGACAACATGGTCGGATAGTCGTATGATCACCCCTCCAAAGCTGCACATAGACAATAACCTGAAATACGTGCTCACAAGAGTCTCCGCCAGTGACCATGCCCACTCTAAGCCTGGGATCTCATGTTGAGCACATACTGCATCTAGAATGTAGGCAGACATATAAATCTTTGCATGCATGCCTTTGGGTGACTGTCGAGCCTTTGTGACTTTCTCCTTCAGCTGATGAGCTAGTATGTCTGACTAGTTGCATGGTATTCCTTCTCTAGCTAGTTGGTCCAATGTGACCACCCAACTCTGAGGGAAGTTCTCAATGCTCGCTTGGCCACTCAGTCGACCTGTGAATATGGCCAAGTATTGGTATTCCTACCTCAATATCTTCGTCCTATGGATCTGATTGGGGGTCATCCTGAAACGAGTTGGCTCCTTTACCCAATCCTTCAAAATGTCTCTAGAGTGGCCTCTACAGTTGGGCAGCCTGAACGGGGGAGTCATGACAGTCATGGGTTCGGTCATCTGATACATCTCATCATAATATTGTGCCCAAAAGGTTTCCAGCTTCGTCCCACTGACATTGCTCAAGGTCATCGTCTTGGGCTCAGTGTGAGAGACGATCTAGTGAATCATGTTTGTGCATGGGAACACGAGGTATCTGCATGCACTCCGGCTCAAAGCCCAAGTTTTGGTCAAATAATGTTGTAAGACTCCGCGAATTGTGAGCGCAAAGGGTGAAATGTATGTTGAGTCATATGGTTGTCCGCCCTAAGTTTTGTAATGTAATGTCAGCCTACTCATGGTTCACGGACCATGGGATTGTATAAATAAAGCGAGGCTCTAAGTTGTAAAGATAATTAGAAATACATAGAGAAATGGATGGAGTCTAGAAGATAGTGAGCATAGAGTAAAGGTCTAAGTGCTTTGGATCGTAGTAGTAGAAAGAGGCTCTGCAACTGAGTGCGTAGAGGCCTAGTAGAGTCCGCAACTGAGTGCGCGAACCCTCGCAGCTGATTGCGTAGGGCGGAGTCAAGTCTATAACCAAGGAAGAAGAATAATAAATAGAAGTTTGATTCCAAATCTTGTGTATCTGCTCTTGTGTTATTTCCTCTTTAATTATATTGTTTTCTTTATCGCATGCACTCATATGAATGTTGAACACTATTAAATATAACTAGACACATACCAATATGCTGAGTGATCGACTAATATTGGGTTAATAGTATGGAATTGGGTAATAACACGGATCGTGCCGCAAGAAGGGCTACGTGAAGGAGGCATCGTAGGATGCGAGGTACTGATAGATGCGTGTAGCGATGTGTGCACAAGGTAGATCTGTGGACCACTAAAAATCATCAGACATCTCTAGGGTGTGGAAACCTAGATCTAGCACCCTCCCATACTACTTCGGGTGAGACCTCAGTCCATGCTCCGCAGACTGTTTTCGAAAGGGACAGTAGTACTGGGATTTGTTTGGCTAAATCATCTTTGACCTTGGGTCAGGCCCCTACAAGCCAACAAATGGTTCCGTTGTTGGGACCGGGATCTGCATAAGGGATGTCTGATGTCGTGTCACTGGAATCCAACCAAGAAAGAAATTAAAGGGTGGTTGGACAAGAAGATTCACGAGTTTCCGACGCAGGAAAATAGGAATCGATGAGTATCTAAGGAACAGTGGTTGGAGCGCTACTTATATACGGAAATCCATGAAATTTTCTTTGCATCCTTTCCTTCCGAGTTGTATGAGTGGATCACGAGGCTAGTCAGGGAAGGTGTAGGCTCGACAAACCCATCGTGTGGACCCTGGAATTAGTGCGCAGACTAGAAGCGGGTTGTGGATCATTGTTTCGATCGAATTATAGAAGGATTTATCACTGAGTTCGTGGTAGATACGACTGTCAGCTACAATGAGGCAGAACAACGCTTCAACAAAGGACCGCGAGGTAAGTATATTAAATCTTTGAGCACTTGGATTAAGATCCTATTGTGTGAAAAGTGGGTTATGTGAATAAATTAATGATTGGGACTACGGGAAGTGGGAAGATCTATAGAAATGGAAGTAGTGAAGAGTTAGAAACTAGTCCCTTAATTTCACCCTCGTGAGAAAGCGAGGAAGAGCTTATGAAAGTTTCTTCGAGAAGCACAGTCAGTCTGATAAGGCAGGAAATTCTGTGCTTACCACCTCCACCTACACCGCCACCCATCTCATCATCTTCACCTCCATCTCCACCCACCCCACTTCTGCCACCACCACAGTTCAGTATGGTGAGTGCGATCAAACTACCGCTATTCAGAGGAGTAGCGAATGAAGATCCAGACCAATTCTGGTTCGTGTTCAGGGCAGTATGGGAAGCACAAGGAGTCATGGATGTCAATATAAAGAAGGCTACATTGGTAAGCGCATTGCATGATCATGCATTAACATGGTACATTAAGCATTCTAATGACCATCCAAATGTAGGAATCGCAGAAATCTAGGCCGTGCTGAATAAGGAATTTAGCAGGCCAAAGTTAGAGACACAATCAATTATCGGGTTTAAGGAGATCACGGTGCTCCTAGGTGAGACCCCATGGGATTTGATTCGCGATGCCAACATGACTTTAATGGATAGACAACACCGCGCATGGTTTGTAACGTCATTAACACTGCATTTAAGGACGACGTTGTCCCAACAAACTGTTTCCACCTAGGCCGAAGCTTTGGAGATGGAAATGAGATTGCATGAGACCCATATACAAGATCCTAGTCTTGGAGTGCAACAAATCCACGCGCAACTACAAAATTTGTGTCTAGAAATGCAGAATTTGAAACAGGACAGGACACCTCGACTAGAGGCACGTGAGGAGGTATGGTGCATAAAATTCAAAGGCCAGGGGCATGACAAGGACCACTGTCCAGTTTTCGCAAATTACTTGGCGGGAGGAGGGCCGATGCCATTAAGACCTGAGGCACAAGCAGGACCAAGCACGGTGCCTACACTATGGTGCGTGGTCTGTCAGATAGGGGGAAAACACACTACAGATAATTTTCATCTATTGCAGAAGTATATGCAGACATCCCAATAATTGTTTTGTAATTTCTGCAGGTCGGTAGGCCATGATGAACGCACCTGCAGAAGCTACGAACTAATGATGGATTAGACTCCTACCTATAGGGTACAGATCGAAACGCGAGCCCTTGACCTAAATGCAGGAATGGCGCGCGTTGGATTTCATGGGCGCGGATGAGGTCGAGGTGGAATGGGACCAGGAAGGGGTCGCACACAACTAATTTACTACAATTGCGGAGGGCTCGGACACTATGTTCAATGTTGTACGAATCCGACTAGAACATCATATTTGTACTGTACTAAGTTTGATCATGAGGTAGAAGAATGCACTACCTTGATAGCGAGGCTGTAGGAAAAAGGGGTACTCTAGCCTCCCTTGACTTAGAATTTGCAAATGATGATGTCTAAGCCGCGCGAAGAAGACCCAAATGTAAACATAGTGCTCAGAAGCGGTATCACCACCGAAGATGATAAAGGTAAGCAGCTAGAAGAAAGTGCGTGGGTTCACAAAGCTCCTACAAAGGAACCTAGATTTGATTTCGAGCAGACGAAGGAGATGTTCATGGAAGCTAAGAAGAGCTTCATGGAGGCCTCCACTTCAGGTAGTAAGGATCAACTAGAACCAGGTATGGATCCTTCAATGCTCACTACCTTTCTCCAGACATGCATGAAACTGTTGCACAACAGCAAGGCAGTAAAAGGACTACAGGAACTTATCACTAGATGCGTGGGGTTAGGAGAACCGCGTGTGGTTCAAAAACTTGGAAAGCATGCATTGCGCACAGGAAGGGAAATGAGATTGACTGCGCAAATCGACGAGTATGAAATGGATCAAGTAATCATGGATGTCGGATTGGATGTGAATTTACTTCTGAAATAAACTTGGGAATGCATAGGAAAACCCACACTATAATGGTCTCCTATTACATTGCAAATGGAAAACCAGTAGAAGATCCTCCCCATGGGGAGATTGCAAGGGGTAACGGTGGATATTGAAGGTGTGAGTGCATTGGCAGATTTCAAAGTGATAGAGATTGTCGACGACAACAATCCCTATCCTGCACTACTAGGCATAGACTGGGCCACTCATATGAATAGAGTCACAAATCTGAAGAAGCGCAAAACGATCTTTGAGAAAAAGTCACTACGTGTAGTAGTACCACTAGATCCGGCCAAAGGAACGCAATACACTGAACTGGTGCATGATGATGATAATGATGACAATCTCGATTGCATCTACAAGATAACCACATGAGGATAGGATTGGGTGAACACGACTGTAGATGGTAGGATTTCGTGGGAGCATGAAAGCTCCTGCACTTAAGATTCAGACGAAGAAATAGAACGATGGCAGAATTGGCTGCACAAAGTAACCACGCTTAATTGCAACATGTTGGTTAGATCACTGTGCTGTGTGACAACAGAGGTAAGGGATCTTCCTATGTATGATGGGTTGACAATGGTGGATGAATTTCTGAACAAATTTGAAAGCGCAGTACCAGAACAGTAACGTTTCAATGCTCTGAAATGGGAACTACACGCGACGCCTGCAAGGTGGTGGGGTACACATCAAAGAAGTTTTTAGGACTGGCGTGGATGCAAGAGGATGATATGCCTATGACTTGGGAAACCATAGATGCGGCTAGTAGACAAGTATGATGGATGGGATGATCCACATACACACCTCGCGAAATGGACCAAGGTCTACGGGAAGAGCCATAGCCTGAATGGGTACATTTATTCTACTATACCCTAGATGTCATACTGATGAATTGGTATACTGAGACGGAGCTCCGCCATGGTACGAGCGAATGGGATATGTTATGCGAGGGATTTCCGTTAACTTTCACGTTTGAAGATCGTTGGTGGGATACTGCTGACGATGCGCTACAAGTAGTAAAAGCAACTATCTTCAAAATACCCTAGGCAATGGAGGTACTTCAGCCAGAATGGGCGACACAGCTGAGTTGCGTGCTAGAGTGTTACAACATAAATGTTGAGGAGGATGATGAGGACCCACAAAATATTAACATTCCAGAAACGGAAGGTTGTCGCGAGATTCAAGGACCATCAATTGAGGATCTTGACATCACTGCGCCACTAAAAACAAAGTAGGTAAACATTGGAACGGAGGCGGAGCCGAAGTATGCAACGCTTGGGGACTATTGGGATGATGCCATGGTGGATAAGGTCACTGAGTTACTCCGCGAATACCAAGACTTGTTCCCGACCAAAATTACGGACTTAAAAGGGATCACTGGTGACTTAGGGATGATGAAGATCACCTTGAAACCCGACGTGAAGCCAGTTAAGTAGCGGCCTTACCGCTTGAATTCGAAATATAAAGAATAGGTCCACCAAGAATTAGACAAAATGCTCATAGCCGAAATTATTAAGCCAGTGGAAGAATCCGATTGGGTGAGTCCTATGGTAGTACAGGAGAAAAAACAGAAGGGAGAAATAAGAATATGCATGGACCTCAGGAAGTTGAACGATTCCTGTGTACACGATCCATTCCCTACACCGTTCACAGATGAAGTATTGGAGAATTTTGGCAGTTAGTAAGCATACTCATTCACGGATGGGTTCTCAGGGTACCATCAGATCAAGATCGCATCAGAAGACAGGAAAAAATTGACCTTTGTAACAGAATGGGGCTGCTTTCAATACACCATTATGCTGTTTGGACTGAAGAACGTGCCAGCCATATTTTCACACATCATTGTGGCTGCATTCAAAGAATACATCCACAAGTTCTTGGAGGCCTATCTGGATGATTGGACAATCTTTGGATTAGTTAAGCACCATGTAGCAAGCTTATGCTTGATGCTGGATACTTGCCGCCGACACCAAATTGCACTGAACCTTAAGAAGTGCACATTCCTCATTCCCTTTGGAAACCTGCTGGGACATGTGGTTTGCAAACAAGGGTTGATGATGGACCCTGTGAAGATTGTCGTTATTCTGAATTTGGAAGCACCGCGAAGTGTTAAACAACTGCGCGCTACCTTGGGACACATCGGATACTATAGGAAGTTCATCAAAAGTTATGCCCAAATAACAGCGCCGATGGAAAAGCTATTGAAAAAGGATGTTACATATTGCTGGAATGATGATTGCATGAAGAGTTTGGATGTCCTGAAGGGGAAATTGGCCTCCACTCCAATCTCGGTCTTCCAAAAATGGGATGTGGAATTTCATATACATGTTGATGCCGCGCTAGGAGAAATACTCATACAGGAGGGTGCAGAGGGCATGGATCACCCGATCGCATTTGCAAGTCAGAGATTGTCCAAAGCAAAATAGAACTATTCCACCGCCGAGCGCGAGGGGTTAGCGATGGTGTACGTGCTCCAAAAATACCAACACTATTTACTCGGAGGACATTTCAAGATGTATATCGACCATTTCGTGTTGAAATACCTGGTCAATAAGACTGTGTTGGGGTGGCGCATATGCAGATGCCTATTACTATTCCAAGAATATGATTTTGAGGTCATAGTCAAGCTAGGACGCCTGAAAGCAGGACTAGATCACTTGTCACGAATTGAGACGGGTGAGGAACCCACGAATTTGGAGGAGGGACTACCTGATGCACAACTTTTTACAGTGTGCGTCGCAGATGGACACTTCAAAGATATAATCCATTTTCTAACAACAGGGACTGCGCTGAAGGAATACTCAGTCCAATAGAAAAAGGAATTGGTGGTGCGTGCGATGGACTAATCTCTCATCGTGGGGCACCTATACAAAATGGGAAATTATGAGATATTGTGAAGATACGTACCTGAATTTGAACGAGATCAGATCCTCATGGAAGCACATGGGGGTGCTGCAGGAGGACACTATGCAAGACACGCAACCACACAGAAGATTCTTTGCGCAGGGTTATGGTGGCCAACCCTACACCAGGATTCGAAAGCGCACTGTAAGGCCTGCGATATATGTCAAAGTAATGGAAAACTATCGCGAAGGGACAAGATACCATTAAATCCACAAATGACACTAAAGCCATTTGAAAAATCGGAAATCGACTTTGCAGGACCAATCAAACCTGAAGGTGAGACGGGTGCGCGCTACATCATCACCGCGAAGGAGTACCTGACACAATGGGCAGAATCACAACCGGTCAAAGACTGCACAGCCACTACAGCTGTGAAGTTTTTGTTCGAAAATGTGTTGACCCGATTTGGTTGTCGGAAAACCTTAATGAGTGATCATGGAACACATTTCCTGAATGAAACCAGCAGGGCGCTCACAGAAGAGTTCCAGGTGTATCATTAGAAAATTACATCGTACCACCCACAAGCTAATGGGACAGTAGAAGCATTCAATAAAAAACTGGAGACTGCACTGACCAAAGTGCACAACGCGTAGCAAAATGATTGGGACCTGTGCATACCTGCCATACTATCGGCTTATAGGACAATGTGCAAGAAATTGATGGGACAGACACCTTTTCGGTTAGTTTATGGCATGGAAGCTGTCATGCCAATGGAATACATCGTACCTAGTCTATGAATAACAACGCTTACAGGGATGATAGACTGCGAAGCTCTGGAGGAAAGGCTCGTGCAATTGGAAGAACTCGAGGAGGAACAGTTTTTGGATAGATTTCATCAGTAGTTACAAAAGCAGCGTGAAAAAGCCTAGCACAACTGCCATATCAAGTTGCGCACCTTCAAGGTAAACGACTTAGTGCTGCTGTATGACAATAAGTTGATTTTTTTTTGGGAGAATTCAGAATGCACTGGTTGGGACCATACATGGTTAAGGAGGTCATAGATGGAGGCACAATCTAGCTAGTTAAACTAAATGGAGAACCCTTCCCAGGAAAAGTAAATGGTAGTCGCTTGAAGCCCTACATGGGTGGGCCGACTATCTGACTAACTGGCCAAAGCATAGTCTTCACAACCCGAGGAGCTAGACAAGGGCATAGGACTATAAACATACGTAGCAGGTGCCAGTACAGATGTAAGGACACAATTTAGACATGGAGGTCTTAGAAGAACAGATGTAGTAGGTTTAGCAAGCAGTAGCTTAGTGCACTGCAGACATCAACACCATATGGGAATAGTTGGAAGGACTCTGTGCCAAGATCACTGCACCGACAGAGTGACTCAAGGGCAAGTCATGATGTTTGTGTTGGGGGCTTGTTGGGAATGGAATCCCCCCACAGCATGTTTTGGGGCTCAAAGCCCAAGTTTTGGTCAAATAATGTTGTAAGACACTGCGAATTGCGAGCGCGAAGCGCGAAATGTATGTTGCATCATAGGGTTGTCTGCCCTAAGTTTTGTATTGTAATGTCAGCCTACCCATGGTCCACGGACCATGGGATTGTATAAATAGAACAAGGTTCTAAGTTGTAAAGATAATTCGAAATACATAGAGAAACGTATGGAGTCTAGAAGATAGCGAGCATAGAGTAAAGGTCTAAGTGCTTTGGGTCACAGTAGTAGGAAGAGGCTCTGCAGCTGAGTGTGCAGAGGCCTAGTAGAGTCTACAGTTGAGTGCGCGGACCCCTGCAGCTGAGTGCGCAGTGTGGAGTCGAGTTTGTAACCAAGGAAGAAGAATAATAAATAGAATTTTGATTCCAAATCCTATGTATCTGCTGTTGTGTTATTTCCTGTTTAATTATATTGTTTTCTTTATTATGCGCACTCATATGAATGCTGAACACTGTTAAATATAACTAGACACATACTGATAAGCTGAGTGGTCGACTAATATCGGGTTAATAGTACAGAATTGGGTAATAACACGGATCACACCTCGAGGAGGGCTGCGCAAAGGCAACATCATAGGCTGCGAGGTACTGATAGATGCTTATAGCGATGTGCATGCAGGGTAGATCTGCAGACCACTGAAAATCATCAGAAATCTCTAGGGTGCGGAAACTTGGTTCTAGCACCCTCCCATACTACTTCGGGTGAGACCTCAGCTCGCGCTCCACTGACTGTTGCCGAAAGGGCCAGTAGTACCGGGATTTTTTTGGCTAAATCATCTTTGAACCCGAGTCAAGCCCCTACAAGCCAACAAGCACACTCTTGACTGTGACATGCAAGAAAATGAAAGAAATAAAGACAACTTGCATTGCAAACAAGTGCTTGCAATGTAAGACTCGTCCAAAGCATGAGCAATGCAATTGTGCAGTTCGGGTGGAGGAAGTGTGATCTGTGTGTGAGATGGGTCTTCAATGCATACAGATGAGTGATGAGGAGCCTTGGGTGATTGAACAGTTTCATGATCAGAAGTGAGACTAACCTTAAGAGAGTGAGGGCCTGACATAACCATTAGCTTGGGCTAAAGTGCCTCGATAGTCTTGGGTGTCTCAAATTTATCATTAGGTAGATCATCATACACCGGTGGCTTTGAAAGATCAACTGCGATAGATTTGTGATCATGATCAAAATTGGAAGAAAATGGACCACGACTGCCATGATCAGAGAAATCAATGAATTTTTTGGCATACTCATGATCAGATGAATCAAACAGAGGGGTAGATGAAAAGCGTATGAACTCATCCTCTATGTTTCTGGAAAAGACAGATTAAGGGTCAATTGGATCTTCAATGAATAACTTATCCTCTCTGTTCTCGAATGATGGACTAACATCTGGTGAGTCCTGCGAGTGATCAACAATGGGTGCATCCGTGGATGAAGACACACATGCAAAATCATGGATGGAAGGTTCACCAAAGAGGCTAGGAAAGAATGGAGGGGGCTTGGATGGAAGGGAGTCATCCTTCACCAAGTTTTGATGTTCAAGCTCCCACTCATACTCTTCATGAATGACAATGCATGTTGGTTGTGCAACACCAACTCCATTAGTGGGTTTTTCCTCATTTACAACAGGTGAGGAGTTTGGAATGGATGAACACAAGACAACATCATCCGGAGGAACACCTGAGTGCGAAGACAGAGGTCGAAGAAAAGAATGCATATGGGAACTAGACGTATTCACAACCAAATCTGTGCGAAAATTGAGTGGAGTGATGTTGGGAGAGTTTGAAGGATGAATAGGTGTACAAACATGATCCTCAACATCATTGGGTGATGGTGGAACTGTTGAATGAGAGGGAGGCAGACAGTCCATTGAGACAGTGCCTGCTCCCACATGAGATTGCATAGTTCCATCAATGAAGAAGGTTGCACAAGGCTTGATCTGTAGATTTCTCTTGGGACGGGCAAATTCCTTAAGACAGTACTTGAATCAGTCCCATAGATAAGGAAACTTCATTTCGCTCTTTGGAGATTGAAACTTTAAGTCACGGAATAATTGCCAAAAATCAATAATGGATTCTTGTGGAGCCCTCCGTTGCTGTAACAATTTCTGGTCAAGATGGTCTGGATCAAAATGATAGAACATGTCTTCAATAAGATCAAAAAAGTGCACAAATGAGTGCATGGTGTCAGCCGGTAGGCTGAGCACCCAATGAAACGAGGATTTGTGAAGTGCGAATGCAAGCAACAAACCGACCTGTTCGTCAGTAAACTCATCTTCCCCATGAATCATGGAAAGAAAGTTATGTAAGTACTCAGGCCAGGCCACTTCGCCTTCAACATCATATGTGTGAGTGGACAAGAGATCAAAAAGCTTCTCCCTAGATGGAGACATCTTCACGATTCGAAAAAATACCTTGGGGGAAGAAGAATGCAAGACTCCATGAAAGATATGCAAAGGTTCAAAACTGGATGAGAGGACACTGCTTGTCATCAGGCCCTCGTTCTAGTGCCAGAAATGTTGACGGTGCTGGACCCACCAACATGTCAAGGGGATCTCCCTAGTAAGAAGTCCCAATTAGACCTCAGACTGTTTGGTTTAGGAGTCCTAGAAGTGGGTCGTAAGGTAATGCCTTGACCGCGGTGTCGCACGCAAGTAGAATAAATTTGTCAACAGCAAGGGTGTGACTGATGCAGTGAGTCAAGGAAAGTGTTTGAGAGGTTCCAACACTTCGAAAGGGGAAGGAGGTGGAGGTGAGTTCCAGGTTGAAAGGGATCAGTCCCAACTCGGCTAGGAACACACAACACAAAGGACATGCATAGCTTCTGGTGGAGTAGTCCACTCGGATGCGGCAATCACATCATACAAAGTAAGATAACACGTACAACACTCATGGATCATTCCAAGATGAGTGTGATAGTTGTTATAGAAATGTTAAAGTGAAAGGTCTGTCTGATGTCCGGCAGAGCAGTCGACATGGATGGTGACATCATTAAAAACATATGCAACACATTAACAACAAGATTAATATAATTGCATGTGAAACAGTTCATACACAAGTACGTAAGTTAAACAACAAATATCATTAAAGCAACTGGAGCAGTCCAACTACAATAACAACATATGCATGAAAATGTGCTAGATCTTATTATATAAAGAAGTGTAAGTCACAATCATACAATACATCCATGTAAACCTGCTAGCCCCAATAGTGGAACGTTACAACCACATTCGCTTGCTCCTAAAAAGAGATGTACTAGCTTCGTGTAGTGGAGAAGCCAAGGTGCATTACAATAATGTTCAAGCCTTCTTCAAAATAGTCTTAGTAGAAGCTTGGCTGACCAAAAGCCTATACAATGAGTCATGAGGGACTATTTATAGGAAAGGGTGGGGTGACCCTTGACATTCCCCTTTGTGACCATTCAACTACCCTCATGACTCTTCACCTACTCTATGACTGTTACATCCACTCTTTACACTTGACATGAATCAACATTACAATGCACATGTACCCATGTGAACTATGGCTTGGACAAGCCAAACTAGACATCATTCGGATATACACAACCATAGAAGTCCAATTGCTTGACATCCTCATGATGATCAACAATGACATATTGATGCCAATATTGGTAGTCCTTAAGAGTGTCCGTGTGTTCTGTTGTGACATCCGCTTGAAACCTGAACCTTGCCTCCATAGCATCTGGGTACATTTCTCGGGCTCCTTTATCCAAATTGTCTATGAGCATGCACATTATTGTCTTTAGTGTGGCCGGACCAGCAACATACTTGTGGATGATGTCTACACTAATAGGCAAGTCTGGGCTGGTGGCGATGCGCATCAGCTTGTCGAAGTACGAGTCAAGCTCCTGTTGGACCTGCTTCTTTGTCTTTGCCTGGGTGATGGTCCCAAGTGATGGGATCGCATGAGTGTGCACTATAACCTCCATGCTTTTGAATACTTGTGCATGGGAAGCCTGTATGCTAGTGATGAGTTGCGGTAGGTCTTCATAGTTCTGGACCTGACTCCGGATATGTGCCTTCAACTCGACCACATTAGCCTTCATCATCTTTGGTAAGTGAAGCGGGGCTCCCTTGTACTTCATCATCCATGCTCACTTGTTATCAACAATAGTTTGTATGTTCTTCAAGATGTGTACTCTTCTTGCACATCGTTGCTGCCATCCATGGAGATGAATGAATGCTTGATGCATGCTACTAAACTTGGAGTACAATGCTCGCATAACTGTGTCCAAGGACAATACTTCATCCAGTATTGCCTTCTTTAGTTTAGCTCGGGCGGACATTGTCCCCAAGTCTCCTCCCTGCTTGGCCACCTGTAGTTCCTTTGCCATTCGCTCATTCTCAGCTATAAGAAAATGAACACTTGAGCTAGTGGTTTCGACATACACTCTAGTTGCATTGACCAACACAGTTGGATGCTTGTGCACATCAGTCACAATCACTTGCTCTTCAAATTGTGCAGGGGATGTTTGGTCCTCTTGAGTCAGTACTCTTTGTGACTGCACAACTCTTTGATGAGATTCATCAAAGGAGATTTTGTGCATCTCTGCTTCCGAATGACCACCAAGGATCTCAGTGCCTCCTTGGTCATCTGAGACTTTCTCATCATCTGGATGCATTGAAGTAAGTGAGTCAACCTCTCTTTTGTGAGGCATGAGGCTAGTGTCCTATTCTAACTCCTATTGCTCCATGTCTGCATCCAACTGTTCAAGAGCTTGTTCTATCTCATGAGAAAAGTCTTGCCCCTGTGAGGGTTCATCCTATTCACCTGATGTCAAGTGTTCAAAAGAATCAACTACTTGTATGGGCGCTGCTTCATCTGTCTACATGTGATGCACCCCCTACTGAATCTATTGTTGCTCTGCTTCCTTCTCATGTTGGCATAACTCTTGTTCTTTCTAGAGTTCCTCCCTCAGCTCATGCGACTCCTTCTCTACTTCTTCCATTCTCTTCTTATCCCTCTGCCTTTGCACGATTTTCTTGTCGCGTTGCTACCTCTTCTATTAAATAGCCATAGCTGCATGTTCTATAAGTGGATCTACTCAAAACCTGCAACTTTTCCCCTCTTCCATGCGATCGACAATCTTTCTCTTCCCTTTGTCGTGCATAAGTATGCTTGGCTCTGCTGCATCTTCTGCTGCTGCCACTATTAGTGTTCATCGTGATTCTGCTTCATGTTGTTGTGCTAACCATTCTACAGCAAAACCAACATGTTCATTGGGCCTGGAGGAATTGTAACAGTATCTCCATGGGTCATGTTCGGCCCAATGAAATGCCCCATGGATCCAATTGAACTGAAATCTCATGTAGTGATCCTTCACAATGCAATGTGGGTCATACGGGTTCAAGCTTCGGAGGTCGAACGGGTACTTCTTCATCTGTTCAGCTTCGACATCCTCTTGCTTGATGCTCTGGATATCATATAACCCAATCTGTAACAGAAGAGTGGGCCAAGGTTCCTTCTTCTTTCGTTGCAGTCTAGCTGTTAATCCTACTAAGATATGATACATTGCTTCCTGCATGACAAGCACATCCAAAGCAAACTTTGGCAGAACATGCAGAGGCTTCTCCGCACTGAAAACTCAAATGAATGTGTTGTCCGTAAGGCATACCAATCTGCAATGCCTAACAATGCCTTCATCACTTCTTCTGACATGCAGGGTGGATCTTGTTCGAATATTAGCCTATCCATTGGGGTGACAAGATGGTCAGACAACTGTATGATCACTTCTCTGAAGCTGCACTCAGACAATAACTTGAAATATGTGCTCAGAATAGTCTCCGTCTGTGACCATGCCCACTCTAAGCTCGGGAACTCATGTTGGGTAGAGACTGCATCTAGAATGTAGATGGACATATAAATATCTACATGCATGTCTTCGAGTGACTGTCGAGCCTTCATGACTTGCTCCTTCAACCGACGAGCCAGTATGCCAGACCAGTTGCATGGTCTTCCTTCTCTAGCCAATTGGTCCAGCGCAACCACCAAACTCTGAGGGAAGGTCTCAGTGGTCACTTGGCCACTCAGTCAACATGTGAATATGACCAAGTGTTGGTATGCATTCCTCAATATCTTCGACTTATAGATCTGATTGGGGGTCATCCTGAAACGAGCTGGCTCCTTTACCAATCCTTTAGAATGTCTCTGGAGTGGCCTCTGCTGTTGGGAAAGATGAACGGGGGAGTCATGACAGTCATGGGCTTGGTCATCTGATACATCTCATCGTAATATTGTGCCCAAAAGGTTGCAAACTTCATCCCACTGACACTTCTCAAGGTCATTGTCTCGGGGTTAGTGTGAGAGACGATCTAGTGAATGATGTCTGCGTATGGGAATGCAGGGTATCTACATGCAATCCAGTACAAGCTGAACTTATGAATGTTCACGTACACCTGATGGTCTTCAAGATCTTCCCCAAAAGTACCTATGAATGTTTGATTCACCTCTTGCCACTTCAATTTGATGTCTTTGTCTAGATACAGCTTTGTATCTTCATAGATTGGCAAACCAGAGGACACTTGCTTAGCTGCTGCTTCAGCTGCCATACTATCAGTGTCCTGAGATCCTGTTCTCTTGGAATCCATTGAGATAGATGAAAACTTGAAAGATTTGGAAACAAGCAACATGCATGGCAAGAAATATGTCAGTGGAAAAAAAGCAAATCCAAAGAAGGACACAACACGTAGCTGGGAAACTGATGAGCAAGATTACGCAAATTTCACTGGGAGGCTGAGTGACTAGCTACCCAGAACTATGCAAAAGGTAGTCTAGATTGTCTGGGAGGCTAGACTAGCTACTGGATCTATGAAATGTGCAATCCAGTTGGGAAATTGGCTGTTGGGATTGCATAATGCACAATCCCTCCCGGGAAGGATTGCTGGCCCAGGGACAAATTTGCACAATTTCCTGGGCCAAGTAGCCACTATCCTCCAGGAGTGTGAAAAATAGTCTAGGAGGCTAGTGCTGGGACAAAATGTGCAAATATGGAGAGGAAGGTGAGCCTTCCTTCCCCAGATTGCACAATGCAGCCTTGGTGTAGGTAGAGACCGGGCCAAGGTTGGCTCGACTTGTCGACGGGAAACTGAAAGCAAGTAAGTCAATGAAATGCATGGAAACACTAAGTGATAATAGAAATGATAAATAGTGCATGCACAATATGAATGGAAGATTCAACAAATAGATCAACATGCATGTGGGTGAGGCCGTTTGTCGTTGGGCAAACCTCCATGCAAAATAGTTTCATGCATTCGACAACAGTGAGATAGTAACAGAAATTGAAATAGATCTAGGAAAATCTAGAATATATGTAAACAACAATAGGTGTTCAAATAAATCAAGAAAACAACACTCGCACAAGCGAATACACAAAAAGCGACATAAATGCTGAAAAAGACAAGTTGAGGCCACTTACCTGTGAATAGCTGAGACGGATGTGTCGAAAAGCCCTGGATGTGTTGTGGGATGTCAAAGCTCCAATATCGATGTGAATTAATGACCTCTGATGCATCGAATAAATAATTTTTGTCTCATGACGCGCATGCCACAAATTTAGGAAGAAACGACACTTGGAGGGAAACTTCTAAAACAACTTTGCATGTAACCCCCGGCTACTACAAATAGCTCCTTGAAACATGGGATGCCTTTTGCATTTTGTATGTTGCTATTCTGGAAGATCAAGTTATGCATGCATGCAAGTCAAGTTTCGTTGGTCCCAAGTGGAACTGGTCAACCAAATTGTTCATGCATGCGAGTGCTCAACTGCTTAGGAAAAATGTGCATTCCTGGCTTGGAGCTGGACTGAATGCCCAAGGGGATTGCGCAATTTCTAGGAAGAGTAGCTAACTGCTACCTATATTTGTGCAAATCTTGGGCTGAACAGCCTGTTGCTGGGAAAAATTGTGCAAATCCTGCTGGGAGGGTTGGCTAGCAGAGAGGATTGTGCAATCCTGGAGCCCAACTTGTTAGAAAAATATATATTATGGAGCAATGGAACACATAAAATATTGCAGAAATATAAACACAGAAAACGCACAAAACAAGAGAGACACAGATATACGTGGTTCACCAAATTTGGGCTACGTCCACCCCGAACAGCCAGTCCTTCCTTTCTATTATCCAGCAAAATGAAGAGACACAACCGACAGCAAATCCACTGTAATATCCTTTGTTTTCTCTCACAGTCTCACCTCTCTGTTTCTCGCTCATAGAATACACATCTATATCTCAGCCTCAAATACAATACCTTCATACAAATAGAGTGGTTTCCTTCTAGGGCAAAAAACCCTAAACTAAACATAAGTTCTACCGTCAGATCATCTGCCTAATGAACGGCCCAGATTGACTAGAAATTACTATACTTTTACAAGGCAATTTTACATTTATTTTTGGCTTCGGGGGCGCTGCCGCCGAGCCCCCGCCGGGGGACCGTTGGCCCCCGGATCCCCCAGCCGGGGGGGATGGGCCCCCCTGCACCCCCCCGTGTGGAGGGGTCTACAAAACTTCCTGGGGTATACATCCAGCTGAAACAAAGACCTCTGAACAATCATGCTCCACACACAACAATCTCCCACTTGGAGAATGATTGTAGCAACTCCACCGCTGCTTCATTTGCTGGACAATGACTCCTCTTTGGACCTGGTTGTTTCTCATCTTCATCGTCATCCTTGAAGACCAATTGAAACTGAGCATGTTCTCAGTTTCTCCCTGGTTACAACTTTTGTTAGCATATCTGCAGGATTCTGGCTAGTGTGTATCTTTTCCAGCTTCAACTCTCCATCTTCCAACACTGATCATATGAAATGATACTTGAGCTGTATGTGTTTAGTCCTGGAATGAAATGCTGAGTTCTTTGCAAGATGAATGGCACTTTGGCTATCACTGTATAACGTGCCCATATCATGCTCCTTACCCAACTCACCCATAAACCTTTGTAACCAAATCATTTCTTTACTAGCCTCTGTAGCAGCAACATACTCTACTTTTGTTGTTGAAAGTGCAACAACACTTTGGATTTTTGAAACCCAACTGACAATTGTTCGTCCAACAGTAAATACATATCCTGTAGTGCTCCTCCTGTTATCTCTATCACCTGCCATATCTGCATCAACATATCCTTGTAGGGAGATGTTTGAACCACCAAAGCATAATGCTTGATTTGTGGTGCCTTTCAAATATCTGAGAATCCATTTCACTGCCATCCAATGTTCCTTTCCTGGATTGTTCATGTACCTGCTTACAACTCCCACTGCATGTGCAATATCAGGCCTTGTGCAGACCATTGCATACATTAAGCTTCCAACCGCTAATGCATATGGAACTTTAGACATATAATCCATGTCTTCTTGGGTATTTGTGCACAATTCCTTACTAAGTTTGAAATGGCTAGCAAAAGGTGTACTAACTGGTTTTGCATTGTGCATATTAAATCTTTTCAACACCTTTTGTATGTACTCATTCTGAGACAATGTTAATTTGTGATTTTTCCTGTCTCTAGTGATTCTCATACCAAGGATTTGTTTTGCAGCTCCCAAATCCTTCATTGCAAATGAATTTGCTAATTTTCTTTTGAGTACATTTATTTCCTGCATGTTAGATCCTGCAACAAGCATGTCATCCACATACAATAACAATATAATATAGTTGCCATCATTTTGCTTTTTCAAATAAACACAATGATCAGAGTGACATCTAGTATAACCTTGTTCAGACATAAACTTGTCAACTTTTGGATACCACTGCCTTGGAGCCTGTTTTAAGCCATACATGCTCTTCTTCAACCTGCACACTAGTTTCTCCTTCCCTTTCACCTCATATCCTTGTGGCTGCTGCATATATATCTCTTCCTCCAAATCCCCATGGAGAAAGGTTGTCTTTGCATCTAACTGCTCAAGATGCAAATATTCAACTGCTACTAGACTTAAAATAGTTCTGATTGAAGTCATTTTAACAACAGGAGAAAATATTTCATCAAAATCAATACCTTTCTTCTGTGCAAACCCCTTTACCACAAGTCTAGCTTTGTACCTCTGTTTTCCTCCATCTTCTTCCTTCAGCCTATAAACCCATTTATTCTGCAATGTTGTTTTACCTGTAGGCAACCTAACTAAGTCCCAAGTCTGGTTATGTGCTAAGGAGTCCATCTCTTCCTTCATGGCTTGCTCCCACTTCTTCCTGGTTTCTACCTGCACTGCTTCTTCATAACATTCGGGTTCACCAGAATCAGTCAACAATAAATAATATAATGAAGGAGAGAATCGTTCAAGGGGTCTACTTATCCTGGTAGATCTTCTAACACCACTTTCAGGTGTTTGGGGTGCCTGTTGCTGTTGTGGTGGTTGCTGTTGTTGTGTTTTTTGATTATTATTATTTTCAGGCACCTTTACTTTTTCAGTGATTTCATCAAGAACTGCGTATTCCTTGTTTTCTTTTTCTTGCTTCTTTTCCTGCAACTGATTCTTATACAAGACCTTTTCATTGAATATTACATCTCTGCTCCTAATGATTTTGTGATTTTTATAATCATATAAGCGATAACCAAAATCATTAACACCATATCCAATAAAGGTACATTTCTTTGACTTTGCCTCAAGCTTTGTTCTATTTTCTTTATCAATATGGACAAAGGCCTCACAACCAAAAGGCTTTACAAAAGAGTAGTTTACCTTTTTACCTGTCCATGCTTCCTCTGGAACACCACCATCCAAGGAACTTGAAGGCCCTCTGTTTATTAGATAAATAGCAGTATCTACAGCATCTGCCCAAAACTGTAAAGGCAATCCTGCATGCAATCTCATGCACCTTGCACGCTCCATGATTGTTCTGTTCATCCTTTCTGACACCATTTTCTTGTGGTGTTCTTGGAACTGTCTTCTCTCTGCGAATTCCATGCTCTGAACAGTACCTATCAAACTCTTTGCTATAATATTCACCTCCATTGTCTGATCTAAGACACTTCAATTTCTTTCCTGTCTCAATCTCAACCAAAGCTTTCCATTTCTTGAAAGTATCAAATACATCAGATTTATTCTTAATACAATAAATCCAAGTTTTTCTAGTTGCATCATCAATAAAAGTAACATAATAACAAGAGCCACCGAGAGATGATACCTGAGCAGGTCCCCATACATCTGTATGCACAAGCTCTAATTTTTCATTCTTCTTTTCTTTTCCAACTCTAAGAAATCTGACTCTCTTATGTTTTCCATAAATGCAATTCTCACAGAAGTCCAAATCAACATTCTTCAAACCTGGCAACAAATTCCTTGATTGAAGAATCTTCATCCCCTTTTCACTCATGTGTCCGAGCCTATGATGCCATAATGCTGCATCTGCTCCTTTGGAAGTTAAAGCATTAACAGAGTTAGAAATACCATTGCATAAATACAATGTACCAACCTTTTCGCCTTTTGCTATTACCAGGACTCCTTTGTGACCTTCCAAGCTTTATCTGTGAAAGTTGTCACACAACCTTCACCGCCTAACTGCCCTGTTGAAATCAAATTTTTCTTTAGATCTGGAACATGCCTTACCTCCTTTAATAGCCATTGGTTTCCATTCTGCTGTTTTACAAGAACCTTACCCATTCCAACGATTTTACAGGGTTTATCATCGCCCAGACGAACTTGTCCACAATCTCCTTGAACATAGTCATGAAAGTATTTCTTATCAGGTGTGGCATGGAATGAAGCCCCTGAATCTACCACCCAGGAATCAGTAATATTTTCGAAAGAAAGAATCAAAGCATCTTGTAACACCTCACCTGTCACATTTGCTTCATGATTGTTTTCTTGTTGTGCATCTCCTTCTTTTCCCTTCCGAACTCTACAGTCTTTCTTTAGGTGTCCTTTCTTTCCACATTTCCAGCACACTATCCCCGATCTGGACTTGGATCTGCCTTTCCTTGATTTACTACGATATCCTGAGCTCTTTCCTCTTTCCATTTTTCTTCCTCTAGACTCTGCACTCAAAGCATTTCCCGATGTCTCACCGGAGCTTTTCCGTCGCATTTCCTCGCTAAGGATAGCACCGACAACATCATCAAACTTTAAAGTACTAGATCCAGAAACGGAGTTACTAATGGCCATTACCAAACCATTCCAACTTTCTGGTAATGAGCACAAGAATAACAGAGTTCTAACTTCATCATCAAAGTTTACCCCTACAGAACTTAACTGACTTGTAATTGTATTGAAATCATTTAAATGGTTTGCAACAGATCCACCTTACGACATATTCATATTAAATAACCATTTCATAAGAAATACCTTGTTTGAGGCCGAGGGTTTTTCATATAGTTTCGACAACGTCTGCATCAAACCCTCTGTCGTGGTTTCCTTCGAAATGTTGAAGGTGACTGACGCAGCAAGGCACAACCGTATTGTTCCGAGTGCCTTTCTATCGAGAAGGTTCCATTCTTCGTCTTTCATACCCGTCAGCATCTTTGTTTTTCCACCCAATGGTAGGTATAGATCTTTCTGATACAGATAATCTTCCATCTACATCTTCCACAGCGAGAAGTTTTGGCCGTTAAGTTTCTCGACCCTAAACTTACCATCTTCCACCATTGCTCCCACTCGAACTAGGAACTCTTCTTTCCTGCGAGTTTATCAGCCAAATAGACCTTCGGCTCTCATACCAGTTGTTAGAAAATTATATATTACGGAGCAATGGAACACATAAAATATTGTAGAAATATAAACACAGAAAACGCACAAAACAAGAGAGACACAGATATACGTGGTTCACCCAGTTTGGGCTACGTCGACCCCGAACAGACAGTCCTTCCTTTCTATTATCCAGCAAAATGAAGAGACACAACCTACAGCAAATCCGTTGTAATATCCTCTGTTTTCTCTCACAGTCTCACCTCTCTGTTTCTCGCTCACAGAATACACATCTATATCTCAGCCTCAAATACAATACCCTCATACAAATAGAGGGGTTGCCTTCTAGGGAAAAAAACCCTAAACTAAACATAAGTTCTACCGTCAGATCATCTGCCTAATGAACGGCCCAGATTGACTAGAAATTACTATACTTTTACAAGGCAATTTTACATTTATTTTTGGCTTCGGGGGCACTGCCCCCGAGCCCCTGCCGGGGGACTGCTGGCCCCTGGACCCCCCAGCCGGGGGGGATGGGACCCCCCGCACCCCCCCGCGTGGAGGGGTCTACAAAACTTCCTGGGGTATACATCTGGCTGAAACAAAGACCTCTGAACAATCATGCTCCACACACAAGACAACTGGTTGTCAGAGAGGATTGCGCAATTCCTGGAGGGAACGCTGGTTGCCCTCTAGGAATGTGAAATTTTAAAGGGGAAGCTACTCAATTTGTAGTTGGACCAAGTCCGGGTAGGAATCCTATGAGGGGAATGGATCGACTTTGATCAACAGGCTGCCTTTATGCGAGGAAAACACTAAAGCCTGAGTACTTGACGAAGAAAGAAAAAGTGTTGTGTAAGGTTGGTAGGGAGGCTCCAAAACAGGCTAAGGAAAAGTTTTGGAGGGTGGTTGTAGCCGCTACAACACTTTCTTGAGGGACATTTGTTTGTATTACTGTATTCGTAAAAATACCCAGTTGTTTTCATCAAAAATTCTTTCACTCGGATGTTGATCTGCATGTTGTTTCATTCGATTCTACGCCAAAGTGAGGTTATCCTTTAAGAGATGGAGAATGTTAGGTCCCTATAATACTAGTGATTCATCCATTACTATTATCATGGTACCCTTATTGTTATTATTGTTCCCCTATTGTCCCCATATTGCTATTATTGTGCCCCATAGAAGCCCACTATTGTTTTTTTTGTGCCCTTATATTATTATTGTTAGGTCGGCATTGGCTATATTGTGACCCCTTAGACTTCTATATATAGAAATCAGGTTTTTTCATTTGTATCATCCAAGAATTGTTCATTTATGTAATTTAAAGGAGGTTTCCCCCTCAAAGAAGCTGATTTCTAAGTCGTTGATCTATCTTTTCTATCTTTTTGTGAGCTAGTTCCATAACATTTGGTATCAGTGCTTCGATTCTAGGGTTTCACTGCTCCGAATAGGTCATCATGGAATTTTCTCTATAACTATTGTTATGCGATGTTTCAGAAGCTAAAAGAAAAACCCATTTGAGCTGAAATTGCTCGAAACCTCGGGTTCGAATTTCAAATCTTATATCGCTATATTTTCAGAGATATGATCCAAGGAAGTTAGGGTTTTTGCAGGATCCAGAATTATACCTCAAACAGGCGACCTAGGGAAAATGATCATAACCTCGTTTTTGAGCATCAGATTGAAATTTCATAAGACGTTATAGAACGAGGACGGCCTGTATTTTTCTGTGTATTGGTTTCAGGTCCTAAGGTTGAAACAGTGACATGTGACACTTCGTACAAGATCGCTCTACTGAACCAATCTATGATCAGGTCATCGTGGGAGATTTGGCATAACCTTTCATTGGAGAATCCAATATTGATTAGACTTTTGAGGTTAGAAAGAGGACTCAGAGGACCACTGCAGGAAGAAATATCAGACCTTGGAGATCCGAAATTACAGAGATAAATCAGATTCAATATCGAGCTCCAACAAAGTGAAAAAATATGTGTAGTTTTTTTAAATTTTTGCATAAGTTTGGTTTGAAAAAATAGTTTGAAGGAATTAAAAGGGCACAGTGAAGCATTATTATCATTAATTGATGCCCCAAAGAAAGAAAATGGAAACACCTAGTAAGAAACCTGAAAGCTCTAGCATGGCTCATGAAGAAGAGGAAGAAATGCAACATGATATATCAAAATTACGAGACCAAGTGCAACAAAATTCACTCTCACAAAAAGTAACAGAAGCTAAGATGGATGGTTTAAAGAAAGATGCAGAAGCTAAGATGTATAGCATGGAAGCTAAGATGGATGGTTCAAAGAAAGGTGTAGAAGCTAAGATGAATGATGTGGAATCTAAGATGAATGACGTGGAAGCTAAGCTAGATGGCGTGGAAGCTAAGATGGATGGTGTGGAAGCTAAGATGGATGGTTTGAAGACAGATTTGACAAAGTTTCTACAAGAAATGCTTACTAATGGTGAAAGGGTAGTAAATGAAACTCATGATGAGAACAAAATAAATATTAATCATGATTTCATAGACTCTAACGTTGGATCGAAGAACCACCATGTTCCAAAGATCGATATGAGGAAGTTTGATGGCAAGGATCCCGTAACATGGATCCTATAGATGGAGCAATAATTCGATCTCCATAATGTGAAAAACACACAAAAGGTACGCATTGAAACTTTATATTTGGAACCAAATCAGGTTGTATGGTATCAATGGCTTTGCTCTCGTAAACGAATTGTCACTTGGGCAATTTTTACGAATGAAATGATAGCACATTATAAGGATACAAAAAGCAACACTTTTTTTAGCCAATTGATAAATCTCAAACAAAAGGATTCAATGATGGATCACATTGAGGACTTCCAAAAATTGAATATAAGGGTAAAAGATATTCCAGAGGAGCATAGGATTGATGTGTTCATAGGGACTTTAAAGGATAACATCCAACATGAGGTTCACCTTTGGGAACCTGATTCACTGGAGAAGGCATTCAGGTTGGAAAGAAAAATGGAAAGCAAAATTGTGGCAACAAGGAAGCCTACCACTCACAATCGTAAAGATGGAAGTGTTGTTTCCCCTAGCCTTCCACAACCTACAAGGTTGACACCACAACAATTGGAAGAAAAAAGAGTAGAAGGGCTTTGTTATAGTTGTGATAGCAAATACACTAAAGGTCATAAGTGTGCTGAGAAGAAATTATTTTACATAGATTGTGAAGAGAAGGAAGAAAAGGAACAAGAAATTTCAAAAGAAGAGGATATACACTAGGTAAAAACCCTAGAGAGAGAAGAAATGAATTTGAACAAATCTTGTAATGCATTAGTTGGAATTACCACTCCTCAAACTATCGAGATAGAAGGGCATATCAAGAAGAAAAAGGTAATAGTGTTGATTGATTCAAGCAGTACCCATAATTTTATTCATTGTAAGATAGCCAAGGAATTGATTTGCTTCCTATATCCAACACTAGAGTGTCAAGTGATGGTTGCAAGTGGAGGAACCATAAATTTCTCTAGGAAGTGCCATAATATCAAGCTATCCATGGGAGAATATGTATTGAATAGCTCAATTCTTTCCATTCCAATGGGTGGTGTTGATGTTGTACTAGGAGTCCAATGGCTACAATCCTTGGGTATAATAGCTTTTAATTTTCAAGAACTTTTCATGAAAGTTTCTTCAGAAGAAAAGGAAGTTGAATTAAGGGGTATCGTAGGGAAACCAGGAAAGATAAACAGCTCTAACGAAATGACAAAGCTTCTAAAGAAAGAACAACGAGGTATAATTGCACAATTATGTTCACTAGAGGTTCCCACATCGAAATCATCTATTTCTCCAGATCTCCAAAAAGTCTTGGACAACCATTCCAAGGTATTTGAGACTCCCAAATGCCTCCCACCTATTCATGATCATGATCATGCTATTCATTTGATTCCAGGAAGTTTTCCTCCAAACATCAGGCTTACAGATATCCCTATGCCCAAAAGAGTGAAATTGAACGTATGGTTGCAGAAATGATAGAGGATGGTATAATTCAACCTAGTCAAAGTTCTTTCTCTTCTCTAGTAATATTGGTTCACAAGAATGATGGATCATGGCGCATGTGTCTAGATTATAGGGAGCTCAACAAGCTCACTATTAAAGGTAAATTTCCCATTCCTGTCAATGATGAATTATTGGATGAATTGCATGGATCAATTTACTTCACCAAAGTGGATCTTTGTTTAGCATATCATCAAATCAGAATGAAGACTGAAGACATTCTGAAAACAACATTTAGAACTCATGAGGGTCATTATGAATTTTGGGTCATGCCTTTTGGCCTTACCAATGCACATTCTACATTTGAAGGTTTGATGAATTCCATTTTCAAACCCTTCCTTAGAAAATTTTTGTTATTATTTTTTGATGATATACTAATCTACATCAAGTCTTGGAAGGATCATGCTCAAGATGTTGACAGAATGCTCAAACTATTGGAGGAGAAACAATTATATGCAAAAATCTCCAAACGTTTCTTTGGCATACAAGAGGTGGAATATCTGGGTCATATTGTATCTCATGAAGGTGTTAAGGTGGACCCTAGAAAAATTAAAACCATTAAGGAATGGAAAATCCCCACATCCATAAAGCATCTGCGAGGATTTTTCGGGTTGATAGGATATTATCGCAAGTTTGTTAAGAATTATGGGAGAATAGCGGCCCCTCTAACAAAATTATTGAAGAAATATGCATTTTCATGGACTCCAGAAGTAACGAAGGCCTTTGAACATCTTAAAGAGGCAATGTGCCAAGCACTGGTCTTAGCTACACCGTACTTCACCAAAACCTATGTTGTGGAATGTGATGCCTTAGGAAATGGAATTGGTGCTGGTTTAGTGCAAGACGAAAGACCCATTGCTTTCAAAAGTCATACAATCAAGTGAAAGTATTTACCCAAATCTATTTATGAGAAGGAAACGTTGGCAATACTATATGCACTTAAGAAATGGTGACCCTACCTAATGGGAAGACACTTCAAGGTTAAAACCGATCATGATAGTCTTAAATACTTTTTAGAACAAAGATTATATTTAGAAGAGCAGCAAAAATGGGTCACAAAGATGTTGGGTTATGACTTTGAAACAATATACAAAAATGGAAGCAAAACGTTGTGGCAGATGCACTCTCAAGAAAGGATGAGGATGTGGAAGCATTTCTTTCCACCATTTCTATTATCCAACCAGATTGGATAAATAAAACAAGGGATGAATAGAAGAATGATGAAGAAATATGGGCACTCATTCAAAAGTTACAACAAGATCCCAGTACATCTTATACATTTAGCTGGGAAAATGATTTATTATGGTACAAAGATCGACTATACCTATGTAACAATTCCCAAATCAAACAAAAGATTCTTAGGGAATTGCACACCTCTCCCTTAGGAGGGCACTCATGATTTCTAAAAACTTACCACATGGTTAAGAAGGAATTTTTTTGGAATGGCCTTAAATCAGATATTCAAAAGTTTATGGTAGAATGTTTGGTTTCCCAAAAAGATAAAGTTGAAACAATTAAGACCCCAGGTCTATTACAACCTTTATCCAATCCAAGCCAATGTTGGGAGGAGGTTTCAGTGGATTTTATGACAGGTTTACCCAAGTCTGAAGGAAAGAGTGTTATCATGGTGGTATTTGACAGACTTACCAAGTATGCACACTTTTGTGCATTATCTCATCCACTTAAAGCAATTATTGTTTCTACTCCATTTATGGAAACAATTCAAAAGCTACATGGAAACCCAAAGATTATTGTAAGCAACAAAGATCCCATTTTCACTGGAAATTTTTGGACATAATTATTTTCTTGTCTTGGTAATTAGTTAGTTCATAGCTCATCTTATCATCCTCAATCTAATGGGAAAACTGAGATAGTAAACAAATGTTTGGAAGGATATCTTCGTTGCTTTGTATCTAATAAACATACACAATGGGTCAAATGGTTGCCTCTGGCTTAATGGTGTTATAACACTTCCTTCCATACGACAACAAAAATGACCCCATTTGTGGCACTTTATGGATATCATCCACCATCCATCACATCATATTTAAGAGAAAATTCTAAGGTTCAAGCAGTAGAAGATCACATCGAGCATCAACAACAAGTTATCCAACTCTTAAAGGATAACCTCACCTTGGCGCAGAATAGAATGAAACAACAAGCAAATCAACATCACAACGAAATAAGTTTTGATGTAGGTGATTGGGTATTCCTACGACTACAACCATATAAACAAATGTCCCTCAAGAAATCTAAGAAGGGTAATAAATTATCACCAAAGTATTATGGTCCGTGTAAGGTTTTGCAAAATATAGGTACTATGGCATACAAATTAGAGCTTCCTGCAGCTTCCTGAGTGCACCCAATTTCCATGTTTCATGCTTAAAGAAGGTTATAGGTGAAAAACTCCCAATTCAAACAATATTGCCAAAACTTGATGAGGAAGGAAAAATCATATTGGAACCTGAAGTAGTCACAAAAACAAGAATTTGACATCTACGAAATCAATCAATTTCAGAGTATCTCATCAAGTGGAAGAACTTACCCACTGAATATTCCACATGGGAGGATGAGAATTTTATACAGAAGCATCAAGAACTACTCAAGTGTTGAGGACAATAATTTTTTCAAGGAGAGGGGCATGTTAGGTCCCTATTATTACACAGTAATTTGTCACCGTCCCTATTACCCCTTCTCCCGCACATTGGACTTATTTCGGGACTTGTGAGAAGTGACATAACCTGAAAACACTTGCATTGTATCCCCTTGAGTATGTACTTCATATGCCCTGAAGACACCTTCTGCAAAATACCCATAAAAGTAGCCCTTTTTCCATTGGCGCGGTTCCACTATGTATCACTCGTGCCAATGGGGGAAATCCTCCAAACAGGGCGTGCCAGCTGGCGCTCTGTCTCAGAGTCGCACTCGTGCCAGCCCAGTTGGGTAAAGTTTTTAACAAACAAACTTACGAAGGTTCTTCCTAACCTATTCATGAACTGATTCCATCTTGAGTTAGTTCAGTTGGGCTTCGAATCTCCATAGAAGGGAAGTAGTTCTCCACCTCTCATGGAAGCTTCTTAGTGATAAAGCCAATCCCATGAATCTTGTGGATGACCCTAACTCCTTCTCCTCTATCTATAAAAGCTTGTCCTTTTGCCTTTGACAAGTTAGTCTCCAAGTTCCAAATTCTAAGTCTCAAAGTCTGAGAATTGCCAAGTTCATGCTACAAGGAGCCTTATTCATTCCCATGAGGCTAAATCTTAAGTGAGGAGATTCTTATCCAAGTGACCAAGGAGAGAGAGGCTTGTTCCCCAGTCCCAACAAGCTTTGCAAGGCATGTGTTGCTGATCACCCAGCCAAAGGAGGATTTGACGTCAGAACTATGGTTGTATTCTTCTTTGTTTATCAATAATAGACGACTATCATTATGGTTCCACTCTTATTGTCTTTGTAATGATGATTGAGTTATATCCTTTCTGACTGATATATAGTTGCATCTATTGGATTTTATGCTTGTATTTGTGTCGTTCTTTGCATGTGTAGGTGTCCGTTCACAAGAATCGTGGGGATTGTGACCGGCCGGAGCAAAGGAACGGGAGCGACGACTCTTCTACAAGTACTAGCGTTGGAATCCAGGTAAGCCCTCATCATCAGTCTTTGATTTGCTATTAGGAACCTGCGTGTTAGCATTGTTTGATTGTTGCTAGACCCCATTTGGGCTAGTAGGGATCGCCTATACCCGCAAAGGGGATTTACCTCCACAACACGCGGTCTCCACCAACATCGAAGGAAAGTTAGCACACATGCAAGCAGTATATGAACCTGGACAAGCAACCAAAATGGATACTAATGCATCGGTGGCGTAGAATAGGTACAGCAGATGGCGGAAGACTTTGTTGCGAGTGTAAGTGAAGTGCAGAAGTTGCTGAATGACCTCTGCGCAAATATTACTGCACCAGCTGAGTGACTCAGGACGAGTCACGATGATTGTGTTAGGGGCCTGTTGGGTAGCGGAGGCCCCACGTAACTGTTTTGGGGCTCAAGGTCCACAACTTTGGGCAATAGTATGGTAAAGGCTCCGCGAGGTGCGTGGAGCACGAATTGTAATGAGTCAAGTCAAAGGGTTGTCCGCCTGAAAATAATGTAAGAAAATAGAAAGTGAGTCGGCCTGCCCATGGTCCGGGGACCATGGGAATGTATAAATAGAGCAAGGCTTTAAGGTTAGAAGTCAGTTTTTGGTTTTGATCTTGAATGTTATGGGTGCATGAAGGCAATATTCTCTCTGCATCTGTAAGTCTGAGTCGAGGGTGTTAGTAGATAGATATTGGCTCTGCAGTTGTGTTCACAAAGGCCAGGTAGAGTCTGCAGCTGGGTGTGCGGACCCCTGTAGTTGAGTGCACAGAGAGGATCTGGTTGTATTGACAGAAGATAAATAAAGATAAGAATTTCTGAATCAGTTGTGTGTTTTATTGCGAATATATCTATTTTCTTATGTTCTGAATTTATGCTTATTCATGATTGCACGCAGTGGTTATTATTGTTAAATGCTTGTTTAAAGACTATAAGAAAGAAATCAAATCTATAACAAACTCATTAATAATAAAATACAGCGGGTGGATCTATGCAGAAGCCTGACAACAGTGCGGATTGGTGTGAGGCCGCAGATTGGCTTACGACCCCTCCAGACCACATCAAGGCATCCCCAAGGTATGGAAACCTAGTTCCAGTACCCTCCCCTACTACCTTGAGTGAGACTTCAGTCCGCGCTCCGCAGGCTGTTGCCAAAAGGGCCGGTAGTGCGGGATTTGTTTGGCTAAACCACTTTTGAACCTGGGTCAGGCCCCACTAAGCCAACATTATAACAAAATATTAAAACATTCCACACTAACAACAATCATTTGTAATTAAAACAAAAAAATAAAATAACATTGTGAAAACCATTATCGTATAAAACAAAACATTAAACATTGTATATAATTTAACAAAAGACTAAACATTTAACATTGTAATATTAAAAAGCTTTTGTATTATTATAACATCTTATTTAAATCGGCCTGGAGTATACTGCTTCTGCTTGGCTAAGATCGGACGTAAGGAAACAGGTTAACGGCCCAAGACATCTGGAAGGAGTGAAAGCCTGCTCCCTTACGGACCACCAATTACAGGTGGCGTGGTTTTCCTTGATAACAGTGATGAGTCAAACCAACATTTAGCAGCCAGAGATGGCTGTCCTCACTGTTGATTTGACACCTGAGTTTGATAGGTTTTGCCACCTTCGGAAAAAAAAAAACATCTTATTTAAAGATCCCAAATACATATCCATTTCAAACGTCCCATCATCGAGCACATTACCAAAGAAAAACAAAAAACGTTTTTGTTTACATAATCAATGCATGATTTAAGGTTTGACTTTCACATCAACAAACCTCACTACATAGTTAAGCGCCGAATTTGCAAAATGTTGTGCCAGATCAATATTCACACACTTATGGATTTGGTTACCCTCTATCGCACGAAAAACATGCCAGCTTCAATTCTCATTTAATTTCATATCCCTGCAAAATCGACCATCAATGTAATGGATAGCAAGCTTATCACAATTATGTTAAATGCGATTTTTTTTAATTTTTTTTCCGCTCGTTTGCAGGTACAAGGATCCCAGTCAAACGCTAAGATAATCAATATCTAGACCTTTACTCTTTGAGGGGAGGTTAAATCTAATGCATGTATTCCATCTGCGTGACAGATTTAGAGCTATTTGATTATTTCACCATGTGGCTTGGCCATTAATGCGAAGATCCCAGCACTCTTGACAATGTAACCAAGAAATTCGACACAATCAAGGCCAAAAATTCACCTCAAAAAACTTCTATCTGCAAATCAATACAATCAAATCAGTGTTAGATGTACTCAATAATGGAGTTGAAATTAAATTTAATGCATGGAAATGAAATAAAATCTCAATCCCAATTATCTTTGCTCACATTTGCACTGAAATCATCAAAATCAACGTTGCCCAATAACGGAAAATTTTAGATCAAAAGCACCACTTTCCAGAAAAAGGAAACAAAACATGCATTTTGGATTTTATTCTGATTTAAATACATTTTATAACAATTTGTTTTGATTGTCGGTAGTTGTGGATCATTTTGTGTTAGTCAAAAGCAACCATGAAGGAATTAATTCAATCGTAAATATCAAGATTTGCCGTATCCGAAAATGGAAAAGATTCCAAGCTTCCCACTCGGAAATTAGCTAAAGCATTGAAACATTTCGAGTTTCAAGACTGGAATGAGGCATATGTAATTTCAAAACAAGTTTTTATAATGGGAGGCCCAAGAATTTTTTAGAAGAATTTTCACGAAAGACTACAAATATGTAATAATTGTGCAAGGAATTTGGAGGAGATGTCGCTCTACCTCTAAGAAAGTGAATGTAGGAAGAATTTAGAAAAGGGGAGAAGAACCTCGAGTACATAACAATCTATTTAAAGAAAACATTAATCTAGGGAGAAAGGGGGATCCATACACAGGAGTATATATGCTACAGGGAGATCCAGCACAGAGGATTCTCTACTATGATTCAATTTGTGCTTATGCACTTCTTTTTTGCACAGAGAGAGGGATTGTAGAGATGGAAGAGGGTTTTTGGCTTTGTTTAATTGCTTAGCACTATTGCAGGTAGTAAAACCATAGGTCTCAAATTTTCAAGGACTGCGTATTTTGTAAAAATCTTTGTCATTGTTTAAATGAATTTCCATTCTTGTGTACTATTACTGGAATGCTAAATTCTTTTATTTTTGTCAAAGTTTTGTAATTGATTTTGATCTTTATTCTACATAGTATTTCTTGTTGATACCTAACACTATTGTTGGTTCAATTTTGATATGTTATTGAAGCTTTGTAGAAGCTATCTCCAAGAGGTAGAATGAGATCGAATTTATAATGAATTAATTGAAGTATATCTAAGATAAATGATAGCTATTTATCATTTAATCGCAAATGTATTTTGTTTTTTATTCCATTAATTAATATTAACTATTTCTTTTAGTTAATCGAGATCACATGGTGAATTCGCTCATAAACTAGTCCTTCCCCTTGTTTTATTTCATTTTCTCTTGGATTAGGAGAGGGCTATTCTATTCCAGTTCGAGATAGGATTTTCGTTTTAAATTAGTTTTACAATTGCAAATTAATTTTGCATAAAGTCCTCTCTCTTTAGAGGCAAACATCCTAGTCCTCAGCGGCAGGATTGAGCCCTATTGATATCAATCAACCTTCTTGATTGACTTGAATCTTTATTCAAAACACTAAAAAATCAATCATAAGGATTAATGTAATATATTGTATATTAATTTATTTTTAATCAATAACACTTAACATTAGAAATTATTTTTCTTTTCTTTTTAGAGTTAACTTTAGCATACTAATTATTAATTAGTTTTTTAACGCTCACTTTCAATAAATAATAATAACCTAAGGGAATTAGAATAATTTTAATTTTAATTAGATAGTGTATTTAATTAAATCTTATTTTAATTAAATGTTTCCTTAGAATAATAATAACATTATTTAGTTTAATTAACATTCATTTTATAGTTTATCGTAGATATATTATAATTTAATAATAAACTAGATTAAATATTTAGTATTATTGTTAGAACTATATTAGTAATATTTAGGAATATATTATAGTATAAGTGATTTTATTATAGAATAGTATTAGTATAGTATAAGGTATATTTCTTTATATAGTATAATTAGTTAATTAGTATAATATCATAGGATATATTAGTTTAGATTTGGCATATGAGATAAATATGGAATACTTTAGTACCTAACATGACTTTAATGATAGTGTAGTATTAACATAGCATTACTTTAGGATTAATAAATAGTATTAAACTAACAAGTTTCATAGTGATAACATTATCATAGTATCATATAGGATTAACAATTAATATTAACTTAATACCATAAAGTTAGTTAGGTTAGAATAAGTTAGGCTAATTGTAAGTCATAATTTAGTCGTGGCTTGGCTGAGCCCCAGATCAGCTTAAGGATCATTTTCTTTCCTAATCAGTGAGAGGGCTGATATGATGTCTCTTCTCAATTGATGGATGAAAGTCATATTTTAAGTCATTGGAGATTGAGAGAAGGTAACTGGACCTAGTTAAACCAGTCGGAGCCACTAATCCAAATGGATAAGGGACGACATTCAAGTCCCTGACTGGGTGGTTTTCCCCCATGTTGTTGCAGCGATTTTCGAGGCCTCAACATTTTGGCACTAGAAGGAGGGCCTCTGAAAAGTGTATTTGTTGAGTCTTGAATAATAAAGTCTATTTTTTCTAGATGACTCATACTAAACATTTTGTTTGGAGTTGTATCCCTCAACCCTTGAAATATAACATTCCGATCGAAATCACAAAACGCTTGACGAAGGTAAACTTTGACGGTGAAGGTAATACCTCTGCATTTGAACATATTCTTCAATTTTATTTAGATTTTGCCAATTCAGATATTGATCTTGATGAACTTGTCTTATGTAGGATTTTTATCGTGACTCTTACAGGCATTGCCAAACATTGGTGTGAATCGCTTCCAGTTGCCTCGATCCATAGTTGGGATGAGTACGCATCAATATTCCTTCATACATTTGCAAATTGTAATCATGATTAGGTATGCGAAGAAATTGAAAATTTGAGAAAGTTAGAAAATGAAGACTTAGTTGATTTCATTCTCAGATTCAAATTGGTATGTTTAAAATTCGATTATGAAGATCAACCTACAAATGATGAATTTATAGAATGGTTAGAAGAAGACCTTTCTCTTCCTTCCCCTTGTGAGGAAAAGTTATTGGTAATTGAAGATATGTCCATTTTAAATAGCATGTCTGAATTAAATCAAATTAACAATGCACAATCTATAAACGATAAATCTCAGCAATGCATAGATCTGCATCTTACTGTTAATTTTAATCTTCCTCTTGATAATAGTGCTGACAATTCAAATGAATCCACAATTACTATTAATCGAGCAAATCAACAAGTGGAAATTATTAATGAAAATGATGTGCATTGTACAAATGATACTTTTGATTTATCTCATGCTATTGACCAAACTCAATTACAATTTCATTCTCAGAAAAATGAAAATGTTTTACAAAAGCATGAATCTTGAAGTTGTTTGGATGAGTATGAAACATGTTCAGAATGAGAATATTTCAAGTTCATCTCCTCAAACAATTATTGCTACCTTTACCCAAATTTATTTTGCAAATACATTTCTTTTATTATATCCTTATTGATTCCTTTTGACACATACGATTTTAAAGAGGACAAAGGAATTAATTTAGATCTCATTAGTAATGAATTGTCACACAAATTTAATCACAGTAATGAATTATCAATAGACTACAATTTTCATGATTCTGAGAATTCTCTTAAGTTTGAATTTAATCATTTTTATGGATCTAAATGTTTTCCAAAGGAGAATTTCAGTCAAGTTATTTATGATAGTTATGCAGAAGATAAAATAATTAAATCAATTTTTCATATCCCTCATAACTCATGTGTGTTTCAAGATGAATATTTTCATTTTACTAATGTTACCAACAAAGAATTTCATTTGAAACTACATGAAATTGTAATGACCTTTCTCTTCCCATTTTCGACTCTAAACACCCTATCTTTGATCTTGATTTTCAACCTTTATCATTTCCACAAGTTGATGTTTACACTATTAATTATTATATCATTCAAATCAAAACTCGTGGGAAGGAAATTTTTGTGAATTAGTCTCAATTGTCCTTTAACCATAGGGAAAATACTAATGGCCAGCATTTTGAAGAAACAAACATTAAATACTTATCGAGTGTATCATTAAAAGTGCATAGAGTTCATAATTCAATTAATCAACACTTATTTTTTCAAACACTTGATATTATAAATTCATCATTCTGCCAATCACCTCACTCATCTAATGATCCCCTAAAGAATTCATTTCAAGGTCATTTGATGACTCAGTTCATAATTTCACTTATGTACATAAAATTAACGTTTGTTAATCCATTCTTCCATTTAATCTCCTTCACTCTCTAATGAATATTCATCCATACTTTTACGATCCATTAGAGATTTGGTTGGAAGACATTTTTCAAGAAAGGGTGATTGCAAATAAAATTATTTTTGTAAATACATTAACAATATATGCACATAAGTCTTCTTTTAATATTGCGATATTTGTTGAATTTTTTTTACTAATGTACATGATGTGTATTTCTACAGGTAGTAAGGAACTTGCTTGGTTACATTGGAAGTTTGATCTTACGTAGCCATAATCCTTTTTTCGATTAGATTAGGAATAGTTTAAATTTCTTTTTATTTTATAGCTTGAATAAAAGATGATTTGTAATAGGTACATGGAAGAAAATGAACATCTATGAGGTTTATATTAGTTCAGCTTTTGTGAATAAGGCAGTTGTGATGAAAACAAAATGCTTAAAGGAGAAGTATTTAAAGACTTGTTCAGGGAGTTTTTCTTAATCTAATATTTCCCTTATCATTATGATATGTTTTTAAAGTAATTCATGATTAAGGAAAATTATCCCTGTTAAAACTCACGAAAGAAATTGTTAATAACAATTCGTCATTAGTTAATTTTTAATAAACTCAGGAACACGATAACTCTTTAAACAAGACAATAATTCAACTTGAAGAATATTTATAAACACAATTTTAATGATTTTATGTCAAGTCATCATCATCTTGTTTGAGTCGTTTTTATTCCATGCTTTTGATTTTATCAACTTGTTTTTTTTTATTCTCATTTGGTTTGTTTTCTTTTTCACCCCTTTTCATGGAGTTGATTTCACGATATATCATTTTGATCCCTTTGAAAATCCTCGTGCATATTCTTTTAGTAATATTATCAACTTTCAGTTAGAGGACTTTTCAATCCAACTCTGGTTTCATACATGGGAAATCTCTTAACTCTTTCTATTTCAATGAGTTTCATTTATCATTAAATGCATATCCTTATGGAACCATAAGACTATCTTACTTCAAATATTTTTCATGGAGGAACACACATCCTTACTAAGTGGTTGAATTTACTTTTTCAAGGAAAGAATTGATTTGAGTTTAACACAATGAATCCCTCCCACCCCTCCACATAAAAGCCTCTAATTGATAGTTCTAGGGAAAGAATTTGGAGTAAACATTATGAAAGTATTATGTCCATTAAACATAAATCTCTATTACCATCCCACCTCTTTCACTCAAATACATCATAAAAATAAAAGCTTGAAAATGCGCTTATCAAAAGAGTGATTAAAGAGGAAGCATGAGAAATACAAGTAAACCCGTCGGGGCTATGGACGCTCGCTGACAGTGAGACTAGGCTTGTATGGCATAAAAGACAACTTTGCTAGGGTACTGTTCAGGCTCACTAGCAGCGAAGCGATGTTAGAGACAATCATAAAATGGATATATGCTTTATCAAAAACTCCTATCTCTACCTTCTTCTATTTTTATATGAGGTAATTTTAAAACAAATTTTCCCAAATTTGGATTCATGACTTTTACTCAATCTGTTTTTGAGTACTTATCTTTACAAACTCATATCACTTAATTTATTTATGTGGGACCTATGGAAATTTTTTATTGTTAGACAGTTTCATGAACTCCATTATTTTTAACCTCTGGGTAAATTAAACTTCATTATCTTCAATCAGAGATAATTGGTTCTTCTCCCATGTGTCGCCATTGTTGTGGTAAAACACAACCCCCCCATTTTTCACTTATAAATCTCACATGGGGACCCTTCTAACTAATCATTTGGTAATATTATTATTGGATTTTGAGAATGTGGGTGGCCTAAATGAGTTTGACGTATCCTTATCTATCTATTTAAATATGTTTGATCTCATTTGGATTAGATGTTTGTGAATATTGCTTGGATGTGTTTTAGCCACTTGACTTTGTGGCTTTTGCATGGGTCGATCATGTCTTCGTTGTTGCAATAGGCTCCTTGTGTGATTGGTGATTAGATTTTATGATCATGACAACATTCTATTACTAGTCACAAGAAGGCGATGTGGCACCTTTAGTTGCCACATCACCTTACATTTCATGTTGGTTTCTTGTCTCCTCCACTTAGCGTGACACCTACATTGAAAAAGAATAGTGGATCATTAATAATGTAAATACGGAGTAATTATAATTGTTTAATGTACATTGTAATTTTGTTTGTAATATTATAACATTCACATGTATATAAAAATTAAAATCATATAAAAATATTATAAATAGTTAGAATTTGAATGTAAAATATTCTAAATATTATAACAAAATATTAAAACATTCCACATTAACAACAATCATTTGTAATTAAAACAAAAAAATAAAATAACATTGTGAAAACCATTATAGTATAAAACAAAACATTAAACATTGTATATAATTTAACAAAAGACTAAACATTTAACATTGTAATATTAAAAAGCTTTTGTATTATTATAACATGTTATTTAAAGATCCCAAATACATGTCCAATTCAAACATCTCATGACTGAGCACATTACTAAAGAAAAACAAAAAACACTTTTGTTTACATAATCAATGTGTGATTTAAGGTTTGATTTTCACATCAACAAACCTCACTACATAGTTAAGCGCCGAATTTGCATAATGTCGTGCCAGATCAACATTTACACACTTATGGATTTGGTTACCCTCTATCGCAGGGAAAAACATGCCAGCTTCAATTCTCATTTAATTTCATATCCCTGCAAAATCGACCATCAACGTAATGGATAACAAGCTTATCACAATTATGTTAAATGTGATTTTTGTTTGATTTTCCGCTCATTCGCAGGTACAAGGATCCCAGTCAACACGCTCAGATAATCAATATCTAGACCTTTACTCTTTGAGGGGAGGTTAAATCTAATGCATGTATTCCATCTGCATGACAGATTTAGAGCTATTTGATTATTTCACCATCTGGCTTGGCCATTAATGCGAATATCCCAACACTCTTGACAATGTAACCAAGAAATTCGACACAATCAAGGCCAGAAATTCACCCCAAAAAACTTCTATCTATGAATTAATACAATCAAATCATTGTTAGATGGTACTCAATAATGGAGTTGAAATTAAATTTAACGCATGGGAAATGAAATAAAATCTCAATCCCATTTATCTTTGCTCACATTTGCGCTGAAATCATCAAAATCAACGCTGCCCAATAACGGAAAATTTTACATCAGAAGCACTGCTTTCCAGAAAAACAAAACATGCATTTTGGATTTTATTTTGATTTCAATACATTTTATAACAATTTTTTTTGATTGCAGGTTGTTGTGGAGCATTTTGTGTTAGTCAAAAGCGACCATGAAGGAATTAATTCAATCGTAAATATCAAGATTTGTCATATTCGAGAATGGAAAAGATTCCAAGCTTCCCACTCGGCAATTGGCTAAAGCATTGAAACATTCTGAGTTTCAAGACTGGAATGAGGCATATGTAATTTCAAAACAAGTTTTTATTATGGGAGGCCCAAGAATTTTTTAGAAGAATTTTCGCAAAAGACCAAAAATATGTAACAATTGTGCAAGGAATTTGGAGGAGATGTCGCTCTACCTCTAAGAAAGTGAATGTAGGAAGAATTTGGAAAAGGGGAGAAGAACCTCGAGTACATAACAATCTATTTAAACAGAACATTAATACAAGGAGAAAGGGGGATCCATACACAGGAGTATCTATGCTACAGGGAGATCCAGCACAGGGGATTTTCTACTATGATTCAATTTGTGCTTATGCACTTCTGTTTTGCATAGAGAGAGGGATTGTAGAGATGGAAAGAAAGTTTTTGTCTCTGTTTAATTGCTTAGCACTATTGCAGGTAGTAAAATCATAGGTCTCAAATTTTCAAGGACTGCGTATTTTGTAAAAAGCTTTGTCATTGTTTAAATGAATTTCCATTCTTGTGTACTATTACTGGCATGCTGAATTCTTTTATTTTTGTCAAAGTTTTGTAATTGATTTCAATCTTTATTCTAAATAGTATTTCTTGTTGATATATAACACTATTGTTGGTTCAATTTTGATATGTTATTGAAGCTTTACAGGAGCTATCTCCAAGAGGCAGAATGAGATTGAATTTATAATGAATTCATTGAAGTATATCTGAGATAAATGACAACTATTTATCATTTAATTGCAAATGTATTTTGTTTTTTTATTCCATTAATTAATATGAACTATTTCTTTTAGTTAATGGAAATCACATGGTGAATTCGCTCATAAACCAGTCCTTCCCCCTGTTTTATTTCATTTTCACTCGGATTAGGAGAGGGCTATCCCATTCCAGTTCGAGATAGGATTTTCATTTTAAATTAGTTTTTCATAAAATCCTCTTTCTTTAGAGGCAAACATCCTAGTCCTCAGTGGCAGGATTGAGCCCTTATATCAATCAACCTTCTTGATTGATTTGAATCTTTATTCAAAACACTAAAAAATCAATCATAAGGATTCATGTAATATATTGTATATTAATTTATTTTTAATCAATAACACTTAACATTAGAAATTATTTTTCTTTTCTTTTTAGATCTAACTTTAGCATACTAATTATTAATTAGTTTTTTAATGTTCACTTTCAATAAATAATAATAACCTAAGGGAAATAGAATAATTTTAATTTTAATTAGATAGTGTATTTAAGTAGATCTTATTTTAATTAAGATAAAGGGGAGCTGGAGCGATGGAGGCGTTTAGGGTTTCAGAAGACATTCTCAGCGCCGCCGCGGACCCAAAAGATCAGATCTGCCCCGGATCGGCTAGAGGTCTGGCCGATGGATACTCTGAGCTCGGAGCCCCCTTTGGGTCCTGGATCGAATCTGCGGATGGAAAGGATTTTCACGCATCGAACCATAGCAAACTGCGCTTTCCCTTCAGGGTGCAGATAGACTACTCCACGGCGGCATCAGGAACTTTTTGTCCGATGTTTTATACCCCAAGACAAATGGTCTTCATCCTGTCACGTCTAGATACGCCATCGTACGAGAATTTTTGGCACAGGAATGGAAGATCTGCTTGCAACTATGAAGGGAAGAGGCATCTGCTAGCTCTCATGGCCCATTTAGACACCCTGTGGTTTCGATCTGCCGATCGAGGAAGATTCTTAAAAGGTAAAGCTGTAGATCAAGTTGGGGGCGGGAGCAGGGCCCTGGCTCCATGGCATTTTGAGATTTCTATGCCCTCTGCAGCGGAGATCTGGGTTTATACCACTTGGACGCAGCTGTTCATACTCTGGTATGGAAAATTCATTTGTGACTATGGAGAAAGGAGGAGCAGGCCAGCTCCTAAGCCTCGTCTTGGTACGTCGCGATCTCGATCTGCAGATCTAGGGCGGATTTTAAAATGGCAAAGCCGTAGATTAAGTATGGGGAGGAGTAGGGACATGTCTTCGCGGTGTTCTGAGACCCCTATGATCTCTACAGCGCAGATACGGGCCTTTATCACCTCAACGCATCTTTTCAACAGAGGTTCTGAAGACTATGTCAGGAAAATGAGCGGAAGCCCTAATAGTAGTCCCGATTTGGGAAGCGGCATACTAGATCAGGCCAGACTTTGCAGAACTTGGGTGGATCTACTAGTTTCTGCCAGATCCAGGCAAAAACAAAATGGGTTTTCGCCAGATTCAGAAAACAATTCCGAAAACCGGGTTTTGATCAAGGCAGACACAGCGGATCTGAAGCAATTTTCATCAGATCAACAGAGGGAAGACATGTTTGTATGCAGATCTGGGAGCGGATGAGTATTCTGGAACTGAAAAAAGAGATCCAGGACAAACTCGGAATCCCAGCTGTATTACAAAACCTTTTATTTTCAGGGTTTTGCATGCAGGATCAATACACACTTCAGCACTACAGAGTTATGAAGGACTCAACAATCATACTTAATCACCGATTGCGAGGCGGATCTAAGGGATCTACCTCAAAACCTACAAGCTCATACCGCGATGCAGCCAAAGGGAAAGAGCCTCCAAAGGGGAAAGAAGCAACAACTGTAAATGCACCTCCAGGACAGTATATCGTGGACCAAATGCCAGAGAGCCCCTCTATCTCTTTGGATCTACCAGAGGTAAAGTACATTTTCTCTGATTTACAGAAAAATGCTGTTATATGTAGATTTAACGGTTTTGGCCTAGAACCGATGCATTGCACCAATGGATTCACACTGTCTGGACAAAAAATTTCCAAATTCACCTATGCTCAAAGGGTTTCTTCATAGTAACTTTCCTCGAAGCAGAAGAAAAGGAAAAAGTTCTCAATGAAGGGCCATGGTTTTGGGGCAATGCGGGGCTGTTTGTTACTCCATGGTTCCCGGAGTTCGATGCAAACATTATGGTGGTATCAAGGATGCCTGTATGGGTAAGTTTGCATAATCTTCCGATACATTTCTGGCACTCCAAGGCCTTACTAGTTATAGGGAATACCCTTGGAAGAACGTTAAAGATTGACACATAGAGACACATAAAAGGAATCTTTACTTTTGCTAGAATATGTGTCAAGGTAGATCTTAGCCAAGGTTTACCTGAAAGCATCATTCTGAACTTCAACAACTCACAGTGGAAACAACCGTTGGACTATGAGAATACAACCTTCAGATGCAGGGGATGTCAACAAACAGGTCATCTGTTCAATGCATGCAAAAGCCTCAACAAGAGCAAGCCACAACAAAGGAAGCCAAAAGGTTGGCAGAACATAGATGAGGTTGTAAAGAAGAGAGCCGCGGAAAGAAAAGCCTATTCGACACCAGAAGCTGAAGAATCAGAAACAGATGAGGATGACACC
Organism: Pinus tabuliformis; assembly: GCA_031772625.1. Taxonomy (NCBI): domain Eukaryota; kingdom Viridiplantae; phylum Streptophyta; class Pinopsida; order Pinales; family Pinaceae; genus Pinus; species Pinus tabuliformis. Next base: position 269,083,213 of record CM062812.1, read on the forward strand.
ACTATAGCGGAAGCGGAAACAGGGAATCAGAAGGAAAACATATCAGAAACCAAGGCTCCACAACAGGTAGAGATTCACCAAAGTCAGGCAGAGACGAATAGCATGGATCAAAGCATGGGAGGCAACAAATGGCAACACCACTCAGATACTTCAGATTCAGACAAAGAAACGGGCACACTGATTGCAGGAACACAGCTAGTCATTGCATCGACCGAGCCCACTCTGGGAGAGTGGCGTAAGGTCGAAAAGAAAAAGGGGCGAAAAACCTGATGCCGGATTTTCAGTTTTTTCCCCTTTTCCTTGCTCTTTCCTCTTCTCTTTTCTTCTTCTTTGTGCACGTTAGTCTTCTAACGTTGTGTAACCAAGGAGCCCAAGTGGCAGATTGTGAAGTGCTCCATTGCAGCTACTAGTGTAACTTTTCATTAATTTCTTTAATAAAAGGTTACCGTTTTTTTCAAAAAAAAAAAAAAAAAAAGATCTTATTTTAATTAAATGTTTCCTTAGAATAATAATAACATTATTTCGTTTAATTAACATTCATTTTATAGTTTATCATAGATATATTATAATATTATAATAAACTAGATTAAATATTTAGTAATATTGTTAGAACTATATTAGTAATATTTAGGAATATATTATAGTATAAGTGATTTTATTATAGAATAGTATTAGTATAGTATAAGGTATATTTCTTTATATAGTATAATTAGTTAATTAGTATAATATCATAGGATATATTAGTTTAGATTTGGCATATGAGATAAATATGGAATACTTTAGTACCTAACATGACTTTAATGATAGTGTAGTATTAACATAGCATTACTTTAGGATTAATAAATAGTATTAAACTAACAAGTTTCATAGTGATAACCTTATCATAGAATCATATAGGATTAACAATTAATATTAACTTAATACCATAAAGTTAGTTAGGTTAGAATACGTTAGGCTAATTGTAAGTCATAACTTAGTCATGGCTTGGCTGAGCCCCAGATCAGCTTAAGGATCATTTTCTTGTCTAATTAGCAAGAGGCCTGATCTGATGTCTCTTATCCATTGATGGATGAAAGTTATATTTTAAGGCATCAAAGATTGAGAGAAGGTAACTGGACCTAGTTAAACTAGTCAGAGCCACTAATCGAAATGGATAAGGGACGGTATTCAAGTCCCTAACCGAGTGGCTTTCCCCCATGTTGTTGCAGCAATTTTCGAGGCCTCAACAGAGTCTTAATCTATCCTCTCTATCCCTTTAACTGTTTGATTCCCTAACTAGGCAAGTGTGGGCTTGGAGGATTCTTCTTTTGACAGCAGAGTAACTGCATTTTGTTAGTTTGATGCACTGTCTGGGAGCTCTCTCATGCCAAAGATGCCCCACAATCACTTTTGTTGTTTTGGATGAGCTGCGTTGTCTGTTCCATGATCGTTTGTTGGTTTGGATGAGCTGCGTTGTCTGCTTCATGATCGCTTCTCGACTTCTGTCTCTTGGCAATTATTTCTTGGCCTCTGTTATGTGATAGAATGGGTCTTCAGGCCTATGTTATCTTTTAAATGTGAACAATGACTATTTTCTATTTTAAACAGAAAACGTTGCAACTGTGAGAAATCCCGCCAGGCTCTCAACATTTTAGACTTCAAAAGTCCTCAGATATGGCCTATTCATCTATTGAGTCTACCCTTAGGGTCGCTATCGCATGTTGCTGACGTTATGTTCCCTGTGTATTTCCTTTGTATTCTAGAAATACAAAAATAGTGAAAATCACATGAAAATGGCTCCCTCCAGACTTAAAATATCATATATTTCGCTTCCCGAACCCTTTCAGGTCTGGGTCTTGTCACATATCGTAAGTCCAAAGTTCCCTTTGTATTTTGTTATATAACGAAAATACACAAATTACATTAAAAATGGCCTTTCTTGCGAACCTGAAATATTGCAATATCATGTGTATAACTGTCGGGTTCGGTTAATCGCATCGAACATATGAATGTGTACAGGCCCCACCCCTTGGTGCTACTCCACTACAATGTAGTGATGCAATCTGATCGCAATCGCATATTGCTCGTGCTTAGGGCCATTGCTAGCATACTCCTTGTATTCCCCCGATAGCGATCTTGCAATGTGATGTTAGCCGTCGATCTGCGTCACTTGATCAACTGTCCACGTTGCATCACTAATCACCGTCGAAAGTTCCCTACAGTCAGTGCTTACTCCACCTGCCTGCCTCCGCCGATTGTAACTCGCCGATCCGATCATCGGAGATCACTGATCGGGGGTGCCTTGCACCCAACCTTAAGTCCTCCTCTATGTAGCACCGATTGCGATTTTCCACTTAGATCTGGGTCGTTGATCGGCCAGATATAACAGATGTTGTGTGTTGCTATGTTCAAGCCTGTGATACATGGTTTTTCACTATTTTTTAGTGTTTTAGCCTCCCGATAGTGTTTTTTCGCCCTTCCAAGGGCTCTTTGCATGCGATTGTTTTTCTCTTTGAACGATCCTTAAGTAATTTTTGAAGACTTCATGGAGTGTTTTGGATGCATTTTGGGCCACATGCCAATAAGGCTAACACTGGCTCCTTCTGGGGATGAAATCCTCCCTGTGAGGTTTCAAGAATCTCAGACCGATGCCTTTCCTATAACAACAAAATCAAATCTTCCTCCTAGTATTTCATTGGGCATGGAGTCTATTTTGCAATGAAAATAAAAACTGAAAAAAACATATTTACAATACCAAGGCATGAAATAAAGTTTCAAGAACCGCCCATTTACTGGGCTACCAAAAACATCTCCTCCTTCCAGACTGTGCAGAATAAAGGTATTTTTCTGCTGAATTTGATCGATGACAAACGGACCTGTCCATAAGGAGTCAAACTTACCATGATTACCTTTCTTTTCCTTAAATGCATCCCATTTAAGAACCCAGTCACCAACTTGGAAATTATCCACTTTTGCCTTCCTGTCAAAGGTTTCTTTGATTTTTTTATGATGAGCTTTTGACTTCTCAACCAGCTGCTCTCTAATCTGCTATAGTTCAACTAGGTTATTCATTCTTCTTACCATGTCATTCTCTTCATCTTGTTCTTCTTGCAAGAATTTAGCCATAGGGAGAATCAGTTGGATAGGGAAAATAGCATCAGTGCCATAAACCATCTTAAACAGACAATTTCCTATGGACTTTTTTATGGTAACTGTTATCACTTAGAATTAAAATTTTATGTATATACTCCTTTGTCCTAGTTCAATGTCAAAGGTCCGTGTCATATGGTTTTCATTTTATGTTTCATACTTAGGATTTGGAGTTTTAAAGGTGTTTGTTTTAAATTATACTCTAATCCTATTGGTTCTCCTCCACCATCATTGTGTTATAAGCCATGTCTTGTCTTATCCTATTCACCGAGTCTTTTCGTGATTTCGCAGCGTAACCTCCTATTGGCCAATTTCGCAGCGTAATCATTGTTCAGTCATTTCGCAGCGCGTTATCATTAAGCCGTTTCGCAGCGCATTATTAGAATTTTAAACTAACCGCGCTGCGAAATCGCGGATTCGTGCTTTTCGCAGCGAATATTTCCCAAAGTGTCAAGTCTGTTAATGAGTCACCAATTCTGTCCTCTCATGTCAGTTTTTGTGTACCTCCCGTAGCATGTCTAAGCGCTCATTAGTTATCACTCCACCAATAGATGTGATGAAATGTATGGAAATATCATTCCGATGGATTGTACCGTGCATGGATCTTGATGATGATCGTGAGTGTTACATAAGTGACAAGCTTATCGGATGATGTATTTGAGTTTTCAAGCGAGGACTGTTTTCAAGCGAGCCTGATTACAAGCGAGCCCGAGTTAAAAAGAACTGAACCGCCATTTCAACTGAAGTTGTTGGTCATTGTGAGTGTAAAGATTTCAAGAAGCAAATGAAGAGGAAGGAACATAGATCTGGAAAATGCCAGAGGACCGAACCTGAAGGTTTAGACGTAGCATTGAGGGATGAAGGCGTGAAGAAAGCATTCAAAGATGCCGGCTGCTGGAACTTCTGTAAAAAACTGCAAGGTGGACATGCGCAGGTAACCAAAGAGTTTGCTTTGAATTTCACCGGTTTAAATTCAAAAATAGCTATGTTGGAAGTTCAAGTGTCTCCGGAGGCAATAGCTGCTGTAACCGAGATCCCGAGAGGGCAGCAAGAATGGTTTAAGAACTTTAAATTTGATATGAGTCCATGTAAAGAGTTCTTAAAAGAGGCATATGTGAATGAAGACCTAACAAAAGCTGTGCCCAGAAACTATGTTAAGGAGCATTATGCCATTCTTCTCACCTGCATTCAGAAATACTTAACATGTGAAGGAAGATACAATAAGGTCTACTCTTATCATTTCAAGTTGCTTTTACATTTCACTGGGAAGGCTTCCATAGATATTCCTTTTTACTTATTTCGCAGTCTAAGTAAAATGTGTGACAAGGTGCAGTTGAGAAAAGAAGATTGCGAAACTTCTTTATTTCAACATGGTTTGATTAAATTGTTAGTTTTAGATGGCCTTTAGAAGATAGGCAGGGACTGGAATTCGTTCATCTTCATGGCTGGTTTTCAAAGCAAAATTGGCCTTACTCCACAACCAGTCAGAGAGCAACCAGTCAAAGAACTCACAATAGCTGAACTTCAAAAGGAGGCCAGGGCTAAAAAGCAAACCAAGTCACAGCTTAAAATACCAGTGAAGCCACTGGTCATCAAAGAACAACCTCAGCAAGCAACAAAAGAAAAGACTCAGGATAAGAAGAATGTAGCTGAAACAAGTAGAGCTGAAGCAGTTTCCAGAGTGAGGACAAGAAGCCAAATAAGTAAAGAAAAGGGTAAGGCCATAGCTATTGAAGAAAGCCCAGCATCTAAGGCAAGCCTGAATGATTTATTAGAGGCCATTGAGTTTGAGCAAATTGAACCAATGCACATTGATTTGACACAGTCGTCACCAGAAAGTACCAAGAGGTCAAAGGCATCAAAAAGACTGAAGTTTGATGAACCAGGTGAGGAATTCATATTCAAACCTAGAAGACCTATTACAAGGAGGCAAGTAAAGGAAACTCAGCTCAGGACAGAGGAAGCCGAGAAATTGCCTAGAACAGAGGAGGCAGAGAAAATTAAGCAAAAAGACACCAACAGAACAGTCATTATATCTCAAGGGAGTAATATTATATCTATAAAGAATCAGCTAGAAGTAACTAAACATGAGATTGCTAAGGTAAGGAATGACACTAGGGAGTCTGCTGTCAGGTATGCAAATTATCGAAAAGCTGTTTTGAAAGGAAGTGAAAACCTAATAAACCAGGTGGATTCAGTAGCTGATGTTTACACATGGATAGTACCTGCCATTAAAGAGGCCAAACTCCTCAGAAAGATAAACATGCATCTAAGAGCTGAAAATAAAGCTATGAGAAAGAAAGTGGAAGACTTGAAGGCACAGCTAGGCCAGTTAGCTGCTGAATGAAATTGCTGTTCAAAGAAAGGTTTTGTTCCAAATTTTGTTAAATTTTGCTTGGTTTATTTGTTTTGAAGACATGTAGATCCCTGCTATGTATATCCAAGGTCAAAAGGAGTTTTTGCAATCAGATGCCTGGGCAGTAAATATCTCAGGGAAAAGACAAGCTGTTTAAAAAATTCAGCAGTTTCGTAGCGCGCTACGAAACTGCTGTAGGTGTTGTTTTTTAACGCAGACAAACAGTTTGATAAGATGATCGGAAATTTTCAAAGGAAACACCTAAGGGACATATAAGAGACCAAATGAATCTATCATAGCCATTCAAATGATGACAGGTGTACCTTTAAAAAAGTGAAATGTTTTGACTCAAGTTTAAAAGTTTTGTTATAAAGTCACTTTATACCGGTCATTAGGGTTTGGAAGGAGTTGCATACGATGAGTTTTGGCTTGCACACCTGTCCATCAATGAAGCCTTCAACACATCAGGAACATGGTGGTGCTCTATATTTTTGGGTTATTAAAGAGCTAAAGACATGCTGCTGCATATTCGAATAAGTGGTGGAAGACTGGAACCGGAAAACAGGGGATTTTTCCTAACATCACTGAACCATCAAAGCATTCAACATCCAAAGCTAGCATGGAACATTGAATACTCATCTCAGCCATCTCAGCCAAACTAAAAGGAGACAGGTGTCAAAGAACAAGAAGGAATCATTCTACGAGGAAGATAGAGTTAGAGTTATAGTTAAATTAGGACTCTTTAAACTCCAGTTTAGCACTTATTGTATTTAATGAGTCAGTTCAATAGCAAATAGGTGTCATTAGTGGCAGTCATCGGGCTCCCCTCATGCTGGAGGAGAAAGCTCGAAGTAGTTAGAATAATGTTTCTATATATAGCTGAAACATCTATGTAATGAGGGTTGGATATTTTATAAAACAGAGGACTGTTTTGGCTTGTGTAAGAAACAGAGTTCAGTAATACAAATGACTGTTTTTCTTCTCAGGATTCATAAAGCATTTCCATGTTCAAGATGTGTTATTTTACTTTGTCTTTCATGCCTTTTTTCAGTTGCTTAGATGAGTAATCACTCAGAATTCACTTATGCTGCTCTGACTTCCTGTACTCATCTATGAACTGTGGTTTTATAAGAGTTGTGTTTTGAACATTTAAATGTCACATTCCCTGAATTCTATGTGAAAGCAATATCATTATTTACTGAGGTTTAATTGACTCCATAAGCCCAATGGGAATTAGTTTAATGTTTGTCCAGCCAGCATACTTGTTCATGTTATTTCACAAGAGTTAGCCATCTTACTATTAGTCAAAATCAATAACCCTTTGAGAGAGCCCTCTCAGGCTAAGGAGGCTAAGCCTTAGTCAAAATATTGGTTTGAAACAGTTACTTAAAGTCAACCTGGGTTGCAGCCTTCCAGGGCTTGATTTTGAGATAACAGTAACTTTGTCAGCCCACAGTGCAAACTTCAACTTGGAAAACCAGCTCTTTTTGTTGTCCTCTAACAATTTTTTGATTACCCTTATCAGAATCTTGTTAGATGATTCTTCCAGGCCATTTCCTTGAGTATAATAGGAGGTAGAATGCACCAATTGAATGCCCATGGATTTAGTCATGTCCACCAATTCTTTTACCTTGAAAGCTGCTACATTATCAGTGACTAGTTTGGTTGGGCAACCAAATCTAGTGAAAATATTCTCATTTAAGAACTTTATGACAACTTGATGATTAGCATTCTTAGTGGGTATAGCCTCAATCCACTTGGTGAAATAATTAGTGGCTACTAAGATCCATTTGTGTTGGCCACTGGAATGTGGGTTGATCTCACCTATAAAGTCCAAGCCCCACTACTGGAAGGGACCATTAACATGTACTAGCTTCAAGGGCAGAGACTTTAGTTGCTGTCTTGCTGCAAACCTATGACACTTGTCACAAGATTTCACAAAAGAAAACACATTATAGAACAGAGTAGGCCAATAATACCCAGCCCTCAGGATTTTGTGGGCTATGGTTTTCCAATAATTATTCCCTCCACAAATGCTAGAATGGAACTGGTGTATGACTTCCACAGATTGTTCTCTATCTAGACATCTCAAGAGGATTCCTGATGGGTCTTTCCAATAAAGCATATTTTTATTAATGCAGAATTTGGCTGATCTGAGTTTAATGGCCCGGGCTTGACTTGAGCTAAGCCCTGGAGGGACTTCTAGCTTCTACAAAAAATGAACTATGCTGGAATACCATTCACAGATGGCTAGAATTTCAGCCAAAGATTGATTCTGCTTTTTCTCTTCTACTGCTTCCTCTGTCTGCTCATCATCTAAATTTAGACCCATGCAATTTATGTCTAACAAACTGCAATTTTCCTCAGCCATAAGTTTAACCGAGCCCTAGCCTTTGACAAGCTTAGTGGGCTTCACCTCTATGTTAAACTCTATGAATTTTGCAATCCATTTAGCTCTCTTTCCATCAATATCTAGCTAAGTTAAGACATCTTTTACTGAGGTTGAAGGTACATATGCAACCACTTTGGAATTCAGAATATAAATTCTGAATGCCTTTAAATATTTTATGAGAGCATAAGCTTGTTTTTCAATAAGGTCATACCTCAGTTCAGCATCCCTCAGAGTTTTTCTGAAAAAGGTCACGGGGTGTTCTATGCCTTCATCATTTTTCTACAATAGAACTGTTGCAAGTGTATCATAAGAGGCAAAAGAGAAGAGAAAAAACTCCTTAGTGTAATCTGGGCTGATTAGAGTGGGAGCTTCCATGATAGCTTGTTTGATGGCTTCAAAAGAGCTTCTTGCAGCATCTGTCCATTTTATTTCTGATCCTTTCTTCAGCATGGAAGTGATGTCTTTACTAGCTCTGCAAAGTTTGTAATGAACCTCCTTACAAATTTATTCTTACCCAGGAAGGATTGAATGTCCCTTTTTGACCTTGGGATGGACAATGTCTGAATTTCTTGAACTCTTGCTGGATCAATCTTCACACCTTCAGCAAAAACAATATGTCCCAAAAGTTTGCCTTCTTCTAGAGCAAACTATGACTTCTTTGGGTTCACCGAAATTCCAAATTGTCTGGACTTTAGGAATACCTTCTTAAAATGTTGCAAATGGTCCTTGTGACTGCTGGAGAAGACTATTATGTCATCAAGGTAAATAAGGACAAACATGTCCTTCTCTCCCACAAAGGCTATGTCCATGGCCCTCTGAAAAGTAGCCCCAACATTCATGAGTCCGAAAGGCATCTTAGAGTACATGAAAGTGACCCAAGGAGTAGTGAAGGTGGTCCTTTCCTAATCTTCTAGATGTACAACAATGTGATTGTAACCTGAAAATCCATCTAAGAAAGACATGACTCTAGCCCCTGAAACTCTTTGCAGTAAGTGTTCCATCTTAGGCAGGGGGTAGTTATCTTTTTTAGAGCACTTGTTCAGATTTTTGAAGTCAACACAAAGCTTGATTTCTCCATTTTTCTTTCTTACTACCACAAGGTTAGATATCCACTTTGAATACCTTAGGGGAACTATGATTTTGGCATCCAACAGCTTCTTGATTTCTTTCTCAATCAAAGGCAATAAGAGAGGGCTAATAAGTATTAATTTCTACTTAAAAGGGATGGTGTTCTTTTCCAGTGGAATCTTATGATGAATGATGTTTTTGTTATAGGTTTTAATATCACTGTATTCCCAGGAAAAAATATCAGTGAATTGCTTCATGAGGGTGCAATATTCAGAATTTTGGGGAGAAGACAAATGAGTGGATAGATTTATGTATTTTGGATGGGTTGGGCTCCCTATATTATGTTTACAAATAGCAGACTCATTTTATTTTTTGGCAGGCTTATAAGGCACATCATTATGATCGAACAGCTTCTCTAGAGGCACCAATCTCTTGGGTATATGGTTACTAGGTAGCTGGAAAATGCTTCCTCTGCCAATCTCGTCCTTTAGCTTGGACTGGCCGCATTCTTCCATGGTTTCATTTTCTTGGTCGATGTGTGTTTCAAAAAATTCCTCAACGACTTGTAGAAACCTATTAATTTCATCATCGTCTTCAAAAAAATTCTAGTATTTGACATTATCAAGCAGAGACGGTCTATATTTCACCTGAACTTCATACGTCAATTTAGGAGGCAAAGGGGGAATAAACGTGCTAGCAGACACAGCAAGGGAGTCGGCAAGCTAGTTCTTCATTCTCAAAATGTAAGAAATGCTGAAATTATTAAAAGAATCCTTGAACCTCCATACCTCATCTATGTATGCTTTCAACCTTGGATGCTTTTCTTGGAAAGTTTTATTGACCTGTTGAATGATGAGGTCTGCATATCCAAACACTTTCAGGCTTTTGATGCCCATTCTTTAGCAACGCTTAAGCCCAATATCAAGGCTTCATACTCTGCTATATTATTTGTGACCTGAAATGTTAATTTGAAAGATAAATGAATGTATTTCTGTGTGGGGGACACAAGGACTACACCTGCCCCTGCAGCTTCCTTAGAGCAAGCTCCATCAAAGAACATGTCCCAAATTTGTGGGCCTTCTTCCTCTATGATCTAGAAAATTGGTTTCTTAAGCTACGTAGAGGGCATCTAAGATTCTTCAATCTGGAGGATACAAGCTCCAAAATCAGTGTCGACAGCATAGATGGGATGATTAGTGGGATCCTTCTCATCACTGATGATATAAGCCAACTGAACCTCTCTGTACAATCTCCTATTTTCACCTCCAAAAACTGGGACAGTAGCATAGGACAGATCATTTTGCAATGTTCCACCTAATCTCTTGATCTAGCCTCTGGAAAGCAACATGCCAAACTTGGGGGGTACATTTGCTACCACAATATCCATCATCATGCTTTTCATGGGCAGCTGAGACAAAGTGATGGCTAGGTCCTTGATTAATCCTAGACATTTCACTTTTCTAGAGTCAAAAGAAAATAGGTCATGATAAGGCTTGGTAATGTCAAGACCCAACTCATCCATGACAACCTTGGGCATTAGATTATGGCTGGCTCCAGTGTCCATAAGGTAGTTGTAAAGTATTTTATCATGAATAGTCAGAGAGACATAGAACGATGGGGGGTTGTCTTCACAATTTTCAATCATTGGGCTGAGAATAACAGGTGGCTTGTCATCTTGCATATTTACATAGTCAGTGGAGGCTTGGATGGCTTTAGGCTCAAGGGCCTCGATGATGGATCTTTTGAAGGACTCATTCTTCACTAGTTCAATCAGAGGCATAAGTATTCTTAGCTTTTGAATTTCTGCTTGAAAACTGAAAGGAGTAGGAGACTTGTCAAGGCCTCTTACCTCGTGAGCTGGAGCTTTGAGGATGATAGGATCAACTGCTGGTCACTTCTGGATTTTAGCTTGCTATACTATAGGGATAGCAGCTATTTGAACAGGAGTTTCCTTGGCATTATTCATCTTCAACCTCAGATTATATCAATGTTGATCTTCAGTTTTCAAAACAGCTTCACCATCCCATTCTTGGTTAATCTGGTCATTGAATAATGACTTTTCATAGGTAGCTGAGGTCAAAAAGGAGGCATTGCCTTTGTCTTCCAGAAAATGGATCTCATCATCTTCTTCAAGCCGCTCCTCTTCCATAACTACATTCTGGAAAGAGGTCTTCACCCTTTGGTCTTCATTGGCATCTTTGCTTCTTTGCAAAATCTGCAACTACTCATTAGCTCTTCTATATGGAATTGGATTTGGATTTCTAGGAGAAAAGGTATTAGGAACTCTTCCTTTCCCAGGGTGCTGCTCAACCTTTAATTTGGAGATTTCAAAGGCTAGTGACTCTATCATTTTGTTCATTTTATCTATCTTGGGATCTGAAGATGATGAAGACTCACCCCTCTGTCTTCTTCTATCAACATTTCCCTTGAGCTTCTCTGCAGCCATGATGTTTGATTCCACTTCCAAGGCTGCATCTTGCATATCAACCAAAGTAGCACATTCTCCCTCAACAGTAGGTAGAAGTCAGAATTGAAAGCACTGGCATAGGTGAGTTTAGCAGAGGTAGTGGTGGGTTTTGCTTCAGTTGGTATCTTGCTATACATGCGGTTAAACCTCTTATTAAAATCAGATAGCAACTCACCATTTTCCCTTTTTAAGTTCCCAAAATCAGTGTGGTAGTAGAGGAGATCCTTCTTATCCCCCCAATGCTTTAGGAATGCATCATCTAAAGCCTCAATATCTGCTATAGATCTTGGGGTCAGTTCTTTGTACCATTTTCTAGCCTATCCATCTAGGCTTTGGATAAAGATTCTCATCCACACATCATATTCACTAATGTCCAGGTTATCAGCATAGCTATAGAATGACTCAATATTTCTTCAGCTATAACACCTTCAGTCCCAATGAACTTAGGCCTATATTTCTGATATTATCCAGCAGGCATGGCATTCAAAGGAGTGGGCAATACTAGAGGTCCATACCTAGCAGCTATGATTCTTTCCATTTTGGTAGGTGCTTGTGGACCTACCATAGCTGTGGTGGCTATAAGAGTACTGGCAGTATGAATGATAGAGGGTTGAGGAGTGACTAACAAGACTAAAGGAGTATGATGGATAGAAGGTGAGGTTTCCTTTGGGCTTACAACAAAAGGAGAACCTAAAGAATAAGGAGCTTTATGAATCTCTGAGAGTTTTTCTTCAATGCTAGTATTAGATGTTATACTCTCAACATGTATTTGTTCTATTGCAGGATTTTATTGAAGAGATATAGAATATTGCTTAGGTTTACCTGAACCTAATTCTCCTTTCTGCAATACCTTTCTTTCTTTGATGATTTTTTCAGGGTCAGGTACTAGGTCAGCTTGTGGCTGTTGAGGATTTCTCTGAGTATGCCTCACAAACTGAGCCAGAGCTATGAACTGGAGTCGCCAAGAGGTTCGGCCTTCGGTAGAGTTTCCAGATAGATGATTACAACCAAAAAAGTGCCCATACTTTGTCTAACATCAAAGTTGGATCAGTGTCGTTTCCCAGGGAAGCTAAGCTTCTGTTTCCTCTCCCCAGCAGTGGCACCAATTATGTTAACACTCCAGGAAACTCTCCTAGGTTGCAGCTCAGAGATGCTTGGTAACATATGATATTCAATATTTTTCTTTGAACTATTGGAATGGATGATGGTTTGGATCAAGTTAGATAACCATTTCAGCTCTATTCTCACTCAAGACATGCATGAACACCCTCAAAAATACAAGGCTTTAGACCATTAATTCTCAATAGTTTATAGATTCAATGGATAGATGGAGAATACTGACTATACCAGCAGATGCATACATAAACACATATGGATGGCCAGCTACAGGAAGTAAATGAAACTTGCAAATCTAATTTATCAATGCAGACATAAGATGACAGTTATCTGGCATTAGACACAACAGAAAACATCAATAAATTATTCAAGTGCAAGCATAGAACAGCATAGAAAATGGGAATTGAACATGTAACAACAAAAGAAGCTTATATTGTTGGAGTGAAGATGAGAAGCTATAGGAGTAGAGTATCCAAAGTCTCCAAATGTTGAACCCTTCATACCTTTAGCTTTCAGCCTTTTATAGGCCTTTTACAATGCTCCTGAGCTCTCAAAGGCTCAGAGTCTTAATCTATCCTCTCTATCCCTTTAACTGTTTGATGCCATGACTAGGCAAGTGTGGGCTCGAAGGATTCTTCTTCTGACGGCAGAGTAACTGCATTCTGTTAGTTTGCTGCACTGTCTGGGAGCTCTCTTGTGCCAGAGATGCCCCACAATCACTTCTGTTGTTTTGGATGAGCTTCATTGTCTGCTCCATGATCGTTTGTTGGTTTGGATGACCTACGTTGTCTGCTCCATGATCACTTCTCAGCCTCTATCTCTCGGTAGTTATTTCCCGGCCTATGTTATGTGATAGAATGGGCCTTCGGGCCTCTGTTATCTTTTAAATGTGAACAATGACTATTTTTTGTTTTAAATAGAAAACGCTACAACTGTGAGAAATCCCGCCAAGATCTCAACATTTCGGACTTCAAAAGTCCTCAGATATGGCCTATTCATCTATCAGGTCTGCCCTTAGGGTCACTATCGCATGTCGCTGACGGCATGTTCCCTGTGTATTTCCTTTGTATTCTAGAAATACAAAAATCGTGAAAATCACATGAAAATGGCTCCCTCCGGACTTCAAATATCATATATTTCCCTTCCTGAACCCTTTCGGGTCTGGGTCTTGTCGCATATCACAAGTCCAAGGTTCCCTTTGTATTTCGTTCTATAACGAAAATACACAAAATACATTAAAAATGGCCTTTCCTATGGACCTGAAATATTATGCAATATCATGTGTATAACCGTTGGGTCTGGTTAATCACATCGCACATATGAATGTGTATAGGCCCCACCACTTGGTGCTGCTCCGCTGCGATGTAGCGATGCAATCTGATCGTAACCACATATCGCTCATGCCCAGGGCCATTGCTAGCGTGCTCCTTATATTTCCCCAATAGCGATCTTGCAATGTGATGTGGGCCGTCGATCTGCGTCGCTTGATCGATAGTCCACGTTGCATCGTTGATCGCCGTCACAAGTCCCCTACGGTCCATGCTTATTCCGCTTGCCTACCTCTGCCAATTGCGACCGGCCGATCCGATCATCGGAGATCGTTGATCAGGGGTGTCTTGCGCCCAACCTTAACTCCTCCTATATGTAGCGCCGATTGCGATTTTCCACTTAGATCTAGGTCGTTGATTGGCCAGATCTAACGGCTGCTGTGCGTTGCTATGTTCAAGCCTGCGATACATGGTTTTTCACTGTTTTTTAGTGTTTTAGCCTCCCGATAGTAGTTTTTCGCCCTTCCAAGGGCTCTTGGCATGTGACTTTTTTGCTCTTTGAATGATCCTTAAGCAATTTTTGAAGACTTAGTGGAGTGTTTTGGGTGAATTTTGGGCCACATGTCGATAAGGCTAATAGGTCAAACCAATTTTGTTGTGATTCCTTCCGCGCCTGGATGTATACGTGGTGGAAGTCAGCTTTGAACTCTATGTACTCTGAAAGCTACTCAAACACGGTTGGTGACACCCATGGCTTCTACTTCATGGCCATGTGAATGCTCACCTACATCAGCACCCAGAAGACTTTGGTCTCTGTAACGAACGCAACATCCTTTGTTGCCCAAAATGAGGCAAACTGTGCAGCCTCCAGCAAATCTTTCTCCGCGAGAGGAAACTGACTGTCCTCTGGTAGATCCAAAGAGATAAGCACAATGGAGAGCAACAACCATGAATAGTGGAATGTTTTACTCTCGTCCTATGCCTCTCGACAGTTCACAAGGAACTCACTACAAAGGTAGCATGCCCATTTGAACTGTATGCCCTCCATGCATTGTGCAGCCAAAAGAAATCATTGGCACTGGAACCTTGTCCGTACGACATTTCCTCATGACTTTGCCTGCAAGGATCTGCGTGGAAATCTTCACCGATGGGTTGGTGATAGAGGTGATCGAGTACCCGCACGGCTTCTTCACGAGTTTGAACTTATCCTTCATCTTTTCAGCGAGGTCGCACTCGCTCGTCTTTCTGCCAAAATCCTTGGCCGGATTCAACCCTGAGTGTGGTAGCATCATGATCCGATGGATTAGCATATTAGTTATGGGGATCGGTTCACTCAGCCACAAGCATTCGTTATGCACTAGGGTCAGCAACTGTTTCATAACTATCAAGTTGATGTTAGAGAAGTGGTAGTGGGGTACCCACAACAGGTTCAGCAACCTTGACTGATTCACTCCACGAATCCACTCCACAGGCTCCATCGCGGTGACACCTGATTCTTTGTAAATGACCCTCTTCATATAGTTTTCTGTTGCCAAGTGGGAGAACCTCTCATGGTCTGCCAGATCCCAGTCTTCTAGCTTGAGATGAGGAATCTGTTTCAAGCGTGGACCTTCAAAAGTGAGGTTGTCCGGTAACAAGGGTGTATTGAGGAGGAATTGTCCTGCATCTAGGTCCTTAGGGACCTTCACTTTTCTCTTGCGCGAAGGGATATAATCTAGGAACTTGGATATAGGATCCACCCCCTCGGTGTTTGTGTCCTCCGCGCCCTCTTCCACCTCCAGATCCACCACTTTCCCCTTATCCTTAGTGCTTGTTTTTTCTTTCTTCTGGGCCGGTGTAGTAGCATGCTTCCTCAGTGACTCACGCATAGGCATGGGCTTCTTCTGCTTGTCCTTCTTAGGTTTGGACACTTCTCTCACTAGTGTAGGCTTCGGCCTAGGCAACCTCGGCGTCATAGGCATAGTAGTTGGAGCCTCCATCCTCATCACCTTTGGAGCAGCTCCCTCAGAGACAACAACTCCTCCCGTACTAGTAGTCTCTCCTAGTCTGGACATCGTGCTGAGAATAAACCGCTGGATATCCTTGGGTAACTTATCAAATATAGAAGTAGCGACTAAATCGGAAAAAATTGAGGATTCATAAATAGTTGACAGCTCAACACAGAAATTCTAAGGATGCAAAGTGTTTTTCGCTGGATAGTCACGCGTAATTTATAGGTGAATTCAAATTCAAATTCGACCGTTCCCCCCAAAATCCATCCATAAATGTTGAATTGGCAGCTGATTTCCAAATATTTCACTCTTAAATTTAGCCTTAAATGTCACCCCCCCACTCCTCTTAACTGTCTCCTAATAGTCAAATCATGAACAGTGACTATAACGGTTACTTTCTGGCTATATTGTGTGGTCTCTCCCCCTGTAGCATAGCTCCTGTCGTGCTTCTTCTAGTAATATGACATTATTCTATTTCACACAATCCCTCTTTCACATAGCTCTACATACCATTCAATGTACTTTATAGTCCCATGCCTCCTTACAGCTACCTAGAGCACTAAGACTATGTTACCATCATGTAGTCATTGGGCCAGATCCCCGGTCTATGGCTTCAATCGGCTTCCATTTACCCTTCCCAAAAATGGATCTCCATTCAACTTCGCAAGCTGAACTTCGCCACCATCTGTAATCTCCTTGATAACATATTGCCCCAGCCAGTGCATTTGAAATTTTCTTGGAAACTTATCAAACTTACTATCATATAATAAAACCAAATCATTTGCCTTAAAGGTGCGCAGTTTTATGTGTCAATCGTGCCAAGCTTTTTCACGTTCCTTCTGGACCTGCTGATGGAATCCAGCCAAAAATCTACCTTCCTCGAGCTCTGTTAGGTACGCGAGCCTTTCTTCTAAGGATCCACGGTCCACCATTCCTATGAAAGCCGCGATGTGTAGACTAGGCACAATATACTCCATAGGCATGACAACTTCCACGCCATAGATCAACCTAAAAGGTGTCTGACCAGTAAGATTTTTACAAGTAGTTCTGTAAGCCCATAACACTACTGGTATGCACATGTCCCAATCATTGCACTGCGCATTACAAACCTTCATTAATGCATTGTCCAATATCTTATTAGAAGTCTCAACCATTCCATTGGCCTGAGGATGATATGGCATACTCTTCCGATGGTAAACCTGGAACTCTTCTGTCAGTGCACTAATCGTTTCAATGAGAAAATGCATACCACAATCACTCATCCAAACCTTCGGGAAACCAAACCTAGTCAACACATATTCAAACAACATTGCTACTATTGCCCCTGTACAGTCCCTTGCAGGTTGTGCCTCCGCCTATCTTGTCAAATATTCGGTCATGGTAATGATATACTGCGCACCTATCTTCTTGCTTGGAGGCTGAATCGGTCCTAAAAAACCAATTGCCCATTTCTCAAATGGCTAAAATGACACCTACGGATTCAAATTAATCTCATCCCTCCACGATGGCCTGCTCGTTCTCTGACATGCATCACATGCCCTACAATAGGCTTTATAATCCTTATGCAGCGTCGGCCACCACAACCTAGCGCGCAAAATCTTTTGTGTTGTTTCTTTTCCTGCATAATGCCCTCCTGCAGCTCCTCCATGAGCTTCAGCGAGGATACCTTTTTGTTCAAAATCAGGCACATAATGTCAAAGTATCTCATCCAATCCTGTCTTATAAAAATGCCCTGCAATTATGGAGAAATCTGCCGCACGCACCACCAATTCTTTCTTCTACTGACTAGTGTATCCTTCTGGAGTTGTTCCTGTGGTTAAGAAATGGATAATATCCACGAAGTGATTATCCGCTATGCGCACCGCAAAGAGTTGTGCATCAAGCAATCCTTCCTCCACATTAGTTGGATCCTCTCCTATTTTAATGCGCGACAGATGATCCGGCCTTTCATCCAATTGCCCTGGCTTCACAATTACTTCAAAATCATATTCTTGAAACAACAACAACCATCTACATAGTCCCCCCCCAACACAGGCTTATTAACTAGATATTTTAATGTAGAATAGTCTGTGTACATCTTGAAATGTCCACCTAGCAGGTAATTTTTGAACTTCTGGAGCGCGTACACCTCAGCCAATCCTTCGCGCTATGTTGTCGAATAATTCTTTTCAGCCTTTGACAACTTCCTACTCGTAAACGCTATAGGATGATCCAGTTCTCCTTCGCTGGCCTATGTTAGCACTTCTCCTAGCACAATACACGAGGCATCCACATGCACATTAAATTCCTTCTTCCAATCCAGGAAAACTAGGAACAACGCAGTGACCATTTTTTCCTTCAGTACATCTAGGTTGCACTAACATTCTTCATTCCAACAAAATGTAGCATCCTTCTTCAGTAGCTTTTCCATAGGTGCGATAATCTGAGCATAACTTTTGATGAACTTCCGATAATACCCAATATGGCCCAGTGTTACGCGCAGCTGTTTAGCACTTCTTGGTGCCTCCAAATTAATTATTACAACAATATTTGTAGGTTCCAACATAAGTCCTTGCCTGCATACCACATGACCCAGCAAGATTTTGAAAGGGACGTGGAACAAACATTTCTCCAGGTTTAGTGCAATCTGATACCTTCATCATGTATCCAATATCAATCGCCAAACTGGCTACATGGCACTTTACTAGCCCAAACACTGTCCAATCATCAAAATATACCTCTAAAAACTTGTAATTGAATTCTTTAAATGCCGCGATGACTGCGCATGGGAAGATCACTGGCACATTCTTAAGTCCAAAAGGCATCACTATATACTGGAAACATCCCCACTCTATTGCGAAGGTGGTGTTACTCCTATCTTCTGGCGTGATATTTATCTGATGGTATCTAGAGAACCCATCAGTGAATGAATAGGCCTCCTACCCTCCAACATTATCCATTACCTCATCTGTGAAAGGAATTGGAAAAGGATCATGTACACAAGCATCGTTAAGCTTCCTCTGATCTACGTAAATCCTTATTTCATATTTCTGCTTCTTTTCTTGAACAACCATTGGACTCACCCAATCGGATTCCTCCACTGGTTGAATAATACCTATTGCAAGCATATTGTCCAACTCCAAGTAGAAATTTTCCTTGTATTTGGGATTAAGGCGATATGGCCTTTGCTTAAAGGGCTTTGTGTCCGGTTTCAAAGTTATTTTCATCACTCCCAAGTCTCCTATGGTACCTTTCAGGTTAGAAAATTTTGTAGGGAATAAATCCTAATATTCATAGAGCAACTCAGCGACTTTATCTACTATAACATCATCCTAGTAATCTCCAACCTTTGCAAACTTCAGCTCTACCTTTGTGCCAATGTTCACTTGTCTAGTCTTCAATGGTGCGGTTATGTCTAGATTCTCTATCTATGGTCTCTCAACTTCGCGATGGCCTTTGGCCTCTGGGATGTTGTTTGGAACGGGATCCCCCAAGGACATTTTTGGGGCTAAAAGCCCATGTTTTGGGTCAAATTTTGTAGTAAACTTGTAAAATCTCCGCTTTTTGTGGTCGTGGAATGCAAAGGTTTCATGAGTCACAAAGGGTTGTCTGCCCTTATTCTTGTAAAGTAAAGTCAGCTGTGAAAAATCTACCCATGGTCCGCGGACCATGGGATTGTATAAAAAGAGCTAAGTAAGTAAGCTCTAAGTAGTTCAATAGTCGTTAAGATAGTCATAGCGGGGAAGTAAGAAGTCGAAGTTTCAGGTTGTAGCGTAGGTAGAGGCTCTACAGCTGAGTGCGCAGAGGCCTAGGGTGGAAGTCTGGAACTGAGTGCGTGGACCCCTGCAACTGTGTGCGAAGGGTGGATAGAGTCTGTAATCATCTGAAAATATCAATAAAGAGAAGTATTCTACGCATTATGTATCTTTGTTTCATGTTACTGCATCTTGACATGTTATGTACGAATTTCATTTAGAATGCTTATATGATGCGCGAATGTATGTAATTACATTGGTTAAGTGAACACAAGTAAGAACATCTATTTACACGGTGCTAACTGTAATTGTTTAATAAGATAAGTAAGACACTTAAACTAGTTTTGGAATCTGCCCAGTACACTGCCCTAGCAGTGCAAAAGTAGCTGAACCATAGGTTAGGGATGCGTGAAGGTCAATCATACCTTTTCACGAAGGTATTGAAGGGCGGAAGAAAGGGCTAGTCTGGCAAGCCCTAGAACTAAAGTGACCTGTGCGAAATCAGGAATAGAAGGAATAAATCGACATCACGACCATCGCAGGGTGCGGAAACTTGGTTCCAGCATCCCCCCATACTGCTTCGGGTGAGACATCGGTCCACGCTCCGCAAGCTGATGCCAAAAGGACCAGTAGTGTATGGATTTGTTTGGCTAACTAACATTGAACCTGGGACAGGCCCCAACAAGCCAACAAATGGTTCGGTTGTTGGGACCAGAATCTGCATAAGAGATGTGTGTGTGTCGTATCACTGGAATCCAACTAAGAAAGAGATCATAGACTGGTTAGATAGGAAGATCCACGAATTTGCAGTGCAGGAGAACAAAAACCTGTGACTGACAAAGGAACAGTGGTTGGACAGGTACCTATATACAGAGATCCACGAGATATTTTTGTGTTCCTTTCCGGTTGAGCTATACGAGTGGATCGCGAAGCTAGTAGATAGCCAAGGAAGGTGCAGACTTGATGGTCCTATTGTTTTGACCCTGGAACTAGTACAGAAATTGGAAGCATCTGAGCATAAGATCGCCTGTGTTGTCGATCATTGGCTCGATCGCGTCATAGGAGGATTTGTGACTGAGTTCGCGGTCGATACCTCAGTCAGCTATAGCAAGTCGAAATGGTGCTTTTTCAAAGGACCGCAAGGTAAGTACTTGAAACCTTTGAATACCTAGATTAAAATGAAATTGTGCGAAAAGCAGGTTATGCAGCTACCTTGATGTTTGGAGCTACGCGAAGCGGGGAAAAAGGAAGAAAGGGTCTTGAATATATTCCATTGATTTCAACTCCACAAGGTGACGAAGAAGGAGTAGCATAGGCTTCTCTGCGAAGTTCTATTCAGTTAATAAGACAAGGATGCCCGCGACTGCCACTCCACCCACACCACCTCCAACTTCACCACCATCACCTGCGACTTCACCCGTACCACCTCCACCTCCACCGTAGTTTAGTATGGCAAATTCAGTGAAGATGCCTTTGTTCAAAGGCTTGGGAAATGAGGACCCGGACCATTTTTGGTTCATCGTGAAAGTTGTATGAGAAGCTTAGGGCGTTACATATGATCACATGAAGAAGGAAACACTAGTTAGTGCTATGTAGGATCATGTGCTAACCTAGTACATTAAGTCCTCTAATGATAACCCAAATGCTGGAGTGGCAGACATCTAAACCACGCTGAATAAAGAATTCAGTAGGCCTAAATCTGAGGCACAGTCGATTGTGGGGTTCAAGGAAATCGCGATGCAACTAGGTGAGACACCTTGGGAATTAGATTAGAGGTTGAAGTGTAAAATCTGCGAAGCTAACATGAACTTAACAAATAGACAACATCGCGAGTGGTTTGTGGCTTTTCTCCTGCCACACCTAAGGGTTGCGCTATCACAATGGAAGATAACAACTTAGGCAGAGGCCTTGGATATTTCCGTGAGACTGCATGAAACACCGATGTAAGATCAAAATTTGGGGGTTCAACAGATCCATGCGCAGTTGAAAAATCTTTTCCTTGAGATGCAAAGTTTGAAGCATGACAGAATAGTTCGACCAGAGGTGCGTGAAGAGGTATGGTGCCTAAAATGCAAGGGTCAGGGGCATGACAAAGACCATTGCCCAGTCTTTGTGAACTACATTGCAGGAGGTGGACTGATGCCTTTGAGGCTAGAAGCTCAAGCAAGATCGAGCGTGAGGCTTGCATTATGGTGTGATATATGTCAAGTAGCAAGAAAACATGCAACGGATAACTATCATTTGCTGCAAAAGTTTGTACAGACACCGCAGCAACTGTTCTGCAACTTCTGTAGGTCAATAGGGCATGATGAGTGCAACTGTAGAAGTTATGAATTGATGATGGATAGAACACTCACCTATAGGGTTCAGGTAGAAATGCATCCCCCTTACCGGAACGCAGGGATGGCGCGAACAGGCTTTTAGGGGTGCGAACGAGGCCAAGGCGGAGGAGGACCTGGAAGAGGTTGGGGACAGCTGATATGTTACAATTGTGGAGGACCAAGACACTATGCCCATGATTGCACTAACCCAAAGCGTCCGTCATGCAAATATTACACTCTATTTGATCATGAAACGGAAGATTATCCTACGCTGATAGCAAGGATACATGATAAAGGGGCGCTACCACCTCAACCGACTCAGACCCTGCAAATTATGAGGTCCGAGCCACATGAAGAGGATATGAACATGAATATACTTCTCCAAAGTGGAATCTCAATAGGAGATGACAAGGGGAAACAACCCGAAGATAACACATGGGTTCACAAAGCTTCGGCGAAGGAGGTTGAATTCGATTTGGAGTGCACACGTGAGACATTCATGGAAGCGAAGAAGAGCTTTGCTGAGGCCTCCACCTCAGGGAGCAAGGATAAGCCTGATCGGGAGATGGACCCTTCTATGCTTACAACCTTCCTGGAGACCTAAATGAAATAAAAGTGCAATAGCAAGGCTATGAAGTGGATACAGGAGCTCATAAATAGATGCGCCAGAAACACTCTGGGTGAGCCACGCGTAGTATGAAAAATTGGTAAGCATAAAACAAGGACGGGACGGGAGATGAGACTGACCGCGTAGATAGGAGAGTATGAAATGGATCAGGTTATTTTGGACCTGGGGTCAGATGCGAACGTCCTACCGAAGTAAACATGTGAATGGATGGGAAGACCCGCACTGTAGTGGTCTCCGATTCAGCTAAGGATGGCAAATCAGCAGAAGATCATCCCCATGGGGTAGCTGCAAGGGGTAACTATAGATATTGAAGGTGCGAGCACGCTGGTTGACTTTGAAGTAATAGAAATTATGGATGATAGCAACCCCTATCATGTGCTCCTTGGAATTGATTGGGCTACTGATATGAACGGGGTAATCAACGTAAAGAAGCGAAAGATGATATTTGAGAAGAAATCGCTCCACATAATAGTACCCCTAGATCCTGCTAAAGGATCACGCTATACGGAACCAGTCCGCGATTATGAGAGTGATGACGATCTGGACTGTATCTATAAGATAATAGCACAAGACCAAGATTGGGTGAATCCAACATTGGATGGATGAATTACATGGTATTGCGACAGTTCTTGCACCTCGAACTTTGATGAAGAATTAGAGTGTTGGTAGAATCAGTTACATGAAGTAACTACACTGAGTTGTAACATGATGACCTGGTCGTTGTGCTGTGTGTCGTTAGAGGTAAGAAATATACCCACTTATGATGGCATAAATGATGTAGATATCTTTGTGGATGCATTTGAGTGGGAGGTTCTAGAAAGGTAGCGCTTCCAGGCATTGGACTGGACACTACGCACTACGCCCGCACGATGGTGGAGTACGCACAAGGGAAGCTTTGATGATTGGTGCTAAAGTAGGAGGATGATGAGAACATGCTTTGGGAAGCCGAAGGTACAAATGACAGACAAGTATGATGGGTGGGATGATTCGTGCGCACACGTAGCCAAATGGGCTCAGGCTTATGGAGAAAAGCCCCAACCTGAATGGGTGCACTTGTTCTTTCATACCCTGGATGTCATCCCGATGAACTGGTACGTAGAAACAGAGCTCTGCCATGGTACAGGTGAATGGAATATTCTTTGCGAAGGATTCATAATGACATTCAACTTTGAAGATGGGTTTGACTGTATTGATGAGGCGCTACAAGAGGTGAAAGCAGCAATATTTAGGATACCACAGGATCCTTTGGACCTGATTTAGCCTAATTGGGCTACTCAACTGAGTCACGTGCTGGAATGCTATAATGTAACCACTGAAGAAGAGGATGAGGATCCACGAAAGATTAACATCCATGAAATAGAAGGTCCCCACGAAGTTGACGGACAACAGATTGAGAATCCTGATATAACTGCACCGATGAAAATGAAATAGGTAAATATTGGTACGAAGGCAGAGCCCAAATTCACGAAGATTGGACTGGGATGACACGATGGTGGATAAGTCACTGAATTGCTCCGTGAATACCAGGATTTATTCCCTACCAAGTTTACGGATCTAAAAGGGGTAATCAGGGACCTAGGCGTTATGAAGATCACATTGTGATCTGGATTTAAACAAGAACGCAACAAATTATAGAGATAACCATAATCACAGAGATGTAGTGGAAATAATACTTCATTTCATTAATGTCAAATACTGAAATATGCTCACAAACAGAAATGGAAATAAACCAGCTAGGGTGATGGTAGCTTATCTCTGAGAAGAGATGTGGCAGCTACATGCCTCTGAACTATGTTACAATGAGGCTTGAAGGCCTACTTATTGTTGAGAAACAATGGAAAACCCTAAACATCCAAAAACCTAATCCTAGAAGATGAAACGCCAAATTGTGGGCCCCATTTGGGTAAATTGGTATATCAACTTCCCGGGGTCGTAACTTTGGCATCCGATCTCTGTTTGATGTGTACAATAGCTCGTTAGAAAGATCTATCTAAAGACTATAAATTTGGGAAGAGAAACATTGGTCTATGACCCATGTTTCTCTCAGTTTTCCCAAAAAACGTCGTTTAGGGCCTCAAAACGGCTCTAGAAGTTCAGGGCCCAAAAAAACTGCTAAAAATAATAAACTGTGCTACAATTAAGGAAACTGAAAAACTAAAAGAGATAGTTGTGGGGGTCCAAATGGGATAGGTGTGTGGCCACCAACATCCACCTAGATCATTCCTCCCCCCTTAGGAAGCAATGGTCCCCATTGCGTTGAGTTCCTCCATCTGCTGAACTTGGTCCCTGGTGAGCTATTTTGCAATCTCTGATGTGTCCAGCAATGGTGGGAAGCATGGTAGAGGGCGGTCCACATTGAACACTAGATGCAAGCTAAGGAATGGGGGAATGTTGTGCTCCAAAGCATTGTTTCCCATAGCCTTGGTACTGGTGTAAGGACCATGTCGGAGTGGCCTGAGCTTCTGATGGGCTCTTGTAAGACATTCTTTTTGCAGATGCAACCAGGCTTTGTCGCCCACCTGAAACTTGTGTGGTACCCCTATGGGTAAGGAGAAGTTGTTCCCGTGTTCTTTCATGACTGTATCCCTCTATTGTTGTTGCTGTGTGGAGGAACCCTTCGCGAGGGTCATGGATGTGGCGACAATCTTCCCCTTACTTAAGGAGCGAACCAAACAGAAAATGAATTTCCTAGTCTAGGAGATGAGCTTGTTGCCTTTCTTAGCAGTGATCAAAGAGGTGGCGGTAGGTGGGGCTACCTCCGGTATCCTGTATAATGAATTACACAAAGAAATAATGACAGCGTGAGGCCTTGACTCATACACAGCATGTCGCCTCCACAAGTATGGTTGGCCTAATAATACATCACAAACATCCAGAGGTGCAACATCACACAATACCTTGTCTATGAAGGGTTTGATGCTGTAGGGAAGGCGGCACTACTGGCGAACTCGGAGATCTCGTCCTTCGTGAAGCCACCCGATACTGTACAGTTGAGGGTGTGGTGTAGTGGGTAGGCCCAATCGCTTCACGACCTTTGCTGAAATGAGGTTCTTTTGGCTACCACTGTCAACAATGAATTGTAGCGGTGAACCCTTCACCCACATTTGTGAGTGGAAAAGATGCTCCACCTCCTCTGGATCTTCCGGCTCATTCTTCTGGATATTCGCGGTGGCAACAGTGGCGTTGGGCTCTGCATCAATGATATGCTTCCCTTTGCCATTCCCCTTGTCGAGTTCTGACTCAAGGTCATAACGTGCATCTGATTCTGAAGCCTTCAACTCAACCACCAGCGACTGCTTGGTACGACACTCACTTGTGTTGTGAATGGGGCTCTTATGGAATTCACACCACTTTCTTGTGTCCTTCTTCGAATTTTTGGTGTTTTTATTTTCTTGCAGCTTCGACGGGTTGCCTTGGGTTGCCTTGTCTTTGCTTTGTCCTTAGTTTTGCGATTTGGGGAATCCTTTCCCTTGCTTGAGATTCCCAAATCCAAAGTCTCGCTTCTTCTGTTTAAACTTTTGCTTGATCTTGACAGCATATTGGTACGCCTTGCCAAGCGAGGAGATGTCCAGGAACTCCATCTCTTCTTGGATGTACCTGTGTAGGTAGCCGTGGTATTTGAGTACCAAATGTAGCTCAGAATCCTTGATACCCAACTGTGTGCGAAGGGTATGAAAAATGTTTGTGAACTCCAACACATCTTGGTCCCTTCCCTGCTACAGCATGGTCCACTTTATGTATTTGTCCTCATAGCTTTTGGCAGGGTAATACTACTCCTTGATGGCATCCCGGAATGAATTCCAAGTGGGTGTAGCTGAAAACAATGAGCCCGTACTTTCATCCTTTGTTCACAGTAGGTTCCCCACTAGTCCTTAACGTGGGGGGTTGCTTTGAGAAGAGCGAAAATAATCTTTTCCCGACTGGAAAAATCATGAACAGAAAAATAACCCTCTAACAGATTTAACCATTTATCTATGGCATCTGTGTCTATCTAACCCTCGAATATGGGGATTTCAAAGTTAACTTGTACCTTAAAGGGTGTGGCATTTCCAGAGTAGCTGTTTGAAGCCAATACGTCGCCTCTGGGTAGCTGCTAAAGGATCTGGGCAAAGCTGTCCATCATCACGTTCCTTTGTCACTCGAGGGCTTCTTCGAGCAATATTTTGATAGGATCTCCTGCCCCCTCATCTTTCTTTTCATCTACCATGGGAAGCTGTCGAGATTTTCGAGGCTGGTCTTGCAAAGGTTTGACCAAGTCAAGCCCTAACTCCTTATATCCCGAACTCGTCGGGGACATGCAAAGAAAGACAGAGAAAGAGTAGACCGCTCTGATACCACTAATCCGGATTTAAAAAGGAATGCAACAAGTTACAGAGATAACCATAAACACAAAGATGCATTGGAAATAATACTTCATTTCATTAATGTCAAATACTGAAATATGCTTACAAACAGAAATGGAAATAAACCAGCTAGGGCGATGGTAGCTTATCTCTGAGAAGAGATGTGGTGGCTACATGCCTCTAAACTGTGTTACAATGAGGATCAAAGGCCTATTTATTGTTGAGAAACAATGGAAAACCCTAAACATCCAAAAACCTAACCCTAGAAGATGAAACGCCAAACTGTGGGCCCCGTTTGGGTAAATTGGTACATCAACTTCTTGGGGTGTTAACTTTGGCATCCAATCTCTGTTTGACGCGTAAAATAGCTCATTAGAAAGATATATCTGAGGAAAAACATTGTTTAGGGCCAAAAAACGTCGTTTAGGGCCTAAAAACGACTCTGAAAGTTCAAGACCCGAAAAAACTGCTAAAAATAGTAAATTGTGCTACAATTAAGGAAACTAAAAAACTAAAAGAGATAGTTGTGGGGGTTCGAGTGGGATAGGTGGGTGGCCACCAACATCCACCTGGATCATGTTGAAGCCTGACGTGAAGCCAGTTAAGAAAAGGCCTTACCGTCTCCATCTGAAGTATAAGGAGAAGGTCCGCTTAGAGCTAGACAAGATGATCGCGGCAGGCATCATTGAGCTTGTGGAAGAATATGATTGGGTAATCCTAATGATGGTACAAGAGAAGAATCAAAAGGATGAAATACGGATATGTGTGGATCTCAGAAAGTTGAATGACGCTTGCGTACATGATCCTTTGCCGACTCTGTTCACTGATGAAGTGTTGGACAATGTAGGTTGTCAGGAAGCATAATCCTTCTGTTATCACAAATTCCAAACCCTGATAGGCTGCTGACCAAGAAGACCTTGTGTAACTCTTTCAAACCAACTTTTGGCTGAGGCTTAGCCTCCTCAACCTGAGAGGGCTCTCTCACTAGGTTAAATATTTTGATAAAGATTAGATGGCTAACTCTATGAAACAAGTGAAAAAATATGAATAGTTGAACACGATCAGTAAACATCCATTGGGCTTATGGAGTCAAGAAATGCTTCAGTGTGACAATAATATTAACTTTACATGGAAGTCAGGGCATCTGGAGTTCAACATATCAGTAACACATCAGAAATATGTAGGAAGACACAGTCTACAAATACATGAAGGAAGTTAGAGCATAGACAATGAGTTCTAAGTAATCATGCATTCGTACTTCTGCAAGCAATGAAATGAAGACAACCATAGGACAATTTAAACATTGAACTCTTTCTGAATCCTGAGGAGCAAAGCCAAATCACTGTATTACATTAAAACACAGTCTTACACAAAAGCACAGTATGAGTGTTCTTTTCAAAAATTTCCAACCCTTGGTACATTACATCTCTTTTCATATAGAGAGTTCATTACAATCTTGGATTCCTTCCTCCAGCATGAGGGGAATTCGAATTCTTCCTAATTTGAGACCTATTGACACTTAAAACCAACTATTTAATACAACTGACTGTTAACTAGCAGTTCTAGAGACCTAAAACAATTAGGAGTGTAACTCCTCATTATGTTGGTAGTAGCATTGATTACAACACAAACTCATTCCCTAACAAGTGGCCTTCTTTAGTTTGGCTTTGGTGGTGGCTTTAAACTCCCTGATGACCCTTGATGACTTATCCTTTGACTGTTCCTGGATATTAGGAAGTTGTTCCTATTTTTTTGCTTTTGGTCTCCAAAAAGGATCTTCGAAATTTGTTATCCCTGTCGTTCCTCTTAGTTACATAAAATGCATTAGATTAGCTTGTTTTCCATAAGCTATAGGCCTTGCTCCTATACACGTGGTAGGAAAAAAACTACTTTAATGCTGCCTAAAGCATCATGAATAGTTCTAGCTACGAAATAATGACCATTGTCATAACATAAAGCTTGGAGTTCATAAATGTCTTTCCTTTCCTTGTTTTTCCCTTGCTTGATGTTTAAACCCTGTAAGTAATCCTTTGCAGAAGCCCATCTTCAAAAAGAGTTCCTTTTTCTTCTCAAAATTGGCCCACAAAATCATGCTATGCAGCTACAGTAGTTTCGTACCGCACTACGAAACTACTGTGTGATTTCAAAAACACAGTTTTATGCCAAAATTTGACTTCCTTAAGATTTCTTTCTTTTGAAATGGCTTTTCCATATGCCATGGGGTTGTTCAAAACTGAATAAACTGATACCATTCTTTCAAAGTAAACTTCAAAAAGGTGATCCACGTCAAAATTATAGGATTAGCCTTACTTGCTATGTAGTTTTTCTTAGCTAAGGATATCCTTCGAGCTAGTTCAGCTGTATCTTCAGATCTTTGATTTTCCTCTTCATAATTCGAATTCCATCTCTCAATTTTGCATTTACCTTTCTGATGTATCTTGCTTCTTTTATTGCAGGGACCGTCCAGGTGAAATATTGAGCATGATAGGTAACCACTTTGGGTATTGAAACTGTTTTATCTTCCCACGGAGCCTCCATTTGGTTAAAATTAGCTTCCTTGATTGCATGTTTCCTTGAGGTTTTTTTGAGTTTGGAAATCTCAAGATTTGCAAGCTTTGGTTTCTTTTTTAACTCTTCAAAACTACATTCCTCCCGTTGAGTGATAACTACCTTACCTCTGTCATCTTTGTGCAGTTGTGATGATGTTTCTGATGGAACCACAGGTCCTTCATGTAATTTTTCTACCTCCCCTGTCTCACTTACTTCTGGATGTGCCTCCTGTATCCCTCTTGAATGACTTGTCATGGGTCTTCTTGGCCTAAAAACAAATTTAGAAACCTGATCATCAAATTTTAGCTTCTTAGAATTTTTGGCTCTTTTGGTTTTGCCTTTACTTGCTTCAATTAAGTCTGTTCAGACCAAAGGAGATTCTTCAATGTCAATAGCTTGAACCAAATCATTCAAACTTCCCTTTGAAGCTGGGCTCCCATCAGCAATCATTGTCTTACCCTTTTCTCTAGCTATTTGGGTCCTGGTTACTCTTCTTTGGACCGTTTCACCTATGGATTGCTCTTGTACACCTTCTTTGATCTGAACCTTCTTTTTCTGTGACTGCAGATATGACCTCAAGAGAAACTGGTATTTCTAACACTCCAACTTTTGAATTCAAACCAATGAAATTGAAAGTGAAATCTTTGAAACAGCCTTGACACATGACACCTTTGAATCAATATGGGATTAATGATAGGTAAAACAAGATTGTTGACCTTATTTGCTAATGGGAACAAGACTCCACTCTATGTTCTAGACTCCTTAAACAAAACAATAAAAATGACTTTGACCAGGACTAATCATAAAACTTTGGAACCAAACCAGTTGTCCAAAATTTTTTTAAATTTTTTCAGTGATAACACCTTCACTGATGGGTTCTCTGGGTACCACCAGATCAAAATCTGTTAGGTCCCTATAATACTAGTGATTACCCCATTACTATTGTAGTTGTATCCCTTATTAATATTGTTGTGCCCTATTGTCCCCATATTGTTATCATTGTGCCCCATAGAATCCCTCTATTGTTATTTTTGTGGCTTTATATTATTATTGTTAGGTCGGCTGGGTTATATTGTGACCCTTAGACACTTATATATAGAAAGGAGGTTTTGTCATTTGAATCTTCAAAGAATCATTCATTTGTGTAATGTAAAGGAGGTTGCCCCCTCGAAGAGGCTGAATTATAAGGCATTGATCTATCTTTTCTATCTTTTTGTGAGCTGTTTTCATGACATTTGGTATCAAAGCTTTGGATTCTAGGGTTTCGCTGCTCCAAACAGGTCATCATGGCATTTGCACTATAACTTTTTTTCTGCGATGTTTCAGACACTAAAAAAAAAACCCATTTGGGCTAAAATCATTCTGAACCGCAAGTCCAAATTTCAGAGCTTTTCGTCCTATAATTGTGGAGATATGATTTGAGGAAGTTGGAATTTTTCCAAACAAGTGACCTGGGGAAAATAGTCATAAATTTTGTTTTGAGCATCATATTGAAATTTCGTAAGAAGTTATAGAAAGAGGACGGACTGTAGTTTCCTATGTATATTTTTCAGATCCTAAGGTCAAAACCGTGACATGTGGCACTTCCTACAAGTTCACTCTTCTGAAAAGGTGTATAATCAGTTCATCTTGGGAGATTGTGCATAACTCTGCCTTAGAGAATCTAAATTCGATCAGATTGGTGGCATTGGAAAGAGGACACAAAGGGCTACTGCAGATCACAATTTTAGAACTGTATGATCCGAAATTACAGAGATACATCAGAGGCAATATCGAGCTCCTACAAAGTGAAAAAAGGTGTGTAGATTTTTTTAAATTTTTGCTTAAGCTTGGTTTGAAAAATTATTTGGAAGGAATTCAAAGGGCATAGTAGAGCATTATTATCAGTAACTGATGCCCCGAGGAAAGAAAATGCAAACATATAGTAATCAATTTGAAAGCTCTAGCATGACTTATGAAGAAGAGGAAGAAATGCAACATGATATATCAAAATTACGAGACCAAGTGCAACAAATTTCACTCGCACAAAAAGTAACAGAATCTAAGATGGATGGTTTAAAGAAAGATGTAGAAGCTAAGATGAATGACGTGGAAGCTAAGATGGATGATTTGAAGATAGATTTGAAGACAGGCATGGCAGATTTGAAGACAGATTTGACAAATTTTCTACAAGAAATACTTACTAATGGTGAAAGGGTAGTAAAGGAAACTCATGATGAGAACAAAAGAAATGTTAATCATGATTTCATAGACTCTAATGTTGGATTGAAGACCCACCATATTCCAAAAATCGATATGAGGAATTTTGATGGCAAGGATCCTGCAACATGGATATTATAGATGGAGCAATTTTTCGATCTCAATAATATGCAAAACACACAAAAGGTACGTATTGCAACTTTATATTTGGAACCAAATCAGTTTGTATGGTATCAATGGCTTTGATCTTGTAAAAAAATTATCACTTTGGCTATTTTTACAAAAGAATTGACAGCACATTATGAGGATACAAAAAGCAACACTTTTTTTAGCCAATTGATAAGTCTCAACAAAAGGGTTCAATAATGGAGCACATCGAGGAGTTCCAAAAATTGAACATAAGGGTAAAAAATATTCCAGAGGAGCATAGAATTGATGTGTTCATAGGGACTTTAAAGGATAATATCCAACACGATGTTCGCCTTTGGGAACCTGATTCATTAGAGAATGCATTCAAGTTAGCAAGAAAAATGGAAAGCAAAATTATGGCAACCAGGAAGCATACCACTCACAAATATAAAGATGGAAGTGTTGTTACCCCTAGTCTTCCACAACCTATAAGGTTGACACCACAAAAATTGGAAGAAAAAAGAGAAAAAGGGCTTTGTTACAGTTGTGATAGGAAATACACTAAAGGTCATAAGTGTGCTGAGAAGAAATTATTCTACACAGATTGTGAGAAGGATGAAGAAAAGGAGCAAGAAAGGTCAAAAGAAGAGGATATACTCCAGGAACAAAGCCTAGATAAAGAATAAATGAATCCGACCATATCTTTTAATGCATTGGCTGGAATTACCACTCCCCAAACCATCAAGATAGAAGTACAAATCAAGAAGAAAAAGGTAATAGTGTTGATTGATTCAGGAAGTACCCACAATTGTATTCATTGTAAGATAGCAAAAGAATTGAATTGCTTCCTATATCCATCACCAGAGTGTCAAGTGATGGTTGCAAATGGAGGAACGATAAATTGCTCTGGAAAGTGCCATAATATCAAGCTATCCATGGGAGAATATGTATTGATTAGCCCAATGCTTTCCATTCCAATGGGAGGCACTGATGTTGTACTAGGAGTCTAATGGCTACAATCCTTGGGCACAATAGCTTTTAATTTTCAAGAAGTTTTCATGAAATTTTCTATGGAAGGAAAGGAAGTTGAATTAAGGGGTATTGCAGGGAAACCAAGAAAGATAATCAACTCTAATGGTGTGACAAAGCTTCTAAAAAAGGAACAAAGAGGTGTAATTGCACAATTATGTTCGCTAGATGTTTCCACATCGAAATCATTTATTTCTCCAGATCTCCAAAAAGTCTTGGAAAATCATTCCAAGGTATTTGAGACTCACAAAGGTCTCCAACCTATTCGTGATCATGATCATGCTATTCATCTAATTCCAGGAAGTCTTCCTCCAAACATCAGGTTGTACAGATATCCCTATGCCCAAAAGAGTGAAATTGAACATATGGTTGCAGAAATGCTAGAGGCTGGTATAATTCAACCTAGTCAAAGTTCTTTCTCTGCTCCAGTAGTATTGATGCACAAGAAGGATGGATCATGGCACATGTGTCGGGATTATAGGGAGCTCAACAAGCTCACTATTAAAGATACGTTTCCCATTCCTATCATTGATGAATTACTGGATGAATTGCATGGATCAATTTACTTCACCAAGTTGGATCTTCATTCAGGATATCATCAAATCAGAATGAAGACTGAAGAAATTCCGAAAGCAGCATTTAGAACTCATGAGGGTCATTATGAATTTTTGTTCATGCCTTTTGGCCTTACCAATGCACCTTCTACATTTCAAGGTTTGATGAATTCCATTTTCAAACCCTTCCTTAGAAAATTTGTGTTAGTATTTTTTGATGATATACTAATCTACAGCAAGTCTTGGAAGGATCATGTTGAACATGTTGACAGGGTGCTACAACTATTGGAGGAGAAACAATTATATGCAAAAGGATCCAAATGTTTCTTTGGAGTACAAGAGGTGGAATATCTAGGTCATATTGTATCTCATGAAGGAGTTAAGGTAGACCCTAGCAACATTAAAGCCATTAAGGAATGGAAAATCCCCACATCCATAAAGCATCTGCAAGGATTTCTCGAGTTGACAGGGTATTATTGCAAGTTTGTTAAGAATTATTGGAGAATAGCAGCACCTCTAACAACATTATTGAAGAAAGATGCATTTTCATGGACTCCAGGAGCAACAAAGGCCTTCGAACATCTTAAAGAGGCAATGTGCCAAGCACCGGTCTTAGCTACACCGGACTTCACAAAAACCTTTATTGTGGAATGTGATGCTTCAAGAAATGGAATTGGTGTTGTTTTAATGCAAGATGAAAGACCCATTTCTTTTGAAAGTCGTCCAATCAAGGGAAAGTTTTTACACAAAGCTATTTATGAGAAGAAAATGTTGGCAATACTACATGAACTTAAGAAATGGAGACCCTACCTAATGGGAAGACACTTAAACGTAAAAACAGATCATGATAGCCTTAAATACTTTTTAGAACAAAGATTATCCTCTGAAGAGCAACAAAATTGGGTCACAAAGATGTTGGGTTATGACTTTGAAATCATCTACAAAAAAGTGAAGAAAAATGTGGTGGCAGATGCACTCTCAAGAAAGGATGAGAATGTGGAAGCATTGTTGTGCGTCATTTCTATTATCCAACCAGATTGGATAAATGAAGCAAGGGAGGAATGGAAGAATGATGAAGAAGTGTGGGCACTTATTCGAAAGTTACAACAAGATTCTAGTACATCTAATACATTTAGCTGGCAAAATGATTTGTTATGGTACAAAGATGGCTTATACCTCTGTAAGAATTCTCAACTCAAACAAAAGATTCTTATGGAATTGCACACTTCTCCCTTAGGAGGGCACTCAGGATTTTTAAAAACTTACCACAGGGTTAAGAAGGAATTTTTTTGGGATGGCCTTAAATCAGATATTCAAAAGTTTGTGGCGGAATGTTTGGTTTTCCAACAAAATAAAGTTGAAACAATTAAGACCCCAGATCTATTACAACCTTTATCCATTCCAAGCCAATGTTGGGAGGAGGTTTCAGTGGATTTTATCACAGGTTTACCCAAGTCTGAGGGAAAGAGTGTCATCATGGTGGTAGTTGACAGACTTACCAAGTGTACACACTTTTGTGCATTATCACATCCATTTAA
This sequence comes from Pinus tabuliformis, assembly GCA_031772625.1. Classification (NCBI taxonomy): domain Eukaryota; kingdom Viridiplantae; phylum Streptophyta; class Pinopsida; order Pinales; family Pinaceae; genus Pinus; species Pinus tabuliformis. The sequence continues at coordinate 269,118,025 of CM062812.1, forward strand.
AGCTAGTACAGTTTCTACTACATTTATGGAAACAATTCAAAAGCTACATGGAAACCCAAAGATTATTGTAAGTGACAGAGATCCCATTTTCACTGGACATTTTTGGACAGAATTATTTTCTTGTCTTAGTACTCAGTTAGCTCATAGCTCATCTTATCATCCTCAATCTGAAGGGAAAACTGAGATAGTAAACAGATGTTTGGAAGGATATCTTCATTGCTTTGTATCTGATAAACATACACAATGGGTCAAATGGTTGCCTCTGGCTGAATGGTGGTATAACACTTCCTTCCATACAGCAACAAAAATGACCCCATTTATGGCACTTTATGGATATCAGCCACCATCCATCACATCATATTTAAGAGAAAATTCTAAGGCTCAAGCAGTGGAACATCACATTGAGCATCAACAACAAGTCCTCCAACTCTTAAAGAATAACCTTGTGTTGGCACAGAATAGAATGAAACAACAGGCAGATCAACATCGCAACGAAAGAAGTTTTGATGTAGGTGATTGGGTATTCCTACGGCTACAACCATATAAACAAATGTCCCTCAAGCAAGCTAAGAAGGATAATAAATTATCACCAAAGTATTATGGTCCATACAAGGTGTTGCAAAAGATTGGTACTATGGCATACAAATTGGAGCTTCCTGCAGCTTCTCGAGTGCACCCAGTCTTCCATATTTCATGTTTAAAGAAGGTTATAGGAGACAAGCTCCCAGTTCAAACAATATTACCAGAACTTGATAAGGAAGGAAAAATTATATTGGAACCGGAAGCAGTCACAGAAACAAGAACTCGATAGCTACGAAATCGATCAATTTCGGAGTATCTCATCAAGTGGAAGAACTTATCTACTGAAGATTCCACATGGGAGGATGAGAATTTTATACAGAAGCATCCAAAACTACTCAAGTGTTGAGGACAACACTTTTTTGAAGGAGAGGGGCATTTTAGGTTGCTATAATACTAATGATTACCCCAGTACTATTGTAGTTGTATCCCTTATTAATATTGTTATGCCCCTATTGTACCCATATTGTTATTACTGTGCCCCATAGAATCCCTCTATTGTTATTTTTGTGGCTTTATATTATTATTGTTAGGTCGGCTGGGTTATATTGTGACTCCTTAGACTCCTATATATAGAAATGAGGTTTTGTCATTTGAATCATCAAAGAATCATTCATTTGTTTAATGTAAAGGAGGTTGTCCCCTCGAAGAGGCTGAATTCTAAGGCATTGATCTATCTTTTCTATCTTTTTGTCAACTGGTTTCATAACAAAATCACGCCGGAGGATAGGAGCAAGATGACCTTCGCGACTGAGTGGGGGTGTTTTTAGTACACTGTAATACCGTTTGGATTGAAGAATGCGCCTGCGATTTTCTTACGCGTAGTCATTGCTGCATTCAAGGAATTTATTCATAAGTTCCTAGAAGTATACTTTGATGACTGGACTGTGTTTGGACTGGTGAAACTCCATGTCGCAAGTTTACACTTGATGCTAGATACCTGTCAAAGATACTAGATCGTGCTCAATTTGAAGAAGTGCCTGTTTTGTGTTCCTTTTGGGACCCTGCTGGGTCATGTGGTTTGCAGACAGGGACTGATGGTAGATCCCGCGAAGATAGCGGTGATACTGAACTTGGAAGCGCCAAGGAGTGTGAAACAGCTGTGCGCTACCCTAGGACATACAGGATATTACAAAAAGTTTATCAAAGGCTATGCCTAGGTCACTGCACCTATGGAGAAGTTGTTGAATAAGGATGTCACATTCTGCTGGAACAAGGACTGTAAGAAGAGCTTGGATGTATTAAAAGAAATAATGGTCATCGTGCTGATTTTAGTCTTCCTGGATTGGAAGAAGGAGTTTCATGTACATGTCAATGTGTCATGTATAGCGCTGGGAGTAGTACTAACACAGGTTAACAGAGGAGACTTGGACCATCCTATAGCATTCGCAAGCATAAGGTTATCCAAGGCAAAGAAGAACTATTCCACCACCGAGCGAGAAGGCTTAGCCATGGTATATGCACTCCAGAAGTTTAGACACTACTTGTTGGGTGGCCATTTTAAGATGTATACAAATCACTCCACACTGAAATACCTGGTCTATAAGCCTATGTTGGGAAGGAGAATCTACGGTGGCTTTTACTTTTCTAGGAGTATGACTTTTAAGTTATTGTGAAGCCTAAATGACTGAACGCGGGACCAGACCACCTGTCAAGCATCGAAACAGGGGAAGAGCCCACTAATTTGCAAGAAGGATTTCCTGACGCGTAACTATTTGTAGTACACATCGCAGATGGCCATTTTGAGGATATCATACACTTCCTAACGGCAGGAACTGCCCTGGAAGGATACACCGTCCAGCAGAAGAAGGAGTTAGTGGTGCACATTGTGGATTTTTCTGTCATTGTTGGGCATCTGTACAAAATTGGGTCTGATGAGATATTGTGACGATATGTACTAGAGTTTGAAAGGAGTAGCATCCTCGCAGACGCTCATGGGGGCACTACGGGAGGCCATTATCCAAGGAGAGCGACCACACAGAAGATTCTACGTGCAGGGTTGTGGTGGCCAACCCTCCATCAGGATTCAAAATCTTACTGCAAAGCATGTGATGTGTTTCAAAGGACTGGCAAGCCATCGCGGAAGGATGAGATGCCTCTGAATCTATAGATGACATTACAACCCTTTGAGAAATGGGCGATAGATTTTGCGGGACCCATCTAGCCCCAAGGAAAGATGGGAGCAAGGTATATTATCAATGTGATGGAGTACTTGACTTGATGGCAGGAGGCACAACCTGTGAAGGATTGCATAGGCGCAACTGTTGAAAAGTTCCTCTTTGAATATGTACTAACACGATTTGGTTGTCCCAAGATTTAGATGAGTGATTGCGGTACACACTTTCTGAATGAGACGATCAGCACGCTAACGGAGGAATTTGAGATATATCACTAGAAGAGCACGCCTTATCACCTGCAGGCTAACAGGATGGTGGAAGCATTCAATAAAGTGCAAGAGAACACGCTAAACAAGGTTTTCAATGCTCAGCAAAGTGATTGGGACCTACGCATACCTGCAGTACTATGGGCTTATTGAACGACATGCAAGAAGTTGACTGGAAAAACCCCCTTTAGGCTTGTCTATGGTGTTGAAGTGATAATGCCTATGGAATATATTGTGCCTAGTCTACGCATAATGGCACTCATGGGTATGATGGATTGCAGAGCCCTAGAGGAGAGGCTCATGCAGCTGACTGCGCTTGAGGAAGAGATATTTTTGGTTTCATTTCACTAACAGGTCCAAAAGCAACGTGAAAAAGCATGGCATGATCAGCACATTAAGTTGTGCACCTTTAAGGTAAATGACCTGGTTTTGTTATATGACAACAAATTTGATAAATTTCCAAGGAAATTCAGAATGCAAGGGTTAGGGCCTTATGTCATTAAGGAGATTACCGACGAAGGAGTGGTACATCTGGTCAAATTGAATGGAGATCCCTTCCCAGTAAAGGTGAATGGCAGTCGCTAGAAGCCATACACCGGTGGTCCAGCCATGTGACTAGAGGAAGGTAGCACAGTCTTAGTGCTCCAAGTAGTTGAAAGGAGGTGCGGGAGTGTAAACTACACTACCTGGGTTGGGGAGCTGCATGATTGGAGGATTGTGTGAAGCAAGGAAGTGTCACAGAGTTCGATACAGCGTGAAGGGAGTTATGCTACCCAGGGGGAAATCACACAGGTCGAATGGAAAGTGATCGTTAAAGTCACTGTTCATGATTTGATGGGAGAAATGCAGCCAAATAGAGCGAGTGGTCAGCATTTAAGACGAAATTTATGGGCTCTGTCCTTGAAAATCTGCTGCCAATCCAGCATTAATGAACCGAATTTGGGGGGAACGGTTGGATTTGAATTCAAAATGCCCTATAAATTACAAGTGGTTGTCCAGCGAAAGACACTTGGCATTTTGAGAATTAAGTTGTTGAGCTCTAAGGCACATATGAATCACGAGCACTACAAGCTTCTGATAGCCAATAAAGTATTTGAGACATTGCCAAAGGAGACACAAGAGTTCTTACAGAAAATCATGTCGACACCCACAAAAGCTATAAATACAGAAGCAGAGGAGTCAGTGCCAGATTTTGAGATGGAGGCAGAAGTAGTTGCTCCAGAGTTTGCTGAAGTGCTAGCCGAAGTCCCTAAATCACCGAGGATGTCGAGACCAAAGCTGATGCGAACCAAGGAGACCGCAAAGGATAAAAAAGGCAATAAGCCTGCAATACCAATGCGTGCATCACCAAGAAGAAACCCACTGAAGCCCACTACACATAAGAAGGGCAAAGCCATCAATTTAGAGCTGGAAGAGGAAGAACTTGAAGGCATCCCAATGGATGATGAGGATGTGGGAGTTGATGTGGAGGAAGTTGAAGCCCAAGGTTTTGACCCTATCGCTCGGCTGCATGAGTATGTCCCTCCGCACAAGGGCAAGACCAAGGTGTCGAAAGACATTAATGAGAGAAAGACCCCCTTATAAACCCCTCTTCTTCCAGATGAGATTATTTTCGAAGGACCGTGCTTGGTGCAGGTGCCACTGCTAAAACTTGAAGACTGGGACTTGGCCAACCACGAGAAGTTCCCACACCTGGAAACTGAGCAGTTGATGCACCACATCATCGATACAAACACTGGAATGACTGCATTGAAGCCACGGAGGTGTCTCAGAGGAGTGGACAAGGTAGGGTTGCTCAACCTGCTTTGGGTGCCGCACTACAACTGTACCCCAGTTACAGTATTGGTCATCAAGCAGCTGCTATGCTTGGTGCATAATGGGTGTCTATGGCTGGAGGAGGCAATACCCATCACTAATCGGTTGATCCACAGGATCATGCGATTGCCTTACACAGGAGAGAATTTGGCCATGATATTTGGCAGAAAAGGTGGTGAGCAAGTCCTCGCGGAATCCATGAGAGAAAAGTTTAAGCTGGTGAAGAAGCCACGCTGATATGCTATATCTAGCATCTGCGACCTTGCTGTAAAGGTAGCTATGCAGATTTTAGCAGGGAAAGTGATGAGGAAGTGTCATGTTGATGAGGTGTCAATGCCTGTTTTCACGCTAGCAGCCCGGTGCGCCGAAGAAGTCCAATTCAATTGGTCAAACTACCTTCATGGAGAGTTCCTGGAGAACTACCGCGAAGCACATGAGCTCAGCAAGACGTTCCACTATGCATGGCTCTTGCTGTCGATTGTGTTGGTAGCATGGGAGCTAGCATAGTATGATTAATTCCCTTCGGTCATGCCAGACCTACCAGAGGCAGTGAAGTACGCTTCGTTGTGGGCGACCAAGGATGTGCAGTGCGTCAAGGGAAACAATATCTTCTGGATCTTGATGGAGATGAACATATGCATGGCCATAAATCACAAACTGTGGTTATCACCTGCGGTGTACGCCAACCTACAGGGCTATGCAGAACTTAAAGTAGACTTCCACCATGTGTCCATCTTGGTGCGGAAGGACCCTGCGTAGAAATGGTATGACTTACCTTACCTGGCAACGGATCATGCCATTGATGCAGTACTTGATCAATGGCCTACAGAGTGGCGTGCTACAGCAGACTTGGCGATGGGAGGAAGCAAGTCCACTGCGTAGAGAAAGAAGGAGGAGGCCAAGCTAAAAATGACTCATCTGGCCGAAAAGAGAAAGAAGGAGGCAGCTGACAAGGCCTAGGAAGAGCGCGATGCCGCGTAGCAGACAGCAAAGCAGACAGGTGGGACAGAGTGAGGCTCTAACAAAGGCGTGAGGTCACCTTCACCTGAGATAGAGGAGGAGACGGACGAGCAAACAGAACAGCATAGCGCCGACCCACAGGTGACGTCTACCCGCATCAAGCGTCCAAGGGAGCAGGAGAAAGGAGGGCCCAGGAAGAAATCAAAGGCTACCAAGACATCACTGGACCCAATCACATTTAACAGAGGGTGATCTACATGACATCGGTGACACGGTGCGGGATGTCACTGCGGAGGCCCTACAACAGTTTGAGCAGCAGCAGCAGATAATATTGGGGGCTATCTAGACAGGTTTGCAGGAGTTGTAGACCCGCGTGACATAGGCTGGCACGGTGTCTACCAGCCTTGCTATCGGCACTTCAGAAGATGCTGAGCTGTTGCGCATAAAGGCCTCCAGCGCAATAGTGTTGCTTGATGGAGCACTAACTATAGAGAACGAAGCTGACAAGCCCACTGTCAGTGCCCTAAAGTGAGTAGGGTTGCATCTGGCAGCGCTCCTGGGTGAAGCGCTCCAACTCTTGCAGGATGTAGTGATTGCAGAACTGAGGGCCTGTGAGCACTGTGCCCTCCAGGTGATTAGCGAGCAATAGATCAAAAATGAGTAGATGGCACTACAGTTAGACTCTTCCATTGCTGTTGTGACTGAGGCAACCAACCAAAATAAGAGCATTATGCAGATTTTCATGGAGGCATGCCAAATGGTTCTAGAGTTGGCCATTACTGAAGAGGGACTAGTTGAGCTATGCATCCACAAGCTGGCCACAGGGGTGCGCAACGCTTCGACAGAAATGGTGAGGGTTCAGTTGGAGTTGAACCTGCAAATCACAGAATTACAAATGAAGGCCCAGCCTTCAACTCTTCCATAAGTGAAGGATAAGCGGATGACCACTATCACAGAAGTAGTAGCGGCAGTTGACGGTGCAGTAGCAGACTACACACAACTTTTTGAGTAGTTGTTTGAGGACCCCAATGTACAACAACTAGAGACAGAAGCGCGCGAGCTAAGTAGTGTTATGATGAGGTCAATGGCACAGCGTGAACCGTCGCGCTAACACAAAGACTAGCAAAGCTGCAAGAGGTAAAGCAACTGAGAGAACAGGTGGATGCAGTGCTGCACAAGAAAGTAGTGCTAAAGGAAAGACTGAAGCCCTAGCTGGATGAGGCTTACATGGTGACAGGCTCTATTGAAGGCAAGCTTGCAACCCTGTAAGCAACTCAGCAAAAGCTTCAGGCCAACAATTCAGGAGCAATGATCGAGCAGATGGTTGAAGACGCGAAGCAGGCGGCAACTTAGTGCACTACCGAGGTTGCGGTTCGAGCTAGAAGGTCTTCACGCTAAGATCTCTGCATCGGCTAAGTGACTCGAGGGCGAGTCACGATGTTTATGTTGGGATCTTGTTAGGAACGAGATCCCCCAAGGACAATTTTGGGGCTAAAAGCCCATGTTTTGGGTCAAATTTTGTAGTAAACTTGTAAAGTCTCCACATTTTGTGGTCGTGGAGTGCGAAGGTGTCATGAGTCCTAAAGGGTTGTCCACCCTTATTCTTGTAAAATAAAGTCGGCTGTAAAAGATCTACCCATGGTCTGAGGACCATGGGATTGTATAAAAAGAGCTAAGTAAGTAAGCTCTAAGTAGTTCAATAGTTGTTAAGATAGTCATAGCGAGGAAGTAAGAAGTCTAAGTTTCGGGTCGTAGCGTAGGTAGAGCCTTTGCAACTGAGTGCACAGAGGCCTAGGGTCGAAGTCTACAGCTGAGTGCACAGACCCCTGCAACTATGTGTGCAGGGTGGATAGATTCTATAATCATCTGAAAATATCAATAAAGAGAAGTATTCTACAAATTTTGTATCTTTGTTTCCTGTTACTGCATCTTGACATGTTATGTATGAATTTCATTTAGAATTCTTGCATGATGCACAAATGTATGTAATTATGTTGGTTAAGTGAACACAAGTAAGAACATCTGTTTACGTGGTGTTAACTGTGATTTTTTAATAATATAAGTAAGACACTTAAACTAGTTTGGGAATCTTCCCTAGCAGCGTGAAAGTACTTGAACTGTAGGTTAGGGCTGCGCAAAGTTCAATCATACCTTTTCATAGAGGTACTGAAGGGCGGAATAAAGGGCTTGTCTGGCAAGCCCTAGAACTAAAGTGCCCTACGTGAAAGTAGGAATAGAAGGAATAAACCGATATCACGACCATCTCAGGGTGCGGAAACTTGGTTCCAGCATCCCCCCATACTGCTTCGGGTGAGACTTCGGTCCACGCTCCGCGGGGTGATGCCGAAAGGGCCAGTAGTGTAGGGATTTGTTTGGCTAACTAATGTTAAACCTGGGTCAGGCCCCAACAAGCCAAAAAATGTTAATATTCCTTGGATCCTCATCATCTTCTTCAACGAGCGTAGCTGGGTGCTCCAATCTGGTTGAATCAATTCTAAAAGATCCTGTGGTATTCTGAAGATTGGTTCCTTAACCTCTTGCAGTGCTTCGTCGATTCTTTCGAACCCATTCTCAAAGTTGAAGGTCATAAAAAATCCTTCTCTCAAGGTTTCCTAGTCAGAGGTACCGTGGCGAAGCTCTGTTTCTAGGTACCAATTCATAAGAATGACGTTGAAAGTGTAACATAAAATATGCACCCACTCTGGCTATGGTTTCGTTAAATAAACCTTAGTCCATTTTTCTAAATGATCACGCGGATCATTTCTTCCATCATATTTTTCAGTTAACTGAACTTTCGGGTGACCAAACCGCAATCTCATCATTCTTCTATACTCGTGCCATTCATAAAAACTATCTTTATGTGTACCCCACCACTGTGCAGGCATAGCATGTAGCGCTAAATCCAGCACTTGGAAGCGATGCTTCTCAGGTACTTCCCTTTCAAATGCATCTAGAAATTTATCTACATCAGTTAGACCATCATAATAAGGAAAACTTCTTACCTCGGATGATACACAACGCAGCGATTTAGTCATCATATTACAGCACAGCGTAGATACTTCGTGCAACCTATTCTACCAGTGTTCCAATTCCTCATCAGAATCTAATGTACATGAACTTTCACGGTCCCATTCAATACCTCCATCTACTGTTAGATTAACCCAATCTTGGTCTCGCGCTGTTATTTTATAGATCTAGTCCAAATCATCATCACTTTCCTCATAGTCACGGACTAGTTTAGTATAGTGTGGTCCTTATACAAGGTCCAATGGTACTACTATGTAGAGTGATTTCTTTTCAAACGACATTGCCCACTTGTTCAAATTGATTACCCCATTCCTGTCGATAGCCATATCAATTCCCAAGAGTGCGGGGTATGGATTGTTGTCATCAACAATCTTTATCACTTCAAAATCAGCCAACATACCCGCAACTTCTATATCTACAGTCACTCCATGCAATCTCCCCATAGGGATAATATTCTGTTGATTTTCCATTCTCAATTGAATCGAAGACCATTGCAGTGCAAGTCTCCCAATTCTTTCCCATGTCAGTTTAGGCAAAACATTTGCATCCGACCCCATATCCAAAATAACTTGATCCATCTCATAGTCTCTTATTTGCACGGTAAGCCTCATCTCGCGCCCTGTTCTTGTCTTGTGTTTGCCTATCTTTCTGACTGCATGGTGTCCTTCAAGAGAACCTTCCTTACCAGCACAATTATTTATCAGTTCTTGTATCCCTTTCATGACCTTGTTGTCCCGCAGCAGCTTCATGCAAGTCTCTAAGAAAGTGGTAAGCATGGAGTGGTCAACTTCTTCAGATAGCTTGTCCTGACTTCTTGATGTGGAGGCCTTAGTAAATATTTTCTTTGCTTCCATGAACGTTTCCTTCACATGCTCTAGATCAAACCCAACCTCTTTTTCTGGAGCCCTGTGACCCACTCACTTTCTTCAGGTTTCTTTCCTTTATCTTCACCAGTCATCGTTCATCTTCGTAGCACAATATTTACATTGGGATCCTCTTCACATGGCTCGGCCTTCATCATCTGTAGATTCTAGGTAGGCTTTGCCTTCTTCTCCTGCATCTTAGCTATCAGTATAGGGCATTCTTCTATTGCGTGGTGAAACTGAGTGCAGTATTGACACGATGGTCACGTTTGGATCGTACATTCCCACGTGTAGTGTCCTAGCACTCCGCAATTGTAGAAAATAACTTGTCCTTGACCTCTACCAGGTCCTCCTCCTCAGCCTCGTCCACACCCCTGATATCCTCTATGCGCTCCCCCAGCGCCTTGATCTAGAGGCCAAGTTTACATTTGCATTTGATACGTGGGCATTATTTCCAATGTCGAGTCATAGCTATGGCAGTTACGCTCATTGTGGCCCATCGATTTACAGAAATTATAGAATAACTGTTGCGGCGTTTGTAAAAAAATTTGCAGTAAGTGACAATTGTCTGTTACATGTTTTCTAGCTACCTGACATACAGCGCACCACAACGCGGGCCCTACACTTGGTCATGCGACATCCTCTTGTCTCACGGGTATTGCCCCCCCCCCAATATAATTCGAAAAAACAGGGCAGTGATCTTTACCATTCCCCTGGATTTTGCATTTTAGGCACCAAACTTCTTCGTGCACCTCTGGCCAAGCAACGTTTTCCTTCTTCAAGCTCTACAACTCTAAGCAGAGGTTTTGCAACTCCGCATTAATCTGTTGAACTCCCAAAGCAGCATCCTGGATAGGTGTCTCATGTAATCTCATTGCGATCTCTAGTTCTTCCACCTGAGTCCCTATCTTTTGCTATGATAAATCAACCCTTAGGTGGGGTAGGAGTGAGGCAACAAACCATTCATGGTGCTGACTATCCGTGAGATTCATGTTAGCTTCACGGATTTGGCACTTATTCTCTAATCTAGCTCCCAAGGTGTTTCACCAAGACTCATCATGATTTCCTTGAATCCAACAATTGATTGCGATTTAGACTTGGGCCTACCGAATTCCTTATTCAGAGCAGTCTGAGTGTCCGCTAGCGATGCCAATGGGTTATCGGTGCAATAATTAATGTACCAGGTAAATGTGCAATCTTGTAGAGAAGTAACCAACTGCACCTTCTTTATACGGTCATCTGTAATATTATGTGTCGTCCATATAGCCTTCACAACGAACCAAAACTGATCTGGGTCCTCACTTCCCAAGCCCTTGAAAATGGGAAACTTCATGGTATTCGACATAGTGAATGGTGGCGGAGGTGGTGGTGGTGTGGGTGAGGGTGTATGTTGTGGAGGTGAAGGTGGAGGTGGTGTGGGTGGATGAGGTATTCGCGGAAAACCCTACTTTATCAACTGTACAACACTTCGCTGTGAGGCCTCTACCACTCCCTTGTCGTCACTCCAAGGAGGCTCCATCAATGGACTATATTCAAGACCCGTTCTTTCCTAATTTCTAAATATTCTTCCACTTCATGTAGATCCAAACATCAAGGAAGTGGCATAACCCGCTTTTCACAGAAGAGCATTTTAATCCAAGTATTCAAATATTTCAAATAATACCTCGCGGTTCTTTGAAAAAACATCGCTCTACTTCATTGTAGCTGAATGAGGTATCGACCGTGAATTCTATCACAAATCCTCCTATGACTCGATCAAGCCAGTGATGGACAGCGCGCACAATGTTATCTTTAGAAGCTTCCAACTTTCGCACTAGCTTCGGGGTCCACGCTATTGGACCATCAAGCCTCCACCTTCCTTGGCCATCTGCCAATTTAGTGATCCACTCATATAGTTTGATTAGGAAGATGCAGAAGAAGATTTTTTGTATTTTTGTGTATAGATACATGTCCAACCATTGTTCTTTCATCAGGCACGGATTTCTATCCTATTGCGCCATGAATTCGTGGATATTTCTATCCAACCATTTCTCAATTTCTTTCTTTTTCAGGTTACAGTGATGCAACAACACACATATCTTTATGCAGATCCCAGTCCCGGCAACAAAACCATTTGTTGGCTTAGTGGGTCCTAACCCAGGTTTAGAGTTAGTTGCGCCAAACAAATCCCTACACTACTAGCCCTTTCAACATCAATCTGCGGAGCGCGGACTAAAGTCTCACCCGAAGCAGTATGGGGGGATGCTGGAACCAAGTTTCTGCACCCAGAGATCGGCGTGATGTTGTTATGCCCTAAATCTGCCTTCACTTAGATCGATTAGCCTTTATGGCTTATCGATATAACTCTCTTTTATCAGCCTCTAGACCTTCGTGAAGGTCTACGACTATCTTTCATGGACCTTGAATAGACTAATTATCTACTTACATGCATCAAAGATTACTCTTACTCCAGCAATTACTTAGATCGGCCTAAGTGTTCAATAACTTTAACATACAACAAGATAATCTTCACGTAAATAGTTAACATTAATTGTGTTCATATAACAATATAAATCAAGCAAAGTTGTGCATAAATACAATATTATTTCATAAACCCATCATTCGTCACAGCATAAGAACATTCATTCATAACAGAAATAAATAGACGAAACACAAGAATTTTTGCAATAATCTTCTTTATTGCTAATCAGTTCAAGCTTACAGACTCAAGACCTCCTTGCACACTCAACTGCAGGGGTCTGTGCTCTCAGCTGCGAACTCTACTCTAGGCCTCTACGCACACAGCTGCAGAGCCTTTCTTCCTACTCTTCTACGCTAACTCTCTAGACTTCTCCCATAGACAAACTTCATTCCTTTTCTTAAAAATCCTAAGACAGACCTATTTATACAATCCCATGGTCCACGGACCATGAGTAGATCCTCAAAAATCTGACTTGACTTACATAAAGAAGGGTAAAACCCTTTATGAATCTTTAACTATCTACACGCTTCGTGACCACAATTTGTGGAGACTTTACATCTTTATACAAAAAAACTTGGGCTTTTGCCCCAAAATTGACCCTAGGGGCCACATCCCAACACTTAGTCAAGACGAATTATCAGATTGGAGAAAGAAGAAAGTTCGTCTTTCCCTTTTAATTGATGGGGAATCCAGAGGCAATTTGGGGGAGGTAGGAGTAGGAGGGATTCTTATAAGCCATGATGAAAAAATAGTGACTGAATTTGCATGGGGGTTAGGAACTACATCCAATAATATGGCAGAATTCCTTGAGCTATGGAAAGGACTAGAGGTGGCTATAGAAAAGAAAATTCAAAGACTCTCAGTTTTTGGAGATTCTATAATCATCATCTGTCAAATGACAAAGGCCAGAGATCTAATGAGCTCTTCATCTCTCCCTATGACTCTAAGAGTGCTCAGTTTTGCTTCCCAAATTCAAAAAAAATGAATTTATCATATTCTTAGACAATTGAATGTTGGAGTGGATGAGCTTGCTAAAAAAGGTTCTGACATGGGGCAATGAAAACTTGACATGGTCAACATAGTTTGTTTCTATCATATTCCTTAGTGCTCATGAATTTCACAAATATTAAAAGGGTGGCTCAGAGCTTCTTTGCTCCCATTAGCCACAAGCGTGAATTTTGGACTCTCTCCCTTCAAAGTATCAGATACATGGCGAATTCCATTAATATTGCAATGATGGGTGCGTGGCATGTTCTTAGATCTTCTTTATGCAAGATGGCCGAAATCTTGAGTTCCGACTACTGACAATCACCAAATCTCCGACCTGTTTATTTAACCTCAGGTGTCTGGTCTCTCTAATCATTATGACATAGTAGTGTCTTTTCCATTTACACTTCCTCTAGTGGGTATGGTCTAGTTCTCCCGACTACGATGATGAAATCCTTGGTTGGAAAAATGAATTTATGGAAATCGGTTGACACCTCCTCATTCCTATCATTGATATGTCTAGCCAATCCCTGGTTAATGGAGATAAATATTTGGTAGTTTCTTGGCTCATGTTTTTGCAAGGACCTCACCTATATATCGAATACCTAGCCTCCCCACAATTTTATCATGTTCTTGGCTTACACTAGTTTAGTTGCAGGCTCTGCTTTCAATTGTGGCCAATGTAATTAGGTGACAAACTTTGGTTTTTTAATGGTCAATTCTCATGTCCCCCCTGATAAGAATGAGGCCAGTCTTGTGTTAACAAGATGGTGGCTGATTTTCTTGTCTCCATTTCAAAGTTGAAGGACATGGTTGAGAGGCAGTGTATGTCATTTCAGTTGTTTTTGGAAGCCAAGCATCTCTCCCAACAAGATGATATGGAACAACCAGTTGACGACCTCAGGGAGGAAATCTGTGCTATTGGAGAATGTTTAACGGTTATAGATATCATTGGGTTTGGCATTCTGTCCAAGACTGTGGGTGTAGAAGGCACCAGTGTTGTTGTCAGAGGGAAGAGAGCTCGCTGACTCAGGGACCATGACACTATTGGGACCAATTGATGTTAGATATGATGCTATGTTTTGTCGTGTCAAGTTTTCAGTATATATTTTTCTATGATACAATGTAATTTTCGCTATATTATGGAAATTTTTTGTAGGATTTACAATTTTAATGTCTTTAGGTTAATTTGGAACTCCGATCCCAGAGTTTGTAAATTTCTTGAATACTCTCTGGTCTATAGAAAGTTTGTCCTAGAAAAGCTATGTAAGGGTTATGGTCCCTAATTCAAATTTTTTAATACTAATCCCTTAACCATCCCATTTAAAAAAAATAAAAAATTGATTAGCACTCATTTTAATCATATGTTTGCTTCCTAGTCCGTGATGATGGGTGGAGTCTCCACCTAAAATTTCAAACAAGGTAAATACCTACACATTTGATTTCTGAAAGATTCAGACAGGATGAATAACTATGGAAATCTCTACTCTCAAATAAATATAGTTTTTTATTGAATATGAAAAATGATCAATAATAATGATGATATTGTTTCTACACATTGAAATTTCAAATTACAAATTTTACATGCGTCAAAGAAAGTATATAAATAATTTTTTTGAAGGGAGGAAAAAAAAATATTCTATTCATTTCAATTTAGGATATTGAATAAATTGTGTTAATAGTGTAAGCCAAACCAACAAATTTAGCAATTTATTTTCGAGTTGTTTTTAATGTTACTTTTTGAAAAAATGTCCACGTCTAATTTGTTTAGAATCCGACAAGGATTCATTGAAATCACAAGTTCGATGAGTGAACTCTGTTTAATCTAAGTGTCCCAAGGGTTATTCAGGATGTTGAATCCATATATGTAGTCAAAAATTCTAAAAATCCACCGGAAACTCCAAAAAGTCACGCTTAAAGACAACTCCATTTATTTTTATTTATTTATTTTCGTGATCTTCCACAGTAAGAACTTTTTTAAATATATTTCCAAAAGAATAGGTGTTTTTTTATTGGTTATTTGGTATTTAAATATGAGTGTAATGACACAAGGCGGGTGATTTCATGTGCCACAGTGTTTAACTTTATTGGTTGTTTCGTATTTAAAAATAAATTTAATATGTAACGGTCCTCTGATTATAAAAATATAATAATATATAGACAATGATCTTTTTATGAATTTTCAATTAATTATTTTAACTAGTGTGAATTTATTTAAATAAAAATAATAAACCATTTTAAATTAAAAAATTGATTAATAATACATATTCTCATTATTAATTTAACAAGTAAATTAGAAAAAATGATATATAAATTTTATGAAAATTTTCATTATTTTATTATTAAAAATATAATATATAAATCTTATATTAAACGTAAATTAATGTAATAACATCGTACTCTGTGTATTAATATTGAATTGTAAATTTTAAATTGATATGTTAAGAAAAAGTATCCATGTGTAATGTGTTATCACTCAGGTTGTTCCCCAAAAGCTGTGAGAAAAGGGAATACGACCGAGGTAACCACTAACCAATCTTTTAGATGCAGATTCTAACCAATCTGCAGCTAGAGAGGGATCTCTCTTTATGATTTAGCTTTGTTTTGCTATATGTTAGGCTAGTTATGAAGTACAAGTATTTGTTTGATTTTTGGATGGTGACATTTCAATAGAACAAGGGTGCAAAGTATGAGAAGTTCAGACCATTGGGTTAATGGAGTCAATGAAGATGAATTTCTGGATATGGTTTCTTTGACAAAAGGAGGAACTACAGAGCAAGATAATTAACCATGGAACAAACTGTAAGTTGAAATCAGCTGAAATGGGGTCAGGGGTGAAGGGCAATCAAGAATCCTTCATCATGCTAACAGAGGGAAACTGGGTGAATATTACCAAGGAGAAGTTAAGAATTCCTTAATTATACTCAGGGTGTAAGAACCAGGGAAACAGGAGCAGTTAAGAACTCCTGCATATGCTAATTCTGAAGAAAACATTTAAATATAACAGGGATTGAACACAGAGTACAGTTAAGTAAGTTCTGAGCTATTCTTTTTCCCTGCAATTTAGAGTGTGATATGTAAATGATATATAAAACACAGAAACAGTAAAAAGTAAGTTTAAAAGACTTATTGATCCATTAAATAATTCAAAAATTCTACAACATGGGCTTCTACCATCAATTCCATAGCCAGAGAGTTCATCAGCAAAGCATTCCAGCGACCTTTTATTTAGAAGAGTTCTCAAATTTATAGTGCAGTTCCAGAATGGTATCACCAACCCCTAATACTTAGCTTGGGGAGGTATTTGTACAAAAATGTTTACAAAATATCTCAAAGGAGATAATATCTTGCAATAACTTCTTTCACCTACTCTACGGAAGGAGTAAATGCTCTTGGGAACAGAGAGAAATGAATGTAGAAGTAAGAAATGATGTGATGGCTGCTTAGTTGGTTAGATGCAATGATTATTTGCTCAGTGAGTCAGCCGATGGATACTTTAGTGAACTTCCGCGCTGCTAGCGTTGCCTTATCGGGTGCTTTTTCCTACTCTTTAATTGACCACTACCCAGCGTGAATTTTTCTGCTCTTTTCTTCACTTTATGGCATCTGTTGTGTTCTGGAAAAATAAACAAAACTTTGAAATCCGCCCTACAAAATTTCTAGCATACTCTTCCACCACTGGTGCTATGGAAATTGGCGTCTGCGCATTTTTATTAGAGTTTCATCAACATCTGTGTACCCAAAGAAAGTGGGCTGGACTGTGAAAATATGCCTCACTTCATGTTCAATAAAAAACAGATCTTCCAAATTGTCATATAGGCTCTGTCCAGATGGGAGTGCCTTTCCTCCTACAGAACTTGATGATGTTGTGGCTTGGCTATCCACATATGTATTCAACCTATGAATATAGTCTTCATGTGTCATCAGTCTATAGTCATTAGTTAATAAACTAGGCAGACCCTTTTCCTCCAAAGCTGTAAACTTCTGTGTGAAAGCATTTATCTCCATTTGCAAGTCATGGCACTTCCTCTCCAGATTTTGTATGAAGTTCCTCGTGGTCAGAACTCTTTTAATTGTTAGGATGGTGCCTTTCCTATCCCTAATATCTAATGCTGCCAGTTGTTCCTTGGTGTGGGTGTTCAAAAACTGTATTAGCCTATTGTCTTGCTCGGGCATGTGTCCCAACGAATCCCTGGCCTTTTGAATTTCTTCTTGAGCTACTGTCACCAAATCAATCTGCTCATGAATTGTCTGTATTGGTGTCCATACATCAGTGATGGATTGGCCAATGTTGGCCCACAAAATGCTCCTGATTTCTTCCAGAGGTTTGTCTAATAAGAGGTCCTTTTCCAATGCCTTTACTTTATTCTCCAATGCTTTCACCTCCCTTATTTTTTCTGCCACTATCATTTTAGATTTATCATAACTAATTTCCAACATGGCCAGTTTCTCTTTAGCATCCTTTAATTCTGATACTTGGAGTTTTAAATCCTCCATAGCCTTTATCAGTTGTTTAGTAGTCATGGTAGTGTTGCTGCCTGCTGCTGTTGTTGTTGAAGTACTTGGTGTTGTTGATGTCAGGACATTAGGAGGGACTGTTGTTGTGACTGTAGGAGCAGTTGTAACTATTGGAGTTGTTTGAGATGGCTGGGAGGTCGACTCTCCCTTCTTTCCTTGCAATGCTTCCTCCAATGCCTTCTCCGTTTCTTCCAATCTCTCATTCATTTTCATTAGCAAGTCCATCGTATCTTCCTGTGATTTTTGTTCAACAATCTCTGTAGTTTTGGGATGCATGGTAATGGGCAGCTTGAGCTGCTTCCTGAGAGCTAAAATGTCTTCTTCCTTCTTTTTTATTAATGCTTTGATGCCTTTGGCATCCTTGGGATCATGTCCCAGCTCTATGATAATCTCTTCCAAGGACTTAATGCTATTATCCTTAGCTAAAGAGGAAGCCTTTTCCAACTCTAATTGGGCAGAGGTATTATTTAATGAATTCTACAATTTGTGGGCCAATAATGCCTTGTTTGCCAATGTGGAGTATACCATTTCTCTGATTTGCTTATGTAATTCAATCTGGTCCATTGGCTGGATGTCCTTGGCTAATACTTCTAGATTGGTCCTGATGTAATCAACAGCTGACTGTGGTTGCTGCATTTTGGGCTTGAAGTGACTCAGGATCATCTTTCCTTCTTGGATGTCATATGCTGACATTAACCTTTGTTGATTTGTGGGAGCCATCTTCAGCAAATGATTATAAAGTTGAATTCTTATTGGCTCATTCTTTTCCTTTATTTCATTAAATGTTCTCTTAATGTCAGAGCCTTGCCTACTTTGTTGCTTGGCAAAAGAGAATTCCACACTATGTTGTCTTACAATCTCCTGCATGTGTGAATTGGCTGATGTTTCTATGACGGGGGATGTATCCTGGCTGACTGCTCTTTCTTCCCTTGGACTGTCTGTGATCTCCTGAATGAATTCCTCCTCTGATAGGGGGTTCAATCTCTGCCTTTTCTCCCCTGGTTGCTCTTCAGGACGCCTGATCGGTGTGTCTTCTTGCCTGTCCCTTTTCTTGCCTCTCTCCTTATTTAGAGGAGTTTGTAGTAGAGGGATTTCTGGTGCTTTTTCTTGTGCTGGGGGACCCTGCCCTTGGCCTTGTTCCTTTGATGTAGTTGGCTGGTCTGTCATTATGTCCTGTTCTGAACCTATTACCTCTTTTCCCTTTGCTGACCTTGTGCTGGCTTTTTGTGTGGGCTGCTGAGATGTCCCAGCAAAAGATGTATCACCTCCTGTGTGCTGAGGCAGTTTGAAGGATACCTATCCAAAAGAGTCCAGGTCAAGCGTTTTTCCAAGCCCTTTCATGGCTTTTCCAATTTCTCTTCCTCAGTTTTCTCTTCTACTAAAGTGCCTTCTACCCATTCTTGTTGGTTAGCATACTATTGAATTTCAGGGATTTTGTGGTGAACATATGCTGTAAGGTTGTTTTTCACTTTTCTATAACTTATGAAATGCTCAGGGTCATAAGGTGCCCAATAAAAACTTTGTTTCAGCTTAAGTTGCTCCCCTAAAATCTTATCAACCTCTTCCCAGGCTTCCCTTTTATCGAAGACAAAAGGGCCCAATTGATTTCTTATTTTGAGTTGTGCCTTTTTCCTAGCACCATAGAAATGAGTCAAATCTGAGCTAATAAATTTCCTGAAGTATTCCAGGGTGAACAGTCTCATAGGTACATATTTTTGCAGCTTATAGGGGCACAACTCAGCCATATATCCTGATCTCTGTGTGATTCTGGCAAAAGTACCAGTCACCTATACTGTAGCCTTTTGAGAGATGTAAAATTTTCTGCATTTCACTAGAGAGTCTGGCAGGAGGAGTTGTCATCAATAAAGAAGAGGCTGGATGTAGAAATAGGTCAATGAATTCACAATAATTATAAGGAGAGTTATGGACTTCATGGAATACTGAGGTCCAAAAGATTACAGACCTGCGCTCTCCTTTGAGATCCAATTTTCTAAGGGGAATTTGAAAACTATCAGGTTGATTGTATAGCAGCAAATGATATATGTATGATTTGTATTTGAACACTCTTTCTCTGTCTAGGCTCATGAATTGCTCATGGATCTTATTAGCTATGAAGGTGGCATAATCATATTGGACAGCAGGAGGTTGTCCTGGATTAAACATGGATAGCAAAACTAAGATAGCCTGATCAATATGCTCACTGGTTTTAAATCCCAAGATGTAGAAAATCATGTTAGTAATGAATGTTCCAGCTTCATTGAACCAGACTTGATTATAAGGAGGTGGCTGCCTGAGCTGGCGATCTGGTCTCATGAATAATTGAGTTATTCTGGTTATCTCTGAACTAGGCAGTTTGGCACCTTGGTCAAGCAAGAATTCCATGGAGAGAGGAGCCAGAGGCTGAGTTGGCTTAAAGTGTAACATCTCATTTATGTATTGAGGGGTAATATAGAAGAGGACAGTCCCAGATGGAGCCATAACTGCTCTTTGGGTGGGGTCATAATTGGCATAGCATAAGTGGATGATATCAAGAAGCACATTTACTGAGGGGAGGTAGTACATGGGCATGTTGGACTCCCAAATTCCATAGACATCAGCATTGATGTGGTAGCTATTCCTAATTTCACAAAAAGCTTGAAGGTGAGGCTTGTCACCAATTAAGTCATTAATCTGGAAATCTCTGTCAGCAAGGGGCAACCATTCCAATTCTTTATGTGGTGCATTGAGGGGGCAACATTAGGGCCACTGGAGCCTCCATTTTTCAAATTATCTTATGACTTTTCAACTTGGAGTCTGGGCTTTTGCAGCAACAGTAGGTAAAATTATAGCTTCTGGGAGTTTTCTTAGAGAATTTGCAGGCTGAGACCGGTTTGTATCTTGCTTAGTGGGTGAAATTTTCCATGGAGACGGAGTTTGGGGGATTTCTCAGAAAAAAATGAGAAAAACAGAGGTTGCAGTTGCGGGTTTGAAGGAAGCACTGTGTTTTTACTTGTGGAAGTCTGGTTTTCTGCGGAAAATGGATAAAACAGGTTGTTTGCGGGAAAAATGTAAAAAACAGGGATGGTTGGGGTGTATTTTTCAAGAGATATAGACTGAATTTGTGCGATTTTTGGTTTCACGGATGTAACTTAGAGAAAAAACCGGAAATACACAGGGTTTGTAGGCAATTGAGTAAATACCTGCCTCAATGGGTGCCCTGTGCAAAATGTAGGTGGCGGGTTGAGCTATGGACTGAATTAGCTAGGTGGCAGACTTTATAACCGAAATGTTGCTTTGGATGTGAAAAAGCATGCAGAGGTTGCACAGAAGAAACAAAGAAAAATGAACGAAAAATGACATTTTAAGCCCTTTTGTCAAAAATTTGATTTTGGTGCGCTTCCGTTGGGTGACGTCAGCATGACGTAATCTTTGTCGTGTAGTGGGGGTACGGAAGCTAACCTGGCGATGACGTGGCAGACACGGCGGATGATGCGGTGGTGAGGTGGCAGCCGACGTGGGTGATGATGTGGGCAACGACACCAGCAGCGAGAAGCGGGGGCGGTATGTGGTATTATCTCGCACCGCTTTTACACAAAAGTTGTTTTGGGCAGAGGGGACGCGATAAAACCAAGCAACTCCACATGTATTCTATACGACGGCAAAACCGCCATTTTCCCGGGTGCTATCGTTCGGCTATCGGAGGGGTTCCGATATTGACGTGGATCGTCCGATGGGAAAGCCCGAATTGGATGGTCGATGAATGGGTGGAGTTGGCGGAGGCGTATGGTTTGGGGACCTACCATATAATTCGGAGTTTTGTAATATTTTGCCATGTATATAAAATTTGGGTTGGGTGTGCGGGTTGGTTATTCATTTAACCAATTGTTAAATGAAATCCATTATTTGTACGCGCGCGCAGGGAGGGTTGTTCATAAGGTTTCGGATAAACCTTGGACCCCCATTAAAACATTAACATATGGCTTTAATTAAGCCTGAGGTGGAGTATTAAATACTTTGGGATTTTTATGTATTTTATACAATAGGGGCAGGGAAAACATTATATAGGAGCTATATAATAGAGTTAATAGGTTAAAATGAGAAGTATATATAAACCAAAAACACTAAGTAACAAGGTGAAACTTAGGCTTAGGGGGATGAAAGGTATCTAAGCTATGAACTTGGAGAACTTAGCAAAAAGAGAAGAAAAACATATTTACACAAGAAACGTGGCTTAGTTCTCTTAAGTAAAACCAGAATTTCACTTGGTCTTTTCCATGAAATGAAATGAACTAGGAGCACTGAGCAGGTCTCAGTGTCCTTGAGGGGATGTTAGTAAGTGTTCTTGGAGGAATGGGAGGGAAATTAGTCATGCTTCAACTGTTTTGCAACCACCTTGCCATGGCACTTGTGATATCCATGAGATGCAATATCTTAAAAAGACAAAATTGTTCACAAGCCTGCTTCTGCAACATCAAAACTGCCTACCCATCCTAATACACCTAACATTTTTTCTTCCTTTTTTGATTGGGTGCATTTGAACTAGCAAACCCTTACTCTCTTGTTTTCTTTTAACTGCCCTCCTATCTAAGTCTGCCCTTATTTCTTCCAGGGGCTCAGATTTCACTGTTGAGCACCCTTGTTTCTCTACCTAACTACTGATCTGCCAAGCTTGAACTGTTTGGACAGATCTTATTCTCTAGTTCTAAAACAAGAAATTCAAACATGGAGAGGCCAAGATTAAGCTGTTTGGCCATCCATCATCTGTGACAGAAGTCACCAATTACACATTTTGGACTTCTTTGCAAAAAATAGGATAGTAGTGGCATTTTGGACTAGCACACTTTCTTGGTATTTTCTTTGGGGTTCATTTTCTTTCTTTTTGACCAATTCATTCTTTTTTCCCTTTGATTCTTCTTTTAGGGCATACCCTCTTTTCATTTTTTTAATTTTTGATCTTTGAAAATATGGAACCTTTGCAGCATGGAAAGGATGAACATATTTGGCATTTTAACAGTCAATCATGAAATATGACACCTATTGGTATAGGAACCTAACAGTGGCTCAACTTAGGGATGGCTTTTCCTGGTGAAAAGCCAAGAACAGCAGGTCAGATGGCCTTATATTCAATCCTTGCTGCAACCTGAAATTTCCCTTTGCTGTAAATAACCAAACTGTATCTCTGTAACATATACACCTTTCTTGTAAGCTGGTTTGAACAATTACAGCTCTGCCTTTGATAGTTCGTCTGAATATTATCATCATTTTTATAGCTCCTAAGTCTTCTTCCTCACTTCTTCTGATAAACTCAAAATGTAATACAAAAGGTGGCACAATTCTTTGCCTTTTTCTCAAAATTTGCTGCATCTTATTCCCTATCTTATTGCTGTAATAAACTGCAGAAAATAGACACTATTATGTACAAATTACAGTCCTGTCATCTCAACAAAGTGGATCAAAATAATGCTTGAGCATCCGACCATTGACTGGCCCACCTTCTGTTTCTGTACCATCCAGGTTTCTCAAAAAGTAGGTGTTGTTTACTTGTACAGCCTGAATAGCAAAAGGTACCTTCCATAGGAAGTCAAACTTCCCAATGTTTTCCTTTATCTTCCCTCCTGGAATCCCATTTCAACACTTTTTCTCCTATGAAAAAATCCTCTGCCTTTGTCCTCTTGTCAAATATCTTCTTAAGTTTCTCTTGGAGAATCTGAGATCTCTGATACACTTCCTCTCTAGTTTGCTATAAATGAATTGTTTGATTGATTCTCCTCTGAATGTCATTGGGTTCTGCCTGTGTTTCTTACAGCAATTTTATCACAGGGATTCCCAAAGATGAAGGGAATACTGCCTCCATGCCATAAACCAACTCATAGGGGCTTGTTCCAATGGATCTCTTTGTAGTCAATCTGTCTACCCAAAGTGCATTGATAAGCTTCTTATGCCATTTTTTTTTGTTTTCCTCCAATACTTTCTTTATGATATTGATCAAGCTTTTATTGGATGATTCAGCTAAACCATTACCTTGAGGGTAATAGGCTGTGGAGTGGCCTAAGGTAATATGGTATTTGTGACAAAAATCAATCATTCTTTTGGATTTAAAAGCAGCAGCATTGTCGGTTATAATCTTTTCCGGACAGCGAAATCTAGATAGGATATTGGTTTCTAGGAATTGCATGATTGCTGAATCATTTGCTTGCCTACAAGGGATGGCTTATATCCACTTGGTGATGTAGTCTGTGGCAGTCAAGATCCACTTATGTTGGCCAGAAGAAGGAGGGTGAATCTCCCCAATGAAATCTAAACCCCATTGTTGAAATGGTCTTTCAGTGGAAATTGGCTTTAGGGGTAAAGGTAACAGCTTTCTCTTGCCTTCAAAGATTTGACATTTATGGCAAGAAACGACAAATTTCATTACATCAGCAAATAGGGAGGGCCAATAAAAACCAGCTCTTAAGATTTTATCAGCAGTTGACTTCCACTACAAATGTCCACCACAGTCCCCTGCATGAAATTCCTTCAGCACTTTGTTGGTTTCATCCTTTGTTAAGCAATTCAGCAAAATGCCTTCATGATTTTTCCAAAACAAAACATTATCTAGAATACAAAACTTTGAAGCCTTCATTTTGAGGAATCTATTTTTAGTTATGGATAACCCTGGAGGAGCCTACAGGTTTAACAATACATAGATTATATCAGAATACCAAAGTGATTGTAAAAATTCTTGATTGATCTGTGGAATCGCCATCTCCTGTTCGTTATCCAGTTCATTGATGTCAAGGGCTTGAAAGTTGGTTTTAGTCATCAATTTAGCTAATCCTTGTCCTTTTATCAGCTTTGTTGGTTTAATTTCAATGTCATATTCCAAGATGTTAGCTATCCATTTGCCTCTTTTGCCTTCTATTCCTTCTTGGGTTAGGATATCCTTGACCACAGTATTTGGCACATAAGCTATTACATGAGAGTATAAGATATAAACTCTGAAATCCTTGATAGCTTTTACAAGGGCATAAGCTTGTTTTTCCATGATCTGATATTTTAAAGGTGCATCTATAAGTGCTTTGCTGAAGAAGGCTATTGGTTTTTCACATCCTTGGTCATCTTTCTGTAATAGGACAGTAGCAATGGTATGTTCTGAGGCAAAGGAAAAGATTATAAAGTCTCTGTCAAATTTAGGGCTTGTGAGGACTGGTGTTTTAGTTAAAGCTATTTTGATCTCTTCAAAGGCTTGCTTAGCTTCTATTGTCCATTTGACTTTGGAATCTTTCTTCAGCATGTTGTTGAGCAATCTTATCAGTTCAGCCAAGTTGGGTATGAACCTTCTGAGAAAATTCATCTTTCCTA
This sequence comes from Pinus tabuliformis, assembly GCA_031772625.1. NCBI lineage: Eukaryota > Viridiplantae > Streptophyta > Pinopsida > Pinales > Pinaceae > Pinus > Pinus tabuliformis. The sequence continues at coordinate 269,142,938 of CM062812.1, forward strand.
GGAAGGCTTGAAGTTCTTTGATATTCCTAGGGTGAGGAACTTGGAGAATAGGTTGTATTCTGTCCAGTCAATTCTAATGCCATCTTTTGAGATTATGTGACCTAGGAGTTTGCCTTCTTCTAGGCCAAACAATGATTTCTTTGGGTTCAATGATATGCCATATTTTCTGCATATTAAAAACACTTGTCTTAAATGTTCCAAATGTTCTTGATTTGATTTGGAAAAAGCAGTGATATCATCAAGATATATGACTAGAAAATCATGGACCTCTTTTGCAAACGCTATGTCCATGGCTCGTAGAAATGTTGCCCCTGCATTTTTAAGTCCAAAAGGCATTTTTACATACTTGAAAGTTCCCCAAGGTGTTGTAAAAGCAGTTTTATCTTGATCATTCGGGTGAACTAAGATCTGATTAAAGCCTGAGAATCCATCTAACAGTGAAATTCTAGAAGCTCCCACTACCCTTTGTAAAATGTGATCCATCTTGGGTAAGGGGTAATGGTCTTTGAGAGAAACTTTATTCAGATTTCTCAAGTCAACACACAGTCTTATCTCTCCCGTTTTCTTCCTAGTGGGCACTAGATTTGAGATCCATTCTAAAAATCTAATGGGTGTAATTATTCCAGCTTCGTACATTCTTTTGACTTCCTTTTCAATGAGAGGAAGGAGGAAAGGATTAACCCTTCTGAGTTTTTGTTTAAAAGGCTTTTGATTTTCTTTTAAGGGTATTGTATGCTGGATCATAGAAGTATCATAGGACTTAAGGTCTTCATAGCTCCATGCAAAAACATCTTGAAATTCTTTAAATAGTTCAATATATTTGAGTTTTTGGTCTAGTGGCAATGTTTTGGACAATTTTATCATTTTAGGCTTCTGTTCAGTGCCTATGTTGCAGTCCTCAATTTCTGCATTTAACGGTTGCATTTTTGGCTTTCTTGGAATATCATTTGAATCAAAAATATCTTCCAGAGGAGTCAAGCCTGTGGGTAAAAAGTTATCCTTTAAATCATTTACTTCAATATCTCCTTCAGTAGTTTCATCAAAGTCCGTTTGTTTTAGTTTTTGTAAATTTTTGCTGGTAAAGATTGTTGGGTGTAAAATCTGATCTGCTGTTTCAGCTGATATATTAGTTTCAATTTTGTTTATTTGTGGTTCTTCACAAATGGTGCTTGTGTCTATGTTTGTGCTTGAAAATTCGTCTTTCAAAGTTAGGAAATTGTTGATTTGTGTGTCATTGTCAAACACCTGCCAGTTTTTAACATTGTCTGGAACAGTAGGTCTGTGTTTAATTTCAGCAGAAAAACGATGATTAGGCTCAAATGGCAGCTTACAAGTGCTGGCAAATGTTGCCAAACTGTGAGCATGCAAATTGTGGTTCCTTGAGAGTTTGGTGAGCTGTGATTCTAGGAAGGTATTGAGTATTTCAATTGTTTCCCCTCTATAAGCTCTTAACCTAAGATCGTTTGTGACAAAGTTTCCTTTCATCTGTTGAATAATCAAATCAGAGTCTCCCAAAATTGAAATCCTAGCTGCCCCTAGACTTTAGATCAGTTTAAGACCTAGCAAAAGAGCTTCATACTCAACCATGTTATTTGTACATCTAAAATTCAATCTGTATGCATGTCCTTCACCATGATCATTTTGCATGTTATGTATCCAAATCACTGCCCCTAGTCCTAGTTTATTCACTGACCCATCAAATTCTAGATACCATAGGATTTCTTGATGACAATCAGCATTAGAAGTTTTAGAAACTCTCTTAGTGGGCAGATTTGGATTTTGTAACTCATATGATTTGCCTTGTGTGTTTGTTGCATCAATTATTTCAGCAATTTCTAAATCTTGAGCATTGGATTCTTCATTTATGTTTCTTGCTTGTGCTGATTCTAGAACCTTGTCATCAGTTTTGGGGCAAATTTCAGCATTGTATAGGATGAAAGAATCCATATCAGAGTGCATGGAATAAATGGAGAAATTTTGGGGCTTCTCTTGACTACTGACCACATATTTCATCAAAGTTTCCCGGTACAATCTCTTTGGTTGGCCAAAGACTGAGATGGTAGCATAAGACATGTCTAATCGTAAATATCCCTGGAGCTTTGCCCCCTAAGATCTGGACAAAAGCATTCCATATTTAGGTGGAATATCAGCTACCACCACATCCATTAAAATTGTCTTGGCAGGGTATTGGAATAGAGATACACATAAATCTTTGATTAAGCCTAGACATCTGACCTGGTTGGAATCAAAAGAAAACAAGTCTTTATATGGCCTTGTAATATCTAGATCCAACTTTTCCCTCACAGATTTAGGCATTAGATTATAGGAAGCTACTGAATCAAACATTGCATTGTGAAGTACTTTGTCATGAATGTTTAAACTTACATAAAATGGAGGAACTCCTCCATCTACTGATTTACCATTTACTTCAGGGCCAAAGATTAACTCTGGCTGATTATCTACGACATTCACTGCATCTCTATTTTCGGAAATTTGAAGTGCCCTGCTGATTTGTTCTCTATAGACCTCATGTTTAGCCAATTTGGACAGTGGAATGGTTATTTTTAACTTCCCTATTTCGGTTTCTAGGTTGAAAGGTTTTTCCACTTGAATTTTTGCATTCCAGGCAACAAGATTGTCCTTTTCTGTTGTGTTTTCAGTGGTTTTTTCTCTATCAGGAGTGTTGTTATGAACTAAATCTGCTTTAAAACCAATTTTAGGAGCTTTGTTTGCATCTTCTTTTGGAGGAGAAGAGGTGGATATCTGATTGTTTGATGGTTGTAATTTTGATATGTCCTCAATCGTGGGCTCTTTTGGGTTGAGATCTTTTCTAGCAGGGATTTCTATAGGGGGAGTTTTATCCTTTGCTCTTTTAGGCTGCTTGGTATCTTTCTGCTTGTTGGATTCAGGCACATCTATTGTTCTACTTCTAAGTTTATATTGTTTATGAACCTCATAGACAGCTGCATCATATCCCTCTCTGAAATCAAATGATTCTCCCGATTTGGTTTGAAATTGATTGAAAGTATGAGCCTCTTAGTCATCCTGGGTCAAAAAGATTTGTTGTTTGGTGTTTAGACCCATCAAATTAATCTGAGTATCCTCTATTGGCTCACTAGAGGTTGAAGCTTCAGCATAGTTTTCTTGGAATGGAGGTCGAATGTTTTGATCAGGACCAACCTTTCCAGCATTGGGATTCTGATTTTTTCTGAAGTTTGGATTTCTTGCGGTGTTACTTGGTTGACCTTCCCAAGAAAATTTCCTTGGTTTCCACTCTATCACCCAATCTATCCATTCCTTTGATGATTGCATCTAGTTTTTGTTCAAATGCAGAAGGTTCTTCTTTGAAAGGAGTCCTTCTTTCAGCTCTAGCTCGAGCTCTTTTAGAGATCAGATTGGCCTCTACACTAACAACTATGCTATGCATGTCTTCTAAGCTTGGAGGAGCTCTTTCCCTTACCTAATATGCCATGTCAGAATCAAATCCATCAAGGAATTTGATCAAGGCCAATTTTAGTGGAGGTCTAAGGTTCTGAGGAATAGCATTGTACACATTATTGAATCTGGCACAGTAGTCTTGGACAGTTTCTTGTGGGCCTCTTTTCAAGCTTTCATATTCTAATAGAATTTGTAATGGGTCTTTATTCTTTTCCCATCTATTCAAGAAGGTTTGATAAAGGGCATCCAAATCAACAATTGTGTTTACAGGGAGTGCCCTAAACCAAGTCCTTACATCACCTGTTAAGCTTTGGAAAAAAAATTTCATTCTGACATCATTATCATCAATTTCATAGTTCTCAAAATAATCCATCATTTTCTTAGTATGTTGTTGAGCTGTATAGGTGCCAGTACCATCAAAATAGGTAATCTTGTTTTGATAATCTTTAGGCATAGCGCATGGATTTGTAGGTAAATTTCGGGGGAGCATATCGGTTTGCCATATTAACAGGTATAAATGGGACAGCTGGAAGCACAGGGATACCAGCTAAGATAAGTGTTGTGGATGGGGGAGTGGAAAAGATGCTTTGAAGTGATGATGGTCAACTAGAAGAAGTTGTAGCAACAGTAGAAAGGACTGCTGCTTTTCCCGGAGGAAGTTCAGTTTGGATAGAGTTCTGCTGAGGTGTGTCAAGATTTAAATCAGCAAAATTTTCTAGACCTTCTTGTCTTCTAAGGTTCTTAGAGATCAAGTTAGGATTCTCAAAGATAGTTGGAGGATTTGGATCTAGATTTGATCTAGTGTAACGAACTTTCTTCTTTGGAGCCAGCTTCTAAATCTGTTTTTGGTATTTTCTGGAAGTATTTGAAGAACACTGCTTTTGACAATATCTTTCTATGAAATTATGAATTGTGAGAGCCTTGAATTTTCTTGAAGATCTTTTGAAAACAAAAGGAAACTAATCAAATTTTTGAGACAGTTGTTTAAAGCCTAAAACTAGATTGGAGATAGACTAAAGCAGCTTTTATTTACTCTTGTAATTGCACAACAAAAATATTTTCAAAGGCTACCTGGCTAACTTCAGGCTCCATCTGTAGCTTTAGAAAATAGACAGCAGTAACAAACAGTCATTCAAGTTCCCCAGTGGAGTCGCTAATGATGTTATCACTCAAGTTGTTCCTCAAAATCTATGAGAAAAGGGAATACAGCCGAGGTAACCACTAACCAATCTTTTAGATGCAGATTCTAGCCAATATGCAACCAGAGAGGGCTCTCTCTTTATGATTTAGCTTCGTTTTGCTATATGTTAGGCTAGTTATGAAGTACAAGTATTTGTTTGATTTTTGGATGGTGACATTTCAATAGAACAGGGGTGCAAAGTATGAGAAGTTCAGACCATTGGGTTAATGGAGTCAATGAAAATGAATTTCTAGATATGGTTTCTTTGACAAAAAGAGGAACTACAGAGCAAGATAATTAACCATGGAACAAACTGTAAGTTGAAATCAGGTGAAATGGGGTCAAGGGGTGAAGGGCAATCAAGAATCCTTCATCATGCTAATAGAGGGAAAGTGGGTGAATATTACCGAGGAGTAGTTAAGAATTCCTTAATTATACTCAGGGTGTAAGAATCATGGAAACAGGAGCAGTTAAGAACTCCTGCATATGCTAATTCTGAAGAAAACATTTAAAAATAACAGGGATTGAACACAGAGTACAGTTAAGTAATTTCTGAGCTATTCTTTTTCCCTGCAATTTAGAGTGTGATATGTAAATGATATATAAAACGCAGAAACAGTAAAACGTGGTTTAAAAGAATTATTGATCCATGAAATAATTCGAGAATTCTGCAACATGGGCTTCTGCCATCAACTCCATAGCCAGAGAGTTCATCAGTAAATCATTCCAGCAACCTTTTATTCAGAAGAGTTCTCAAATTTACTATGTAGTTCCAGAATGGTATCACCAACCCCTAATACTTAGCTTGGGGAGGTATTTGTACAAAAATGTTTACAAAATTTCTCAAAGGAGATAATATCTTGCAATAACTTCTTTCACCTACTCTACAGAAGGAGTAAATGCTCTTGGGAACAGAGAGAAATGAATGCAGAAGTAAGAAATGATGTGCTGGACGCTCAGTTGGTGAGATGCATTGATTATTTGCTCAGCGAGTCAACCGATGGATACTTTAGTGAACTTCCGCGCTGCTGGCGTTGCCTTATCGGGTGCTTTTTCCTGCGCTTTAATTGACCACTGCCCAGCGTGATTTTTTCTTCTCTTTTCTTCACTTTATGGCATCTGTTATGTTCTGGAAAAATAAACAAAACTTTGAAATCTGCCCTACAAAATTTCCAGCATACTCTGCCACCACTGGTGCTATGGAAATTGCCGTCTGCGCATTTTTATTAGAGTTTCATCAGCATCCGTATACCCATATAAAGTGAGTTGGACTGTGAAAAGATGCCTCACTTCATGTTCAATAAAAAACAGATCTTCCAAATTGTCATATCGGCTCTGTCCAGATAGGAGTGCCTTTTCTCCTGCAGAACTTGATGATGTTGTGGCTTGGCTATCCACATATGTCTTCAACCTGTGAATATAGTCTTCATGTGTCATTAGTCTATAGTCATTAGTTAATAAACTGGGCAGACCCTTTTCCTCCAAAGCTGTAAACTTCTGTGTGAAAGCATTTATCTCCATTTGCATGTCATGGCACTTCCTCTCCAGATTTTGTATGAAGTGTTAAAGACATTTTTGTGCCTTGCAGCTCCAAGCATGAAATGTCCATAAACCAAGGGCTCCTAAGTCCCTAGAAGTGTTGTTCCAACCCCTAAAGGAACAAGGTCAACAAATTACAGCTTCTCCCAGAAGTTCTCCACCAGAAACTGCTCAGAATCAGTGAAATCAGGATCATTTCAGCTGCTCCACTGGCTAGCTGCGTTGCATAGCACCTAAATACACTAGCTAGGTGCGTTGCAACGCACCTAAATGCACTATGAGGGTGCATTGAGCGGGAAATGACAAATGGCAGTGCCATTTCGTGAGGTGGAAAGACAATGGAAGCTTCCAGAATCTTCTCCTGTGACACTTGCCTCACTGAATTCGACCAAGGATGAGTAAGAGGCTTTCAGTATCCAAGTGGAAGCAAGAACTGACAGAGAGAAGACACTAATCAAAAACCAGAGTTGACTCACACCTCTACAAATATCTATATATAGATCTCTCATCCCAGAGATCTGGGGGTTGGAGGCTGGAATTTTGTACATTGCAAGGAATTGCTGTTGGTTTTGAGATAGATATCAGAGTATTGGGTGATTTATGCTTTGTTGGAGGTGAAGAGGGGCTTCTTTGCTGGGAGGTTGATGCTGGGTCAGGAATCATCGGTTGTAACTCCTCCTGGATCTTCTTGTATATCAATAAAAACTATTTGAGTTTCTCCTACATGCTTGTGTATCATTGATGCTTGTTACATTTGTATGTTTAGCTTAAATCTGATCCTAAGCTGTTTATGAATATAGATCCATGTCTTTGTATAGTTTTCTTCTTCTGTGATCTTACATGAACTTGGTGAAGCTGGGCAAGTAAGGGAGCAGGTAGCTGGAAGCTGTCAAAGAAGAGAGGGATTGGATCAAAGGATTAGCGCAAGACACAGGTCGGTTCTTTCTATCCCCCTCTATCTTTAATTCATAAAGGAAATACAAAAGTATTTTTCTCTATTTATTTCTAAGGCAGCTGTCACACCTTAGTGGGATAGAGCAGTTCTAAATAGACACTTTTCCCGGTAACAAAATGGCGACTCCACTGGGGATGATTGTCTAATTAGTTTGTTTGTGTATCTCTTTGTTGTTTGTTTCATAAACTTATAAGTAGCATTCGAACTGCATTTGCCATAACAAATGCAAAGTAGACATCTACTGCTTCAATCCATTCACTGGATTTGTTTATGATTTGAACAGCTGATTCACAAATGATCTGATTGCCCCTTGTGATAGCTCTTAGACCCTCCTTAGATCTACCCCTGATTGTGCATTACTGGTTGCTTTTACTCGGCCAAAAACCAAAGACTAAACTGCAAACCGTGACCCAGAACCCAGACAGATTCTCGTTTTTGGCCCAGCGTAGGTACTGTTAAGAGTTCCTGCATTTTAGCGCACTTCCCGAAAGGGAAACCTGCGCTGCCATCCAGTTTCTCTGTGTTACAGGTGCGCCGATCAGACTAGCCCTGTGCAGCTGAGGTTCTTGTGCTTCATTCTTTCCAGTTTTGTCTCTGATTTTTGCAACCTGTGATCAGTATATGTCTGTTTAAAAACCCCTTTTCCTTGCTGTTATTCCGCCTCCTTTGTACAAAAGAACTGTAGATGTTTTTGTGTGTTTGTTGAGTCGTTTACAGTTTTCCATTGCAAAAGTAGAATAGTCGTACGATCGTCCTTTGATTTAGATCTGTCGCAAGTGTCGATTTCAATCATAGGAGAAAGTTTGATTACTGTTGATAGTCGATTATACTTTTACTATTGCCTTTGGTCTGAATTTATGTTTTTCTAGTTTCAAAAACGAGTGTTCATTTCAAAATCGTAAAGTGTCGTAATCGTCTCTATCTTTTGATTTCGAAAAGAAGCTTGTTTGTGTTTGTCGCTTGAAAGCAAATTCAGATTTGTACATCAACTTTCTTTTTAGCATCAATACTAATAAAGTCGAAAACAAATACATGCATGTGCATTTGCATATTGACAGTCTGTTTGGCTTGATTTAGGAAAGTGCATTTACAGTGTGCTCTTTGCTCTTTGTGAAAAGATTGTGTCTTTCTTTTCCCCTAGTAGCTAGGATTTTCATTGCAGAAAAGAGATAAAAGTTTGTTTATCATCTTTAGATTGCATTTTACGAATTACATCTACATCTCGTGGTGAACCCAAAAGGAAAACTTCATAAGGAAGATCAACTTAAAATAAATTCAATGAATCTAACAACGCTTTGGAACTTAACGCACAACATTTAGAGGTCTAGGCTAGAGACGTATTTCAGCGTCGTAAATCCTGGTAACTGTTGTCCTCACTGATGGTTGGGTGATTCCTCCACTTTGAGACGATAAGTGCTAGTACGGACTTGTGCTCCCATGTACCGTCGAGTATATTTTGGGAGACCCCTATAGGCTTAAATCCTTTATCCATAGGAATTCGTGTCTGCCGCCCTATCAATCGCAATGCACTGAACATAACATTCGGGAAGATTGACTGTCGTACCGTAAAAAGTATTCTGCAGTTTTGAGATTGGTTTGGTACTCCCTCTACCTAGATCTCCAGAGCAGTCCCTTTCGTTCCTTTTTAGACTCCTTAACGGAAAAGGTCCATCTGAGCACTTGTCACTTCAGGCTCATTAAAAATCGAAGGAGACTAGAGTCATCTTTTGTTTTTTCTCGACTCTTAAAAACTGAAAAAACAAGTTGTGTCAGAGCGTCTAAAATTTATTTTAAACAGAATAATCATCACCTTTCCCTTGTTGATCTTCGAAGTTAGTCTCCCTTCATCGCAAGTTCTTGTAGAATCGCTAGGAAATCTTTTGGATAGACTGATATGTCTGAACAACCATCAACATCCAGGACTGTGTCATCCGACGCAGCAGCGGCAGAGCCTCCTGCTGCTACTCCAACGATGTTCGATGGTATACCATCTGTCCCGGAAAGTTATCAACAACAAGCCGGAGTCCAATCAGGGACTGTTTCAACGACATGGTCAGTTCCTATTTCTTCATCCGGATTATCATCTGGTATTTCTTATGTTGAAACTCAAAAAATTGATCCAATGTGTCTTCAAAGGCCAATTTACCCTTTAAGTACTGGATTTCCACCATATGGAGGACAGTATGCCTTTTCATTGTTCCCTCCCGAAGAACAACCATATGGGAGTTTACAACAAAGTTCAGGTCAAACTGGAATTACATCCAGCGGTTGGGTACCAATACTGCCTCAGCAACCAAGGGTTGTATATTCAATGCAACCAGTCCACCCTTTGTCGAATATTCCCACTATACCTGCTATGGTGACTGTGTCGCAAGTACAAGAGTTACCTGTTGTATGTCAACCCCAAGTTTCTCAGGTTGCGATACAACAGCCTCTTGTCTCAATGACTCAATCACAACCTCAGGTTAGTGCCTCCTTATCTGGAGCGACTCAGGCTCAAACAAGTACTATGACTCCTCATCTTGGTCAATCATCCAGTATTGGGCAACAGCAAATGGTCCAACAACCATGGTTGGTTCAATCTCAACAACCGCCATTCCAGCAATCATATCAAGGACCTGAGCAACAAGTCTTTGTAAGTAATGGGCAACCGCATTTCCAAAGCGGTTATCAACAACCATATTATAATGGTTGTGCCCATCAACCTTGTCAAAGTTGCCAGCATCAAATACATTATGCTGGTATGCAAAGACTCACTGCTCAGGCAATTCCATCTTATCCTGGGTATGCTTCACCTAACCTGAATCAATAGTTGCCCTTTGTAGCAACTCTAGAATTACCAGATTTAAACCAGCTGACGAATGATCCAATTGCTTACGCATCTTGGTGGCCGGCAATTCCGCATAAACTTCCATCAGATATTCCTAAATTTAATGGAAATCCGGGTGAAGACCCGTCGAATCATGTGATGACCTTTCATCTGTGGTGTTCATCTAACACTCTAAACGATGATTCAATTAGGCTTCGCCTTTTTCAGCGAACGTTAACTGGTCCGGCAGCAAAATGGTATATCGAATTGCCTAGAGCTTCATTTGACAACTTCAGTACCCTAGCCACAACCTTTTTAACCCATTTTCAGTTACCGATAAGGTACGAAACGGGAACGGAACTTCTTACCAACTTTAAACAAATGATGGCCACTCACATATCTAATCATATACATGAGTGGCGACGTCGTCATAGAATGGTGAAAACATATGTTCCCGATCAGCTCTTAGCTTAATGGTTTATCAAGTCATTACTACCTTCCATCATGGAAGATGTGGCAAAAGGGGGAGTCGTCACCGAAGAGCAGGTTATTGCTCGTGCGCAATACTTCGACTTGATTTACACTCAGTCCGACACGCTCTACGATAAAATACCTGACGCTCCTAGACCGTAATTCTCAGTTCCTCCCCCTCCTAAATCAAACAATGACTCTCATGTCGGTGATGGCGTGATTGGCGCAACAGACATGAAATCGACAAAGGCTACATCTAAAAAGGCCCGTAAGATTTCCAGTCAAAATGCAAATGAGGAACTTCTTGCCTCGGAAGTAAATGCCATGTCAACCGACAAGGGCAAACAACTAAAGAAACCAGGGGGCAAGAAGAAAAAGAAAGGGACGAAAAAGAAGCACGATAAATCTTCTACAAACCCTTCTGGGCAAAGGAAACCCCCTGCGGGGTGTCATATATGCGATGAGGATCATCGGACGAGAGATTGTCCACATAAATCTGAAGTTAAAAAACTCTTTAAGAGTTCAAAAACTTCGGCAGTATTGACTGATCCATTTCCAAACCCGGGAACCAAACTGGTTGCTAATCAAAATGCTTCCCGATCCCAAGTGCTTATGTTGTCTATCTCAAAGCAGGAAAATGATGCTTTGACAAGGAATAAAGATTACAGGAATCCACAGCTGTCGAATAACAAGGCTAATGAACAACCTAGTAGTTCGACAACAACTTTGACCGAAGTTGTGCCACCCATCATTCCTGAGCCAATGATAAAGTCGCCAAAAGGGAGTAGTACACAAATTGACATTTAATCCTCGTGCAAAAGTAGCACAGAATTATAATATAGTAGAGGACCTGACCCAATCGTCGTCCGCTATGGCGACACTTGAGGTACCGGAAAATTACCCCTCCCAAAAGCAAGCTTTATTATCAGCAATAGGTGGGATTGACCCAATGGATTCTAATCTTGTGGCCTTTGATCATAAAGGATATGACCCTCAATTACCGGCTCAACTAGCTTTCCTTATTCAAGTGAAAGCCCTCAACAAAATTGTTCATCGAACAATTATTGATGAGGGGGCATCTACATGTATTATGTCGATGAGTTGCTAGAAAAATTTAGGGTCACCACCCTTGTCGAGATCGTCAACGACATTAAAAGCATTTAATGGACGATCATACACTCCATACGGGATTTTAAGTAACTTTCAAGTTGAACTGGGGGGGAAAACAGTAGAAATTGATGTTGAAGTAATCGACGGAAACCTTGGTTACAACATCCTACTGGGAAGGCCCTGGATATATTCCATGGCCGCAGTTGTGTCGACCTACTTCAGGAAGATTGCATTTCCCTTTCAAGGAGGAATTACAATCGTCGACCAACAAACATTTCTCCCCAACAATTCACAAGTTACGGGAAGCATTCTAAACATCCATGGAAGCAATCATTCGCTTCAAAATATTGGAGTAGGTCTCCTAAAATACCCTGCCTTAATGGGTACATTTTCCCTACCGCCTCTGAATAATCTGACAGAGTGGCCACAATGGAAACCTGCAATATGAAATCTTCTATATCTAATGGGTTCGGAAGATTCCTAAACATTTTTTCAGCATGGATCATTTCCATTTTAGAAATATTGTAGCAATCAATTTTCTTGGCTTGGGGGGCAAACCCAAATCAACGCTCATCGAGTGTTTGGATAGATAGGTCTAAGGAATATGGCACCTCTTCAAATCCTTGGTCGCATGTATATTCTACAGACGAAGGAATCATTCAATCAATAATGATAGGAGAGGAACCATGGGAATATTACCACCATCGTTCCCATCTTCCGAATTACCACGAAGATTATTCCGGCAACCTTAATCATCCTTCAATTTTTGATTTTCTATCAAATACTGTAAATACGATGGATTTCGAGGATAGTTCTTTCACTATGTCAACCTCATTAAAAAATGAAACAAATCCCCTTTCCAAATCTCAAAGGTAAACCTTCATTCCAACCACCGAGTTGAATGCAATGAAGCTTGGGGGGCATGCACCTCGATTTGCATTATTATGCTGGGGGCATGCAAACCCGCAACGAGCAATGTTACCGCAGGGTTCAAGCTCGTTAAAAAATAAAACCGCATCGAGCAGTTTTAGCACATAGTTCAAGCTCGTTAAAAAATAAACATAAGACATGAGCAAATTTTTCCACCCGCGTTTAAGCTCGTTAAAAAATGAACTATTCCCCGGTAAAAAACAACCATGAATGAAGTACCTCAGCCATTAAAGCCTTGGTCGTGTTTGCACCGTCACCTCCACTTTTTCATTGGTCGATCATTCACCTCCAATTGATTGTTTACCCATTTTGAGGAACAGCTGCAAAGAGATATTTCACTAGCCATCCTTGTGACACTACCGTGATTGGAAAATTCCAAACCTTACCTGGAATCAGCTGCTACCCGTTTTATCACTCGTTCCTCAAAAGACGAGTCTTCTTTAAGCTCTTTTCAACTGACTCGTAAAATATGAAAATATTGCCGAGTTATTGGCCTCTCCAGCTCGTTAAAGGGACAGGAAGTGTTATCCCTCCTCTAGATTTTAATCTTTTTGGACCTGAGGGATTATTACACAAAAAGATCGAGCGCTTGTTTTGTTCCGCTTGTTAAAACTATCGAAAATTCATCCCTTATGTATTGTTTTATACTTTTTCGGACTTAAGGGATTAGATGACGAAAAAGGAATTTTGGAGTTACCTTTACGTACCTTTTCAGACTCTCTAAAAATGAAAAGGACCGAGTTATCTTTGTCGTTAAACTCGTTAAAAAGATTAATAGCGACAAACTTGTCTTTAGACGAGAACGAGCTTCACTATTGCTAGGCTCGTTAAAACATAGCGATGGGTTTTCCCGAAGGGCAAATTATAGAACAAGCATATGTTATCCTCCTCAAGCTTGACAAAAATAAAGAGGTACTGGTCAGCAATGACTGGGGAAAAATTGGGAAGAAAACTCAAAGAATCTTTATTGGTAGCAAGTCGCTCTTGAACATGACACTTCCACTCCGTGTCCGAGTCGGGTTGGGTTGTTTCATTCACCGGTCACATCGCCATGGTCACGCCATACCATCCACATTTGGGGTTAATGCTACCAATCCATCACATAAGTGTCGCTGACATGTTCAAGAGAAGTCATCTAGAGAAGTAACTTGTGTCCCACCCACTACCATACATTATACTCCATACTTTCATGACCGCCACCCTGAACCGTATATCATCATATCGTTTTCACCTCCATCAAAATCATTTGCTCCGTTCCGTGTCATTGATGTGGGATTCATTAAGGCCCTCCTTTGACGGATCACTTCTTGTCGACATCGGCTCATTATCCAAGAAGTTGATCTAGGAACACCCCATTCAGTACTTTGAAGCTTGCATGCCTTAATGGCAAGTTTCTCACTTCCGGTGACAGGTTTACATCAATGGCCTTCGACTGAAAGATTTTGCGTGGTGTTCGACGCCAAGTCCTTTATTCACACCACGTGAATTGTACTGTAGTACCTTGAGGGTCATTATCATTATCGGTGATTCCTCTCGCACTTGTTAACAGTTTACATCATTGACTGGTAATCAAGCGATGTCTTTCCATGTTCGACTTCAGAACATTTCTCACATGGATCGACTTGTACTTCGAGTGAAGATCGGACGAGATTGAAGACCCCGGATCTAGTTTCATCCATCCGGGCTGCGATATATATTCAGGAAAATAAAGACATTAAATGTACAGCATTGCAGCACAGATAATCATCCTACCAAAAGGATGATGGCTCTATCAGAATCATCAGTCTACACTCAGACGATTGTCTGTCCTATGTACATGAAAATGAATTTATAAAGCTGAGCATGGGAATTCCTGCCTCATCTAGATCATGAAAAATAGTATGAAGATAATGTATTCTATTGTATCTTATTACAGGTCTCCTCCCAGCATTGAAAGAACTTCGGATCCTCATAATAAAGCATTTCACCCGATTAACGGCCTCATACTTTAGGGGGCAACTGTTATAGACATTTTTGTGCCTTGCAGCTCCAAGCATGAAATGTCCATAAACCAAGGGCTCCTAAGTCCCTAAAAGTGTTATTCCAACCCCTAAAGGAACAAGGTCAACAAATTACAGCTTCTCCTAGAAGTTCTCCACCAAAAACTGCTCAGAATCAGTGAAATCAGGATCATTTCAGCTGCTCCACTGGCTAGTTGCGTTGCATAGCACCTAAATACACTAGCTAGGTGCATTACAATGCACCTAAATGCACTATGAGGGTGCGTTGAGCGGGAAATGACAAATGGCAATGCCATTTCGCGAGGTGGAAAGACAATGGAAGCTTCCAGAATCTTCTCCTGTGAAACTTGCCTCACTGAATTCGACCAAGGATGAGTAAGAGGCTTTCAGTCTCCAAGTGGAAGCAAGAAATGACAGAGAGAAGACACTAATCAAAAACCCAGAGCTGACTCACACCTCTACAAATATCTATATATAGATCTCTCATCCCAGAGATCCGGGGGTTGGAGGCTGGAATTTTGTACATTGCAAGGAATTGCTGTTGGTTTTGAGATAGATATCAGAGTATTGGGTGATTTATGCTTTGTTGGAGGTGAACAGGGGCTTCTTTGCTGGGAGGTTGATGCTGGGTCAGGAATCATCGGTTGTAACTCCTCCTGGATCTTCTTGTATATCAATAAAAACTATTTGAGTTTCTCCTACATGCTTGTGTATCATTGATGCTTGTTACATTTGTATGTTTAGCTTAAATCTGATCCTAAGCTGTTTATGAATATAGATCCATGTCTTTGTATAGTTTTCTTCTTCTGTGATCTTACAGGAACATGGTGAAGCTGGGCAAGTAAGGGAGCAGGTAGCTGGAAGCTGTCAAAGAAGAGAGGGATTGGATCAAAGGATTAGCGCAAGACACAGGTCGGTTCTTTCTATCCCCCTCTATCTTTAATTCATAAAGGAAATACAAAAGTAGTTTTCTCTGTTTGTTTCTAAGGCAGTTGTCACACCTTAGTGGGATAGAGCAGTTCTAAATAGACACTTTTCCCAGTAACATGAAGTTCCTCATGGTCAGAACTCTTTTAATTGTTAGGATGGTGCCTGTCCTATCCCTGATATCTAATGCTGCCAATTGTTCCTTGGTGTGGGTGTTCAAAAATTGTATTAGCCTATTGTCTTGCTCGGGCATGTGTCCCAATGAATCCCTGGCCTTTTGAATTTCTTCTTGAGCTACTGTCACCAAAGCAATCTACTCATGAATTATCTGTATTGGTGTCCATACATCAGTGATGGATTGGCCAATGTTGGCCCACAAAATGCTCCTGATTTCTCCTAGAGGTTTGTCTAATAAGAGGTCCTTTTCCAATGCCTTTACTTTAGTCTCCAATGCTTTCACCTCCCTTGTTTTTTCTGCCACTGTCATTTTAGATTTGTCATAACTAATTTCCAACTTGGCCAATTTCTCTTTAGCATCCATTAATTCTGATACTTGGAGTTTTAAATCCTCCATAGCCTTTATCAGTTGTTTAGTAGTCATGGTAGTGTTGCTGCCTGCTGCTGTTGTTGTTGAAGTACTTGGTGTTGTTGATGCCGGGACAGTAGGAGGGACTACTGTTGTGACTGTAGAAGGAGCAATTGAAACTATTGGAGCTATTCGAGATGGCTGGGAGGTCGACTCTCCCTTCTTTCCTTGCAGTGCTTCCTCCAATGCCTTCTCTGTTTCTGCCAATCTCTCATTCATTTTCATTAGCAGTTCCATCGTATCTTCCTGTGATTTTTGTTCAACAATCTCTGTAGTTTTGGGATGCATGGTAATGGGCAGCTTGAGCTACTTCCTGAGAGCTACAATGTCTTCTTCCTTCTTTTTTATTAATGCTTTGATGCCTTTGGCATCCTTGGGATCATGTCCCAGCTCTATGATAATCTCTTCCAAGGACTTAATTCTATTATCCTTAGCTAAAGAGGAAGCCTTTTCCAACTCTAATTGGGCAGAGGTATTATTTAATGAATTCTACAATTTGTGGGCCAATAATGCCTTGTTTTCCAATGTGGAGTATACCATTTCTCTAGTTTTCTTATGTAATTCAATCTGGTCCATTGGCTGGATGTCCTTGGCCAATACTTCTATATTGGTCCTGATGTAATCAACAGCTGACTGTGGTTGCTGCATTTTGGGCTTGAAGTGACTCAGGATCATCTTTCCTTCTTGGATGTCATATGCTAACAGTAACCTTTGTTGATTTCTGGGAGCCATCTTCAGCAAGTGATTATAAAGTTGAATTCTTACTGGCTCATTGTTTGCCTTTATTTCAGTAAATGTTCTCTTAATGTCAGAGCCTTGCCTACTTTGCTGCTTAGCAAAAGAGAATTCCACACAATGTTGTCTTACAATCTCCTGCAATTGGGTCTACTCAATGGGCCTAATCCACAGGGAGGGAAATAATCACTGGCGATGGCGATGGCAATGGCGATACTCCTACAGAGAGAGGGGGCTATTCTCTACAGAGGTGGATACTCATACAGAGACACAATGAGGTACACGTTAGAGGTTACACATTGAGGTTAGGTTACACGTAGAGCAACACATTCCGCATATACACTCTGATTGCCGTGTGAACCGGCCGATGTTTCTGTGACTGGGGATGTATCCTGGCTGACTGCTCTTTCTTCCCTTGCACTGTCTGTGATCTCCTGAATGAATTCCTCCTCTGATAGGGGGTTCAATCTCTGCCTTTTCTCCCCTAGTTGCTCTTCAGGACCGCTGATCAGTGTCTCTTCTTGCCTGTCCCTTTTCTTGCCTCTCTCCTCATTTAGAGGAGTTTGTAGTACATGGATTTCTGGTGCTTTTGTTTGTGCTGGGGGGGCCTGCCCTTGGCCTTGTTCCTTTGATGTAGCTGGCTGCTCTGTCATTATGTCCTATTCTGAACCTATTACCTCTTTGCCCTTTGCTGACCCTGTGCTGGCTTTTTGTGTGGGCTGCTAAGATGTCCCGGCAAAAGATGTATCACCTCCTATGTGCTGAATCAGTTTGAAGGATACATATCCAAAAGAGTCCAGGTCAAGCATCTTTTCAAGCTCTTTCATGGCTTTTTCCAATTTCTCTTCCTCAGTAATATCTTCTACTAATGTTCCTTCTACCCATTCTTGTTGGTTAGCATACTGTTGAATTTCAGGGATTTTGTGGTGAACATACGTTGTAAGCTTGCTTTTCACTTTTCTATAACTTATGAAATGCTCAGGGTCATAAGGTTCCCAATAAAAACTTTGTTTCAGCTTAAGTTGCTCCCCAAAAATCTTATCAGCCTCTTTCCAGGCTTCCCTTTTATCGAAGACAAAAGGGCCCAATTGATTTCTTATTTTGAGCTGTGCCTTTTTCCTAGCACCATAGAAATGAGTCAAATCTAAGCTAATAAATTGCCTGAAGTATTCCAGGGCGAACAGTATCATAGGAACATATTTTGGCAGCTTATAGGGGCACAACTCACAGCCATCTATCCTGATCTCTGTGTGATTCTGGTAAAAGTACCAGTCACCTATACTGTAGCCTTTTGAGAGATGTAAAATTTTCTGCATTTCACTAGAGAGTCTGGTAGGAGGAGTTGACATCAATAAAGAAGAGGCTGGATGTATAAATAGGTCAATGAATTCACAATAATTATAAGGAGAGTTATGGACTTCATGGAATACTAAGGTCCAGAAGATTAGAGACCTGCGCTTTCCTTTGAGATCCAATTTTCTAAGGGGAATTTGAAAACTATCAGGTTGATTGTACAACAGCAAATGATATATGTATGATGTGTATTTGAACACTCTTTCTTTGTCTAGGCTCATGAATTGTTCATGGATCTTATTAGCTATGAAGGTGGCATAATCATATTGGACAGTAGGGGGTTGTCCTGGAGTAAACATGGACAACAAAACTAAGATAGTCTCATCAATATGCTCACTGGTTTTAAATCCCAAGATGTAGGAAATCATGTCAGTAATTAATGTTCCAGCTTCATTGAACCAGACCTGATTATAAGGAGGTGGCTGCTTGGGCTGGCGATCTGGTCTCATGAATAATTGAGCTATTCTGGTTATCTCTGAACTGGGCAGTTTGGCACCTTGGTCAAGCAAGAATTCCATGGAGAGAGGAACCAGAGGCTGAGTTGGCTTAAAGTGTAACATGTCATTTATGGATTGAGGGGTAATATAGAAGAGGACAATCCCAGATGGAGCCATAATTGCTCTTTGAGTGGGGTCATAATTGGCACAACATAAGTGGATGATATCAGGAAGCACATTTACTGAGGGGAGGTAGTACATGGGCATGTTGGACTCCCAAATTCCATAGACATCAGCATTGTTGCAGTAGCTATTCCTAATTTCACAAAAAGGTTGAAGGTGAAGCTTGTCACCAATTAAGTCATTAATATGGAAATCTCTGTTAGCAAGGGGCAATCGTTCCAATTCTTTATGTGGTGCATTGAAGGGGGCAACATTCAAGGCCACTAGAGCCTCCATTTTTCAAATTATCTAATGACTTTTCAACTTGGAGTTTGGGCTTTTGCAGCAACAGTAAGTAAAATTATAGCTTCTGAGAGTTTTCTTAGAGAATTTGCAAGACGAGACCGGTTTGTATCTTGCTTAGTGGGTGAAATTTGCCATGGGGACAGAGTTTGGGGGATTTCTCAGAAAAAATGAGAAAAATAGAAGTTGCAGTGCGCGGGTTTGAAGGCAGCACTATGTTTTTACTTGTGGAAGTATGGTTTTCTGCGGAAAATGGATAAAACAGGTTGTTTACGGACAAAAGTAAAAAACAGGGATGGTTGGGGTGTATTTTTCAAGAGCTATAGACTGAATTTGTGCGATTTTTGGTTTCACGGATGTAACTTAGAGAAAAAACTGGAAATACACATGGTTTGTAGGCAATTGAGTAAATACCTGCTTCAATGGGCGCCCTGTGAAAAACGTAGGTGGCGGGCTGAGCTGTGGACTGAATTAGCTGGGTGGCAGACTGTATAACCGAAATGTTGCTTTGGACATGAAAAGGAATGCAGAGGTTGCGCAGAAGAAACAAAGAAAAATGAACGAAAAACGACATTTTACGCCTTTTTGTCAAAAAATTAATTTTGGCAGGATTTTGGCGCGCTTCGGTCGGGTGACGTCAGCATGATGTAATCTTTGTCATGTAGCAAGGGTACGGAAGCTGACTTGGTGGTGACGTGGCGGACATGGCGGATGATGCAGAGGTGAGGTGGCAGCCGACGTGGGTTATGACATGGGCGACGACGTCAGCGGCGGGAAGCAAGGGCGGTATATGGTATTATCCCGCACCGCTTTTATATAAAATCTATTTTGGGCGGAGGGGACGCGATAAAACCAGGCGGCGCCATGTGTATTCTGTACGACGGAAAAACTGCCATTTTTCCGGGCGCTATCGTTCAGCTATCGAAGGGGTTCCAACATTGACGTGGATTGTCTGATGGGAAAGCCCGGATCGAACGATCGATGAATGGGTGGAGTTGGCGGAGGTGTATGGTGTGGGGACCTGCCATATAATTCGGAGTTTTGTAATGTTTTGTCGTGTATATAAACTTTGGTTTGGGTGTGCGGCTTGGTTATTCATTTAACCAAATGTTAAATGAAATCCATTATTTGTACGCACTGTCGTGGCGGAAAAAGTCGTTTGTGCGGACACAACTGACCTCCCTAGGAGTCTAAACTCTCTAGCGACAAACAAGACAAAATGGAGTGATCTTTCTCTAAATATACCTTTTAAAACATGAAAACTACAAGTGTTTAGGCTTACCTTATTCCAAAACGCGGTTGTTGTAGTCCGTCCTTGCCGATCCGGATGAGCTCCTCCTTCAAGTCAATTCCTGCAACCACAAACAATCAAACAATTACCAAGCACTTGTATTTCATATAATAAAACATATATTCAACATGCAGACCAAGGAACACATGAAATAACTCATTAACACAAGCTATTGAGAAAAATAAACCAGTTTGTATTAATAACGAAACAAAGAAACTCTTACAACCTGGCCTTGGTGTTGTGCAAGTTCCTCCCAGGGTCCATCAAGGGTTTTCCTCTACTTTGACAAAGCTCACCCACTTCCAAGTAGAATCAAGCAAAGACAATCTCTCCTCACAAGGTTCTAAATGGGAGTCCTAATTCCTGCAGCATTTACCCAAAGAAAATGTATAGCTCCAACCTCTTTTCCTTCTGGCTTAATGTCTTTATTTATAGTGTTGTAAAGAGGTTATTCAGGTCCACCATCAATGGGATAATCCCCCTCTTTGGGTGGGATAGCTCCCTTATTGATGGGATAAGTTCCTCCTTAATAGAGATACATGAACCAACTGGAGGCGCATCCAATTCATCAAACCGACCTCTAGAAAGTTCTAGAAGTAACCACAAGTAACTTTTTTAAGATGAAACTCGCGCATTTTGCCTTTTACAGAAGGACGCACCTGTCCCTTAACATACAGAGCGTCCAAGGACGCACCTTTTGTGAACATTGTGAGCGTCCCCGCAGGTAAGGCTAGAGAGAACCTGCGACCCCAGAGATAAACATATTTTTGACAAGACTTTCTCTCTTCTTTGAGTTTGAGATGGATAGCAGAGGCATAAGACTTGCCTAAGAGGGTAGCATGACTATTGATTTGAGCCATACTAACTGTAAGTGGTCATGGTGACATTTTTTAGTGTAACAGATTGCCCCCTAAAGTTCGAAGCCTGGAATAGATTTAGGGTTTTGTAATTCTAGGAAGGGTGAAGCGCTTTATCATTTCAAGGATTGTCTTGTGGATGACCTGGTTGGAACCTGCAATTTTCAACACAAAATACATGTATAAGATTATATCATCACTGAGGTAGGCATTTCCATACTCAGATTCAAAACTTTAACTAATGGACTAACTATTCTGATACAGGAATGATCTTGCAGTACATCATTTTTATAGACTTTTGTAGACACAGTATGGACGCAGCCATCTGTTTATGATTAGTCTACATAGATAATGAATACAAAACTCCTCGCAGCCTGGATGGTAGAAACTAGATCCAGGGTCTTCACTTCTACTTCCCGAATTGGTACGATTCTAGCCATGTGATTAAATGATTCGATGTCGAACATGTTAGAAACCACTTGATTACCAGTCGATGATGCAAACTGTTAACAAGCGTGAGAGAAACCACCAGTAATGTCAATGGTTCTCAAAGTACCAAGCACAACCCGTGAAATGTGAATAGATGTTTTGATGTCGAACACTTCACGGAATCCTTTGATCGAAAGTCAATGATGTAAACTGACGTCAAAGGTGAGAAACCTGCCATTGATGCATGCAGACTTCAAGGTGCTGTCGATTCCTAAGTCATCTTTCTAGATAATGTGTCGATGTCGATAGAAAGCGACCCGTTGCAGGCAAGCCCGCAACACGAAATCATTGTTCAAGTTGAAGAAATGTTGCTGTAAGGACTGACTCAGGGATGGTCAAATGGATGACAAGTATTTTGCAGATGAAAGTTTTGCTTGCAGACCTCTTGAACACATAACGACACGACAGATGGCTTGGTGACGAATAACTCAAAGTTAATCCCCGGAACCCGGTTAAAGACTTTCAAAGTGGTTTGGTCAACTGTGAGGTAAAAGATTTCCCAACCCAGGTGAATGAAAAGTGTCGTGTTCAAGAGTGGTAATAAAGTTTCTTTTGAGACAAAAGGTAACAAACAGGTTCATTCTTCTCTCTTTTCCCCCACCATTTCTGGCAAGTACCTCTTTATTTTTAACAAGCTTGAGGAGGATAACATATGCTTGATTATAAGCTCATCCTTCGGACAAGTCCAACCTAGTTTAAATTCGAACCCTAGGAAGGAGTGGTTCGTTCCTGTTTGTAATTGAACAGGTCCTTTACTGTAAAAGTTTAACGAGCCCAGTATAGGAGAAACTCGGCGTTTTTCATTTTTAGAGAGTCTGAAAAAACAAAAGGAGACTCCACGTTGAACTTTTTCGTATATTTGTGTCCCTCAAGCCCGAAAAAGTATAAAATAATACCTGGGGGAACCGCTTGATCTTGCGACCAAGGAGTACTTTCATAATAGTGTCGTTGACCTGAAAAGTAAAAAGCGATCAAGGACACGTCGTTTTATTTCCTTATCGAGTTCGAAACGACAAAAACCCGGCAATCTTTTCCTGATTTTGCGGTCAGAAAAGAGCTAAAAGGGGACCGTCTTTTAATTCCGTTTTAACGAGTGTAAAAGAAACGCTCGGCGATCTTTTCATGTTTTAGGAGTCAGAAAAGGGCTTAAAAGATGACTCTGATATTTTTGTTTGTGAAAAATTACAATTTCCCTCGAAACCCCTTTGTCCTGCACAAAAGCAACACATTACTCATACCTGTTTAAAATAGGCAAAAATACATCGAAAAACATCTTTTCATGGTAAAAAATGAACTAATTCATCCAAAAAACCTATAAAAAGACCTTTTACCATGTCATTTTTACCGTTTCACTGTTGAGGTTGAAAAGGAGCTTTTGACAAGAAACTTCCCGTGGTCGCTGCGGAAAATCCGACCGTCGGAATCGAACGCCGTCTTATCCAGGTATTTTACACATCCTACTCTGCATTTCTATCCGTTTAGAATCAATTTTTAGGTCTTAGTTTCATTTTTTGGGGGGGTTTTGGTTTTGGAATGCGCCTCTCGGCGGACGCGGGTGCCCTTCGGGTGACCCGCGTCCCCCGACTTTTTCTCATACGGGAAAATGGTCGGAAGACGTGGCCCGCCTTTAGGCCAGCCGCGTCCGGGTGCCCTGTGCTACAAAGCCGGGGTGCGTCTTCCGAGAAGTGCGCATTTCAAAACCCCAACTCCCTCAAAAAACCACCAAAAATTCCCAAATCAATTTCTAATTGCTATTTTTGATGTGCAGGGTATTAACCATGTTAGATTGGAGAGAAAGAGAGCATGTAGAGGATGATGAAGTTGCAATAAATCATCAACCTTCCCTGGATGCCCTAAGAGCATGCGGATTATACAAATATTGGACCATACCGGGCATGAGGGGCCAGGTAAGATTCTTGGAATGGCTGGTTGAGCGATGGAACGTTCAAGAACAATGCTTTTACATAGGAGGGCACCAGCTCGAGATAGAGCCCTCGGATGTATACTTTCTCACTGGCTTGCCGAACAGAGGTGAGCAACTCAGTCTTGCGGGGACTAGGCCGGGTGGCCAATCCCTTGATAGTCTCCGCGACGAGTGGTGCACACCTGGGGCTCACCATTCAAAAGGCATAGAGATAAAACACATCACTTTGCCGGAACTCAAAGTCATAGCGTTCACGGTTACCAGAATTTGCGGCGCGGCCGCTTTACACATTGCTTCCGGATCCCAAATGCGGATGGCAATTGACTGTTACCAAGGCACCATTTTCAACTGGTGTGAAGCTGTGTCGGCTCATATGAAGAGCCAACTGACCAAGGCAAAGAACGGACGACTAAAGACTTTTGGATATGGGCCTCTAGTCGTGAGCTTTGCCTTGGAGAGAGTTCCAATGCTGATCCCTCAGCAACTCACTGTTGATATCTTGGGTCCTCGGG
The DNA here is from genome assembly GCA_031772625.1 of Pinus tabuliformis. Taxonomy (NCBI): domain Eukaryota; kingdom Viridiplantae; phylum Streptophyta; class Pinopsida; order Pinales; family Pinaceae; genus Pinus; species Pinus tabuliformis. The sequence continues at coordinate 269,166,946 of CM062812.1, forward strand.
AGCCAAAGCTGATACGATGGGTTGCGGTGATGGCCCGGCATCCTGACGAGGGTGCGACAGTGGTTCGATTCTCAGATAGTTATTTTCACTGGTTAGAGGACCAGGTTTTTTCGATACAGGACTTTCCGTATGCCGGAGTGGATTTTAGAGGTGATCCGGACATGGTTCTTCCACCGGGAGAACAATGGGATGACAGAGGTACTTTTATTTTCACAAGTTCTCTAATTATGTATTTTTTATTTTTCATATATATCGTCTCAAAACTAACAGTAAAATTTTCAAAATGCAGATGTTGGTCCACAGCGTCCAGCCAACCTCCGGCCTTTTGATAGACTACATCCAGCTGCACCGGTACCGGCCCCACAGGACGCGGCTGCAGAAGTACTAGCTGAGTTGGAGCATGATCTAGAGCGTCTCACGGCAGATATACCTGAGACTACTATGGATGACATTCCTACCCGGCTTCAGCGCTTCGTAGTCGCGGTCCCTGGACCGTTTAGGAGATTTTTGCGTAAGGTAGCCCGCGCAGTGGTGTCATACAGAGAGCACCACCAGTGATTGACTAGTCACTTTTGTAGTCACATGTGACATTTTGACTTTTTGTACTATCATTTTGCCGATCATAAGGTGTTTTCAACCTATGATCGAAGACGATGTATATATTTTTTGACACACTTCTATCTATATATATCACTATTACCGGCTTATCTTGTTTAACATATGTGATGAAATGTTTTTAAATTTACTTGCATGATTATCGTAAATGTCTGTCCAACATTCGAGAAGCAATTGCATCTGCTAATGTATTCAAAGACCTTGGAATATGTTGATATTCAATGTAATCAAATTCACGTTCCAAGAGACGCACTCTCAAAAACAACCTTAATAACACAGGATTCCTAATGGCATAAACTCTATTAAGCTGTAATACAACAAGTTCAGAATCTAACCTCACTGTCAAACGTCGAATTCCAAATGAAATAGATTCGGATAATAATTCAATCACTGCACTGTATTCTGCAATGTTGTTCGTTGTTTGACCGAGGCTTACCCCATGCATAGAAACTAACTCGTCAGAGGGCGAATAGATAACCCAAGCTGCGGAAGAGATGTTCCGTGTACTACGACAAGCACCATCAGCAAATCCAATATATGTTTGGAGAGGCGTCGACATCTGCAATATCAAGAGTAAAACCAAGATAAGCCAGAATAACGACGAAAAACCACACTCTCTAAGCTAAGCACACTGACTAAACTAACACACTTGCTAGCTAGAAAGAAAATCTAACCTATCTAAAAATTTCTCCATTCCCATCATTTAAGCATAATACCTCTTTAGGTAAAGTCCATTTCTGGGTTTACCCAAAGAGTCCCCATCAAAGTCAACTAGCTCATAAGCCCCTTTTGCTAGCTTTCGCTTTACAATGTAGGGCCCATGCCACATGGGAACGAATTTTCCGGCACCTAGCTTATCGTTAGCTTGATCATATAATAGTACTAGGTCTCCTTCCGAAAAACTTCGAGGGGTTACATTTCTATCATACTGAGCTTTCATTCGTTTCGCGTGAGTCTCGATTGCCAATGTAGCGTCACGTCGAGTCTCATCTAATTTAGCCAAGTACAATAAACGTGTCTCCTCTTCGGAAGTAGCTGGAAGTAATTCGACAGCCATTTGAAGTGATGGGATTTCGCATTCAATGGGTAACACAGCTTCTAAGCCATAAACTAGCTGGAAAGGAGTGAACCCTGTTGAATTTTTCACTGAGGTTCGGTATGCCCATAGCGCTGAAAATAACATGTTGTGCCAATTCGACCGATGAACACCAATGGTTCGTCGGATCATGGTAACTAGAACTTTGTTGATAGACTCAACCAAACCGTTGGCTTGCGGATAATAAGGAGTAGAGCTATCGTGGCGCAAACCAAGCTGGCTTGTAAGCTCAGTCATCATGACATTTCGAAAATGGCTCCCATGGTCAGTAATGATTGCTTGTGGGACACCAAACCTAGTTATGATATGATTGAATACGAAAACTGCAGCTGTTTTGCCGCTTGCGTCGAATGTAGGCATCGCCTCGGCCCACTTAGTAAAATAATCAACCGCAAGGATGATATACGCATGCCCCCCGGCCGAGTGAGGGTTACAAGTAATAAAGTCGATACCCCATTTGGCGAATGGACCAACGGCAATTATAGGGTGGAGAGGAGCAGGTGGAGCGCGCATCTTGCGATCAAACACTTGACAGTTGTGGCACTTCCTGACTGCAATGATACAATCTTTAAACATAGACGGCCAGAAATAACCAGCGCGCAACACCTTCTGAGCTGTGGCATACCCAGACATATGACCGCCACATGCTCCAGAGTGACAATCATTCAAAACCCTCTCAGCCTCTTCGTGAGTTAAACAACGTCGAAAAACTAAGTCTGCCCCCCGGCGATAAAGTGTATCTCCAATAATTTTGTATGGCTGGGATTGAAACCGAATTTTTCGACGTTCCGCTTTGGAAGCTTCAGGCCGAAAGGTTTGGGTTTGGAGATAAATGATTATATCCCCGTACCACGGATCTACAGTACTGATAAGAAACAAAGATTCGTCCGCAATGGACTCCTCTGCCACAGTCTCTGTGTCAGCACTCGGGAAATCACACATCAATTCCGCAAAAACTAAGGATTTCTTAGACTTGGACTTCTCGAACTCCAAGTCGAACTCTTGCAGGATAACAATCCATTTAGAGTACTTGCCCCCTAGCAGTTGTTTTGTCAAAATATAAATCATAGGGTTGCAATCCGAAATAACTGTAGTTTTGCGGAGAAGAATGTAGTGACGGAAACGCTGGACAGCTTGAACGGCTGCCAGGGCCAATTTCTCCACATGCGAATATTTTAGCTCAGTTGGATTCAAGGTCCTACTAAGATAATATATCACATGCTCCGCTCCGAATTCATCTTCTTGAACTAACACCATTCCAATGGTGGAATGCGAAGCTGCGAGGTATAAGAAGTAGTCTTGGTTGTAGTTGGGAGGATGCAATAACGGTGCATGGGTCAACGCGTGTTTAAGTGCATCAAAAGATTGTTGGGCAATCTCGTCCCAAAAGAATTGTGCGTTCTGTTTCAACAACCGTGTAAAACCTTTAGTGACCTCGGCGTAGTTTGGGATGAATCGGCGTAAAAAGTTCGCTTTCCCTTGCAAACTTTGGAGTTGGCGCAAACTCGAAGGAGGAGGCAATTTGATGATAGCCTCGACTTTCGAGGGATCGACGCGAATGCCGGCTTTTGAAACAACAAATCCCAGCAATCGACCTGTTTCTATACAGAAAACACACTTGTGGGGATTCAACCGAATTCGATAATGCCTACACCTCATAAAGATTGCTCGTAGGTGGACAAGGTGATCAGCTCGATGTAAAGAATGAGCAGGCAAATCATCGAGATAGGGTTGCACAATGTGCTTGATGTCATGAAATGCATAAGACATCGCCCGTTGAAAAGTGGCCCCGGCATTCTTAAGCCCAAAAGGTAACTTGCAATAAGCAAATGTCCCCCATGGACAAATGAATGCCGTTTTTGGTTGGTCGGCAGGTAGAATATTGATTTGATTATAGCCCGAAAAACCATCCATGAAGGAAAACATTTCACTTCCGGCACAATCATCAATAATTTGATCGATATAAGGCGTAGGATAGTTGTCTTTTGGACAAGCTCGATTTATATCCCTATAGTCGATACAGATTCTTATTGTTCCTTGTTTCTTGTTGACCGGAACAATATTCGATACCCAATCCGTTAACGGGATCGGATAAATGAAACCTGCTTTCAACAGCTTTTCGACTTCTGCTTTAATCGCAGCCGCTTTTCGAGGGTGAATTTGACGCAACCGTTGCCGGACGGGTTTAGCATCCGGGTAGGTCTTTATTTCATGAATAACAATGGCAGGATCAATTCCCGGCATTTCCTCGTAAGACCAGGCAAACACGTCGCGGAATTCTTGGAATAGGGCCTTGTAAGTTTGGATTTCTTCTTCAGTACATGCGGCACCTATATGAATGTTTTCCTCGATTCCGGGCTTCACTGAAATATCAATGGGAATAGTACGAGAAATATTCCCTAAATTCAACTCTGAATCAGAATGTTTCGTTGGATCCTGAGCGTCTTTGACATATTCAGCGGTAAAGATAGATGAAAAATCATTTTCAAATGCATCATCCTTAGGTAAAAACGAAGATCTGTGATGGAGATCTTCCCATGGTAGATCGTCTACACTTAGGATTTCGCGAAGTTGTTCGTCAGATGACACGACTTCGGGAAACGTTATCCGTTCTAAGGGTGAGGTGAAAAGTGACTCTTCACTGACCACATTCATTTGGTCGACTTCGGTTGAATGAAAGTCAGTAAAAGACATGAGAGCTTCATAAGCAATTTCATATGGACTCAAAGGCATAACATCACCGAGTGAGTCTATCTCAGAGTCAGATGGGACGAACCAAGGATCATCATAAATAATGTTTTCTGATGTAATCATATGAATGGTTGCAAACGAAGGATCTGCGTTGAGTGGAGGGAGAGGAAAAGTTCCCAGTAAACCGGAATCCTTAACTAAACCTACACCAACATCCCTATAAGGGATTGTCGTTTTACCAACATGCTGGATACTCTCTGAAGAGGCTGGGTCGGATGAAAAGTATGTCAGCTGATCAATAGTCACGATCTTACCGTTATGTGGAAACTTAATTACTCTGAAGACCGATGAAACGACCGCTGTCATAGCATATGACCAACTTCGACCCAAAAGAAGGTTGTAGTCTAGAGGGGCATCAACCACTTCCACATCCAGACTAACGGTTTTACCTTCAACCCCTATAGGCAATTCTTGTAGAATACCAAACGGACGGAACCCACGGCCATCAAAGGCCTTAAGGATGGTGGGGGATTGGTTCAACGAAGGAGAACCAAGCGATCTCCAACATTGAATCGACATAATACACGTAGAAGCTCCCTCATCAATCACAGTCCGATGAATAGGCCTGTTTTTGACTATCACTGGAATTTGGAAAGCCATTTGATGGGGGAGACGTGGTGTACTATTTTCTAGATCAAAGATCATTAGGTTCGGGTCCTGAACATCGACAGCTCCGATAGCCGACAAAAGCAATTTCCGTTGTGCTGGGCATGATTGCAGCACTTCGAGTGCCGACATTGCTGAAGGTGAAACAGCTAAGTCCTCAACAATGTTGTAATTCTGGGCTGCTCTCGCATGTGGATTGAAAGCAGACCTTCGAAGTACACCCTTGGCGGGCGGCTTAATCACTAAGTCTGGGTTAGGTTTTTCGATCTGTAGTGGATCGGAACCAGGAGCTGAGGTTGATGGGTTAGAGTGAGAAGATTCTGCTTCCTTGCCATCAACAGGAGCCTTACTACCATAATCTTGCGATCGAGTCGCAATCCTCACATGAGACATCATCAAAATGGGTTCTTCACTGGCATTCGAAGAAGAACCTATCATCTTATTCTCCTGCTCTGGAAATGGATTCTTTAACACAGCAGGAGTGGGAGAACCTTTGACTATTTTTACAACCTCGGCCCGATGAGGGCAATCTCTCGTAAAATGATCCTCTTCACAAATAAGACAAGGATATCGAGGTTTGCGTTTTTCGTCATTGGTTTCCGACTTTTCAGTTTTCTCCTTTGGAGCCTTGTCTGCTTTAGCCTTCTTCTTTCCTTTCTTCTTTCCACCGTTTTTTGGTTTGGCCGTAGATGACTCTACAGCGTGAATGTCGGCGGTGAGTTCAGGAGAAGACTCTCCTGTCGGAGAATCAGGCAAAGTGATAATTGGAGTAGTTGAAGCCTTGGAAGACTTCTTCTTGCTCTTCGTAGTCACGATACCAATCATACCATCAGCGGCATGAGATCCCGAAGGAGCAGCAGCGATTTGATTCGACTTTGGAAGATCCGGAATTTTCTCGTGTAACGTACCCGACTGAGTGTAAACTAAGTCAAGGTATTGTGCCTGAGCAATGACTTGCTCCTCAGTAACTACTCCGGCCTTAGCGACATCTTCAGTAATCTTCGGTAATAATGATTTGACAAACCATTCAGCTAAGATTTGGTCCGGGATAAAAACTTTCACTAATCGCCTTCGACGTCTCCACTCATGAATGTGATCAGAAATATACGTGGACGTCGATTGTTTTAGTGAAGTTAATAACTCCGTGCCGTTATCGTATCTGACCGGCAACTGAAAGTGAGTTAAGAACGAGGTAGCTAACTGGCTAAAGTTGTAAAAAGAGGCCCGTGGTAACTCAATGTACCACTTGGCCGCGAGACCAATGAGTGTACGCTGGAAAAGACGTAAGCGGATGGAATCATCTGAGATAGAATTCGAAGCACACCAGAGGTGGTAAGTCATCACATGATTGGACGGATCCTCTCCAGACTTACCTTCGAACTTGGGTATATCACTGGGCAACTTATTTGGCATTGGCGGCCAGAACTGAAGATATTGAATTGGATCGTTCGTTAGGCGCGTCAAGTCGGGTAAATCCAAAGTTGCAATAAACGGTAACTGCCGGTTAGGATCTCTAAAACTCTGGGTCACAATACCAGCCCCAGGAGGAGGATATCCAGGATAACTAGGAACAGGAGTCGCATTTGGGATATTATATCCTCCTGGAAAACCAGGATTAACCGGACCGTACTGGGGTTGTTGAGGTTGTTGATAAGTGTACCCAGGATACGGTTGATACTGGTAAACCGGTTGTTGGACAGCTTGCCCAGGTTGGTACTGTCCCTGGTACGGAGGTTGAACAAATTGAGGTTGAGTAGTCACAACCGTACTTATACCAGGCTGACCTACAGGCATCTGGACCGTGGTTTGAATCGTAGATCCAGACAACGGTAAAGATGTCTGAGGTGTGGTAACAGGGACAGTAGAAACTGGAGCCGTCGATACTCCAGAAGTAAGTATGGTAGATGTAGCGATAGTTGCAGCAGCCGTTTGAGATGGAGTACTAGGTGCAATTGACGGCTGAGTAACTACCGAAGCTACAGAAGTTTGAACATTTGGCTGGACAGGTTGCGGTTGCTGGGTTGGACCAGAAACTACGGGTTGTCCAGCTTGAGGAACCATCTGTACACTTGGCTGCAACACCTGTTGACCCTGTGAGGGATCCCACACTAACATTCCAGGGTACTGACCCGTAACAGGTTGAGGGTACTGAGATCCATAACCAGATTGAGGGTAGGATTGATAATTGTAAGGTGCAGTTCCCATACTTGGAACATATGACTGACCTTGAGGCGGTTGATAACCTTGACTTGAGTATTGACCTTGAGGTTGATAACCTTGAGGTAAATACTGATACTGGGGTTGACCTTGACCTTGAGGTTGGTACCCTTGAGGTTGATAACTTTGGGGTTGATACCCTTGAGGTTGCCATCCTTGAGGTTGCCATCCTTGAGGTTGATATTGATACTGAGGTTGACCTTGGGGTACATATTGAGGCTGAGGTTGACCTTGAGGCAAGTATTGCACCATAGGTACATACTGACTTTGAGGTTGCCCCCCAGACACGATTTGTGTACCTTGAGGTTGCCCCCCAGGCGTTAACTGCGGTTGCCCCCCAGGCGGTAATTGGCCACCTTGAGGTTGGGAAACGGGAACTGAACCTGACATCATGTAAATGTCTCCTACACCCAATGGTATATTACCACTGTTTCCAGCAAATAACCCATGATCAATGGGTTGAGGAGATGCCCCCGCAAAGGTACCAGAAAGTGACTGATACCCAGTGGGAACAGAAGGACCGCCGTGTAAAAAAGATTCAGGACTTTGTGTAAACACGGATGACTGACCAGACATATTTACAGGAGTATGAATACCTCCAGGTGGAAAAGGAGTACGAGGTGTGGAAAAACCGACTGAGTTGTCTAAAAAATTGGTTAACGCAAGGTACCAAGAAGTACTTCTAGGAGGACTGTAAAAGATGGATTCACGCTCCCTTAGATCAATAGTAAGTTGACCTTCAAGGTGAGAGACACCTATATCTTCTTCTGGAGCAAGTTCTTCTATAGCAATCAAACCAGAAGGTAGATTTTCGGTGATAATTCTTTCTATTCTTGGTGAATCAGGGACACTAGAAGTTGGAGTAACAGGTTCGGAAATTTCAGGTTCTTCGCCTGTTTCACTGGCAGATGAAAAACTACCAGCAAGCTCGGAAACTGTAACAGTTTCGGGATTGTAACCTGTTTCTAAACTTTGGTAATCTGGATGGACTACCAAGGAAGATTCTCCTTCTTCAGGTGAACCTACTCTACTGTCACTAGGAGGAGTTACAAGGACCTTTAACCCTTCTAAATTACCCGGGTCGTCTCGAGGAGGGGATCCCCTAAGTCTACGGGATCTTCTCAACAATTCGGCCATAGAAACAACTTCAGGAGACTGGCCCCGAAGTCTACGGGACTGTCTCGGTAATTCCGCCACAATTAAAGATTTTTAACTACAACACACGAAAACAAAGTAAAAATTTCAAATCAAACCACCTAAAGTCTTCTAAAGAAGCAAACAAATTTGAAGCACACGCCTAAATAATCTAGAGCGTCAAACCACACACAAACAGTAGTCTTCCGGACCAAAAGCGCTAGTTGGTGATTAGGCCCAACCTCGCAGGATTCAGTACAGAAATGGCGGGTGGAACAGTTACCCCGGCAACCTGCTTAATGAATAGACTGGCACAAGTTCCTCCACTTTAACCGTCTCGAAGTGAAGTGAACCCCCCGGAAAATCCAAGTGAGTATAACCGACGTCTGCTCCAGGTACAGTGGGACCTTCCCTCCACCGTCACCTCGGTAGAACCCTAAAGATTATGGTCACTAAAGTTACCAATCACAACAATTACACCTGGGGGAACAGTCTAAACTCCGACAGCACGCAAGGGCAGAGTAACAAGCTCAATCCCCTTACCGGCTCCTTGACAATAATCCAAGGTTTACCGATAAGTGACCCCTGGCTCCTCGACAATGGTTAATCCGAGGTTTACCGTTTGTAATACGTACTGTCTGGCGTCGTTCCCAACGAGGGAGGAATGATCCCCTCACTGGTTCGGACACGAGCTCGTGCTTCTCCTTTAAGAGGAGCTTTCCCAGAGTATAACTGAAACAATTGGATTTAATCTACTCAAGATAAACTATCTGTTTGGTTTTGTAGTCTTGGAGAGTTAAGTACTCACCTACTCCAAGACCCTAGCCTAAGCTATGTTGGTGTTTCAGAGCCCTAGAAAAATAAAAATTACTAGATTGATTTTAATTTAAGCGTTACTTTTAAGGTTGTTTCTTAAGTCAAAAGGTGATGGAAGTGAAACCAGTGGTGTGTTGACTCGACTCGAAACCACTACAAAATGCACCTAGGATGATTTACCCACTACTTTACTTTTTCGATGAATTGCTTAACTAAAAAGTTGAGAGAATGCAATCTTTATAAAAGCAACTTCTTAATTGAAGACAATCAAAGAAACAATTCGTTTGTCTTTTCCAAGCATAAAAAACATGACCGCTCTTTACATGCACGAAAAAACTCTTTTTCTCTTTCAAAAACAAAAAGCTACTTGAAACAAGACTTTTAAAGAAGATGTTTTTGTATTTTTCTTTTAATAAAGCAAATAAATCTAATATAACCAAAAATCAATCTTAACAACTATTAAAATCTATGAAAATGCACTCATAAGCAAACTAAAAGGTAAATTTACTCTAAGCAATCTTAACGAGGCCAAAACCAACAATGATTATTCTAAGGTGTTTTACTTGATCACAATCAAATCAAGGACTAGCTTATTGCAGAACCAAAAACTAGTCAAAACAAAACTCTAATCTTTTTGTTCTTTTGTAAAATGGAAATCAACACTTTATAAACAAGTAATTCGAAATTTGACCCAAAACAACTTAAATGGCAAGCTGCTCACACAAGGAGACTTTACGACAGGCCCGACTTCTAAGAAGGCTGACTAACCAGAGAGATCTAAGGCTGGACAACTTTCTACCGTCAAAGTCACTACAGGACCTATTGAAAAATCAAACCCTAGGCCTAAACTTCGTTGAAATCCACTAAAACACTCAAAGCTCACAAAACAAGTTCAGGTGAAAATTCTTGACAGGGTACTAAAGGATCTGGGTAGAAAACACTAAGAAAAATCAAAATCTAAAAGCAATTAAAGCAAAAAATGGAATTTTCCTAAATTTTACAGGAAGACGCAGGCAACCCGTTATAACAGGTGCGGGCCCGCTCTGTGCAAACGGCAACAGCGCGTCCAAAGACGCACTGTGCAGTACTCAGAGGGTGCGTCCTTCTGGAAAAGTTGAGAAAAACCAAATCTAACTAAATCTAAAGCTAAGCCACCCAAATACTAATTCTCACAGTCAAAAACCAGAAAATAAAAGTGATTTTCACAGAGCAAAGTTCACACAAAGGAAAAGACTCTCTCATTAATGGATTCCCCAGTATGGTCGCCAATTTGTCGTGGCGGAAAAAGTCGTTTGTGCGGACACAACTGACCTCCCTAGGAGTCTAAACTCTCTAGCGACAAACAAGACAAAATGGAGTGATCTTTCTCTAAATATACCTTTTAAAACATGAAAACTACAAGTGTTTAGGCTTACCTTATTCCAAAACGCGGTTGTTGTAGTCCGTCCTTGCCGATCCGGATGAGCTCCTCCTTCAAGTCAATTCCTGCAACCACAAACAATCAAACAATTACCAAGCACTTGCATTTCATATAATAAAACATATATTCAACATGCAGACCAAGGAACACATGAAATAACTCATTAACACAAGCTATTGAGAAAAATAAACCAGTTTGTATTAATAACGAAACAAAGAAACTCTTACAACCTGGCCTTGGTGTTGTGCAAGTTCCTCCCAGGGTCCATCAAGGGTTTTCCTCTACTTTGACAAAGCTCACCCACTTCCAAGTAGAATCAAGCAAAGACAATCTCTCCTCACAAGGTTCTAAATGGGAGTCCTAATTCCTGCAGCATTTACCCAAAGAAAATGTATAGCTCCAACCTCTTTTCCTTCTGGCTCAATGTCTTTATTTATAGTGCTGTAAAGAGGTTATTCAGGTCCACCATCAATGGGATAATCCCCCTCTTTGGGTGGGATAGCTCCCTTATTGATGGGATAAGTTCCTCCTTAATAGAGATACATGAACCAACTGGAGGCGCATCCAATTCATCAAACCGACCTCTAGAAAGTTCTAGAAGTAACCACAAGTAACTTTTTTAAGATGAAACTCGCGCATTTTGCCTTTTACAGAAGGACGCACCTGTCCCTTAACATACAGAGCGTCCAAGGACGCACCTTTTGTGAACATTGTGAGCGTCCCCGCAGGTAAGGCTAGAGAGAACCTGCGACCCCAGAGATAAACATATTTTTGACAAGACTTTCTCTCTTCTTTGAGTTTGAGATGGATAGCAGAGGCATAAGACTTGCCTAAGAGGGTAGCATGACTGTTGATTTGAGCCATACTAACTGTAAGTGGTCATGGTGACATTTTTTAGTGTAACACGCACGCGCGGGGAGGGTTGTCCATAATGTTTCAGATAAACCTTGGGACCCCGTTAAAACATTAACATGTGGCTTTAATTAAGCCCGTGGCGGAGTATTAAATACTTTGGGATTTTTATGTATTTTATACAATAGGGGCGTGGAAAACATTATATAGGAGTTATATAATAGAGTTAATAGGTTAAAATGAGAAGTATATATAAACCAAAAACACTAAGTAACAAGGTGAAACTTAGGCTTAGGGGGATGAAAGGTATCTAAGCTATGAACTTGGAGAACTTAGCAAAAATAGAAGAAAAACATTTTTACACAAGAAATGTGGCTTAGTTCTCTTAAGTAAAACCAGAATTTCACTTGGTCTTTTCCATGAAATGAAATGAACTAGGAGCACTGAGCAGGTCTCAATGTCCTTGAGGGGATGTTAGTAAGTGTTCTTGGAGGAATGGGAGGGAAATTAGTCATGCTTCAACTGTTTTGCAGCCACCTTGCCATGGCACTTGTGATATCCATGAGATGCAATATCTTAAAAAGACAAAATTGTTCACAAGCCTGCTTCTGCAACATCATAACTGCCTACCTAGCCTAATACACCTAACATTTTTTCTTCCTTTTTTGATTGGGTGCATTTTAACTAGCAAACCCTTACTCTCTTGTTTTATTTTAACTGCCCTCCTATCTAAGTCTGCCCTTATTTCTTCCAGGGGCTCAGATTTCACTATTGAGCACCCTTGTTTCTCTACCTAACTACTGATCTGCCAAGCTTGAACTGTTTAGACAGATCTTATTCTCTAGTTCTAAAACAAGAAATTTAAACATGGAGAGGCCAAGATTAAGCTGTTTGGTCATCCATCATCTGTGACAGAAGTCACCAATTTCACATTTTGGACTTCTTTGCAAAAAATAGGATAGTAGTGGCATTTTGGACTAGCACACTTTCTTGGTCTTTTCTTTGGGGTTCATTTTCTTTCTTTTTGACCAATTCATTCTTTTTGCCCTTTGATTCTTCTTTTAGGGCATACCCTCTTTTCATTGTTTAAATTTTTGATCTTTGAAAATATGGAACCTTTGCAGCATGGAAAGGATGAACATATTTGGCATTTTAACAGTCAATCATGAAATATGACACCTATTGGTATAGGAACCTAACACAATGATATTGGGATACATGTGAAGATGGTGTGGTCAGTTTCATTTTGATAACATTTATGCTTATTAAATTTATTAGTAATTAGAATATTTGATTTTGGTTTAAATTATTTTATTTTATTATATCTGTTCTAGGCAAGATATATTGTGTTCAGTTTTTTTTACTTGCTATTAGTTTTTTTTTACTACAAAATTTTAAAATTTATCCAAAATTTCACATTATCAAATGAAAATTATTATTTTTAAATAAATTTTAAATTCATTTATCTAAAACAATATTGGCTAAAATGTTTCACTTCTTATTCCGTAATGATGGAAAAATTGACGTCAATGTGCACATTGATTTCAATGTACTTCTTATGTCTTATTTATGTCAGGAAAAAAACATTACAACCATCAAACGTATAAGACATGACAAGTTCGATTCTCTGGAACTCACCATCGTTTGAGGCAACAAATAACCAGCCTTCCATTGGGCATTAAATGCCCAATGGCGACCGTTCCACCATACATCGCCATGCTATGTGTGTAGTGACACGACCGCCCTCATGGATATTTCAACAACCTCGATTAAATCAGGTCCATTTTCTAGCAATTGTACAACTCTAGGGATTTTTTCACAGATACACAACCAACGCTATCTCTGTATCCAAAAATTCAAATGCTCATTTTGCGCCAAGAATTTCACAACAGAAGGGTTGGTTAATTTCATTGTTTATTTGGATACAAAATGTTCTCAAGTCGCCAAATAATCATATTACGCACATTAATACTATTCTCTTTCAAATTTTGAATTTTATAAGGGCGTCCAGGATCACATGATGCATTTAAATTGGAATTTTGAATTTTTGAACCTGCCCTGTCGTATTTTGTTTTTGTTTTATTATAAATTTGAAACAAAAAGTTGGACTAGGGTGTAGCTGAAATTCAACTTCAATGGTAGTCTCATTCTCTAGCATCTACCCGATGTTGTTGCAACTGCCTGTGGCATTTTCAATTCTGCTTCTTGACTCAGGTTGCCCAAACTTGGTATTTTTAACATCAACGTTATTTCAGCACAGGAAAGCTATTTGTAGAGATCGTGGGCACTGTATGCGCAAGAAAGTTATTTTCAGATGTCGCAGGCACTGTTTGATCGGTCTTGAAGACATACTTCCTGCAAGAAACAATGATTTCCCTTATGGCTGAACCGAGTCGACATTTCACCGAGACCTCATTTCCTTTATGGATAGCTTCTAGTGTGATTAGAAAACGAGTTAGAGGAGAAGTGAGGGAGTTTTGGATTAATGACGACATATATGGTGTAGAAATTTACAGAGTAAGTTCCTTAGATTAAACACCAAAGGACATCACTCACAAACAGATCACAAATCTGTACACCAGTATCCTTGACATGCTTAAAACCCTCAAAGAGGGAAACAATCCATGGCCTAAGCCAATGCGGCCACTTCAGGAAATTTATTAATGTAAAAGAAAGAAAATTTACATAATCTTCTCTCATAAATGGTCACCTAACAAATGACCCTCCACGCTCTTTAAATAGATATCATGGACCAATCGGGTGTTAAGCCATGGATCAAGTGTCGGTAATACTGTGGAGAGAATGAACCATCAGATCACTTCATGTCTAGAACATATCATGACCATCGTATTGTAAGTTACAAAAAATACATACTAAAGAAACACACTTTAGCTAACTATACACTAGACCAAGTTATACTTAATTATTACCTATGTGTCAGAATATCCTAACATCCTCCCTTAAGAACAACTTGGGATAGAATTGAAGGATGTACAAAGATGACACAATAGGAGAAGGAAGGAGGCATTATAGCCTATCCCCTCTTAGTGACAACTTCCTGAATTCCAACCATAAATTGAAGTTTAGTAAAATTCACCTCTATGAGAGCCTTTGTAAAGATGTCTGCAACTTGATCATCAGTTGAACAATATTGCACTTCAAGAACATGGTCATGAATGAGAATTCTAATGAAGTGAATGTGTATTTCAATGTGTTTGTTGCGCTGATGTTGGACTGGATATTTGAATAGTTTAATGACACTTTGATTATCACACCAAACTGTAGTCAAATGTTGTTGATGAAAACCAAACTCTAACAAGATCTTACGAAGCCACATGGCTCCCTTACTAAGTTCAACAGTACCACGATACTCTGCTTCTGTTGAAGAAAGAGAAATGGCACTTTGTTTATTGCAATCACATGTAATAGGTCCAGAACCAAGAGTGAAGACATAACCTGTAGTAGACTTCCGATCATCGGGGTCACCAACCCAATCAAAATCAGTGAAGCCAACCAATAGAGGAGATGCTTCTGCACTGTAATGAATCCCAAACTGAACTGTACCTCAAACATAATGAAGTATTCTTTTAACTTCTTTCCAATGACTTTCATGTGGGTTTTGCATAAACCGAGCAACAAGGCCAACAACAAAGGAAAGGTCAAGACAGGTATGGGTAAGATACAAACGTTTTCCAACAAGTTGATGGTATAAGGTAGCATCAACTTCAGGGGAAGTACAAGTGACTGAAATTTTAGCTCCAAATTAAAAGGGAGAAGGGGATAGCTTATAGTCTTCCATGTGAAAGTGGGGTAGAAGATCACAGGCTTACTTGGACTGGGAAAGGGAAATACTTTCTTTGGATCGCAAGACTTTAAGACCAAGAAAATAATGCAAGTGTCCTGAGTCTATCATTTCAAACTTCTTTTTAAGGCTAGACTTCACGAGGTTTATAAGGTTGGGATCACTACCAATAAGGATAAAATCATCAACATAAAGAACAAGAATGATAAGAGACTTACCCACATTCTTGGTGTAGATAGTATTGTCAGAATGACACCTAGAAAAGCCAGTATCTAAAAGAAAGCTATCCATTTTGGCATACCAAGCCCGAGGGGCTTTCTTGAAACCATAAAGGGATTTCTTGAGCCAACATACAAGGCTGGAGTCTGTTTTTATAAATCCGGGAGGTTGTTCCATATAGATTTCTTCATGCAAGTCCCCATGTAAGAAGGTGGATTTAACATCCATTTGATGGACTTTCCATTTGAAAGAGGAAAGAAGGGAAAGAACAAGGAGGATAGAGTTCATTTTGCCAACATGGGAGAAGGTTTTAGTATAGTTAATGCCTTCAACTTGTGAAAAACCCTTAGCAACAAGACGAGCTTTATGTTTATCAACTTTTCCATTTGGTCCAAACTTGGTTCTGTAAACCCATTTGCATCTAACAAGTTTTCGTCCCTTTGGAAGAGGAATGAGGTCCCATGTATCATTCTCCCATAATGAATGATATTCTTCATTCATAGCTACATCCCAATCTAAATGGCTTGAAGCTTCTGCAAAGGTGTCGGGATCATAATTCGTTGACGCTTGAGCCAGTAAATAAGAGGTTTTATCGAACTGAGAATGTGTACAACGTTGATCTGTAGGATCACCTACAAGAGCACCTGCCTCATCCCAAGTAGCATGGACCCATTTTGGAAGCTGAGGAGCTGAAGGATGATCTTGAGAAGGTGGGGGAGGATTTTCATCCTCACTATCATCATATGAAGAAGGAATATTTTCAAACATAGAAGGGATAGAGAGAGGTGGCACATTCGTCGAACTAGGCTCGTAGGCCGATATATTTTCTACAAACTTTACATCTCTTCTAATGATAACATTTCTGGATTTAGGTTGAAGAAGTCTATATCCTTTGACATCTTCAGAATATCAAAGAAAAATACATTTTTCACTCTTAGGTTCTAAGACTTTATGTTTCACCTTTGGAATATGGGTCGGAATGCTTTGCTTCCAAAAACACGAAAGTGGCTTACATTTGGTTTAATTGAGCTCCATGCTTCTTTTGGAGTGATATTCTTTAAAACCTTAGTAGGAGTGTGATTTACTATGTAATTTGCACAGTTAATTGCTTTTGTCCAAAAATTAAGACTAAGTCCTTTAGATTCAAGAATACAATTAGCCATTTCCTTTAAGGTGTGATTCTTCCTTTCAGCTACGCCATTTTTCTGTGGACTATATGGAACAGTATGTTACAATTGAATTCATTTGTTGTTAACATATTCTACGCCATTATCATATCTTGGCTTAAGAATTTTATGTCCAAATTGTTTCTCAACAAATGCCTTAAAGTCCAAGAACATGTTAAAGACTTCACTCTTGAGTTTTAGGAAGTATACCCAAGTGCATTTGGAGAGATCATCAATGAAATTTAAGAAATACTTGTAGCCATAGAATGAAACAACTAGAAGTGGACCTCATAAATCACTATGCACAAGATGTAAATGGGCTAAGGCATGTCAAGAGGCACGTTTTTCAAAACTATCCCAGTGATGTTTTCTGAGTACACATCCAGAACAAACACCATCTCTGCAAGATACCATAGGAAGACCTGTCACAAAATTTTCTTTACATAGATTTTGAAGGGAGTGATATTTTAAGTGACCAAATCACTCATGCCAAAGTTTTCTCACTTAATCATTATGGGCAACAAATATCGAGGGAAGATTTGATGACCCAAAGTTGTTAAATTTATACAACCTTGTAGAATCATCAGCAATGCCAATAGCTAAAATATGTGTATGATCTCTTAGGTCCTTAATTACAACATCATGAAGTGAAAATTCAACGGTTTTACCTTCACCTAAATGAGTTATCTGATATATAGATAGAAGGTTGCAGGATAAGGTAGGAACACATAATACATCATTAAATTGACCATTGTCTAGATGAATAGTTCTAGTCCCTACAACACTAAGAGATCTACCATCACCAACATATATATTTTTGGTGTTACAATCATTTCAAGAAGAAAACATGGCTTTGTTTTTGGCCATGTGATAAGAAGCTCCAGAATCAATGAGCCACTCATGAGAATGAGAAGAAGAAGATACATTGAGTGCATAACCAGATCGAGATGCTTGACAATCACATGCAGAAAGTGTTATTCCTAAAGATGAAGTTGAAGTTGAAGAGTGCTCCAAATGGATGTTATGCTTCTTCATTGATGCTTCCAAGGATTCCATCTTCTTAAAGCATTTGGATTCTATGTGGCCATCATGATTACAAAAGTTGCAATCTCTATCAGTATTCTTCCATTTGTTTTAGTTGCCTTATCATTTTGTTGAGTTGATTTTTCATTGTGAGACTGAAATTGCTTAGGACCATTATTTTTAGGATGTTGCTTCTTAGGATTCTTTGAACTTGGTTGTTGTTTGGTTGCTAAGGCTTTCTTAGAAGAGTTTCTAGTATTAAGAAAACCAATATGTAAGATTTTTTTTTTCTCTCTTATTAAAGAATCACAAAAGGCATCAAAAGAGGGGGACTTGTAGTATTTTCCTTGAGAAATAAAGACTTCTCTAGTAGAATGGAAGGTGTAAACAAACACAGAGTAGGCTAGTCCTAACTTAGTAAGAATGGAATAGATAAGGCTACCATATTCTTTCTTAACCTTAACACCTTCCAAGAGAATTCTAAGCGTCTTGAACTTGGTCAAAAAATCTTCAATGGAAGAAAAATTATTGGGGTCCAACATAAGCAACTCATTTTCGAGTTGATGGGCTCTAATTTCATTTTTAATTCAAAAAATTTATTGAGCTTTTTCATTGCTTCATTGAGGGTACCAATTTATGTGATATGGAATCTAAGGTCTGGAGAAATAGACATCCCTATTAACCCATGTTCTTGATCTTGCTTATTTTCCCATTTGGCTTGCTTATCTTCATCTTGAGGTTAGAATCTTGGCCTGAGGCTATTATATAAAAACCTTTACTTCTAAGTAAATCCACTATGTAGGATAGCCATTGGAAGTAGTTGGTGTTGTCAATAATAACTAGGCATGGACTTTACATTTTAAAAGAAACTGAAGCTGTATATGCTGAAACTAAGTGTTCCAATGGAAAGATATCGAAAAATTAGGTCGATTAAAAAAAAGGCTTCCGAATGAAGAAGTTATGCCTTTTTGAAGAAAAGTTGTTGAATATTCCACGAACCACATGAATGTTGGGAAGTTGATGATAATGATATATTAAAAAAAATTATCCCCTTTCCAAACTTAATCTAATTAGCTCACTTTAAAAAAGATTACTTTATGTGATCCACTTTTATGAATAAGTGAAAGTCACTTTTATAATGGTACTTTATGAACTATCCACTAAATTGTAACTTAAATAAAAGATAAAGTGACTTTAGAATTATAAGTGACTCAATTTTTATAATGGGTGAGAACACTTTTACATAAAGTAACTTTAAAACATAAGTTACATGTGTCTTTTGAAAAATTAATTCAACAAAAAGAAAAACTTGAACCCAGTACCTCTATTCTCATAAAGTAACTTCAGACCAAGTGAGATAGTTTAAAAGGTTAGTAATTTTTGGAAAGGAGGAAGGGTTTTTTCCCCCACTGAAGCTTTGGGGTGCGCGCTTACTTCTAAAATACCTTTTTGTGTACAAAACAAAAAAACAACCACACAAACCAAATGAACAAGCAAAAGTATCCAAGCCTTACGGCTTAAAATTAGATTTGGCCAAAAACTATATATTTTCCTCAATGTTTCTAATTTTCCGAGATCACACTAAGGTGCAACGAAAAAGAGCATATGCATGAGAAAAATCCTTTCTTTTTGTTTCTGGTTTTCTCAAATCACTTAGAGTCATGGGGAAAATATCATACGCAAAAATGAAAGGTATAGATCTGGTAACAAAAAAAAATAGATGAATATAAACCAAAATAAATAGAGATATAAATAACTATAACTGCAAATAAAGACTGTATACCTCCAGATCTTAAAAATGACATAGCTAGGGCTAACGGAAACCTTTTCACGTGAAACGAAAGGGGTTCATCACTAGAACAGATGCTCCTAACATAATAGAGCAATCCTCTCAGCTCGAAAGCGATCATAAATAGTAAATCTAGGAAACGACAGTCAGATGCAGTTGTACGGGCTTCATATTTGGATCACCAAAGGATGGAGCCCTCGAATAGCTTTGATACCATGTAGGAATTTATTGGGCAAGTTCCTTAGATTGAACACCAAAGGACACTGATCACAAATAGATCACAGATGAGTACACTAGTATTTTTGATGTGGTTAAAACCCTCAAAGAGGGAAACAGTCCATGGCCTAAGCCAACACAACCACTTTAGTGAATTTATTAATGCAAAAGAAAGAAAATTTACAAAAGCTTCTCTCATAAACGTCACCTAACAAATGACCCTCCATGCTCTTTAAATAGAGATCATGGACCAATCAGGTGTTAAGCCATGGATCAAGTGTCGGTAATACCAAGGAGAGAATGAACTGTCAACTCATTTCATGTCTAGAACATATCGTGACCGTTGGATTGTAAGTTACAAAAGGTACATAGTAAAGAAACACACTTTACCTAACTATACTCTAGAACAAGTTATACTTAATTATTTCCTATGTGTCAGAATATCCTAACATATGTTCCCATAGTTGCTATCTCCATGATAATGTTGTCATCACTGCACTGCCTTTGGCTTGCAAATCTGGCTGATAGAATACTTTTGTGCCACACTACCCAGGTATCCATCTACTATCTTTGGACCAACCTGCCACTCTTTTGACATTGTGCTCACCGATTACTTGTTGTCGGAGCTGGCTATGGGTGATTGGCTTGGTTTTGCAAACATGGGCGCTTACGCTGCTACCACTGGGTCTAATTTTAATGGCTTATCCATTTCCACCATTCCCACCTATTGTGTTTCCTCCGTGCCTCTCTAGATAGCCAAAATTAAATGATTTATTTAATTCTTTATGATTGAGTTTAATTATTTAAAATAAATTTTGTAGGCTACTATATCGCCAATCATGAATCTGATCAATTGAAAAGCTTATTAATGTCCTTACATACAATGATCTATCGAAATATGTACATTCTCATTATTAGAAATCACATGCATTGTTGAATTGCATTACAATACAGATTCCCACCACTATTTCAAAAATTAGATAAATTAGATAATCTTGTTGTAAACATAATGTTGTTTTTCCTCCTTTTTTTCCATTTATTATGTCCAACTTTCATTAATGGAATTGGTCAAGTAAAAATGAAACACAAGAAGTCCATCTACACTGAAAAATGCAAGAAAATTAATTCTATGTAAAATAAAGAATTTGTATTACTAATGTTATTATAGAAGAGATGGTTAACAACACGTTCCTTCCATTTATGTAACATGATAGTCGCTCGGGATTTTACCACTCTAGGTTATAATCTCGAGCTTTTTATTTCACCATGTGATTGTATTCATTTTTCCATGTACCATGACTATTATAGAATTTCCATGTCCGACGCTATTATTTTCTTTGTGCTTCTTTTATGTAAGTGGCTCTTTTCTTCTTCTCCTTGACATCTTCCTTGAGCATCACCTTGCCTTATCAAGGAGGAACACCTACCAATGAATTTAACTCATGACAAGGAAATATCCTTCCAGAAATAATCTATTTTACCCTTACTTTGCTCATGGAAGAAGTTGATTTTACCTAAAATCAACCAACCAGATCGATCTCTACCCAAGTTGTCTAGGGCTCTAGGAACTAGTAACTCAACTTACAACCTTCCAAGGCTCCAGAGTGTTTGTCCAACCCAGATCCAAGGACTACTATCTCAACCCACCAAGGGATCAAGAGTGTTTGTTCCAACCTAAGCTCTAGGACTAGTAACTCAACCCAAGTTGCTCCAGGGCTTCCAAAGCATTTGTTCCAATCCACAGCCATAAGGAATTATGAGCACCAACCTGAAAACAATCAAGTGGAAAAAATGCACAACACCCTGGCTATCTAGGAAATGGTAAGGAAAGGCTAAAACCAATGTCAATCCAGGCAGATCTCCATGCCAATGACAACACGTAACCAAAAAACCACATGCATCTACCATGCATCCATAAATCAACAAGGAAATCACACATGCAACCTGTTACCTGCAAAGCAATCTAGTTGTAGTTGTTGATCCACCTACTCCCTTGTGCTTCCCTACTTTCCTTTTCCTTCTTTCTACAAATCTGATGTATGCCAAAGTGCTCCAAGAATGCTCCAAGAAAACTCTGAGTGTGCAAGAGTGTGAGAGAGTGAGAGAATAAAAGAGAGCTCTAAGCTAAAACTGAAAAAATGTCGTGAAATGATCCTCAGAAGCCTTTTTATCATTAAGGCCTATATTTTCTTCATTTTCCTTCAATCTCCTCTCATGAAAATCTGTGACCTTTGTCCTTCCTTTTCTCCAATTTTACTTTAGTTCATAAATAAAATGCCAATTAAGATACATATGGGACTGTTTGGTCAAATGGTGGATCCAACTGTGATCTATTATGATAATTAGACTTTCATTAAGCTCTCTAAGAATTTGGTATTTCACGATCGATCCAAACACATAGATATTTGGTATCACCATTTACGGGACTGTGTGCAGAGGTGGATAATGTTGCTACAATACATTCTAACAGAGGAACAAGATGTTGACATATTTACAAAGGATTTTTCAATATGGAAGTTCAAATTCCACAGATGTAGGATAGGAGTGGTTGATAATCCATTTCTTGCTGAGAGGGAGTGTTGAAAAATGCAACAAGAAAGTCTCAATTTTCTTTTTCCTTGGTCAAATTGATAAAATTCGAATTTCCACATCAGCAGAAAACTTCGAGACAGTTAACTAAGGTGAAAAGGCTCTTGTCACTTAGTTAGTTTATTAAAATTGAGTTAGAGGGCTTGGAGTTCATTTAAGCATGTGTGATTTCTAATTTGTAGCAATCAAGGTCAATTATTTCAAGTTTTTTTTCCAGTTAAACTAGTTCTAACTATTGATAGGACTAATGGAAGGTTAGTTGTGCAGTGGGAAAACTGTCTAACTCGATGAGCATCTAATTAACAGATCAATCAACCCAAAATAAGTAGTGCGTGCAAAGAATTCGAGTTCCCCAATTGTGGTGGAGATTCCAAGGTAGTGTAACATTAGTTGTAGACTACTCTTGAGTGTATAAGTGTTGCATGCAGTTAGATGATCAACCTTGGGAAATGCGCAATAAATTAGAGGAAAATTCTTAAATAATAAGGTCCTAATTCCTCAATATTTATGCGAGGAAATAGGGGTTGAACTAAGGCAGAAATTGACTAGGTCTATGTTAGATCTTCTCAATGAGTAGAAAGATAGGTTATTCACATGCAGGTTGAGCTCAGAGCAAGCTAGCAATTGTAATACATCTCTATTCATGTGATTAATGCAAGTAGGCTTAAGGGGTTTTTAGTAGTCTGTTTCCCCTAGAAAAATATTTTGCATGTGTGTTGTTTCTTATTGCATGTTTTTTATTTCCGTTTTAAATTGTGAATTGAATTATGCAAAGCAGTAAAGTAGTATTGTGTCTCTTGATTTAGATTAAAATTTCATGAACAATTGCAATTCTGCACCACAATTTTTACAATTTCCTCCTTCAAATATGCCTAGTGCATAGAGAGTGATGTGTTGAGCATGAAAATTCCCCTAATAGCACCCATATCCCTAATAAAAGGAAGCCATTACCTTGAGAGGTAATTGGTGGTGATTTGAGAGGATTTTCATGACATGTATTCCGAAAATATAACTTTAGGGTTTAATCAATGTGTTTCCTTCCATGACCATGACAAACGCCTCATGGCTCATAACTATGGATCATAATATTCTAGTGATGCACATATTCTAGTCAGGATTCAAGTTGTTGGTTTAGAGAAATTGATACTTAGAAGAAACCTCTATGCCACAGGGAAAATGTTTCCTCCCTTTACCATGTAAAGGAACCTATTACCAATACACAATGTGTTGGCATTTTGGCACAGGTGTGGCCTTATGGTACAGGTGTTGTCCTTGATGGAAACTCACTTTGGTGTCAGACCTTAGTTCAGGCGCTCAGAATGAAGGAAATCTTGTATACGCAGGTTCACCTTGCCGAAGACATGTATACACGCAGGTTATACGTTCAGAAGTCGCGTATGCGTATACACGCACTTTTATGCATAGAAAAGCGTGTACATGGTGGGAAATTTATTTTTATTCCATGGTTGTTAGTCCTTGGAATTTGAACCTATGGTTTTGGACCAAGGTATCTCGTCAGAAGTGTTGACCCTAGGTTTTGGGCCCTTGGTATTGGTTTATTATGGTTTTGGACCGTGGTAATGTGGAAGGCCTAAAACTATAAAAGAGGAAGGAGATCATGTGACAAGGCATTATCTGAATTATTATTGAATATCTGATAATGTACGAGATCTGAATTATTGGTGATTAGCATTGTGGAGCAGATCTGGATCTGAATGAAGGAGGAACCTTAGCGAAAAGAAGGATAAGTTCTATTGATGGGTCATAATCTCTTGGCTTGAATGATAATATCTTTGCATGATTTTGATCTGTTATATCTTGCACATGCGTGATCTATAAATCTGATAATCTGGGTTAATCAGTGCCTGAATACTTGAAAGAGTGAATTATGTTTGTAGATCTGTACGTAGGTTCAGTTCAGCTAAGGCGCATATATAAGCAGGTTCAATGAAGGAAAACAGCGTATACGTAGGTTGTTCCATACGCAGAAGCATATGCACGCAGGTTTCAGGCCATTAAAGTAGCGTATACATTTTGAGTTGTGTTTTTGTTGCTTCTGTTTATTGTTGCAGTGTTTTGGGTTCAGTTTTGGTGTGTGGTACTGTTACTGTGATTTGGGTACAGTCATCAGAGAGGTGTTTATGTTGATTTAGTTTTGGTGAAAAGGTGATTGGTTGATGCAAAAATTCTTGATGGTTGATTGATGTTATTTGTGGATCCAGTCTGAAAATTTATGAATCATGGTCCTTGAAAGAAAGAGAAGGTTGTAGCCTTATGTAGGCCTGCACCTACGTACTAGTATCTTGGCTAGTGCAAGAGCTAAGGGGGTTGTAGCTCCCTTCCAGGAGAAGCTGCAAAACGAGAGAGAGTTGTAGCTCTCTGCAGGTTGCAGCCTGCGTACTGGTAAAAGGACTGCACCAGTACATTTGTAAAAAGAAGTTTCTAATTAAAGAAAAGATAGAGACGAATTGCAGCAGGTGGTTTTCACCCACATTGGGTTTCCACCTTATATCTTGTGTTCTTGTGTGCGGTTGTCTTTTTGCTCTGCTTTACTGTTTCTGGTTACTGGTTATTTGCTTCTGAATCACAGATTAATAACTGACATCTGAAAGATAAATCAAATTATAAGTCTGCTTTGTATATGCGGGTTTCTTTATCTATAGTTGCGTATATACATGGTTTTTATTAAGAGAAGTAACGTATATCATCTGGAATTGAAAAGGAAATATTTGACTTGATAATATTGATTCACCCCCCCTCTCAGTATTATTTCCAACAATTGGTATCAGAGCAGGTCCTTCTAAAGAAGCTTGATCGCTTGAAGGAAGATCCTTCATCATGAGCAACTACGAGAGGGAAGCATCAATCAGGCCACCGGTTTTTGATGGGACAAACTTCGTATATTGGAAGGTAAGAGTTACTGCCTATCTTCAATCGTTGGGTACAGAAGTCTGGGATATCATAGATACAGGATATACTTTTCCAGCAGCAACTCGTACAGATCCGGCTGAGAAGAAGAAATATGAAACAAATGCAAAGGCGGTCAATACTCTATTGGGATGTCTATCTCAATCAAAATTCGTGAAAGTTATGCAGTTAAAATTAGCAAAAGAAATATGGGACAAGATTGTCCTAAGCTATGAAGGAGATGATCAGGTAAAACGAGCAAAACTTCAAACCCTCAGGATTCAGTATGAAAATCTCAAGATGTATAATGATGAAAGTGTGGCTAACTATTTTCTTCGTGTAGATGAGATTGTTAATTGTATGAAAAATTTGGGTGCAGAAATAAAAGAGGCTGTTGTGGTTGAAAAAGTTCTAAGATCTTTGTCCCCTAGGTTTGAATCTAAAGTTTCTGCAATAGAAGAAAAGGAGAATCTACAAAGCCTTAAAATGTCACAGCTGCACAGTATTCTAACTGCTTATGAAATGAGGAAAGGAGGACCATCAGACAGGAAAGAAGCTGCCTTCAAGGCTTCAGGCAAAGGCGAGTACTATGAGTCAGGACGCGTGTCAGAAGAAGAAGAAGAATCAAATTTTGTCAGAAATCTTCAACGGGGTACTAGACGGTTCCGAGGTAAGTTACCTTTCAAATGCTTTGCTTGTGGAAGAGTCAGTCACTATGCTGCCAAATGTCCTCACAAGGATAAGATTGACAAAGGGAAGGAACCTGTTAGATGGAACAAGAAACATAATGCAAATAAGAAAAGCTATTACACTCATGAAGATAGTGATGGACTTTCAAATAGTGACGAAGATGAACGAGGTAATAAATATAAACTTTTAATGGCTTTTGAAGATGATGACTACATGGATGCTATAGATGTAGAAGGTTTTTCTGAAGAGATGACTAATCTCAAAATCTGCTTAGAAGAGAAAAGTGCAATTATTGAGTCTCTACAATATCAACTGGCTGAAAGGGAAAAACATCTTGAAAAATTGGAATGTGAAATTGTTTGTCTTAGAAAGGAGATTGAGAAAACAAAAGCTATTAATCTTAAATTTGTTAAAGGATCTGAAACTCTGGATGAGATTATCAATGTGCAGCGTTCTCCACTAATCAAGACAGGTCTAGGATATAATGGAGAAACATCTCAAGCTTCTACCTCCAAAAGTTATCTTGATGCAGCAAAGAAGAGTGAGCAAAGGCCTAATAGAAATCATCAGGTAAATCAGGGACAGTTTACCTCAAGAACGAATAAAGACTATCAAGAAAATCGGGGACAAGCTACCTTAAGGACAAACAGAAGTTACAATCAGCCACAGGTAAAATCTTCCCAATTTGCCTCAAGAATGGATGTCAGTAGAAACTACAATCGATTGGATGATAGATTTGATAATCGCAGGAGTTTCTTCAATAGCCAATGTTTCTCTTGCCATAATTTTGGTCACAAAGCAGCTCAATGTGTTTCCTATAAGACAATCATGACTAGAGAAGCTCAAAAACAAAGGAATATGAATGGAATCACAAAAAGGACTTATAACAACTTTTCGGCCCTTGAAAATGAAGTTGAATGTTCTATTTGTAATAACTTTGGTCATGAAGATTCTGAATGCAGGAGCAGGTTTTGGAAGACAACTCAGAAGGAACATACCTCAAGTGCCAGAACATGGAGAATGAAGGAACCACAACCAGAAAGATGTGGGATAGCCTTCTATGCAGAAGGACAGGAAAATATATGATATATCGACAGCGGATGTTCAAAGCATATGACAGGGGATAAATAAAAACTTGAATCATATACTACAGTAGAAAAGGGGAAGAAGGTGTCTTTTGGAAATGATACCCCTGCAGCCATAAAAGGAAAAGGCACTGCTCAGTTGAAAGAACAGGTCAAAGCTGGAAATGTTTTGTATGTTGATGGCTTGAAGCATAATCTACTAAGTGTTAGTCAGATGTGCGATCAAGGAAGTGAGGTAATATTTCGATCAAATGGATGTAGTGTTCGTGATCTTGATACAGGAGAAACAGTGATCAAAGGCAGAAGAACTCCAAATAATCTATACATATTTGAAGAAGGACAACAACAATGCTATTTAAGCAAGGATGATGAACACTGGTTATGGCACCAGAGGTTGGGGCATCTAAGCTTTTCACAAATAAGGAAAGCATGCAAATACCAGGCAGTTCGTGGTCTTCTAGATATCAAAATTCCAGACAACACCATATGAAAATCATGTCAGTTTGGTAAGCAAACCAGAACCAACTTTCCTGAGAAGGAAGGATCAGCTAGCAGGCCTCTTGAGCTAGTCCATATAGATGTATGTGGTCCATCTAGGACAAGGTCACCTCGAGGAGAAGAATACCTTATACTATTCATTGACGACTTCTCCAGGTTTGTTTGGTTAGGACTTATGAAGCACAAAGACGAAGCATTCGAAAAATTCAAATCCTTCAAAGCCTTGGCTGAAAATGAATCAGATTACAAAATTAAGTGCCTCAGGTCCGACAGAGGTGGGGAATTTACCTCAAATGAATTTTTTGATTTCTGTGAAGAACATGGAATAAGAAGGGAATTATCTACAACTAGGACTCCTCAGCAAAATGGAGTGGCGAAAAGGATGAACAGAATAGTCCAACAAATGGCTCGTGCTATGCTTGATGAGTCTGGAACTCCCGCAACCTTCTGGGGTGAAGCTTCATACGCAGCGGTTATTATTCTCAACAAAACAAATGTCCAAGTGAACAGCACTCAAACTCCTCATGAGCTTTGGTATGGTGAAACTCCTTCGGTAAAGCATTTCAAAATTTTTGGGAGCAAATGCTATATTAAGAATACTGATGAGCAGCTTGGCAAACTTGAACCTAGAGTAGATGAAGGCATTCTCCTTGGTTATTCTCCCTACAACGAAGCATATAAGTGTTACAATAAAAGGCTTGGAAGAATTGTTGACAACATTGATGTAGTGGTTGATGAAAAAGGATACATCCCTAGGGAAGTGAATCATGAAAATATCAATGAGGATGAAGACTACTCTCTAAATCAAACAGATGATGAAGAAGAACCCTAAGAGGCACCAGAGGAACAGATAAGGATAGAAGAAAAGCCTCCATCCAGGTACATTCAGAAGAATCATCCAGAATCTCAAATTTTGGGGCAGAAAGAAGCAGGTATACAAACAAGAAGAACAATAGCAGAAGCTTCAAGCTATTTGGCATTGCTCTCTTCCACTGAACCGCAAAATTTAAAAGAAGCATGCAAAGATGAGTGTTGGGTTAAGGCAATGGATGAAGAGCTTGAGCAGATCGAAAAGAATAACACTTGGGAGTTGGTTCCTAGACCAAAAGACAAAAATGTCATAGGAACAAAATGGATCTTCAAAAATAAGTTGAATGAAAATGGGGAAGTGATTAGAAACAAGGCCAGACTTGTTTGCAAAGGGTATGCTCAACAGGAAGGAATAGACTTTGAAGAAACTTTTGCTCCCGTTGCTAGACTTGAGGCCATCAGAATGTTCCTTGCTCTCTCTAGCTTCCAGAAGTTCAAAGTATTTCAAATGGACGTAAAATCAGCCTTTCTGAATGGAGACTTAGAAGAAGAAGTGTACATAGAGCAACCAGATGACTTTATCCTTGGGAATGATCCAAATCTTGTATGCAGACTTAAAAAGGCTCTCTATGGGCTTAAACAAGCTCCAAGGGCTTGGTACTATCATTTGGATAAATATCTTCATCAACAAGGTTTTTCAAAAGGATCAGCAGATAGCAATCTCTATATAAAAATTGAAAATAACAAATTGCTAATACTTGTTGTGTATGTAGATGATATTATCTTTGGAAGCAATGAAGAAGCTATGAGTCAAAGCTTTACCTTGGTGATGCAGAAAGAATTCGAAATGTCCTTGCTTGGAGAACTGACATACTTTCTTGGATTGCAAATCCAACAAAATGAAGGCGGTATCTTCTTGTCTCAAACCAAGTACCTCAAGCAGATTCTGAAGAAGTATGGCATGGAAGATTCAAAACCAGTATGTACCCCCATGGTTACAGGATGCAGCCTCAGTGCAAATGATGAATCGGCAGCAGTGCATCAACCAACCTATTGATCTATGATTGGAAGTCTTCTTTATTTGACAGGTACCCGACCAGACATCATGCATGCAGTGGGAATAGTTGGAAGATTTCAGGAAAATCCAAAGGAAACTCATCTTCAGGCAGTCAAGAGAATCTTCAAGTACCTTCAAGGAACTCAAAACTATGGCTTATGGTACCCTAGAGATACAGATCTCACACTTCATGCTTACACAGATGCAGATTGGCCGAAGCGTGGATGATAGGAAGAGCACAAGTGGTGGTGCATTCTTTATGGGTTCCAGATTAGTATCTTGGTTCAGCAAGAAACAGATTTCGATTGCTTTATCTACAGCTGAAGCGGAATATGTGGCTGTTGCATCTTGTTGCACTCAACTTCTTTGGATGATGCAAACCTTGCAGGATTTTCAAATCACATGTACTCCACATGTCTCTATCTTATGTGATAATACAAGTGCAATAAGCATTTCAAAGAATCCTATCATGCATTCAAAGACCAAGCACATACCTATCAAATATCACTTTCTTCGGGAACAAGTGCTTGAGCAAAAAGTCAAGTTGGAGTATGTTCCTTATAAGGAACAAATTGCCGATATCCTCACCAAACCACTGCCCAGGGAAACTTTTGAATATCTCAGACAGAAGCTGGGAGTAGTTGATGCTTCATCCTGCTGTTGAAGCTTGTATGTATCAAAGAACAGTTGGTGTATGCGAGTTGGATGAGGGGAATCGTGTACATATGCTGATTTATGCAGGTGCAGTCGCGTATCTGGAGAAAATCAGCAAGGACAGACTCTGGTTGAAGAGAGTCTGATATGGGTCTATCAGAGACCTTCAGGCACGGGTTTAGGGGGAGCAGATAATCTTCTAATAATGCATTGTTGGCATTACCTTAGAAGCTCTTGGTTCTAGTACTCACGCTGTTTTTGGTTCAGGTGGATCAGCTGCAGAAAGGAGATCAGAAGGAGAACATGGTTGCTGATATATACAGTGATTGTCAGAAGCTGCTGATAGTAGTTATTGGTCATTTGCATAAGTCTTGATATTTTGTCTCTATGTCATGTATATTATTTTATCAAGGTCATGTAACGGCCTATTTTGGTTTCGCCACTATGCCTGGGATGATTGATGTGATTGGTTGTCATATGTAAAATTCTAATGTATCCCCACTTGGTTGGGTGGATGATCCCCACTTGGTTGGGTGATGGTTGTATGTATTGAGTCTTTTGGTGATAGGAAGGTCTTTTATGATGTATATGGTTCTTCTTGAAGAACATATTTTTGCAGATCTTGCCTACAGTCAGGGGAGCATGTTCAGCACAGCAGAGCAGAGATATCAGCATGTACTCAGGGGGAGCACAACCCTTTGCCCTTGATGACAAAGGGGGAGGATGACCTTGAGGATCGTGGGGTTGTCATCAAGTCCAAAGGGGGAGATTGTCGGAATTTTGGCACAGGTGTGGCCTTATGGTACAGGTGTTGTCCTTGATGGCAACTCACTTTGGTGTCAGACCTCAGTTCAGGCGCTCAGAATGAAGGAAATCTTGTATACGCAGGTTCACCTTGCCGAAGACGCGTATACAAGCGGGTTATACGTTCAGAAGTCGCGTATACGTATACATGCACTTTTATGCACAAAAAAGCGCGTACATGGTGGGAAACTTATTTTTGGTCCATGGTTGTTAGTCCTTGGAATTTGAACCTATGGTTTTGGACCAAGGTATCTCGTCAGAAGTGTTGACCCCAGGTTTTGGGCCCTTGGTATTGGTTTATTATGGTTTTGGACCGTGGTATTGTGGAAGGCCTAAAACTATAAAAGAGGAAGGAGATCATGTGACAAGGCATTATCTGAATTATTATTGAATATCTGATAATGTACGAGATCTGAATTATTGGTGATTAGCATTGTGGAGCAGATCTGGATCTGAATGAAGGAGGAACCTTAGCAAAAAGAAGGATAAGTTCTATTGATGGGTCATAATCTCTTGGCTTGAATGATAATATCTTTGCATGATTTTGATCTTTTATATCTGGCACATGCGTGATCTATAAATCTGATAATCTGGGTTAATCAATGCCTGAATACTTGAAAGAGTGAATTATGTTTGTAGATCTGTACGCAGGTTCAGTTCAGCTAAGGCACGTATATACGCAGGTTCAGTGAAGGAAAACAGCGTATACGCAGGTTGTTCCATACGCAGAAGCGTATGCACGCAGGTTTCAGGCCATTAAAGTAGCGTATACATTTTGAGTTGTGTTTTTGCTGCTTCTGTTTATTGCTGCAGTGTTCTGGGTTCAGTTTTGGTGTGTGGTACTATTACTGTGATCTGGGTACAGTCGTCAGAGAGGTGTTTATGTTGATTTAGTTTTGGTGAAAAGGTGATTGGTTGATGCAAAAATTCTTGATGGTTGATTGATGTTATTTATGGATCCAGACTGAAAATTTATGAATCATGGTCCTTGAAAGAAAGAGAAGGTTGTAGCCTTATGTAGGCCTGCACCTACGTACTAGTATCTTGGCTAGTGCAAGAGCTAAGGGGGTTGTAGCTCCCTTCCAGGAGAAGCTGGAAAACGAGAGAGAGTTGTAGCTCTCTGCAGGTTGCAGCCTGCGTACTGGTAAAAGGACTGCACTAGTACATTTGTAAAAAGAAGTTTCTAATTAAAGAAAAGATAAAGACGAATTGCAGCAGGTGGTTTTCACCCACATTGGGTTTCCACCTTATATCTTGTGTTCTTGTGTGCGATTGTCTTTCTGCTCTACTTTACTGTTTCTGGTTACTAGTTATTTTCTTCTGAATCACAAATTAATAACTGACTTCTGAAAGATAAATCAAATTATAAGTCTGCTTTGTATACGCGGGTTTCTTTATCTATAGTTGCGTATATACGCGGTTTTTATTAAGAGAAGTAACGTATATCATCTGGAATTGAAAAGGAAATATTTGACTTGATAATAATGATTCACCCCCCCCCCCCCCCTCTCAGTATTATTTCCAACACAATTCTCAAATCCTCTAATGCCATTAATATCCCTAGTTGAAGAGGAGGGATATACATTAGGAAAAATAATTGTCACAAAAGTGTGCATACACTTTGAGGAGCATGTGTGTGCTTTCAATAATCTGCAAATGTTCTTTTATATTCAAATTCTTTTCAAGGGGGTGATGACTCTAGAATATGTGTTTTCTAAGTTGGACATCTCTAATATAGATACATGATTAAAAGTATGGAATATTGATGAAAAATTATACTTATGAATACCTCTTATTATCTCTATATTTGATGTTGTTTTTCTATATAATAGACAAATCCAATGTCCATAAAACTATATACATATATAGAATCAACTATGTAGATTTCAAACACTTATATATGTTTTTAAATATTAATATTGTTTACAATTTTACTATGTTTTTGTCTTGACATATATCTGAATTTTAAAATCTATAAATCTTTTATTTCTTCTATAAATTTTTTCACTTAACCATTTATTGAAAAAAACTATATGTTGCACTAGAAGAGATTTAAATCTACCATCTAAAAAAAAAATTGATAATATCAAGACTCTTTTACTTATCATTAATGGAAGGCCTTGTAATTTAAAAGATATAATGAATTTCTCAATTTAATAAAATATAAAATTAAGAGTACAAAGTTTGAAAAAAAATGGTGTGCACAAGAACAATGTGTTCTCCAGAATTCTATAATTTATAGGGAAGCTTGGTTGTTTAGGTACTCAAACTAGCAGGTAAAAGTGTGCATTATATTTTCCAAGAAAAAATAGGAAAATTTAAATGTCATGTAGTCATACATAGTTTCTATATAAATAAAAATTATATGTTTGGAAAGTTAATTCATTTTTATTTTTTACCCCATATTCAAATTAGTTGTGGAAGTACCTCAAACCAACCCTCCAAGTTAATTGCTTTTTGTTTAAATTCCATGTTTGAATTGCCACCAATGTCATGAAATACCATCATTAAGTTGTGCCCTCCATACAACATATCAAACAACAAATGGATATGCATCTTATAAAAACCCTAAAGCTGGTAATCTCCCATTTTGTAAGAAACAATATATTTGTAATTTCACACTTATATTTGTCTTAAAGGATCATTACACCTATTCTTTTCCTCTCATCATGGGTTGCATGGGGCGATAACCTTTGGTGTAAGGGGGTTGACCACCATTCCAATACAAATTTATTAGAATAGAAAATTTTGTTCAATATGATTTCGTGTAACATATAACCTATGGAGTGATCCTTCTATTGGAGGAAATATGTGAAAACAATGGCCAATAGGCCCTTGAAATGTATTGGAAGTTTTAGTATATGTCATGTTTTTCAAACATCCATGTTATTGACATGATGCACGTATAACAATTCTTCTTATAAGAATTAATAACACATTTTGAATAATAAATTCTAGAATTACTAAAAATGCCTATTTCTTTATCTAGGGAAAAATATGACCAAACCCTTTTTCCTTGGTAACATGAGTTGAATTGATGTTTTGCAAATATGTGAAGAAGTGAAATGGTGATTTTAAGAAGTAATATTTTGATCATGTCAAAAATCGTTTTCTTTTTCCATAATTTACATCTCAACAACAGTTGGAACAAAACAATAAGAATTAACCATTCTATGATAGACCCAACTAGGTTTAATTATTTTACAGTAGAAAGGATATCTCTAGTGCCTTAGAGTCTATGGTTTCTTTTAATGTTTCACAAATATTCCATTTTTTCCTTAAAAAATAGCTTCTTATACAAATTTCTTTCATCTAATAATCCAACTTCAAGATTAAAAAAAAAAATTAATTAATTCTCTTGCATCTAATTATTCAACTT
Source organism: Pinus tabuliformis (assembly GCA_031772625.1). Taxonomy (NCBI): domain Eukaryota; kingdom Viridiplantae; phylum Streptophyta; class Pinopsida; order Pinales; family Pinaceae; genus Pinus; species Pinus tabuliformis. Next base: position 269,201,141 of record CM062812.1, read on the forward strand.
TAAAATAAATATTTTTACTTTTTTCATCTTAAAAAATGAAATATTAACATAAATAAATAGGTTATGAATTCCAAATATAATGTCAAAAAACAATAACAAATAATTTCACGAGACATTCAGGAAATGTAGAGTAAATTCGTAGCAATACTAATGTATACAATGTTCTTAACATTTTCTTGTGGAAGTAGCTTAATCTTAACCTAATTTACTCATTTCATTGATTTTGTGTGTGTGTGTGTGTGTGTGTGTGTGTGTGTATGTGTGTGTGTGTATATATATATATATATTCATTCTTAACATCTATTTGTGTGAACACCCTAATCTTAACCTATTTCACTTTAATCTTAACTTATTTTACTCATTTCTGTCAAGCCAGGAGGTAAATCCTCAAATGAATTGTGTTTATTCATTTAGATTGTTCATAGTTATTGTTACATAGAATTTTGTCATTGTCCCTATACTCCCCATTACTCGATCCTAGAGGACCTCTATAGTGAACCTTACATGCTTTCCCATCATGAAGAGACAACCCTTATGTCCCTCTTCATGGGTAGAACATTTCCCTTTTGCATAATTTCCCAAGAATCTTCCTTTTATCCCAGTTTACAAGACCGGCACTAATGCTCAATTCCTTCCTCACACTGATTTGCAAGGTTTAAAACCAGGCCTAGCACCATACAACGCAAATGAGCCCTTCATTACTCATGTCGATCCTCTTTTGGGAAGTTTTTTTAAATATGGAGTCGAAGCTTCTAGGTCTAGAAGCTTCATAACAGAAGTCTGGTAAATGGTTGGGATGGATAGAGCCGAAGAAATCAGTTTGGGCTCCTTTTCCCTATTAAGATGGAACAAACCAAAGAGATAAGGCCTCTACCATAATAAGAAGAACCATCTACCCTCCATCAAAGCTATATAAACTCCTCCTTTTCCAAGTTGAACTAGTCTTTTTTGGAGCTTGAATAACCAGCAAGATATCTATAGCTTTTTGCCTTCTAGTTTATGTGTGTAAAGGGAGAATAGTGTGTTTGGTTTTGTTTGGAACTAAAGGGAAGAAGCCTTAAACTCCCATTGTTGAGGCTAACCATGAGATGTTAGAAGTGGTGTTGGAACCTGGATACGTTGGAGGAGACCTGCAACGTCAAGGCTTTGGTTGTATCTCTTTCTGAGATTTATATCAATACAACTAATGATTTATTTCCTACATTGAGTGTCATATTACATTTAATGGCTTAAGATTCCTTGACTTTTTAAGTAAATTGAATGCGATTTTATGCTATTATGTTTGTTGTTGTCTCTTGTGTATTTGTTTCAGGTATTTGAAGGAGAAGAACTCAAAGGAAGCTAGAGAAAAGGAGCGAGGTCATCATCAAGTGGAGTAGCATTCTAAGATGTAGGCCCTCTTATTCGATTCTAGTTTAAGGAAGTTTTCATTAGGTTGTTCTGTTTGCGTCTAGACCCACTCTAGGGTTAGAGGGATCACCTCTGTCCGCAGATGAGATTTACCTACTCCACAAATTGGCGAATCCATAGGGGATCATGTCGTCCCTCTCTTTTGATTATTTTTTTCATTTCATGGTTTGTGTGAACTTTTGTAGTATCACTCTTTCCATTTGGTTTTCTTTGATTTGCCCGGTTTACTTCTCTAAATATGAAATTTACATTGGCAGGTCTGGTTTTGGCCTTTGAAATTTATTTTTTTCTTGAAATCCTCGATCAACACGTTTAATTTTCTGACAGTCGTGCCGACTAGCGCGAATTGCTCTCAAAAAATTGTGTCATTCCCCCTTGTGGCACTTGTTATCAGTTAGGAAATCGTGTTGATTCATGTAGGTGAAGATCAGGATTTATCCTGAATCATAACAAGTGTGTCTTGCCCTCTTAATTTTTGCCTCTTAGCCTATGTTCTCCCTTACTAGAAAGCTTCATTAGCTTGGTTTGTGTCCTTGTTTGGTTTGAAATTTCCCTACTTGATTTTTGAGTCTTTGGATGGTTTGTGACCCTAGGGAATCTAGGTCATTGTCCATTCAGTTGTTTTTGTGCTCAACAAGTCAAGTTGTTGGTTAGTTGCTTCATGCATTTCATTTTTCGTACCTTTATTGCTTTGATTTCAATTGAACAAGTTTGAAAAGCATCATTTGTTCTTCTCTTGATTAGGCGTCTCTTTTCAGGCATAGATTACATTTCTCATCTTGTTTTGGTTGCGTCTTTGCATCATTGGTTTAGAAAGCATTCTCTCTTTGTGCTTGGCATTTGATTGATGTTGATTATTTTGAAAAATTTTCATTGAAATGTTTGTGTGAAAAATTATTTTATCATTCCATTGAAAAATATATCATTCTAGTTTGCTGAATCAATATGTTACATTAGCTAGCATCATTGAAAATTATAGTTGCAACATCATTTGCATTCGAAAAGAAATGAATTCTCTTTACTGTTGAAAGGACTATTTGAAGTGCATTTGATAGGAAAGATAGGAAGTGGAAAGAGCTTTCATTAATTTGTTTTCAAAAGTGAATTAGTGAAAAGGTCATCTTGCTTTCAGTTTCTTGTTTGTTGCATTGATTGGTTTCTCTACTCTCATTAGTGTAAACATTCATCAAATTGAAAGGGTTTTGTCTCATTTAGCTGCATATAGACATTTTTCAAGTCACATCGATAGGGCCTAAAAACTGAGACATAATTTCAAGATAAACTTTAAAATGTATTCAATTAGCCTAAGGCGCATTTGAAACTTCACGCTCACATATAGAAGGTCTAGGCTAGAGACGTGTTCTAGTGTCTTTAAACCTAGCATCTATCGTTCACCTCGGCACTAGACAATGCTAGTACAGAATTGTGATCCCCGTACCGTCGTGTATATAAAGGGAGACCCCACTAGGTTTGCAATCCTTTATCCGTTGGAAGACGAGTCTGCTGCCTTGTAAACGTGATACACCGAACACAACATTTAGAGAGATTTCCTGCCCATACTTCTCAATTCGCTGGGAGGTATTCTGCAGTTCACGGTTACCTGGTAATCCTTTTTTCCTAGATTATCCTGAGCAGTCATTTTGATCTTCTTGTCTCCCTAAATTTAAAAGATCACTGAGTGTTTTTCCTTTCAAGATTGTTTCAAACCGAAAGAGATAGAATCATCTTTGCTTTTTCTCGACTCTTAAAACATGAAAAAGCACCAGTCTATTTTAGCGTCTTAGAAAATTGTTGCCCACGATCACATAACATTCCTCATAGTCTTATTCTAGACCACATCGTGAGTTCCTTTAATACATTTTGCAAAAGCCCTAAAATTAATCTCTCTCTTCTTGTTATTCGAGATAAAGTCATTGTGGCTGAACCATCAGGTTCACCGAATTCCTCTTCCTCTCCTCTATTTGAAAGATCATCTGAGGAGCCTTTTCCTGAACTTCTGCAGTCACTCGAGGATTAGGGTGTTGAACTTGGAATTGTTTTGAGTATTCAACCTTTTTCATCTCATCCTCCCCCATCAGATACTGGGTCACCTTATGAATCTAGTCTGGAATCTTTGGATAATCCTATCTAGAATCCTGAGAGTCCGTCAACCCCTGAAGGTCAGCAAGGACTAGTTGTTTATCCTCCAAATCTTGTGTTCGATCCTGTTGTGATATCACTGCAGCATCCGTACAGTCCATACGATCGACCGAGTATTCCTTTGGAATTATCCCCTCAAACATCTTCAGTTGTCCATCATCGTTTGTTTCCACCCATGGAATTAGAAGGCTATATCCCAATCTCCTCTCCAAGTCACTCAAAGGTTTCTGCTACACAGGCTCCTCACATTGTTGATGAACAGGGATATCAATTCCCTCCTGAAGGTTTCCCTTACATGGGAAGCATTCCAGCCAGCATTTACCCTGAGCATAGTGGGCCTTCATTTCCGCATGGTTATACCTCCATGGCTCAGTTGGTGTTGGGCACTCCTAGTGCTTTTTCATTATATCACAACCCTATCTAGTTGTCTGGCGCTATGCCTACCTCAGGTTCATTCGTTCAGAACCTAACCTCTCAGTTGATTGTGCATTCTGCAGTCACATCAGTTCCAGTGCAACCCACCATTCTGAATCCACTTGTTTCGTCGTTTCAAGTTACTCTTCCAGTTCAACCGACGGTTTCAAGTCAAGTCTCTGTAAGTTCTTCAACCCCTCCAGTAAGTGGGCAGGCTGTCCCACCACCTAGGGGGAAAAACCTGAATATTTCCATGATGTCTGGCACAACCAATGTGAGTGGCTCACAAACTCATATGGTTGGGATGAACCAACCCTCTTCTGGTGCTATTCTGAACCCTATTGGTCCTTCTGGATCGAGTAATGTCCAATACCAATAGCCAAACCTTGCTGGTCTGTCTGGGTCAAGTAACGTCCAATACTAGCAGCCATATGTGGCTCAGGGTCCATTCCAACCTCCTTATGTTCCATATGGTTCACAAGCAATGGTAAATCCACCTTACATCCCTCAAGTTGGACCCTATGTTCAGCCTGGTCCATCCACCGTGCCTAGTGGATATGGTTAGATTCAATTCGGGAATTTTCAAGGTATTGCTCTAGGAACTGTTCAAGTACCCGATGCTCCCAGACCATCATCTAATCTGGCAGCATCGAAGCCTCCGACTACACCTCCTGTTGATGGAATAATTGGTACAGTGTCCCGGACCCTCGCAAAGTCTTCTTCCAAGCAGAAGTTGGTCTCAAACACTTCTTCCCATGATCCCTCTCGAAATTCACCTGGTCCTGGTAAAACCTCGGAGGTTCACGCTGTCAAGTCTACCACAGCAGACAAATCCTCTAAAGGTAAAAGAAGGGTAAAGGCAAGGGTAAAGCCGATGCCCTGAAACAGGGCCCTCCTAAGTCAATTGTTGGTGATGCTTCTCAAAATAATCCCAAGTATCCATGCCTCATATGTGAGGAGGATCACTACACTAAATATTGTGTCCAACGATTTGAAGTTAGTTGTGCTCAAAGGGACCCCAGCTATCCTAAAAGAGCCCTTTCCGTCTTAGCAAACCCAAATGGTAGACCAGCCTCAATCATCCGCTTCTTTAGGTTCCCAAGTGTTCATGATGAGTACACCTATCAATGTGGCTACCAGATCAAAATATTATCATACACCTACCTCAATAGCGGGGAAAGAGAAAGAAGGCACCCCTTCCTCCTCTATCACGTCTTCCTCTGGTCCTCTCCATATAAAGTGACCTAATCCAGATTCCGCTATTCGACCACCCTTGTGGGGTGTGTTGTGAAAGTCCTCATATAATCCAAACACTCGATCCGCTCAACATTATAACATTGTTGAGGATTTGGCTCATGCACCATCAGTTATGTTTTCTCTCGAGGTCCTTCAAAGCTGTTAGTCTCAGTGGAAAGTGTTGTTGTCAGATATTTGAGGTATTGATCCATCTGACTCTAATCTTATTTGTTTTGATCTAGAAAACCATGTTCCACGCTTACCTCATCAGATTTCATTTCTCATCCAAGTGATCATTAATGAGAAGACAATTCACAGGACCGTCATTGATGAAGGTACTTCCACCTGCATCATGTTTATCTCTTATTGGAAGGAAATTGGTTCTCATGCCTTGAACCAATCACCTAACACTTTGGAAGCTTTCAATGGGCGTGATTCTCGACCATTCGGTGTCCTTCCAAATCTTGCTATTACCTTGGAAGGCAAGACAGTACATGTCAAAGTAGAAATTGTGGATGTGAATCTCAATTATAATATTCTACTCGGACGGAGTTGGACCCATGCTATGCATGTTGTGGCCTCTTCTCTATTCCACATGCTCTATTTTCCCCATCAAGGGAAAATTGTCACAGTCGACCAGTTGTCTTTCTTCGCTTCTTCTTCCTCGGATGGCAATGTTCCCTATGTAAAGCACACCGGTGCTCCTTATGAGAGTGTGGGGTCAAGACTTGTTAAAGACCTCGCCTTGATGCATATATTTCCTCTCCCACCTCCACATGTTGCCTCCTTCAACATGATCTTGGTCAAGTCTGATCCTTGGGTCCTTCCCTCTCCTGATCTTGTTGATACATGGGGTGATGTTTTGTCGTTAAGCCCTGCCGAAATCAATTATGTGGAGATTGTTTCGGCTTCAGCTTCGGTATACTGATAATTCTATTTCAAGTACATCTCTTGACGTGTATTTTCAATCCCCGTGGCTTGGTGCTTCGGATTCTCCCGATCCCTTAACAGAGACCTTTCTTACTGATGAGAGTATTATGGAAGTCTTACTGATGAGAGTATTATGGAAGTCATGCCTCTGAAGGAAGTACCTTGGAGCGATACTCATCATCGTTCCTTGTTCTTGCTTGGCCCAATGGTCATGTCTACTTGTCTTGAGAAGTTCTCTTCTTATTTCCCAACCCAACCACTTCAGATGCCAATAATGACTCATGAAGTTTGGTCAGAAGGGAACATGGGTAATATTACCCAAACGATGCCTATTGATATTTCTGTCAAGACTTATGTCATTGAAAACATTAATATTGGGGTGACTTTTTCTACTAATGAGATCAAGCTCTATACTCATCTTTTTCAAGAATTTTGAGACGTTTTTGCATGGTCAGATGAAGAAATGCCCGGCATTGACCCAAGTATAGTCGTGCACGAGATTCCAACTTATCCTAATGTAAAGCCCTTTCGACAACAACTTTGTCCAGTGCACCCTAGAAAAGTGTTTTCCATTAAAAGGGAAGTTGAAAAACTTCTCAAAGATGGATTTATTTATCCAATCCCTTTGACAGATTGGGTATCGAATATCGTACCGGTGACAAAGAAGCAGGGCACCATTAAAATCTGTGTTGACCTAAATCATGCCTGTCCAAAGGATAACTACCCCACTCCTTTTATAGACCAGATCATCGATGAATGTGCTGGGAGTGAAATATTTTCCTTTATGGATGGTTTTTCTAGTTACAACCAGATAAACATTGCGTCGGCTGATCAAGATAAGACTGCCTTTATCTGTCCATGGGGGACTTTTGCGTATAAAAAGCTCCCTTTTGGCCTTAAGAATGTTGGGGAAACTTTTCAAAGAGCGATGTCATATGCTTTCCATGACATTAAAAACATCATTCAGCCTTATTTGGATGATCTTCCCGCTCATTCACATAAGCGCCATGACCATCCCGACCATCTTCGACAAATTTTTCTTCATTGTAGACACTACAACATTCAGCTGAATCTGCATAAATGTGTCTTCTGCGTTGAATCCGAGCGCCTGCTTGGTTTTATTGTTTCGAAATATGGGATTCAACTTGATCCTCTTAAAGTCGAGGCTATTGTCAATCTACCCCCTCCCTCTTCATTGCATCAACTATAGAGTCTGCAAGGGAAAGCGAATTTCCTTCGTCGTTTCATGCCTAACTATGTTGAGCTAGCTTCAGGGTTCACCCAGTTGCTTAAGCAATGGATTCCATTCGTTTGGGATGAGGCTGCCCAAAAATATTTCGATGACCTAAAAGTGGTCCTCATTAATGCTCCTTTGTTGCATCCTCCAAACTACCATCGCAATTATTTTCTCTATCTAGCTATAGCCTCTACCACCATTGTTATGGTGTTGGTACAAGACGATGACAAAGGCCATGAACACGTTATTTACTACCTCAGCCACAATCTTGATCCTGAGACGTGTTATGCTCATGTCGAGAAGTTGGCTTTGGCTGTCGTTCAGGTTGTTTAGTGCTTTCGGCATTATATTCTCCTCTGCACTACAATGGTGATTTCTGAGTGTAACCCCATGACTTACATTCTGACTCGTCAGTTACTAGGGGACAAGTATTCTAAGTGGATTTTCATCCTCCAAGAATTTGATTTGGTGTTCACTACTGCCAAATCCAAGAAATCACTTGTATTTGCCGAGTTGATTTGCTCTCTTCCCTCTGCTTCTCTTCCTACTGGTGCTGATGAGCAGCTCCCAGACGAGACTCTTTTTCTGATTAGCACCCTCGACCCTTGGTATGGTGATATCATCATGTATCTCCAAACCTCTACCTTCTGGTTTGCATTGACCAAGGATGATCGTCAACGCATTCGGCATCAATCCCAACCTTACCACATCATTGGAGATACTTTATACCACGTTGGTGTTGATTCAATTCTTCATCGATGTTTGACTCTCGAGGAAGCTGAAAGAGTCTTGAATGACTGTCATTCTAGCGCATGTGGTGGTCATCTATCTGGCTATGCAACTGCTCAAAAGATACTTCGTGTTGGTTACTTTTGGCCCTCCATCTTTAAGGATTGCATCCTTGTTATTCACAAATGCCATGAGTGCTAGATTTATCAGCACAAAATGCGTACCCCACCCACTCTCCTTCACCCCGTTATTACCATTTGTCCCTTTTCCAAATGGGGTATTGACTATATGACATCTACCTCATTCGACCAAGGGGCATGGTTATATTATCATTGTTGTGGATTATTTCACCAAATGGGCCGAAGAAATGCCTACATATTCAGGTAACGGTAAAATGGTAGCACAATTTTTATTCAATCATGTTATTTCTAGGTTTGGAGTGCCTAAAGCCATTGTCACTGACCATGGCTCCCATTTTCACGATTACATGATGGCTGAGCTGACTTCTACCTTGGGCTTGTGTCACGATGGCTCAACCGCGTATTACCCTCAGGCCAACGGCCAAGTTAAAGCTGTAAACAAGGTCTTAGTCACGATGCTTCAACGCACCATTGGGATGCACAAGTCAAATTGGCATCTCATGCCTTTTTCAACTCTGTGGGCTTACCAAACCTTAACCAAAGACACAACTGGATTCACACCCTTCCATCTCGTCCATGGTCTGGAAGCAACATTACCGATTGAGTGTGAAATTCCCTCACTCAAGCTGGCTGTCGAACTACTCCCTGAAACCTTGCCTCAAGAAGAGTGCCTCTTGTATTTAGAATGACTCGATGAAACTCACCATCTTGCTACTTTAGTCATTGAAGCACAAAAAAAGTGGGTTAAGTCCCATTTTGATCAGTTAGTTTCTCCTCGTGCTTTTTCTGAGGGCGATTTGGTCTTGCTATATGACCAAGCAAACAATAAGCAAACAATAAGCTGGGGGCAGATAAATTCAAACCCATGTGGCATGGGCCCTATCTTGTCAAATGCGTGTTACAAAAAGGGTCCTATGAGCTGGTTGATTATGAGGGAAACCCCTTAGACAAGCCCTTTAATGGGTTATATCTCAAGAAGTACTATGCTTGAGTCATCTCGCATGGCTACTTTTGTACATAAGTGTGCTATTCATTTTTGTGCAAGTCGATTTGGTATGGTATGTTTTTTCAAGCAGCTTTCCTACTTATTATGTCTTCACCTGCCTTGCAGATGTCTGTGACTCCTTACGTCAGTTTCGTTGATGGTGCTTGTCGTAGTACCCAGAATCTATCTTCCGCAACATGGGCTATCTACGCCTCTAATGGTGATTTCACTGATCAAGGTATTTGTTTGGGTCAAACAACTAATAACATTGCCAAGTATAGTGCAATCATCGAACTCTTGTCAAAAGCCATTGCTCTTGACATTCGGGAAATGGTTGTTAACCTCGATTCACAGCTTGTTGTTCTTCAGTTCAATGGGCAATATTCCATCAGAAAACATCACATATTGAGAATGTATTTGCATATTTGTCTATTGGAAAGAAATTAAGATTACATCACATATCATCATATTCGTAGGCATATGAATACATTGACAGATGCATTAGCTAATTATGTGTTAGACAGACATTTACGCAACATGTGAAAAAACAAAACATTTGTATCATAGTAAGCAATAAATATAGCATATATATATATATATATATATATATATCTATATATATATATATATATATATATATATATATATATATATATATATATGTATATATATATGTATATATATATATATATATATATGTATATATATATATATATATATATGTATATATATATATATATATATATATATATATATGTATATATATATATATATATATATATATATATATATGTATATATATATATATATATATATATATATGTATATATGTATATATATGTATATATGTATATATACATATATATAGATATATAGATAGATAGATATATATATATATATATATATATATGTCGATAATGTTTGAGTGTTATACATCAAAACCCCAAAAAATAATATATGTGTTCAGTACATCCGTGGCTCACAGGCCTCAAAACTGTAAATGCTAAACTATGGACTACTCAGCATGGTGATCATGATAGCACGTTACTGCTCGTACTACTCGAGTTAGTAAACAGCAGATCCAGTCAGACACCCCCACTATTTACCACTGATATTGGCGTGGGATGTCACCCACCCGAGCATACTATGGGATACCCCTGGTCAATCCCTCAAGGTTCCGTGTGATCTCCTCCTCGTTATCGACTCCTTCCTAATATAAAACAATATCAAATTGTCGAGGAACACTCCTGACGATCGGGGACATCCCGGCTGGTCGCTCTGGTCCCACGTCTTCATTTAAAAATCAAAATGTCACGAATGCATATATTTCAAAAAACAATAAAAAATCATAAGATTAAAATTTGTTTTGCTTAGCTCCATCATGATAATCTTCTCCCTCTAGGAGCGGCATATCAGGATCGCCGCGAAAGTCTGTACTGCTATAAGGCCAATCCTCAACCACGATCATCTGATGACTTAGCCACGAAAAGAAGACAGGCTTGTATGACATATGTTGGCCCCTGTCGGTTCTAGGCATCAGTTCACTCCAATGGACCATCCGTGGGTCTCGTGGAAATGGGGGGTTCACCTCTGCAAGCTGATAGTGAAATAGTGGGATCTGCTCCAAAAAGAAGGTCACTATAATAGAACCATATCTGAACTACCTCAGGTTTCCTGCTCTGGCTTTGGATAACTCGCGCTTCATGTTTAATTTCATGGCTTCCGCCTAATTGAAAATAGTCAGTGTCGTGCAGTCTATGGTATACTGGAATTTGGACTTGTTGGACTCATGCAATGCCTGAGCCCCAGCCACTCTATTTATGGTCAAGAGCAACACTTTCAGCACAAGGTCATTGACAGTCATGATGTCAACCTTGCCACTCTTTGATTTCAGCACTTCTAGACAGTGTTCTATGAGCAACATGTTCACACTTGCCCCAATAGGCCTAGCCCCATACAAATTGACCGATTTCCCTCTTCGGGACAGTCCAGTGATGAAATATATGTTTGAAGTTTCTAATTCCAGTTCTTGATCTCGGATCATAAAAAATTCCCGATTAATGTCCCAAAGACTGATCAAATATTCCAGCAACTCAGGGTGAGCCCGAAGACCCTGTGTGAGGAAGAATTTGAGGAGCCCACAGTTCCTTAGGGCATTTAAACAGTTTGGGTCTACCAATGCCTGTGAATCGATTGCCTCATGCTCACGTTCTTTCCAATCGACCATTTTTCGTTGTATTTTTCTTGCAAAAACCATAGAATCAAGTCAACATTCATCCTTGACTGAAGAAATTCGGATTCAAAGCAGAGAAATCAAGCAGAAAATCATTTTTTTCTTACTCTCAGTGCTAGTGTGACTCTTTTAAAAATAGTAGCGCCGACAACGCAAGTAGTCATGTTAATGACCCTTGATTGGTGCAATCCCGAGCTTGGATCTCGCGCCGACTAAGGGCGATTTTTTTTTGCTAAGATCTCCTCCAGAAATCCAAAAAAAAAGGTTAAAACGGGAAAAATAAGCATGAAAATAAAGCTAAGGGTCTCAACTCCTACCTACAACTGACAGATCGTCGATCAACCTACTGGATTTGCCACAATCTACTCCTAAAAATCTAGGGCACAAATGGGTAAAAGATTACTCCACCAAGGTAAAAAGGTAAAATGGTAAAACATAGTTTACTTTTTCCCCTTTTTATTCATTTTTCATGATATTTTAGGGTTTTAAAAGCATTTTTCCTCTATTTTTACCTCAAAAATTGGATAATATGTTTGCCTCTTGTGCAGCGACAAGTGATAGAACACTGATGATGGTACTGGAGTCATCTTTAAGCTCTTTTCTCGACTCGTAAAAACTCAAATGAAAAGATCGCCAAGTATTTTTCCATTTTTGACTCGTTAAAGAGAATAAAAACGGGGGGTCTGCTTTCAAGCTCTTTTCCGACTCTTTAAACACGAAAAGATTGTCGAACTCTTTTCATTTTTGAACTCGTTAAAGGCTATGAAATTTCGTTTACCCAGTATACGTTTACCCCTTTTTCGGGATGTCATAAACTATTTACAAAAAAGGTACTCCTTGACTGGCATGGTCAAGCCATTCTCTCAAGTATCATTTTCTACCTTTTCGGGCTCGAGAGACACAAATGTATGAAAAGGGACCATGTGGAGTTTTCTTTCAAACTCTCTAAACATGAAAAAGATACCGAGTTACACCTTTGTTGGACTCGTTAAAACATTAAAATGACATCGGATTCATCACCGTGATGGACATGAGCTTCTCCTTCCTAGGGCTCACTAATCTTATTAGGTCGGATTCATCTGAAGGATGGACTTACAGTGCAAGAACATGCTATCCCCTTGAAGCTTGCGATTAAAAATAATTGGGGTACCTGCCAGAAATGGCGGGGGAAAATGGGAAATTATATCAGTTGTGTCGGCAGTTCACTCTTGAACATGACACTTTTTGCTTTGTGTCAAGTTGGGATATCCTCACTTCATTGTTGACTTTCCTAGGTTGGGCCGTTCATTTTTTGCCTTTCCATTTGATCTTTTCCGTGTCATCATGACCTCCGATCCTATGGATCCAAAATCTACCAAACTCTGGAGTCATGTCGCCGATATGTTCAAGAGTTATCCTTCTGCAATTACACTCATTCCTGATTCTCTGTATCATCCAAAATCATTACATCCCTTTGTCTTGCATCGATGATATGGGATACATCATGGCCCTCCTTTGAAAAGGTCACTTCCTGACGAATTCAGCTCATCATCCAGGAAGTTGGCTGAGAGACTCCCGTCTAGTACCTTAGAGCTTGCATGCCCTAATGGAAAGTTCTTCACACTCGATGATAATTTCACATCACTGGCTTTTTATCAGGTGATTTCACGAGTGTTCAACTTCAATTCCTTTATTCACATTCCGTGAATTGCGTTGCTAGTACCTTAAGAGCCATTGTCATTATTGGTGGTTTCTCTCGCGCTTGTTAACGGTTCACATCATTCACCAGTAATCAAGCAAATTTGTAGCATGTTCAACTTCAAAACACTTATTCACATAATTTGTACTTTTATCAGGTCGTGTTGGAGCGCAAGACCCTGGGCTCAAATTACAAAAGTCCAGGTTGCAAGGCGATGTGACATGATCATGCTGATATACATGTCTATTTCAGATGGATGGCTACGACCATACCATGAGTTGTTGTATGTGATCCTTCCCATTATTGGATGGCTACGACCATACTTGGTTTCGATATGATCCTCCTTACAGGATGGTTGCGCCCATGCCTTGGATCCATTTACATGATCATTCTCTGGGTGGTTGCATCCATACCACGATTCATGTATCATTTATCAGAGATTTCAGTGATGTATATGTTTCTATGCTTGCTTGCAGGTTCTCCAATTATGGTCTTTGTTTCCATGCATCTACTTGTAAAGCATTTCACCCCTCACTCTAGTTCGGCCTTCACAATTTAGGTTGAATCTGTTACATAGAATTTTGTCACTGTCCCTGTACTCCCCGTTCCTTGATCCTAGAGGACCTCTACAGTGAACCTTACATGCTTTCCCATCATGAATAGATTTCCCTTATGTCCCTCTTCATGGGCAGAACATTTCCCTTTTGCATCATTTCCCAAGAATCTTGCTTTTATCCCAGTTTACAAGACCGGGGCTAGTGCTAAATTCCTTCCTCACGCCAATTTGCAGGGTTTAAAACTAGGCCTAGCACCATACGGCGCAAGTGAGCCCTTCATCACTCGCACTGATCTTCTATTGGCAAGTATTTTAAATATGGAGTCGAAGCTTCCAGGTCTAGAAGCTTTGTAACGAAACTCTGGTAAATGGTTGGGCTGGATAGAGCCGAAGAATTCAGTTTGGGCTCCTTTCCCCTATTAAAATGGAAAAAACCCAAGAGATAAGGCCTCTCCCATAATAATAGGAACCATCTCCCCTCCATCAAAGCTATATAAACTCCTCCTTTTCCAAGCTGAACTAGTCATTTTTGGAGCTTGAATAACCAACAAGATATCTATATCTTTCTGCCTTCTAGTTTATGTGTGTAAAGGGAGAATAGTGTGTTTGGTTTGGTTTGGAACTAAAGGAAAGAATCCTTAAACTCCCATTGTTGAGGCTAACCATGAGATGTTAGAAGCGTCCTTGGAACCCGGATACATCGAAGGAGACCTGCAACATCAAGGCTTTGGTTGTATCTCTTTTTGAGCTTTATATCAATACAACTAATGATTTATTTCCTACATTGAGTGTCATATTACATTTAATGGCTTAAGATTCGTTGAATTTTTAAGTAAATTGAATGCAATTGTATGCTATTATGTTTGTTGTTGTCTCTTATGTATTTTTTCAGGTATTTGAAGGAGAAAAACTCAAAGGAAGCTGGAGCAAAGGAGCGAGTCATCATCAAGAAGAGTAACATTCTAAGAGGTAGGCCCTCTTATTTGATTCTAGTTTAAGGAAGTTTTAATTAGGTTGTTCTATTTTTGGCTAGACCCACTCTAGGGCTAGAGGGATCGCCTTTGTCCATAGAGAAGATTTACCTACTCCACAGTTATATACATGAGGGAGTGACTCTTGGGTTTCACCTCCCGATGACTCTTCCCTTTCCATTACTTATTGTTTACATTATTTACAATTGTTCAACCAATCCCCATGATTAGGTGTCAACATTCCCCCGCTTAATCTGAAGGGATGTTGGTGATTTGAATCGTCGTTTTGAATATTTCAAGATTTTCTCTTCCAAGCGCTTTGGTGAATATGTTTGAAATCTGCTCATTAGTGGAATAATGGCGTAGATGGATTGTCTTGGCCTCAACGTGATGTCGAATCAGATGGTATTTTGTATTTATGTGCTTCGTTCGATCATGAAACTTTGGGTTCTTGGACAACTTTATTGCAGAGGTGTTTTCAATCATGAGTGGAGTTGAATGTACTTGTTTTACCTGCAAATCTTCCAAAATTTTCCTGAGACACAATTTCTTTTGTTGCTTCATCTATTGCCACATATTCTACCTCTGTTGTGGAATTTGCTAGAACTGATTGTTTGTGTGATCTCAAGGAGACAACTCCTGATCCAAGACTCATAGCATAACCAAAAGTAGATACCTCAGTTTCTTTGTCTCCATCGAAGTCTGAATCAGAGTATCCAATAAAGATGAAGTCGCCCACCTGTGTATACTTGAGTCCAAAGTCTTGAGTTCCCTTCAAGTACTTTAGAACTCTTTTTGCAGCAGACCAATGTCCCTCACAAGGCTTCTGCATAAACCTGGATAGGATTCCAACAACAAATGAAATGTCTGGTCTAGTAGTAGTCAGGTAGTTGAGACTTCCTACAACCTGTCTATACTTTGTTGCATCCTCAAATTCTTTTACTTCGGCGGATGTGAGCTTTAATTTTTTTTCCATTGGAGTAGTTAGAGCATTGCACTCATCCATGCCAAACCTGTTCAACATATCTCCAATGTACTTCTTTTGAGAAAGGAATATAGACTTCGGATGTTGAGTTACTTCAATACTAAGATAGTAATGAACATAGCCCAAATTAGTCATTTCAAAACCTTTCCTTAATTCCTTCTTTATGGATGCATTGTAGCTCTCATTTTTCCCTATCATCAAAAGATCATCTACATATACCACAAAATATACAACTATTTTGCCAACTTTCTTGACAAACAAAGTTGCATCATCAAGATCATAATGTTTGAAATTGAGTTTCACAAGATGCTCAGTTAACTTTTCATACCAGGTTCGTGGTGCTTGCTTGAGTCCATACAAGGATTTCACAAGTTTTCATATTTTATGTTCATGTACTTTCACAGCAAATCCTTCAGACTAGGACATAAAAGCATTCTCTTTTAGATATCCATTTAAGAAAGCAGTTTTTACATCCATTTGATGGACTTTCCAGTCATTCTGAGCTGCTAGGGAAAAGAGTGTCTGGATGGTAGCCCATTTTGCTGTGGGGGAAAAAGTATCCTTATAATCGACCCCTTCCTTCTGTGAAAAAGCTTTTTCCACAAGCCTGGCTTTGTGCTTGTCAAGTGAGCCATCATCTTTATACTTGTTCTTGTAGACCCACTTGCAGCCAATTGGTTTGGTTCCCAATGGAGGATTAACCAGCTTCCAAGTGCCATTCTTTATCAAGTCATCATACTCCTTTTGCATGGCTTCTTTCCATTCATCATGAGAATTGGCTTCTTTAAAGGAAGTTAGTTCAAAATAAGTAGACAAATTCAATTCACAATCATAAGAAACATCCATATCAACAGGGGAATCATAATCATCTACATCACCTCCATTTTGCCTGGTTGAATTTCTTGTTCCTGTCTTTCCAACCTCATCAGGATGAACACTTTCAAGTGTCTTTGTCAGCCACTTTGGGGGACCTTTTTGAGATGGTCCAGGCTACTCAGTTGATTGATTTGGGACTGAATCAAGATTGAGTCTCCCAATTCTTTCAGTGACATCACTGAAAGTATCATCAGTGGTTGGAGTTTCATGTGGGGGAGAGAGTGCTTCAGATGAAGATTCCATATATTGATCTAGTATAGGAATCCCCCCTTCAATATGTGGAATCTAATTATCAAATTCTTGAAATGATTTTGCATTTGTGAATCTATCCAAGCGATCAAGTTGTCACTCAACAAAATTGTCAGCTTTGGAAGATTCAAAAAAGATTACATCTTTAGGTACAACAAAATTTTTATTAACTTAATCATAGATACGGTATGCTTTGGAGGTGTTTGAATACCCAAAGAAGATACACTTATGACTCCTTGCACCAAGTTTGTTTCTATGTACTTTTGGTATCAAGGCATAACAGGTGGAACCAAAGACCCTAAGATGTTTTACCGAAGGAATGTGGCCATACCACATTTCATAAGGAGTCATGTTTCTAATAGCATTAGATGGACATCTATTCTTTACATATACAAAATATAGAACTGCATCAGCCCAAAACATCAATTTTACATTCTTGAAAAACATCATGGAGTGTACCATATTTAACACAGGTGTTGTCCTTGATGGAAACTCTCTCAGATGATAGATCACAATACAGTAGGTTAATAGCTCAGAGTTTCAAATCAGACTTCACAAAATGAAGAAAGAGAGGTATACGCAGGTTCACCATTGGCCAAGCCACGTATACACGCGAGTTCACTATATACAAGTCGCGTATACGTACACACACACTTTCACAAAAGGAAAAGCGCGTATACATTGGATAACTAAGTTTTTGTTCTAAAGTATTTGATCCATGGTATTTTGATCCATGGTATTGGTCCAAGGTATCGGGTCCAAGGTATTGACCCTAGGTATTTGACCCAAGGTATTGGTCCTAGGTGGTTTTGGTCCATGGTATTGAGAAAGGCCTAAAACTATAAAAGGAGGAGAAGATCATTAGGCCAAAGTACTCAAGAATTGAATATCTGATGAAGTGTGAGATCTAGTATGCAGGTTATTGGGTTATGGTGCATTGATGGGTTTGAACCAGGGAGGAACCTTAGCGGTTGATGGAGGATAAGATTTAATGATGGATCAGGATCTTAAGGCATAAAATGAACTATCATTATGTATTTTTGCTCATGAATATTCTAGATCTGAATACTGACGCATATATTATTCTATAAATGATATGATCTGGGTATAACTGAATTCTAGCATAGCTGCAGAATTATGAATTAATATTTGCAGATGTATATGTTGGTTGGATTTGAGGAAAGCGCATATACACACAGGTTCGGCACATGAAAGTAGCGTATACCTTATAATCTATGTTTTAGTTGTTGATGTTTGTTGTTGCAGTGTTTTGGGTTCTAGCTTGGGTTCTGGTTATTGGTGACAGCAGTCTGAAGGATCAGATTGATGGGTTGTCAAAGTGATTGATTGATTTGGTTGTGGTTGGTTCAATAGGAGATTGGTTGATGTAAATATATTTGATTATTGAATGATGTTGTTGATGGATCCAGTCTGAAAATTTATGAAACGTGGTCCCTGGAAGAAAGGAGAAAGTTGCAGCCTTCTGCAGGTAGAAGCCTGCGTACTGGTATAAGGCTGCACCAGTACAAAATTGTAAACAGAATTTTCTTATTATTAAAAGAAGACAAAGACGATTGCAACAGGTGGTTTTCACCCACATTGGGTTTCCACCTTATATCTTGGTGTTTACGTGTGTTGCTTAAACTCTAGTTTTCACACGCATTTCATAACTCCATTATTCAATACACACCACACAATTCAGAATCGAATTCTCTGTATTGATAAATAAATATTTACATACGAGTCTCTCTCTGGACTGACATGCTAATCAGTGGCCTCTATTTTCCTACCTACCCATAGGCTTACAGTCAAACCCTCTAACTAAGTAACTAGCTAACTCCTAACTAGCTAACCCCTTTCTATACCTTTTAGGCTTTACATTAATACAAAAGGATTCTATAACCAATTCTTGGTTTATATCCATAAACTTCTCAACAAAATCCTAAAATCTCATCTTTATCCCTAAGGATCCTCTTTAATCCAAAAATCACGAAACCAACTCCTAATCTAATATGTACAACTGATTCTCAAATCTCTCAACTATCCTAAATCTCTCATGTTCTCCAACATTCGAGAACATTTACAAATATGCCTCACTATACTTAATTAATTCCTAATTCTCATTAAAATTGCTCAAAATCCTAAGTAATTACATTAATTTTAACACTTAGGAAACCAACTTCCTTAAAACACAAGACCCTCCAATGTCTACTAAAATACAATGATTCTTCTGAGCTGAATGCTCCTGCATTAGACTCCCAAAGTAGAAAACATTCATGATCTCCTGATCATGTGTCTTCATATGTTGATAGAAAACCTCTAGGGTCCCAAACTTTAGTTTGTAGTTGTCTAAATGCTCTATGTTGAAAAGTGGGCAACAAGAAATGCTAAATTTAGGATGTGCTAAAAATAGAATGTCTAAAAATAGCATGTCTAAAAATAGCAGTTTGGCCAGTGAGGTCATTGGCCACCTTGGGTGAGAGGTGAAACTGCTAAAAATAGAATTTCTGGGTCCCTTCCTATTTACAGCAGTCCCTGGTCTATCTATAGGAAGTAAAATTAATCTTGGTCTTAACAGTAGTTGGAAATATTAATTAACTAATTCAGTTGAGTTAATTAGTTAAGGAAATTCGAATCTGAAGTCTTTGTGAGCATGCACATGAGTTGTCCCACTGATTGAGGGAATAAGTATGAGTTATATAATGAGAGAAACAGTTGACTTAGCTCTAACTAGTCAAGTCCTGTTAGATTATTTTAACAAGTTGTTAAAATAATAAAATATAGTTTGTTAATGCTTGCATGCATGTGACAACTATTATTTTAGATAACTGAGGATTCACTCATGGATAACTGTTGCATGTCAGTTCTATCAGAGACTTGGTTGAGATCAGAAGAGGGACAATGTACTATCAGATGCTTGATCTTCCCATGGAATATTCCTTGCATGCATGAGGAACTAGTGTCCTTAAGGATTGCGTAGTTGGACCTATGGTTGACAGCATGTATGATTTGGGGCCAATGCTCATATGTTATGGATTGGACCCCAATCAAAATTGCGCAAGGAAATAGGGGATTGATGGATGGATGCCTTCATATTGAGGCATAGTGAGTCTATCATCTTCATCTTTTGATTGCAGGAAGTACAGGATAGCTCTTGAGCTGATATTTTTTGTAAACAAAAGAGGATTTCCACTTGATTGATAATACAATGTTTGGGGTTTTATGCTGGTGCTTTCCCCAGTGATATATCTGTGTTATGTGTGATTATTTCTCTTGATCAGTTATATGTGTTTATGGTTGATGTTACTCATGAAATCAATTTTGCTTCCGCTTAATGATTTGTAGAAGTAGCTCATGTGTTTTGCTTTAGTACATTGCATTACCAGTTTGATCTACAGGTGAAATTTCTACATGGTATCAGAGCACAATTAATCAAGCAAGGAAAAGTATACAAGCAAGAGAAAGAAATTCGAAGTTTATTATTCGGGATATAGATATCTAGTTCTCATCACAGTTCAAATTTCATTGAGATGGCCTTCACTAGGTTGAGGCTTGAGTATGCCCTTGATGGCAGCTCAAACTACATAGCTTGGAAGGATCACATGGATTCAGTATTGGAAGATAATGGCATTAAGGACTTCATTGATCAAGATGTCCCCAAGCCTACTGATGCTACTCAGGTTGCAGACTAGAAGAAGAACGTAGCTAGAGCTAGGAGAATCATCCTAGAGGGAGTTCGAGATCACATGTCTCAAGCCTCCATGGGAAGGAGACTCTGTTTGCAATGTGGAAAACACTGAAAGATTTATATTAGAATAACAGTGATCAAAGGAAATTGGCACTAAAGGACAAGCTTCGAAAGATCAAGTGTGAGAAGGGTGATACAATCACTACATTCCTAAACAAGCTCACCAACTGTAGAGATGAACTTGCAAGCGTAGGGGTCACTACCGTTGATGATGATATGGTTAGTCTAGCACTCCTTGGCCTTCCTAAGAGCTGGAATAGCTACCAGGACTCAGTGAATGGAAAGGACAAACTACCAGATTGGGAACGACTGTGGTCAGATTTGATGTAGGAGGAGCTTCTTCATCAAAGAATGATGATGAAGAGAACTTGGCTTTAGCATCTAAAGCTAAAAAAGGGAAAGGGAAGGCATCCCAATCCAAGTCTTCTCAAGGAGGGAAGAAGTTTGACAAGGCGAAGGTGAGATGCTTTCATTGTCATGAGTTGGGTCACTATGCCACTAGTTGCCCAAAGAGGAAGAAGTCCAAGAAAGGTTCCTCCAAGGAATCTGATGGTGATGCTCTAGCTTCACAATTTGAGATGGATTTCTCACTTATTGCATGCATGGTTTCATCTAGCATGGGATGTGTTTGGTACTTGGACAGTGGAGATTCTTTCCACATGTCAGGTGACAAGACTATTTTCAGCACTTTGGAGGAGAAGGATCTCTAGATACGAATCGAGATGGGCGATGACGGAAAGTATCGTGTCTCAGGTGAAGGTATGGTTGTGTTTCAAAGGGAGCATGGTTCTCCCCTCTCTCTTTCTAATGTTATGTATGTACCAGGGCTAAAAAAGCATCTTGTGTCTATTGCTATGCTGAAGGATAAAGGCTATGATGTAGTCTTTAGTTTGGGAAAGGTTTTCCTAAGGCATATAGGCACTAGATAGACCAAACGGAATTCGAGTGAAGAATACCTATAAGTTACAGGTAGAAGATTGTGCTGCTTTGAGTTCCAAAGCAGAGGTGATGCATGGCTAAGATATTTGGAGTTATGGCATAGGAGACTGGGCCACTTGCATCATGGGGCCTTGAAGATAATGTAGCAAATTTCTACCGGATTACCCAAGTGCAAGCTGGAGCAAGTGAGCACATGCAAAGGTTGCACTTTGGGTAAGTATGCAAATTCTTCTTTCATGATCGGGATGGTAGAGCAGGAGCAGTTCTGGAGCAAGTTCATTCAGATGTATGCAAGCCCTTCTCTACAGCCTCCATCAGAAAGCAAAGGTATTATGTTATTTTTGTTGATGATTTTTCTCATAGATGTTGGGTCTACTTCATGCAAAATAAGGATCAAACCTTCTTGAAGTTTTGTGAGTTCAAAGCTTTGGCAGAGAAAGAATCAGGGATGAAAGTAAAGGCCTTGCGAAGTGATAACTGTGGGGAGTATATTTCCCAACAGTTTAAGGACTTCTGTGATTCAGAATGAATTAAACGGGAACTCACGGCACCTCATAACCCACAACAGAATGGGGTGGATGAAAGGAAGAATAGATCTATTATGGGCGCAGCTCGATCGATGTTGCATGACCAAGGCCTACCACTTCATCTGTGGGCTGAGGCATGCAATACAGTAGTATATCTTCATAACAGAAGTCCTCATCATATTTTGGGGATGAAGACACCTATGGAGGCTTTTTCAGGGAAGAGACTAGATGTGAGTCACTTCCGCATCTTTGGATCACCAGTCTTCTGTCATGTGACCAAAGATGCTCGGAAGAAGCTAGACCCAATAGCTGAGTTGGGAATACTTGTGGGGTACACGGATACACCTCACAACTATCGTGTGTTTCTGCCTGCCAGTCAGAGGACCATAGTGCGAAGGGATCTGAAGTTCGATGAACAGCGAGCCATGTGAGCATCACTTGAGAGGGAGCTCAAGTTGAATGGTGATGATGAGGAACTGTTAGTTCCTAAGGAAGAGGAGCCTCCTGATGATGCAAAGCAGCCGCATGCAGAGATTCCAGTTGTGGAGATCCCCACTACTAGAGAGTCATCGAGAGAGGGGCAGAAATTCTCTTTGGAAGCTGACAGATTGATGCAAGATGCGAGAAAGAATGTGGGGCAGCCATCCTCTCAGTGCAGACAAAGGAGATCTCCTGATAGATACACTGGTTACATGGCCCTGGTTGGGGAGTGTGTAGCGACCGAGCCTTCTTCTTTTGAGGAGGTAGTGCAACAGCCAGTTTGGGTGGATGCGATGGTAGAGGAGTATGATTCTATCATGTAGAACAGTGTATGGGATGTTGTTCCTAGACCGGGGGACAAGTTAGTGGTTACTTCCTAATGGCTTTACAAGGTAAAGCAGGCAGCTGATGGTAGTATTGAGAAACACAAGGCAAGGTTTTTTGCCCATGGTTTCTCACAGGTTGAGGGGACTGAATATGATGATACCTTTGCTCCTGTTGCAAGGTACTCATCGATTAGATTGATTCTAGCACTATTAGCACAGATGGGTTGGCAGATCCATCAGATAGATGTGAAGACAGCATTCCTTAATGGGGAGATTGATGAAGAGGTATACATAGAGCAGCCAGAGGGATTTGAGACCTTCAATCGTGAGTCACATGTGTGTCGGCTCAAGTGAGCATTGTATGGGCTGAAGCAAGCACCTCGTTCTTGGTATACCAGGATCGATAGTTATTTCACCGGGTTGGGCTTCACCAAGAATGAACCAGATGCGAACCTCTACCACATCATTGTAGATGGTAAGCTATTGATTATTGTACTTTATGTCGATGATCTAATTTTGACAGGTGATGATTAGTTGATCAAGTCTTGCAAGAAGGATCTTGCAAGAGAGTTCGAGATGAAGGACATGGGCCTCATGCACTACTTTCTAGGCATGGAAGTGTGGCAGAGAGATGGGGAAGTATTTGTTTCTCAAGGCAAGTATGCCAATGAGATACTGAGGCGCTTCCACATGGATATGTGCAAGCCCATGGAGACTCCTCTAGTAGGTAACTGGAGGAAGGAGGATGCTACTTCAAGTGAGGTAGTAGCTGCTACTATTTATAGGCAGCTTGTGGGTTCACTCATGTATTTGATGAACACACGACCAGATTTGTGCTTTGCAGTGAACCAGCTGAGTCAAGCTATGGTTCATCCAACCCAGTTATTTTGGAAGGCAGCAAAGTATGTGCTGAGATATCTCAGAGGCACTACACATTATGGATTATGGTACAAGCGGACAGAGGGAGTGAAGCTCCAAGGCTTCATAGATGCAGATTAGGCAAGTAGTCCATCAGACAGGAAGAGCACTTTTGGAGGAATATTTAACCTTGGCTCAGCTACAGTTTCTTGGTATAGCTGGAAACAGAGATCAGTTGCACTTAGCACAGCGGAGGCAGAGTACATGGTAGCTAGTCAGGCTGCATGTGAGTCCATCTGGATGCGGAAGATTCTAGTGGGATGTTTGGTCAGATGATGGATCATACCATGATATATTGTGATAATCAGAGTTGCATTAAACTCTCTGAGAATCCAGTGTTTCATGGCAGGTCCAAGCATATGGATATCCGCTATCATCATCTACGGGATTGTGTGGTCAAGAGGATCATGATGTTGCACTACATTTCGACCGAGGAACAGGATGCAGATATTTTGACAAAGGCATTGTCAAAAGGCAAGTTTGAGTTCCACAGAGACAGGATCAAGGTTGCTGATAATCCCTTTCTTGTTGAGAGGGAGTGTTGAAAAGTGGGCAATAAGAAATGCTAAATTTAGAATGTGCTAAAAATAGAATGTCTAAAAATAGCATGTCTAAAAATAACAGTTTGGCCAGTGAGGTCATTGGCCACCTTGGGTGAGAGGTGAAACTACTAAAAGTAGAAAGTTTTAAAAATATCATTTCTGGGTCCCTTCCTATTTATAGCAGTCCCTGGTCTATCTATAGGAATTAAAATTAATCTTGGTCTTAACAACAGTTGGAAATATTAATTAATTAATTCAGTTGAGTTAATTAGTTAAGGAAATTCAAATCTGAAGTCTTTGTGAGCATGCACATGAGTTGTCCCACTGATTGAGGAATTTATCCTTAATTTCCTCCACTAATTGGGGGAATAAGTATGAGTTCTACAATGAGAGAATCAATTGACTTAGTTATAATTATTCAAGTCCAGTTAGATTATTTTAACAAGTTGTTAAAATAATAAAATATAGTTTGTTAATGCTTGCATGCATGTGACAACTATTATTTTAGATAACTGAGGATTCACTCATGGATAACTATTGCATGTCAGTTCTGTCAAAGACCCAGTTGAGATCAGATGAGGGAAAGTGTACTATCAGATGCTTGGATCTTCCCATGGAATATTCCTTGCATGCAAGAGGAACTAGTGTCCTCAAGGATTGCGTAGTTGGACCTATGGTTGACAGCAGGTATGATTTGGGGCCAATGCTCATATGTTATGGATTGGACCCCAATCAAAATTGCGCAAGGAAATAGGGGATTGATGGATGGTTGCCTACATATTGAGGCATAGTGAGTTTGTCATCTTCATCTTTTGATTGCAGGAAGTACAGGATAGCTCTTGAGTTGATATTTTTTGTAAACAGAAGAGGATTTCCACTTGATTGATAATACAGTGTTGGAGGTTTTATGCTGGTGCTTTCCCCAATGATATATCTGTGTTATGTGTGATTATTTCTCTTGATCAGTTATATGTGTTTATGGTTGATGTTGATCATGAAATCGATTTTGCTTCCGCTTAATGATTTGTAGAAGTAGCTCATGTGTTTTGCTTTAGTACATTGCATTACCAGTTTGATCTACAAGTGAAATTTCTACACTCTGCACCTTTGATGCTACTGTATGTCTGTTTTCTTCTGTTTCATCTTCCTCTCCTTTTCAATCAGGTTCAAGTTCTGATTGATCATCCTTCCTGCTATCATTTCCCTCATCCTAGATTGTTTCATCATAAACTGCCATAATTCTTCAATCTCCATCTCCAACACATCCTTGGGCTGGTCCATACTCTGCCACATATTGTTACCTCTTTCTCTTTGTTTCAGGTTGTTGCTACTGTTCACTAACTCTTCAAACTGTTGTACTTCTCTTTGAAGTTGATGAATTCTTACTATCATCCTTTCATCCTTACCGTCTTTCATGATTATCTCTTTCTGCATTGAATCCTGACTTTCCAGCATTCTCTCCAGCAATTGAACATCTCTGTTCCATGGATTAAATTCTTCCACAGAATCCTCTTCTATCGTCTTTACTTGGCTACTCATCTGTGCCAAATTTCCTCTAGCATCTGCAACTAAACCTGCACTCACAAAACAATTATTAAAATAAAAAACATAAGGCCTCAATGCCTCTTCTTCCTTTGGCAACACTTCAGTATGCTGCTCTAATTTCTCCTCTTCTATCAGCACATCAATATGTTGATTCAACCTCTTTAAAGAATTCTCTAAAGTACTCTCAAGACTATCAGTTAGTCTCCCCTCCACATCATCTGCTCTAATGATGTCTTTCTGCTCTTGTCCACTGTAGTGAACTCCTTCCTCTGCAATCACACTGTCATACTCTGAATTTCCCAGCAAATACTCCAGCAACAAATATAATTAAATTAATTAAATCAAATATAATTAAAATAGATAGAATTAAAACATGAAATAATTAATACTAATAAAATTAACAATAATACAATTAAATAGAACAATTAAAAATAATTTAAAGATCTGTCGGCTAAGCATATCTATATATATCTGACAAATAAGACCGGTCTTTCAATTAATTCTTTCACATCCTGAAGATGAACCATCGTTGCTGGTTCGAAACGTCGATCTAAAAATAAATTGAATGCAATGGATCCGGAAGAAAATCTCCACAAACTCAAGTTCTTTGTGACATTTCATAAGTACTTCATCATTACTTATGACTCCTGCATTTATACTTAAATTATCAATTTGAAAATTACAGAGTTCAACAGTCTCAACTGTTGCTTCACCTATCAGTTCTTCAGACTGAATTTCAACTCCTTCTTTCACAAGAAATTGTTCCTAGGTTGTAACAACTTCAAAGATCAAGGTTTTACTAAAGTCTTTCTGATGTTCCAATTCCTCTAGATGACTCAGAAATATTTCAATGGTCTTCTCTTTAGCCTCTTCAAGCCCTCCACTTGGTTGTTTGATATCCTTCTCCACTTCTTACATAACAGAATTTAGATTCTTCTTGCCTTCTTCCTCCTTTTGTAGAAATTCCCACCTATAGATCACCTGATAATGCAATATACTAAAGCAAAATACTTGATCTACTTCTACAACCAATTTAGCGGAAGCTTAATCGAACATGAGCAACATAAATAAGAACACATATAACTGATGAGAAGGAATCAATCGCACATAACACAAAAGATATAACTCGGGGAAAGCCTCAACCTAAAACCCCAACTCTGTATTATCATACAAGTGGAAATATAGCCAATATTACAGAAAGAATCAACTCAAAAGCTATCCTGCTCTCTCTGCAATACCTCTGTTGCTCATAGATAGTCAAAGGCCTCTCTCAAACCTCTTGATCTGCCCTCCAAACCTCCTATTTCTTTGCGCAATTCTGATTGGGGTCTAGTGCTGTCACTTGTGTGAATTGGCCTCTTCACACACTCACTAACCTCTAATCCAACTGCGCAGTCCTGAAGGAGATAAATCCTCATCATGGATGAGTTTCCTTTATGGAAAAATATTCATCCAACTAATAGTACATTGCCCCTTCCTTGATCTCAACTGGGTCTCTATCTGAAGTGACATGCATGAGTTATTCATGAGAGAATCTTCAGTTATCTGAAGTGCAGTAGTTATATGCAAGCATGCATTAACTAACTGAACTCACATTAATTTAAACAAATTGTTTAAATCAGTCTAACTTGACTTGACTCTGTTAACTAAGCCAACTAATTACTACTCAAATTAGAACTCATCCTTATCTCTTTAACTAATGGATAAATTCCTCAATTAATAGAGAAACTGTTGCATGTCCTCATATAGACTTCATGTTTGATTTTTCACAACTAATTAACTCATGGAGAATTAATTAATTTATTTTCAAATAGCTGTTAAGTTCAAATTCGAATTTTACTTCCTATGTTTAGTCCAGGGACTGACTAAAATAGGAATCCATCCTGAACTGCTAAAAATAGAATGTTATTTTTAGCACTTCCATTTTTCATTCCCTGTTGCTCAATCCAGCACTGATACCCAAACTGTTATTTTTAGCATTTCTTGTCACCATTTTCAACACTCCCTCTCAACAAGAAAGGCTTCAACTTGAACACAATCTTGTAACTCTATAATGTTCTGCATGCAATACTTCTACCAAGTGTGGTTGCTCCAAAAACTCTAGGAACAAAAAAAACTCCCAACTGACCTCTCTGTTGGGCTAGAAACATACTCTGATGCTAAAGCTCTACATGTTGCTGACAAGTGCTCCCTCTCTGACCTCTAAGCTGCTGCAACACTCCATGCATCTCACACCGTTGCACACCTCTCTATGCCATCCTGCACTGGTGCAACACTCCTGTGCCTCTCGCATTGTTGCAGCCTGCTAGCTCTACACAGTCCTGGGACTCCTGCACTGTAGCTCTCTCTGCCGCTCCATCCGCATCTGTCTCTACCCAATCAGTCAATCCTGCTACTCCTCATCGGGGCTCCTGTAGCAAAGTCGAATCAAAGAGGTTGGGTACCTCAAGGATCCTGCCCCTAGGCTCCTTGGGACGATCACTCCACATCGCCCCACCTCCTACCTGGAGGTATGGCTGCATGTGATCCCTCTGCCAACCTAGCTCGAAGTTTCCCCCTACTAGAGGTCTCTGCATGAGTAGATGTCTCCACTTGATCTCCTCTCGGCTTCTCTAGTTTTGGCTGCTCCACAACCTCCTGAAGCTGCTTCACCAATTGTGGCTCCTCCACAATCGTTTCAGACTTCTTCTTGCACTGCATGTTGAGAGGTAATGTACTCTCCCTCTCAACCACCAAGTCTCCATCAGTTGCCTTGCTGCTCAAGGCTTTGCATGCATCTTGAACCTCAAGAGCATATAGGTTCTTGACCCGTGAACCGATCTACTTCACCTGTCTAGTGATGATGTTTCTAAGGAAAACCTTTCCCTTACTGAAGACTACATCATAGCCTTTGTCTTCCAGCATTGCGATCGACACCAAATTTCTCTTCAATCCTGGTACATACTTGACATCGGTCAAGGTAATTCGAGCTCCATGCTCCCTCTGAAAAACAACCGTGCCTACACCTGAGACACTATACTTTTCATCATTACCCATCGCTATGAGTATCTAGAGATCTTTCTCCTCCAAGGTACTAAACAAACTCTTGTCATCGATCATGTGGAAAGAAGCTCCACTGTCAAGAAACCAACCACTTCCCACCATGGATGAAACCATGCATGCGAACAGTGTGAAATCCAACTCAAATTGTGAGGTCAGTGCCTCACCTTCTGATCCTTCCATGGATCCCTTCTTGGATTTCCTCAGTGGACAATTTGTAGCAAAATGGCCCACCTCATGACAACGAAAGCATCGCACTTTCGATTTGTCAAACTTCTTCCCACCATGGGAAGAACTGGATTTGGAATGAGAATCCTTCTCCTTCCCCTTCTTCACCTTACTCGCTAAGGAATAGTTTTCTTCACCCTCCATGGATGAAGAACCATCTCTGGTGCTTCTTCTTATCTCCTTCTACATCAAATCCGACCAAATTCGTTCCCAATCTGGCAGTTTATCTCTCCCATTAACTGAGTCCTAGTAGCTATGCCAGCTCTTAGGAAGACTGAGGAGTGCAAGACTCACCATGTCATCATCAGATGTCGCGATCCCTACACTTCCAAGCTCATCCCTGCATGTGGTGAGCTTGTTCAGATATGTAGAGATCGTGTCTCCCTTTTCACACTTGATCTTCCGAAGCTTGTCTTTCAGTGCCAGCTTCCTCTGATCACTACTATTTTGATATAGATCTTTCAATGTTTTCCACATTGAAAATGGTGTCTGCTTCCCATGGAGACTTGAGACTATGTAGCTCGAACTCCCTCCAAAAGGATTCTCCTTGCTCTAACCACACATTTCTTCCATTCAGCCAATTCAACAACACCAGTCGGCTTGAGGACTTCTTGATCAATGAAGTCCTTTAGATCGTTATGCTCTAGTAATGATTCCATGCGATCCTTCCAGGCTATATAATTCAAACTGCCATCAAGGGCATATTCGAGTCTCAAACCATTGAACACCATAGGTGAAATAGAGATGTGATAAGAACTCAATTTCTATATTCAAGAATCACAAACTTCAACTTCTCCCTTCTTGTATAATGTTCTTCCTTAATCACCTGTGCTCTGGTACCATGTCGAAATTCCCACCTGTAGATCACCTGATAATGCAATATACTAAGAAAAATACTTAATCTACTTCTACAACAAATTTAGCGGAAGCTTAATCAAACATGAGCAACATCACTAAGAACACATATAACTGATGAGAAGGAATCAATCACACATAACACTGAAGATATAACCCAGGGAAAGCCTCAACCTAAAACCCCAACTCTGTATTCTCATACAAGTGGAAATATAGCCAGTATTACAAAAAGAACCAGCTCAAAATCTATCCTGCTCTCTCTACAATACCTCTGTTGCTCATAGATAGTCAAAGGCCTCTCTCAAACCTCCTGATCTGCCCTCCAAGCCTCCTATTTCTTTGCACAATTTTGATTAGGGTCCAGTGTTGTCACTTGTGTGAATTGGCCTCTTCACACACTCACTAACCTCTGATCCAACTACACAGTCCTGAAGGAGATAAATCCTCATCATCGATGAGCTTCCTTTATAGGAAAAATATTCATCCAACAGATAGTACAATGTCCCTTCTCTGATCTCAACTGGGTCTCTGTCTGAACTGACATGCATGAGTTATTCATGAGAGAATCTTCAGTAATCTGAAGTGCAGCGATTATATGCAAGCATACATTAACTAACTGAACTCACGTTAATTTAAACAAACTGTTTAAATCAATCTAACTGGACTTGACTATGTTAAGTGAACCAACTAATTACTACTCAAATTAGAACTCATCCTTATCTCTTTAACTGATGGATAAATTCCTCAATTAATAGAGAAACTATTGCATGAACTTACATAGACTTCATGTTTGATTTTTCACAACTAATTAACTCATGGAGAATTAATTAATTTATTTTCAAACAGATGTTAAGTTCAAATTCGAATTTTACTTCCTATGTTTAGTCCAGGGATTGACTAAAATAGGAATCCATCCTGAACTGCTAAAAATAGAATGCTATTTTTAGCACTTCCATTTTTCATTCCCTGTTGCTCAATCCAGCACTGATACCCAAACTGCTATTTATAGCAGTGTTATTTTTAGCACTTCTATTTTTAGCATTTCTTGTTGCCATTTTCAACACCTTTATGACAATATCAGCAAATTGTCCTTCTTTACATGTTTCACCTGCAAACATACAGAAATCATCAGATTGAAAATCATGTGACCTTTTGGTCTCACTTGAAGTTTCGGTCTTCAAGTCCTCATCTTCACCTAGAACTTCACCATGTTCTGGTTCACAAATGAACACTTCCATTTCCAACTCAGCTTCTCTAAGTTCTTCCATCAGCCACTTCACTTGCTTCTATTGTAGCCTTCTCTGTAACTTAGACCACTTCACTGGCTTTTTTTTAATACCCAACCTAGTCTTTGGTTTTCCTCTAGTATCATCCTCAATACATTGAGTTTTTCTTTCATCTCAGCAATATCTTTGTCAGTTTCCTCTTGACTCATTCTCTTTCCATTTACCTTGGCATTCTCTTTCTTCACTTGGTGGCTTTTCTCTAAACCTCTGCTATGACTATTAGTAGTCATATTTTCCTCCATCTCTATGAGTTCCTCACTCACCCACTATGAGCTACACAAGTCTCTGCAATAACAAGTCCTCCCTGCTGCATGATACCTCACTAAGCTTCTCTCCTCTGAGCTCAGTCTTTTGGCATCTATCTGGTTCTCTTCTCTAAAACCATATGAGCACTTCAGGCTCTAGACTTCAACTCATCTACACTTTTGAGAACACAACTGTCCTCTTGTATTTCAAACACAAATGAAATACTAGGTTCTGCCACTCTCTCTCAGAAACCTTTACTGGATTCCCTCATCACTACTCTTCATGCTATGATCTTCTTTCTGAGATGCTTCATTAATTACTGTTACCTGCATATCAATGATAATTCAACCAAAGATCATTTCCAGCTTTCAAAAGCTTACTATTTAGCTTCCTTCTAAGAACACTCTTGTCCTTTCTGTCCAACTTTCAGTTGGATTCTTCAGGTTCACTTCCACCTATTTATCTAGTATTTCATTCTCTTTGTTCTTTAGAGCATATATAGCTTTCCTTGTCTATCTACTTCTATCAATATTTACTCTGTCTTTAACTTGCAAAACTCAAAATAGAGTTAAATAAAACAATACCTGCATGATTTCACAAGCAGTCTCCATCCACTCTTCACATTTGAGTAAATCTCCATTTTCCTCAAGAAAACAAACATCACTGTGTTTTCTTTATGCTTCTACAATCTCTTCTTAAGAGTATCACTTACTCTCATCTTATGTCATGCCTTCTACTTATCAGATTCAAATAACCTGATCTTTCCTTTCCTTCATATACATTTTTAAAACATAACATAGAATTTCCTTATTCTGTTCTGATATTAATTGTTTCAACCACAATTCGGCTCTGATACCAAATGATGACAGCCTAAGCTGAAAATACCCACATTATGCAAGTAAACTTGCATGTCACTGGTCCCAGAACTTAATCACCTAATCCATGGTGAAAACCTTCACAAATAAAGGCTTAAGGCTTCTTAATTTAAATCTCATGCAGAAACATTATTTTTGACTAACCCAAAGTCTAAACTTTAGTCAACCTTTCCAATGAAACTTTATTCAACCCTCCTTAACCTTGGTTAATTCTTAACATGCCCTCGTCTTAACCATACCATGGTTAGACTTTGTTACACCCAACTTAATGTTGGAAATAATACTGAGAGGGGGGGGTGAATCAGTATTATCAGATCAGATAAAACTTTTCAATTTCATACTCAGAAACATATACGCGACTTCAGTTAAGTGAACCCGCGTGTACACGCGACTGTGTCTAAAGCAACTAGCGTATATTCAGAGATCTTATGATTCAGTTAATCTTATCTTCAGTAAATGCATCAGGATATTATTAAGCATATTAACAGTAAACAGATGCAGTATAACAGAATAAATCATCACACAAAAGCCACACACATGAACACCATGATATAAGGTGGAAACCCAATGTGGGTGAAAACCACCTGCTGCAATTTGTCTCTTTCTTCTTTAATGAGAAACTTCTTTTACAATGTACTGGTGCAGTCCTTTACCAGCACGCAGGCTACAACCTGCAGAGGGCTACAACCCTCTCTCGTTTTCCAACTACTTTTGGAAGGGAGCTACAACCCCCTCAGCTCTTGTACTAGCTGATCCATTTACTAGTACTTAGGTGCTGACCCTACAACCTTCAGGGACCACGTTTCATACATTTTCATACTGGATCCAAGAGTACAAAGCAAACATTACCGCAATACAATCATCAACTTATACTTGCATCATAATTCATTAAACAACTCAATACCGAATCACTGAAACCCTGTCATCAAGAACACAGAACCCAAACCAGAATCTAGAACTCTGCAACAACCACCAGAATCAGCAGCAACCTGAAATATTAACACTTATCATGCATACGCTACTTCACTGTACCAAAACCGCGTGTATACGCGCTTTCTCCAAAGGCAACCCGCGTGCAGATCTAGAAATGATTACTTCTGCCTTTGCTGTCAGATCCGACCCTTGCCAAGCGTCCCGAACAGATAACCAGCAATACCAGATCTTCTCACTGCGTCAGACACCCACAATCCATGCTCCTTTGCCTAGTGATCTTCTCCTTATATATCCTTAGGCCTTGTTCAATACCAAGAGCCAAAACCATAGAAACACAATACCATCAACCTCGAAACTAGGGATCAACACGTCCGTCGAGACATAATGGTCCGAAACCATAGGCACAACTTCCAAGGACTAACCGCCATGGACCAAAGGTACTTTTCCACATACACGCGCTTTTTCGGAAGCCAACCTGCGTGTACACGCGACTTGGTCTTAACAAACCTGCGTGTATGAACTTCCTTGGCAAGCTGTACTAGGATCTGTCTTTTGATTAAGTTGCCATCTCCTGTACCAACTTCTGAGCATCTGTACCAACCTCTGAGTGAGTTGCCATCAAGGACAACACTTGAATCATAATGCCAACAATCTCCCCCTTTGGACTTGATGGCAACCACCACACCAAGTCACTCTCCCCCTTTGACATCAAGGGCAAAGGGTGGACCAAGATATTCTCTTCTTTGGTATACCCTCTCCTGTCCATACTGCTGTCCATACTCCCCCTGAGTACATGCTGAAATCTCCAAATGTGCTCCCCCTTTGTGTATGCCAAAGTGTACCAATCTATCCATCCTGCTCTTGCTGAATTGTGCTGTTCATGCTCCCCTTGACTGTAGGCAAGATCTGCAAAAGATGTTCTTCAAGAAGAACAAAGACTTATACATCATAGAAGACCTTCCTATCACCAAAAGACTCAACATACATTCATCACCCAACCTAGTGGGGATATACCAATATTGACTCATCCACCTAACCATGTGAAGATACATGATAATACATGAACATTTCATCATTCATCCCAGGCATAGTGGGGAAACCAACATAGGCCGTTACATGACCTTGACATCATAAAAGAGATACATGACATAGTGATGAAATATCTAGACCAAGACTTATGAAAGCCACCAACAGCATCATGATCTGTACCATAAGCATCAGCCTGCAATACCATTCCTAAACAGTAAGATGTATCATTTAGCTTCATAGACTTTATCAACACCTTCTAACCATAATGCCAACAATGCATTATTTGAAGAATATTCTCCCCCTGAGTGTAAGCCAACCATGTCTGAACCATTTCCTGAGTCTGTTCTGCTCCCCCTGAGCCTGAGCCAACCATGACTGAACCTGGGTCTGTTCTGCTGCCCTTTCTCCATATACGCGACTTTGCAGCCTGTAACTCGCGTATATACGCGACTTGTCTTCATTATATAAGCGTATGCAGGATGGAATACTGAATTTCAATTTCAGATTCCCCTGTGTCTGTTATGTCAGCTGACTGAGTTATCCCACACCTTTCTGTCTCTGTCTTCTTCAATTCCTGCAACTGTGATGATGTATGGTCCTTTTATCTTGAATTTTGAAATCTGCTCCTGCATTCCCTTGCTTTATGCCCATAGTTGTTGCATGTATAGCACCTTATATTTTTCATGTTCCTTCTATCACAATCAATTGCTTTGTGTCCATATGCATTGCAGGCAAAGCAATACCCTCTGAAGTACCTGGGATGCGATGATCTTTCTTGAACCATTCTACTTCTGCATCTGGCTGCAACATGTCCAAGATTATGACATACATAACATTCAACATTATTCAGCAGAGGAAATAATCGTCTATCACGTCCATAGTTAGGAGTAAAGGATCTTCCTTGAGGAATTTCTTTCCTTGGTTGTTCCTTGAGCATTTCAGATTTCTCATTAGAGTTTCTTGTCTCACCTTGTGAACTAGATTCACCTTCAACATATTCATGAAAACCAAGACCAGTCTTGATAGCAGGAGATCTTTGACTATTAAGAATATCATCCAAGACTTTAGAACTATCTTGAAATCATAAAAGCTTATCCTTTTCTTCTAGTTTACCTTTCAAGATATTTACCTCAACTTGATGTTGTTCTTCCTTTTTCAGATACTTCTTCCTTAGGTCTTCTTCAACTTTTCTCCCTTCTTCCACTTGTCGCTTTAGTTTGATCACTTCATGTTCTTGATCTTCAAGATCTTCTTTTAGAGAGAGGATCTTTGATTCAAGTCTCTGAATAGTTGTGCTCTGATCTTTTGCTATATCCTGCAATTTCTCCCTTACCCTGGTTTCTGTCTCCAATAGTTCTTTTAGTTTGGCAACTTCTTCAGTTTCTGCATTCGTCTCTTCATGTGCCATGAGACTTTTAATATCCTCGCTATTATTGGATGAAGCATTCTTCTTCTTATGTGCCATGAGACTTCTAATATCCTCACTATCATTTAATGAACTTTTAATATGGGTATAATAGCTTCTACCATCTTCTTCATATATCTTTTCTTTGTTATGAGGACATCTAGCAGCATAGTGACCAACTCTACCACATAGAAAAAATTTGAAAGGTAGCTTATCTTTGAACCGTCCAGATCCCCATTCAAGATTCTTGACAAAATTTACCTCATCTTCTTCCTCTGACACTTCGAATGCGGCCTCTGGTGGTACCTCTTGTCGCATTTCAAAAGCAGTTAAGATCCCGTGAAGCTGTGACATGGTAATTTTCCGCACATTCTCCTTTTCTTCTATGGCAGATACTTTAGAATCAAATTTAGTAGACAGAGATCTCAAAACCTTTTGAACTAAGACAACTTCCTCAAATTCTTCACCCAGATCCCTCATACAATTCACAATCTCATCCATACGCAGGAAATAATTAGCTACGCTTTCATTACTTCGCATCTTAAGAGTTTCATATCGGATTCTGAGAGTTTGAAGCTTTGCTATTTTTACCTGATCATCTCCTTCGTAGCTTGTAACGATTTTGTCCCATATTTCCTTAGCTGATTTGAGATGCATGATCTTCATAAATTCTGATTGAGTCAAAGTACTCAATAGGACAGTAACTACTTTGGCATTGAGCTCATATTGCTTTTTCTCTGCTGGATCTGTAGGAGTCGCTGATGGGAATTTGTATCCTCCTTCTACGATTCCCCAAACTTCTGCTCCAAGCGACTGTAGATATGCAGTGGTTCTTATCTTCCAGTGAGTAAAATTGTTCCCGTCAAAGACTGGTGGCCTGATGTGTGCCTCTCTTTCTGGATTAGCCATTTGATGGATCTTTTCCTTCAAGCGATCAAGCTTTCTTTGAAGGACCTGCTCCGATACCAATTGTTGGAAATAATACTGAGAGGGGGGGGGTGAATCAGTATTATCAGATCAGATAAAACTTTTCAATTTCATACTCAGAAACATATACGCGACTTCAGTTAAGTTAACCCGCGTGTACACGCGACTGTGTCTAAAGCAACTAGCGTATATTCAGAGATCTTATGATTCAGTTAATCTTATCTTCAGTAAATGCATCAGGATATTATTAAGCATATTAACAGTAAACAGATGCAGTATAACAGAATAAATCATCACACAAAAGCCACACACATGAACACCATGATATAAGGTGGAAACCCAATGTGGGTGAAAACCACCTGCTGCAATTTGTCTCTTTCTTCTTTAATGAGAAACTTCTTTTACAATGTACTGGTGCAGTCCTTTACCAGCACGCAGGCTACAACCTGCAGAGGGCTACAACCCTCTCTCGTTTTCCAACTACTTTTGGAAGGGAGCTACAACCTCCTCAGCTCTTGTACTAGCTGATCCATTTACTAGTAATTAGGTGCTGACCCTACAACCTTCAGGGACCACGTTTCATACATTTTCATACTGGATCCAAGAGTACAAAGCAAACATTACCGCAATACAATCATCAACTTATACTTGCATCATAATTCATTAAACAACTCAATACCGAATCACTGAAACCCTGTCATCAAGAACACAGAACCCAAACCAGAATCTAGAACTCTGCAACAACCACCAGAATCAGCAGCAACCTGAAATATTAACACTTATCATGCATACGCTACTTCACTGTACCAAAACCGCGTGTATACGCGCTTTCTCCAAAGGCAACCCGCATGCAGATCTAGAAATGATTACTTCTGCCTTTGCTGTCAGATCCGACCCTTGCCAAGCGTCCCGAACAGATAACCAGCAATACCAGATCTTCTCACTGCGTCAGACACCCACAATCCATGCTCCTTTGCCTAGTGATCTTCTCCTTATATATCCTTAGGCCTTGTTCAATACCAAGAGCCAAAACCATAGAAACACAATACCATCAACCTCGAAACTAGGGATCAACACGTCCGTCGAGACATAATGGTCCGAAACCATAGGCACAACTTCCAAGGACTAACCGCCATGGACCAAAGGTACTTTTCCACATACACGCGCTTTTTCGGAAGCCAACCTGCGTGTACACGCGACTTGGTCTTAACAAACCTGCGTGTATGAACTTCCTTGGCAAGCTGTACTAGGATCTGTCTTTTGATTAAGTTGCCATCTCCTGTACCAACTTCTGAGCATCTGTACCAACCTCTGAGTGAGTTGCCATCAAGGACAACACTTGAATCATAATGCCAACACTTAAACCATAATTCATTAACCCGCTTTATTTCTATTATAACCCATATAATAGAAATACACGTAAAACACATTTAATCTTACCTTTCTGCCACCTTACACATATACTGATGCTCACCTTTATCGGTTCAATCCTCCACTGTTGATTTCACCTATCTCCGATTCAATGGTTAATAGCCATATCGCATGAGCCACTTGCACGAGGATTACCCTCTTGATAAAGCAGTTTCCTCTCTCCTGCAGCGTGCTACGTGTCGACTGATAAATGGAATCGGATGACCACCCTAAATTACCACTTACCACTTAGAGCCCGCACAATAAACCATTTCCTGTTATGAAACTACTTTTCTCGTGCATTAACGCTCACGCATTTTACCCACGCAATAACCGTCGTTCTAACGAATTTGTTGATCTAACGATCCAGATCAACTTCTGGTGATTCCTCACCTTCCACCTAGTAGGTTCCTATACCAATAGGTTTAATTTTTCATGATTGACCTGGGAAGTGCCAAATATGTTCATCTTTTCATGCTGCAAAGGTTCCATATTTTGTAAAAGAATTAGATAAAGTTAAAAAATGTAAAGAGGGTATGCCCTAAAAGAATTATCAAAGGGAAAAAAGAGTAAATTGGTCATAATGAAAAACTAAAAATGAACCCCAAAGAAAGACCAAGAAAGTGGCTAGCCCAAATGCCACTGCCAGCTGGATGGATGGCCCAACAGTTCAATATGGACCATGCTATATTTTAAATTGCTTGTTCTAGACTAGAGAATGAATATCTGTCCAAACAGTTCAAGCTTGGCAGATCACTAGCTAGGTAGAGAAATTAAGGAGCCCAACTGCCTAATCTGGGCCCTTGGAAGAGATAAGGGTAGATTTAGATAGGAGGGCAGTCAAAAGAAAAGAGGATAATCAGGGTCTGCAAGTCTAAGTGCACCCATGCAAAAGGAAGAAAAAATGTTAGGTGTATTAGGCTGGGTAAGTAGTTGGAGGTTGCAGAGGCAAGGTTTGGATCACCTGGTACATTATAAATCAGAGCTTATCTCATCAATGAAGGGAATATCAAAGCAGTTGTTTGATGGCAGAACTATGGAAGCATGTCTAATTCCCCTCTTTCCCCCATAAATCACTCACTAACATCCCCTGAAGGACCTTGGGATCTGCCCAAAAAGTCCTGTTTTCACTTCATTTTTGTAAAATTACTAAGTCAAGCTTTGACTTTCTTCAATGAAAAGGAGCCACATTTCTTGTGTAAAAATCATTCTATACTCCTTTCATCTTCCTATGTCTAAGCTTTCATACTATGGACTTAGCATTCATCCATTCAGTTTCAATCCATAAACTCATATTAACCCCTAATTCTATTATATAGCTCCCTAAAAACTACTTCCCCGCCCCTATTTCTACAAAAAGCATATTAAAAACCCAAAAATAATAAATATTCCCACCCCTTGGCACTATAGCCATATAACATAAGTCTTGGGAAATAATAGTCCATTTGGGACTACTATTAGCCCTTTCGAGTCCAAACATGGGGTTAATTTAACATTCGATCAAATTAAAACCGCCCCCTCTCACACATAAACCTTATAGCAATACCTTCCGCACATACATTTTATTTGGGATTAATTTGATATTCGATCAAATTAATAACCACCAGCGCCCACTTACAAACCCATATAAAACTCACATAACCTAAGTTTCCCCCTGCGGTATATTTTATAATAGTTAATATACGGGCGGGTCCCCGCGCGGTTTCTACACCGTACAAAAGACGTGTGTCTCCATGTGATTGTATCGGAGCCCCTCTGACACTTACCGCCTCCGTATAAAAGGCGGTCCGATAAAACCACAAACCGCCTTCTGTCTTCCCGCCCGTGACGTCAACACCATGTCGCTGTTCACGTCACTTTCGCGTCAACCTGTCTCTGCTCTATGTCACCGCCACCTCATCCCCCTTGCGTCCCCGCCTTGCCACCATGTCCTGTGTCACATCATCGGCCCTGTCACCTGCCACGTCACCCTACTGTACTCGGGACCCGCCGATGACGTCATGCTGACGTCATCACAGAAAAGCGCCAAAAGCACCAAATATGCCAAAATTTGCATAAAAACATGTGTTTCGACCGTTTTGTTAATTTCTATTAGATAAGTTGGAAACACCAGTGCATGTCATTTTACGTCGTTTGTCCGCCCGAATGCAAATTTGACTATCCCAGCCGTTGCCGCCTGCACTTCGACTCAATTGCTCACCATTGAACCAGCTCGACACCCTCGGCTCCATAAAAACCAGGTATTTGCCCAAATTCTACCCGTTTACCCCTGTTTTCGTCAATTTATCTGTTTTCCTTGCTTAAAACTCTGCAACCATCCAAACCAAGCACACTTCTGCACCTAAATGCAGCGTGAATTTACTCAGTAACCCTCTGTTCACCAGGAACCCTCCGAACCCGCGACAACTTGCAAATTCGCCATTAAAAAAAACGTTTTTAAAGCTCGAGTTGCCGGCAAAACTCCATACAGCCCAACATTGTCCCCTTCTTACCACATTCCACTATAAAAACTTCAGTAATTAGGCTGAGAACTATCCCCATTTCCCTCTACAGTCTGCCCACAGTCTTTTTAATGCCTGTGTATTCATCAAAGAAAAGAAAAGTTTTTCAAAAACTCTGCAAAGTGACCTCTTTTATAATAACCACAGACCTTGAAAGGTTATTGTCATTTGAACCCATTGTATAGCTCTTTTGCAAATCCTCAAAAGCTCTTTCATCAGCCTGTTGTTACACTAATCCTGTTTCCAAGGATAAGCACATATAAACCTCAAAATGGCCACTCCCACAGCATTAAATATTGCTCCCTTGAATGCACCACATAGGAACTTGGAATGGCTGGCCCTTGCTGACAGAGATTACCAAATGAAGGAAACAGTGGAACTCACCAACAAATATCATAATGAAACCTTTTGTGAGTTAAGAAAGAAATACAGGAGCAATTCTGATATCCTTGGTATCTGGGAATCCAATCTACCAATCTATTATCTCCCACAAGTTAATGTGTTCCCTGACCTTATCCATCAATGTTGTGAGAATTATGAGCCCACTCAAAGAGCAGTTTTGGCTCCATCTGGGATTGTTTTGTTCCACATCACCCCTCAAGCCATAAACAGGATGCTCAATTTTGAGCCAACAAAGCCTCTAGTTCCTCTCTCCATGAAACTTTTGCTAGACCAAGGTGCCAAGCTGCCCAGCTCACAGATTACAAGAATTGCACAGCTGTTCATGCAACCAGATTGCCAATTCCAGTAGCCTCCTCCTTATCTGCATGTATGATTTAATGAAACAAGAAGAATGCTGGAAGATATCATATCCTGCATCTTGGGATTCAATACCAGTGAGTATGTGGATGAGACAGTTTTAGTAATGTTGTCCATGTTTTCTCCAGGACAGCCCCCTGCTATCTAATATGATTATGCCACCTTTATAGCTGATAATATTCATGAGCAATTCATGAAACTGGAGAGAGAAAGGGTGCTCAAACATACCTCATATATATATATCACTTGTTGATGTACCATCAGCCTCATAGTTTCCCTGTTTTCTTCAAAAAATTAGATGCCAAGGGGGAGCGAAGGTCTGTAATATTCTGGTCACCAGTCTACCACCATGTTTATTACTCTCCATATACATATTGTGAGATCATTGACCTTTTTTTCTATCCAGCTAC
Organism: Pinus tabuliformis; assembly: GCA_031772625.1. Classification (NCBI taxonomy): domain Eukaryota; kingdom Viridiplantae; phylum Streptophyta; class Pinopsida; order Pinales; family Pinaceae; genus Pinus; species Pinus tabuliformis. The sequence continues at coordinate 269,242,837 of CM062812.1, forward strand.
TTGCTTATTATCAACAAATCCTCCTCCCAGACTTACTGATGAGATGCAAAAGATCCTGCAACTTTCCAAAAGCTACAGCATTGGTGACTGGTATTTTTACCAAAACCACACAGTAATCAGGGTTTATGGCTGTGAATTGGCCCCTTACAGACTGCCCAAATATGTCCCAATGAGACTATTTGCCTTGGAATACTTCCAGCAATTTGGTAATGCAGATCTGATCCATTTCTATGGCAAAAGCAAAAAGGCACAGCTGAAAATCAGACATCAATTGGGCCCATTCATTTTCAATAAGAGAGAAGAAGCCTGGGTGGAGGCGGACAAAATGTTAAAAAAATTTCTGTTACTAAAATCAAGCTTCTATTGGGCACCATATGACCCCAATCACTTTATAAGCCTTAGAAGAATCAAATACAAGCTTGCAGCATATGAACACTGCACTATCCCTCAAATTGAGAAATTTGCTAATCAACAAGAGTGGGTAAAGTGCACTCTAGTTGAAGAATTTTCTGAGGAAGAAAGAGCAGAAAAATCAATCAAAGATCTTGAAAAAGAAATTGACTTGGAATCTTTTGGATAGGTGTTTTTCACAGTCCCTCGGCATCTTGGAGAAGGCACCTCTTCTGTTACAGCTCCCCAGCAAACTGCCCAACTAAGTGCCCCACCTACGGCAACAGATAAAGGAAAAGCAGTGCAGCGTTCAGAAGAGCAAGTGCAAAATTTGCAACAGCAAGAAGCAATGACAGACCGGCCTACTTCTACAGATGGACAAAGTCAAGGGCAAGACCCTGTAACTCAAACAAAAGTGACTGAAATTCCTGTGTTGCAGACACCTCTAAATGAGGAAAGGGAAAAGAAGAGAGATAGACAAGAAGAGACCCCTCCAGGGACATCCACAAAGCAGCAAGGAGAAAACAGGCAGAGGTTAAATCCTTTTTCGGAAGAAGAAAAGCCAGAGGGGCCCACAGAACAACAAATTCCCCCAAGCATGGAGACATCGGCCAGCTCCTTTCAGCAGGAGCAAGAGAGACAGCAAGGGGTAGAAGTAACATCCACAAGGCAACAGGGCAGACAGGCCTCTGATATTAAAAAAGCATTCACAGAAATCAAGGCTAGGAATGAGCCAATGAGACTACAGCTGTACAACCAGCTAATAAGGATGGCCCCTACCAATCAGCAAAGGCTAATGGTAGCCTATGACATCCAGGAAGGAAGAATGACCCTCGGTCACTTCAGACCTACAACTCAACAACCCCAATCAGCTGCTGATTACATTAGAACCAATCTGGAAGTGTTCGCCAAGGATATCCATCCGATGGACCAGATTGAATTGCACAAGCAGACTGGGGAGACGGTATATTCCACTTTAGCAGATAAGACATTGTTAGCCCACAGATTGCAAAACTCTTTGCACAATACTGCTGCCCAACTAGAGTTGGAGAAAGCTTCGTCACAAGCCAAGGACAATAGAATCAAGTCCTTGGAGGAGATCATCATAGAGCTGGGACATGATCCCACTGATCCCAAGGGTGTGCAAGCTTTGATAAAGAAAGAAAGATGAAGACATAGCTGCCCTGAGAAGACAAATCAAGCTGCCACCCACATTGCATTATCAAGCTACAGAGGTGGCACAACAAAAAGAGGAACAAGATGTAGTAGCTTTGCTTACAACCTTACATAAAAGGTTGGTAGAGACAGAGAGTGCCTTGGAGGCATCATTACAGGGGAGACAGGGAGAGTTGGCCTCTCAGCCAATTCAAAAAGCTCAGATTCTCACAGCTGCTCCTCCCACGGCCACCACAACAGTCCCTCCCACTGTTACAACATCAGAAGCAGGTGCCTCAAGCTCAGCACCAATTACAGCAACTACCTCAGCACCTACAGAGCAAGGCACCAGCTTGAAAATGGACAACATGATGAAAGAAATAGAAGCCTTGGAATTACAAATGGAAGAATTGAAAGAAACCAAAGAAAAGTTGGCTAAGATTGAGGAAAAATATGATAAATCAAAACAAGAAGTGGCTGAGAAGACAAGGGAAGTCAAAGCCTTAGAAAGAAGAATAAAGGAGCTGGAGAAAGAGCTCACTTTTGATAGGACTCTAGCAGATATCAAGAAAATCTTCTGGGCCAAGATTGGCCAATCCATTACAGACCAATGGCAATCCATTGAAACTATTCATGAGCAAATGGATTTAATAAGCTTGGCCCAGTTTGAAAACCAAAAAGCTAGAACATCTCTAGGAAACATGCCCGAGCAAGCTAATAGAATGATCCAATTTTTGAATACTCGCACCAAAGGGCAGTTGGTTGAAATGGGAATCAGGAATAGAACTGAAACTATTTTTGCTAATAAAAAGGGTGTTAACCCTTAGGAATTTTGTGCAGACATTGGATAGAAAATGCCAAGAGATGCAAGCAGAGGTGGATGACTTCAGAATAAAGATCACAACATTACAGAGCAGAGGGCTACCTAGCCTAGTAACCAGTGCTGGGAGACTGTTGTTACATGAGCATTATGCCAACAGAGTGAACAATTATGCTGCCAATCAAATCACAGCTTCCTCAAGCACTTCAGAAGATACAGGGCCTCCAACTGGACAGGCTGTCTTTGATAAATTAGAAAATCTATTTTATATTGCACATGAGATAAACCATCTTTTTGAGGACCAGTCGAACTTTTACAGATACATAGAAGCTGATGAAACACTAATAAAGATACAAAGGCATCAACTACCTATAGAAGATTGGTGGAGAGGAATGATGGAGACGTTGCTCAGGTGATTTTGGGTATTAATTCTTTTTTGTAAAATGACAGTTCTGTTGGAAATAATACTGAGAGGGGGGGTGAATCAGTATTATCAGATTAATAAAACCTTTTCAATTTCCTACTCAGAAACATATACGCGACTTATGTTAAGTGAACCAGCGTGTACACGCGACTGTGTCTAAAGCAACTAGCGTATATGCAGATATCTTATGATTCAGTTAATCTTATCTTCAGTAAATGCATCAGAACATTATTAAGCAATTTAGCAGTGAACAGGTGCAGTATAACAGAACAGAATCATCACACAAGAGCCACACACATGAACACCATGATATAAGGTGGAAACCCAATGTGGGTGAAAACCACCTGCTGCAATTCGTCTCTTTCTTTCTTTAATGAGAAACTTCTTTTACAATATACTGGTGCAGTCCTTTACCAGTATGCAGGCTACAACCTGCAGAGGGCTACAACCCTCTCTCTCGTTTTCCAACTACTTTTGGAAGGGAGCTACAACCCCCTCAGCTCTTGTACTAGCTGATCTATTTACTAGTACGTAGGTGCTGACCCTACAACCTTCAGGGACCACGTTTCATCAATTTTCAGACTGGATCCAAGAGTACAAAGCAAACATTACCACAATACAATCATCAACTATACTTGCATCATAATTCATTAAACAACCCAATACCGAATCACTGAAACCCTGTCATCAAGAACACAGAACCCAACCAGAATCTAGAACTCTGCAACAACCACCAGAATCAGCAACAACCTGAAATATCAACCCTTATCATGCATACGCTACTTCACTGTACCAAAACCGCGTGTATACGCGCTTTCTCCAAAGGCAACCCGCGTGCAGATCTAGAAATGATTACTTCTGCCTTTTCTGTCAGATCCGACCCTTACCAAGCGTCCCGAACAGATAACCAACAATACCAGATCCTCTCACTGCGTCAGCCACACACAATCCATGCTCCTTTGCCTAGTGATCTTCTCCTTATATAGCTTTAGGCCTTGTTCAATACCAAGAGCCAAAACCATAGAAACATAATACCATCAACTTCAATACTAGGGATCGACACGCCCGTCGAGACACAATGGTCCGAAACCATAGGCACAACTTCCAAGGACTAACCGCCATGGACCAAAGGTACGTTTCCACATACACGCGCTTTTGCTGAAGCCAACCTGCGTGTACACGCTGATTCTCCTTGCTGAACCTGCGTATATCTCTTTCTTGTCCTGCTGTACTGAGATCTGTCTTCTAGTTAAGTTGTCATCACCTGTACCAGTCTCTGAGCACCTGTACCAACCTTCTGAGTGAGTTGCCATCAAGGACAACACTTGAATCATAATGCCAACAATCTCCCCCTTTGGACTTGATGGCAACCACCACACCAAGTCACTCTCCCCCTTTGACATCAAGGGCAAAGGGTGGACCAAGATATTCTCTTCCTTGGTATACCTTCTGCTGACCATACTGCTGTCCATACTCCCCCTGAGTACATGCTGAAATCTCCAAATGTGCTCCCCCTTTGTGTATGCCAAAGTGTACCAATCTATCCATCCTGCTCTTGCTGAATTGTGCTGTTCATGCTCCCCTTGACTGTAGGCAAGATCTGTAAAAGATGTTCTACAAGAAGAACAAAGACTTATACATCATAGAAGACCTTCCTATCAAAAGACTCAACATACATTCATCACCCAACCTAGTGGGGATATCCTAATATTGACTCATTCACCTAACCATGTGAAGATACATGATAATACATGAACATTTCATCATTCATCCCAGGCATAGTGGGGAAACCAACACAGGCCGTTACATGACCTTGACATCATAAAAGAGATACTTGACATAGTGATGAAATATCTAGACCAAGACTTATGAAAGTCACCAACAGCATCATGATCTGTACCATCAGCCTGCAATACCATTCCTAAACAGTAAGATGTATCATTTAGCTTCATAGACTTTATCAACACCTTCTAACCATAATGCCAACAATGCATTATTCGAAGAATATTCTCCCCCTGAGTGTAAGCCAACCATGTCTGAACCATTTCCTGAGTCTGTTCTGCTCCCCCTGAGCCTGAGCCAACCATGACTGAACCTGGGTCTGTTCTGCTGCCCTTTCTTCATATACGCGACTTTGCAGCCTGTAACTCACGTATATACGCGACTTGTCTTCAGTCTATCAGCGTATGCAGGATGGAATACTGAATTTCATCACTTTCAGATTCCCCTGTGTCTGTTATGTCAGCTGTCTGAGTTATCCCACACCTTTCTGTCTCTGTTTTCTTCAATTCCTGCAACTGTGATGATGTATGGTCCCCTTGTCTTGAATTTTGAAATCTGCTTCTGCATTCCCTTGCTTTATGCCCATAGTTGTTGCATGTATAGCACCTTATATTTTTCATGTTCCTTCTATCACAATCAAATGCTTTGTGTCCATATGCATTACAGGCAAAGCAATACCCTTTGAAATACCTGGGATGAGATGATCTTTCTTGAACCATTCTACTTCTGCATCTGGCTGCAACATGTCCAAGATTATGACATACATAACATTCAACTTTATTCAGCGGAGGAAATAATCGTCTATCACATTCATAGTTAGGAGTAAAGGATCTTCCTTGAGGAATTTCTTTTCTTGGTTGTTCCTTGAGCATTTCAGATTTCTCATTAGAGTTTCTTGTCTCACCTTGTGAACTAGATTCACCTTCAACATATTCATGAAAACCAAGACCAGTCTTGATAGCAGGAGATCTTTGACTATTAAGAATATCATCCAAGACTTTAGAACTATCTTGAAATCATAAAAGCTTATCCTTTTCTTCTAGTTTACCTTTCAAGATATTTACCTCAACTTGATGTTGTTCTTCCTTTTTCAGATACTGCTTTCTTAGGTCTTCTTCAACTTTTCTCCCTTCTTCTACTTGTCGCTTTAGTTTGATCACTTCATGTTCTTGATCTTCAAGATCTTCTTTTAGAGAGAGGATCTTTGATTCAAGTCTCTGAATAGTTGAGCTCTGATCTTTTGCTATATCCTGCAATTTCTCCCTTACCCTGGTTTCTGTTTCCAATAGTTCTTTTAATTTGGCAGCTTCTTCAGTTTCTACATTCTTCTCTTCATGTGCCATGAGACTTTTAATATCCTCGCTATCATTGGATGAAGCATTCTTCTTCTTGTGCGCCATGAGACTTCTAATATCTTCACTATCATTAAATGAACTTTTAATATGGGAATAATAGCTTCTACCATCTTCTTCATATATCCTTCCTTTGTTATGAGGACATCTAGCAGCATAGTGACCAACTCTTCCACATAGAAAACATTTGAAAGGCAACTTATCTTTGAACCGTCCAGTTCCCCGTTCAAGATTCTTGACAAAATTTACCTCATCTTCTTCCTCTGACACTTCGAATGCGGCCTCTGGTGGTACCTCTAGTCGCATTTCAAAAGCAGTTAGGATCCCGTGAAGCTGTGACATGGTAAGTTTTCGCACATTCTCCTTTTCTTCTACGGCAGATACTTTAGAATCAAATTTAGTAGACAGAGATCTCAAAACCTTTTGAACTAAGACAACTTCCTCAAATTCTTCACCCAGATCCCTCATACAATTCACAATCTCATCCATACGCAGGAAATAATTAGCTACGCTTTCATTACTTCGCATCTTAAGAGTTTCATACCGGATTCTGAGAGTTTGAAGCTTCGCTATTTTTACCAGATCATCTCCTTCGTAGCTTGTAACGATTTTGTCCCATATTTCCTTAGCTGATTTGAGATGCATGATCTTCATAAATTCTGATTGAGTCAAAGTACCCAATAGGACATTAACTACTTTGGCATTGAGCTCATATTGCTTTTTCTCTGCTGGATATGTAGGAGTTGCTGATGGGAATTTGTATCCTCCTTCTATGAGTCCCCAAACTTCTGCTCCAAGAGACTGTAAATATGCAGTGGTTCTTATCTTCCAGTGAGTAAAATTGTTCCCGTCAAAGACTGGTGGCCTGATGTGTGCCTCTCTTTCTGGATTAGCCATTTTGATGGATCTTTTCCTTCAAGCGATCAAGCTTCCTCTGAAGGACCTGCTCCGATACCAATTGTTGGAAATAATACTGAGAGGGGGGGTGAATCAGTATTATCAGATTAATAAAACCTTTTCAATTTCCTACTCAGAAACATATACGCGACTTATGTTAAGTGAACCAGCGTGTACACGCGACTGTGTCTAAAGCAACTAGCGTATATGCAGATATCTTATGATTCAGTTAATCTTATCTTCAGTAAATGCATCAGAACATTATTAAGCAATTTAGCAGTGAACAGGTGCAGTATAACAGAACAGAATCATCACACAAGAGCCACACACATGAACACCATGATATAAGGTGGAAACCCAATGTGGGTGAAAACCACCTGCTGCAATTCGTCTCTTTCTTTCTTTAATGAGAAACTTCTTTTACAATATACTGGTGCAGTCCTTTACCAGTATGCAGGCTACAACCTGCAGAGGGCTACAACCCTCTCTCTCATTTTCCAACTACTTTTGGAAGGGAGCTACAACCCCCTCAGCTCTTGTACTAGCTGATCTATTTACTAGTACGTAGGTGCTGACCCTACAACCTTCAGGGACCACGTTTCATCAATTTTCAGACTGGATCCAAGAGTACAAAGCAAACATTACCACAATACAATCATCAACTATACTTGCATCATAATTCATTAAACAACCCAATACCGAATCACTGAAACCCTGTCATCAAGAACACAGAACCCAACCAGAATCTAGAACTCTGCAACAACCACCAGAATCAGCAACAACCTGAAATATCAACCCTTATCATGCATACGCTACTTCACTGTACCAAAACCGCGTGTATACGCGCTTTCTCCAAAGGCAACCCGCGTGCAGATCTAGAAATGATTACTTCTGCCTTTTCTGTCAGATCCGACCCTTACCAAGCGTCCCGAACAGATAACCAACAATACCAGATCCTCTCACTGCGTCAGCCACACACAATCCATGCTCCTTTGCCTAGTGATCTTCTCCTTATATAGCTTTAGGCCTTGTTCAATACCAAGAGCCAAAACCATAGAAACATAATACCATCAACTTCAATACTAGGGATCGACACGCCCGTCGAGACACAATGGTCCGAAACCATAGGCACAACTTCCAAGGACTAACCGCCATGGACCAAAGGTACGTTTCCACATACACGCGCTTTTGCTGAAGCCAACCTGCGTGTACACGCTGATTCTCCTTGCTGAACCTGCGTATATCTCTTTCTTGTCCTGCTGTACTGAGATCTGTCTTCTAGTTAAGTTGTCATCACCTGTACCAGTCTCTGAGCACCTGTACCAACCTTCTGAGTGAGTTGCCATCAAGGACAACACTTGAATCATAATGCCAACAAGTTCAACATATACAGATGGCACGGTCTAGCAAAGCAGAATTGGAATGTAAATTACAGCTCATCAAAAGTAAAGAAGCCCGGCACCAAAGATGAAGACCATGAAGACTATGACAACAACAGGCAGCATGACAACATCAGAAAAGCACACGCAGAATAAATGCGCGGCAGGCAGCCGACTCATTCAGCCTAGAAAGTCAAAAATTCTCTGACATAATAGACAGCTAGCAAGCCAATATTAACTAAAATATTTAATTCTTCATTTACTTCCTTGGAATAGTTGGTGATGTAATTTATTACATGAAGACTCATCATCTAGATATTTGTATCTTATTTTTGTATATATACCTCCCCATAGAACGTATTTGGGGTTGGTTGATGATTTTCGCTCTAAGAGTTGCGCTGTAACTTTCAGATTTTCTAATACAAAGAGCTGATGGAGTTTATGATTTCTGCACTGTCTGGATGTGAATGTGATGAGCTGCGTTCTGCTATAAGATTCCTGTGTTGTTTAATGAAACAATAAGTTTTTTTAAACCATGTTTTGTCTTTTCTATGTTTGCTAAATTCACATATATGTTTCATGATCTCAGCAACAGAGAAAAAGAATAGCTCAGGACTTGTTTAAACACACCCTTTTCTCAATCTCTATTTCTAATTATGTTTTCTACAGAATTGGTCATGAATATGAACTCTTAATTGCTCATATTTGCACTGATTCACTCATTATGAATGCTGTTTAGGAATTCTTAACTACTCCTAGATAATATTCTCACATTTCCCTCTATCAGCATAGTGAAAGATCCTTGACTGCCTTTCATTCCCTGATTCCATGCCATCGATTCCTAGATTTGAAGGTTTGTTTCATGGATACCTATCTGGCTCTATAGTACTACCTCTTTCCCAATAAGCACTTTAGCAGTACACAGTCATTGACTCCATTGCCCAATGGTCTAAGCTATTCTGAGAGCTGCATATCAGATCTATTTGAAACGATCATCCAACCAAACTCAAAACAGAACCCTGTGCATTATAACTAGCCTAAAATTACACCAAAACAAAATAAAATCATAAAGAGAGAGCCCTCTCTGGTTGAAGGTAGGCTAGGACCTGTAGCTAAAAGATTGGTTAGGGGTTACCTCAGCCATATTCCCTTGGGAGTCAAAGGGAACAACCTGAGTGATAACATCATTGGCGACTCAACTGGGGACAGAACCAATTTTTCAATTGTTGTCTATTCCTTAAAACTACAGATGAAGCCTGAATGTCAGCCAGGAAGCCTTTGAAATTGTCCTTGCTTTGCATTTACAGGATTAAATAAAAGCTGCTTCAGTCAATCTTCATTCCAGTTTTAAGCTTTAAATAGCTGTTCCAAAAAATTTGATCAGTTCCTTCCTAAAATTGGAAATTCTCCCAGAAAATACCAAAAACAAATTTGGAAGTTGGTGTTAGTTTGACAACGATTTAGTCGGTTTAGTAAATTTAGGTATAGACAGTTCCTTTGTAACGAATAAGTTTGTAACGGTTAATTAGTTATGTAACTATAAAATAGGCATTTGCCCATGAAATGAAACGCAGTGAAACTCATTGTTAAATAAATAAACAGTCCGATCCAAAATTCAGTTTAGCATTCGATTTCTTGTCTTGTTGTTTCTCTGTTTCTTTCCTTCATTTGTACAACAATTGGTATCAGAGCCGAGTGATTTGGCGTGAAGTCTGGACGCAGAGAGCCGAGCGATTGGGCGTGAAGTCTGGACGCAGAGAGCCAAGCGATTGGGCGTGAAGTCTGGACGCAGAGAGCTGAGCGATTGGGCGTGAAGTCTGGACGCAGAGGCCTAGCGATTGGGCGTGAAGTCTGCCTGTTGAAGAACGTGGCAGTGTAACTGGGACGCAGAGACTCTGCCTGCGTGAAGTCTGGACCCTGCGTGGTAAATTATATCTGCTGTGTAGCTGGGACGCAGAGGAATTTGATGACTCTACCTGCGTGAAGTCTGGACCCTGCGTGGTGAATTGTATCTGCTGTGTAGCTGGGACGCAGAGGAATGCTACCCGCAACCTGGCGTGTATCCTGCGTGAAGGAGAGGAGGAGCCTGCTTGCTGCCAGAAGCCTGGCGTGTGTCCTGCGTGAAGGAGAGGAGGAGCCTGCTTGCTGGCGTGTGGAACCGGGTAAATTTTTCCTTTATTGAGAATTTTTCTCAAAAATTTAAGGAAAGCAAGAATTATTTTTCCCAGAAACTCAGAAATTTGAATTTGGAGGAAAATAAGAATTATTTTTTCCCAAAAAAAAAAAAACTCAGAAATTTTTTAATTTGGAGGAAAGCAAGAATTATTTTTCCCAGAAATTTAAAGGGTGAAAGGAAACAAAGGATTTGAAATTGGTTTATTCTGTTTGATTTGGGCAAGTTTTTTTTTGGTAAAGACTGAAACCCTAGGAAGGAGGAAAAATTGCCAAGATGTCGAATGCAAGATTCGAGGTGGAGAAATTCACCGGAAAGAGCAATTTTGCTCTTTGGAAACTGAAGGTTAAGGATTTGCTTGTGCAACAAGGGTTGCACAAGGCATTGGATGGGGTTACTAAGAAACCTACAACCATGACTACTTCAGACTGGGAGGACTTGGATGCCCGAGCTCTCAGTACCATCCGGTTATGTCTAGCGGATGAAGTTCTCTTCAACATCGTTGAAGAGACTACAGCGTCAGGTTTGTGGGAAAAACTTGAAAACCTTTATATGACAAAATCATTAACCAACAGAATTTATCTGAAACGACAATTATATAGTCTTCGAATGAAAGAAGGTTCAAGCGTTGCAGAACATTTGAATGTTTTTAATACACTAATTTGCCAATTAACAGATATGGAAGTCAAAATACAGGAAGAAGATAAATCCATAACCTTGTTGTGTTCTCTGCCTGAATCATGGGATCACTTCGTAACCTCAATCAGCTTCAGCTCTGCTGATTCTTTGAAGTTTGAATCAGTCGTGGGAGCTCTTCTGTCTGAAGAAGTACGAAGGAAATCCAGCACTGATACAACTGCATCAGAAGCCATGGTCGCTAGAGGACGCTCAAAGGAAAGAGGAGACAAACCAAGGGGGTCTTCCAGGTCGAAATCGAAGGGCAAGAAGTGTAAGGCAAAATGTTGGAACTGCGGTAAAGTTGGACACTTGAAGAAGGACTGTTGGAAACGGAAGGAATCCGAAAACCTGAAGAACGAAGCGAATCAGGCTGATTCAGGTATGGTAGACGAAGTTTTATCTGCTGAAGAATTGTGTATGATAGATGAAACTTCACCTGAATGTAATGTCTCTCAGAGTTTTGATAGCTGGCTGTTAGACTCTGGTGCTTCGCATCATATGTGCCCACATAGAAATTGGTTTACTTCGTATGAAAATGTAAACAGTGGTTCTGTGTTTATGGGTAACAATATGTCATGTCAGACTGTTGGGATGGGAGATATCAGGATTAAGATGTATGATAACACAGTTAGAACATTAACTAGTGTTATACATGTACCTGATTTGAAGAAAAATTTAATCTCTTTGGGAGTGTTGGATTCAGATGGTTATAAGTTTACAGGTCAGGATGGCGTCTTGAAAGTCTTCAAAGGTGCCTTTGTGGTTATGAAGGCAGAAAAGATCGGAAATCTTTACAGGTTAAAAGGAAGTACTCAGGTCGGTGAAGCAGCGGTTGCGTCAGAAAAGGAAGAAGCAGGTACTCGTCTGTGGCATCAGCGTTTGGGTCATATGAGCGAGAAAGGTCTTCACATACTTATGAAACGTAAATCTCTTCCCGGTCTGAAATCCTTGAATTTAGATTTCTGTAAACGTTGTGTGTATGGAAAACAGTGTAAACAGAGATTTAAAGTTGGCAATCATAATAGTAAAGATGTTTTAGACTACATTCATTCTGATCTGTGGGGGCCTTCCCTAGTTATGTCATATGGAGGTGCATTGTATTTTTTAACGTTCATTGATGATTACTCTCGTAGAGTTTGGGTCTATATGATAAAAAGGAAAGCTGATGTATTCAATGTCTTTAAACAATTTAAAGTAATGGTAGAGAAAAGAACAGGCAAATCTATTAAATGTCTAAGAACTGACAATGGTGGTGAGTTCACTTCTGTTGAATTTGAACAATATTGTAAGGATGAGGGCATTGTTAGACACAAAACTGCTGTTTATACTCCTCAGCAAAATGGTGTTGCTGAGCGTATGAATCGGACTCTTATGGAAAGAGCCAGAAGCATGATCAGCAATGCTAACTTGCAAAAGGAGTTGTGGGCAGAAGCAGTATCTACTGCTTGTTATTTAGTTAACAGATCACCTTCAGTAGCAATTGATTGTAAAATTCCTGAAGAAGTTTGGACAGGTCAGTCTTGTGACTATTCTCATTTGAGGATATTTGGCTATGATGCTTATTCTCTTATTCCGAAAAATCAGCGTTCAGAATTAGATCCAAAGTCGAAATGTTATGTCTTTGTTGGGTATGACTATGCAGTGAAAGGATATAGGTTGTGGGATCCTACATTGCGGAAGATAGTCATTAGTAGAGATGTAACATTTGATGAATCCTCTTTGTTAAAATCAAATGTTGAAAGAATTGAACAGGAACAGGTATCACCGAGTCAACGAGTTCAGTTGGAGGCTAGATCTTTTGGTGACAGTCGAAAGGAAGGAGAGAATTCTGGAGACAAAGGTGTTGAAGACACAAAGGAAGCCGTTGAAGCTTCTGAACCAGTGCAAGTTTCTGAACCAGTTCAGCAACCAGTCGCTCTGAGAAGGTCTACAAGGGAAAGGAAAACTCCCAAAAGGTATGAAGATTCTGCTTCATCTATTGCCTTGGTTACTGAAGATGGAGAACCTTTGTGTTATCAAGAAGCAGTAGATGATACAGATAGCGAGAAATGGAAAATGGCTATGGAAGAATAAATGAACTCCTTAGCCAAGAGCAATACCTGGGATCTTGTAGAGCTTCCTGAAGGGAGAAGTGTTGTTGGATGTAAATGGGTCTTCAAGCTGAAACGGAAAGTTGATGGTAGTATTGAAAGGTACAAGGCGCGACTAGTAGCGAAAGGGTATTCTCAGGTTGAAGGTATAGACTTTCATGAGATTTTTTCTCCAGTTGTAAAACTTGTTTCTATATGTAGTGTGTTGGCACTAACTGCGTTGCTTAATCTTGAGTTAGAACAGTTAGATGTTAAAACAGCTTTTCTACATGGTGATTTGAACGAAGAGATATATATGGAACAACTAGAAGGTTTTGTACGAGGTCGCAGCAGAAGATTAGTTTGCAAGCTCAGGAAATCATTGTATGGTCTGAGGCAGTCTCCCAAACAATGGTACAAGAAATTTTATTCCTTCATGGTGAGCCAGAACTTTATAAGAAGTGAGTATGATCATTGTGCGTACTTCAAAAGTTTCAATGACATGTTCATTATCTTAGCTTTGTATGTTGACGATATGCTTATTTCAAGCAAAAGCATGGAAGAGATCAACAGGTTAAAGGCTCAACTCTCTAGGACGTTTGATATGAAGGATCTTGGAGTAGCAAAACATATCTTGGGCATGGAGATACACAGAGACAAGAAAAATGGTAAGCTTTGGTTGTCACAGCAGAAGTATGTGAAGAAGGTACTTGAAAAGTTCTCTATGAATAATGTGAAACCTGTTAATGTTCCTTTAGCTTCCCATTTTAAGCTTTCTTCGGTTTTGAGTCCTAGAGCTGATGAAGAAAAGCAGTATATGTCTCATGTACCATATGCAAACGCTGTAGGCAACTTAATGTATGTGATGGTATCTACAAGACCTGACATTTCACATGCAGTTGGAGTTGTCAGCAGGTTCATGGCAAATCCAGGTAAAGAACATTGGCAAGCAGTGAAATGGGTGCTTCGATATCTAAGAGGCACAAGTGATCATTGCATCGTCTTTAATGGTAGTGAAGGATCAGTTTGCGGATATGTAGATGCTGACTATGCAGGTGATTTGGACAAAAGAAGATCTACTACAGGTTATGTCTTTACTCTTGCAGGTGGAGAAATTAGTTGGATGTCAAAGCTTCAAGAAACAGTTGCGTTGTCCACTACCGAAGCTGAATATATAGCTGCTTCAGATGCCAGTAAAGAAGCAATCTGGTTAATGGGTTTGCTCGATGAGATTGGAAGGATGCAAGAGAAAGTGAATGTACTATGTGACAGTCAAAGCGCTATTCACTTGGCTACAAACCCTGCCTATCATAGCAGAACCAAGCACATTGATGTAAGGTATCATTTTCTGAGACATGTGATCGATGGCAGAAAAGTAGCTCTTAAAAAGGTCCATACATGAGAAAATTGTGTAGACATATTCACAAAGCCAGTTACAGTAGAGAAGCTGCGGTGGTGTTTAGCTTCTCTTGGCTTGCAGGAAAGATGATGAATGGGAAAATTGTTGTCAAGGTGGAGTTTGTTAGTTTGACAACGATTTAGTCGGTTTAGTAAATTTAGGTATAGACAGTTCCTTTATAACGAATAACTTTGTAACGGTTAATTAGTTATGTAACTATAAAACAGGCATTTGCCCATGAAATGAAACGCAGTGAAACTCATTGTTAAATAAATAAACAGTCCGATCCAAAATTCAGTTTGGCATTCGATTTCTTGTCTTGTTGTTTCTCTGTTTCTTTCCTTCATTTGTACAGCAGTTGGCTCCAAAGAAGAAAACTCATTATACCAGGTCAAATCCTGACCCAAATCCTCCAGCTGTTTTTGACAATCCTAATTTAATCCCAAAGATTCTTAGGAAACAAGAGGAACAAGAAGATCTTGTTGATTCTGGCCCTGAAGCAGTTCAGCAAAGTTATATTCCAACCCCTGCTAAACCTTCAGTTGGTCCTCACATAACTCCTTCTTCTCCTTCTTCCTCATCCACTTCTCAAAGCACCTCCTTTACACCACCATCTACTACCCATATTTCTACCACCATTACTGCTATTCCAGCTATCCCATTTCTTCCTGTTGTTCCATTCATTCCTGTAAATATGGAAAATAGATATGCCCCTTTGCAGCTACCTGCAAATCCTGGGGCTATGCCTCAGGATTATCAAAGTAAGATCACTTATTTTGATGGTACAGGTACATATATTTCCCTACAGCATACTAAGAAAATGCAAGACTATTTTGAGAATAATGAGATAGATGATGATGATGTAAGAATGAAAATTTTTGTCCAGAGTTTAACAGGGGAGGTAAGAACTTGGTTTAGAGCACTTGTTGTAAATTCAATAGCCAATCCGGATGCTCTTTACCATACATTTCTCAACAGATGGGAAAAGAAAAAAGATCCACTGCACATTTTATCTGAGTATGACACTATAAAAAGAGGCCCACAAGAAACTGTCCTAGATTATTGTGCAAGATTCAACAATGTTTACAATGCCATCCCTCAAAACCTTAGACCTCCACCTGATTTAGCCTTAATCAAATTCCCTGATGGATTTGATTCTGACATGGCATATCAACTGAGGGAAAGAGCCCCTCCAACCTTAGCAGACATGCAGAATATAGCTGTTAGTGTAGAGGAAAACCTAATTGCTAAAAGAAATAGGGCAAGAGCTGAAAGAAGAACTACTTTCAAGGAAGAACCTTCAGCATTTGAACAAAAACTGGATGCAATCATCAAAGTTATGGACAGACTTTGGGATAGGGTGGAAACCATCGAGAGAAAGTCATCATGGGAAGGTCAACCAAGTACTGCTAGAAACCCAAACTTTAGAAAGAATCAAAATTCAAATGTTGGAAGGCCTGGTCCCGACCAAAACATTAGACCTCCTTTTCAAGAAAACTATGCTGAAGCCTCAACATCTAGTGAACCAACCGAGGACCCTCACATCAACTTAATGGGTTTGGACAGTGAACATCAGGTCTTTCTAACACAAGAGGATCAAGAGGTCCATAATTGCAATCAATTTCAAACCAAATCAGGAGAGTCATTCGACTTTAGGGAAGGATATGATGCAACAGTTTATGAGGTACATAAACAGTATAAACTAAGGAGTAGAACCATAGATGTGCCTGAACCTATCAAACCAAAGGATAATAAACAGCCAAAAAAGACAAAAGACAAAGCTGTTCTCCCAGAATCCCCTAATAAAACAGACCCAAACCCAAGAGAAGTCACTGTGGAGGATATATCAGATGTACAGCCCTCTAAAAACCAGCCATCCTCATCCCTCCCCTCAAAAGCAAGTTCAAACAGCATTTCTAAAAGTAAATTCAAAACATATTCAATTCAAAATCATACCCATGATGAAGAAAAGGTCACTGAAAATTCAGCTGAAAAGGAAAAATATGCTGCCCATAATACAAAGACTCAGATAGAAAAACCCTTCAACTTGGAAACAGAAATAGGTAAGCTGAAGATAGTTATTCCTCTCTCTGAAATTGCCAAACATGAAGTATATAGACAGCAAATCAATAGGTCACTCCAAATATCAGACAATAGGGATGCTGTGAATGTTTTAGATGATCAACCTGAATTACTTTTTGGTCCTGAAGTTAATGGAAAAACAGCAAATGGAGGAGTTCCACCTTTTTATGTCAGTTTAAACATTCATGACAAGGTGTTACACAATGCAATGTTTGATTCCGGAGCTTCACATAACCTAATGCCTAAATCTGTGATGGAAAAACTAGACCTAGATATCACAAGACCATACAAAGATTTGTTCTCATTTGATTCCAGCCAAGTCAGGTGTCTAGGCCTAATTAAAGATTTGTGTGTTTCCCTGGTCCAATACCCAACCAAAACAATTCTGATGGATGTGGTGGTAGCTGATATTCCACCCAAATATGGCATGCTTTTATCCAGATCATGGGGGGCCAAACTCCAAGGATCCTTGCAGTTGGACATGTCCTATGCCACTATTTCAGTCTTTGGACAGCCAAAGAGATTGTACCGTGAAACACTAATGAAATATGTGGTGAGTAGTCAAGAAAAGCCCCAAAACTTCCCCATCTATTCAATACATTCCGACATGGATTCATTCATTTTGTATAATGCTGACATGTGCACCAAAACTGATGCCAAACTCCTGATAACAACACAACCAAAGAGTATGAATGAACAATCTGCTAATCCAGGTCAAAAAACTGTCAATATGACTAATGCAATAAAGAAAAATGACACTTCAAATGACTTACAAGAACCCAATCTGCCCATGGTGCAACTTTCTAAAACTCTCAATGCAATCCTTGACCATGAAATTTTATGGTACTTAGAGTTTGATGGCTCAGTAAACAAATTAGGAGCAGGGGCAGGGGTCTGGGTACACAACATGCAAAATGACTAGGCTGAAGGTCATGCATATAGATTAAACTTCAGATGCACAAACAATATGGCCGAATACGAAGCCCTTTTGTTAGGTCTCAAACTCATCAAAAACCTAGGTGCAACCAAAGTCTCAATTTTAGGGGATTCAGATCTGATCATACAACAGATGAAGGGAAATTTTGTCACAAATGATCTTAGGTTAAGGGCTTACAGAGGTGCAGCCATTGAAATACTTAACACTTTCTCAGAATTTCAACTCTCCAAAATTCCTAGAAAACATAATTCACATGCACATAGTTTGGCAACTTTTTCCAGCACATGCAAGCTACCCTTTGAGCCTAACCACCATTTCACAGTTGAAATCAAACATAGGCCTGTTGTCCCAGATAATGTCAAAAATTGGCAAGTCTTTGAAAGTGACACACAGATAAATAACTTCTTGACTTTGAAGGAAGAGTTTTCCAGCATAAACATTGACACTAGCGCTATGGATGATCAACAATAGACATACAGAATTAAGCAGAATATATCAGCTGAAACAGCAAATCTGATTTTGCATCCAACTACCTTTAATGACGAGAATGTACAACAGTTGAAGCAAACATATTTTGATGAAATAGCTGAGGCAGAAGCTAAAGTAATTGATCTAAAAGACAATTTTATGCCCACAGGATTAACTCCTTTGGAGGATTTATTCGATTCAAATGATATTTCTAGGAAGCCAAAAATGCAACCACTAAATGCTGAAATTGAGGACTGCAACATTGGAACCACATAAAATCCCAAAATGGTAAAACTCTCCAAAACTTTTCTTGTTGATCAGAAACTGAAATACATTGACTTGTTTAAGGAATTCCAAGATGTATTTGCTTGGGGTTATGAAGACCTCAAATCTTATGATACCTCAGTTATCCAGCATACTATACCCTTGAAAGAGAATCAAAAGCCTTTCAAACAGAAGCTTAGAAGGGTGAATCATGTCCTTCTCCCTCTAATTGAAAAAGAAGTCAAACGAATGTATGAGGCAGGAATCATTGCTCCAATTAGGTTCTCAAAGTGGATTTCAAATCTAGTGCCTACCAAAAAGAAAACGGGAGAGATTAGATTGTCTGTGGACCTAAGAAACTTGAACAAAGTCTCTCTCAAAGACCATTATCCCTTACCAAAAATGGATCATATCCTACAAAGGGTAGTGGGAGCCTCTAGGATCTCATTGTTAGATGGATTCTTGGGATTCAATCAGATCTTAGTGCACCCGGATGATCAAGACAAAACTGCCTTTACAACACCTTGTGGAACCTTTAAATATGTCAAAATGCCTTTTGGGCTTAAAAATGCAGGGGCCACTTTTCAAAGAGTAATGGACATAGCCTTTGCCAAAGAGATCCATGATTTCCTAGTAGTCTACCTTGATGATCTCACTGCCTTTTCAAAATCAGATCAAGAACACTTAGAACATTTAAGACAGGTGTTCCTAATTGCAGAAAATATGGCATATCTTTGAATCCAAAGAAATCACTGTTTGGCCTAGAGGAAGGCAAGCTCCTAGGTCATATCATTTCAAAAGATGGCATTAGGATCGACCCGGACAAAATTCAAGCTATCCTTCAAGTGCCTCATCTAAGAAACATCAAAGAAAATCAAGCCCTTTTAGGAAATATTAACTTCTTGAGAAGATTCATTC
The DNA here is from genome assembly GCA_031772625.1 of Pinus tabuliformis. NCBI lineage: Eukaryota > Viridiplantae > Streptophyta > Pinopsida > Pinales > Pinaceae > Pinus > Pinus tabuliformis. The sequence continues at coordinate 269,262,024 of CM062812.1, forward strand.
CTAACTTGGCCGAGCTCACAAGATTACTAAACAATATGCTGAAGAAAGACTCTAAAGTCAAGTGGACCATGGAAGCCAAACAAGCCTTTGAGGACATCAAAAGAGCTTTGACAAATACACCAGTCCTCACAAGTCCCAGGTTTGATAGAGATTTCATCATTTTTTCCTTTTCCTCTCAGCACACAATTGTTGTTGTCCTATTGCAAAAAGATGACCAAGGATGTGAGAAACCCATTGCCTTCTTCAGCAAAGCTCTTAGAGATTCTCCCTTAAAATATCAGATTATGGAAAAGCAAGCTTATGCCCTAGTAAAGGCCATTAAAGATTTCAGAATTTACATTTTATACTCTCATGTGATTGCCTATGTCCCAAATGCTATGGTTAAAGACATTTTAACTCAAGAAGGAATTGAAGGCAAAAGGGGCAAATGGATTGCCAATATCCTAGAATATGACATTGAAATCAAGCCTACAAAACTAATAAAAGGACAAGGGTTAGCCAAACTAATGACTGAAACCAATTTCCAAGCCCTTGACATCAATGAACTGGACAACGAACAGGAGATGGCGACTCCACAGATCAATCAAGCCTTTTTGCAATCTCCCTGGTATGCTGATATATGTTTTGTATTGTTAAACCTGCAAGCTCCTCCAGGGTTGTCCAGAACTAAGAAAAGGTTCTTGAAAATGAAAGCATCAAAGTTTTGTATCATAGACAATGCTTTGTTTTGGAAAAATCACGAAGGAATTTTACTTAATTGCCTAACATTGGATGAAACTGACAATGTCCTCAAGGAATTTCATGCAGGTGACTGTGGAGGACACTTATACTGGAAATCAACAGGTGATAAAATCCTAAGTGCTAGATTTTATTGGCCCTCCTTGTTTGCTGATGTGAAAAATGTTGTAATGTGTTGCCACAAGTGCCAAATATTTGAAGGCAAGAGAAAGTTGTTACCTCTACCACTCAAACCTATCTCAACTGAAAGACCATTTCAGCAGTGGGGTTTAGACTTCATCGGTGAAATCCACCCTTCATCCTCTAGCCAAAATAGGTGGATTTTGACTGCTACAAACCACTTTACCAAATGGATAGAAGCCATCCCTTGTAGGCAAGCCAATGACTCAATAATTATGCAATTTTTAGAGACCAACATCTTGTCCAGGTTTGGCTGTCCAGATAAAATTATTACAGACAATGCTGCTGCTTTCAAATCCAAAAAAATGATCAACTTTTGCCATAAATACCACATGACCTTGGGCCATTCCACAGCCTATTACCCTCAAGGCAATGGCCTAGCTGAGTCCTCCAACAAAAGCCTTATCAATATCATCAAAAAGGTCTTGGAGGAGAACAAAAAGAATTGGCATAAGAAGTTGGTAAATGCACTATGGGCAGACAGATTGACCACTAAAAGATCCATTGGTACAAGTCCATATGAACTGGTTTATGGAATGGAGGCAAGGTTCCCTTCATCTTTGGGAATCCCTGTGATCAAGCTACTACAAGAAATACAAGCAGAACACAATGATATTCAAAGAAGGATCAATCAAACCATCCACTTGCCGCAACAAGAGAAGAAGTATATCAGAGAACCCAGCTCCTACAAGATAAACTCAAGAAGATCTTTGACAAAAGAACCAAGGCTGAAGATTTCTTCATTGGAAACAAAGTGTTGAGATGGGATTCTAGGAGAGAGGACAAAGGGAAACATGGCAAATTTGATTTCCTATGGAAAGGACCTTATATCATTCATGTTGTACAAGTTAATAACACATATTTTCTGAAGAGTTCGGATGGCACAAATACTAAAGAAGGCCCAGTCAATGGGCGAATGCTCAAGCATTATTTTGATTCCAGGCAATCAACATAACACTGTTGTATATTGTACATAAATATTTGTAATTCCAGCATTTTCATTTACAGCGGTTAGATAAGGAAACAAGTGAAGCAAATTTTGAGGAAAATCAGGGAACTGCACCATTTTTTATATATGTTTTGAGTCTATCATTGGAAATCAAGAAAGCACTTGGGAACTATAAAGATGATAATAAATACTCAGAGAAACCAGCAAAGACAGAGCTGCAATTTCAGAGCAAACCAACTCATAAGGACTGCATACAGGGTAGAAAGATTCAGATCAATGGTCTCCAAGGCAAAGAAATTTCAGGCTACAACAATAGTTAAAAAACAAGGCAATCTGACCTGCTGTTCTTGGCCTTTCACAAGGAAAGGCCATCCCCAAGTGGAGCCATTGTTAGGTTCCTATACCAATAGGTTTCATTTTTCATGATTGACCTGGGAAGTGCCAAATATGTTCATCTTTTCATGCTGCAAAGGTTCCATATTTTGTAAAAGAATTAGAGAAAGTTAAAAAATGTAGAGAGGGTATGCCCTAAAAGAATTATCAAAGGGAAAAAAGAGTAAATTGGTCATAATGAAAAACAAAAAATGAACCCCGAAGAAAGACCAAGAAAGTGGCTAGCCCAAATGCCACTACCAGCTGGATGGATGGCCCAACAGTTCAATCTGGACCATGCCATATTTTAAATTGCTTGTTCTAGACTAGAGAATGAATATCTGTCCAAACAGTTCAAGCTAGGCAGATCACTAGCTAGGTAGAGAAATTAAGGAGCCCAACTGCCTAATCTGGGCCCTTGGAAGAGATAAGGGTAGATTTAGATAGGAGGGCAGTCAAAAGAAAAGAGGATAATCACGGTCTGCAAGTCTAAGTGCACCCATGCAAAAGGAAGAAAAAATGTTAGGTGTATTAGGCTGGGTAAGTAGTTGGAGGTTGCAGAGGCAAGGTTTGGATCACCTGGTACATTATCAATCAGAGCTTATCTCATCAATGAAGGGAATATCAAAGCAGTTGTTTGATGGTAGAACTATGGAAGCATGTCTAATTCCCCTCTTTCCCCCATAAATCACTCACTAACATCCCCTGAAGGACCTTGGTATCTGCCCAACAAGTCCTGTTTTCACTTCATTTTTGTAAAAATATTAAGTCAAGCTTTGACTTTCTTCAATGAAAAGAAGCCACATTTCTTGTGTAAAGATCATTCTATACTCCTTTCATCTTCCTATGTCTAAGCTTTCATACTATGGACTTAGCATTCATCCATTCAGTTTCAATCCATAAACACATATTAACCCCTAATTCTATTATATAGCTCCCTAAAAACTACTTCCCCGTCCCTATTTCTACAAAAAGCATATCAAAAACCCAAAAATAATAAATATTCCCACCCCTTGGCACTATAGCCATATAACATAAGTCTTGGGAAATAATAGTCCATTTGGGACTACTATTAGCCCTTCCGAGTCCAAAACTGGGGTTAATTTAACATTCGGTCAAATAAAACCCCCCCCCCCCACACATAAACCTTATAGCAATACCTTCCGCGCATACATTTTATTTGGGATTAATTTGATATTCGATCAAATTAATAACCACCGGCGCCCACTTACAAACCCATATAAAACCCACATAACCTAATTTTCCCCCCGCGGTATATTTTATAATAGTTAATATATGGGCGGGTCCCCACGCCGTATCACCCCACCACGTCTGCGTCTCGTCAACCATTGATCTGTGCCCTGTAGATCCGACGGCCCAGGTGAATTTCGGAGCACCCCCGACGTTCGATAGTTAGCTTCTGATAGCATAGCGGTTTCTCCGCCGTACAAAAGACGCGTGTCTCCATGTGATTGTATCGGAGCCCCTCTGACACTTACTGCCTCCGTATCAAAGGTGGTCCGATAAAACCACAAACCGCCTTCTATCTTCTCGCCCCTGACGTCAGCGCCACGTCGCCGCTCATGTCACATTCGTGTAAACCTGTCTCTGCTCCGTGTCACTGCCACCTCATCCCCCTTGCGTCCCCGCCTTGCCACCGTGTCCTGTGTCACATCATCGGCTCCATCACCTGCCACGTCACCCTGCCATACTCGGTACCTGCCGATGATGTCATGCTGACATCATCAAAGAAAAGCGCCAAATATGCCAAAATTTGCATAAAATCATGTGTTTCGACCGTTTTGTTAATTTCTATTGGACAAGTTGGAAACACCAGTGCATGTCGTTTTACGTCGTTTGTCCGCCCGAATGCAAATTTGACTATCCCAGTCGCTGCCACCTGCAACTTCCACTCAATTGCTCGCCATTGAACCAGCTCGAAACCCTCGGCTCCATAAAAACCAGGTATTTGCCCAAATTCTACCTGTTTACCGCTGTTTTCGCCAATTTCTCTGTTTTTCTTTCTTAAAACTCTGCAACTATCCAAACCAAGCACACTTCTGCACCTAAATGCAGCCTGAATTTACTCAGTAACCCTCTGTTCACCAGGAACCCTCCGAACCCGCGACAACTTGCAAATTCGCCATTAAAAAAAAAAGTTTTTAAAGCTCGGGTTGCCGGCAAAACTCCATACAGCCCAGCATTGTCCACTTCTTACCACATTCCACTGTAAAAACTTCAGTAATTAGGTTGAGAACTATCCCCATTTCCCTCTGCAGTCTGCCCACAGTCTTTTTAATCCTTGTGCATTCATCAAAGAAAAGAAAATTTTTTCAAAAACTCTGCAAAGTGACCTCTTTTATAATAGCCACAGACCTTGAAAGGTTATTGTCTCATTTGAACCCATTGTATAGCTCTTTTGCAAATCCTCAAAAGCTCTTTCATCAGCCTATTGTTACACTAATCCTGTTTCCAAGGATAAGCACATACAAACCTCAAAATGGCCACTCCCACAGCATTAAATATTGCTCCCTTGAATGCACCACATGGGAACCTGGAATGGCTGGCCCTTGCTGACAGAGATTACCAAATGAAGGAAACAGTGGAACTCACCAACAAATATCATATTGAAACCTTTTGTGAGTTAAGAAAGAAATACAAGAGCAATGCTAATATCCTTGGTATCTGGGAGTCCAATCTACCAATCTATTATCTCCCACAAGTTAATGTGTTCCCTGACCTTATCCATCAATGCTGTGAGAATTATGAGCCCACTCAAAGAGCAGTTTTGGCTCCATCTGGGACTATTTTGTTCCACATCACTCCTCAAGCCATAAACAGGATGCTCAATTTTGAGCCAACAAAGCCTCTGGTTCCTCTCTCCATGAAACTTTTGCTGGACTAGGGTGCCAAGCTGCCCAGCTCACAGATCACAAGAATTGCACAGCTGTTCATGCAACCAGATTGCCAATTCCAGCAGCCTCCTCCTTATCTGCATGTATGGTTTAATGAAACAGGAAGAATGCTGGTAGATATCATATCCTGCATCTTGGGATTCAATACCAGTGAGTATGTGGATGAGATAGTTTTAGTAATGTTGTCCATGTTTGCTCCAGGACAACCCCCTGCTGTCCAATATGATTATGCCACCTTTATAGCTGATAAGGTTCATGAGAAATTCATGAACCTGGAGAGAGAAAGGGTGTTCAAACATACCTCATATATATATCACTTGTTGATGTACTATCAGCCTGATAGTTTCCCCGTTTTCCTCAGAAAATTAGATGCCAAGGGGGAGCGAAGGTCTGTAATATTCTGGTCACCAGTCTGCCACCATGTTTATTACTCTCCATATACATATTGTGAGTTCATTGACCCTTTTGTCTATCCAGCTACTTGCTTATTATCAACAAATCCTCCTCGCAGGCTTACTAATGAGATGCGAAAGATCCTGCAACTTTCCAAAAGCTACAGCATTGGTGACTGGTATTTTTACCAAAACCACACAGTAATCAAGGTTTATGGCTGTGAATTGGCCCCTTACAGACTGCCAAAATATGTCCCAATGAGACTATTTGCCTTGGAATACTTCTGGCAATTTGGTAATGCAGATCTAATCCATTTCTATGGCAAAAGCAAAAAGGCACAGCTGAAAATCAGACATCAATTAGGCCCATTCATTTTCAATAAGAGAGAAGAAGCCTGGGTGGAGGCAGACAAAATGTTAAAAAAAATTCTGTTACTAAAAACAAGCTTCTATTGGGCACCATATGACCCCAATCACTTTATAAGCCTTAGAAGAATCAAATACAGGCTTGCAACATATGAACACTGCACTATCCCTCAAATTGAGCAATTTTCTAATCAACAAGAGTGGGTAAAGGGCACTCTAGTTGAAGAATTTTCTGAGGAAGAAATAGCAGAAAAATCAATCAAAGATCTTGAAAAAGCAGTTGAATTGGAATCTTTTGGACAGGTGTTTTTCACAGCCCCTCGGCATCTTGGAGAAGGCACCTCTTCTATCACAGCTCCCCAGCAAACTGCCCAAGTAAGTGCCCCACCTACGGCAACAGATAAAGGAAAAGCAGTGCAGCGTTCAGAAGAGCAAGTGCAAAATTTGCAACAGCAAGAAGCAATGACAGACCGGCCTACTTCTACAGATGGACAGAGTCAAGGGCAAGACCCTGTAACTCAAACAAAAGTGACTGAAATTCCTGTGTTGCAGACACCTCTAAATGAGTAAAGGGCAAAGAAGAGAGATAGACAAGAAGAGACCCCTCCAGGGACATCCACAGAGCAGCAAGGAGAAAAGAGGCAGAGGTTAAATCCTTTTTCGGAGGAAGAAATGCCAGAGGAGCCCACAGAAAAACAAATTCCCCCAAGCATGGAGACATCGGCCAGCTCCTTTTAGCAGGAGCAAGAGAGGCAACAGGGGGTAGAAGTAACATCCAGAAGGAAACAGGGCAAACAGGCCTCTGATATTAAAAAAGCATTCGCGGAAATCAAAGCTAGGAATGATCCAGTGAGACTACAGCTGTACAACTAGCTAATAAGGATGGCCCCTACCAATCAGAAAAGGCTAATGGCAGCCTATGACATCCAGGAAGGAAGAATGACCCTCAGTCACTTCAGACCTACAACTCAACAACCCCAATCAGCTGTTGATTACATTAGAACCAATCTGGAAGTGTTCGCCAAGGATATCCATCCGATGGACCAGATTGAATTGCACAAGCAGACTGGGGAGATGGTATATTCCACTTTAGCAGATAAGACATTGTTAGCCCACAGATTGCAAAACTCTTTGCACAATACTGCTGCCCAACTAGAGTTGGAGAAAGCTTCGTCACAGGCCAAGGACAATAGAATCAAGTCCTTGGAGGAGATCATCATAGAGCTGGGACATGATCCCACTGATCCCAAGGGTGTGCAAGCTTTGATAAAAAAGAAGGATGAAGACATAGCTGCCCTAAGAAGACAAATCAAGTTGTCACCCACATTGCATCCTCAAGCTACAGAGGTGGCACAACAAAAAGAGGAACAGGATGTAGTAGCTTTGCTTACAACCTTACATAAAAGGTTGGTAGAGACAGAGAGTGCCTTGGAGGCATCATTACAGGGGAGACAGGGAGAGTTGGGCCTCAATTGCTCCCCTCCAACTGTTACAACATCAGAAGCAGGTGCCTCAAGCTCAGCACCAATTTCAGCAACTACCTCAGCACCTACAGAGCAAGGCACCAGCTTGAAAATGGACAACATGATGAAAGAAATAGAAGCCTTGGAATTACAAATGGCAGAATTGAAAGAAACCAAAGAAAAGTTGGCTAAGATTGAGGAAAAATATGATAAATCAAAACAAGAAGTGGTTGAGAAGACAAGGGAAGTCAAAGCCTTAGAAAGAAGAATAAAGGAGCTGGAGAAAGAGCTCACTTTTGATAGGACTCTAGCAGATATCAAGAAAATCTTGTGGGCCAAGATTGGCCAATCCATTACAGACCAATGGAAATCCATTGAAACTATTCATGAGCAAATGGACTTAATAAGCTTGGCCCAGTTTGAAAACCAAAAAGCTAGAACATCTCTAGGAAACATGCCTGAGCAAGCTAACAGAATGATCCAATTTTTGAATACTCGCACCAAAGGGCAGTTGGCTGAAACGGGAACCAGGAATAGAACTGAAACTATTTTGCTAATAAAAAGGGTGTTAACCCTTAGGAATTTTGTGCAGACATTGGAGAGAAAATGCCAAGAGATGCAAGCAGAGGTGGATGACTTCAGAATAAAGATCGCAGCATTACAGAGCAGAGGGATACCTAGCCTAGTAACCAGTGCTGGGAGACTGTTGTCACATGAGCATTATGCCAACAGAGTGAACAATTATGCTGCCAATCAAATCACAGCTTCCTCAAGCACTTCAGAAGATACAGGGCCTCCAACTGGATAGGCTGTCTTTGATAAATTAGAAAATCTATTTTATATTGCACATGAGATAAACCATCTTTTTTAGGACCAGCCGAACTTTTACAGATACACAGAAGTTGATGAAACACTGATAAAGATACAAAGGCATCAGCTACCTACAGAAGATTGGTGGAGAGGAATGGTGGAGACGTTGCTCAGGTGATTTTGGGTATTAATTCTTTTTTGTAAAATGACAGTTCAGCATATACAGATGGCACGGTCTAGCAAAGCAGAATTGGAATGTAAATTACAGCTCATCAAAAGTAAAGAAGCCCAGCACCAAAGATGAAGACCATGAAGACTAAGACAACAACAGGCAGCATGACAGCATCAGAAAAGCACACGCAGAATAAATGTGCGGCAGGCAGCCGACTCATTCAACCCAGAAAGTCAAAAATTCTCTGACATAATAGACAGCTAGCAAGCCAATATTAACTACAATATTTAATTCTTCATTTACTTCCTTGGAAGAGTTGGTGATGTAATTTATTACATGAAGACTCATCATCTAGATATTTGTATCTTATTTTTGTATATATACCTCCCCATAGAACGTATTTGGGGTTGGTTGATGATTTTCGCTCTAAGAGTTGCGCTGTAACTTTTAGATTTTCTAATACAAAGAGCTTATGGAGTTTATGATTTCTGCACTGTCTGGATGTGAATGTGATGAGCTGCGTTCTGCTACAGGATTCCTGTGTTGTTTAATGAAACAATAAGTTTTTTTAAACCATGTTTTGTCTTTTCTATGTTTGCTAAATTCACATATATGTTTCATGATCTCAGCAACAGAGAAAAAGAATAGCTCAAGACTTGTTTAAACACACCCTTTGCTCAATCTCTGTTTCTAATTATGTTTTCTGCAGAATTGGTCATGAATATGAACTCTTAATTGCTCATATTTGCACTGATTCACTCATTATGAATGTTGTTTAGGAATTCTTAACTGCTCTTAGATAATATTCTCACATTTCCCTCTATCAGCATAGTGAAAGATCCTTGACTTCCTTTCATTCCCTGATTCCATGCCATCGATTCCTAGATTTGAAGATTTGTTTCATGGATACCTATCTGGCTCTGTTACTACCTCTTTCCCAATAAGCACTTCAGCAGCACACAGTCATTGACTCCATTGCCCAATGGTCTAAGCTATTCTGAGAGTTGCATATCAGATCTATCTGAAACCATCATCCAACCAAACTCAAAACAAAACCCTGTGCATTATAACTAGCCTAAAATTACACCAAAACAAAGTTAAATCATAAAGAGAGAGCCCTCTCTGGTTGCAGGTAGGCTAGGACCTGTAGCTAAAAGATTGGTTAGTGGTTACCTCGGCCGTATTCCCTTGGGAGTCAAAGGGAACAACCTGAGTGATAACATCACCATTATTATCCGTCAATCTGTACGATCCGACGGTTCTTCTCTGCGTTTGATCGTTTGTCAATGGAATCTATTTTAAAACCCAATTCCGCTAACACTTAAGTTTAATATCCGTCGTTCATTTCATTTACTTTATGCTGCGAGACTTAATCTTGATCGCCTATCGCCTTCAACCTCATTCTTTGATCTCTTAGATCCAACGGCCCCTGTACATCGTCACCTCATTTCTTCATCCTTCCTCTACTTCGTTTTTATGCCATTTCTCAGTGTTTCTGTGTTTCCGGGTTTCTTCAGGGTTTCAATATTTAGTTGCCCTGCAACACAACTCCCTCTTGATTTAACTCTGCATGCTCTTAACATAGTCACTCCTAAATCTCGACTGTGATCCTTCAAATGGATTCAAGCGATCCAATACGATCCTTCGTATCACTTCTTCTCTGTGTTCTACTCGAATTCCACCTACATACATATACTATGCAGAAACTCTAGTTTTCACACACAATTCATAACTCCATTATTCAATACACACCACACAATTCAGAATCGAATTCTCTATATTGATAAATAAATATTTACATACGAGTCGCTCTCTCTCTATCCTGATATTCTAATCAGTGGCCTCTATTTTCCTACTTGCCCGTAGGCTTATAGTCAAACCCTCTAACTAAGTAACTAGCTAACCCCTAACTATCTAACCCCTTTCTATGCCTTTTAGGCTTACATTTATACAAAAGGATTCTATAACCAATTCCTGGTTTAGATCCATAAACTTCTCAACAAAATCCTAAAATCTCATCTTTATCCCTAAGGATCCTCTTTAATCCACAAATCATGAAACCAACTCCTAATCTAAGATTTACAACTGATTCTCAAATCTTTCAACTATCCTAAATCTCTTATGTTCTCCAACATTCAAGAACATTTATAAATATGCCGCACAATACTTAATTAATTCCTATTCTCATTAAAATCACTCAAAAGCCTAAGTAATTACATTAATTTTAACACTTAGGAAACCAACTTCCTTAAAACACAAGACCCCCCTATGTCTACTAAAATGCAATGATTCTTCTAAGCTAAATGCTCTTGCATCAATGAGCAAAGGTACCTTAAATCTTGAGAAGCCTTTCTTCTTCTATCCTCGTCATGATAGGTGAGTGATCTGATGCTTTTCTCACCTCAACCTTGCCATCAAACATATGAATGGAGTGTCCTTGCGAGTGGATGTGGACCAAGGACAAAAAGTTTCTCCTCAGTTGTGGGAGATATAAAACATCATGCAGAAGAAAGTCTAGAAGACCAGGCAATTTGAGCCTGATTGTATGATCAATGAGCACGGTGTCGAAAGGGTGGCAGGTTAGTCCAAAGACAGTAGATGGATATTTGGGAAACCTAGTACAAGAAGTATTCGATCAGCCGGATTTGCAAGCCAAAGGCAACACAGTGATGCCAACATTATCATGGAGATGGAAACTCAGGGAACCATATATACTATTGTTAATCCACAACTCCCACACTTCTCCTTTAACTCGGTTTCTAATCACACTGGAAGCTAGCCATAAGGGAAATGAGGTCTCGACAAAATGTCGACTTGGTTCATCCATAAGGGAAATCATTATTCTTTTGGGAAGTAAGTCTTCAAGGCCAATCAGACAGTGCTCGTGACCTTTGCAAATAAATTTCATGTGCCCGCAACCTATGCAAATATATTTCCTGCGCTGAAACTATCGCCAATGTTAAAAACACCAAATTTAGGCAACCCGAGTAGAGAAGCAAAATTGAAAATATGACAACACCAGGTAGACGCCAGAGGGTGAGACTATAATTGATGTTGAATCTAAGCTACGCCCTAGTTCAACTTTTTGTTTCAAATTTATAATAAAACAAAAACAAAATATGACAAGGCAGGTTCAAAAATTCAAAATTCCAATTTGAATGCATCGTATGATCCTATGCGCTCTTATAAAATTCAAAATTTGAAAGAGAATAGTATTAATGGGCATAATATAATCATGTGGTGACCTGACAATGTTGTTGTAGCCAAATCCACAACGAAATTAACCAACCCTTCTATTGTGAAATTCTTGGTGCAAAATGAGCATTGAATTTTTTGGCACGGAGATAGCATTGATTACGTATCTGTGAAGAAATCCCCGGAGCTATACAATTGCCGAAAAATGGACTTGTCAATTAATTGAGGTCGTTGGAATATCCATGAGGGTTGTCGCATCACTATGCACATATAATGGTGATGTATGGTGGAACAATCGCCATTGCGCATTTAATGTCCAATCACAGGCTGGTTATTTGTTTCCATCGTCTTAGCCTTAACCATCACCCGAGCCTTCCTGGGCTTTTACATACATTGTAGGGTAAAAGCTATGTCTATAGCACATTTCATATCAATCATTCAAATAATTATTTCTATAACTAAATTATTTATATTAGTAATAATTATTTTGTCCTCTCCTAACTCCTCCCCATTGGCAGACCTCCATCTGTCCTCCACTGCTACCACCTCGTGACCCACTGACACCTCGCCACAAGCTCCCAGCCATTTTTCCACCACGGTGAGGCGGAGCTGGAACTAATGCTTGGGCGGGTAATTCCTCAATAGCAAGAGGACCAAAGGAGGAAGCCTTCTGTGACAACCTCTTCATGGCAACCGACCCAGATGGATAATTGCACAGAGCTTCCAGCTCCAAATTGAACCCCATCAACCCACACTCGTAACAAACAAAAATTACCCAAAACACAATCCACTGAATGTCACTATCTTCTGAGCTTTCTCTGGGAAAATGGCATCCTCCGAAGTTAAGCGGATTATTACTGAATTGGAACGAAAATTTGAAGAGCTTCCATCCGCAGAATTCGACAAACCAAACTCAGTAGCAGGCCCCCCTGGTTTTCCACTACGAATGAATAGGGATGCCACGAGGACGAGCCAACTATCACTGCGCAAAGAATGAAGGTCAGTCCAGCGACCGCCACCATCCTATCCCACTATTACACTTCCAATTAACCACTGGAGCCGAAGGAGGGACTCTCCATACCCGAATACGCCGAAGACACCAGATAACGCAGCTTCGCAAGCAATGGAAGCCTCCCTCTTCCCTGTGCCTAACACCCTCCACAACATACCGCCAACGCTCTCCACCCACAAAAACCAGGTTTACCCGCTCGCAATTCCTTTCCAACCACCAACCCGTCACCTTCCTTCAGACGTGAATGCAAATACTCGAGATCGCCATCACTCTGTCATATTTCACCCTGCCACCCTCTACAACATCCTCAAGATTGCTCATCGCACACTTAACCACCCGCTCCATTGTACCACTCCCCACGGCTATTAATGCCTGAAAGGACCGGGAGGCCCATACTCCCCACCTCAAACATTTAGATTTAGTCATGTGGTGATGCAACCACTTGTTTCCGACTCTGCACCCCCATCGGGGAAAAGTTTCCAAACTTTTTATTAATTCGTTAGAGTTCTTATTCGTAATCTTTTATTTACATTTGGGTGTTTTTATTAGGCCAATCTTGATTAATAAAGTTTCCAAACTTTTTATTAATTCGTTAGAGTTTTTATTCGTAATCTTTTATTTACTTTTTCATAGGTTATTTTATTTTATTTAAATTGAGTGTAGGTATAATTTAATCTATCTGGATTTAAATTAATTTTAATTATAACTCAATTTAATAAAGTGGTTAATTAAATTTATTTTTAATTATATTACATTTAGAAAAATGATTAAATAATGATGATTAATAAAGTTTATGTTTATAATGAAAAAATATGTAAGAATAACCCCTATCTTATAATGACATAAGTTATATTTTTTATATAGTTTTAATTAAAATTATCAAATTGAAATAGAAACTATCTATAATATAAAAATTAATTAATTAAAGTGATGTGATGTTTGCACGGATTTCTAGTTTTAATTTTTTGGTATGCTTATTTCTAGTTTTCACATACATGGTTAAATGTCTTCCTTCAAACTTATAAATCCTTTGTAACCATTACATGTAACTGTTTTCCCTTTGTAGCTTGGATGGATTTTACTTATTACACACTTTGACTTGTTAATCTCATTTCTTGTTTTGGAACTGATATTGCACACTCACAACTTCACCACTTTCTAATATACCCCTTTCTCCCTCTCTATATATATAAACACAATTGTTGGATCCCTTATGATAGGGGATGCCCTCTTTCCACCTTATAAATCTTATGTAGCCATTATATTTAAATTTATTACTTAGATTTTGTTATTTTTGTTGTATATATTATTTATATCATTTAATATCGATAACGATGACGTAGATGACATTAAATGAAATAATGGATATTTATATCAAACATCAACTCTACTACAAAATTGTTAGACAAATCAAACAATATGATGTAGATGACATTAAATGAAATAATAGATATTTATATCAAACATCAACTTCACTGTCAAATTGTTGGACAAATCAAACAATATGACGTGTGCATGTTTGAGGATAGGATAACAATATATATCTACTTATCTATTTTTTCTTTCATTACAATTCAATAAAATGCTTATTAATTACACATTACTTCTTTAATATTTATTATTATTATATAGTTTTACATTAACAATAAATACACATCATTCCTATATTATATTGTTTTATTTTTAATTTATATTACATTGAGAACTGTATATGATAATTAAAAATATAGTTTGTTTTTGTTATTTTAATTAATAATTGGGATAATGAATTTAACATAGAATAAATAACAATATAATTTTTGTACAATATTCATTTAAATTAATTTATTTGAATAAACAATTTAGATTTCTTTTTAAATATACTTAATATTTTTATGTTTTTTATATAAAAAATATTGATGTTTTATTTCGAAAATAAATATTTAGGAATATTATTTTATAACTTTAAAAATTACCCTTCACAACTCATGGTCAATAAAAACAAATTGTCATTTGATGACCAAAAGAAGCCATGAATGACAATTTCACTATCAAATTCAATCCTTCATGGAGATATTAATTTGACTTATGAAAGGGACAATATCTATCTACCATGTAGAGCTTTTACCCATAAATTTAAAGAATTTTACATTCAATTTGAACACTTTTTTAATGAATGGTTCTAGAACAAGTTATACAATTTGTAAGTTTTAAAGATTTCGTTGACAAATTGTTAATTTTTTCCCTTTTTAAATGTACGCCATTTTATGAGTGTTAGGCAGGGCTAGGGTTTCGTTTCGGCTCTGGTCGCTGCTATTGCGCCTGCGGCGGCAGGGCTGCCTCTGGTGTGGTTTCCGGCCGCCCTTCTACCGACTTCGCTTGGTGCTTCGACTCATCGTCGTGCGGCAAAGGTTCCTGTGCCGGGACTCGCTGCGTCTGGTGGGGTTTGAAGTTTCAACGGTTCCGGTAGTATATGGCGAGGATTCGACTTCGGCCTCCGCTACCCTCTCTCCTGCGGATCTCTTCCCTTGCGCCGTGCTTTTCCTTCTTTCCTCAGCGCGACTCTGATAACGGTTTTGCTTTGTGCACTGAGTTTGGGAGGCGTTGGAGTGCGTCCATTCTTCTGGGTTTCGGCGGACTTCGGCTCAGCTTCAGCCACTCTGTTTTGACAGTCCAAGTTTTGTGCTGAGCCGAGGTGCGGGGGCGGGGGCTTTGTTGGGCCTCTTGTTCTTCTTCGTGGGGGCGAGGTGGCTGCCCTAGCCGCCTCTGCCCCCGGATCCGAATCACCTCTGCTCTGGTTGGGCCCTGATGGGTTCCCTTGCTGAGGCGTTGGATTCCTTTTTTGGCCTTCTGCTGGCTTGCCTCTGCAGTTATTGGGTGCGTTGAGGGATCTGTGGAGTAGAGTCTGTCTCTGCACCGATTCGTGCCGCCTCATCTATGGCTGTTACTGGTTGGTTTCTTCCGGCTTCTTTGGAGATATGGGTGGTTTCTTCCTCTGGTTTCTTCGGATTCAGGAGGAGAGTTTGAGGGGGTGGGGGGTGTGGCTACTTTGGCTGCTCCCTACCATTTCGTGCCTCTCCTCCTTGTCTTGGCGGCCATTTCGAACTTTCTGCACATTCCTCAGGAGCTTTTGTTTATTTTTCTGTTATTCTAGCTTGAGATGGGTAGGGGTATCCTCCTGTTGGGGTTTACATATCCATTCTTCTTGCTGCCCTGTTTTGAGGGCTCTTCTGCATACTTCTCTTGAAGTATTGTTTTGTAAGTGGTTTACCCACACTACAGCATATGTGTTTCAGCATCTACAACATGTAATCTTCTGTTTTTAATGGAAATTACGAATTCTCTTCTTCGGAAAAAATACGCCATTTTATGAATTTTTTTAAGTACAAATTTTGGTTTTTTCATAAAATTTAAATTACCTAACACAAATACAGTTTGTTCCAAATTGAACTAAAGTAACCATTTTCATTAACTAAGTCGCTTAAAATTAAAATATAAGCTCAAACAAAAATAATTATATACTTAATTTTTAAAATTAGTTGCATTTTGAAACTTGACAATTTTTTATTTATTTTTTAAATTTTGTTGATTTTGAAACTTTTTAAAAATGAACAAGCTTTTAAATCAATCTCTTATATAATGTATTATTAGAAAAATATAATTACATATATTATTGAAAAAAATGTAATCATTTTCAAATGAATAACATCACCAAATTTCTCATTTATAGTTGTGAGTTGATATTGAAATTATCGACATTTAACCTTGTATAAAACCATGAATTGTAAACTTTATCTTTTAAATTAAAAAATTATTATTATGAACCACCATTGAAAAATGCATTGGTATCCTTTTGAATAAATCTTAATTTACATCATAACAACACTTTATTTTTAATTTTTTAATAAAATAACAATGTTAAGATTTGGTGATAGTATTTAGTGAAGTTAATGATACCACTGGTTGTTACTATACATGCCATAGGCAATGTATAAAGCATTCAAATATTGATTATTTATCGACTATTAGCAATCTATTGATTATTTATTAGTTATCTTTGACCAAAATTTTTTTATAGCTTTTTATAGTTTAAGATTAGCAAATGAATTTTGATATATATATATATATATATATATATATATATATATAATCTAATTGGTGCAATTTTTATAATTCTTATTTTGTAATTGTACGAACTTATATAGGGTACTGCACCATCTAGATTTTGATGATATATATATTTTGATTTTGATGCCTAATGAGTAGGGACATATGCTTTGAATTTTGATATTAATGTGCAATTACTTTATTACTGGAAATATTTTCAAAGATATAGATGTGTTATAATTTTGTAGCTCACATTTATGTTGTCATTTAGTACTTATTCTTCATCTATTGTAGCCATTAATGAACAAAGTTCAAGAGCTTTTGCAACATCACAACTTGCAACATCACATTAATGGGTTTTACTTTATTATATTGAGTCTTAAAATATCAATCTCATATTTAATATATAAAATATTTAACTTCAAGGAAAATATATAAATTTATGTGTGACGGCCACTTCATCATATATTACATTTCTATGTATAAATTTTGCACAAACATTGGAATTACTTAGGAATGGGTCATACTTATAGTCTTCTATAATTACCCTTTATCAATACAAATTATAATTGGGCTCGTATCTTTTCATTTCTAAATAATTCATTTAAAAACACAATTAACATGTATTACATTAAAAGTACTTTTATGTTAATTTCTTAATATTTATAATTTTTTTTTTGAAATTTAACAATTCAAATTGTTTTTTAAATTTAATCATTTTAAATTAAATTTAAATTTAAAATAATTATAGTTTAAACATATATTTTTTTTTTGTAAGTTGAGGTGGAACTCTTTCTATTACTGGATAGAAAATGAAGCATTACATAGTCTCAAAAATAAATTGAAGACCCGCCCACATGGGGAAACCTGGTACTGGAACCATCTATAGTTTTTGATGGCCGCCCAAAAATAAAAGGCCCACAGTCTGATAAGCTTAGCCAAATATACAAGACAGTCCTTAGAGTTTCTAATACTATTAATCTGCAAGAAGCATATATCTTTATCTAAGTAACGCAAAAAACTGCAGAGACAGTGAGAACTTCTAAACATATCTTATATCAGACAGTATCCATAGCTGGTCGCTGACTTGTTCCTCTCGCTGCATCATGTTGAATTCCCTTCAGCAGCTGGTGAATTGCCTCCATCTTCTCCTCTTGCCTCTCCACAGCAGAGCGGATGAGGCTCAGTTCTCTGCGCAGGTCCGGGTCTCCCTTGGCTAGCTCAACCATCTCCTTTGCGACTTGTTCCAGTGCCTTTGCCAGCAGCCTTTTCATAACCCAGTAGATGTGCAACGATTGCTTGAATAAGGACATTCTCCCCCTGGTATGTCCAGGATCGTGAATCAGAAACTCCCAGTCCTCCATTTCATCAGCAGACTGATCCTGGAGGGACTCTTCCTCCATAACTTGCATGACTCTTCTAACTGCAGGGTTGGTATTTCGCTGAAAGGCCCTTTCTGCCCGCCGAATTCTGAAATTAACCGTCCTTCTTGCCGGCTTAACAGGTTTCGAATCTTGCCTTGAGCTCCCACCTTCCTCATGCGTCTTCTTCCTCTGACCCCGGCCCCTTTTTCTGCTCAAGTCCATACCTCTGTTAGGGCTCCTCGCGCGTTTTCTCCTGCCGTAACGACGCACCTTCGTCTCCTGCGGCTCAGAGTGGTCGGAACACGTCTGATAATGCTCCTCATCAGCTATCCTGTCCTGAGGAAACGACCGCACATTTCCTACACCTCGGGGCAGTTCCTCCTCAGAATCATCCTCGATCTCCCAGATCTCAGGCGGGCGACCATCGTTCATAATTCCTTTCCCTTTCTGGCTCTGATCCTCCACCGCAGACTTGTGTTGCTCCTCTGCCTCCCTAGTTCGCTGTCTTGTTTCCATGATACCCACCGTTCCGTCGCAGGGAAATCCCTGGTGCTCAGAAGTCTTTATCCGAAAAAGCTGACCCTCCACGGAATTATTCGCACCTCTCCAGATTTGGAAACAGCTAAATGGCTGTTCTCCCTCCCCCATTTGGGTATAAATAAAATTTCTGTCCTCATCGTACCTCTTTGAGCCGAAGTTCGTTTGCCGCCGGTTACTTGCCAGGGTGACGTTATTTTTGGTAATCATTCCCTGATTAATTTCTGCTGTCAAGGCGTCTGACAGCCTTCTCCCTCCTCCACTAAGATTTCGATCATTAATTGCTTCGCTCTGAGCTTGTTCTTGTGCCATTCCCTTCACACACTGCCGCAATACTGCCCTGTAATCTGTAATCATATCTTTTTCCTGGCCCGATTGAACTATGTTCATAATTCGGGATCTCCACCTCCTTTTATTGTTCCAGCTCATTAATCCATGTGTTTCCGTTTGTGGCTTGATCATGATCAGCATTTATGATATCCGCCAACTCCTTCCACTCCCTATTCCCACACACGGCTCTCCACTGATTATCTACCATGCTACCACGCCCTATACATCCCCAATTTGCCAGCCAATCCGCCGCCTGATTCCCTTTCCTTCGAACATGGTTTATTATTTTGTATTCAATTCTTTTCAAAAGGTCTGCAATTTCCTGAACAATACCCGCAGTACACCAGTTGTTAGTGACTTTCTCACAACCTCGACCATTGCTGAGCTTCTTCAGCATTTCCACCGCAATCTGCGCGTCTCCCGTGATTTCCAGATTAGTGTACCCATTTCTTACAGCGATCCGTAATCCTTGATGAAGAGCCCAGAATTCTGCTTCGTTATTTGTCATTTCTCCTCCCCAATCTGCGAATATCCACCTTACCTGGTTGTTGCTATCTCTGAAAATGCCTCCAAAACCAGCTTCGCCCGGGTTCCCCTTCGAGGCCCCGTCGAAGTTTAATTTAACGAAGTTATCTCTAGGATAACTGAATTTATCAGGGCTTTGAATCCTCATATCATGACGAGAAGTGTGCTTATGATGGACCATCTCAAATTTTAAATTTAATTTGCTCAGGATTCCTTGCTCAACCTGGTTTGCCTTCCAATCCTCTCCATCCCACTTATCAACCAGGATTGTTTCCCGCATTAACTCGACAGCTCGTCCCCAAATTACCTCCGGTTCCTTTGCTGAATTCTGGAATACCCTACGATTTCTCTCCTTCCAGACCATCCAGAGTACAAACCCTGAGATGAGATTCCACGCTCTTTTGACTACTCTACATTGAAAAACTTCTTTATTCCATTGAAAAACCAGTTCATTGAATTCCCTGGGGGCTATTGCTGATTTGTTAAATGTTTGTTTAGTGTTCATCCACAGCTTCTTTGCAAACGGACAGTTGATCAACAGATGATCTCTGGTCTCCCCATCATTGTTACAAAGACAACACCTCGATGGGCCATTGAAGCCTTTTTTCTGAATTCGATCCCAGGTTAGGATCTTATTCTTAGAGGCCAGCCAAATGAATATGGACACTTTCGGCCACCAATTACTTTCCCATATTATTTTCCAATCCAAATTCCCTTCACCTCTGTTTTGAGTATCAGTTAGGTAATAAGCCTCTTTAGTTGTGAACAAGCCTTTCATGGAATTCCCCCACCTGAGGATATCCTTTCCATTGCGTGCTCTGATTTTCCTAGATCCAATTTCTTTCCTGTAAGCTTCTTGAAGGTCTTGGCTGAGCTCTCGGTCCCACTCCGTCGGATCAATCCATACTCTCCAGCTTTCTTCCAGGTCATTTGCTTTCCAGTAGTCTCTAACACAAGTTCTGTCTCCTTCAATTCTGCCCCGAATCTGACGAAGGTTCTGAATTCTGCTCATTCTTTCTTTCTGTTGCCACCTTTCTTCCCAGAAATTGGCCTCTTCTCCACCCCGAATCTCCCAGAAGGTATGCTTTTCAACCAAATCCCTGTTCTGACGGGCTAAGTCCCAAATTGTGGATCCTTTGGGAGTTTCCTTTTGTCTTAAGATCTCAACCGTAGAATCAGGCATACTGTATTTTGTCTTCCATATGGTTTTCCAAAGATCATTTCCCCCCCTAAGCCACCGCCACCACAGTTTGGCCCCCAATACTCTGTTGAGAGTTTCAGGGTCCCTCAGCCCCAATCCTCCTTTTTCCTTTCTCTCCGTTAACTGACTCCAAGAAACTAGGGCCCATTTTTTCTTCTGATCAGACCCTCGCCATATAAAATTCCTTATGATTTCTCTGATCTTTGCACATACCCCTAAAGGGGCAGCCATTATCGATAAAGGGTAGATGGGGATAGCTTGAAGGACAGATTTTGCCAAAACTACTCTTCCAGCAATGTTTAAAACCCTAAAGGCCCAGTTTGCTACCTTGTTGCTCAGTTTATCCAGGACACCTTACCAATTTTTCATCCTTTTAGAGGTAAAGTCCAATACATTGCCCAAGTATTTCGTAGGTAATTCACCTCTCTTAAAACCCAATAATCTTATGAGATGGGTTTTAACCTGATCCACTGTGTTGAATATGAAAATACAAGATTTATCTCTATTGATTTCCAAACCAGAAGCCTCCGCAAACAGATCCAAAATTCTTCTGAGATACCTTACTTCTTTGACAGTTGGTTCTCCGAATAGCATAATATCATCAACGAATTGCTGATGAGTTAAGGGTAGGTTATTTCCCCATAGCTTAAGGCCTTTTATTCTGTTCGCTTCTCTTTCTTGTTTAATAAAGCGACCCAGGCCTTCGGCAGCTAAAATGAACAGAAACGGGGATAATGGATCTCCCTGTCTAATTCCTCTAGAAGCAATAAAAGTTTTCGTAGGGGTTCCATTAACAAGAATAGAAAAGTTTGGAGAGTAAATCAGACTATGAATCCATGCAATCCACCTCCTGTTAAAACCAAAGCTTTCCAGGACTTTTTCCAAATAATTCCAGTTTAATCTATCATATGCCTTCGACAAATCTAATTTGATCATCATTCCCTTTTGCTTTTTTACTTTTAGAGAGTGAATAACTTCTTGAGTTACAACTAGACCATCAAGGATCTGTCTGCCTTCAACAAAACCTGTTTG
The DNA here is from genome assembly GCA_031772625.1 of Pinus tabuliformis. Classification (NCBI taxonomy): domain Eukaryota; kingdom Viridiplantae; phylum Streptophyta; class Pinopsida; order Pinales; family Pinaceae; genus Pinus; species Pinus tabuliformis. The sequence goes on from CM062812.1 coordinate 269,283,663, forward strand.
CTCAGCTGAAATTAATTTGTCCAGGAGGGGTTTTAATCTCTTAGCGATCAGGGATGTTATAATCTTGTAAATGACATTACACAACGCTATGGGTCTAAAGCCATTGGCATCCTCTAAATTGTCACCTTTAGGATAGTTTAAACATATATTAACCTTATAATATATATATATATATATATATATATATATATATATATAATTTTACATTTATCTAATCAATATTCAAAAATCTATCTTCCATTTATCAAATTACAATATTAAATGTTTAATTTAGCTATAATTAAATTAAATGGCATTTTATATATATAATATTTCCAAACAAAATCATTTTTACTTAAAATTTTTAAATTTTAATTTATTATTATTATTATTACTAATCATTTTAATTCTCATTTATTGTCTAGTAAATTAAAAAAAAAAATTGAAAATTTTAAAGATATATGCAAAATGTATTTGACATTTGGGCATTGACCAAATAAAAAAAATTCAAATCATGACTTACCCTTTGTCCCATTTGGAGGTTGTAGATTTAATGTAGACTCTTAAATTCACATGCTTTAGATTTAATCTAGACTCTTAAATTCACATGCTTGTGGGTCATCTATGAAATTATTATCAGTTGGTTGCCATCATGGAGACAAAATTTTTACTTAGATTTAGCTGCATTATCTCTATCTAGACAAAATTTATAAGAACTCTATTTGTTCATGAATTATTTTGTTATTTTAATTGTAATTTTTATTAATATAAAATTGTATGTTTTTATTAGTAACGGTAAGGCATTGTTCATTCACTCTTATAAAAATAATATCTCTCAAACCCATTACCTGTAGCCAGGTGAAAAAAAAACCAATTATCTACGGGTAAGCCATGGTGTTCAGAAACTAGGCAATTATTTTGAGCTTTATGAACAAACGACCCCTGCCGCTTCCTCCCTTGCCAGAACAATAACAAGAATAAAAAGTCTGAAGGTTCGATAAGTAAGTCAGTCAGGAGGAAGTTCAATGCTTGAGATAATGAAAATGCAGCCAAAGGAGAAAATAATTGAAGGAAAAAGAGCTCTATGTTGCAGAAGCCAATGGAATAATCATGATTTCAACAGCACCATTACTGTAACGCCCTGCGGTTCATACCGGGCGCGCGTGCCTCCGACTCGCGAATTTGACTAAGTGTTGGTCACCATTGCACACATACGCGCGGAGTAATATGACTTACGACGGTTATGTATATGCGATGGATGAGTGTGCGATGAGCATACCCGCACTTGGGGCGAGCCGACGGTGGACAAACCAAGTATGGGGCGCTCATTGTTATGATTGTGAGGTCGGCCAAGGTTGGGCGCACAACCATTGTGCGCATATATATTGGTGAGGCTGCGGTACATTTGAGACATCGAACTTCGCTCTTGCTCCAACGCACAAGGAGATGTGCGCAGATTGGAGAAGGCGCAGGTCGCATTTCGACGGAGACTTGGATGAGCCCGCCGAGCCGGGCGCTATAGTTGGAAGTCGGTTGTGTGTATGGTGCGCATGGGCGCCCACCACACGGAGGTGTGACTTTGTTGAGTGTTGAGGTTCGGGTGTGGGTTTGTGTATGGGTGCGCCCACCCGCCCAACGACGCAAGGAGTTAACACTTCGTTGTAACTTGTATTTCGGTGGAGTTTTGGCAAGACCGTCGTGCGCTCTTGCACGGGCGGGCGCCCTCCTGATCATTGTAAAATTCCGCATTTCTAATAAAAGAGATTGATTATTATTATTGCCGAGTTGATTTTATTATTGTATATTGTTAATGGTTTCCGCACATTAATAATATGAATTCATGTGTCTTATGAATTGTTAAGGCGTAGTTCGTAAAGTTTATTAACGATGGAACATCTTAATAACTTAGGCGGTGCCGCACCCGGCCAATTTAACAAAAAAAGAATTGGGGGCGTGACAGTTGGTATCAGAGCAGCTGATCCGGGTGTTGAAGCTGCTGTACGAAGTGAAATGGTGAAGCCTGATAAAGCTGGGTTGCTCATGACAGGTGAAGCTGATAAGGTTATGGAGAAATCATGGATGAACCGTCTGGGTTTCGTGGACTTGATGGTTCATGGCAAGACCATTCAAGCTCTGGTGGACACGGGTGCCACACATAACTTTATGATGACATGGTTGGCAAAAGAGGCTGGGCTGACGATCACCCCATCGAATATGGAGGTCAAGGCAGTGAACTCTAGAGCTAAGGTGACAGGTTTGGTACACGAAGTACCTGTGCAGATAAAAGACTAGAAGGTTCAGTTGGACTTCACGGTGATGGAGATGAACGACTTTGATATGATACTCGGACAGGATTTCTTGAAGGGCAACAAGGCTATTGTTGTCCCCTTCTGTGATGAGGTGGTGTTGGTTGGACAGTCACAAACTTGGACTTTGCCCACTCATAGGCAAAGAAGGGAAGTCAAGGTGCAGCATGTTTCGGCACTGAGTTTGGAGAAGGCTATGAAGGATTCAAATATGGAGACATATGCGGTGATGTTCAAGGATGTTGAAGGTGATGGAGTGGGGACGCCTGTTCCAGCTGAGATATCTGATGTGCTTACCAAGTATGCGGATTTGATGCCTGATGAGCTTCCGAAGAAACTTCCACCAAGGCGTGCAGTGGACCACAGCATTGAGCTTGAGCCAGGAAAGCAACCCCCGGCTAAAGCACCTTATCGGTTGTCAGGGCCTGAATTGGAGGAGTTGAAACGCCAGTTAAAGGAGTTAACTGAGGCAGGTTTCATTAGACCTTCAAGGTCCCCTTATGGAGCTCTGGTATTGTTCCAGCGGAAGAAGGATTCGAATGAGCTACGGATGTGCTGTGATTACCGTGCATTGAACAAGCAGATGGTAAAGAACAGGTATCCTTTGCCATTAGCTGCCGATTGCTTTGACAAGCTTGCGAAAGCCCGAGTGTTTTCCAAGCTGGACTTGAGGCATGGGTATTATCAGGTGCGGATCGCTGAAGGAGACGAGAAGAAGACCGCGATAGTAACAAGGTATGGTAGCTTTGAGTTCCTTGTTATGCCATTCGGGTTGCGTAATGCTCCTGCTACGTTTTGCACTTTGATGAACAATGTTCTACGACCATACTTGGACTCGTTCGTAGTAGTATACTTAGACGATATAGTGGTGTTCAGTGACAACATGGAGGATCATAAGAAACACTTGGCGATGGTATTCGAGGCACTGAGGGCAAATCAGTTGTTCTTGAAGAAGTATAAGTGTGTGTTCGCTCAGACTGAGATTCCGTTCCTTGGGCATATTGTTGGTCAAGGGTACATACGGATGGAGCCGAGCAGAGTAAAGGCAATTGAGGACTGGGTTGAACCGAAGAATGTCCATGAGATGAGGGTGTTTTTGGGCATGACCAACTACCAACAGAAGTTTGTAGAGGGGTACTCCAAGGTGACATCGGCACTAACAGACTTATTGAAGAAAGACAAGAGGTGGAGTTAGACGAACAAATGTCAAGAGGCATTTGATGACTTGAAGAAGAGGATGGTTACAACACCGATACTAAAGTTGCCTGACTTCGAGAGACCATTTGAGGTACACACTGATGCTTCAGATTTTGCCATAGGAGGAGTTCTTATGCAGGATGGGCATCCGGTGGCATATGAGAGTCGGAAGTTGCAGGATAGAGAACGAAGGTATCCGGTTCATGAGAAGGAGATGACTGCCATCATCCATTGTCTTCATGTGTGGAGGCATTACCTGATTGGGAAGTCGTTTGTTATCAAGACTGACAACGTTGCAGCAAGTTATTTGCATCACAACCGAAGCTTTCTGCAAAGCAAGCTCGTTGGCAGGACTTCTTGGCAGAATTCGACATGACTATCGAGTATAGACCGGGTAGACACAATGCGGTAGCAGATGCCGTTAGCAGGAAGGGACAACTTGCAGCATTGGAGGAGGAAGAAGACCGGGCAGCTAGGAGTAGGAGTCGAGTTCAGATGTCAGAAGAGATGCAGAATAAGATCAAGGAAAGTGTTGAAACCGATACTTTGGCGCAGAATATAGTGAAGCAGATAAAGGAGGGGAAGACACGAAAGTTCTTTCTACGAGACGGGTTCTTGTTCTTTGGAAACCGACTCTATGTTCCAAAGTCATCCGGACTCAGGAGGCACCTTTTGAAGGAGTGCCACGACTCACCATGGGCTGGCCACCCAGGGCAGTGTCGTTCTTTGGCATTGTTGGAGAGAGGATTCTTTTGGGAGAAGATGAGAGAGGATATGGAGGAGTATGTACATACGTGCATCATTTGTCAGCAGGACAAATCGGATACTCAGAGACAAGGAGGACTGTTGCAGCCTTTACCGATTCCAGAGAGGCCATGGATGAGTGTCTCGATGGACTTCATCACTCAGTTACCACAGGTTCAGGGGTATAATGGGATTATGGTCGTGGTTGATCGTTTTTCCAAGTATGCTGTCTTTGTTCCTACAAAGATACCTTGTGGAGCCGAGCGGACTGCGGAGTTGTTCTTTAAGAACATAGTGAAGTATTGGGGGATGCCATTGAGTATTGTGTCGGATAGAGATCCGCGATTTACAGGGAGATTTTGGACCACATTGTTCAAGTTGGTCGGGACAGAGTTGTTGATGAGTTCGAGTTACCATCCGCAGACAGATGGGCAGACCGAGAGGATCAACGCATTGCTGGAGGACTACTTGCGACATTATGTGACGGCTGATCAGAAGAATTGGCCTGAACTCTTGGATATTGCTCAGTTTAGCTACAATATTCAAAAGAGTTCTGCGACGAGGTATAGTCCATTTGAGTTGGTAAATGGACAGATGCCGGTTGCACCGCATACCGTAGTGACGGGAGGCTTCTTGAGAAGTCCTCATGCGAAGAAGTTCATGAAGGCTTGGGAGGAGACCTTTGAGTTAGCACGGTTACACTTGCACGATGCTGCAAGGAGGATGAAAAAGTATGCTGATCGTGGAAGATGGGAGGCACACTTCAGTGTGGGAGATATGGTGTTTCTCAGAATTACCAGGGAGCAGTTTCAGCCAGCCAAAGGGACGACGAGCAAACTGACACGGAAGTATGAGGGACCATTCCGAGTGAAGAAGAGAGTGGGGGAAGTTGCTTACGAGCTGGAGCTTCCACGCCATATGAACATGAAACACCCAGTTTTTCATGTGAGTCAGTTGAAGAGATGTGGACTTGATTCAGACCATCCAGAGAGGGTTGAACCGATGAGAGGACCAGCCAGAATTGTGGACAGACCAGGACTAGAGTTGGAGAAGATTTTGAGTCTCAGAACTACAGGAGTTGGTTGCCACATGCAACGGGAATTTCTTTGCAGATGGAAAGATGCACCGAAGGAGGACAGCTGGGAAACGGAGGACTCACTTTGGAGATGGAAGGACAAGATCACAAAATATGACAGAAGGTTGAGAAGGAAGGCAGGAATTGTCGGGACGACAATGACTTCTGGTGGGGGAGGATGTAACGCCCTGCGGTTCATACTGGGCGCGCGCGCCTCCGACTCGCGAATTTGACTAAGTGTTGGTCACCATCGCACACATACGCGCGGAGTAATATGACTTACGACGGTTATGTATATGCGATGGATGAGTGTGCGATGAGCATACCCGCACTTGGGGCGAGCCGACGGTGGACAAACCAAGTATGGGGCGCTCATTGTTATGATTGTGAGGTCGGCCAAGGTTGGGCGCACAACCATTGTGCGCATATATATTGGTGAGGCTGCGGTACATTTGAGACATCGAACTTCGCTCTTGCTCCAATGCACAAGGAGATGTGCGCAGATTGGAGAAGGCGCAGGTCGCATTTCGACGGAGACTTGGATGAGCCCGCCGAGCCGGGCGCTATAGTTGGAAGTCGGTTGTGTGTGTGGTGAGCACGGGCGCCCACCACACGGAGGTGTGACTTTGTTGAGTGTTGAGGTTCGGGTGTGGGTTTGTGTATGGGTGCGCCCATCCGCCCAACGACACAAGGAGTTAACACTTCGTTGTAACTTGTATTTCGATGGAGTTTTGGCAAGACCGCCGTGCGCTCTTGCACGGGCGGACGCCCTCCCAATCATTGTAAAATTCCCATTTCTAATAAAAGAGATTGATTATTATTATTGTCGAGTTGATTTTATTATTGTATATTGTTAATGGTTTCCGCACATTAAAAATATGAATTCATGTGTCTTATGAATTGTTAAGGCGTAGTTCGTAAAGTTTATTAACGATGGAACATCTTAATAACTTAGGCGGTGCCGCACCCGGCCAATTTAACAAAAAAAAGAATTGGGGGCGTAACAATTACCATGAAAGAGAAATGTATAACTCAAAACACTCCAATGGGCACTTTTTTTTCATTTCATTTATTTCCAGTTTATTGAACAGCCACTGCTACAGCACGGTAGCAAGTGTAGGGCACTCACAAATTCAGATATTCAGAATTCTGATTCTATCTTTGCTCATCCCGTTGACACTGAAAGAATAAAATTATTTGTCATGGTGTCAGGCACCTCGGAGTCATGAGCAGTTCATCGACTGCACCATGATTTTCCCTTAGAAGAATGCCTGCCCCTCCATAGAAAATACGAATACATAAAAACTCAAACACAAAATTACCAAACCCCTCACATACTCAAACTTGAATAATGAAACAGCCTTTTCTCGACACTTATTCTGCCACTCAGTGCTTATTAACCAGGAGAGGAGCTGTGGCACTCAATGATTATGAACCAAGGTTCCGTTGGTTGCAACCAATTCTATACTCTTCTCTTCAACACCGTTGACACTTTCTTCAACAGCTAATGGCACAGTTTTAACCTGCCCACAAAAGCACACATCAGACAAAAGCACATTAGCTTCTCCCAGTTTTCCCAATCTAGTGCTAAATCTAGTACTGAACAGGCCAAGATGCCCATGAAACCCACATATCTACAAATTAAGTATTTCAACAACACTCACCAAATTTCTGTACTTTAAGCTGTAAAACATCTCCAGATAGCGGCGTGTCTCTCGCCTTTCAAGTTTTGATACATACTTCCAAAACCCATAAACTCCAGACAGCGTCATTAATCTGTCGGCATAAATCTGCCATGTATACCTGCAAAAGATCTTCTCCCAACATCAGCATCTGTCACCTATACTGCACAATATAGTATTAAGTTTTAACCTAAAGATTTGACTGTCACTGCTGTCCCCTATACTCACTTTTCATAGATACGCTGTAGACCACCATTAGAGATCTTCTCCCAATGACTGGGATCTGTCTTGCACTTCTCGAAAAAGTCAGCAATGCGTTCAGTTGCAGAAACGCCATGGTAGGGATCAATATGAAATCCGGACACCCCATCCACAATAATTTCAGCAGGACCCCCATTACAGGTTGCGAATGTAGGAAGACCACATGTCATTGCTTCAACAACAGTAAGCCCAAAAGCTTCATAAAGTGCAGGCTAAAACATGGCCAAGACAGAAAACAGTTAGTTCAGTAGTGGATTCCATTTTTAGATGAATGATAAATAGAGCCTTCACCAATCTTAATAGGTGTAAACTTATAGATAAGAAATTGAAAACTCTGATATGGAACCTTGGGGTGCAGGATCCTAACTTGTTTGAAAGGTGCAAGGAGGAGAAGGCTAACCTGTACAAAGGCACCCCTGGTGTCACAGATGTAGCGGTAAAGCTCACCGTTCCGCACTCTATTCTTTTGTGCACATATCCATCTGAACTGACCATTCAGGTTATACTCTTTAACTAGTCTATGCATTTTTTCAATTTCGGCCACTTCTTCTCTGTCTTTGGACTTTGATGGGTCAATATCACCAGCAACCACGACAAGGTTAACCAACTCCCTCAAGCGTTTGCTCTTTGCAAACCATTCGACCAATCCTGTCATATTTTTAACCCGGTCGAGTCTTGCCATAGAAAAGATAATGGGCTTTTTACGGTCATTCAAGGCACACCTGAAAAAATGGCAAAAACGGTTGTTTTAGCATATGCAAAAATGTCGAATCAACCTTATTTCTATAAATTGTACTCTCTGCTGCCGCCTCTTCCTCATATGTAAATAAAAAATCTCTCCTCTAACATTGTAGTGATATACTCCGGAGTCGGGACCTCATGGTTAAGCCTGTTGAACCTGAAACTTAGCCTTACAGACTGAAGTTCGTATTATGGACCTATCACAAATAGTGAATGCACAGAAATGGGAAAACTACTAATATCTTGTACATTCTTACTAGGAAAGTTGAGCTTCCCAAGAAGACCATGAAAAGGATATGAATTATCATCATTTGGTTGGCAAACGATCAGTTTTAGCTTTCCCAAGAGATACTCACCAAGAGTAAGATAAATCCAAAAATTCTGAATCAGCATACAGGAATATATATTACAGTACCATGTCCCGAAATTAGCTGAAGACTTGCACACCCTCACATTACTAAAACGTAAATAGTTGATGTAAAAAACAATAGAATGAGAAAGAACAACCATGGAGAGTATCACTTACATATGTTCAGCTGTCTGTTCAGGATTGAACAAGAGTTCCTCAATTGTACCATGTAAAGCAGTAAGGCGATGCTGCTTTTCTGTATAAGGGAAATAAATCTGCATGTCTGCTCCAGGAGAAACAATGTTGAACTTGGGATCAAAAACATCAATTCCATGTACCACACGGTAGAGACCAGGAAGGGTGAAAGCAGTGTGGCTTTCGTACTGTCCAACAGTATCCTTGCTGCAGCAACAAAGTTATATAGTTACATGTATGTATTAACAATAGTGATAAATTCCAATTGGTTCAGAATATTGTTTTCAGGTCTGCCATACTCAAAATACAGCCCTGAGAAACAAAATAATAGTTGAGCAGGTTCAGAACCAAAAATTAAATAAAAGTTTCCAGATTGTCTCTATAGGAGGAAAACATCAGACCTTCCTGCAATCTCTTGATATGTGCTAGTGATAATGAAATCCGCATGGTTCATTGCGATTAGATCTGCAGTAAACTGACAAGAGAAATGGTATTTTTCTTCAAAATTCTTCCAATATATGTCCGAATCTGGGTATTTGGTCTTCTCCAAAGCATGGGCTATGTTGCACTGAGATGACAAAGAGAATATATCTTTAGATTAAAATTTTCAAGGAGAAAATCAATTCATTTTTCAGCTGTAACAGATACAAATGCACAATGGCAAGTGGAAAAACCTGAGTGATTCCTTGTTTATGTGCCATCAAAGATGCTACTAAATTTCCATCACTGTAATTGCCAATAATCAGATCAGGTTGACCTTTCAGCTCCACGGCTATTTCATTTGTTACATCCTACAACAACATCCCAACAATCAAGTTCAAGGAGACTGTGGAGTGGAACCCTTGGCCATTCTGTCACCAAAAGATTTGTACTGATAAAATATTAAAAAGTGCAATAGATGGCATAATTCAAGTAGTTCAGCAACAAGGTTACTGATGCTAATCCTCCAACTCAGGAACCCAATGCCTAATTCTAACCTTTCTACTTCAGAAACATTAAAACTAATTCGAACACTTTCAGGAGAAGGATAACTTTTTATGCGTAGAAATTAGCATCATCTGCATAAAATAAACAAATTGAAGCACACCTAAGAAATTGGAACAATTTTTTTTTCCTATCCACTATTTAAATAGTTTCTTCAGTCTGTAGCAACTTCCCAAGGATGACCCTTACGCAGGAAAGATAAATAAAAGTCACCATTAGCCATCAACAATTTCCTAGCTACTTTAGGCTATTATTTCCCTTTTGTGAGCAGTTGCACAAGCAATCACAACAAGGAGGGGCGTGAACAGTGTCATAAGAAACAGTTTTACAAATGTGAATGGCCCATATTTACAGGATATGACCTATGAACAACCAACACAATAAAAACTCTAGACATGGTGCAGTTTCAGATCTACAAAACCATCTAGATATAACAATGGCAACATTCTAAGAGCAGTAGGGGTTGAAGAGGGGTTAGTGACATTGTAACGATTTTATACTGCATACAAGAGACGAGGATCAAAGCTAAAGGCTGTGACTTAGTTATGGTGTAGCCACTTCTTCCAACGACCAATAAATCTCCAGTGTATGAGCTACCTTGTAGTTGTGATCTCTATTAATATAAGTTCCATATGATATACTTAGGGCACAAAAGAAACAAATTGTGTATGACAATCTGTTTTCGGCATTGTATTGTGTTTCATGTCAAAAACTTTCCTCCATTTTTAATTTTTAATTTACTTCTTCAATTGATTTAAAGCATCGTACACCTTGAATTACACTATGCTTAAAAGGAGATGTGCATACACACTGGCCCCAAACAAAAAAATTGTGAATTTCAATCTTGACAAGTCATCTTTACCTCCGAAAATCTTTCCAAGTAAGGCCACACATCAAATCGAGAAACCCAGTCGCGCACAACTCCTTTTTCTGTTCTGAAGGGCACCCGTAGAATCCGTGAATGTTGTGTTCCACTAATTTTTTCAAGTCGTTGATTGCATGTTGTCCCGTGAGCCTCAGGGATCAGCCGAGTCACCTTGTAACAAAATTGAACAATGTTGAATAAAAAAATTAAAATTATACTTCGGAAACCAGAATAAAAGCCAACATTTGAACCTTAACATAGAACTTTCTCACACACAGGGCTGTGATCCACTGCTATGTCAGTGTGATGAGGTACTTAAGTCTACTCGTGTGTATAAACGAAAAGTAAGCAATTTACAGATGATGGTCTTACATAATACAAAAACACCTCATTCATCAAACGCTAGAGTTTACATTAGTCATGTTAAAAATTTGATCAATTCAGGTCACTGCTAATTTGAATACAGTAGACATAATGTAGCTAACAGAGCAGCACTTTACCACAATAATCTCAGGCGTAATGTCCAATCCTTGTCGTTTTATTCTCAATAGCATTTCATTCTCCAAGGCGCGACATTGATCAAGTATATACACAACCTGTGCACAAATAAGAACATGAAATCAGGTTTTTTTTTCCTAATCTGATAGTCTTGCAGCACGAAAAAGTTACAAAAGGATTCCAATTAATACTGTTTTATATTGTTTTAATATCCAACCTCTGCCTGATGTTTACACGGATATATTGCTAAGTATTTTCAATTTCATCGTTAAAGGACAAAGCATAGCAAAATTAAAGGACAAGTTCCAAATATCATCAAAAGATGCAGAAAAGATCTCATTGAATGTACATTGCATTTATTAAAATTCTATGTACCTGTCCACCGGTGTCGGGCATTCCTAAAACATTTGCTTGGCCAAAATAACCATGAGGTGAAAGAATCACAACATTAAAGACCATAGGAACCCTTCCTAGAAACGTTTCTAAATTTGATGGATCAGGTGCCTGAAGGATCTCCAAGAGCAAATGAATCGTATCCAAGACATGTTCTGCATTCTCTCCCCATCCTTTTTCCAATCCCATTTCTTGTAACCTGCCCATAGCACAGGTAATAACCAGACAAAGGCATTGGCATTTGTTCTCATCTCCTATATGTATAAACTTTGGATCTAGTTTTTTTTCCAATATATTCATTCATCTTGAAATCAATCCAGCCATATGAATATATCAAGAAAAATTCTATTTAAACTTATAAATGGAAGCACATGTTAACCTCGATTAAGTCCGCAAATAACTCCTACAATATCAATCTTTTTCTTGCTGTAATATAGACTTGAATAGAAAAAAGAACATATCTGTAATAGAGCAAGTATTTTATATTACTTGTATTCAAACTCTGCATATGGCGTATCCTTGGGGAACTTTTTGAGATGCTCTTCTGTTTTTACCAAGGCTGAGCGTAGCCCAGGCAAACTCTGTATCCTCTCATTGAGCATCAGCTTCTGCAAGTTAAATGGCACACAATATACTTTCCCAATTATCAACATACTACTAATGATAAATTAAGAAGTGCATAAAAGCATGTATAAATTCATTTCCAACCAAAGTAAAACAAAGTCAGTTCCTCTGACAAAATTTCACATCTCAGATTCCGTAAGTTACCTGCCTATATACTTAAGCTACAGGTAAGATTTATGAATTATCTTTATCCCATCCAGAGTACTTCACATTTAATGCGATGTCCTAAATTTGATGTCAATTTGCTCCCAGAAGTAATATAACAAGCCAAGTAAGAATATTATCAGCAAAATTCAAGCATAAGTTAAAAAAAACATAGCCAATGTAGTGGACGAAGAGAAACATCTTGGTAATTAGGTTCCTCTGTTTTAGTTTGAATTGAGCTGAGCTTTCAATAGATACATAAATAGTTTTCTATACAGAATTGAAGCAAAAACAAAATATGAGATAGCCCTATGAATTTTGAATCAATTCATATTCTATATCTCTAGTACAGCTACGGCTAGCTTTTCTGATATTTGATTTAGATGGATTTTGCACAAAATGCATTTGTGAACTGTGAAACGCACTGATACAATATATGAACCAAGAAAAGCAAATGACCTGGCCTCGGTATTTGTGCGCTCGAAGGAAATCCAGCAACGGCTGCATGCTTTCTTTGTCACGGAATAGTCTCGAGGATAAATGTCGGTTCAAAAATTGAACTCCACTACCAATGGAGGATGGCCGTGTTGGGCGCGGAAAGGATGCATTGAAAGGTTCAAAGTCTAGCTCCAGGACGTAGTCATCCTTGACACTGCAAAATACAAAGTTCTCATCATTCATTGAATCTATTTGTGCACCTGGAAATGTATATAGAGAATATGAAAGAGAGCACAATATAGTGGGATGTATAGTTTATATCCCTAAATATATGCACCTATAGTGGGTGGATGCATTTGCAAGTATCTATTGATCAGGTTTATTACTTTTTTATTTTGCATAATACAAGAAAATTATATAAAAGATCATAAATAAAGAAGGTCTACAGTCTTTGACAAGTAAGTTAACCAGTTATGAGACGTTCAAAATATCATTGACAACATCTGTACTTCTATCATTTTCCACCTTTATTTTAATGCACCATGGGCCCATGATGTAAATCACTACCTTCCATTCACAAGGTGCTCCTTGAATTCCAAATATTCAGCAACAGAAAGCTGTTCAACAGCAAGTTCATCAACATTGACTCGAACATATTCCCACACACCAGGTCTTGGCCGTACCGCAAGAGCAATCCATGGTGGAAGAACAATTGCCTCCTGCAGCATATATTATATTTCCATAAACAACAAATAAATATGCACACATTTTTTCAAAGCAACTCTGATTTTGAAATCTACTGCTCAAGGAGATGCAGTAATGCTGCATGTATTTGAACCAATGAAAAAATTCTGACTATACCTGGGTAGACCTCAACACATCTCCAAATAGCCCATGTCGGAGACTTTCAAGCTCAACATTCTTTCCTATGACCTCTTCTAGTCCATCTAATAGTTGATGAGGCTGCAAAATCTTCTTCCCTTCTGCTACATATCTGCAACATTAAGCCAAAATCAGGTCATCCCTTAAAAACTTGTGGGACTAAATGTCCATTTGGTGCATATCTCCATCTTATAGTTTACCATGTCCTAAGTTATATGTATTATGAACTTATGAAATGTCTTTGTTGGTTACCTCTATTTATATATTATAGTTTTTTCAATCCTTTAACCCTTCCAATGTTCTTTACTATACTATCAAAAGAACAAGGATTCTGCAACTCTGCAAGAATTGAATTCCTCCAATATGATCAAAGAATGAAGCTTTTCTTGACATATTTGAGAAAGATATATTGAAAAGTTTAACAACAGTGGTGAGATCAAGATTCCTGTGGTCACGAAAATTGTTCTAATTCTGATTTTGAGCTGTTGACACCCAAGACATGAACATGATTCCATCCTTATTTGCCCATGTTCTCCATGTGGCTTGGTGGTTTGCACCACCATGTCATGTAGCATTTTCATGGGCATGCTCCTAAACACTCTCTCTTAACTGTAGATCATCTCTCTTTGAGAAAACCAATCAGTTCACCTATGCATGCAAACATAAGGCAGACCCTACCAGTATATGCATTAGCTCATTCTCAGACAGCTTCAACTGTGAATAAACTCAAAGAAGAAAATCAGTTTTCCAATACATCTTAAAATTTTTGAAATTTACAATAAGAAGCTCACAAAATGAGGCAACAACTAAACATTAATGTTGTTCTTTTCCTTTCTATTCTCATGGCTAGAAAGTGCAGATGTTGAGTAGTAATGCAGGTCCACTTTTTGAACTGAGGGAGGCAAAAACAAATTGCAGTCATGGTAAGCCTATTGTAAACAATCAATATCAGACAGATCTTATCCTTTTAAAATTCCAAAACAGACCTTGGAACAGTTACTACTAATAGACTTTGAAACTTGCATTTAAATGACTGCATGGCTTCCATTATAACCTTCCTCAAATTCTATGTATGTTCCTGCTACATATTCATTAGTATCTAACGTGCAATCAGAATGAATACTGAATTGGACGGGTGCAATTCCTTATTTCTAATTAATATCCAGCGACCAATATGCATTCTTAACTCAAATCAATACCTTTGAGTTCCATGAAAAATCATGCGCTCAGAGGCAGACCCAGACCAAATACGGCCCAAAATATGTCTTCTTACTGCTATTAGCCTCAAGAAAATATATCTAATTCCAAATTCAGTTATCTCATTTTTTTGACAATAGCTTTTCTCATTGGCCTGCAGGCTTCATCTTATTCTTACGCTTGCTGAACATAGACACGTCACATTACTCGAGTTCAACCTGATCTCCCTAGTTTGAACAGTGTAATTAAATGGTGAAATGAAAAGTACCTTGGATAGAACATAACTAATTTGATCTGATTAGTTCTAGAAGATTAGAGTCATAAAGTCCTTAAAATGGGTGGTAGATGAAGATGTTCCACCTTTAGATTCCTATTGGATAACCACTTTATCACATCAGACATGAACTATGATACTGCCTGAGTTATGACAGGAGCTCAAGAACGTTTGGCTGGACAGGAGAGAGTAGTCAACAGGAGAAGGGCACTGTGAAATTCAAGGAAAAACTGTTAAAATATAAAAGCCATCCGTAGATGAACTTCTGATTAATCTACCATACTCATCTAAACAGATAATTAGTCCATGCCTTACCATGGGGAGTAGAAAATGCAAATTTCCAAAGCAATTTCATGCTTTTTCATTACAAAATCCTTTAGAGAGCTGTCAATCCTATAAATCATGTCCAAAGAGAGAACTTTGAGAGCAATGCCACATTCTTGCCTCCAATTAAGGAAGGAAGAAGGGCTGCTCAGGGCCAAAAAAGAATATAACTGTTCTGTATTAAGAATGGCAGTAACTCATGAAAATCCTGAAATATAAGACAAAAAAAATCCTATCCTCCCTATAATGTAAGTACCGATGACTGAAAAACAACAGTCTTTTGCTCCAGCGAGACAATGCGATAGTAGAGAACCCACAAAATGAAAAAGAGTTGAAACAAGGATCATAAAGTGAAAGCCCATCCTGTTGATTACATCACTCATTACGCCCAATCTTACAATTTGGAAACTTATTTCTCCAATAAGCAGATTTTACAGTTAAAGATGAGGTAAGTGGTCAATTGCAGTAAAAAATCGTCGAGCCAAAAACAAAGTTCATAAAATGCTGGAATTGTGGACATAAACAATGGGATTGATCCCTATCGGACGAGTATCAGGCCCAGATTTAAATTGGTCTGGCTTAGTAGTATCTATAAAGAGATCTCTCCAGAAAAACAAAAAACAAAAAAATATATTGAAATGCTTGAATACCTATTGCAAGAAGAGCAGCCAACTAAAATAATTACCACCCAAGAGGTAATTATTTGAAAGGTTTCATAAGTACAACAGAACAACCCCTGTAACTTGACCCAGTTACACCTAGCAATTGCAACCAGCCTAAAATTGATGATAACCACTATTGAGCAGTTTGGTATAGCCATGTCAACCAGCTGCAACCAAGGTCAGCAAGGTGACTGATCAGACCTTTTTCCTGAGGCATGTCAAACAAAAATTCTTAAAACAAATCCAACATACTATACCCACTAAAGTTACACCATACAGCCCTGAACTTCTCTCCGCATCACTCTCTCACAATGCCTTGAATCTTCAATGCCCAACAAAAGTAACAAAACCCACAACTAATACCAAACACTTACAAACTCAACAGACAGCCCAAATCATATTCTCAAAAACCTTCAAAGCACATACAATACCCAATACTGCATACATCCATGAACTCCCTCCTCGGACTCCAACTCTTAATACCACTCAGACTACACAGTTGCATTCATGCAGGAAAATGCAGATAGAGCAATTATATGTTATGCATATCTCATGGCCAGAGGCATTCGAATCTCTCATCAGGGAATAGTAGCGAGAATTACCTTGAAAGCAGAGAAACTATTTCATTGCGGTGTTCAGAGAGCATGTCCTCAACACGCTCTCGTGAATTCAGTGCATGGGTGAGCGCTGCAGCAACCATATTTTCCTTTGCTTTTATATGGATACCAATACCAACAATTAAAAGGACAATTTAACTGTTATTTGCTGTTGCCTACTAGCCCTCCTACAATGCTGATGGATCCTCTGATAACAGAATTCAATTCTGTCCACACTGGAATTACAACACAGACACTCCTGAAACTTTTGTGAAATACAGAGGCAGGAAACTTCTAAAGAGATAGACGAATTAACAGAAACACCTTCAATGAAAATAAGAGCTCAACATTGCAGGATGTGGCAACAGCTCAAGTAAGGAGTGTGGAAGAACAGTACAGCAGCAGGGGATTTATATTGACTAAGCAGACGGTTGGTGAATTAAACTTGAAGCATAAGCAATCACTCACTAGCCAGAAGTCAAAATCAGGTAAGGAAATCTATCAAATTAGTTCCCAGAGAAGGGTGGTTCTCTTCTCAATTCAGTTCATTTGCTGGCCTTCTCAACAATTTTCACAGTTTGTCAACTCAGCTGAGCAGGCGTGAGAGCCTAATACGTGGTTGTCCATGTCGGATTTGGTGTAGCACTGAAAGAAGTGCATTCTGAATATGGTAGCCTTCCATTGGCCCGCCTTGTCCAAAACAGCCAGTAGCCTCGCCCCTGGATTCGAGAGATCACTGTAGATGGTAACACGTTCATGTCCATCCAGTCGCTAAGTCAGATGAATTAACGGCTGTCCTGTCGAATTTCTGTAACCACTACTCGTACAGATCAATAATTCTACATCCATTAAGAAATATGCTCTCAGGTGAATGGTTTTAGTTAGGTGAATGCATCGAGTGGGTAGTTGGGTAAAGAAATTCAGAGAAGCTTACGGTAACGTTTACACCATTGATTTTCATCCTTCGGTTTAAGGAAAGCTTTATGTATTTGGTTATGATGTACATCAATATGTCAGTATGTATATCATTAGAAGTGCAAAGTGTACTGGTATTCTAACGAGCCGACAATTTTAATGCCCTTGCATTGGCATTATTCTGTCACTGGCATCCATGTAAAAATAGAATATATTGAACACTTATTTATTTTTAGGTAGAAAAAAACATGATAGTTATTTTTAGTTAGAGAAATAAATTCTCTGTTTTAAAAAGTATTTATATTCGTATCATTTTGATAGCAGTATTTTATCTTCTATATATAATTAATATATATTTATTTTAATTTTAGATTTATTATATATGTATATCTATTTACATTTTCGGGATATACATTTTGGGATCACATTTCTTTTTAGAATAGAGTTACATCTTAAGAATTGATTTTGGTAGATTGAGAGTTAATATAATTTAAATATTTAATTTTTAGGCTTAAGAATGTATCTAGGCTAATTTAATTTCTTTTTTTTGTTTGGTAAGGATTGCCCTGTGGCTTGAGTCACTTAACAGTACATCCCATCATCTTATGCGCTAGGCCAATTTAATTTTTAATTGTAATTAAATTATTATTTATATTTTTAATATTTTTTAATTTTATTTTAATTTTATGCTAAGTAAAAATATTTTATTGATAATTATAATTATCAATTATTTTATTTTATTAATTTAATTTAATTTTGATCAATTCAAAATGTTAAACAAGGCATTACAACATTTCTACTTTACTGGGCTAGAGAGCGCCTCTAGACACAACCATAATGTATACCATCTTAAATCTATGTAACTCCAGATCTACGAGGAGCCGAGAGGGATCAAATATCTTTTCACTCTAAAAGAGATTTGCATATCAAGAGATTTGATCCTTTCAGGGCTTGGCAAATCCTGAGTTAAGATAGATCTAGAATGGTTTAATTTCCTCCTTTAAATAGGTAACATTACATATGAATACCATGGTTTCTCAATACCATAGGTCAATACCATGGACCATTTTTATTTTTATAGAAATTTTTTTATTTGGTTATTTTATTTTATTTTGACCGAGTTAAAATGTTTACATTACATTAATCTTTTTATTTAATTTTATTTTTATTTTTATGTAATTTGACTTAGTCAAAATGTTAAACAATACATTAAAACATCTCTACCATACTAAGCTTGAGAGTGTCTCTCGATACAATTGTATACACATTTAACTATACACATTTTAAATTATGTTATTGAAATATCATGTTTCAAAATAAAGTAATGGAACATCATAATAACATCAGCATAAAGGGAAAAGGTGAGCAATCTTGCATCACACGTTTATGTTATATGTTGAATTTATTAAAAAATATTAAATTTTAAATTATGTGATTATGAAATGCTTAAATAGATTTTTCTAAGGATTAATTGAAAATTGAATTTAAGTAATTATGAAATATTGTTATATTAATTCATTAAATTAATATAGTCATATAAATTAAATGGATGGTAAATGTGGATATGCATCCAACACTTAATACATCTCATGTAACCAAGATTTACAAAGATTATAGAACTCAACTAAATTATAATTTTATTTTAAATTATTATAATAATTATAAAAACAATTAATATATGAGTTAAACACATATACATTTAAAAAAACACAAGAAAATTTTTAATTATGGAGATTTACCTCCATTTTATCATGGAATTTTTTTGACTTATAAATAGGGTTTGTTATAATACCATGTCTTCTAATATTAAATGCCCAAAAATAAACTTGTCAATTACAATTTTGGAAGCCCTAACATAAATATGTTGTTTTAGATTATAATTTTATTAATTAAATAGTTTATTGCATTATTTAACCTAGGAAATTTGTAATAATGTATATGCAATACTTCAAAAATATTTTAGTTTTTGTGTTCAAGCTTGTGTGATCCATAATGAATTAAGCAAAGTCTTTCATAAGAAATCACATAAGAGAAATTTTTGGCCAACGCCTTTTGAACCAACAAGTGTGGTTCATCATAATTTAATTCATTTGGTCCTCATGATGAACCACACTCAAAAAATTTTCTTATGTGATTTCTTAAATATTTTAGTATCAAAATTAAATAAATTATTTAAGATTTATTTTAAATAAAATACTTTTTGATGATGATGATTAATGTCTATTTATATTATTTTGGTTTGAAATAAGGATAACACTATTAAAGTGAAAAAATATTAAAACAATTTAATAGTGTGTTCAATGTGTAACTCAACAATAAAGCTCAAATTCATTACAACAAATCTCATCATGTCATTTTTAGGCATGGAAAGGTGAAGAGATAACAATCATTCCTTTCCAACCACACAAAATACATCCAATTGACAATGTAACATGAATTTATGTATATACATTACATTACGACATCTCTACCATACAGAGCTGCAATCATATACATATTTTAAATTATGTAATTGGAGGATCATATTTTAAAATAAAGTAATAAAACACAATCAATAACATCAACATAAAGGGAAAATGTAAGCAACCTTGCATCACCTATTTATGTTATATGTTGAAATTTTTATTAAAAAAATTAAAATTTTAAATTATGTGGTTATGAGATCTTTAAATAGATTTTTTAAGAAATAATTGAAAATTAACTTTAAGTTAATTAAGAAATATTATTATATTAACTTATTATAATAATATATTCATATAAATTAAATGGATGGTGAATGTGTATATGTATCTAAACGCTTCATACATCTCATGTAATCAATATCTACAAAAATTATAGAACTTACAGCGTGGTAGGGCTACATCTTCATCATGTCCAATTTCTCACCCAAATTGGGGATAGCACAAGACTTGAACCCAAGTCTTCAGTGAGACTCCATTTCCACAACCATTGCCAATTGAGCTACCCCAAGTGGACAATTATAATTTTATTCTAAATTATTATTATTAATTATAAAAATAATTAATATATGAGTTAAACACATATACATTTAAAAAAATACATAAGAAAATTCTTAATTATGGAGATTTACCTCTACTTTATCGTGGAATTTTTTTTACCTATAAATAGGCTTTGCTACAATACCATGGCTTCTTAATATTATATGCCAAAAAGTAAACTTGCCAATTAAAATTTTGAAAGCCCTAACATAAATATGTTGTTTTAGATTGTAATTTTATTAATTGTATAGTTGATTGTATTATTTAACATGAGAAAATTGTAATAATTTATTTGCAAAACTTACAAAATATTTTAGTATTGAAACTAATTAAATTATTTAATATTTATTTAAATAAAATATTTTTGATGATGATTATTGTTTATTATATTATTTTGGTTTGATATAAAGATAAAACTATTAAAAGTGAAAAAATCTTAAAATATTTTAATTGTGTGTTCAATGTGTAACTCAACAATAAAGTTTAAAGTCATTCTCATCGTGTTATTTTAGATATAGAATTTAGGTGAAAAGAATGACAATCATTCCTCCCCAACTACACAAATTACACCATATATATATATATATAAAATAACATAAATTTATCTAACAAATTATTATATTATATATATACGTAAATAAAATAACATAAATTTATCTTATCTTAACAATTATTATATATAAAAAATCAAATTCCTTAACTTAAAAACATTTTTTTAATTAAAATTTTTCAAAAATAACTTAAACATCAAAAAAATTAGATCATAATTACATCATCAATCCAACAAATCTAATGTCATTTAAAAAAAATATAAAAGTGATCTTAAATTCATAATATTTCTCCTACCTCAAAATATTAAAAAAAAACATTTACTAAATAAAAATAAAAGTAAATTATAAATTTCATCTTAAATAAAAATAAAAACCAAATATAAGATGCATCGGTATTCGTTTCAAAGATCAAATACAAATAAAAACAATAAAAGTAGATTAACACTTATCAATATCATAAATTTTTAACCTTAAAAAGTACCCCACAATGATGGTTATAAATTTAATCCTTATTTTCAAGTACCCCACATATTTATAAAGATAAGATGATAATGAAATCAATATAAGTACACATCCCTGTCAATACCCCACAATAAATTTACAAGTAGATCATCCCCTCTCAATACCCCACAAAAAGGAGTTGATGGAATCAATATAAGTAAATCATCTTTATTAATATCATAAATTTAATTATTACCTATAAATATTCCATAATAAATTTATGAAATATATGAATAAAATAAGATATCCCTACTACAAATCCAAACCATGCCATCAATGACCCCTTAACCTTCTTTCACAAACTTCTAAGAATTAATTCTCAAGACTCTCCTGCTCTTTTTGAAAATGTCGATACAACTAATGATTGTTCAGGTTGTAATGTCAAGGTGTTGGGCTAACGAATGATAGAAGAGACCCAACTAATAATGAATATGGGTATTCAATTTTTCAAAAGTTGTAGGGTCATTGTTATAACTAAATGTGTCCATTACCTAATAAGTGACAACTATGACTTAAAGCAACCCCAACTCCAAAATCATGTGAGGGAGTGATTGAGATTTATGTCATGTGAATGGACTAAAATTGACCAGTTTATACAAATTTACTAAGTGTTGGTTCCATAAAAGTAAATGAAGTAGTAGATAGTATTAGGTTGGTTTAAGAATATAGTGTTTCTCTGGTTCGGTTTGTAAACAATATATTTAACAATATCAAATATATTGTAAAATCGATTTTAATTTTTTAATATTATAAGTATAATAAATTAGTAAAAAATATAAAAAAATAAATTAGATGGTTAAAAAGTGTGAATGATGATGAATTTATTATCATATATTATGAAATGATATCATTTTCTTGTCATATTTTATGGATTTTAATTGGATTATATTTATTATTAATATGATTTTTATAATTTTTATTATTTTATAATGAATTTTAAAAATAGTATTAATAAAATTTTAGGGATTTTTTCACAATTAATTTTTTTTTTTTTAAATAATTGAAAATTAATCAAGGTTTTTGTGAAATATTTGTGGAGGATTCTTATAACTACATTTTTCAGTTGGGTGGAAGCTTCAGTAGATGTTATTTCATGGTGTATTTTTTTCAATATGGAGTATTATTGTAGGAATGATATGGGCATGCAACAAACCTAGGGTAGTTGGATGAAATAATGTTTTTTTCAAAAGGTTGATAAATGCTATATTGATATCTAGCTCATTATTGAATGAAAGATGTCTAAAATGATTCAACCAAACTAACAATGTGATTTTGAAACAGGTTTAACACTAGTTATTTATTGATATATGGTGCATCGATGTATTTATGTTATTACAACTCATTTAGCATGAACAATGTGCTAGTAATTGGGTTGAGAGGCTCACTCTACAACCCAGTATGACCTTGATGTGTAAGTATGTCACGTCCTCAAAAAATAATAAAAATAGTTTTTACAAATGTCGACCAAAACATTATCTTGAATCTTAAATTATATATAAAATTTTAAGGAGTCATCTATGGAGGTGGAGGAATTGCCCAGACGACCAAAAGTGTTCAAAATCCGAGCAAAAAAAATTCAAAAAATCTTGTAGAGACAGCGTTTGAAGCATGTTTTTCATGGTGGAAATGGATTCAACACCATCAAAAGCTTATAGGGCACCTAAAATTATGAAGTTTGACAACTTTTACTTGGATTTACACAAATCCCTTAGGGATTTTTTCAAAATATCACCAAAATTTCCATAAATTCCATAGTTATTAGATATAATAACTTTGGATTAATACAATATTAATTTTAATATGATATTCAATTTGTAATATTATAATATATTATAATATATCATAAAATATATTAACTCTAGATATATATGGAGGGAAGAACAAAGACATAAAGTGATAGAGGTGGAGAGATAGAGGGAGTGACAAGGGAGATATGGAGATAAAATGAAGAAGAAAGACATAGAGAGAGAAGAGTGGAGAGAGGGGGGAGTGACAAGGGAGAGATGGAGAGAGAGTGTGTATGTTTTTGGGTGAGATAGAGACAACAAAGGAGAGATGGAAGGAAGGGGGATGAGAAGGAGAGAGAAGTAGAGAAAGAAGGAGATAGTGACACGGTTGGAGTGTGAAGAGAGAGAGGGGGGGGAGAGACAAAGGGAGGTAAGAGAGAAATGGAGAGAGAGGAAGGAAGAGAGAGAATGTGAGAGAGATAAGGAGAGAGGGAGGGAGAGAGAGATGGAGTTGGAGGGAAAGAGAGAGGAAGGTAAGAAGAAATGCATAGAGAGAGAAAGGTGGAGAGAGAGAGAGGACGGTAAGAAGAAATGCATAGAGAGAGAAAGGTGGAGAGAGAGAGAGAGAGGGAGTGATGAGGGAGATAGAGAGAGAGAGAGAGAGAGAGAGAGAGAGGAGAGCAGAAGGGAAGAGAGATAGACAGTGGAGAGAGAGAGTGAAGGTGAAGAGAGAGGGAGAGGAAGAGGGAGGGAAAGATATATAGATATGGAGAAAGAGTGTGTATGTTTTGGGGGTGATATAGAGAGATAAATAAGTGGGAGAGGGAAATAGAGATATAGATGAGAGGTGAAGAGAGGGAAGAAGAGAGAGATAGAAAGAGGGAGGGAGAGATAGATAGATATGGAGAGAGTGTGTAGGGATGCATTGATTTCAGTGTAGATGATAATTTCTAATCCTATTTGATTGCTTGCACTAGATGCATTGATTTTAGTGTAGATGTTGATTTCTAATTATATTTGACTACTTGCACAAGATGCATTTATTTTAGTTTAGATGTTGATTTCTAATCCTATTTGATTGTTTGATATAGATGCATTCGTTTCAGCGTAGATGATGATCTCTAATCTTATTTGATTGTTTGCGCAAGATGCATTGATTTTAGTGTAGATGTTGATTTCTAATTATATTTGATTACTTGCACTAGATGTATTAATTTCAGTGTAGATGTTGGTTTCTAATCTTATTTGATTTCTTGCATTATATGCATTGATTTCAATGTAGATGTTGTCTTCTAATCCTATTTGATTGCGTGCATTAGATGGATTAGATGTTGTTAATCCCGAGATTGTAAATTATTAAAGTATTTTTCAAGATCAGATGGATGGGGGAGAGAGGGAAGAAGATTTCTTGCACTAGATGCATTGATTTCAGTGTATATGATAATTTCTAATCCTATATGATTGCTTGCACTAGATGCATTGATTTCAATGTAGATGTTGGTTTCTAATTATATTTGATTGCTTGCACTACATGCATTGATTTTAGTGTAGATGCATATTTCTAATCCTATTTCATTGCTTGCACTAGATGCATGAATTTAAGTGTGGATGTGGATTTATAATCCTATTTGATTGCTTGCACTAGATGCATGGATTTCAGTGTAGATGTGGATTTTTAATCCTATTTGATTGCTTGCACTAGATGCATTGATTTCAATGTAGATGTTGATTTCTAATCTCATTTGATTGCTTGCATTAGATGCATTTATTTCAGTGTAGATGTTGTTTTCTAATCCTATTTGATTGTTTGCATTAGATGTTGTTAATATTGAGGCTATAGATTATTTAAAAAAATATTTTTCAAGATATATTTAGTAATATGTAGAGGGACACTATTAAGAAATAATTAGTTGTCAAAAGTTGTGATACCTAGAATTAAAATGAAAAAGATGTGCAGAATCAATCCTCCTGCAAAGTGCAAATTAATCCTTGACAAGATCATCTCCTTTCTTCATCACCAACTAATTACTAATAGAAAATTACATATATTCAAAATTACTAATAGAGTAATTGCATACAACAATGTATTCAAAATATCTATAAGTGGAAAATGTATATTTATAAACATAAACAAAAATCAAAATATTCTTGAAGGAGATGTGATAATTTTTTGTAGAAACAAATAATATAAAGATTTTATAAATCTGGCTACTCATTAAAAAAATTCAAAAATACATTATTTCTTGACTTTGCAAAATATACTATAGATAATAAAGAAAATCATCAAACTATTCTTGAAGGAAATAAATTATTTCAAACATAAACAAAGAGACAAATTATCTAAGGAAATAAAATATTTCAAACATAAACAAAGAAACAAATTATTTCAAGAGTAATCTTGACGCAGTAAATTTTTAAAACTACTCTTCAAGATATATTTTGTAATATTTGGAGGAACACTATTTAGAATTAATTAGTTGTCAAAAGTTGTGATACCTAAACTTAAATGAAATAGAAGTGCAATATAAATCCTCGTGCAAACTATTGACAAGATTGTCTTCCTTCTTCATCACCAACTAATTACCAATAAACAATTACATACACATAAAAATAACACAACAAGTGTAACATTCATAAAAATTACCATCCAAATCTAAACACATAAACACACAAACCACTTAAAGTATCCAAACACATAAACAAACAAACCACCTAAAGTATCCAAACGCATACATACAAACCATTCAAGGAAAGCAACATAGACCAAAATAAAGAAGAGAATGATATGGTCATGCCAAGCAAAGAAAAAAAATGTGAATTTTGAATTTTATCTCAAATATATACATAATAATGATAATCTAAAAATGTGACAATGTTGCCCTCAACTGGAACCAACTTAGATCCATCTAACGCTGGATCTATCATGCACCGGATCCCTCGAGGTGCAAACCTTCCCTCAAGTTCTACACACCAAAAAAAATGTACATCTCTAGGGATTTGATCCCTCTCGGCGCATGATGGATCTAGTATTAGATAGATCTAAGCTGATATATAATGTACCAATACATTTTGCTTTAATACAACACCACATAAAAATATATCTATAATAAAATTGAGTTACATGTTTAAATATGTCACTACATTTTTCAATCTATTAAAACATCTCAATGCATTTATATACTTATTTAATCTAAATGCATTTATATACTTATTCAATGACTAAATATCAAATTAATATAGAAAATAATATCTTTATTGATTTGAATTTATTTTATTTAATACTTTTCTATACATCTATTATAATTTTATTAATATTAATTATTAAAATATAAAAAAAACCAAAATAAAAAATAAAAAATTTAAATATTTATTAAAAATAATTAATATTAAAATATATTAATAGTTAACATTTGTCATTTAAATATTGTGAAAATATATTATATATTATATATGCAAAAAAATAAATAAAATATTTAATTAAACAATATAACACAAGGATAAAAATTTGTTATTAAATGTATTCTCCAAAAATCATGAATAATAAATAATATATTAAAAATATTAAATAATAAAATTTTATTATATTTATTTTAATAATTTTATAAAAATATATTTCCAACATATAAAAATCAAAATTATTTATTTATATATTTATATTTTATTGATTCCTCTCTGCATTCTATTTATATATTTATATTTTATTGATTCTTCTATGCATTCACCTTTTAGAGATTTCATTTATATATTAAAGATATAAACACAAACTTCAAAGCTTTGCTTTTTCATGATTTTAAAAATAATAATTAAAGATAAATTAATATTTACTTTATAATGTAGTTTATTTATACATTCACCTATTAAAGATTTCATTTACATATTAAACATATTGTGCACCAGCTTCAAACTACTATGCCTTTTCATCTTGCAATTATTTTTAAAATAATAATTAAATATAAATTAATATATACATTATAACATAATTTATTTATTTTGTTAAAAATTACATGCTTTTTATTAGTATATTTATGAAAGAATCTATTACTTCACGAATCATAGAAAAATAGCCAAAACCCTATTTCCATTAAAACATTGAATGATTTCCACTTTATACTTAAATTTTTATGTTATATAGGTTGTGTTTATCATATATGCATTTTAAAATAATTGTGTTACTCGAATATGTATTTTAAAACAAGGTTGTATAGTTAGTGTTCCTTGTTATTTAGTTTAATTATTGAATTTTGAAAAATATGAATCAATTTTTACATTTGAATAAGGACTACAGAATAGCTGCACTTATTTAGTTTAAATATAATTAAATTAGAGTAAAAAATAATGAACACACAACTTTATATTAATAAAAATTACAATTAAAATAGCAAAATAATTCATGAAAAAATAGAGTTTTTATAAATTTTGTCTAAGTAGAGATAATGCAGCGAAATCTAAACAAAAAAATTGTGACCATGATGATAACCAACAACCAACTGATATAACTTCAGCACAAGCATGCGAATTTAAGAGTCTAGATTAAATCTACAATGTCCAAATGGAATAAGAGTAATTCATGACTTGATTTTTATTTTTTTTTTTGGTCAAATGTCCAATGTCAAATACATTTTACATATATCTTTAAAATTTTCATTTTTTATTTATTTACTAGACAATAAATGAGAAGTAAAATGATTAGTAATAATAATAAAAAGTCAAAATATAAAAGTTTTAAGTAAAAATTATTTTGTTTGGAAATATTACATATATAAAATGTCACTCAATTTAATTATAGCTAAATTAAACATTTAACATTGCAATTTAATAAATAGATGATTGATTTTTGAACATTGATTAGATAAATGTAAAATAAAATAGATTTTCTTTTTAATTCAATAAAATATAATATATGTTTAAAATATAATTATTTTAAATTTAAATTTAATTTTAGATGATTAAATTTAAAAATAATAAATTTAATTGTTAAATTTAAAAAAAAAAATTACAAATATTAAAAAAATTAACATAAAGTGCTTTTAATCATAATATATTTTTTTCAATATGAAAAAAGCTTGATAGTATTATAAACCAATAATCATATAAATACATGAGTATAGTCTGAGATAGGAGAAATAACATGGCTGTGCAGTCGGATAGGGAATAGTGGGAAACAAAATTCACTGAAAAGCAAAAAGTACCCAAATGCACCAGAAGAATAAGTCTTCATGTGTAATACATCAAAGGGAAAAAAGAGCAGTGCTTTTACCTGGAGATGATATGAAACAAGAGAATTATGAGCCAGGTAGAGAAAAGTTCTGAATCGAATTAGTTCCAGCTTCCATTTTTATGTCCATTTTCCAATTTCCTAATTGAGTTAGGAGTCCTCTCTTTGACAATTCATCAACTTGTATATTCTAGGATCTGCTGACATGATGAATAGAATAATCCTTCCTCCTTTTCCATAGTGTGTCTATTCCTGATAGCGCTATGGCGTTAATCATAATATATGTAATACATGTTAATTGTGTTTTTTTAATGAATTACTTAAAAGTCAGAAATAAAAACATAGGAGCCTAATCATAATTTGTATTGATAAAGAGTAAATATAGAAGACTATAAGTATGACCTATTCCTAAGTAATTCTAATGTTTTGTGCAAAATTCATACATAGACATGCAATATATGATGGAGTGGTGGTCACATAAGAATTTATATCGTTTCCTTTAAGTTAAATCGTAAAACGATGGGTTTTATATATTAAATATGAGATTGATATTTTAAGGCTCAAGATAATAAAGTGAAACCCATTAATGTGATGTTACAGAAACATCT
Organism: Pinus tabuliformis; assembly: GCA_031772625.1. Taxonomy (NCBI): domain Eukaryota; kingdom Viridiplantae; phylum Streptophyta; class Pinopsida; order Pinales; family Pinaceae; genus Pinus; species Pinus tabuliformis. Next base: position 269,312,589 of record CM062812.1, read on the forward strand.
GAACTTTATGAATCAATGGTAATAATGGATGAAGAATAAGTATGAAATGATTAGATAAATGTGAGCTACAAAATTAAAACACATCTAATTGTATTGATTAATGGTGGCTTTAATGACCATATGAATATTTTTGGTCATTTATGAATTCCTTCATAGATCATATGAATATATTTGGTCATATTTCTAGTAATAAAGTAATTGCATATTAATATCAAAATTCAATGCATCAACGTGTACTCACTAGGCATCAAAATCAAAATATACATATCATTAAGTAATTAAACATTAATATCAAAACTCAATGCATGTACGTGTACTCACTAGGCATCAAAATCAAAATATACATATCATTAAAATCTAGATGGTGAAGTACCCTATAAGTCTATACATAAGTAATAATTACAAGATAAGAATTATAAAAATTGTAACAATTATATATATAATTAATAAAATTCATTTGCTAATCTTAAACTATAAAGGAGCTATAAAATGTGTTTTGGTCAAAGATAACTAATATTATATAGTCAATAAAAAATTGAATGTTTTATACATTGCCTATGGAAAGTATAATAATAATTAGTGTTATCATTAACTTCATTAAATACTATCACCAAATCTTGACATTGTTATTTTATTAAAAAACACAAAATAAAATGTTGTTATGATGTAAATTATGGCAAGTATAATAATAACTAGTGGTATCATTAACTTTATTAAATATTATTACCAAATTTTGACATTGTTATTTTATTAAAAAATACAAAATAAAGTGTTGTTATGATGTAAATTCAGATTTACTAGGAGGGGTACCAATGCATTTTTCAATGGTGGTTCACAATAATAATTTTTAATTTGAAAGATAAAACGCACAATTCATGGTATTGTAAAAGGTTAAATATCGGTACTCTCAATATCAACTCACAATTATATATGGGAAATTTGGTGACATTATTCATTTGAAAATGATTACATTTTTTTCAATAATTTATGTGATTATACTTTTCTAATAATACACTACATAAGAGATTGATTTAAATGTGTATTCATTAAAAAAAAATTGTTAAGTTCAAAATCAATAAATTTCAAAAATTAAATAAGAGATTGTTAAGTTCAAAATACAACCAATTTTAAAAATTAAATATATAATTATGTTTGTTTGAGATTATATTTTAATCTTAAGTGACTTAGTTAATGAAAATGGCTACTCTTGTCCAACTTTGAACAAACTTTATTTGTGTTAGGAAATTTAAATTTTATGAAAAAAACCAAAATTTGTACTTATAAGAAAAATCATAAAATGAGGTATATTTATAAAGGGAAAATAAATAACAATTTGTTGTCGAAATCTTTAAAATTTACAAATTGTTTAACTTGTTCTAGAACCATTTATTAAAAAAATGTTCAAATTGAATGTAAAATTATTTAACTTTATGGGTAAAAGCTCCACATGGTGGACAGATATTTTCCCTTTCATAAGTCAAATTAATATCTCCATGAAGGGTTGAATTTGATAGTTAAATTTCCATTCATGGCTTATTTCGGCCATCAAATGATAACTTTTTTTATTGACCATGTAGCACCCTAGAGCATATGAACAATTGACATTTACTTACTTTACTTTTAATTTTACTGTTTTATGTAAAAATTGGTAACTTAATTTAACATGGACTCATAAAGGAATGTAGGAATAGATGTTGTGGTTATTATTTGTTTTGTTAAAGAATGTTCGGTTAAAGAGATAACAAGAAAGACTTGATTAAAGAAATCTTAAGCTCTAGATGGTTAAATAGTTACTTCCTCCCTTGAGGGATTTAAGGAAAAATCCCTCAGTTTGGAATAACATGAGTGTTATGATAGGAAGTACAGTGTAAGCAAGAAGAAGCCTCTGACATGACGTTGTTAAGAGCTATAATGGTATTCTAGAGCTAGCAGTAACCAGTGGAACCTTGAACGAACAATCTAGACTGGACCAAGGTCTTGAGGTCTAGAATGGTTACTATCTTTAATCACTCTGGAAGCTAGGAGGCTTCGGGGGAGACCTAGACATTATTTTCAGTCTCACAGGTTGGGTGGTTAAGAGCCTGATTTCCAATTAATATCTCTAGCAAGGCCAAGCAACGCAAATAAGTATACCCTATTGAAGGGTACTGTTTCTAGAAGGTTCTCATTACATGCTGCTTGTTTGATAATTTGAAAAAGAATGATTGTTTTAGAAAATCTAGAACTGTTGGGCATACTAGAAATATATGATTGAGTAGGCTAAGGGTAGTACTTGTTCTTGATTAAATTCTATTAATATAAATCTATAGATATTTTGGAAAATTTTATTGAATGGATCTAACTCCAGTGCTTGCTTTAGATTAAACTTTGTCTTCGAATTAATACAGTAATAAAGTGTTCTTTCTTTAACCCACTGGTTGGGCTATAAGAGAAATGAAATAGTTATAATAGTGTGACATAATGATATGAATATAAAATAAACTGTAGACTTATTTACATGTAGAGTATTTGTGTAAATAAGTACTTATTTACATAATAGGAGAACTGGAGATGCCCATTGCTCATATCCAACCCTAAACAAAATATCGAGTAAGCTAAATTGTAACATATATAACAAGGTGGTGTATAAAACCCGCCAAGAACAAGAAACAATTGTGAAATATCTAGGTTGGTTACTCCTCCTCCAAGTCGAAACTCGAGAGGAAGACAATCCTCTTCTCTAAAAGATGGTTTGTACTAAGGTAGATTCCGGAATCGGATTCCATCCTCATTAGTACTTCTCCATGTTAGTGTATGTCAGTGCTATCAGTCACCAGTGATCAAATGTACTCTTTCAAAGTTTTTGTTAGGGTCTTAGGTAAAATTTTTATAGTTTCAATAGGTATTCAAATAAAAATTTGGTCACTCGTTAGTATGTCTAGGTATATTACTACTCCCTTCATTTCATGGTCAAAATGCCATCTTGGTCATGCCATCACTCATTCTGATGAGTCATCAAAAATGTGTCTTGATGATCATCTGAGTCATCATCTCATGGTCACTCATACTGCAATGTAAAAAGGTCCAAATCATCAATTTGTAAATCCATTAGGTGTCATTATTAGGTCAAGTCATCAAAAAAGGGTCATAAAGAGTCTTGTTGTCACTTAGGTCACCATTATAGGAGTAGTAATTAGGGAAAATGATCTAAAATGATTCCTAAAGTACATTTTGATCCTTATGAGGATGTAATTTTGCAAAATAAGGTTTGAAGTTGCATTCCACTAGCATTTTAAATCATTTTGCGAAAAGACAAGGTGGGGCCACATCACCATCAAAGAGAAATCGACCCCCAACCTATAAAAATACCAAAAAAGCATGTAATTTTTTCATTTCACCCTCATGAGACATATATTCACTAGGAAAGAGCATTTCCTCCATTAGAGGATCGATTTATTGCCACCAAAGTGTCATTCTCCCTCCCTCGATGCGTTTTTGGCAGCCTTGCTATGTTTTTGGCCAAACTGTTGCACTTTTGGAAAAGGAGCCAAATCACCCATTGCAGAGGTTTTCTTTAGCAAATCACATGTCCATCACATCATCAACAAGTAAGTGGACTTCATTCACTCCTCCTTCATCCTTCCTTTGCTTCAGTTTCCTCATATAGCTCAGTGAATCACCCTCTCCTAGGGTTTAGCTGTGCTTTTGGTCTCTTAGTCATTTTCTTTCATTTCTGTGGTAAAAACCCTACATTTTATGCTCAAACACCCTCATTTACACTCCATCTACCTCCTCTTAGATTTTCCCATGCATATTCCCCTCATCTCCCTCATTTTCCCATAAACCCTAGCCTATGCTACACTTCTTGACAATTTCCTAGGCTAGGACTGTATTTTGAAGCTTTCTACCCCTTCCCCTCACTCATTCCCAAAAATTTCACTTCCCTACACTCCCTAACACCTATCCCTACCCCCCAAATTTTCCCCAAGAATTTAGACAACCCCTAATCCCTTCATTTCCCTCCATCTACAAGACTTTCCCAAATCCCCTGTTTTCCCAAACTAAACCCTAATTCTTCCTCCTAGTAAGCTAGGGTTTTACCATGGAGGCAGAGACCATAGACAATGAAAATAAAAAGTATAAAGGAGGGTAGATAATCAGGTATGAGCCCACCAAAGTCCAAGAAATCATGGCTTCATCTTTCATCAGGAAAGCCTTTGAAGATAGGGTTGTCTAGGTTTTTGTGAAAAAGATTCAAGAGGTAGGTTGCCATGCCAAGCTGGAAAGTCTCTTTTCCACTAATTTTAGGAGGGACCATAGCAGGGATAGACTTCGTGGTATCAACAAAGGTGATTGGCATTATTTTTAGAGTTTTGTGATCATTTGCTAGGGTTTACATTGCACATAGGGATAATTCTACTTAAAAATTAGTTTATGAAGTAAGGAAGATGATTTTGACAAAAGTGAAAGTCATTTTTGTCAATAATAGACCAATGAACAAAAACCTCCTTCAGTTTATGCATAGGTGTTATGATTTGGGAGAAATTCCAAAATACAGTTGCTATAAGAGAGTTGTTGCCCTTATGGAGTAGTCTTGGGAGATTAAATTTTTAGGTTTCTTGGAGCAGGTGTTTATAGTTCTTGATGAATTTATTGTGTAGTATACATCATAATATTTACAACGATACATTTTTTAGCATCTAACTCATCTAGGAAGGCCTCCAAATCACTCTCCAAACCACATGCTATGCTTCTACAATATTTCGCTGCATTTTTAGTGACCAACTTCAAACTTGTATTCTGAACAACTGGGAAAGTATTTTGGACAAATAGAGGACATTTGTGTTAATGAAATACCAAAGAAAAAAACCTCTCTCATGTTCATAACAATTTTATGGTTAGAGAGATATTTCTCCATCTTTGAGCCCTATTTTTGCAGAAAACCCAGAAACTTTGGAAATTTCTCATTGCCAAAAGCGCATCGCCTTGGTGCTGCGCTTTTCCCTGAGGCCTCCAAATCACAAAAAGTTTATATTCCTGGATAGCTTGTGACTTGAACATATCATCCATGTATTTTGTCACATGTCAGCCTTCTGGTTGGAAGAAAATGCCAAAAAACCACTTTCTGCCACTATTTTCACCCTGGTGCTGCGCTTTTAGAGTGACCTTGGGAGAATCCATTTTTCTCAATATTGGAAAGGCCATTTTGGATGGTTAATGACTCTATGGAAAACTATACATCCTTAGATTTCCAATTATGCCTTCAGATAAGAATTTGGAGCACTATAAATCACACAAAATTGTCCTCCATGTTGGCACTGCGCTCTTCTCAGATGGAGCTGCGCTTTTCCCAGGAAGACAGGAATTCAAATTTTCTCCAATCAAAGTCAAAGATGTTGGTCAAATTACTCCTCCAGGATAATCATGTGATGTAATTAAATGTAAATGAGGTGGACAATGTAAATTTCATGTATATTTATGCTTACTTATGTTTGTAAAGTCAAAATGAATCAGTTGGTCTAATTAGGGAGTTTGTTTTTAACTTCCCTAGGTTTAGGTTTGGTTAGAGATAATCATGTAAATTGTTCCTATCATGAGGGGTTCGATCCCTGAGAGTGGGTAAGATATTTTTTGGTCTATATCTACCCAAATCAAAGTCAAGGGAAGGGTTGGGCATCAAAGAGTGAAAGGTTGGGAGCTTATATTCATCATCTTTTGATAGGAAATTAACAGGGCAGTTGCAGCGATTATTTAGGAATTATTGTGGTATGATGTTGTGATATTGTTTTTCTTTTGTAAATCACTTAGATGAATGATTAGTTATCCTTCTTTCCATATCTTTTCTTTCAGTGATCTTCCTATGAGTTTTTAAATAGAATTCTTAAGCTTAAGCTTTGTTTTGTTAGGAATTTCATGTTTATGTTATCTATCTTCTGATAAATGAATTCATGATATTCATGCTCATTTTGAACCTTTTCCTTTTCAACCCTACACTACATCGACAAACCTAAAGTTTCATTGAAACATACCTACCCTGCTCCTTTATATCCCTTGCAACTAAATCTTTTGAAACCTGACCTAGTTCCCTGACCTCTACTCCTGATCCAACAAAACCCTAAAATTTCAAAACCCTAGAGTTGAACATACCTAGCCTAAAATATTTTCCTTCTCCAATCATTCATTGGCTATGAGTTCATAGAGAGATCCCTCTCTGGTTTGGTAGGGCTAGCTACCAAATCCTAAGTGGTTTGAGGTTACCTCTATCAGTCTCCTTTCTCAGCCTTGGGACACTGAGGAGTGCTAATAGTCCAGAAAATGAAGAATAAAATAAACTGCAATATAAACGAAAATAAAAAATCTTATTTACTAATAATGGAATAACATTACACATAATATTCATACATGAAACGACTAGAGCCGAGAGCCACAATAAGAGATATAAACTTCTTGTATCAAATGCATCTGGAATAATAATTCGAGACAAATCATAAGTATGTCATAGAAAACCCCATTATTACTGTTTAAACCTTTCACTACCAAAACTGAGCATAATGTAATGAGGGTATGTCACAAATAACATTTGTCTTACATAAATAGGTCTTAATATTCCTAAAAGAGAGAGGGTGAAAACCCTTGGCATACAAATGTTACAGGAAGACTATGTTATGATACTCTTTTGGACAGAAAAAACCTGGAGTAATATTTTAATCATCATGAGGAGAGGAAATGGAACAAGAACTTGGAACATGCGAAGGTAAATGAAGAATAACCCGTGAGTCGAAATGCTGAAGGAAAATGGTGGGAGACGATGGTGAGAATATACCTGGTGCAAAATGGAATAGTGAGTTAATAGAACTAAAAATGATAAAATTAATATGTTCAAACCCTAGGTCTAGGGAGACTTTCCTTGAGAACTTAGAGAAAGTAGTGGAAACATGCATGACATACCATGACCATAGAAAAGCATAATGAGCCACCCAGGGTTTCATCACAATAAAATAAAGTACCGAAGGAGATAGAAGAATATTGCACTGGAAGCAATATTTGCACAATATAGCTGCTCAAGTCCACTGTATAGAAATCCCGAAGAGACCTGTTGTAGGAAAGATACATGTCATCGTCACACAAACATGAAAAGGTTACATGAAACATTTCAAAGAGACTCAGAACAAGTTCAGGAAAAAACCTAGGAACCGAGCAGAGGCGTTGCCGCAAATGGATGCCGAATGATGAGATTGACAACAGACGGGGGGTGGGATCGGTTACCTCCAACCATCCCTTGCCATCCTTACCATTCGTTGAATGCTGGGACTCATGTACAAGTAGGATGAACACAGATGTCAAGTGCATTGAAACTCGAAAACCTAAATCCAATTCACCTGAATTCCTATTTACAATCAGGTGCATTGATTAATAGAAACCGTAACTTAGATTACCAAATCATTAAAGGGTACGAAGGGTTCAATATTACAGTTGTTGATAGGACTAGACAAAAATGTGTCAGGTTGTAGTGGGGCTAAGCATTAAAGAAATCACAACCATGACACTATGTATCCGAACCCAAATCCATTTCCAGATTAACATTAAAGTCCTGCTATGGAGTGCAATAACTAAGGTGTTTAATGCATATAATACCATGCCAATATAATTTTGAATGTGTTTATAATTATATTATATCTCTGCTCTAGAGTTAAACAATATGTTTATATGTATAACATGTTGTAATAATAATAACATTTTTTTTTCATTTATTCAATCGATGACAAGACATATATGTGTAACAATATTTTACTATTTGTCTTTTAATCTGGAAGATGATTGTTACAAGTGGTATTAGGGCCCAGTTACAACACTGTTGCCAGGTTTGGGCAACGCATTGACAAATTCATGTGTTGTGATAATAACAGAGCATAGAAGAGAATAAGAAAATTAATAGAGAGAAACATGAAGCACACAGGAGAATGAAGTACGTAGCTCATACGACCGTCAGTAGAAGCCAACCATACACCTAGTGCAGGTGTTAACCCAGAAGTGTGGGTGAAGTTAGAAGGAAATCATCAAAACCCCATTGCCATGTTTATGGAAATGGTTCATCAATTGAGAACTGAGATGGCTAGTCTAAGGGAAAAAAATGAGAGACTAATGTGGGATCAGGAGTGTATAATGAAGATTTTATTAGATCGCCAACATCATAGAACTGCAATACCCAACTCTAGTAACGAGGAACGAAATGAAGGGCAAAGGAATGGAGGTGAAAATGTTCTTGAAGGAAGTCAAACTTAGAATTTGGAATAGGATAAGGGTGGAAATGAATAAGGATTTGAAAATTTTTTAGACCATCAAAAGAATAAGAAACATAAAACTGAGTTAAAAGGGGAATTTTAGAAGATAAAACCTCAATTTTTTATGGAGAAATGAAGGAAGCTGTTGAAGAGTGGCTGATTAACATTAACAAATATTTTCAGATTTATGAATACGATGATAACCTCAAAGAAAGATTGGCGATCTACCAGCGTCAGGGTAATGCCACAATGTGGTGGGAAAAGGCTATACATGCAATAGATGAGCAAAAGGTGAATTGGGGAGACTTTCAGAAATATTTTAAAGAAAAATATTTGATTGAAATTTTTATGAAGATAAGGCGAAGGAATTTCATGATCTGCAACTAGGACAACTTTCTATGGATGATTTTGTGGAAAAATTTACATCCTTGTTTAGGTATGTACCCTACATTCGGGAGGAAAAGGTGAAGTACAACGGTTCATGAATAACCTACCCATTTTTATGAAAGATCACCTAGAATTCGATAATCCTAAAACCATGGATGAGGCCATCAGAAAAGCACGAATCTGTTACCAAAAGATGAATCAGAAAGGGGAAAGTGGGAGAGGTCAGCAAAAATTTAAATCTCAAAGTGAGTCAAAGAAGATGGAGGTCTCTGGTAAACAAGAATCTAGTCAATTACAAAAACCCCCATTGTAGTGTTAGGGTTGTGGGGAACCGCATTATTACAAAAAATTCCCTCATCGTACAAGAGCGGAATGAGATACTAACTTTTAGGAGGCTTCAATAGTTGGTGAAGTATAGTAGAGCATACCTAGGATTAATGCTTCCTTGGATGATCATCAAGCTGAATATCAACCAACCATGATCTAGTTGGAAGGTAAAATGTTTAATCATGTTGTGTCACTTATAATAGACTTAGGAGATAGTTTAAGTTATGTTAGTCCTAAAACTGTTGAAAAATGTCATTTGCAAACCAATAAATTTAAAAATTCTTGGTTAGTGCAACTAGCTACCAGGACAAAAAGAAGAGTGACGACTAAAGCAGATAATTGCCCCATTGAAATAACAGGCTAGCCAATTGAGGTAGGGCTGAATGTATTACCTTTGGGGTCTTATGACGTTTTAATCAGGATGGTCTAGTTGGAGGAACATTGGTCCTTCGTAAACTACAAAGATGAAACCATCAACTACATTAATAAGGAGGGTGTTAGACAAGAGTTGCAAGGAGTTAAAAGGGCCATGGTACCATGACCAATCACTACCTCTCAGTTAGGAAAGTGTATTCATAAATGATGTTTAATATATGTGGTCCAGGTGGGATTTACTAATTCCAAAGATAAGTTGGTCTCCTTAGGAAACCTGCCAGTAATCTAAGAGTCTGTTAATGTGTTTACAGAAGAGATACCGGGGTTACCTCCCAAGAGAGATATTGATTTCACGATAGAATTAATTCTGTGGGTTGCACCGATGTCTCAGACTCCTTACCGAATGAGTATACCAGAGTTAACTGAACTAAAAATGAAATTACAAGAATTGATCGATAAAGGTTATATTCGCCCAAGCATGTCTCCTTGGGGAGCCCCTATTTTGTTTGTCAGGAACAAATATGGTACCTTAAGGTTATGTATTAACTGCAGACAACTTATAAATAAGCTAACTGTTAAAAACAAGTACCCTTTTCCAAGGATTGATGACTTGTTCGATCAAGTCAAGGGAGCTACAATATTCTCTAAGATAGATTTGTGGTCTGGGTATCATCAAATAAGAGTGAAGGAAGAGGATATTCCCAAAACGACTTTTAGAACATGCTAGGGTCATAATGAGTTTGTGGTTTTTCCCTTTGGGCTTACCAATTCTCTAGCCACTTTCATGAGCCTTATGAATGGTGTATTCCACCCATATCTTGATAAATTCTTCCTAATTTTCATTGATGATATCCTTATATATTCCAGAAGTTTAGAGGAACATAAGAAACATCTACAAATTGTATAAAAACATTAAGAGATCACCAGTTATATGGAAAATTTAGCAAATGTGATTTTTACAAAGATCAGATACGGTACTTAGGACATGTGATTTCTACAGAAGGGATATATGTAGATCCCGAGAAATCAAAACCATCATGGAGTGGCCTGTTCCTGCTAACGTTACTGACATCTGATCCTTTATGGACTTAGCAAGGTATTATTGTTGTTTTATTGAAGCATTTTCCAAGATAGCTTATCCTATAACGACTTTGCAAAAAAAAGGAAAAGTCTTCAGGTGGATTGCTGAGTGTTATCATAGTTTTGAGTTACTAAAGAATTTATTAACCACTGCTCCAGTATTAAATATTGCAGATCTAGAAAAGTAATTTTTGGTTTGTATTGATTCCTGTCAGGAAGGAGTAGGAGTGTTGATGCAGGAGGGAAAAGTAATTGCCTACGAATCTAGGAAACTAAAATAACATGAGCATAGATATTATGCTTATGATTTAGAGTTATATGCGGTGGTGCATGCTTTAAAAGTATGGAGACATTATATATTAGGAAATAAATTTCTATTGATGACAGATCATAGTAACTTAACCAACTTCCTGAAACAACCCAGTCTTAATGCACGACAAGCCAGGTGGATAAATTTTTTAGGTGAATTTGATTTCGAAATTAAACATTTTAAAGGGAAAGAAAATCAAGTAGCAGATGCTCTGAGTAGGAAATTATATACCTATATGAAATTTCATTCATTCAAGTAGAATTTGATCTCTCAAATCTGATTAAGGAAGCTGCTAACAAAGACCCAAAATATAATTTTTTATGGTAGCAAATGGTGTGAGGTCTAGTTGGGACTTCATATTGGGGAGATCCCCTGATGTTGGTGGGTCCAGCACTGTCAACATTTTGGTGCTAAAAGGAGGGCCAAATGACAAGATGAGCCCATACATCTGGGTTGAATATCTTACCCAATGAATAATACACAACTCATGCTCCTAGGGTGTTTCTCTCATTTCTCCCTCAATCATTTATCAATCCCAAATCAGCTTCTCAATCACTTGTCCTTGTTAAAGTTTGACGGTGAGGACAAAACGTCCATAACCAAGCACAATTCTTATTTTCTTCATTTCTGTGAATCTCATGAAATCGATAGTGATGAGTTTGTTTGCATACTCTTCTTCCTCACCCTTGAAGGTCATGTTAATCAGTGGTGTCATACCCTGCCACCTACTTCCGTCCATTCCCTTCTCACTTTCCTCAAGGATATCCATCAAGCCTTCGATGAGTGTGACCACCAAGATGTCTATGAAAGAATATCTCATTTAAGAGTGAAGGCTAGCGAATCAGTTGAGGACTTTTCTACCTGCTTCCTTCACCTATGTCATGAAATTCCTGAACGATTTGTGTACCTTGACTTCATGATCCAAGAGCTGAAACGCTTGGTTCATGTCTCCCGAAATGATGAACCTCCTGATTTTACTTCTTCCTTGACTCTTGCAGATCACGAGACACCTCATGTCTTGAAGAGGGTTCCCCCTCGCAGCAACCGCAAATCTAAGAAATCTACGTAGCAGGTACTCCCTCGCAGCGGTTGCAAAGCTGAGAAATTTGTGCAGCATGTTCCCAACCCACCTGCTTGGCTGTCTCCTGCCCAATGGAGGAAATTTCATAATGTTTCATAAAGCCTATGGCGAAAAATCATCCCTCCATCCTGCAAGAGGACATCACCGTTCATAACCAAAGTCTTGAGTCTAATCTGCATCTTTGCCATCCTCCATCATCTACAAGCCATGACTCTTTGCACAATGACTCACTTGAGCGATCTACTTCACAAGCTATCCATGCGCACTCTCTTGATTATCGAGCTGTTGGCTCAATTTGCAGTCATGTGCAAGGCAGTCTCATCATACAAATGGAGGAGCAGGACGATGAAGACATAATCAATTCCTCTCAAAACATTGAGCCTCCATTCTTGATCGATTCTCGATCCATGAATCTTGGTGAAACATCATGCACAATCAATTCTTTCGATCAACCTCTAGCCTTGGGTTATCATCATTCCCATGCTTCTGTATGCTGTGATGAACACCCAAGCACATCATATGATCTATTGTCTTCTCATGTGCACTCTAACTTAGATATGGAAAGCTCGCCAGTCAAAGCAGACATCCATATCGAAGCTTCCTCTGCACCTCACTTGCCCATGTGTCCTATCATTCACAGTGCATCAACATGCATCAAAGATATTCCACATTCTCTTGCTTCTTCATCCCATGAGTTATCTCCTCGATCGACACAAGGAAATGAGGTTTCCCACAATGAAAATAGTCTCAACACACAAGACTCTTCCCACTCGTCATCATCTTATGTTGTATGAAGACAAATCATCAAGCCCGCTTGCTGAAAATTTTGATGGAGCCTGTGAGCGAGATGGATATCATCCTAAAAGTAGTTTTGAAATCAGTAACAACAGCCATCCTCAAGCCATGCATGATCTGGTTCACATCTCAAAATGCAATTTTTCAACTCTAGAATGTTTTGGGATGTGCCAGGGAGTCATGGCACTTCAATGTCCGTTGATGTTTATTTTAGGACCTCGCGACTCTAGTAAGCCCGCCAAACTAAATCTGATCTCGTTTCTCATGCACAATCCATATATCTACATGGTTGCACTCGACATGGATCCCCATGTAAAGAATACTTACTATTCTGGGTGTGATATTTCAAAATTTTAGATTTTCACATATGATTGAATCCACGAGTCCATTACAACATGTCTGTCTTCATGCACATCTCTTACATATAATTCGGGTCAGGAGTGTTCGTCCCTCATTCAATCATGGGACAACGAAGTTGAACATCTCAAAGACTATCTTTATCTAGAATCATACTTATCGAATGTTCTCTCTCGTAATCAGCTCCTTGGTCTTTTTTAAAATTTCGTACATCAAATATGCCCACTTATCACACCAACAATCTCCCTGTGTGATGACGAACGCACAACCTATCGCACAAATCAAGTTACTGTCATTTCACCACACCCCAGCTGGTTTCACACATTCATAGTGCTGGCATCCTTTCTACATTTTTGTGATTACCATGATGCCTGCGCACTTTTTCACCAGTTGCAGGTAGGTGTTCTATCATGTCTAGCATATAGTGAACTTGGTTCCCTCTTTCAGAGCGTTCGCACGATTGTTCAAAAATTTTCTTTATCCATGTCAAGCTGGGAATCTGCCATCTCAACTGACTGGTCTGATGACAGTCGCTTCGCACACTATGATTTTCACCGTGTAACATATTTATTCTTAGATTTTTGTCAAGCAAGTGAGGCACCTCAGCCTGCACTGATGGCTATGGTAGGCCCTCACTGTCTTGACATGACTGATGAGAATGACTAGATCTATCTATCCATATTAGATTCCCATCTTGGTCCCCTCTCTCAAATCAAGAATCCATCTTCTCAAAGATCACGAATCTTTCAAAATGGCCATCACGAATTTTATGATCCAATTGCTGAATGGATGGAACAATCTTACTTAGTGAGTCGTTTTGCAGGTAAGAAGCTTCAGTCCTTCCTCGCACTTGCTAAAAAACTTGGTGTAGAAAAACACACACTTGCAAGAGGCATCCGAGTTTTGTTGAAAACAAGTAGTCACGGAAGAGGTAAGCATGTGTGTTGGGTGGTTGTGACACATTCTTCCACCCATAGGCGAGACCTTCTCTCTCGTGTGAAATTTTTTCAATTTTTTTCATTTTCTGTTGCACACTATTTTTTATCTATTTTAATCACTCGTATCTTTGTGACTGCAGGTCAGGTACGCCTATGGTGGCTTCACTTGAAATTTCATTTCACGTAACCCTGACCGTTTAAGGTAGGAGTAGGAGTATCTTTTTCTATTTCGCTTGTCTTTTCTTTCTGGTTTTCATGTTTGTTTTCTTGCTGACTTGGTTGCTTTGCTTTCTTGTTGTTGTTTTCACTTTGTTTGCTTTTCTTACTATTTTTGTTTTTGTTTGTTTGGTTTTCTTAATACCTTACTATTTTTGTTTCCGGAAATAAGTGTTGCCAACTACTATGTTCAGGCTTTTGAATAGAACATGTGGCTTGTTAGTGTCAGTCTTTGCAGCCTTCCTCTAGTGGTCAAATATGCTCTTATAAAGTGGTCTTAGGGTGTCAAAGTCAAATTTTGTCATTTCAGTGAGTCTTCAAGTACAATTTGGTCACTAGGTATTAGGTCTAGGATTGTTTTCACTCCTTCCAAAGCTTTCCAAGTATTGGTCCATGTCACCATTCGGCTGAGTGCACCATCATTCAAAGAGTTTTCATCATTATTTCAAGTTCTAATGGGTCATTTTACACCATGTTTGTGCTTCAGTGGTGCTTAGGTAAAGCTCATTTCCCTCTCCTAGGGTTTTGAAGGTAATTTCTCTTGGATGGTCAAATCATCAACAAAAATTGTATGCTGATGCTAATACACCTTCCCCTATCCTTAATATACCTTCTTAAGCACTTTCCATCACTGATATCCCTCAAATTCATCATTTTCTCACAAACCCTAGCCTATTGCTACAATTTGACACTTTTCTAGGTTAGGCCTGTGTTTTTCCATTTTGGACCCCTTTCCCTCACTCAATCCTTGAAATTCCACTTTTCCCTCCTTCCTAACATCCCTCCCTACTTCCCAAAATTTTCTCAAGAATTTAGAATCCCCTCATCCCCTTCATTTCCCTTCATTTCTACAAATCCCCTGTTCCACACCTCGAGATAGGTTTTATTCAAACGATGTTTCTAAGCAAGAAAAGATGAATTTCACAAAATTGAGAAAGGTTTTTTTCCATAATAGACCCAAGAAGAAAAACCTCCTTCATTTTTTATACAGGTCTCATGGTTTGGGAGAAATATCCAAACAATAATTTTCCACAGGAGAGTTGCTGCACTTCTAGAGTTACCTTGAGAAAATAACTTTTTCTCCTATATGTAATGTCCAAAATACTTTCTTGATGAGTCACGTGATAACTAGACAAAAATATATTTCCAATGAGCTATCATGAGTTCAATTTGGAGTTGAGGAAGACCTCCAAAAGTTGACTAAAACAACACTCTGCATTTTGGCAGCCTCATTCTACACATTTTGACAATTCTTGGGAGATTGAGCTTTTGACAGGGAAAACTAGCTCCAAATTGAAAAATTCAAAATGTTCTGGAAAGTAGACAGGACAAGCTTTCCAACGAGCTATCCCATGCCTAATTTGGAAATCGGGAAGGTAGTCAAAAGTCATCTTGAAGTGGCACTGCGCGTTCAGGAGGTGGCGCTACGCGTCTGGGCCTGGCGTTGCGTGTTTGGAGATTTTCATAGTGTAATTTTACACTGCGCTGCGCTTCTAGAGGTGGCACTGCACATCTGTGCAGTGGCGCTACATGTTTAGAAGAAGGGCCAGAAAGGCCTCAAAACTTCAACCAACTTCAAATTTTCCCTCTCTCACCTGCATACAAGTAAGTTGTCCTCCATACTACATTGATTGGTTTGCAATTTAACTTTTAAGCTAAATTCTCCCTTGGTCATGTCAAACCCTAAAATTTTCCCCTAGTTATGCCTAAAACCCTAAACCCCCATTGTTCATCCTATCACCTATCACTACAACTCTAAACTCATTCCCTATCCCTTTATCGCTTTATCCTTATATCCTTATATCCCTTTATCCCCATTCCATAACATCCACATCCCTTTATCCCTCTTCCCAAAAAGCAGTATCTCAAACAAACGAATCCATCCCTCTCATTTTTATGATTCCTACTCCCTCATTCATTTTCTAGCCCATAAGGTCATCTCCCATCCCTTCACTCCTAAATCACTCTCACTCATTCCCTTCATACAACCTCAAGCCTGCAAACATGGACAGAGAAGACCGAGACTATGAGGAGGAGGAACACACATGCAGTGACACTTCAATAGATAGACCTCGACATCAGAGAAGACAACACAATTGAGGCAGAATTATCAAAGAATAGCCATCAAACCTTAGAGAATTGCAGGCCTCTCAGTTGGCTGTCACTTGTTTCAGATATCTTGGCTGCTATGAGTTCTGTGAGCAGGTAGAGAGAGTTCAATACCACCCGGAGCTCACCAGACTTTTTGTAGCTCATCTTCAGGACAACAAGGTGACTCTTGCTGGGGTAACATTCACAGTCTCACCCTCCATCATTTCAGATGCAACTAGGATTCCGAATGTAGGGGAGAAGTGGTACAAGGCCCAGGACCTGGATGAACACTATTATGAGCCTTATATCAAACCTCGGTACAGAAATGAGGTGAAGAGACTTTTTCCTTTCAAATTTCTTGAAGACAAGTATGTCCCCATGATGAAAATCATCATGAAATATTTCACTTGTGAGGGCAGATTTTCCAGGCTGTACACCTACCACATCAGGTTCCTCATGCATTTTACCAGTGAGGATGTTAAACCTTCCTTATTTTTTGTTCAGGAATATTGAGAAGATGGCTCATTTTGTGCAGAAGAAGCCATACCCTCAACATATGAGCAGTCTCTATCATTACTCCCTCATCAAGATCATTGTGCTTCATCATCTCAATCTCCTCAACATCTCTTGGGAAACATTTATTGTTCATGACATCTTCAGGGGTCCTCAAATTCCTCCACCAGTGTCTCAAGAAGCAGGGGGACCTTCTAACAGTGCTTAGGTGAAAATAGATGAGGAAGCCAAAGATACTAGAGCTACTGAGGTTCCCGGGATTTACATGACATATCAGAGGGGCACAAGGAGATTGTTTGCAGCCAATAGGCAAGTGTTTTCTCCACGGGATGTGGAAGGGACCTTGCCTTCTTCATAAGCTCACAGACAAATGCTAGCTCCGCAGGATGTGGAAGGGGCTTTGCCTTCTTCATCAACACAACAGGTACAGGTACAGCAGTTGCACAAAGGGAAGGAAAAGATGCCGGAGAAGAGTTTTGATGATGAGGAGGAAAGAGACTTTGATTTGATAGAACATGATGAGTCGGAGCAGCATTATACTCATCATGGCATGGAAACAATTGACTTAGAGGCTCAAGATGAAGAAACAATAAAGGACATCATCATACGGGAAAAGGAGGCTCAAGTCTGAGCATTGATGGACAATTTGGAGAGGTCCAAGTATGTCATCACATATTTGGAACAAGAAAACAAGAAATTGAGTGACAAACAAGTCCTCATGGAGCTGGAACTACTCAAGCTAAAACAACAAAGTGACAAAGAGGCACAAGTCACTTTGACTCCTATTGAGAAGGAGATTGAAGATGATAGAGATACTTGGCTTGAGAGAGTCAACTTGCACCTTGAGAAGCTACTACATAAGACCAATAGAGACAATCATATGATCAGACACATGGCCTATCATTACAAGACCCAAAACAAGATTTGCAATATGAGGGTCAAAAGGATGAAAACTAGGCTAAGGCGGGCTCTAAAAGGCAAAAAGGAGGATGATAGGCTTAGGTTTCTTGCTAAAGCTTCCTTGGCTCATCAAGACACTTGATGATGGTGCTTCTCACCAATTTTGGGCAAGTTTGGAGGAATTCTTGTCACTTGCAAATTTTGAAATTCTACACACAGGAAAACTGCCTAAACGCGCAGTGCCACCAGCACTGCGCTTTTCCTAGGGGCACCCAATGGAGAAATTGTTTAAATTTTTGGATTTAGAGTGATGAGGACATGCACCCTAGATATTTTCAAAGTTTTTGGGGTAGAACTAGTCCACCAAAAGGTCAAAAAAAACCCCTAAAAATGACTTTTTTGCCCCTTTTTGGACACACAGAAGTAGTATTGGGAGAATCAAGTTTTGAGGGTCAAATGAGCTTCAAATGCAGAAATTCTAGGTGTTTTGGAAAGTAGACTTGAAGAAATTTCCAGTGAGCTATCATGAGCTCAATTCGGATGTTGGGAAGGTCTCCAAAAGGGACCTGAAAGTGGTGTTGCGCGTTCGGCCAGTGGTGCCGCGCGTAGGGCAGATTTTGCACAGGATGCCTATTTTTCCAATTTTTTACTGTGTTCTTGGATTCTCTCTCATGGAGGTTGTTTCACCATTGTAAATTATGACTTGGCATGTAAATATGATAGATAAATAGTGGTAGAGGGTAGATTCATTACTTTAAAAGTCAATTTGAGCTCAAATGAATTAGTTTTCACTTTTAGAGGCAAGTTGTTAAGATGCCTATATTCCTGTTTTCTTGTTCAGTGTTGGTTAGATTAGCTCCTCATCTTAGGGATTCGACCCCTAAGGATGGGAGGAGTTTGAATTCATGTCTATATCTTCTTCTTCTTTCTCTTTGTAGAGGGTTGGACTCAACTGGATGCTCAGACCTTGATTGTACATCATTTTGTAGCAGTTTAGCAGGAGATTAATAAGAATTACAGCTATTTTTATGGGATCCATGTGGTATAGAGTTTTAGTACAGTTTCTTCTTTTGTGATCATATTTTAATGTGTTTTTTGTACTTCGTTAGTCATTTCATTGCTTCTAAGTGAATGCTTTCAAGTTGATAGGCAGAATTCATTACATCAGTGCTCTGCTTTGGGAAAACATTCGCCATTTCATGTTTTCTATAGTTTGGGAAGGATCCATGATAATCACATGCTCTTCCTAGCCTCTCACCACTCTTAAACACCTCACCCATAAAGCCCTAGAGTGTTAAACCTTATGCCTGCCTTGCCCCATTGAACACCTTGCAATTTTGACCTAATTCCCTAGACCTAAACTATCCAGCTCCTCCTGATCCAGCAAAATCCCATCAAAATCCAATCAAAACTTCGTGCTACTATACCTAGCCTAAAATTATTTTCCTGATCCGGTCATCTTGGCTGAGATCCTTACAGAGAGAGCCCTCTCCTAGCCTAGTAGGGCTAGCTGCTTGGCTAAGCATGGTTTGTGGTTACCCTAGCATTGCCTTCCTTCAGCCTAAAGTTCAATCTAGGTGATAACATAGTGGTGACCATACTGGGGACGTAGTTTTATGTTCCTCAGCAAAATATATCAATTTTAGATCTGATTGTTGATGGTGGACAACGATAATACACCAGAAGGCTGAAATCATTCACCTGGCGACTCCAAATCAGTTTCAAGATCAGATCCAAGGACTCCACTGGAGGATGAACCCAACCAGCAAAAACATGAAAGGACAATATGGAAAGATCAGGTATTCAAGTTGGAATTTCATCCAAGACATTACGTTCTTTGTTATAAATTATTTCTTCTCTTTTCCTGAGAATGTCAAGAAGGCTTTACAAAGTATATTGTATTTGAGAAAATATCCTAGACCTGCATTTGATTCTTTCCCTTTGAAGATTGTGAATACAAAATATTCGCATGCCTTTGATCTTGATCAAGATCCTTCTTCTGAATCTTATGATGTCTGTCTTCAAACTGATGAGCCTAAAGAGACCAAGACTGATTCTACAGCTTTTGTATATACTCCTATACCTTGTAAAATTCTAGATAGATACAAGCCTCTGATTTTACCTCCTATATCCCATGCTTTCCCTAAAAATCATTACCTATATCTACCAAGATTTGATGGTGAATGTGACAACATCACTGCTGAGAGACATGTACTGAATTTTGAGCCTTTTTGTGACCTTTTTGAAGTTGATGAAGAGGATGTCAGTATTAGGCTTTTTTCTCTTTCTTTACAAGGCAAATTCAAGAGTTGGTTCAAAACCCTGCCTGATGCGAGCATCTCAGATTTCCAACAGTTCGTCAAAAATTTCCTCGACAAGTTGGTGGTTAAACAAAACCCTTTCTTGATTCTAGAAGAGTATAACCAGCTGAAAAGACTGCGAGGGGAGACAGTACAACAATTTTCTGCCAGATTTAACCAAGCTTATTTTTCGATGCTTGTTAATATAAGACCTCCTCCTGATTCAGCTCTCTTGCTTTATTCGGAAGCCTTTGATCTGGAAATGGAGTTTCAGTTGAGAGAAAGGAACCTTAAAACACTTGAAGAGATGTAGAAAAGTGCAATAGATGTAGAGGCTAATTTGCTGATCAGAAGGGAAAATTTGAAGGAAGAAGAGATGAAGAAAATAGATCAAGAGGAATCGACATCTTTAGAGGTAAAGCTCGACATTTTGGTAAGTGCAGTGGAATAGATGATGCAAAAGATCACCATAAGGAATGAGTATGATGTTCAAGGCCATGGCTCGCTAATTGAAGAAAAACAAGTGGCTGATCCAAAACATTTTCTTTCTTATCCCAATTGTCATAGATCTGATAATGATTATCATCTTGGAGAAGAGAGATCTGTTAATCTGACATGTATGCTTGATGATGTTTTTTATACTGATGATTTGCCTAAGTTTGATCAGTATGATGATGATTATGTTCTCCAAACAGAAGCTAGTCTTGTAGACAAATCAGTAGCTGGTTTGTGGAAGGAGGAAGTTCACTTTCAGTAGTTCAAATACAGTGATCATCCATTGCATATCAGCTACGGAAGTGAGGAGGAAAGTGCAGAAAATTTTGAAGTGAAGGATCTTTGCCTCTTTGTTTTACTTCGTTTTAGTTCATCAGAGACAACTTTCGTGCAATCAGAAATCAACCATCGATAAGTTTTGATCTGGACCATCTAGAGGGCAATGAAATCCTTGTTCAAGACTTCTCATATCTAGATTTGCAGCCCCCGAATGCCATTGAATGTCAGGTTGTAGATGAAGACTTGGAAGCTAGAACATATGATCAAATGATGCAAGATGATTCCGTACCATTATGTTTTGAATCATTTCAGTTTTTGAAGGGAAATTTGCATAGTATATCTTCAATAAAGGATGAGCAACCTATAGAAAATCATGCAATCTCATTGGAACCAATAGAAAATGGGTTGCAATAGTCTTTTCAAGTTTTTCATGATCCAATAGCTGATGTGTTGGATGATATCTACAGTCAAAGTCCTTCTCCATTAGCTAACTATGAGCTTGGAAAAAGTATTGATACAAATTTGATCTAGCAACTGGTTTCTTTGTCATTTTCAGCAGGAGTCTAGTCACAAAGCTCAGATGAAAGTTTTCATTCATGGTATGAGGAGAAGCGAAGTAATCCATTGGATGAGCTAAGTCCCAGTGCACATGAATTTCAAGATCCTTATGCAATATTTTTGGAGTCAGATAGAGAATCCATATTATTCAATCTGAGAAAATTTGGATCTGTTTACAAGTTTTCATGGGAGTTGCGTTTCTTTAGTTCTCTCTTCTTGCTCATAAACAAACACTTGAAGAGAATTCAAACAGCAGCCAGAATGCTTACTTGGTTGCATTGGTTGTTTCATTTCACTTGATCAGGTGAAGAATGGAACAGTTAGAGTAGGTTTTATTGAATAAGCTCCATTTTTAGCGTCTTTTCTAGTTTGTCAGTTGTGTTTTAGTATCGAGTTAGTTTTTAGTTGAGTAAAAGTTAGTTTGTGTCTTTGAGTCATCAGTATTCAGTCATGTATTTTAGATTGAGTTTTTTTTACTCCATGCCCAATAGATAAGGCTACTTGGTCTACGGTGTTCTTGGCACCTCCAAGGAACTACCATCCCCAATGGAGCAAATGTTAGTGTTAGTCTTTGCAGCCTTCCACCAATGATCAAATATGCTCTTATAAAGTGGTCTTAGGGTGTCAAAGTCAAATTTTTTCATTTCAGTGAGTCTTCAAGTAAAATTTGGTCACTAGGTATTAGGTCTAGGATTGTTTTCACTCCTTCCAAAGTTTTCCAAGTATTGGTCCATGTCACCATTCGGCTGAGTGTGCCATCATTCAAAGAGTTTTCATCATTATTTCAAGTTCTAATGGGTCATTTTACACCTTGTTTGTGCTTCAGTGGTGCTTAGGTAAGGCTCATTTCCCTCTCCTAGGGTTTTGAAGGTAATTTTTCTTGGATTGTCAAATCATCAACAAAACTTGTATCCTGATGCTCATACACCTTCCCCTATCCTTAATATACCTTCTTAAACACTTCCCATCACTTATATCCCTCAACTTCATCATTTTCCCATAAACCCTAGCCTATTGCTACAATTTGACACTTTTCTAGGTTAGGCATGTGTTTTTCCCTTTTGGACCCCTTCCCCTCACTCAATCCTTGAAATTAAACTTTCCCCTGCTTCCTAACATCCCTCCCTACTTCCCAAAATTTTCTCAAGAATTTAGAATCCCCTCATCCCCTTCATTTCCCTTCATTTCTACAAATCCCCTATTCCACACATCGGGATAGGTTTTATTAAAATGATGTTTCTGAGCAAGAAAAGATGAATTTGACAAAAGTGAGAGAGGTGTTTTTCCATAATAGACCCAATAATAAAAACCTCCTTCATTTTTTACACAAGTCTCATGGTTTGGGAGAAATGTCCAAACAATGATTTGCCACAGGAGAGTTGTTGCACTTCTCGAGTGACCTTGGGAAAATAATTTTTTCTCCTATATGTAATGTCCAAAAGACTTGCTTGATGAGTCAAATGATAAATCAACAAATAGAGCTTTCCAATGATCTATCATGAACTCAATTTGGAGTTGAGGAAGACCTCCAAAAGTTGACTGAAACAACACTCTTCATTTTGGCAGCCTCATTCTACACATTTTGACTAGTCTTGGGAGATTGAGCTTTTGACATGGAAAATGAGCTCCAAATTGAAAAATTAAAAATGTTATGGAAAGTAGACAGGACAAAATTTCCAACGAGATATCCCACACCTAATTTGGACACCATAAATGCAGTCAAAAGTCATCTTGAAGTGGCACTGCGCGTTCAAGAGGTGGCACCGCGAGTTTGGGCCTGGCGTTGCACGTCTAGAGATTTTCACAGTGTAATTTTGCACTGCGTTGCGATTCTAGAGGTGGCGCTGCGCATTTGTGTAGTTGCACTGTGTGTTTATTAGAAGGGCTAGAAAGGCCCCAAAACTTCAACCAACTTCAACTTTTCCCTCTCTTACCTGCATAAATTAAGTTGTCCTCCATACTACATTGATTGGTTTGTAGTTTAACTTTTAAGCTAAATTCTCCCTTGGTCATGTCAAACCCTAAAATTTTCCCCTAGTTATGCCTAAAACCCTAAACCCCCATTGTTCATCCTATCACCTATCAGTACAACTCTAAACTCATACCCTATCCCTTTATCCCTTTATCCCTTTATCCCCATTCCATAACATCCACATCCCTTTATCCCTCTTCGCAAAAAGCAATATCTCAAACAAACCAAGCCCTCCCTCTCATTTTTATGATTCCTACTCCCTCATTCACTTTCTAGCCCATAAGGTCATCTACCATCCCTTCACTCCTAAATCACTCTCACTCATTCACTTCATACAACCTCAAGCCTTGCAAACATGGATAGAGAGGACCGAAACTATTAGGAGAAGGAACACACATGCAATTCCACTTCGATAGATAGACCTCGACATCAGAGAAGACCACACAAGGGAGGTAGAATTATCATAGAAGAGCCATCAAACCTCAGAGAATTGTAGGCCTCTTAGTTGGTTGTCACTTGTTTCAGATATCTTGGCTGCTATGAGTTCTGTGAGTAGATAGAGAGAGTTCAATACCACCCGGAGCTCACCAGACTTTTTGTAGCTCATCTTCAACACAACAAGGTGTCTCTTGCTGGGGTAACATTCCCAGTCTCACCCTCCATCATTTCAGATGCAACTAGGATTCTGAATGTAGGGGAGAAGTGGTACAAGGCCCAGGACCTAGATGAACACTATTATGAGCCTTATATCAAACCCCGGTACAGAAATGAGGTGAAGAGACTTTTTCCTTTCAGATTTCTTGAAGACAAGTATGTCCCCATGATGAAAATCATCATGAAATGTTTCACTTGTGAGGGCATATTTTACAGGCTGTACACCTATCACATCAGACTCCTCATGCATTTTACCAGGGTGAGGATGTTAAACCTTCCTTATTTCTTGTTCAGGAATATTGAGAAGATGGCTCATTTTGTGCAGAAGAAGCCATACCCTCAATAGATGAGCAATCTATATCATTACTCCCTGATCAAAATCATTGTGCTTCATCATCTCAATCTCTTCAACATCTCTTGGGAGACATTTATTGCTCATGACATCTTCAGGGGTCCTCAAATTTCTCCACCAGTGTCTCAAGAAGCAGGGGGAACTTCTAGCAATGCTCAGGTGAAAACAGATGAGGAATCCAAAGAGACTAGAGCTACTGAGGTGCCCGGGATTTACATGACATATCATAGGGTCACAAGGAGATAGTTTGCAACCGATAGGAAAGTGTTTGCTCCACGGGATGTGGAAGGGACCTTGCCTTCTTCATCAACTCATAGGCAAATGCTAGCTCCACAAGATGTAGAAGGGGCTTTGCCTTCTTCATCAACACAACAGGTACAGGTGCAACAGCTGCAAAAAGGGAAGGAAAATATGCCGGAGGAAATTTTTGATGATGAGGAGGAAAGAGACTTTGATTTGACAGAACATGATGAGTCAGAGCAGCATTATACTCATCATGGCATGGAAACAATTGACTTAGAGGCTCAGGATGAAGAAACAATAAAGGACATCATCATACGGAAAAGGAGGCTCGAGTCTGAGCATTGATGGACAATTTGGAGAGGGCCAAGTATGTCATCACATATTTGGAACAAGAAAACAAGCAATTGAGTGACAAACAAGTCCTCCTGGAGTTGGAACTGCTCAAGGTAAAATGACAAAGTGATAAAGATGCACAAGTCACTTTGACTCCTATTGAGAAGGAGATTGAAGATGATAGAGAGACTTGGCTTGAGAGAGTCAACTTGCACCTTGAGAAGTTGCTATAGAAGGCCAATAGAAACAATCAGATGATTAGACACATGGCCTATCATTACAGGACCCGAAACAAGATTTGCAATATGAGGGTCAAAAGGATGAAAACTAGGCTAAGGCGGGCTCTAAAAGGCAAAAAGGAGGACGATAGGCTTAGGTTGTTTGCTGAAGCTTCCTTGGCTCATCAGGACACTTGATGATGGTGCTTCTCACCAATATTGGGCAAGTTTGGATGATCTGAAAACGAGATCTTAGACTAATATTAAGGTATTACAAACTCATGTCTAGGATTTTCCTATATTACTTAGTGCAACAGATCGAAAAGATTGCAAATAATATAGAAAATTAAGCAGTTAGAAAAACATAACAGATACACACATAACATAGCAAATAATAGAGGAGTTCACCCAAAACTCCTGGGCTATGTCTCCTGGTCCAGCTTTCAGTGGTGACCTCTCTATTATGTCCTCAAGAGCAGAGTTTTTACAAAAGTGAGCTCAATTTGATTCTCAACACAACAGATACAAAACAACAGGAGTTTACTTGAATCCCTCAAGTCTCTCTGAGTACACAGACTCTCCCTCTCGTTCTCTGTCTCTGTCTTCCCTCTGTCTCAGCACTGCTTGCCCCTGTCTCAGTCATTCAGTGGCTTTTAAGCCAATCGACTCTTGTCTGTTCATTTTCCCTTTTGGGCTTTCTGGCTTCCAGCCTCTGTCTGTTCAAACCCCCCTCTGAGCGTTAACCAATCATGGTGTAATGTCTTCAGGGATGGTGGCCACCTGTTTTGTAATGGAATGGACCATTGGCGCATAAGAAACCCCAAAACGATCGTTCTCTATTTACATAGAGAAATGCACAGAAACACTGTCAAAATCCACCCAAACGCCTTCTATTGGACCTGAAATATTATCAATTCCGCCCTATAATCCTTTCGGATCCATCTTTGGGTGCTATCGCAAGTGATCATTGATCCAATAGTTGCTATTGATTTCGGGTGGCTTATGCGCCCGGAGATTACCCGCTCGAAAAGGCGGTTTTCTCTCTCCGGCGTCGAACTACGTGGCGGCCAGTGTATGGGCTCGGGCGGAGCTCGTCCAATACCACTTACCGCCTGAGGCCCACCCGAAATTCCACTCATTACGGAACTCAAAATATATATCGTTGCATGTATAAACCCTTTCGGGTCCGTTTTATCGCTCCATTCACATTTCCTTTGATTTTCATTTATTTAACGAAACTATGACTTTACATAGGAAAACTCCTTTTTAGAGAACTAAAAATATATATATTTGTACCCATAAGACCTGTCGAGTCCGGATTTATCGCATGTCGCATGTGTATTGGCCCTGCTCCTCCGTATTGTCGCGATGCGATATATCGCAATCGCATATCGCATAGTCCTCGGGTCCCCGGTAAGTCCTTGTGTGTGTATTAGCAATGTGTTGGTGCGAGTAGATTTGGACCATTGATCTGTGCGCATAGATCGACTGCTCTCATTTAATCGCGTCGATCGCAATGGCGATTTCTCATAAAACCGCTTCCGATGGACTCCACTTGCCACCTCCGACTATGATATGCCGATTAGATCTGGACCTTTGAACGGCCAGATCCGACGACTCCTGTGCATCGTTATTTTGACCTCCAATAGGCTCTGTTTTCTCTTTTTCTTCATATTTTTCCTTTGCAATAGTGTAATCCGCCTTTTGTAAAGGTTTTTCCTTATGCGATAGTTTTTTTTTTATTTTTGAATACTTAGAGGGTTTTTTTTGGACCCATTTTGGATCACGCCTTCCCACTGAAAAAGATTTTGGACCACCAAAATTTGGTTGTTAAGCATCGATCAAGTGAGGATACAACTTCCTCACTTATCCAATCTCTATCCATCTTGCACTGCTTGGTTTTGAACCTTTGAGTCCAATTCCGAGGTACTCAATATCCCCTCTGCGCGTAGTTCTCACCTTCCTGTCTAGAACTATGTCTTCTTACAACTCATTGAGATATTCAGGCAACAGATCATCAATAGAAGGCAACTGACTTTGCTCTGTGGGATCTTCAATCAATGAAGGTTCATATAGTCTCAAGCTCTCTGCATTAACGACTGAATAGATATGCATATAAGCTGGTAAATCAAGGCGAAAAGCGTTTTCACCAATTTTATCAAGTATCTTGAAAGGCCCATACCTTATTGGTTTTAGCCTCTTACCTTCACCTTGCATTCTGTCTTTGTTGATGTACAACCAAACTTGATCACCAACTTGGAAGCTATGCTCAATTTGATGCTTGTCATGCCTTGCCTTGTACTTGGCCTAGCTTCTTTCCAGCTATTCCTGCACTACCTGGTGAATTTCTTGGATCTGTTCAATGAACTTGGTTGCTTTGTCCACATCACTGTGTCCATCAACTGCTATGTCTTTACTAAAGACAAAATCCAAGGGAGACTTTGGTGTAAAACCAAAACAAGTCTCAAAAGGAGATCTCTGAGTAGAAGAGTGCTTGGCACGGTTGTAAGCATGTTGCACATAACACAAATGTTCATCCCAAAGCTTAGGATGCTAGCTGCAATAGCCCCTGAGCAACTGGATCACTGCCCTATTGACCACCTCTGTTTGACCATCTATTTGTGGAAGAAATGTTGTGCTTTTCTTCAATCTGGTGTCCATCAACTCCCATAGACCTGACCAAAACTTCCCAACAAATCGGGAATCTTGATCAGCTTTCTGTTTAGCATCACAGCCTTCAAATACATTGGTTTTATCAGGGTTCTTTTCCTTTACAACCATTAGTAAAAATTAGTTGCATGAATTTACAATTCTTTTCATCTGCCCTGAGTTTATGAGAGAATAGTTATTTTTGAGTTTATGAGCTCTTACAATATATTCTATTCAATCTTTAGTGAGTTGATACTTATTTTCAGTTCTATAGAAAATGGCTTTTCTATCATACAAGTAAGGACTTCCTAAAACAATACCACATATGTCCAAGGGAACTATATCTAACTCAACCTCATCTACAAATGTTGACCCAATAGCAAACCTAAGTTTACATTGTCTAGTCACTTGTAGCTTTGCTTTATCACATACCCAACCTAATGGATATGGCTTCTTGTGAGGTGTTGTTAGTAAGCCCAACTTCTTTACAATTGTTTCAGAAATCAAGTTTACTTGTGATCCACTATCAAATAAAGTATCAATCTTTTGGTGCTTGGAAATAACTCTAATATGAAAAAGCTCATGCCTTTTCCTCTCATTATCTTCATTATCAATAGATTGTGTAGAATTACTTGTAGATGCTTCAGAATTTTTACCTTTTATACCTGTGGCTGTGACTGTTGTTTCATCACCTGAGTCTGACCCCAAGTCTTTCTGAATAGCAGCAGTAGTCTTCTTCTTCTTACCACCGAACTTCTTGGGTTTCAGCTCCGGATGCAAAGACCAGCAGTGTTCATCATCATGTCCATCCTTCTTGTCATGAGTGCATGAAGGTTTGTCTTTCTGTACAACATTTGTCGTCCTCTCCTTCCATTTCTGCTTCTTCTTTTCCTTGTTCTTGCTTGCAGAGGGTTTTGATGATCCCCCAATCTCTGGGTTCACATTCTTGCCTCTAGCCTCTAGATGTGTAGCCTGAACTGATACATCATCTAGGCTAGTGGGGTTAAATGTGAGAATGGTGTGCTTTAAATAGCTATGTAGACCACCTATATACTTCAACAAAGTTTCAGGTGAGCCTAGAGAAATGCCTAGTGTTAAAGCTCTTTTTCTAAATTCCTGGGTATAGATTTGTACACTTTGGCCCTTTAATTGGCGAATGGTTTTCCAACTCATCATTGCTTGCTGCATATAAGCTAGTGGATAGAATTGTTTTTTAATGGCAGAAACAAATTCATTCCAGGTAGAAAGAATTTTACCATGCTTCTTCAAATCAGCTTGTGTCTTGCCTTCCCACCACACTAGTGCAGTTCCTCCAAGGCGAAGGCTAGCCAGCTAAGTTTTTCTCCTTTCTGAATCAATGTTATGCACCCTGCAATATACATCAATCTGTCTAATCCATTTATCTATCTTTTTTGCATTTAATTCTCCATCATAGATTGGCAAATCAAACTTCACAACTAATTTAATCAAAGATGTTTTCTTCTTTTTCTTTTCAGGTCTAGGAGATGAGGATGATGGAGGTGATGGTGGAGGAGATGATGGAGGAGGTTTTTCCCCTTTCCCCTTGCCCTCTAGGGCATCTAGAGAAGGTTCCTCTGCTCCTTTGTCTTGTTTGGGGGTTGAAGTACTTTCACCTCGACCTTTCCTAAATTCTCAATACATCTCTTCCACCATGGCTCTCGTGGTCATGAAAATATCCATGAATTGAGATTCTGATTCCAATGGGGTTTGTTCTACCATTCTCCTCCTAGGATAGACTCTTCCAATTTCTGGATTAGCCTCAACAAGTTCTCCTTCTCCTGGTTTGAGCTTTGACCTAGTTAGCATTCAACAATCTAGCACAAGCTTGTCTAACCTTAGCAAACCTAAAGCTCTGATACCACTTGATCTGAAAATGAGATCTTAGACTAATATTAAGGTATTACAGACTCATGTGCAGGATTTTCCTATATTACTTAGTGCAATGGATCGAAAAGATTTCAAATAATATAGACAATGAAGCAATTAGAAAAACATAACAGATACACACATAACACAGCAAATAATCAAGGAATTCACCCAAAACTCCAAGGCTATGTCTCCTAGTCCATCTTTTAGTGGTGACCTCTCTATTATGTCTTCAAGAGCAGAGTTTTTACAAAAGTGAGCTCAATTTGAGTCTCAACACAATAGATACAAAACAACAGGAGATTACTTGAATCCCTCAAGTCTCTCTGAGTACACAGACTCTCCCTCTCGCTCTTTGTCTCTGTCTTCCCTCTGTCTCAGCACTACCTGCCCCTGTCTCTATCATTCAGTGGCTTTTAAGCCAATCGGCACTTGTCTGTTCCTTTTCCCTTTTGGGCTTTCTGGCTTTCGGCCTCTGTACGTTCAAACCCCCCTCTAAGGGTTAACCAATCATGGTGTAATGTCTTCAGGGATGGTGGCCACCTGTTTTGTAACGGAAGAGACCATTGGCGCATAAAAAACCCAAAAATAGTCATTCTCTATTTACACAAAGAAATGCATAGAAACACTGTCAAAATCCGGCCAAACGCCTTCTATCAGACCTGAAATATTATCAATTCCGCCCTATAATCCTTTTGGATCTATCTTCGAGCGCTATCGCAAGTGATCGTTGATCCAAAAGTTGCTATTAATTTCGGGTGGCTTATGCGACCGGAGATTTCCCGCCCGAAAAGGCGGCTTTCTCTCTCCGGCGCCGAGCCACGTGGCGGCCGGTGTATGGGCTCGAGCGGAGCTCGTCTAATACTGCTTACTGCCTGAGGCCCGCCCGGAATCCCGCTCGTTACGGAACTCAAAATATATATCGCTACATGTATAAACCATTTCGGGTCCGTTTTATCGCTCCATTCGCATTTCCTTTGATTTTCGTTTATTTAACGAAACTGCGACTTTACATAGGAAAACTCTTTTTTACAGAACTCAAAATATATATATTTGTACCCATAAGACCCGTCGGGTCCAGCTTTATCGCATGTCGCATGTGTATTGGCCCCGCTCCTCCATATTGTCGTGATGTGATTTTGCGATGCGATATATCGCAATTGCATATCGCATAGTCCTCGGGCCCCCAGTAATTCCTTGTGTGCGTATTAGTAATGCGATGGTGCGAGTAGATCTGGACCATTGATCTGTGCGCATATATCAACGACTCTCGTTTAATCACGTCGAACGCAATCGCGATTTCGCAAAAAGCCACTTTCAATGGAATCCACTTGACACCTCCGACTACGATATGCCGATCAGATCTGGACCGTTGATCGGCCAGATCCAACGACTCCTGTGCATCATTCTTTTGACCTCCGATAGGCTCTATTTTCTCTTTTTCTTCATGTTTTTCCTTTGTGATAGTGTAATTTGCCTTTTGTAAAGGTTTTTCCTTATGAAATAGTTTTTATTTTTATTTTTGAAGACTTATAGGGTTTGTTTTGGACCCATTTTGGATCATTGCAGGAATTTTTGTCACTTGCAAATTTTGAAATTCTACACACAGAAAAACTGCCTAAACGTGCAGCGCCACTGGTGCTGCGCTTTTCCTAGGGGCACCCAATGGAGAAATGGTTTGCATTTTTGGATTTTGAGCGATGAGGACATGCACCCTAGAGATTTTCAAAGTTCTTGGGGCAGAATTGGACCACTAAAAGGTCAAAAAAACCCCCTAAAAATGACCTTTCTGCCACTTTTTCGACACACAGAAGCAATCTTGGGAGAATCAAGTTTTGAGAGGTCAAATGAGCTTCAAATGCAGAAATTCTAGTTTTTTTGGAAATTAAACTTGAATACCTTTCCAATGAGCTATCATGAGCGGAATTTGGATGCCGGGAAGGCCTCCAAAACGGACCTGAAAGTGGCGCTACGCGTAGGGAAAATTTTGCATAGAATGCCTATTTTTCCAGTTTTTGACTATGTTCTTGGATTCTCTCTCATGGAGGTTGTTTCACCATTGTAAATGATGACTTGGCATGTAAATATGATAGATAAATAGTGATAGAGGGTAGATTCATTGCTTTAAAAGTCAATTTGAGCTCAAATGAATCAATTTTTCACTTTTAGAGGCAAGTTGTTAAGATGCCTATATTCCTGTTTTCTTGTTCAGTGTTGGTTAGATTAGCTCCTCATCTTAGGGATTCGACCCCTAAGGATGGGAGGAGTTTGAATTCATGTCTATATCTTCTTCTTCTTTCTCTTTGTAGAGGGTTGGACTCAGCTGGATGCTCAGACCTTGATTGTACATCATTTTGTAGCAGTTTAGTAGGAGATTAATAAGAATTGCAGCTATTTTTATGGGATCCATGTGGTATGGAGTTTTAGTACAGTTTCTTCTTTTGTGATCATATGTTAATGTGTTTTGTGTACTTCATTAATCATTTCATTGCTTCTAAGTGAATGCTTTCAAGTTGATAGGCATAATTCATTACATCAGTGCTCTGCTTTGGGAAAACATTCACCATTTCATGTTTTCTACAGTTTGGGAAGGATCCATGATAATCACATGCTCTTCCTAGCCTCTCACTAGTCTTAAACACCTCACCCATCAAGCCCTAGAGTGATAAACCTTATGCCTACCTTACCCCATTGAACACCCTGTAATTTTGACCTAATTCCCTAGACCTAAACTGTCCAGCTCCTCCTGATCCAACAAAATCCCTTCAAAATCCAATCAAAACTTCGTGCTACTATACCTAGCCTAAAATTCTTTTCCTGATCCGGTCATCTTGGCTGAGATCCTTACGGAGAGAGCCTTCTCCCGACCTAGTAGGGCTAGCTTCTTGGCTAAGCGTGGTTTGTGGTTACCCTGGCATTGCCTTCCTTCAGCCTTAAGTTCAATCCAGGTGATAACATGGTTGAGATTTGAAGAGACTTGTGACACTACAGCACTTGACCAGTCTTGTGTTCATCTTCTATGTCCTCGGTTATAACCTTCGGTCGATGAAGTCTTCACAAAAAATATGAGTTGTCTGCAAGGGAAGTTTTGGTCCAACCATGAACCTATGTTTATGCTGGGAAGCCCCATGCCTGCAATCAACCTTCTGCTCTGTGTGTTCAAGCTCATCCAACTATTAGAAACAGAGAAAGGGAAAATATAAACGAGCAAACCTATGTCAAAGGTCTTACATTCTTCTATGAAGGAACAAACTTTTCTTCTCTCAATAAGTTGGGATCCCTCTTTCGACCCAAAAATAAATAAGTGCCTATGCACAGTCCTCTTGAAAAAATACAAAGGTGAAAGAAGAGAAAGGCTTCCTGTGCAGAGAGGTGAGGCGTACAACTCCACTGGGGTACTGACCAGGCTCGCTGGTAGTGGAGCAATGCATGTGTTCCTACGTGACTCCACTGGGGTACTTTCCAAGCCTGCTGGCAGCGGAGCAACACTAGAGATGAAAAATTATACTCTGAAAATCTTCAACTCGCAAGCTAAACTACCCTTCCCGATTTCGAAACACTGTCATCAAGCTGAAATTTTGACTGTGTTTGACTGAGTTGGCAAAAGGTGAACCATGTATGTCCATGGGGTAGGTAGGGAAGCCGAAGTAACCTACACAGCGATTCAATACTCCTCGAGAGACAAGACCCTGTGCTGTCAATGAACCGAAACAGAGAAGCTGGAGTTCTACCAATTTGTCGCCAAGTGTTGTAGCGGCTACAACCACCCTCCAAAATTTTGGCATGTGTTATCACAAAATCACACACTGAAGGCTGCCTATCAGTAAGATAATGTGTAACTATTTCAAACCTAGCTCTGGACTAAGGCTTAGCCTCCTTAGTCTGAGAGGGCTCTCTCACAGATTATGAATGTTGATCACTAACAAGGAAAGATGGCTAACTCTTTAACAAACACATGAAAATAAGCTGGCTGGACAGATATCAGATTGATTCCCATTGGGCTTATGGAGTCTCACACATCTCAGCAAACCAAAATACTATTTTTCATGGAAGTCAGGGCTCTTTACATCTATGCTCAAACATAACTAACATAAAACACAGTCTGCCATAACATACAGGAAGTCAGAGCATGTGGGCATGAGTTCTGAGTGATTATGCAATAACAGAACTGTAAAAGAACACTAAAATAACAAGTCACCATACATTTGAACAATGAGATCTATTGAGAATCCTGAGTCAAAAACAACAGTCATTTGTATTCCTGAAACATGCTTTACATAAGCCAAAATAGACTTCTTCTCTATCAAAGTATCCAACCCCTATTACATCCAAGTTTAATCCATATATAGGAATACATGCTTAACCACCTCGAGCTCCCTCCTCCAGCATGAGGGGAGCATCGAAGGTTGTTATTAACTATCCTTATCTACTGTATAACTAATTCATTAATTACATGATTGCTGAACTGTAATTACAAATGGTCTTAATTTACTCAAAACTCAAAATCTGTCCTCCTCGTAGCATGATGCTTTTCTGACTCTTGACACATGTCCTTTATCTGTTTTGGTTGAGGTATCTTGGAGGAGAATACACTGAACGAGCTGGCTTTGGATTCTAGTTGCGCAGATGGCTCATTAATTAACCAAGAGAAGTGCTCTGTTTTTATGGTCCCTGTTTCCCATCATTCTTCATCACTTAAAGAACATGTCCCCTGCTCTCTAATTCTTCATAAACAATGCATATCACCATACTCTCCAATGAGCTGGAAGCCTTGTGAGCTGAACAAGTGTACAAACAAAAATCTCCGATAACCTTAACAAGAACCCTAACAATTCGGTCATAAAGTACCTTTAACGAGACTTGAGCTAGAAACAAAATATTTCACCTTTTCCAAAATGCACATCTGTCATTCTCTGAATAGCTAGGAGAGTCTTTTAAGGTTTCCCTTATGTCTTTGAGGCTTTTCCTTCAAAAATTTGCTGACCTCATCATTAAACTCCTTGTTTTTCTTATAAAACAGCACCTACAGCAGTTCCGTAGCGCGCTACGAAACTGCTGTTTTTGCTAAAACAGAATGCATTTGCACTAAAGCTTCCTTTGCTTGAACTTTTGACTTTTCAAACTTCCTCTACAGGTGTCAAAGACTTAGATGACTTCAAAATAGTGGAACTAAAACAAAATTGACCAAAACTGAAAATATCACCTTTTCCTCAAATCAATGAGCTAGCTGACCTAGCAGTATCTTCAAATTTGAAATCTCCTTCTTTAAAGCTTTGTTTTTAGCTCTCAGGGTCAGGTTCATTTTTCTGAGGAGTTTAGCTTGCTTGAGGGCTGGGACCGTCCAGGTATATACATCAGCCACGGAATCTGTCTGACCCACTAGGTTTTTGCTGCCCTTTAACACAGCTCTTTTATAGTTGGCATACCTAACTACACGCTCCTTAATCACATTTTTGGCTTTGACAATTTCTTCGTTGGTTGCTCCCACCTGATCTTTTATGGCCGTTTCCACTTGACTCTTTATGGCAATCACATTTCCTCCTTGGGTGATGATGACCTTCCTATTCTTATCTTTATGTTTGACTGCCTCCACTGTTTTTGTCAATACTTCAATTACCTCTGTTCTGGGTGACTTTACAGCTTTCTTTGCTTTATGCACTTTCTCCTTTACAGCTTCTTCTCCTTTATGCACTTTCTCAGCCTCTTTAATTTGTTTCCTTGTAACTGGCCTTCTTGGCTTGAACATAAACTCCTCACTAGGCTCATCAAACCTTAATCTTTTCGAAGCTTTTGATTTCTTAGTGCTCTCAGGAGAAGATTGGGTCAAATCAATATGCATGGGTTCAAGATGCACTGGTTCTTCCTGCTCAAATTCAATAGCCTCAAGTAGGTCACTTAGGCTGGCCTTTGAAATTGGACTTTCTTCCACAGCTACTGATTTACCTTTCTCCTTGCTTAGTTGACCTCTAGTTTTAACTCTTGATGCTTTTTCAGATTCAGCTGATCCATGAACATCCTTCTTTTGCTTGACCTTTTCCTTTGATGATGACTGTGGTGGCTGTGGTGGCTCTTTAATAACCAAGGGTTTGACTGGTTTGTTCAACTGAGATTTAACCTTCTTTTTCTCCCTAGCCTCCTTTCTAAGCTCAACAATAGTAGGTTCCTCCATTAATTCTTCTCTTCCTCTAAGTGGCTGTGGGGTGAGGCCTGTCTTACTCTGGAAACCGGCCATATAGATGAAAGAATCCCAATCCCTACCAATCTTCTGCAAACCATCCATCACTAACAGTTTAACTAGGCCATGATGAAACAGTGATGACTCACAATCATCCTTCCTCAATTGAATTTTATCACACATCTTACTGAGGCTTCGAAACAAGTAAAATGGGAGATCTATAGATGCTTTACCCGTGAAATGCAGCAACAACTTGAAATGATATGAATAAACTTTGTTATATCTGCCCTCACAAGTTAAATATTTTTGAATACAAGTAAGAAGCATAGCATAACTCTCCTTAACATAACTTCTACGTACAACCTTGGTTAAATCTTCATTCACATAGGCTTCCTTCAAGAATACTTTACAGGGGCTCATATCAAATTTGAAATTTTTGAACCACTCCTGCCCTCCTCTAGGAATCTCAGTTACCCTAGCAATAGCCTCTGGAGATACTGGGAATTCTAACATAGATACCTTGGAATTTAAGCCTGTAAAATTCAAGGCAAATTCTTTTGTTACCTGAGTGTGTCCTCCCTTCAGCTTTTCACAAAAACTCCAGCAACCAGCGTCTTTGAAGGCCTTTTTAACACCTTCCTCCCTTAATGTCAAGTCCAATCCTTCGGGCTCTGCCCTTTGACACCTTCCGGACCGATGCTCCTTCTTCTCCATTACACCTTGAAAGCTTTTGCACAGAGAAACACCGGCAGCTTCAACTCGAAAAGCAAATTCAAACTTTAGAACACTGGCTCGCTTGCAATGCAGCTCTCTTGAAGAAGAAACTCGGGCTTATTTCAATTCAAATATCTTAACATATAAGCTGGCCACTTCATGTAATAATAACAGAACATCATGACACAACCATGTATGACAAAAACATTTGAATGAACTTAATGTGCATGACTATGAACCTATTGGTGGAATGATGTCTCGTAAGTGCTTGGAAGGTACATTAACTGACAACAACTGACCGGACACAATGACTCATCCCCGGACATGACATTTCGAAGATCTGCGCTGCGAAATCCCCGAATTCGCGATTTCGTAGCGCAGACAGTTATAACTTAGCGACATGTGCTGCGAAATGGCTGGCGCTACGAAAAGGCTAAAACATTATTGTACTTCAAAATCAGCCAATCAAACTGCACTACGAAACTGCGAAAAGGACAAATGACATATACGAGATAAGACATGTCTTAATCGATCACGATGGAGGATGACTAACAGTTTTGAAAATGATTTTCATCAATATCATTGAAAAACATGACCCCTAAGTAGTAAACATAGGATAACAACCATTTGACATCCATTTTTAACAATGAAATTTTGGACTCAACTTATATACATGTGACTGCAGTTCTCAGTGATAACAGCATGCACCCGATTTTAGAGTCTCTCTTGAGGGTTTCACTTGATGACTGCACACATGCGGGTTCACTTCGTGAGATCGTGTGAGTCTTCACACCCACCTTGCTTGACCATTTAACCTAAGCTTTTGCATGTTGATGTCAATGTCATGCTTGCGACCATGTTCTAGTTATACTCAGGGTCTTCGCTCTATGTGTACTTGTTGTGTTAGCTATGTAAACATCTATCGCACTCACACACGAAGTCACATACACTGTCACATAAGCATCGTCACTGTCGACCAATGATCAATCACAAGTGTCGCACTTGTCGCTTACACCTTTGGTCAATCGTGTTGATCATGTGTGTCTAGATGGTTTGAGTCGTCTCGTTGTCAAGGCATGTAAGTGTGTTTTTGCAAGATTATGTATGCATATTTCGCTCGTTCACACACTTAGTCACTTTGCTAAAGTTCTGACAACCGGATTCCCCTCTGATAGCTAGACCATTACCCCATCGTTGACTCGATCGAATGTCACCCAGAATGGCGCAGAAGCCCCAAGCAAGCCATTTCAAGCTGCATTGTCCGCAAGCAAATCAATCAACCTTCATGCTGGTCAATAAGAGATTTTGACCCAGCAACCACCCTGGGACTGACTGTAGACCTTACCCACTCGACTAACTGAGAAAGTTGTATAGACAGGCCGGATAGAAACCAAGTGCCCACCCCTGTCTCCCTCATAAAATTGCACAATTTTTCCAACTAGCCCTCCCGACAGTAGATCGACTACTCACCAAGAAAATTGTGTAGTTTTCATGAGAAGGTCCTCTTCTGCCCAGCAGTCTGCTCAGCTCAGAAACTGTGCAGAGGTGACTTGCAGGCCAACCTCCTAACATCAATGTAGTTTTTCCCACCAGCATCTCCCAGCAACCGATGGACAGTTCCCCTCAGGAATTGCACAGTTTTTTCTGCCAAGCTCCAGTAGCTGACTACCAGTTCCCTCTAGGAATTACGCAGTTTTTGTTGCCAAGCTCCCAGCAACGAACTGCCAGTTCCTCTCAAGAATTGTGCAGTTTTTTCTGCTAGTGACCCAACAACCAATTGCTAGTTCCCCTCAGGAATTGTGTACTTTTTGCTACCAAGCTCCCACTTCCCACTCATTCTAGAAATTACGTAGATCTTGCCTGCCCAGCCTTTACACAGCCTAGACTGTTCCTCTCAAAAACTACGCAGTTTTGTATTCCAGTTGTGCCAGACCCTGCAAATAGTCATTGTCGATCTGATTTCCCATCTTCATCACCCAGTGAATCCTACGCAGTTTTCATCAGTAGTGCCCAGAGCCTCCATCCCATCTCACAACCTTGTCTCCTCTCCCGGTCACTTGCATCTAAAGCGATCATGTATCATGGTAGAATAGGAGGTTTTTGGATTTGATGTCGTCTTGTCATAAGTGACTGTAGATACAGGTACACAAACAAACATGACACAACAACGGATGGGATGAATGAAGGGAGCACATGCAGAAGGACAAGTTTGCCAACGGACAAACAAAAAATGCGTACAAAGAGATGTGCTCGCAAACGGACGATCATGCAAAGATCTGTTCATGGACGGAGGGAAGAGAAAACATGCAAATTGATTTCACGAACGGACAGATGGACGAACATGCACTTTTCGCAAACGAACGAACCTTTCAAGCCTTCCAACATACAAGCAATGATAAATGTGCGAATGCAACATCAAGCGAACACAACGACCATCGAAGACTCTGCGCATGTTTCCATGCGGAGGTGAATTTGCGACACACCATGAGGACATCCATCACCAGCACACCAGTAGCAGAACGAATGTACCAGCACCATCATGTTAAGTCATGTCATGAGTCATGTCATCCACATCTCTATTGTGGGTGATACTATCAATTAATGTATTGTTACGTGGAAGTCCAAGAGACCCACTTTTTGTATGAAGAGTCATGTAAAGTCGAAAAGTCATGGAAGTCAAACAGTCATGAGGGTAGTCGAATAGCCACAAGGGTCAGTTTCACCCTTGGCTATAAATACCCCCTCATTTGTACATGCAAGGGACTTTTCACCTCAGCTCCTCCCACATAGCCTTGAGAGTCTGTAATCTTTTCTTTGAGGAGTCAGTAGTGGCTCCAATGCCCCGTGCACAGGGTTAG
This sequence comes from Pinus tabuliformis, assembly GCA_031772625.1. Taxonomy (NCBI): domain Eukaryota; kingdom Viridiplantae; phylum Streptophyta; class Pinopsida; order Pinales; family Pinaceae; genus Pinus; species Pinus tabuliformis. The sequence continues at coordinate 269,351,907 of CM062812.1, forward strand.
TGATGTATGTTGTAACGATGTGTCTTGGAAATTTCGCTTAATATAGAAGCCTACTAAGTGGCCAGCACATTTTCACACATGTATTGTAACTGCTGTAAGACTAATCTTGAACACTTGTAATGGATGTTGCTTTAACCTGTTTTTAACTCTCGAACTTATTCACTTGTTGTAATACATATATGTTAATGAAAATGTGTTGTATATGTTGTTAACATTGTCTCGCCCGTGTTGGCTACCCTCCCAGACATCAGACAGACTTTTAACGTAAACTTTGTATAACGACCGTCGCACTCGCGCAGACTCATCCGTTGTGTGTTGTACGTGTTATCTTTCCTTGTGTGTTGTGGCTACCGCATCTGTGTGGACTTCTCCTCCAAAAGATGTACATGTCCTGTTGTGTTGTGCATTCCTAACAGAGTTGGGTATTCCTCCCATCTGACTTGGGATTCACTCTCACCCTCTCCCTCTGCAGTGAAAGAACCATTGAAACAAGTAACACTAGCAATCACGAGGCACATGAACCTCGCTACTCGAAGACAAAGCAGACCACTCTCCTGGGCTGACAAGCAAGAGTGGAGGCAAACATTTAAGATAATGGCAACCAAGCCATCGTACCGGATAGGACTCCTACACCAAATAGTGTGAGGTATAGTTGGGACTTCATGGTGGGGAGATCCCCTAATGTTGGCCGGTCCAGCACCGTCAACAGGGCTACAATGACAATATCAATGGAGGAACAAGCAATCTACTTTTCAATGTACTAAAAATCAAAGTATTAAATTCAAAGAAGCTACACATTGTTACAAAGTCAGAGTGGGTCAAGAGAATTATATGCAAAAAGGTTCACTTATCAGCTAATTAAGATTAGATATGCTTATCTCAACCTAGATAAGGAGGGATGAGCTATACATGAGGCACTTCCATTCTTTAAAAGTAATGAATATGATTGGATTTCAAGTTGATGGGGATGACTAGAGAATCAACAATAATCAAGGATGCTATATTAGTAAAGTTCCTTTAGTTGCTGCATGAAACACAGTTGGTGGATCGATTATTTGAACTATTAAACATTTTTAAAGAATATAAAGAAGACCAAAGTATTATAAGAACTTGTGAAACTATCACATAATAAGCTACGAGATGGTTATGACCCACTGGTCAATCTCAAAATTAATAGCTATATAATAATCAAGTCGTGGTTTATTTCAAATCCCAAGTTAATATTCTCCTAGGGAGATAGTTAAAATTAGGATGACTACAATTCTATAAAATGATGAACATGTGATTAAATATATGTTTCAATGGTTTTTCAAACCCATTAACAACTTAAGAAATGTCAAAACTTCCATAATAGGGATCTTGACTTTAGTGGACTTCAAATTAATTGACTTATTCAAAGGAATTCCATCATATCTAGTGTTGATTGGGCTCCCTTAGGGTAAGAAGATGAAGGAAACTTTCTCTCTAGAGAGATTGAATTAAGCTCAAAGGGGATGGTAGGAAAATTATCATTCCATTAAATTTGAAAGAAGAAAAATCATGGATCAAAGTGTGGTGTTGTAATCTAATGACTTGTGAGTAGTTACCAAAATTGTACAAGTAGAGTAATATACATTAAGATACATCTACACACATAGATGAGAGAAAAGAGAAGGTAACACAAGTAGTGGAAGACCAGTAAATGAGCTTCCTTGTTAAGATACCACAACACTTAAAATACATTCTCCCTGACTCTACCTCTTTGTTACATTAATGAGCTATTTATATATGCCATTCAATTACAAGCCAATTGTAAATATCTAACTACCTTGGTCATTCAACCTGATTGTGTGGTCAACCGACTTACATTCTAACATAGATATTTGACTAGGTTTGATTATTAGGTCTAGTTAATAGGATCAACTAGCCCTTCCAACACTCCCCCACCTCAATTTCTTTCTCTTCCCAAGTAAGTGGGAGATGTGAATTTATAGTACAAAATTATTACAATGACTTATCACTATTATTATTGTGCAAGATGGGATTATATAAGTTTAGGAGTGTTTTGTTAGAATAAATGTATTGATAAAAAAAAATTAGAAGTAACCTCCATTAAAACATTTACAATTTGAAATCAAGGTTTTTTTGAAATATTTGTATTCTTATAACTAGGTTTTCCCAATGGGTGGAAGCTTTAGTAGTTGATATTTCATGGTGCACATCTTTCAATATGGGGCATCAATGCATCAATGATATGGGAATGCAATTCACTTAGGGTGGTTTGATAAAATTCTTAGTGAATTTTTTAAGAGGTCGACAAATGTTATATTGATATTTAGCACATCATTGAGCACAAGACATTTTAGGTGATTCATTCAAACTAATGACATGATATTTTGAAAAATTTAGTACTAGTGATTCATTGGTATATGGTGCATTGATGTATATATCTTATTATTGACCCACTTGGCATGAAGAATATGATATTGATATACAATATACCAATGCATTTGTCTTTTAGTATAACATCACAGGTAAAGATTTCCACGATGAGTTAAACTACATGTTTAAATATTTGACTACATCATCAATTTGTTAAAGTATTGATGTGCTAACTATATTAAATTGATGCATTATATATAAGCATTGATGTACTTATTTGATAGCTAAACACCAAACTAATATAGAAATAATGTTTTATTTTATTGATTTGAGATTTTTTATTCATTTTATTTAATATTCTATATATATTATATATTGGTTAATATTAATTATTAAAATAGGAAAAAAATAATAAAATAAAATAATTATCAATAATTAATTTTTTTTTTTTATGTTATATATTTAAAAGTAAAAATGTGTTATTATTATAATATGTTAAAATAAATATAAAACATAGAGAATTTGTTATTAAATATTATGGAGATGAATAATGTATATATGTAAAAGCTTCAAGTTCTACCTCTTCATTTTGCAATGATTTTAAAAATAACAATTAAATATAATTTATTTATTTTGTTAAAAGGTACATACCGTTTATTTATTTATTAGTATACTCGTGAACGAATCCATTATTCCATGCATATGCTCATTAAATTATCGAATGGTTCCACTTCATTATTAGATTATTATGCTTAAACACAAGAGGGTTTAGGTATAATAAGTTATATGTTGTATTTAATCAAAGATATATTTCGAAATAACACCATTTATTTGACTAACAAAGTTTGTTAGGAAAAAATCAATGAAAAGAAGAAAAACCCTTTTACGATAGTGGATTGGGACATTAAAAACACAACAGTGAGATGATGCTTTTCATACATCCTTTCCATTCATGTAATCAAAGCAAAACTAGGAAGCTTGAGGAGGGAAAAAAAACAACATGCATGTGAGACAATCATGGCAAGATCTATAGTTGTGAGGTTTGAGCTAGAAGAGTGTTGGTAGAGCTAGTCAATTTTATCAATTAAATTTGATAGATGGCCAAGTAAAAAACTAATTGATGGTCCAACAGTATATATAAGTCGATCAACCATATAGTTGAGTCAATCATCTAAGGTAGTTAGATTGTTCAACTACTTTGTAATTGAATCTTGGATATAAATGTGTGATTAAGAAGAAGTTGGATTGTAATTATTGTTGTGTTATCTTATAAAGTACACATTGCCAATTTTTCTATAAATATTTTTCTCTTATCTATTTGTGTGCTACATAGTGTTATATAATGCTATTTATTGCTTTGTTTAAAGATTTTATTGGTAATTTCTCCTTACAAACCTCTATATTATGACATTGGTTCCATTTTTGGTAGTTCTTAAACTCAAGCATATATATTAATGCACGTGACCACTTGCGCGAGTGCACACACGTAAATCTTGGAAGAGATACATAAATGGTGGGAGTGTAATATCAATAATTACCCCAAAAACTACACACAAAAATTAACTAATCTTAGCTAAAGTGAGAGAACAATTTATCACAGAGACCCACAAGTGATTCCTAGAATCCACCCCTAAGGAAATTAATAAACAAATTAACTAACATAATAATGAATAACATCACTACAAATGAATGGTTAATGTTAAAATGCTAAAAAGTATTAATGGGGTTAGACAAATTGCATGAGTGGGTTGAGAAAAATGATAAAGAATACAAGGAATTGAAGAAAGAATATCAATTGATAGAATAAAAGAAAGGTCTTACAATGATTTCCATGTTGAGGATTTTTTTTATAGTACCTTCTGTACTACACATTTCTTATTAGAGAAGGGAGTGAATCATATAGTTGAGTACCACGCCCCTCAGCATACACCACTACCAAATTCTAATTGGGGGAAAATTGTAAAATTAATGGGAAGAATTCTAAGAATCCAATGCAAAGATACATGTGAAGCTTTGGATTTCATTTTAAATAAATCAATATGGCAATCATGTACGCTACCACCAACCCAGACTAAGTCAAGGCCAACAATGGGCAGATTGATGGTTTTTGATATGCCTCAATCAAAGTAGATCTAATTGACCACACGAAAGAGTATAATGCTACATACGAGGAGGAATTTTATTGAAAGAGCATACACATTGGAAGAAGAATTAAGGGAAAAACTACACGTCGAATGCAACAATATAAAACTTCAATTGACATTCAAAAATTAGAGTGGGACGAAAGAAAAAGGAGACGAGAGGATATGCAAAAGATTCCTAGAGTTTGAATAAAAAAGACTCCCAAGAGTGGCTAATAATTGGTGCATTCGACTCATCTAAGATTAGCAATGACCAACCAAGCTGAAGAGGTGTAGCTGATGGCCCTCAGTGTTACAACAATAATGTTTCAACTCCCAAGATTCTCAAATTTCATTATCAACCTTGAGTTTGTACAAACTTAAGAGGGGTTGGAACTATTGTGCAACAACACTATCTCTTTCCTTTTCTAATCCTTATGCAGGTGAGAGATGTTGTAATGTAGATTAGATGAACAAGAATCCAATCAAGTTTCCAAGCTTACTATGCTATAGGAAAGTGAAATCACATAAATAAATTGCAAAAATGAAATGGCACGCACATATGTTGATTGCATGAAATGGAAATCACACTTTTCTTGAAAATAAAAGACTTAGAAAGTAAACCTAAAATCTATGTTACAGAAGCTAAAACCAACACTTAGAAGGAATATAGTCAAAGCATCTAAGAGAAACTTCAATAGATCTCTACTCTTCCAAACTCCAACTTTAACATCCTAAACGTGTTCCAATATGATAATGAAACTAAATCAATATTTTATTGTTGAACTAGATGAATAAAATTGGTTGTTTGTTGCCTTCTACATGATTCCTTGTTTTGCTACAGGAAAAACCAACAAGCCATAAAAAAATTCTAAAATGAAAATCTAAGATGAGAGAAGGGGTAGGAATGGTGGACAAAGATATTATTTATATAGTAAAGTCATAAAACAACCTATTATAAGTTTCAACACTACGAAAGCAAGTTCTATCCACCCTTTGTAATCATATTTTGGTTGCACAACAAAATAGGAAATTGTAGAAATTGTAACAACAGATGAAATGAAATGGAAAGAGACTTGAAAATGCAATGATAAGCAATATGAGTGATCCAAGATACCGCTAGATTGTATAAATGACCTACAAATAAATTTAGCTCATAAAACTACATACTTAACCAAGCATAAAGCTATCATACTGTAATTTCCAAAAAAGGTGATTCAAAAGCTAAACAAAGAAAATGCAAACCATAAAAATGACAGTAATAGAAATATAAGAATTCTTTGGACCTATTGGGATGGGTTCAACTCGAGGATGCTCAAAGTGCTTGAGGAGGAACCAAAATAGAAACTGAAATAAAGAATTTCTTCCATTAAGTTAGAATATGTCTTACATAAGGAAATACAATGTTGCAAAACTGCCAATTAATGTGTCATTCATATGGCCATGAACGCCGACTATTGTGGCATGGCGTATCTCACATTTTGCTGATTATGTAATTTAAGCGTCAGTGAATTAGTCCACTAAATATTTTTTATATTTATTTTATATTCTCGAATTCAATTATTTCCAATGACGCCTAAGTCGTCTAATGTGTGATCTGGGTGCATGAATTATTTCCAATGCTGCATAAGCCACGAGTGTGGGATCCAGGTGTATCAATTATCTCCGACGCTGGATAAGCCGCCGAGTGTGAAATCCGTGTGAATGAAGTATCTGTTGGGTAGATCTACGCAGAGCGGCGCCATCCGGATGAAAGAACGATGTTGAACTGTGATCTGCAATCTGTGTGGCTTGAAGCTCTGTAGCGTGGAATCTGGATCTCGGTTCAACAATCTGGAGCAATTGATCGCAAATTTTTTCCACAACAGATCCGTTGGACGCTGAGAACAGGAGTATTAGTTGAGTTGTCCCAACTCTGCTCGGAAGAAATGCGATGAATGGTGATTCAGTGAGACTTTCTCCGCCGATGGAAGCCGTTAAAAAAGTGCCTGCTTTTGAGGTACACGAAAGAAAGACAGAAAGCCGCTGGATAAAAAAGGTGTCTGGTTTTGAGTGCATAAAATCAAGTCAAGCTACCGACAGTAGCTCCGGAGATGAACCTATCTGAAATCCGAAAGAGGTAACATGGATTCTCTACTTCTAGAGAATAATGGCATCAATTTCCATACCTAGAAATTTAAAGTTTAAATGCACCTTATGAATAAGGGATTGTGGAGTATAGTTAAAGGAATCGAAAAAACTCTTAGTGATCCTAAGTTTTTAGTTTATGGAAAAGAGAAAATACAAGTCTAAGGTTATAATTGGATTAGGTCTTTCAGATAGTCAAATGTTTTTAATTGATTTGGAAAAATCATCTAATGAAATTTGGGAGGAGTTGAGTAAATTATTTGGAGAAAAGGCAATGAAGGCAAAATTCTCCTTAAAACTGCAGCTCTTTAGTCTCAAAATGCATGATGAGACGCCTATCTCTAATCATATAAATGAGTTAATGTCTCTCTTTAAGCAATTTGCCGAAATTGGTGCCAAGGTAGATACAGATGATGCAAAATCAATTCTATTAAACTGCCTATCTCCTAAGTATAACAAAATTGTGTTCACATTAATTCAAATGTCCACTCAATCATTAGAAGGAATGATATCATCACTTTTAGCTGAGGAAAAAAGGGCAAATTTAGAGGCTTCAGATGATGGTGGTCAGCATGAACTTGCACTATTTTCCAAAGGCAAGATGAAAAAAACCAAGGGCTCAACAAAATGCTTCTACTGTCACAAATATGGACATACATCCTGGAATTGTAGAATTCATGCAAGGGATTTTCTGAATGGAAAGGAAGCTGCAAACATAGCCAACTTGGAAGACATATTAGAATCAAATAGTGATGAGTGTCCATCAGAACCACCTCTCAAACTATTCTAAAATAAAAGAGACTTAAGTTTTTATGTTGTGTGTATTTTTCTATATTTTCCAGTTTGTGCTGTGAATTGGAGAAGTATTGTGTTGTGCAATAATCAAATGATGTAGAACCATAAATAACACGTCAACTATTCAACACACTAATGTGACTTGTCATGCTCCGGGAGCATTAGTCACAGGTAGTTCTTAATAAGGTCAAGCTGGTGTGACCTGTCGTGCTCTAGGAGCATCAATATAGGTTATTTTATATAAGGTCAAGTTGTAGAATTGTTTGTTGAAGACATTTTGTATCCAAAATGCTATCCCACATCACTAATGAAGGCTATGGAGGGCCTTGGGTTCACAGATGGTGGCACTTCCATAGGATGGTTCAGTATCAAGACTAACCTGTTGCGCTTCGAGAGGTTAAGAAGTGTCAATTCTGCAAAGTTCATCAAGGATGGTCACAGGCAGTTACGATTTAAATGGAGGTCAAGTGACAGCTCGAAGATGTGGTTGTGAAAAAGCGGTGTTTGCAAGATTCCATAGTGGATGTGGGTGTTGATGATGACCATATCAGACAAATCTCACAAAAAAATAAAAATAATAAAAAATTATTGTTGTAATGTGGGTTTTTTTATATTTTCTACATGTAAGCATTAAGGGAGGGTGTTGGAAGTAATGATTCCATGTCATGTGTGAGTTGTCATTGTGAGTCCCTAGGTGTTAATCTAGAAGTAGTCAATTTCCTATGTGTGAGTTGTAATAGCTATCTAAATGTGTCATACTCAGTGATCTAGACACTATAAATATGTAACCCTTGAGATCAATAAAAGGAGTGTGTGATTTGTGTTGTGTATGAATCTCTCTAATTGCTCTGTGTTTTCTAGTAGAAGGTATATTTCCCTATATCTAACTTGAAATAGTAGGAGGAGGTATTAAATGCCACAATCCCACTGGGTTTGAGTCTTCCTATAGGAGGGAGAAAGTCCCTAGAATCTCTCAAATTCTATATTCTTCATAATTTTCTAAAAAGCTTTATAAATGTTGCAAAATAAACATATTAAGGAACATAAAGCGTGAAAAACACATCAAATCCTCTAGCGACTCATTAAGCTATGAAAATATACCATTAAGTGGAAAATGTGTGGTTAAAACATTGTTTTATGTGCCTAGGAGTGGATTGATGGCCCTATGATTTACCTATTTTGGAGGCCCATCATAGCCCTATTGAAATTGTTGCTCATCCTTAAGAAACTCAATCTCCCTCTCTTCTTTTCTCTTGTTCATGTAGATCTCTTATTGTCTATTTAATATCCCTGGTTGAACTAGTTGTGGTTGTCCATATTGGGTAGAACCTTACATTCTCCTCTATGTCTTTCCACACTTGAGCTTCCTCTTCTTGACTTTTATGCTCATTTAGTACTATCAGCAGAGATGGGTTCCCTTATGTTAAAACAACTCACCCATTTTACAAGAAGAGAAGAAACATAACTATCCTTTTACAGGGTTACCACAATCAAGTTTTGAAGGTTGATTTTCAAACCATACTCAAAGAATTTTCTTCTTACAACTCCTAAAAGCTTAGTTGAAGTCATCAAATGGTCTATTACTTTTTAGTTGTAACAATTCTAAGAGAGGATGGTGTTATTGTTTTTCCACGGGAAATAGTGTTTCTTATTGTGGCACCTCTATGTTCTTTTAATGGACAAAACTCCAATGTATAGTAGCACAATTTTGATTAAATGTTCTTTCAACCATATTTCTTCAACAAATTTTGCATTAACATAAAAGAAATGAAAAACCTCCTCTTCCTACCACTCATTGTTTAGCCAATGTAAATCAAAGAAAATACCCAGTTTGACATGAAGAATATTTTTATATAGACTATATAATTCTTTTGGGTAGATGGCTGATAGGAAATTGAAAGGATTTTGGCACCAACATTTCAACACATGTAAAGGGTTTGATTGCTTGTCAAGGGAAATCTTGTAGCATTTTACACATTCTTATAGCAACTTATAACGACCCTATAACTATTTTTGATTCACCTATAGCTCTTTACTGCGGCATGCACCTCGTCGGAGGAAACATTAAACCATTATTCTTTTAAAATGGAGGCGATTACAAAGGTGCAACGTGATTATGGGATGGTAAGGATGGAATTCAATGCACAATTCCGACTATCCCATCTACCGTGGCACTCTCTGACATGATTATAGGATGTAATCACCACCTTATCCTCCTCCAACCATTATGTAAAAAAACAATGAATACCCTTTTTGAATGAGATAAAGAGATAACTCATTTGTCTTACTCAACTACCACACGTGAGAGGACAACTTTAGGAAAAGTGGGTGTTGGAACCATTGTTTAGTTTTCAACTGCAAACTTATTTGAACCCCATTTTTTGTACAAAAAGGAAATTTTCACTATGCCTAATATGAATTTAGAAAGAGTTAAGGGCTCCATATCTTGTGTTTACCTTTTAGAATTTTGTTGTTTCTGAATGCCATGGTTATAGGTGCTTTAGAGACTGAGTTGATGTTTCTTGTTGTGTACAGATGAGCCTGTAGCAAAGTGCAGGGGATCTTGTAGCTTCTTAGGACTTGTTTTTCTATCTTGGAGGTGGCTTTTGGATTTTTTGAAAAATATGGTTCCCTCAGGGGGCTCCTATATGTTGGAAAAAAATAGGTCTATAGGGCCTTTGCGGCTTAGTATAGGACTGTATAGTTTCTTGTAGAAGGCACAAAGGCCTTTCAAGCTCAATGAAAAATATTATCAATTGATGTTGGTTACTTGATAATTCATCAGGATGAATGAAATGTGGATGGAGAAGGTTTTAAGTTGTATATGATGAAAAAGTGAAGGAAATAGGATGCTACAAGGTGAAATAGGGCTAATAGAGTGAGAGGATCTTATTTGTGGAGCTTGGACATGGAAAGGATAACTATGAGGACCATGTTGGTGCCCTCCTTTGGTTAATATGATTTTTTTTTGGATCTATAGCTTTTTTTCAGACACAGGTTTCTCCTGTAGCAGTTCTGTACTTTTTTGTAGCACTTCAGGAATGTTATAGAAAACATATGGAAAGTGAGGATTATGAGATGGATGGTGTTGGAAATGATTTAAGGGAAAGGAAAATTATATAGGGATGAAAAATAGGAAATCATTGAAGCAATATGCGTTGATGACTTGAAACAGGTGGTAGATTGTCCCCATTCTTTCTGATTTTTGCAGTATGTTCATTTTGGTTAACCTGATTGTTGTTTCTTATTATGTTGTAGGGGAACCTATTCCTGCACAAAAATAAAAGTGAGAGATGAATGAACAATCAATATTTTTTCTTTTCTTTTCCTTTTTCTTTTTTTATGGACTCAATGGTTGCCTCATAGAGGTTTTCAACCAAATAACCTACTTTAAGTGCCTTAGAATAGGTTTCACTTGGAGCTTTATTCTCTTTCTATTTTTTTCCTTGTTTTTTCTAAACTCAATGACTGCCTCTTGGAGCTTTTTAGCCAATGAGCTTTTCTCAAGTGCCTCAAAATAGGTTTTCACTTAAGACTATTATTTTTCTTTTTTCTTTATTCTATGTTGGTCAAGAGATGGATGGATTGAGAGAACTAGTGCTCTCAATAACATTTAGTTACTTACTTATTGAAACTATAAATTTAGCTCTGGAAAGGGACTTCTTGTAAGATTTCAGTATGTAATTATTCACTAACAATGGGATCTTCTTCTCATCTATGGTTTTGATACTGACAGAGAACTTTTCATAGAATTTTTCCACCATGTAAGGTACCAGCCATTTGGTCATGAAATTTCCTTTAAAGTCCTTGAAACTAGAGTCATATAAGAGAGCCCAATCACCCACTTGGAAGGCTTTGGTTCTCATGCATCTATCATGCTATATTTCCCTTTGTAGTTGGAGTACCTAAATATGTAATAAGGCCTACATCTTGTACTCAACCAAGGCATTTAGTTGTCGTATCCTTTTAGTTTGTGCATTGGTCAAATCCATATCTATGAGAATGGGTATTTCCATAGTTATTCATGTTGTATGAATTTTTGGAGGAGAATTGTGTAATGGAAGAGAACATAATATATATGTCCCCCCAACCTCTCTTTCTTGTGACCCATCCTTCCATTCTTTTGTCCCTTTGATTTTGTTCTTAATCTTCACACCTTACAATTATATTGGCTCATTTTTATTTTTATTCCCTTTCACCTTCCAATCACACACACACACACAAACATAGTGTGTGTGTGTGTGTGTGTGTGATCATATTTTAGTTTATTCTCTATTAATTTTCTAAGTTGACATTTTTATCCATTTTTAATTAAATTCTCTTTATTGCCCCCATTTTTGATAATCTTTTTGTCCCTTATTAGTTTATTTAATATGTTATTTTTTACCTTTGATATAATCTCTTTATTAATTTATTGATTTCCTCTAATGGCTACCTAGTAACCTTCTCTCTTGAAGGACTCATCAACACTCCCTCTAAACATATTTATGCTTTTTGGTCCCTAATTATGGGTGGAGTTTCCACTGAACATTTCTTCATGGATGAACTTAATCCGCTACATAGTTCTATTCTAGAAATTATCACAACAAATCCATATCTAGCTAAGATGCCATCCTCAAAGTGTTGTATTCAAACTCAATTGGTACCAAAGCCTTCTTTCCATAAACTAGCTCAAAGGGAGTGAAACCAGTAGTGGTTTTCCAGGTGGTATTGTAGGCCCAAGTGGCCTCAACAAGCCTTTCTACCAATTCTTTTAACTGTCACTAATTACCTTAGTAAGAGTGTTCTCTAAAGCTCTATTAATGACATTTATCCGCCCATTTGCTCACAAGTAGTAGGGAGTAGAGGTATTTTCCAATATATAGTCAAATTAGGGTTATTTTTTAAAATGCCACAAATGCACGTGATATGTGAGAGTTTCATTGAGTGAATCCCTGTGAGTATAGGATGCACTTTCTCTAATGATCTTTCACTTCTCCCTTGAATATGAGTGAGGAGGGTGTTGATCTGATCCACATCTCTTCAGCTACCAGAATTAACCAAGATATTTTACTTTTGTGATGTTACCAGAATTTCATATAAAAGAGTAGGAAAAGCCACATGTGTATACTGTAAAGAAGAAAAAACATAATGACGACCATCAAATCAAAGCAGACACACACATTGATAAGAGAGTTCACCCAGTGTGGGTTATGTCTCTAGAGTGGGGAGGTCGCTTCATTAGATGTTGCAAGATGATGATGAGTACATGGTACATTCTCTGTCATTACAAGGATAAATTCCCTCAACCATAGTGGCATGTCTCTCCATGGGACATTTTCCCTATAGGAACTCTCACTCATATGGGCCCTCCTTCAACATGACAAGATTGATAAATTCTCACATGATGTAGCATACAAGTATCCTTCAACATAATGGTAACAAGGATCTCAACAAAAAAATAATAAACTTAGCCAGTCAAAAGAAAGGCATAGCATCACATCATCATATACCTCCACTTTCGGGGGTGGTCTAAAAATGTGAAGCTATGCTGATGAAATGGACTGCACCATTGAATTCGTGGCGCGAAATCATGTCAAATGACTATAAAATTGACCCCTTTCTGACACCATCAAAATCTGTACCTTCAAGAATCTCAAAGATTCCCCCAAAGATTCCTTCCAGGAGATGGGAAAAATTTGCTACTCAAATCTATGCTCCTTGTCAAATTCTGTGAAAAATGACTATAAATTCTGCACTATTTTTCCTTTGTACAAAATCAGCCTCTAAGGGAATCTTTTAGATTCCACAAGGTTTTACAAAGATTCCTTGATGTTGGTTGCGTGAATTTCTGCTGCTTAGATGGGGAAATAGACCAAACCATCATATTCCCTATGAAATTCTAGTTCGTTTGAGTATAAATTTGACATGATTCTAGCACTATGAAAAATTTCCCTCGAGGGAATCTTTTAGATTCCTCACTAACTCAAAGAATATTCCTACAAAGATTTTGTCTCGAAAAACATGCTAGGCATGGTTCTGCCTCAGCCACTGTGTCAAGATTCCACCTACATGGAACTTCGTGGTACTCCGTTTCTTGGGAGAATGAGAGTTTGGGGTTTAAGTATTATAGAGGAGGCAGATTAAACAAGAGTTGATGTTGGGCGATTGGTAACCACAAGAAATTTTGGTGTGGGAGGCTCGAGTTCCATTCCCGCGGCCTCCCCACTTGTCGAGTCATTTTGTTCAAATAGATTTGCTTTCAGAGAATCTCATGTTCCACGACTACTCTAAGCACATTGATATCAGGTAACACTTTATCAGGGTGTGGTTGGTGTATTTTTGGAGTGTCATTGTTTGATTATAGGTGGTCCTTACATGGCATATTAACATCGGTGTGGGGTCGCCCATGGGGTGGCCTGGCCGGACCAGCCAGGCAAGTTCGATCCCCATCGGCCCCATTGTATTTATATGCAATTAATTCATTTGGTTGGGTGGGTCCTCCATTGGGTGGCCCACCCACCATGTTTTTAAATATACAATACAACATGTCGGCGGGGTTTGGCCACCCACCGGCCCTTCTTTTACTATATTTTTTTGTTTTTTTAAACAAATTGTTCAAAAAACTTCTGTAGAATTTTTAGGGTCATTAGAAAATTTAAAGAGTCAAAAAATTCATCCGTTGCGGTGGCTAGAATCCGTGTGCTAGAAAATTCCAAATTATTTCCTCGTTAGTGACTACCACTTGGCCTAGTTTGACCATAAATTTGACCATGAATATCTTGAACATATGAACATGGATTTGAGTGTCATTCACACTGTTGGAATCAGGACGATGAGTACTACAATCTAGTCCTAGTTTCACTTCAATCCAACAACTTTTAATTTTTGAGTTTTTTAAAGCCACTTTTGAATTTTGAGCATTTCTAGAGCCATCTAGATCATTCCTCCCCACTGAGGAGATTTTGGTCCTCCAAAAGCATGAACATAATCTGGACATCTTGTGTTACATTGTCTACACAACAAGTGTCCTCATAGGGTACACTACCTTCTCCTTCACCCTTGTTCTTCGGAGCCACAAGTGATAAAAGGCACCTACATCCTCTACAAACTTGTAGTACAATCTATGCAAACTACATGTTCGATTACATGACCAATCATGACCCAAGAATCCCCATACTTTCCAAGAGTTTATAACACACACTCTGTGGTCAAGTTTACATTATGATAGAAACCAATACCCAGGCTATTAAGAAAATGCCAAAAACATCATCGTTGCTTTAATAAGCGAAAGAAAACACATCATCACTTTTACAATTATTTGCAACATATGATTTACAAAATACGACCATGACAAGCTACTATATCTAATAAAACCATCTCTCACTCATCAAAGTGAATGGATCATCATCTCCCTGTGGCAAACTCGCTTGTTGAACAACTTTTCCAACTAGTTCTTGTTATCACCCCAAGAAACTCTCCTAGGTTGTATCTCAGAGATGCTCGGGAACATTACAAACTCAACAAAAATGTTGGAAATAGGTGGATGAATGGAAGGAATGATGCATATTCAAGCCAGATAACCACTTATACTATGCTTAACCCCAGACATGGGTGAACACCCCCAGACTACAAGGATTTAGACCACCAATTACTCACAGTTTGAGGATTAAGTGAACATGGAGAATACTGACCACACCAGCAGATGCACAAAACCATGTGATGGCCTGCTGCAGCCAGTAAAGAGGTCTGCAAATCTATTTCCTAATGCACAGACAGGATGATAGCTCTCTGGCACTAAGATAACAGAAACCTGCATAACACATTCAATGATACACACTAGATTCTAACACAGAGGTGGGATGACAACCCCTCTAATGCTTAACATCAAGAGTACATGAAAAACGCATAACAGGCACAGCCTAGAACATAGCAGAAATGGAAAGTGAGCAATTAACAGAAAAAGAAGCTTGTATTAGCTGAAAATGAATACTAGACGCTGCAGGTATCACAGTAGTTATAGTCTCCAGAAGTTGAACCTTACATCAAAACAACAACCATCAACCTATTACATTTTGTGTTCTGGGTATATATAGAGCTTGTTTATAAAGATATGCTGTTGTGCTATGCATGGAGGGGTCATAATGGACCACCAACCACCTTAACTCTGTGATGGAGTCTTTGCTACAATCTGACTGTGTCTGCGAATGAATTTGACCTTCTTGGATGCTCTGCTGTACTCCTCGAGTAGGAGGAGTGTTGACTGAAAAAAGCTCCATAACTGGTAAATGTTGTGATCTGCTCAAGGCTGTCCTTTTTCCTTTCGGCCATTCTTTCTCTTAAATGCAGTGGTTGAAGAGTGATTGTGCTGGGTACAGGTAGCTGGCCACCTTCTTCCTTGTATGCGCAGAGCAGTTAAGGAACGTGGACTTCATGGCGAGAGGTATCGGGAAGAAAAGGGCGGAGTGATTATGAGCAATCGGATCTTGCGGATGGACAGTGGAGATCGGTCTACAGGGGATATCAGGAGGAAGCGGGAACAACAATCGTGAGCCGTCGGATCGTGAGCGAGCAGATCCAAGGGCAATTGGACGACAAAGGTGCATGGGCGATAGCGAGTAGGGAAGGTACGAGCGAGCAGTAAACGGTATTCCCTACACTGCTTATGGGGTCGGGCGGTATTCGTACGCGGGCGTGCGATACCATTCAACGCTTGACACGTGGTGGATGTGATGGGAGGGAAACCACTTTCCCCGCGCGTTATCATGTGGTTAAGTTACGGGCGCGGGATGAGTGATTGATGTTGGATCGTGCGGCAGGAACGATCGGACGGTGAGAAGAGGTAACGGGTTAACCAGCGGGGAAGGAAGCAGAGACCGTTAGATCGTGAAGCGGCAACCAATGGCTACAATCAAAAGGAGGCCATGGCTATGAAGGCGCAGGGTTATATGGGCGCGGGTTCGTAGGTTAAGCGCCCAGGGCTTAAGGAAAAGGGTTTATGTTGAGTTTTGTAGGAGAACAGGGAAAGCGGGGAATGAAGAGGTTTTAGGAAGAATAAACAGAGATAGCGAGGCTTATGCGAGCGTAAGAAGAGTGAAGGAGAGTGAGAAAGGTGGTTGATGCGAATCCCTTTTTATGCACAAACAACAGTGCCAGACCCGAATTTGACCTTCAAATGTTGAAGTTTGCAGCAGAGCTAACAGTTCCTACACAGGTGATTTTTCCTTGAGAGGTAGCTTTGGATGGAGCCTCCAACATGTGGCTCTTTTATGTCCACCTCTATTGTAATGATTGCAAAAGGTCTTCTTCCTCCAAGCCTTCTTTATCTTCTTCCTTTCCTAAGGTGGAGACATCATTTCACACCTCATCCTCTTTCTCGTTGTCATTCTCTTCCAGCACTCAACAACCATATAATTATGCAAACCAGAAAAACTACATGGTTTTTTGTGCCATGATTTTTGCTCATCATTAACAATATGCTTGTAATCAAAATGAACTTTAGAATACTGAGACTTTTTATACTTCTCTTGGTTGTCTCTGGTGCAATTTTGGTGATGAGAACTTGCCTTAGCTCTTCCTCTGTAATGTGCATTGTCATGGGAGAATTGTGATGTGTTCCAATCATCCTCTTTCCCCGATGGTTTCAACAATGCATTGGAAGCTTCTTCTTCCTTTGAAAACTCTCCTTTAGTGTACCCAAACTTGGAAATCAAGGTCTTTTTACAACCTCAAATGGCTGAGTCATTCCTTGGTCATTAACACCAAGTCCTCCTCCTTTATACCCCATCTTGGTAAGGAGTCTCATGCCAATTCCTGAAATGGGTAACTTCATGTTTCCAATAGAAATAGCATCATGTGAAAATGAAATTGAGGAATGATCAACAATGTTTACCTAAGCTATCGATTTTGAAGTAGGTGATGATGGCTTTGCTAAGCCTTCGTTGTGATTCAATTTTTCCAAGGCCTCTTCCATGGATGGTAACTGAAGCTGCAATCTTTTCTTCTCCTCTTTTTCTTCTCGTAGAAGTCTCCTCAATTAAATATTCTCTGCTTGAAGGCTTTGATTGATCTCCTCATTTGAATGATGAGAAGACAATGAAGAAGATGAACAATCACTAGAAGATGGAGATTGAGCATCATCCTCTGTTCTTTCTTTCTCCTATTCCTCTCTTGCCATTTTCTCCAAATAATGTGCATACATTAAATCTATCATGTGTGCCATCCCGAGGAGGCCTTCGTAGAGATATTTTTCTTTATCCATTTTCCTCCTTGTTGCACATTCAATCTCTGGTTACCATTCACAATCGCAAATCACATAAGTGAGAAGAACATTATGATACGAAACTTGTTCTGATCTCTTCAACTACCATAATTAACCAATATCTTTTACTTATGTGATGTTAGCTTAATTACATATGAAAGACTATGAAAAGCCACATTTGCATACTGTAAAGAAGAAGAAACATAATGATGAGCATCAAATCAAAGAACACACACACATTAATAAACAGAGTTCACCCAGTGTGGGTTATGTCTTTAGGCACGGTGTCAAGAGTGGGGGGGGGGGGGTGTGCTTCATTAAATGATGCAAGATGATGATGAGTACATGATACATTCTTTGTCATTAAAGGATAAATTCCCTCAACTAGAGCAGCATGTCTCTCCACGAGACGTTCTCCCTATAGGAACTCTCACTCATATGGATCCTCCTTCAACATGACAAGATTAATAAATTCTCACAAGATGTGGCATACAAGTATCCTTCAACATAATGGTAACAAGGATCTCAACAACAAAATCATCAACTCAACAAATAAAAAAAAGCATGGCATCATGGAATCATATACCTCCACTTTTGGGGATGGTCTGAAAATGTGAAGCTTTGTTGATGAAATGGACTGCACAGTTGAATTCATGGCATGAAATCGTGTCAAATGACTATAAACTTGACCCCTTTCTGGCACTATCAAAATTTGGACCCTTGGGAATCTCAAAGATTCCTTCTAGGATATGTGCGGAAAATCCATTGCTCAAATGAAAATTCTGAGCACACCACTGCACTCCTTATGAAATTCTGTGAAAAATGACTATAAAGTTGGCATCATTCTGCCTCTATAAAAAATAAGCCTCCAAGGGAATATTTAGATTCCAGAAGAGTCTGAAAAGATTCCTTGTTGCTACATGCCTGAATTCCCACCACTCATATGGGGAAATGAACCACACCATCATGTTCCCTATGAAATTCTAGTTCATTTGAGTAAGTTTACATGATTATGTCACTGTGAAAAATTGCCCTCCAGGGAATCTTTTAGATTCCTTAGTGCATTAGGAAATATTCCTTCAAAGATTATGTCTCGAAAAACATTCCAGGAATGGTTCTGCCTTGACCATTGTGTGAAGGTTCCACCCACATGGAACTTCGTGCTACTCTACTACCTAGGTGAATGAGAGTTCGGGGTTTAAGTATTATAGAGGAGGCAGATTAAACAAGAGTCATCACTAGGTGGTTGGTAATTGCGGGAAATATTGTTGTGGGAGGATCAGGTTCCATTCCCAGGGCCTCCCCTCTTGTCAATTTGTTTTGTTTGAATGGCGTAGTTTGTGTACTTTTGGAGTGTTTTCGTTTGATTGTAGGTGGTCGTTATGTGGCGTATTGTCATGGGCCCATGGGCGGTTGGGTGAGTTCGATCCCTGCCGACCCCATTGTATTTATATGCAATTAAGCCATTTGGTTGGGCAGGTTTGCCATGGGGGGGCCCTCCCACCATGTCTTTTAATATATAATACAACATGTTTTGGTATGGGTTGACAGGCTTTGGCCACCCGCCGACCCTTTCTATATATATATATATATATATATATATATATATATATATACAGCAAATTGTTGAAAACATCTCCGTTGAATTTTTAGGGTCACTGAAATAATTAAAGAGGTGACAAATTCACCCATTCCAGTGGTCGAAATCCATGCGATGGAAAATTCCAAATTGTTGTCTCATTGGTGGCTACCACTTGGCCTAATTTGACTAGAAATTTGACAGCGAATATCTTGAGAATACGAACTTGGATTTGAGTGTCATTCACGCCATTGGAATCAGGACGACGAGCACCACGATCTCATCCTAGTTTCACTTTAATCCAACAACTTTTATTTTTGAGCTTTTTCAAAGCCACTTCTGAATTATGAGCATTTATGGAGCTACCTAGATCATGACCAATGGATATATAGTTAGAAATGTGAGAAAATCATGGAGAATGAAGTGAGATGGAAAAAATATGTTCATCTGGAAGCTAATCATCAACCATCACTTCATCTATGGAAAAGGTTAATCTTGATAATAAAAAAATTGCAACAACATTTTATTTTCCTAGTTTGTCAACAATGGTTAAATAAAACTATTGTAAAACAATAACCACATGATTATCCTAGAATTTACATCTAGTCATCAAATATTTAATTGTGGCATGGTCGGTATGTAGAAAGAATTGGTAACTAATAATATAGTGTCTAAACTTATTTAAATAATGTACAACAATGATGAATTCTTTTTTAGTTATAGTGTAATCTAATTCATCCTTTGACAGATTCTTACTAATGAAGTGGATTGCGTAACGAATTTTACCCTCAAGTTGACTTAAAGTTGCTCCAATTTCCCTATTTGACACATTTGCGTGAATGTCAAAGGACAATATCCAATTAGGACCTCTAAGAATAGTTTTTGTCATTAACCTTTCCTTTATGTTTTCAAATGCTCTTGGCATGGATATATCTAACAAAACTCAATATCTTTAGTCAACAAGGAAAACAAAAGAGGGGAAATTTTACTGAAATCATTTATAAGCCTCTTATAGTATCCTACAAGGCCTAAGAAACTTCTAGCATATCTTTGTTTTATAGCTACATGCAAGTTATTAATGATTGTCGCCTTACTAGGATCCACTTGAATCCCTTTTGAGGAGAAGAAATGTCTTAGAACAACTCCATCATTCATTAGTCACAAGCATTTTTCATGGCTTAAGGAGAGGTTCATCTCCCCACATATTTTCAATACCTTGCTAACATTGGAGAGATCTTCTCCATAGTCATTCTCATAGGGTGTGAAGTCATCCATATACATTTCTACCGAATCATGTACAAGATCAGAAAATATGCTAAGCATAATGCTTTTGAGAATAGCAGGGGAATTACGTAAGCCAAATGGAAGGACCTTATTAGCAAAAGTACCCCAAGGAAAAGCAGAAGTGGTCTTATCTTAATCTTTAGGACTGATTTGGATCTTATTATCCACTAAACCTATCCAAGAAGGAAAATAACATTTTCCTAGCAAGCATATCAAGGACTTGGTCAATGAAGGGAAAAGGAAAATTATATTTCCTTATGGATTTATTAAGTTCCATGTAATCAATACAAATAATCCATTTTCCAATATTTTTGGGAACAATAACGAAGGGAGATACCCATTCACTATTTGAAATTGTATAGATGAATCATATATTAAGTAATTTCTGCAATTCTTCTTTAACAATGTCCTTTAAAGCGATATTCATTCACGTTTATGGTTGGAGAATGGGCTTATGATCTTCTTTTATGTATATGTGATGGGTGCATGCAGATGGATGTATACCTTTCATACCCTTGTAATCCCATCCAAATGCGTTAGTGTGCTTCTTCAGAACAGTGAGAAATTGATCCTCTTGATCAGTTAAAAGTGTGGATATGAATTTGAACCATTTGAAGGGGATAATTTCCATCATTTTTATGTTTTTTATTAGAATCAACCATCATAATTCTACCCACAAATATTCCTTAGAAAGACTAGTTTATCCTACGGATAACTCCTCTTTCATCCCATCGATTTTCATAGCAGTGGGATATTATTATGCAATAAAATGTCAACTAAGTCATATTCACCAACATGCTTGTTGTTGTGGGTTGTTTCTATAGTACATATAGAGGCAAACATCTCAATTCGTAGTGCCTCGTTTGAGCCCTCATGTCAATCAAACCTCTTGATTGATCTTATTCTTTATTTAAATCACAGAAAGATTGATCATAAATAACTGTATCATATAGTATATAAATTTGTTTCAATTAATGATGTTTAACGTTTGACATTTGTTACATTTAAGACTATACTTTTGTAACATTTAGTTACAAAGTTTTGACATTTAACTACACCTTAATTAGCGTTAATAACATTTCTTTTTATATAAAAACACTAATTTACGATTAGCTTTCTAATATTATCATAAAGTATAATAAATTAGGAATTTTTATATTCAGTACATATAATTTTTAAAACGGTGTTAATAATCTAACTTCATAATAGAAATATAATTAATAGATTATCTATTGTTATAATATAGTATTATTATGTTAGTTTAATGTTATATTATCATATTATATTAGAATTAATTAATACATTGTTTTATATAGTACAGTCAATTATTATAGCGAGTATTATATTATAAGTTATTGATACATTAATCTGGGATATATTAATATAGATTAACATATAATATAACATTAGTATAATGTTTTACAATTGTAAATTTTATATTATCTATTTTGTGAAGTTTGATATTAATACATAGTTGTATAGAGTGTTAGTATTCTATTATAGGTTAGTATTAACCCATAGTTAGATATATATTTTAGTTAGCACTAATATAAGTTTGTATATGATAAATTAATATGGACATAATATAGGGAATTTATATTAACTAATATTAACATCTAACATAGTATTAGCGTAGCATTAATATCCATTTAACATAATATCATTGGGTTAACAATTAGTAATATGTTGATATAGGATAATTAGGATTGGGCTAGGATAACTTTTAGGCTAGTCTGGGCCCATAACCAATCAGAACCACCATCTTCAATGGAAAAGGGTCTAATTTGGGGCCATGGCTGGGTGGTCTCCCTTGATGTTGATGGAGGTCATTTTTTCCAATCAACACTTTTGGCACTAGAAGGAGGGCCTACCTCTCACAAGTGTAATTTGTGAGCCTTGTGTTATAAATTTTGTATTTTTTTTTAAATGGCTCATGTTAAACATCCTATTCGGAGTTGTATATCTAAACCCTCAAATTGGAACTCTCTAATGGAAATTACAAGGTGCATGACCAAGGTAAAATTCGATGGTGAAGGTAATACTTCTGCATTTAAACATATTTTCCAGTTTTTTTTGTTTTTGTTTTTGCTTTTTTTTTTATTTTGCTCATTTGATATTGATCTTGATGAACTTGTTCTATGAAGGATTTTTACTTTGACTTTTACAAGCCTTGCCAAAAAATGGTGTGAGATGCTTCTAGTTGCCTCGATCCACAGTTGGGATGAGTGTGTAACTAATTTCCTTCATACATTTGAGGATTGTAACTATGATAAGGTATGCGAAGAAATTGAGAATTTGAGAAGGTTAGAAAATGAAGATTTAATTGATTTTATCCTCATATTTAAATTGGTCTGTTTAAAATTTGAACTTAATGATCAACCTTCAACTGAATAATTTATGAAATGGTTACAAGAAGCACTTTCTCTTTCTTATTTTCCAAAAATCTATGAGGAAAAAACATCAGTTGTTGAAGATCCATCCACTATAAATAGCATGTATGCATCAAATCAAATTAACAATGCACAATCTATGAATGATAAATTTCAGCAATACATAAACCCACATAATTGTTTTAATGTTGGTAATGACCTTTCCCTTGATCATATTGTTGATGAATCAACTATTTATATTAATCAAGAAAATCAACAAACAATATTTTTTAATGTAAATTCTAATGACGTGCATTGTATAAAAGATACTTTTTCTCATGTTATTGATCAAATTCAATTAGAAATTCATTCTGAGGAAAATAAAAATGTTTTACAAGAACATGATTCTAAAAGTTGTTTAGTTGAAAATGAAATATCTTCAGATAGGAAACCTTTTAGGTTCATCTTTGTAAATAGTCATTACTCTCTTTACCCAGATTTATTTTATGAGAATGTTCCTTTTACTAAAAATTTATCAATTCCTTTTGAGATGTACATGATTTTAAAGAAGATAAAGGAATTGATTCAAATCTTACTAATAATGAATTGTCTCTCAAATATAATCATGGTAATAGGTTATCAATAAACTACAATTTTCATAATTCTGAGAATTTTCTTAAGGCTGAATTTGATCATTCTAATGGGTCTGATTTATTCTTAAAGAAATAAGAGTGTGTTAGTCAAGTCATTTATAGTAGTTATTTAGAGTGTGAATCCAGGTGTATACCCCAAGAGGACTGTACACCCCTCCACGGAGGGGGGTGCGGGGGGAGGGGGGACTTGTACCACCCCCCCCCCCCCCCCCAACAGGTGTGCAGGGGGGACCATCCCCCCCGTCTGGGGAGTCTGGGGGCTAGCAGTGGTTCGAGGGTGCTACCCCCGAAGCTAAAAATAGATGTAAAATTTCTCTGTAAAATGTTGTAATTTTGTAGTCAATCTGGGACGTTCATTAGGTGAATGATATGACAGTAGAAGTTATGTTAATTTAGGGTTTGTTCCCCTAGAAGGAAACCCTCATTTTATATGAGGGAATTGTATTGCAGTTGTGTATCATTATTTTGAGAGAGAGAGAGAGAGAGAGAGAGAGAGAAGAGGAAAGTATGTTGTATCTCTTCATTTTGTTGGATAATATAAAAGCAAGGACTGGTTGTTTCTCTGTGGATGTAGCCCAAATTGGGCGAACCATGTATATTTGTGTCTCTAGTTTTATGTGTTTATGTATTTGTGTTTCCGCAATATTGAATGTGTTTCATTCTCCATTAATTAATTTCTAAAATCAGTTATTATCAATTCCTTGCACTCCAGATAACAAATATTTGCCTCAAAATGAGGACTCTCCTTTTATCTATATTACTATTCATTTCAAAGTGTCATTGAGACATAATGAATTTTCTATTCCTATTTATGACTCAAACTTATCTCAACCTCCTATTTTTTATCCTGATCCTAAACTTCCACAAGTAGAAGCTTGCATTGATCTTGATTATATTATTCCAACCAATAGTTGTGGAAAGGAAATTTTTATAAAAAAATCTCAACTCTATTTTGACCATAGTGTACATAGTAATGGTTAGCATTCTAACATTAAATACTCATAAAGTGAATCAATAAAAGCGCATAAAGTTCAAAATCTAATTTATCAACACTTTATTATTCAAGCACTTGCTAGTGTGGATTCATCGATTTTCCAACCATCTGATTCACCCAATTATCTTTTTAGAGATTTGTTTGAAGGTCATTTGAATGACTTGGTTAATAGGCTAATCACTAACAACTTTGTTCATGTACATAACATTAATGTTTGTTTATCGATTCTTCCATTTGAGCTTATCCAGTCTCTAATGAATGTTCATCCATATTTTTATGATCCATTAGATTTTTGATTGGAGGAAACCTTTAAAGAAAAGGTGATTGTAAATAAAATTATTTTTGTAAATACATTAGCAATAGATGCACACAAGTTTTCTTTTGATGTTTCAATATTTGTTTAATTTTTGTTACTAATATTTTTTGTACATGCTTGTGCAATAAATAAAGATCTTGATTGGTTGCATTGGAAAAATGACTGTACGTAGTCATACCTTTCTTCATAGATTTAGAGTAGGAGTAGATCTAGCCTAGTTTAGTTTGGTTTTTATTTTCTTCTAAAATAAAGAAGTTTTGGTATTTTAATGAATAGGAATGAGTCTTTACCATTCATTCAGTTATAATCTTTCTTATAGTGGGTTATCATTCATTAAACTTTTTATTTATCATTAATGGTGAAACCCTATAATAGGATGTTAACTCGATATAATTCTCATTTTTATTATGTAAACATAATTGCATTGTGATTAGAATTTACATTTTTTTTTAAGGGAGCTTACAAAACAAAAATATTTGAATCCCGACATTGATTATATCTGTATGTCAAGATTTTTATTTTGTCTTGTGAGGAATCCTTCTAGTGCATTGCTTAATTTTGATTCAATAATTTGATTATTTTCAACATGTGCAAATCTAAATGAAAACATAACTTGTTTTGCCTATTCTTTTATACATTTAATGAGAAGATGGAAAATTCTATAAGATAAACTTGCATTCATATTCTTCCAGGTATGTGTATATGTTGATCTTCATCTCCCTTAATTTTAGTTTTAGTTTTCTCTTTTAGTTATAATATGTTTCTTATTATTGTCTTCTTCCTTTTGCAGGTTTTCATTAGTTTAATTTGAGGATTTGATTTTGCTAGAAAATACAATTGTGAAGAACAATTATCATAATTCATTCAGGGAGTTTCCTTTTCCTCTTCCATTTTTTTCTTATTATTTATACTCTTTTAAAATTGATTGTTAGTCTTATTTCAAAAAGTTAATCATTGAGAGTTACAAAGTCAGTTTTAAAGAAAAATTTGTGAAATAAAGAATATCCTTGCTAAAGTGCGCAAATGTAAACTTTAAATCACAGCTATGCTTTAGAATAAGAGCCTTATTGATAGATCTCTTGTCATGATAAAGATCTAATGATATTAACATAAATATTATTTCATACACCTTTTAGTTTTATCTTGTAATTTTTTTTCTCATGGATCATTCTCATGATTGTTGATTTGCTAATATTTGATTTTATTTTAGATAATCATTTAGTTTGATATAATTTTGTTTTCATTTTGTTTTCTAATAAAACTAAATGGAGGAATATTTTTAACATTTTTGGATTTTGCTTGGCATGATCATTGGGAAATTGGTTATGCTCCATTATCCATAAACAAATTCTTATCTTTAAGGAATATTTTTGCAAAGATGACGTCATTATGCTTACTTTCAACTTTCCTAACTAGTCAAGTCCCTGATTTTTATTATGGTTATGACATTTTGTGCCTAAATCTTTCCGTCATTTTCTAACGAAATATTTCTTAACCTCAATTCTAAGAAAGAAGGATATATTTATTAATAGTTACTTTATGGTAATTAGCTCATGGGAAGCAAGACTAGCCAAGCAAATATTAGTCACCTAAATCTTTTTATGCCATCCCTTGCTCTTAAGTAGTTGATTTGTCTCCCCATCTATTAAGTAATCTCTTGGAGATTGACAATAACCATAGTTGAATCTAAAAAAACAAAATAGTTAATTGGAGGATAGGAGGTCTCATCATGAGCTGACCTACCATGATCATAAACATAGTCACATTACCACTATTGGTCACCAAGTGAAGGTAATGGATTTTGGCACAAGGTTGAATGACAAGAGGTCTTATCACGAGCCAACTTGTTCACTTTGTAAGTTCCCATGAATGAAATTGTCATCAGTTGGTTACCAAGCTAGGATAGTTGTAATACCCTCCTCCCACATCTACCTAAGTAACTAACCAACTGGGGTAAACATGTAATGAGAAGTTAATATGAAATGATTCGGCCTCCTAAGTCACCTTAAGGAAGTGGAACCAATAGAAACACACCATATAGACCTTCCACATCAGCAACAAGACCTCCAGGAACCTTCCCAACCACTTAGGTAACCAGCCCCTGGTTCCCACTGATTTTTTAGACCATTAAATGGTCATACACTCCCTTGATATGGAACAGCATGTGTCCAGGAAGCTCCAAACGCTCCCACAACATGCGTATGCATGCGTCTAGGGATTTTTCTACCTAGTGTTATGCCCGCGTCTCCAAGATTTGAGCCACTTTTTTAGGCCCAAAAGCCTATGTCACTACCCATAACTCCATGACTCTTTCAAAATTGCAAGATAACAACAGAACAACGATACAATTGAAATTAATTGAACAAGGACTTGACTAGACCCCTACTAGCCATGATAGGCATTTTGTCAAACATGTCACAATTATGTAATCTATAGGTTTAAACAACATATCTGAGCATAGGGGTATCATACTCATCAAAGGATCGCTAAGAATCATTTATGCCTCAACACATTAGCTGTAGTTTCATCTATTAGGCCATAGATACCTTGTTCATTCATTTGCAAGTAAAAACATGATGAGAGCCATACATAGCCATTGTCACAATACATGCTCATAACCAACATAATAAACACATATATTTTTTTTTTTCCGAAGAAAAAAGCAAAACTTTTTATTGAGAAACTATAAAAAGTTTACATTCTGTTGAGATCTTGAGCCGATCTAATGGCTCATTTAGTTGCTGTTTTGTTCCTCATATGACCTGATACTGCTGATAAAAAACATGTAAAAGTCTTCCTCCCGGCTGGAGGCTTATAAACAAACTGAAACATTCATACTCTGGGGTCTCCTTCAGAGAAGGAAAACAACCCCTTACAGGATTTATAAAGAGTCTGAGTTACAAAAGAAAAAACTGCATAATAGAAGATTTGTTTACTGTTTATACAGCTCATGAAAAAAGATAAAAACAGTGATATGATGTAAGAAGCTGTGAGCAAAAAATCAAAATGACCGAGGAACTGCTGACAAAAAAATAATATATGTGCTGTGATCACTGAGGCGGAGCATAAGGGGGCTGATGTGAAATGGATGAATGCCCCTGTCTGATTTCTTCTACTGTCCAGCTGCCCAAATCTTGTTGTAGACCAGCCTTAGAAAGCTGGTCTGCTTCCTCATTTTTATCCCTGTAAATGTGGCAAAAGGTAACCTTATTAAAAGATGTCTTTAAAAAGGTAATTTCTTCAACAAGAGTCTTCAGAATCTGGTTTTGACAAGATGCATTTCCATTGACCCATTTTATGACATTCAATGAATCCCCGAAGATTTGAATTGTGAAGATATTTCTGTGAAGTAACCAGCATAGGAGAAAGCGCAAAGCAGACAACTCAGCATAGTTATTTGTGCCAGGTCCAAGCCCTACAGATGCTTTTAAAGTATGTTCAGGATTTAAGTGGATGCACAGGCCCGCTCCAGCCTTATTATTTTGGGAAGCCCCATCAAAAAAAGCCCAAGGAATGCCCTCCAGAATATTAACAGGCTTTTGATTATTTTTTGGATTTTTGGCTTCAGGGATCGGAATGGCAGAGTATATAGCAGCACAATTGATAGCAATGGCGGAAGTGGGGGTGTCCTTGTCTTGAAACAGACTTTTGTTCCTAGCTAGCCATACTCCCCAAAAGAAAATAAGAGGCAAGTTTCTCATGTTTCCCTCCGGGTAGTTTTGCCACCATTTCCTCCAGGCTTCTTCCAGAGGATCATCACCCCACTGAGCCTTCACCTTGAGTATAAAAGTTACCTCCTCCCAATTTTTTTTGAGACTGCACAGGCTGTGAAAAGATGACTGATAGATTCCTCTTCAGACTTGCACAAAGGGCATCTCCCAGGCCCGACTAGGAATCTGGCTTGTAAGATGTCCCAGGTTGGGACCTTCCTTTTTAGAATGCACCATAGGAAGAGCCTGGCCTTGGCTGGGCATTTTAGTTTCCATATGTTTTTTGACCACCAGTCTGGTATTCCCCAGCCTTTCTTTCCCATTAAGAAAGTATACCCATCTTTTGGAGAATAGTCCCCTGTTTTGCCTTGAGCCCAAATCAATCGATCTGGTTCGTCTTTAAGCCTGACATTTGAGCGTTGCAGTTCTTTGACATAAGCCACCCACTCGTTCTTCCATCTGACATTTATTCCTAGGTCTTCATCATTCTGCCAAGCCTGTCCCCATATGGTAGATTGGCCTACTTTCTCCACCTGATTTAGAGTTGTAATTCCTTTGCTGTCAAGATGTCTGAGAAACCCAGGTGACAAGGCAAAAGCTTCATTGCAACCTACCCAGGGATCTCTGCCGATTCTGATCTGTCTTCCATCTCCCACTTTCCATGCTAGTCCTTGTTCAATCACTGAAAAGGCTTCCACCGTGGCCTTCCAGATAGCTGAAATATTCTTCATTTTCTTATCTTGTCTCCGAATCCAGTCTTCCACAGGAACTGGATCGATGTACTTCCTTTTCACCACCCTTGTCCAAAGATTCTCCATGGAGATTAATCTCCAGCCTGATTTAGCTGCTAGTGAAAGACTGAACTCAGGGAGTCTTTTTATTCCCCATCCTCCCCAATCTTTTGGTCTAGCCACCTTATCCCATGCCACCCAGGGTAAGACAGAGGACTCTTTTGTTCCTGCCCATAGAAATCTACAACAAATTCTTCTGATTTTCTCCATCACTCCTTTAGGGACCCAAGTCAAAGCAGCCCAGTATACTGGGATGGCTAACAATACTGATTTGATAAGAGTCAATCTGCCAGCTCTGGAGAGCCACCTGAAACTCCAGTGTGAAATTCTGGCTTCTATCTTTGCTATAAGCCAGTTCCAGTCCTCTTTTTTGTATGCTGCTGGCTTTAGCCAAAATCCCAGATATTTGAAAGGAGAGTCCAGTGGCTGATGGGGGAAGGGGAAGAGATTAGCCATCCTAGTCCTTTCTCTTCTGTCAAAATCTGCCACACAAACTTGTGATTTCCTAAAGTTTATCTGCATTCCAGTAGCTTTCAGAAATAGATCGAAAATGCATTTTAACTCCTTAAGTTCATTGAAAGATCCATTGGTGAAAATCAATATATCATCGACAAAAAGCAGGTGAGTGATAAAAAGATTAATTGCTACCTCAATACCTTTTACCTTCTCCTCTCTTCTGGCTTTGTGAATCAATCTGCTTAGCCCTTCTGCCACTAGAAGAAACAGGAGAGGGGATAACGGACATCCTTGCCTGAGGCCTCTTTGGCTGTTAAAAAAAGGGGATGCTGCTCCATTGATCAGAACTGCAAAACTGACATTTGAGATGCAGCCCATAATCCAACTAATAAAAGTATAGTTGAAACCCACATGAGTAAGCAGCAACCGGAGGTAGAGCCAGTTTATTCGGTCATATGCTTTAGAGAGATCTATTTTGAGGACCGCTCCCTTCTTTTTCTTCAGTCTGACACTATGAATAACCTCCTGGGCTACTCCAATGGCTTCATGAATTTGTCTTCCATCCAGAAAACCAAATTGTTCCATTGAGATATTTCTTGACAAGATAGGAACAATTCTGATAGCAATAACCTTTGCAATGATCTTGTAAATACAATTGCACAAGGAGATTGGTCTGAAATCTTCAAAGCTCTCTGGATCATCCTTCTTTGGTATGAGAGCAATAAAAGTTGAATTGAAAGGTCTGTAGACTTCTCCTTTCTGTCTTGACTCTTCTACTACCTCAGTGATTTCAGAGCCTATTTGGTCGAAAAAGAAGAGAAAAAGTTCTATGGTCCAGCCATCAGGGCCTGGACTTTTATCCTTGGCCATAAGCTTCATGGCTGCTTCAACCTCCTCCTTGGAAACAGGAATTGAAAGCTCTTCTGCTTCCTCCTCCTCCATGAATCTTGGAAAACATTGAGCTGTTCTTATGAATTCTGCTATGGTAGCCTCTCCCGGGTCAGAGAAAATATTCTGGAAATGTCTCTGTCCTAAACCAGATAGATCTGAAAAAGATTTTACTTCCCTCCCTTCTTCATCTTTAAGGCTCCAAATAGTATTAACAGATTTCCTGCCTTTGGCATAGTTATGAAAAAAACTAGTATTTTCATCCCCTGATTTTAGCCAAATGGCCCTACTCTTAAGCCTCCATTCTTCTTCCTTATCCAAGAGGATTTTTTTTTTAAGCTTCTCCAGATGAAGGATTCTGTCCTTTGAAGCCTGCGAAAAATATCCATCTCCCTCAGTGCTTTCCATAAGCTTAAGCTCCTCCCTAATTCTATTCAGTTCTTCATTCTGTTTTAATTTCCGGTCCTTTGCCCAGGAGATAGTAGCTTTCTTCAATCTTTTGAGATTCTCCATGAACAGGTAGCTCTTATCCTCTCTTGCATTTCTGTCAGGATGGATCCAAGTTTCCTTAAAAAGGTTATTGTAAGAAGGGTCTTGGAGCCAAGAAGAATTGAATTTAAAAGGGGCAGGAGGTTTTGGGGGAGGAAAAGAAAGGTCCAAAAAAACAGGGAAGTGATCTGAATTGCCTATTTCCTCAACCCACTGCCTGAGAATAGGAGCTTTGGAAGTTAGGTCCTCAGATAATAGGAAGCGATCTAATCTTTTGGCGATCCGATCCTCCCCTATCCTTCTGTTCCTCCAGGTAGGCTTAAGTTTGTTCGGGGAGGGATCTATGAGGTTGTTTTCCGATAGAAGATTAAGGAAGAAAGCCGATAGAGGATCTTCTCTAGCTGATGGACCCCATGCTTCAGCTCTGCCTATAGAGAAATTTAAATCACCCCCCATAATCAGCATAGAGGACTTCAACACAGATTTTGTCATCAAATCATCCCAAAAAGACTCCCTTCCTTGACAGGGACCATAAATATTTACTAAAGAGATGGGGAAGGTGAAATCAGGAGAAAAAACCTCCATACCCATAACTTGTTTCATCCCCCACTGGTTAATGACCTTAATGCGCCCTTCTTTGAACCCAATTGCAAGGCCCCCCGAGTGTCCAGATGAATCTATTGCAGAAAAAGTCCATCCTGGCAGAAGGGCTTTTAGCATTGATTCTATCTCAGAAGCCTTCCCCAAGGTTTCTTGCAAAAAAATAATATCAACATTTGAGTTAAGGATCCACTCTTTCAAGGCCAGTTTTTTAGGTTTGCTGGCCAAACCTCTACAATTCCAGGATGACAGAATCATTTAATAACAGAAACAGGGGGCTGCACAGCTCTAAGAACCCCAGGGATAGAATATTGTTTACCATCTGCTACATCCAACTTTGCTTTAAGTTTTGCCTTGGACATGTCCGATTTCCTACCTCTCTTGTTTTTGGCACAGCTCTGAGAGGGCGACTGTCCTAAACCTCCAATAACCCCCGACATACCAGGCTTCCCTCCCAAAGATCTAAGGTTGTATGGACATGGGGTACGAGAAACTGGGTGAGCAAGAGGGGGCCATATATCTTCACAATTCAAATCAAGAGACGGCATGGCCGCCGAAATAGAGTCTACATCCGGGGAAGTCTTTGCATGTTCCATGTTTTCGTTTATGATATTTATATGAGATGGAATGTTTGAAGGCGAAACATGCATTGAAACAGAAACATGCTCAGGAGAATTAAGAGAGGATAAAGGGAGCCCTGAGCACATACCCTTTTCATCTTCGCAGAGAGGATTTTGTTCTGCAGGAGCTTTCTTTGCGTTCTCCTCCACAGCTTCCGCCGGATGAGAGTCAGTGGTCTGTGCAGCCTCTTGGTTTTGGAAGTCTTCAGCCAGAGGCTCATTTGGTGTCTCCTCGATCTCCATTTCCTCTGTACCTTGCTTCGCCGGAATTTCTTTCTCCTTAGGCATCTGAGAATGGTTTGGAACAGTTTCTCTGAAAGCTGTAGTCCTCCGAAAACGTCTCCTTCTTCTAAGCAGCGGACAGTCTTTTGCCAGATGCCCATACTCATGGCAGCGATGGCACCTAAACGGCAAGTGTTCATAATCCAATAGCTGTTCGAACACATAGTCTTTGTACTGTAAATTGATTTTTTGTGCCAAACCTCTGCTCGGGTTGAGGTATACCAGAATGCGGGCCATCGCTCTGTTCTTCGTTTCCAGGAAGGACATATCTGCTTCCAAGAAAACACCCAGCCTGTTCCCGATGGATTTGAATACAGCTTCTGTCCAAAGAAACGATGGTAGACCCGGAGCTCTCACCCAAACTGGAAACTCATCAGTTCTCTCTTTGATAGCGTCAAAAAGGGGTGTCCATTTTTTCAGCAGTACTGGAATGTTCCCTATATTCCAGTTTCGTTGAAGCACCCATTCTGCCGACTCCTTGTCTTCGAAACTGAGCTTAAACCACCCTTTCGCTAAACATTGAGCCTCAAACTGAAAAGGTCTATCAGAAACAAAACAATTTTCACCCCATGCTTGAAGAAATTCCGATGTGAATTTCTTACCTCTTGCCCTTCCGACTAGGGTACAGTCTGCAACGGCTAGGGTTTCTTCTATGGAGACCTCCATCCCTAGGACAAGGTTTCCTTCAATCTCCTGAGATCCAATTGGCCTTTGAGTTTTCCTTTTCGCTCCTTTGCTCCTTAACTCGTCCACAGAGGCCCTAGTTTCCCCGCGTCCATCAGTCCGTTCTGGGTCCTCCTGTGCCAAGTCCACAGGGGGTTCTATCTCCGGCTGTGACTGAAACTGGGCGGAGAGACCGGGATCGGGGTTCCCTGACAGTAAAAGACCGGCCGCCGTTCCATCGAAAACTTCCCGCTCTCCTACTAAACTGTCACCGTAACCTCCTACAGAACCTTCTTTTGGTACAGGGGAATCTCTTGGCAGAGAAACCCTAGAGATCGTGGGGAAACCTCCAGAAACCCTTGTTGGACCGATGCCGGAAGAAAGCCCCAAATTTGTTATATCTTCGAAACCCTTTGATGGCGCAAACCGGCTTGAATCTGCTTTGCCCTTTGTATCAGAAGAAAAAACATCTGCTTTCGACCCATCCCCCGCATTCTCCCTTACCACCTGCTTGGGAAAGGCTGGATTACTGGATCTGAAGGCCTCACTGCCAGAACCCTTACTTTGATGCAGAAAAGATGGTTTTGCCTCCTGGTATAAAGACTCCAACCTTGAAAGTTCGAAAGCTCCAAAATACTGTTCCACGTTTTGAGCAGTGGTATCCTTCCCCCACATGGAGAGGATATCTTCCAATTCTGGGTCCAGGTCCACTAGTTCGGAGGGATTAACCATGGTTAAGGGCCGTTCCGAGAAAAAACGACAGCCAACAGTCAAAATGATAGACACCCTTACACGACTTCTTGTGAACGGAATGAAACGGAAAAAACTGCAGCTGCTGTAGTGGGTAATTCTTTAAACAAAAATCACTTACGCCAAAGCAAAAGTCCACCTCCACCTGCCAGTCATCCGGAAAGAGAAAAACCCCTGCGCCTACAGCTGCTCATGGAACCTGACTGCGTTCTTCCTACCCGTGACCTGAGCGCGGTTCCGCCCGAAACCCTCGTTTCAAAACCCTAGCCCGATCCATCCTCCTGCTCACCGCCCAGTAAAATAAACACATATATACCAAGGAAACAATAACCATATAATCCACATATAAACTAGTATAACACTCATGAAATAACAAGGAGAAATAAACTCATATTAATGATGCAAAGGCCGACTAGTTGTGGGACTTCCATGAACCACTTGATCATAAACATGGCTGAGCCAAATCTCCCTTCATCTAGTCACCCCCATGTCATATTCCAAGCATGAATGTGGGATCTCATAAAACACCTCAATTAAAACCATCAAGGGCTTCTAGAGGCCAAACCACCTCAACCCATCAAATAGTGGTTCCACCTCACAGTCAGACATCACAAAAACATCATCAAATTGGTCTCTACCCAAGCCTTCTAGGGATCTAGAGTGTTTTTTCCAAGTAAGGCTTCCAGGACTAGTAACTCAACCCATAGTTGTCACCAAGATTCCAAATCATTTTTCCAACTAGGGCTTCCAGTACTAGTAACTCAACCCACCAAGGGCTTCCAAAGTTTTTTTCCAAGCAAGGCTTCCAGACCTAGTAACTCAACCCAAGTTGTTACAGGGCTTCTAGAGTGTTTTTCCAACCAGGGCTTCCAGGAACTAGTAACTTAACCCAAGCTAAAGAAAACATGAGAACCAATTAGAAAAACAAAGAAATGAACCCACAACACCATGGCTATCTAGGAAATGGAAAGGCTAGGAAAATCCACTGTCAATCCAGGAAATCCTCCATGCCAATGGCAGATCATGACCAATAAACCACATGCATATGCCATGCATGCCAAAACTAGTGAGGAAAACATACATGAAACTCGGTACCAAAAACCAACTATAGCTGCTGATCTCGATGTCCTCTTGCGCTTTCCTGCTCTTCCTTTTCCTTCTTGCTCCAAAACTCCAAGTATGTTACACTCCTCCAAGAGTATGAAAGAGAGAGAATAAAGGGTGAGCTCCAAAATTGAACTGATAAAAGTCTCTGAATTGATCCTTGTAAGCCTTTTTATTAATGAGGCCTTTATTTTCTTCATTTTCCATTAGTTTCCTTCATTTTCCTCTTCACATGCAACCTGTGACCTTTCACCTCCCTTTTCTCCTAATTTCTATTATTTTCATAAATAAATGTGCCAAAATTCCATTTTTCCTTTCCAAAGCCTTTGCCATTGCCTTTTCTAATTTCCTTAGCCATTAATCAATCACCATTGATCCCTATCACTATGCTTTTTCCCAACATTCAACTTGGGATAAGTGTCCTATCACTCTGGTTATTATTTTTCCTTTATTAACTTTTATTACATGGAATTTTCACTAGGGCTATTACAGAACCCCACCCCTTGGGGTAACACCTAAAACCGATAAGTTTTTGTAAGAAAAGCATACTGCCCATGGAGGTTTATAACTTAGCTTGTTGCAGTATTTATAATGATCATTCCGCTAAGAAGCAAACCAACATGACAACATAACAAGTATAACATCATATTGACATCACACACATACCGCTTATTAGAGCTTTATAACATAGCTCATGGAAATATTTAAATTCATATACATATGTACATATACCAAACATCACCAAAACATGGAACAAAAAGATATACTAAATACATATACCAAAACATCTATTCAACCAATGAATAAGGAAGGATACATAGCTCGCATCTGAGCTTCCATCTCCCATGTAGCTTCATCGGGCCCAAATTGATTTCATTGCACTTTAACCTGCTCGATTTCTCTTTTTCGGAGCATGAGAATATTTCTCTGCAAAATGCATTATGGTTCCGACTGGAATTCTCCTTCTGGCTCCACCTGCAATACAGACCAGTCAATCACATGATCAACATCTTTAACATACTTCTTAAGTAATGGCACATGGAAAAAATCATGGAATTTCACTATTGGAGGCAGTGCATGTCGATAGGTTACTGGCCCAATCCTCTCAATAATCCTAAAAGGTCCACAAAACCAGGGTGCCATCTTGGCACATGATCCAATGTGCAAGGAGCTCTTCTTTAGTTTGATGCGCAAATACACATGTTCCCCAACTTGGAATTCCTTGAAGAACCTATTCTGATCTGTATAGCTCTTCTACATATCATGTTCTTGTTGCAACAGGGTCCCCTAGGGTCAGTTTTGGGGCAAAGGCCCAAGTTTTGTTGTATAGAATGTAAAGTCTCCACAAGTTGTGGTCGTGGAGCACATAGATAGTAAAGTGTCATAAAGGGTTTTACCCTTCTTTTATGTAGTGTCATATTTTATAGATCTACCCATGGTCCGCAGACCATGGGATTGTATAAGTAGGAGAGTCTTAGAGAGTCTAAAAAATGTAAGTGATGATGAAGATGAATGTAATGGGTCAGTAGAGAAAAGAGCGAAGAAGTATTAGAGTAGAAGAGAGGCTCTCCAGCTATGTGTGCAGAGGCCTAAAGTAGAGTCCGCAGCTGATTGCGTAGACCCTACATCTGAGTGCACGGGGAAGTCTTGAGTCTGTAAGAAGAACTAAAGTATTAATAAAGAGAGTATTCTAGAAATTCATGTGTTTGTCTATTTCCTTCTGTTATGAATGAATGCGCTATTATGTTATGATGAATGACGGGTTTATGAATTACTACTGTATTGATGCGTGATTCTACATGATTTATATTGTCATATGAACACAACTAATAGTAACTATTTACGTGAAGGATATCTTGTTGCATGTTAAAGTTATCGAACACTTGAAACATTATGGGAAAATACAGGATTAAGGGTAATCACAGAGATGCATAAGAATTTGATTCACCTATTTAAGGTCCGCAAAAGATAGTTGTGAACATTCGCGAAGGTATAGAAGCTGATTAAGGAAAGTTCTATCGATAAACCCTAAGGTCTTATCGATCTACGTGAAGGTAGTTTTAGGGCATAAAATGACATTACACTAATCTCTGGGTGAGGAAACTTGGTTCTAGCATCCCCCCATACTGCTTCAGGTAAAACTTCAGTCTGTGCACCATGGATTGATGCCGAAAGGGCCAATAGTGTAGGGATTTGTTTGGAAAAACTAACTCTGAACCTGGGTCAAGACCCAATAAGCCAACAAATGGTTCTTTTTTTAGGACCAGGATTTGCATAAAGAGATGTGTGATGTCGCATCACTAGAATCCAACAAAGAAAGAAATTGAGGAGTGGTTGGATAGAAACATCCACAGATTCGCGGCGCAAGAAAACAAAAATCTACAACTAACAAAAGAACAGTGGTTGGACAGGTATCTGTACATAGAGATACACAAAATTTTCTTTTGTTCCTTCCCAATCAAGCTATACGAGTGGATCGCTAAATTGGTAGACGACCAGGGAAGATGGAGGCTTGACAGTCCAATAGTGTGGACCCCGGAGCTAGTGCAGAGGTTGGAAGCCTCTAAAGATAAGATCGTGCGTGTTGTCAATCATTGGCTTAATCATGTCATAAGAAGATTTGTGACAAAAGTCACGGTCGATACCTCGATCAGCTACAACAAAGTAGAGTGACGCTTCTTCAAGGGACCGTGAGGTAAGTATTTAAGATCTTTGAATACTTGGATTAAAATTCTCGTGTGAAAAGCGGGCTATGCCATTACCTTGATGTTTGGAGCTATGTGAAGTGGAAATTTATTCAAGGATAGAGAGAGAACAAGCCCTGAATATAGCCCGGTGATTGAGCCCCCTCTGAGTGACGACGAAAGAGCAACATAGGCTTCACCACATAGCGCTATCCAGTTAATAAGGCAAGGGTACCTCATCCATCCACACCACCTCCACCTTCACCTCCATAGCATACACCTTTGCCCACACCGCCACCACCTTCGCCACCATTCAATATGTTGAATACTATGAAATTGCTCGTTTTCAAGGGCTTGGCAAATGAGGACCTGGACTAGTTTTGATTCATTGCGAATGCCATATGGACAACCCAAAATATTACAAATGATCATATGAAGAAAGCGCAGTTGGTTACTTCTCTACAAGATTTCGCATTGACATGGTACATTAAGTACTACACTGTTAACCTGCTGGCATCATTGGCGGACACTCAGACCGTGCTGAATAAGGAATTCAGTAGGCCCAAGTCTAAATCGCAATCAGTCATTGGATTCAAGGAAATCATGATGAGGCCTGGAAAATCACCCTGGGAACTGGATCAGAGATTGAAATTCCATATCCGCGAAGCTAACATGAATCTTACGGATGGGCAACACCGTGAATGGTTTGTAGCTTCGTTCTTACCCCATCTAAGGGTTTCTTTATTGCAGCAAAAGATAGGGACCTAGGCGGAAGCCCTGGAAATTGCGATGAGGTTGCATGAGGCACCAATTCAAGACATTGCTTTGGGAGTTTAGCAGATTCATGTGGAGTTGCAAAATCTTTTCCTAGAGTTTCAAAGCCTGAAGAAGGATAGAGTGGCTCAGCCAGAGGTGCACGAAGAAGTTTGGTGTCTGAAATGTAAGAGTCAGGGGCATGATAAAGATCATTGCCTTGTCTTCGTGAATTATGTTGCAGGAGGAAGGCCAATGCCTCTGAGGCTGGAAGCTCAAGCAGGTCCAAGTATAGGGCCCACATTGTGGTGTGCTATCTGTCAGGTAGCTGGAAAACATGTAACAGACAATTGTCACTTGCTGTAGAAATTTGTGGATACACTGCAACAGCTCTTCTCTAACTTCCGCAAATCGGTGGGACACGATGAGCGTAACTGTCGTAGCTATGAGCTGATGATGGAAAGAACGCCCGCATATTGAATGCAGACAAAGACTCAGCCTTTGGATCAAGGTGTTGGGGGAGCGCACGGAGGATATCAGGGGCACAGACGAGGTCGAGGACCAAGTAGAGGTTGGGGACAAGTTATTTGTTACAATTGTGGAGTACCAAGACACTATGCATGGGAGTATACATGTGTGCTACTACTGTACTCAATTTGATCATGTGATAGAAGATTTCCTTGTATTGATAGCTAAGATGCAAGAGAAGAGGGTGCAACCTTAGTAGTCTACCTAGAACCTGCAAATGATGAAGGTTGAACCCCGCGAAGAAGATCCTAATGTGAATATTGTGCTGCGAAGTGGAATGACAACTGGCGAGGATAAAAGAAAACAACCTGAAGAAAGTGGATGGGTCCACAAGGCTCCAGAAAAAGAGGTTGGTTTTGACTTGGAGTGCATGAAAGAAATGTTCATGGAAGTAAAGAAAAGCTTCGTTGAGGCCTCTACCTCAGGGATTCAGGATAAGTTGTCTGATGAAATGAACCCCTCCATGCTTACTACGTTCTTAGAGACTTGTATGAAGCTGCTAGCAAGGCCACGAAAGGATTACAGGAGTTGATAAATAAATGTGTCACTAAATAAAATACTCCTGAAGGACCTCGCATAGTCAGAAAAATTAGTAAGCATAAGGCAAGAACTGGGCGTGAGATGAGTCTCACCATGCAAATGGGAGAATATGAAATGGACCAGGTTATTCTAGATCTTGTGTCGGATGCGATTTTTTTTCCTAAACATACATGGGAGAGAATGGGGAGACCTGCGCTGTAGTGGTCTCCGATTCAATTGAGGATGGTAAATCAATAGAATATTATCCCCATGGGAAGATTGCAGGGAGTGATGGTAGACATTGAAGGCATGAGCACGTTGGCCGATTTTGAAGTGATAGAGATTGTGGATGTTGACACCTAATCCTTTACGGTTGGGTGAATCTGGAATGTGAACAGTCATCAGAAGATGAACTGAGCAGTCACATTCTTGTATATAACAATAGCCACCTAATGTAATAAATCGAATCTTTTCTGCCTAATGGAGTTACTACCTGGCCTGACATGGTATCAGAGCCAGCTCCTTGTTTTAGCTATTATGCTCCTTGTAACTCCTCCGTCCTGACCTCTGCCTCTGCCTCTGCTTTATTCCCTTCTGTTCTGAAATAATCTGCCTCTGCCACTGCGCTCTGTCCATAACGCTTGTCTCTGACCTGCATAGGCCTGACCGCATCTGAAATTGAACAGTCAAGGTTCGAATCTCCATTATGGCGCCCATTCGCACCATTCCATTGAAACGCTGTTCAATTGGAACGCTGTTGAATTGACTGTGTATGGTGGTATTGAACGTTGTCCCTCACATTGACGTTGACGCCCAATTCCAGCAGATATCTGAGGCGCTCCACATCAAGCCTCGAACACGTCCCCTGTCGGTACCTTCTTCAATGCCAACGAAGGTTCCTCCTCGTGGGGTTCGTAATAGAGATTGTCCAAGTCGTTGTCGTCCATAATCGCAGGACGTGGCCCCGTTTTTTGGTTACGCTGTCACGTTGTAGCACAGAATGTTGAGAA
Organism: Pinus tabuliformis; assembly: GCA_031772625.1. Taxonomy (NCBI): domain Eukaryota; kingdom Viridiplantae; phylum Streptophyta; class Pinopsida; order Pinales; family Pinaceae; genus Pinus; species Pinus tabuliformis. Next base: position 269,392,592 of record CM062812.1, read on the forward strand.
ATTTCGGGCCGCCTGCGCTATATCTCTATTGCTAATGGTATCGAATGCCTGTTTCAAATAAATGGTGCCTGTCCTGTCATATCGTATGAACATTGTCATATATCGAATGATATCGAATGGTAGTGAAAGCGTTGATGAGCCCAGGTCTCTTCCCTTGTTCGTGGTGCTTTCAAACAAATGCTGCTGTTTTCAAATAAGTGTTGCCACTGTGGCTCAATGGTGTAGCATTGTACTGGTTTAAGATTGGCGGAATGATGCTGCTGTTTTCAAATAAGTGTTGCCTGCGCGTTTTTTAAATTACTGCTGCGAAACTCTCATAAGTTTTGAACGTGGTTTTGAATGCTGCTGACAAATATTTTGAATTTTTCAAATAAATATGCTTGCTGCCTGTTTCCAATAAGTTCGAATGGTATTTTTGACATTTAAGTATGGGGGTTTACGCAGTGCACTATATTAGATATCATTTTTGGGATTCAACTGCGTTAAGTAAGTCATTCACGTATGACCATTTCCATGAGAGGTAGTCGTAACTGACTAATTTCTCATGATTTTTGAATAGTTCACTTAGCACTCATTGCATCGGGTGATGCTCACAGGGGTGAAGAAGTGGGATTGAAACTAGTGAAATGAATCACATAGCATCAATCATCACTTCCGGGGCTTGCACCCGGTAACCAGGACTTCCTGAGAGGTCACCCATCCCAGAACTCCTCTGGCTCAAGCGCGCTTAACTGTGGATTTTCCCCACAATCAAGCCCACTTAGCTTGCTACCCCATTTTCAAAACCTTAGCAAGTATTGTGCCTCATGAACCATTCAAGTAGAGATCCCTTGACTCTTTTTGAATTTAAGTATGGGGGTTTACGCAGTGCATTATATTAGATATCATTTTTGGGATTCAACTGCGTTAAGTAAGTCATTCACGTATGACCATTTCCATGAGAGGTAGTCGTAACTGACTAATTTCTCATGATTTTTGAATAGTTCACTTAGCACTCATTGCATCGGGTGATGCTCACAAGGGTGAAGAAGTGGGATTGAAACTAGTGAAATGAATCACATAGCATCAATCATCACTTCCGGGGCTTGCACCCGGTAACCAGGACTTCTCGGGAGGTCACCCATCCCAGAACTCCTCTGGCTCAAGTGCGCTTAACTGTGGAGTTTTCCCCACAATCTAGCCCACTTAGCTTGCTACCCCATTTGCAAAACCTTAGCAAGTATTGTGCCTCATGAACCATTCAATTAGAGATCCCTTGACTCTTTTTGAATTTAAGTATGGGGGTTTATGCAGTGCATTATATTAGATATCATTTTTGGGATTCAACTGCGTTAAGTAAGTCATTCACGTATTACCATTTCCATGAGAGGTAGTCGTAACTGACTAATTTCTCATGATTTTTGAATAGTTCACTTAGCACTCATTGCATCGGGTGATGCTCACAGGAGTGAAGAAGTGGGATTGAAACTAGTGAAATGAATCACATAGCATCAATCATCACTTCCGGGGCTTGCACCTGGTAACCAGAACTTCCCGGGAGGTCACCCATCCCAGAACTCCTCTGGCTCAAGCGCGCTTAACTGTGGAGTTTTCCCCACAATCAAGCCCACTTAGCTTGCTACCCCACTTGCAAAACCTTAGCAAGTATTGTGCCTCATGAACCATTCAATTAGAGATCCCTTGACTCTTTTTGAATTTAAGTATGGGGGTTTACGCAGTGCATTATATTAGATATCATTTTTGGGATTCAACTGCGTTAAGTAAGTCATTCACGTATGACCATTTCCATGAGAGGTAGTCGTAACTGACTAATTTCTCATGATTTTTGAATAGTTCACTTAGCACTCATTGCATCGGGTGATGCTCACAGGGGTGAAGAAGTGGGATTGAAACTAGTGAAATGAATCACATAGCATCAATCATCACTTCCGGGGCTTGCACCCGGTAACGATCAAAAGGTGTGGTGAATGGTTTCAATACATTTTGAATAGTTCGAATTTCAAATAAGTTTTGAGCACTGGCCTCCATAACTTGGTTCACCCATAACTTGGTTTAATGCTTTGCCAAAGTTGACCGCTGTAAATTACAGTTCAAAGAATGCGCATGACCATGATATTTATAGGTGAAGTTTTATGAGATTTATAAGGTGAAGTTTTATAAGGGTTATATGATGGACTTATATGAAACTTATATGAGGTTTATGTAAGGTGAATTTATACAATGATGGATTTATAGGGGTCACATTGTGGATTTGAAATCTTTTGAGTTGCCCTTTTGAGTACAACTTCATTGTATATCAGCAGAAAGTTTTTTTTTATCAGCAGAAGTTTTTTATCAACGAAAGTTTTTTTATCAGCAGAAGTTTTTTATCAACAGAAGTTTTTTTTTATCAGCAGAAGTTTTTTATCAGCGAAAGGTTTTTTTTATCAGCAGAAGTTTTTTATCAGCAGAAGTTTTTTATCAGCAGAAGTTCTTTTTATCAGCAAAAGTTTTTTTATTATCAGCAGAAGTATTTTTTACAGAATGCATTCAATCATCTCTATGGTAGGAATAGTTCTCACTAGAAAGGAGAACTATCCTGAATGGTCCCGGATGATAAAACACACCCTCATATTCAATGAGTTGTGGAAAGGAGTGTGTGTCGGAGAAGGAGACAATGACCCAGTGCAGCCTACATCAGACAAAGAGCTCATCATTTGGGAAAACAAGAACAACAAAGCCTATGCATTAATCGCAACATCTGTAAATGAAGAAGCAAGTCGCCATATTTCATCATATTCAACTGCCTTTGAAGCTTTACAAAAGCTGAAAGAACTCTATGAATCATCTTTTCTGCCTAACGGAGTTACTACCTGGCCTGACATTCTGCACTTGAAGTTGTTCAGCTCATGATTAAACTCTTCACTCTTGAACTAAAAAATAATGATCCTCTTGCTCTTGCATCTAAAGTAAAGTCTATAATGCATGATATTAAATCCACTAAGGTTGAGCTGGATATCCCTCTTATTACTTTTCTCAAGGCACTCTATCCTACCTACTCCAATTATCTTGAGTCTTTACAAGCAAATGGAAATCTTAAAGATATAACCTTTGACTCTCTTGTGAAAAAGTTTGCTGAAAGAGAGAAAGCCTTTGGAAAGAAGACAGCTCCAGAATATTCTGAAGAGACTGCGTGCCTTGCTCATAAAGAAAAGCATCCTACTCAAGATTCTACAAGAGGAAGAGGTGGACGAAGAGGAAGAGTAAGATACTTCAGAGGCAGGGGGGCAGACATTCTCAAGGAGAAAAGGCATATCTGCATTGCATTCGCTGCAAACGAAATGGATCACATGATGCTTCTACATGCAAGCTACCATGGGACAAAATTGAGCAGAAAAGAAACCAGCAGAAAGGTAAAACTGATGATACAGACAAAGGTAAAGCACCTGAATCCGCTCACTATATTGAGGCACAATGTAACATTGGAGTAAATGAAGATTTGTTTAATCCTTCACTTGCTTCTTCAAAAAATGATTGGTTGCTTGATTCAGAAGCAACCTGTCATATGACTCATAGAAAAGATTTTTTTGAAGATTTCACTGACAATGTTGATAGAGCAGTATACTTTGCAGATCAGTCAAAAATCAAGCCATCAGGGCTTGGCACAATCAGGCTTAAACTGCCTGGTCTTCCAGACTTTCTTCTGGATCATGTTCTATATCTCCCACAGCTCAAGAGAAACTTGTTGTCCTTGGTCCACATCTGCCAGCAAGGTCACTCCATTTATATGTTTGATGGCAAACTTGAGGTAAGAAAAGCATTTTACCACTCACTTGTCATGAGGGGAATAGAAGAAGAAAGACTTCTCAAACTGCAAGGAACCTCTGCTCATGCACAACATTTCTCATATATTACTCATCATGAAGAAGGTACACTTCCATCAAGTTTATTATGGCATGCTAGATTTGGACATTTAAACTATGACAGTCTCCGCTTATTGAAGAAAAATGGTGTTGCTGGTTTGCCTACAATTCCTAGGAAACATAAGTAATGTGATGCTTGCATTCTAGGAAAGCATAGCAAAAATTCTTTTCATGATTCACATTCAAGAGCACATAGGAAGCTTGAACTCATTCATTCAGATTTATGTGGTCCAATGCCTATTCCTTCTGCAAATGGAAATAAATATATCATGACATTTATTGATGATTACACCATAATGTGTTGGGTTTATTTATTGAAGAAAAAATCTGATGCTTTTCAAACATTCAAGAATTTTCATAAATGGATTGAAAATGATGCACAATCTCATATTGGGTCTATTCGCACTGATAATGGAAAAGAATATACATCAAATGAATTTGAACACTATCTTCGCCAACATGGGATCAAACATCAAACAACTGTGCCTTATAATCCCCAACAGAATGGTGTAGCTGAAAGAATGAATAGAACAATCTTGAATATGGTACGGTCCATGCTTTTCTTCAAAAATGTAAAGATAATGTTTTGGGCTGATGCTATTCTATGTGCTGCATATATAAAGAATAGATGTCCATCTAATGCTATAAGAAACAAGACTCCTTATGAATTGTGGTATGGACATGTCCCTTCGGTAAAACATCTCAGGATCTTTGGTTCCACCTGTTATGCTTTGATACCAAAGGTACATAGAAACAAACTTGGTGCTAGAAGTCGTAAGTGTATCTTCCTGGGGTATTCAAACACCTCTAAAGCATACCGCCTCTATGATGAAGTAAATAAAAAGTTTGTTGTATCTAGAGATGTCATTTTTCTTGAATCATCCAAATCTGACAATGTTGTTGAGTGGCAACTTGATCGCTTGGATAGATTCGCAAAAACAAAATCATTTCAAGAATTTGATAATCAGATTCCACATCTTGAAGGGGGATTCCTATACTAGATCAACATGTGGAATCTTCTTCTGAAGAACAATCTCCCCTGCATGAAACTCCAACAATGGATGATGCTTTAAGTGATGTAATTGATAGAATTGGGAGACTCAATCTTGATTTAGTCCCAACTCAATCAACAGAGCAGCCTGTACCATCTCAGAAAGGTCCCCCGAAGTGGATGACAAAGACACTTGAAAGTGTTCATCCTGATGAAATTGGAAAAACAGGAACCAAAAACTCAAACCAACAAAATGGAGGTGATGTAGATGACTCTAATTCACCTGTTGATATGGATGTTACTTATGATTGTGAATTGAACTTGTCTACAGATTTTGAACCAACTTCCTTCAAAGAAGCTGCTTCTCATGATGAATGGAAAGAAGCAATGCAAAAGGAGTATGATGCCCTCATAAAGAACGACACTTGGAAGCTGGTTGATCCTCCATTTGGAACCAAACCAATTGGCTGCAAGTGGGTCTACAAGAACAAATACAAAGCTGATGGCTCACTTGACAAGCACAAAGCTAGGATTGTGGAAAAAGGTTTTGCACAGAAGGAAGGGGTCGATTATGAGGAAACTTTTGCCCCCACAGCAAAATGGGCCACCATCCGGACACTCTTTGCACTAGCAGCTCAGAACGGTTGGAAAGTCCATCAAATGGATGTAAAAACTGCATTCTTGAATGGAGATCTAAAAGAGAATGTTTTTATGTCCCAGCCTGAAGGATTTGCTGTGAAAGGACATGAACATAAAGTATGCAAACTTGTGAAGTCCTTGTATGGCCTCAAACAAGCACCGCAAGCCTGGTATGAAAAACTAACTGAGCATCTTCTGAAACTCAACTTCAATCATTTTGATCTTGATGATGCAACTTTATTTGTCAAGAAAGTTGGAAAAACAGTTGTGTATCTTGTGGTATATGTAGATGATCTTTTAATGACAGGGAACAATGAAAGCTACATTGCATCCATAAAGAAGGAATTGGGGAAAAGTTTTGAAATGACTGATTTGGGCTATGTTCATTACTATCTTGGCATTGAAGTAACCCAACATCCAAAATCCATATTTCTTTCTCAAAAGAAATACATTGGAGATTTGTTAAACAGATTTGCCATGACAGAGTGCAATCCTCTTTCTACTCCAATGGAACAAAACTTAAAGCTCACCTCTGTTGAAGGAAAGGAATTTGAGGATGCAACAAAGTATAGACAACTTGTAGGAAGTCTCATCTACCTCACTACTACCAGACCAGACATTTCATTTACTGTTGGAATCCTCTCCAGGTTCATGCAAAAGCCTTGTGAGGGACATTGGTCTACTGCAAAAAGAGTTCTAAGGTACTTGAAGGGAAATCAAGACCTTGGAATCAAGTATACATAGGTGGACGACTTCAGATTGATTGGATACTCTGATTCAGACTTCGATGGAGACAAAGAAACTGGGGTATCTACTTCAGGATATGCTATGAGTCTTGGATCAGGAGCTGTCTCCTGCAGATCACACAAACAATCAGTTCCAACAGATTCCACAATAGAAGCAGAATACGTGGCAGCAACTGAAGGAACGAAAGAAATTGTGTGGCTCAGGAAAATTCTTGAAGATTTGCAAGTAAAACAAGTACAATCAACTCCACTCATGATTGATAACACCTCTGCAATAAAGTTGGCCAAGAACCCAAAGTTCCATGATCGAAGAAAACATATCAATACTAAATATCATCTGATTTGACATCATGTTGAGGCCAAAACAATCCATCTCCGTCATTGTTCCACAAATGAGCAAATTGCAGACATCTTCACCAAAGTACTTGGAAAGGAAAAGCTTGAACGATTCAGAATGATGCTTGGACTCACCAACATCCCTTCAGATTAAGGGGGGGAATGTTGACACCTAATCCTCTGCGGTTGGGTGAATCTGGAATGTGAACAGTGATCAGAAGATGAACTGAGTAGTCACATTCTTGTATATAACAATAGCTACCTAATGTAATAAATCGAATAATCTTTTCTGCCTAACGGAGTTACTACCTGGCCTGACAGTGGATGACAACAATCCATACCCCATGCTCCTTGGGATTGATTGGGCTATTGACATGAATGGGGTAGTCAATTTGAAGAAGTGGACGATGTCATTTGAAAGGAAATCGCTCCGCGTAGTAGTACCTTTGGACCCTGTAAAATGACTGCGCTATACTGAACCAATCCACGATTATGAGGAAAGCGACGATGATCTAGACCAGATATATAAAATAAGAACGTGAGACCAAAATTGGGTTAATTCGACAGCTAATGGACACATTACATGGGACCACGAAAGTTCATGTACATCAGATTCAGATGAAGAGTTGGAGCACTGGCAGAATAGGTTGCATGAAGTATCTACGCTGCGCTGTAACATGATGACTAAATCACTACACTGTGTATCGTCAGAGGTAAGAAGTTTTCCTTATTATGATGGTCTAACTAACGTAGATAAATTTTTGGATGCATTTGAAAGGGAAGTGCCTAAGATGCATCGCTTCCAAGCACTAGATTTGGCATTGTGTGCTACACCTGTAAGGTGGTGGGGTATGCATAAAGACAATTTTGATAGATGACACGAATACAGAAAAATGATGAGATTGCGGTTTGGTTGCCCAAAAGTTCGGCTAACAAATAAATACGATGGAAGAAGTGATCCGACGATCATTTAGCAAAATGGACTGACGTTTATGGAGCGGAGCCACAACCTGAGTGGGTACATTTATTCTGTCACACTTTGGATGTAATGCCAATGAATTAGTACTTGGAAACAGAGCTCCACCACGGCATTGAAGAATGGGAGTCCTGGGGAAAATTTTAGGGGCTAATATTCGCAAGTGGGCTAATTTTGCATGCTTTTTTCAAAATAAAGATTCGTTAATTTCCATTTTTTTCTAAAACTTATTCGCCCAAATTTTATAGTATAAAATTGTTTTACCTTACAAATAGCCAAAATTTTAAATCGAGACTATATTAAATTATTAGTAATTTGAATACTTTTACAAAAACATTGCCAAACATTTTACAAAATGCATATTGTGTACTAGTGAGATTCACAAAGGTTTCTAAACTTTAAAATAAATTTGCATCCTTAAAATTTTCCCTAAATGGGACATTTTGAGACAGGGATTCTTGATGACATTCAACTTTGAAGATGGGTTCGAATGTAATGATCAAGCATTGGCAAGAAGTCAAGGCAGCAATCTTCAAAATACCACAGGATCCCTTAGATTTGATTCAACCAGATTGGACCACCTAGTTGTACCACGTTCTGGAATGCTACAATGTCACTGCTGAAGAAGAAGACGAGGATCCAAGGAACATTAATATCCTAGAGGCAGAAGGCCACCGCGAAGTGGAGGGACCACAAATAGAGAATCCAGATATCACCGCACCACTGAAAACTAGGCAAGTGAACATTGGCACAAAAGCAGAGCCAAAATTTGTGAAGATTGGGGACTATTGGGATGATGCCACAGTAGGTAAGGTCGTTGAGTTTCTCCACAAGTATCAAGACTTGTTCCCTACAAATTTTTTAGACTTGAAAGGAATAATAGGGGACTTAGGTGTCATGAAGATTACTTTGAAGCCAGACACAAAGTCGATAAGCAAAGGCCTTATCGCCTCAATCCCAAGTATAGAGAAAAGGTCCCATTGTAGTTAGATAAGATGCTTGCAACAGGTATTATTGAACCAATGGAGGAATCTGATTGGGTGAGTCCAATGTTAGTTCAGGAAAAGAAGCAAAAGGATAAAATCAGAATTTGCGTAGATGTCAGGAAGCTCAACGATGCCTGCGTTCATGATCCTTTCCCAACTCCATTCACAGATGAGGTATTGGATAATGTTGGAGGACGAGAAGCATATTTGTTCACTAATGGGTTCTCTGGGTACCATCAAATAAATATCATGCCAAAAGACAGGAGTAAGATGACCTTCACAACTGAGTGAGGATTCTTTTAGTATACAGTAATTCCTTTTGGGCTCAAAAATGCGTCGGCGATCTTCTCACGTGTAGTCATTGCGACATTCAAAGAGTTCATTCAAAATTTTTTGGAGGTATATTTTGATGATTAGACAGTGTTTGGATTGGTAAAGCACCATGTAGCTAGTTTGCACTTGATGTTGGATATGTGCTAAAGGTATCAGATCATGCTGAAATTGAAGAAATGTTTGTTCTGCGTCCCTTTCAGAATATTGCTGGGTCATGTGGTATGCAAACAAGGATTAATGGTGGACCCTGCTAAGATCGCAGTTATAATTAATTTGGAGGCACCAAGAAGTGTTAAATAGTTGCACGCAACATTAGGCCATACTGGATACTATAGGAATTTCATCAAGAGTTATGCCCAGATTACCGCGCCAATTGAAAAGTTATTAAAGAAGGATGCTATATTCTGTTGGGATGAAGAATGTCAGCGGAGTCTAGATGTATTGAAGGAAAAAATGGTCATTGCACTGATCCTAGTCTTCCTAGATTGGAAGAAGGAATTTCATGTGGATGTGGTTGCGTCATGTATCACACTAGGAGTAATGTTGACATAGGTCGATGAAGGAGAATTGGATCGCCCTATAGCATTTGCAAGCAGGAAGTTGTCTAAGGCTAAAAAGAATTATTCGACGACAGAGTGTGAAGGGTTGGCTATGGTGTATGCACTTAAGAAGTTCAGACATTACCTGCTAGGCAGATACTTTAAGATGTATACATACCATTGTGCATTAAAGTACCTAGTCAACAAGCCTGTGTTTGCGGGGGCCCGGGGGGGGGGGGGGGGGGTATATGCACTAGATCGTCGTGGCCAACATTGCATAAGGATTCCAAAGTATACTGTAGGGTGTACGATGCATGTCAGAGAATGGGCAGGCCATCACGGAGGGATGAGCTGCCTCTGAATCCGCAAGTGTCATTGCGGCCATTTGAGAAATGGGAAATTGATTTTGTAGGACCGATTCAGCCTCTGGGAAAGAAGACGGGTGTGCAATATATCATCACCGTGGCCGAGTATTTGACCAGATGGGTGGAGGCACATCCTGTGAAGGAATGTACAAGGGCAACAATAGTGAAGTTCTTATTTGAATATGTGTTGACTAGGTTTAGTTGCCCGAAGATTTTGATGAGTGATCACAGTATGGATTTCCTTAATGAAACGATCAGCGTGCTGACAAAAGAATTCCAAGTTTATCACTAGAAAAGTACACCATATCATCCTCAGGCCAATGGGATGGTTGAAGCGTTTAATAAGATATTGGAGAATGCACTGACAAAGATTTGCAATGCGCAGAGGAATGATTGGGACTTGCATGTACCAATAGTATTATGGACTTACAGAACTACTTGTAAGAAGCTTACTAGTCAGACACCTTTTAGGCTGGTTTATGGCATAAAGGTTGTAATTCCTATGGAGTACATTGTGCCTTGTCTACGCATAGTGGTTTTCATAGGAATGGTTGGTAGGCGGAGCCTTAGAAGAGTGGCTTGCGTAGATAGAAGAGCTCAAGGAAGATATATTTTTGGCTGGATTCCATCAGCAGGTTCAGAAGGAACGTAAAAAGGCATGGCATGGTCGACACATCAAACTGCACACCTTCAAGGTAAATGATTTAGTTTCATTATATGACAGTAATTTTGATAAGTTTCCAGGAAAATTTCAGATGCATTGTCTGGGGCCATATGTTATCAGAGAGATTACTGATGGTGGAGCAGTTGAGCTCGTGAAATTGAATGGAGAACCATTTCTAGGAAAGGTAAATGGAAGTCGACTGAAGTCATACACCAGGGATCCATCCCAATGACTACAAGATGGTGGCATAGTCTTAGCGATCCAGGAAGCTACAAGGAGGCGCGAGACTATAAAATACACTCCCCGGTTTGTAGAGTTGCGCGACAAGGGGTCTGCGTGAAATAGGATGGTGTCCCAGTACCAAAATAAGAGCGAAGGGAGTTGCGCTATGGGGGGAGACCGCGTAGTGCAGCCAGACAATGACCGTTATTGTCACTGTTCATGATTTGAATGCTAGGAGATAGCTAAGAGGAGCGGGCAGCTGGAAATTAAGGCATTTAAGGTTGAATTTAAGAGTGAAATCTTTGGAAATCTGCTGCTAATATAACATTTATGAACAGATTTTTGGGTGAACGGTCAAATTTAAATTTGAAATTGCCCATAAATTACGCGTGGTCATCCAACGAGAAACACTTTGCATTCTAAGAATTTCTAAGTTGAGCTATCGAGTGTTTATGAATCCTCAGTTTTACGTAGATTTGGTCGCTGCTTTTGTATTTGAGAAGTTACCTATAGACACCCAACAGTTTATCCACAACATAATTTCCACACTAGCAGAGAACACTAGTACTGGGGGAGCTATTTCCTCTGTGGAAACTGCTCCAGAAGTGATGAGTATGGAGGTTCCAGCTGCATTGCCTACGCCACCGAGGTCGCCTAAGCCAAAGCCTACGCCGGTAAAGGAGGTCCCCAAGCAAAAGAAGCCAGTGCCAGTGCGCAAGTCACCAAGGAAACATGCAGTTACCCAGGCCCATAGGAAAGAAAATATAAGCACAAAGGAGAAGGGGAAGGCGATAGATCTAGAGGCTAAGGAGGGTGTAGAAGATATCGACATTGAGGGGGTGGACCCTATTTCTAAGCTGTTAGTTCTAGTCTTCACAACTTGTCATCAGAGATCAACATGAGCTCTTACTATGTTTGGTTTTGTTAGATGTTTTTCACATGATGTTCAGCACAAAACATGTCACAAGTGTGTCCATCATAAGAAGCTCGGAAAAATATTTCCAACGACATAACACACTCATGTAATTGGCTCTTGGAATAGAAGATATGATCGAAATGAATGAGTGATTCTTGGTTATGCATGTTTTGAGGTCAGTTGCTGCACACAATGACAAGTTTAGTAGAAAATCAGTTTGTGAAATAATGGTAAGGAATTTTTCAAAAGTGAAAGAGGTTTTTGTTCATCACATATCCAATAACAAAAAATTCTTTTAGTTTATGCATAGGTTTTACTATGTGGGAGGTATACGGTGATATTTGGAGCCTACATTAAAACAAAGCAAATTTTTCATATTTTTTACTGTTTTAGTCATTTTAGTGCGAGGCCATTTTACAACAGATGGAAAGTAATTTTGCAAAACCCAAGGACATTTTTGTTAAGCACGAGCCATATAACAAAAACCTCTTTCATTTTATTCATAGGTGTCATGGATTGGGATATGTGACTAGATATTTACAGCTCATTGTCACAGATTTAAATTTTTAATGATTTTCTGTTTTAGAGATGATTTTGTGGAACAAATTGTGAGCTACAGGAAACGAATTTCTCAAATTTGAGAGAGGGTTTTCTAAAAAATTACCTTATGTACAGAAAAATCTTTCAATTTTGTAACAGGTACTATATTTTAGGAGATACGAGTTCATCTTCAACACCTATTTTCAGAAATTTGTCCCAAGTTTAATGTAACTAATTATATTGTGAAGAAAATGGTTGAGCTCAATCCCTTAGTACAAGGATGAGAAAATGCATATATTTTATGAATTTCATAGTGTAGGGGTTGGATTTTGGTAGATGGTTTGACTCTTGAGAAAGCCTTGAGCTTCATTGTACACTCATATCAACATTTTGGCTAAGGAATTGAGACTAGGATTTGCAACACTCTTTGGGATTCATGTGGCAATTTGTCTTGGTACAGTGATTTTCTTTGTAATTTTGAATTTGATTATATGTCATGTATGCCATTCTCTATCTAGTTTCTTCCGAACTAAACAAACAAGAGTGTAAGTAGAATCCATTGAAATTGCAGTGCTCTACCTGAAGTTTGCTTTAGTTTCTTGATGTTTTCAACTGTTTGGGGAGGATCCATGGTTGCTCTTGCCCTCTTCAACACCTCACCTATCTATTCCTTCCATATCATTCAATTTTAAGTGCCAAAAACAATTTCCTACCTTTCCCCATTGAGATCTCTGCAGAACTGAGCCTCAATCCCCGCACCCAAAATTGGCCTTTTTATCTGAGCCAACAAAACATTATTTTATTCAATCAAACTCTCTTGCACATATACCTAGCCTAAGATCAGTAGATATTTCAGTCATCTCAAGCCCTCATCAATCATAATTTGCTGATATTTACCTGGAGAGAGCCCTCTCCTGACTTTGTAAGGTTAGCTACCAGGCTGAGCATGGTTTGATGTTGGCCCTGGATCCTACCTTTTCAACCAGAGGTAAATCTAGGCTCTAACATAGTGGCGACCATACTGGGGACTAAATTATTTGTTTTTTGGTATTCTTCATTTTATAAACTACAGACAAAGCCTGAAGATTAGCTAGGTAGCCTTCGAAATGCTTTTTTTTTGCATTAGCACAAGTAGATAAAATCTACTTCAGTCAATCTCCAGTCTAGTCTTATAAACGGAGTATATAACTTGCAGATCACCCCAGTACATCTGAGAATTATAAGCTTTTGGATGATAAGTTTAGGATTTGATAGGCTAAACAAGTTGTTAATGTCCATTTGATTTCTTGGAAATAATAACACACTAGCTTCTAGAAGACATACCAGAGCAAATCCGGACCCTGATCCCCCCCTTGTTTATGAAAATCCCAATCTTATTCCAAGAATCCTTCGCCAAGGAAGTTCTATCATTCCCGTGCTCAAAGCTCAATCATGTCCTATTGGTTTTGAGTATCTCGAGGATCTCGAGTTTGATGAGCAGTTTGAGTTGAATCTGTTTGAAACCAAATCTGAAAGCGTTGTTGCTTCAACTTTCTTAAATCCTGAGTTTGTTAGAAATCTTGAAACTGAAAGGGCCAATAAATCTATTGATGATTATGTTTTGAATCAGCTCCAGACTACAATTGTGGCTTCTAATATTGCTGATTTCTTAGAGACTGCTTCTGCAACCCTTGGGTCATCTGCAATTGCATCTAGCTCAAGAATTCCCACCGAACCTCCTTTCATTCCTACCATTCCTGTGTAGCCTATTGTTTCTGATCAAAATCTGCAGCAGTATCACCTCCATCGACTCCACTGGGGATCAAACCCACAATCTCTGGTTTCATAGACCAGAGATTGACACAATGCTTGGTGGTACCACAAGACTAATAATACTTGGTTGCGAAACACAAACTAAGTAGGATAAGTGGTTAGGCGTAGTCCATGAATATAAATATTGGTGAAAAGAAAGTGTTCGGTGGTGCCACACCTTGCCTAAAGAAGTTGAAAGACTGCCGTCATCTCCAACGTCGTGACAGTTGGTATCAGAGCTTGGTTGGAGCTGGTGATTGAAGCTGATTCAGGGTTGAAGAAGCTTGACAATTGGTGACAGTGAAGCAGGTACTTGCAGGTGAAGGAAGCTGTTTCACATACAAGTGGAACAAGAGCTGGTTCAGGTTGCAGGCATCTTGGTGAATTGTTGGATGGTTGAAACTAGATTGCAAAGAAGAAGGAAGCTGTTAGCAATGGCAGCTGAATCTCAGGTTGGGTCTAGTCACGGTGCGAAGGATGCTACTATGGCATTCATTGAAAAAGTGTTGGAGAAGATGGAGGACTTAGAAGCTTTCTGGACTAAGAAGATGGACTTGATCGAGAGAGATCAAGAGGCCAATTTGAAGATGAGGGAAGAGCTTGAGGAACTCTGGACTCAACATGAGTACACTGATCTTATGTGTACACAACTTGAAGTAAGGGTGAATGAGGTTGAAGAGGCAAGAGACCAAGGTCTTGCAGAGATCATGGGCTTGCGAAATCTCTTGACGGAGCCAGAGATGAGATCACAGTGTTGACAAAGACAGTGAGGCATAACTCAGGTGGAGGAGTGCCTCATGTGAAAGTCAAAGGAACTAGAATCTTATGATGATACAAGGAGTACAAAGACTCTTGGCAACTTTCTATGGGACATGGAGCAATACTTGGAATGATTGGGTCTATCTGATGATGAGACGAAGCTCAAGGTAGTTGCTCAGTTCTTGACGAAGGATGCTAAGATGTGGTGGCAAAGGAGGATGGATCAGATTGCCAATGGCAGTGTTGGTGACATTACTTCATGGGATGAGATGAAGAAAGCTTTGTAGACCCATTTCAGTCCTTAGGATGAAACGTGGGAAGCAAGGATGAAAATTAAGTTCATAAAGCAAATTGGGAACCTTCAGACATATTAGCGGGAGTTTGCAAGTGTGGTTCTGGAACTTCCTGACATGGCGGAGAGGGACAAGACGTTCAATTTCATTATTGGGTTGAAGCCTTGGGCACACAATGAAGTGAAGAGGCAGAGGATTAGAGCACTTGAGGAAGCTTTTGCTGTTGTGGACAGGTTGGTGGAGCATTATGATGAGACTTCTGATGATAGGAAGAGGAAGTCCGATAAGCGGAAAGATAAGAAGAAGGATGATGCTTCAAAATTGGACGATAATTCGAAGATGAAGAAAGCCTTGAAGTGTTGGATATGTGCTGGACCACATACGGTGAAGAATTGTCCTTCTAGACTGAAAGTGGCTGCGATTGCACAGTCTAATACGAAGAATGAAGAAGCTTCTATGGGGATGATGCAGATACTTGGAGTTGCTGCTTCTATAGAGGTGGTCTCTCGGAGGGATCCTGAGAGGAACAGTTTGGAGTATGTTCTGATGAAGGTTGCAGGTGCTGATATACTCACTATGGTGGATAGTGAGGCTACTCACAACTTCATGGGTGAAGATACTGTGAGAAGAATTGGGTTGAAATTTGTACCGGTGAAGGCACAGATGAAGACAGTCAATTCTCCTCTAGATAGTATTCTTGGTGTAGCTGAAAAAGTGGACACAACACTAGGTGAGTGGACAGGGAAGGTCGACTTCACTATAGTGGGGATAGATGACTACAAAGCTGTGTTAGGAATGGAATTCTTGAAACAATTCGATGCTATGATTGTTCCACATTTGAAGAGGCTGTACATTTACAATGGAAGGGAAGATGTACCCATTGTTGTACCAACCATTGGAGTGACAAAGCCTGATTGTAAGTTGGCAGTAATGAAAATGGAGGATGAGAAGAAAATGGAAGATATGAGTAAGAGGTTGTCTATGGTTGAGACAAAGCTTACCGAACAGTGATTGGTCATCAGGACACTTTCAGATAGTAGCTTGGATTTGTCAAGAAGGCTAGAAGGGGTCATGGATGATGATGATGATGATGAGGCATATGTGAGGCCGAATGTCCAAGAGGAGGATTGGGTCACTTATCTACAGAGGCTGGAGATAGAAAATCCTGATAGATGGATTGAGATGATTAGTGAGGGTGAGCCTTCAGGCTCTACTCCCTCCACATCTTCTTAGATGACAAAGAAGATGGGGCTCATTGTTAGCTTCTCATGGCAGTGAGTCCTTAAACATGATTAACACCTATGACAGATGGTGTAGGGATGGCTTGGAATCAAGCATCATGACATGTTGCAGATGGGATGGAGTTCCATGGATCTAAACATGGGTGAGATTCTTGGTGAGACCGGGATGTAGCAGAATCCGAGATAGACTAGTGAAGGCATAAGGATGTTCACTCTCATGGCTTGAGCGTGACAGTTGGATTAGCTACCCAGCCAGTTCAGACATGGGGTCTGGAAGTGCACAGAGAGATGTTGGCATCAGGCAAACAAGGAGGATAGTTCATAGGATGAGGACGACACATGATGGAGATGGAAGTTCTACATATGTTGCAGGGATGTTTGCAGTATGTGGAGGAGTTGACATCATGGACCGAGGATGAGACAGATATTGATGATGATTTTGGTGGATGGCTACCAGGGTGGTATGCTGTCGAGGATGACAACGACTTCAGGTTGAGGAGGATGTAAGGACCTGCAGCCCTTAACATGCCATCGGGTGAAGTGCGACCACAACCGAATGAAGGAGAGCGGTTGGAGTCTTGAATGAACAATGTTCCAGCTTGAAGTGCGAACTCGACCTATGCATGCGAAGGTGTTATGGGGTAATACAAGTGTGTGGAAGGTTGGGTGAACTATTTATATGTGCATGGGAGCATGGAGGAGCACCCACGGGCCGACCAAAAAACGATGTAAGGCCGACCTTACTTGGGAGCGTTTGGAGGATGGCCGACTTGAGTTTTGGAGCATATTTGCGATGGCGTTGACGGCGTAGGCAGGTCGGCTGGGCAGCCACGACCTTGCCTACCACTCGTATATATTAGTGAGGCGTAGAGCTCAATTGAACCATCTCTCAACACAATGACTTCGCTCATGTGAAGAGGTGCACAGATCTAAGGGGTGGACGCACAAGAGGAAAGGCGCAGTTTTGGTGATGTGCCCGTT
This sequence comes from Pinus tabuliformis, assembly GCA_031772625.1. Classification (NCBI taxonomy): domain Eukaryota; kingdom Viridiplantae; phylum Streptophyta; class Pinopsida; order Pinales; family Pinaceae; genus Pinus; species Pinus tabuliformis. The sequence goes on from CM062812.1 coordinate 269,409,812, forward strand.
CTTGGGCAAGGCCGCACGGAGGTGAACACACATCTTGGTTTTGGGTGAAGGGTGTGGGTAGATGTCGCCTGCCAATTGGAGTAAGGCGTGCACAAGTGTGGTGCCCAGTTTGTGTGACGACTTGGCTCGGGTTCTTGGGTGACTCGGGTGAGTGCCCGCCCATCATGCAAGTGTGCACAGTGTAACTTTTAGTGAAGTGTTGAGATTGTGAACAAAGGTGTGTATCGGGTAGAGGCACCCGTGTGTGGTGACTGGGAGGCGCGCCCAAGTTGGGAAAACAACACGATCGTGCGACGAGGTGAATGAAGGGTTGGGGAGTCGTGCAGCGATGGTGCGGAGGCGCCGACGAGCTAGGCAACCGAGTTTTCCGAAGACTATAAATTTGGCTAAGTATGAAACTTGGGGCTTCCAAGTATACTTGTAAAGCTTTGTAATATTGAAAGACTGTATAATATATTATTCGGGCAGACTCATTGTTCAGGGAGTTGCCCCTCCCTTTATACTGTGAAATTTTTTTCTTCATGTATAATTGCTAATGTTAATGAATGTGTATGGGCGTTCATTGGTATAAAGGAAACATTAATAATACTTGGTTGCGAAGCACAAACTAAGTAGGATAAGTGGTTAGGCGTAGTCCACGAACATAAATATTGGTGAAAAGAAAGTGTTCGGTGGTGCCGCATCTCGCCTAGAGCGATTGAAAGACTATCGTCGTCTCCAGCGTCGTGACAGTTGGTATCAGAGCTCGGTTGGAGCTGGTGATTGAAACTGATTCAGGGTTGAAGAAGCTTGACAGTTAGTGACAGTGAAGCAGGTACTTGCAGGTGAAAGAAGTTGTTTCACATACAAGTGGAACAAGAGTTGGTTCAGGTTGTAGGCATCTTGGTGAAGTTGTTAGATGGTCGAAACTAGATTGCAAAGAAGAAGGAAGTTTTTAGCAATGGCAGCTGAATCTCAGGCTGGGTCTAGTCACGGTGCGAAGGATGATACTATGGCATTCATTGAAAATGTGTTGGAGAAGTTGGAGGACTTAGAAGCTTTCTGGACTAAGAAGATGGACTTGATCGAGAGAGATCAAGAGGCCAATTCAAAGATGAGGGAAGAGCTCAAGGAACTCCGAACTCAACATGAGTACACTGATCTTATGTGTACACAGCTTGAAGTAAGGGTCAAGGAGGTTGAAGAGGCAAGAGACCAAGGTCTTGCAGAGATCGTGGGCTTGCGAAAATCTCTTGACGAAGCCAGAGATGAGATCACGATGTTGAAAAAGGCTGTGACGCATAACTCAGGTGGAGGAGTGCCTCATGTGAAAGTCAATGAACCAGAATCTTATGATTGTACAAGGAGTGCAAAGACTCTTGGCAACTTTCTATAGGACATGGAGCAATACTTGGAGCATAGTGGCACCATTAGGCTTGGTGCCACTATGTTAGTGCCTAGATTTACCTCAGGTTGAAAAGGTAGGATCCAGGGCCAACATCAAACCACGCTCAGCCTGGTAGCTAGCCCTACCAGGTTAGGAGAGGGCTCTCTCCGGGTCAATCTTAGCAACTAATGATCGATGAGGGCTTGAGATGATTGAAATATCTTCTGATCTTAGGCTAGGTATGAGTGCAAGAGAGTTTGATTGAATAAAAGATGATTTTGTTGCCTCAGATGGAAAGATAGATTTTGGGTGTGGGGATTGAGGATCAGTCCTGCAGAGATCTCAATGGGGCAAGGTAGGCAATCGTTTTGGCACTTAAATTTGAATGAGATGGAAGGAATAGACAGGTGAGGTGTTGAAGAGGGCAAGAGAAATCATGGATCCTCCCTAAACAGTTGAAAACATCAAATAACTAAAGAAAAATTCAAGCAGAGCACTGCACTTTCAATGGATTCTACTTACACTCCTGTTTGTTTAGTTAAGAAGAAAACAAGATAGATAATGACATACAATCACATAAACAAATTCACAATTACAAAGAGGAGCACTGTACCAAGACTAATTGCCACAGTTGGTATCAGAACTCAGTTAGAGCTGGTGATTGAAGTTGATTCAGGGTTGAAGAAGCTTGACAGTTGGTGACAGTGAAGTAGGTACTTGGAGGTGAAGGAAGTTGTTTCACATACAAGTGGAACAAGAGCTGGTTCAGGTTGCAGGCATCTTGGTGAAGCTGTTGGATGGTCGAAACTAGATTGCAAAGAAGAAGGAAGCTGTTAGCAATGGCAGCTGAATCTTAGAAGAAGCTCGTAAAAATATTTCCAACGGTATAACACACTCACATAACCGGCTCCTGGATTAGAAGATATGATCGAAATGAATGAGTGATTCTTGGTTATGCATGTTTTGAGGTCAGTTACTGCACACAATGGCAAGTTTAGTACAAAATCATTTTTTTAAATAATCGTAAGGAATTTTTCAAAATTGAAAGAGGTTTTTTTTCATCACATATCAAATAACAAAAAACTTCTTCAGTTTAAGCACAGGTTTTACTATGTGGGAGATATACGGTGATATTTGGACCCTACATTAAAACAAAGCAAATTTTTCATATTTTTTACTGTTTTAGTCATTTTAGTGTAGGGCCAGTTTACAACATATGGAAAGTAATTTTTCAAAACCCAAGGAGGTTTTTGTTAAGAACGAGCCATATAACAAAAACCTCTTTCAGTTTATTCACAGGTGTCATGGATTGAGACATGTGGCTAGTTATTTACAGCTCATTTTCACAGATTTAAATTTTTAATGATTTTCTGTTTTAGAGATTATGTTTTGGAACACATTGCGAGCTACGGGAAACGTATTTCCCAAATTTGAGAGAGGTTTCTCTCCAAAATTACCTTATCTAAAAAAACCTCTTTCAATTTTATAACAGGTGCTATGGTTTAGGAGATACAAGTTCATCTTCAACACCTATTTTTAGAAATTCGGCCCAAGTTTAATGTAACTAATTCTATTTTGAAGAAAATGGTTGAGCTCAATCCCTTAGTATAAGGATGAGAAAATGTATATATTTTATGAATTTCATAGTGTAGGGATTGGATTTTGGTATATGTTTGGACTCTTGAGAAAGCCTTGAGCTTCATTGTACACTCATATCAGCTTTTTGGCTTAAAGGAATTGAGGCCAGGATTTGCAGCACTCTTTGGGATTCATGTGGCAATTTGTCTTGGTACAGTGCTTTTCTTTGTAATTGTGAATTTTCTTATATGTCATGTATGCCATTATCTATCTTGTTTCTTCTGAAATAAACAAACAAGAGTGTAAGTAGAATCCATTGAATACGGTGCTCTGCTTGAAGTTTTCTTTAGTTTCTTGATGTTTTCAACTGTTTGGGGAGAATCCATGGTTGCTCTTGCCCTCTTCAACACCTCACCTGTCTATTCCTTCCATCTCATTCAATTTTAAGTGCCAAAAACAATTTCCTACCTTGCCCCATTGAGATCTCTGTAGAATTGAGCCTCAATCCCCGCACCCAAAATTGGCCTTTCCATCTGAGCCAACAAAACATTATTTTATTCAATCAAACTCCCTTGCACATATACCTAGCCTAAGATTAGTAGATATTTCAGTCATCTCAAGTCCTCATCGATCATAATTTGCTGAGATTGACCCAGAGAGAGCCCTCTCCTGACCTGGTAGGGCTAGCTACTATGTTGAGCATGGTTTGATGTTGGCCTTGGATCCTACCTTTTCAGCCTGAGGTAAATCTAGGCTCTAACATAAGCTACCAGAGTATATCCCTCTGTGCAAGGGCAATGTGAAGGTCTTGAAGGACCCAGATGCAAGATATTTCCTCCTCAACACACCCTTGTTGCCAGAGAATATCACCTTTGAAGGTCCACGCTTGGCACGAATCTCGCACTTAAAGCTCAAAGACTGGGATTTGGCAGACCATGAGCAGTTCCCCCACCTTGATACCGACACCTTCATGTATAGGGTCTTCTACAAAGAATATGGTGTCACCACGTTGGAGCTGGTTGAATGGATTCACAGAGTAAACAAGTTAGGGTTGTTGAACTTGTTGTGGGTGCCACATTACCATCGATCAAATATAAACCTGATTGTCATTAAGCAGTTGTTGTGCCTGGTGCATGATGGGTGCTTATGGTTAAACACACTGATCCCCATCACTGATATGCTGATCCATCGGATCACTCTATTTCCCCATTTAAGACTGAATTCGGCGAAGGCATTTGGTAGAAAGACAAGCGAGTGCAACCTCGCTGAGAAGATGAAGGACAAGTTTAAACTTGTGAAGAAGCCACGCGGATACTCGATTACTTCCATTATTGACCTCGCGGTTAAGATTTCCATGTAGATTCTAGCTAGAAAAGTTATGAGAAAGTGTCACGCGGTCCAGGTGTCGGCATTAGTGGTTCGGTTGGCAGCTCAGTGCGCGGAGGGCATACAGTTCAACTGGGCGCGCTACATGTGTAGTGAGTTCCTCATGAACTACAGAGAGGCATAGAATGACAATAAGACATTCCATTATTTGTGGTTGTTGCTTTCAATAGTGCTCATCGTCTGGGAGTTGCCAAAGGACATCTAGTTTCCTCCAGTGGAGAAGGATTTATCGGAAGCCACCAAGTTTGCATCTCTATGGGCCACTAAAGATGTTGCGCGGGTCACAGAGATAAAAGTATTTTAGGTACTGATGGAGGTGAGCATTTGCATGGCCATCAACTAGAAGCCGCGGTTGTCACCAACCGTGTTTGAGCAACTCTCGAGGTATACAGAGTTCAAAGTGGACTTCCACCATGTCTATATCTGGGCACGGAAGGACCCCGAGTAGAACTGGTTCAACCAACCATACCTTGCTATGGATGAAACTATTGACGAGGTCATCAAGCGTTGGCCAACAGTGTTTGAAATGGGATCTTTTGCAACTTTTGAATGAGTGGCCACACTTCTTCTTCCTTCTTCCATTCATCTCTTGCTTCATTTATCCAATTTGGTTGGATAATTGAAAACTTGTGTTTGAGATTTATCAATTGGCTAAAGAAGGTGTTTCTCTTCTTATCCTCATAATGTGCTATCATTTCCTCAGTGAAAATTGATCACGTAACAAGTGGTGTACGAGAACAAAGCCCTTTATACCATAAAAATTGATCTAGTTCTAAATATGAAGATGCAATAAATACCTTTTGTAATAGTTTCAGTTCATGTAGATCAAAATATTGCTCCATCTATAGTATCAAATATACCGGATCCTTTCCATCAAACTTCCTCATATCACCTTTTCTTGATTTTAGGAGCTTGATCTTGAAATGATAGTAACTAAATACTTTTAGATCTCTAAGTTCTGAAATTGTCTTCTGCTAGTAACTCTATACCTTCAGACCTCTAAGCTCTGAAATTATCTTTTGTAATACCCCTCTGAGTCCTCTTTCTAACCTCGCAAGTCTGATCATAATTTGATTCTCCAAGAAAGAGTTATGCCCAATCTCATAAGATGCCCTCATTATATAATGTTTCATTAGAGCGAACTTGTATGACGTGCCATGTGTCACTGTTTCAACCTTCAGATCTGAAAATTATACACAAAAAACTATAGTCTATCCTCTTTCTGTAACTTCTTACGAAATTTCAATTTGTTTTTCAAAGAGAAAGTTATGATGCTTTTCCCAAGGTCACCTGTTTAGAATGTAATTCGCGAGTCTGTAAAAACCCTAACTTCCTCATATTATATCTCCGAACATCTAGCAAGACAATATCTGAGATTCAGACCGAAGCTTCACCAAGCTTTCGGCTCAAATGGGTTTTAATTTCAGAATCTGGACCTTTGTAGAAGAAATATTATGGTGAATATTCAACGATGACCTATTTGAGATGAAATTTTGGAGCTTGCAAAAACCCTAAATTCCTCAGATCATATCTCCGAAAATATAGCGAGACAAGGTCTGAAATTTGGACCCGAGGTTCAGACCGATTCCTTCTCAAATGGGTTTTTGTTTCAGCTTCTGCAACTTCGTAGCAAAAAAGTTATAGTGACAATGCCACGATAACATGTTTGGAGCAGCAAAACCCTAGAATCCAAAGCTCTGATACCAAATGTTATGAAACCAACTCACAAAAAGATAGAAAAGATAGATAAACACCTTCAAAATAAACCTCTTCAAGGGGACAACCTCCTTTACATTACACAAATGAACAATTCTTGGATGATACAAATGACAATAGCTCCTTTCTATATATAGGAGTCTAAGGGGTCATAATGTAATCAAAGCTGACATAACAATAATACTGCAAGGGTGCAATAATAACAATAGTGGGCTTCTATGGGGCACAATAATAACAAAATGGAGACTACATGGGCACAACAATATAGTAAGGAGGTTGTACTAAAAATAATAAGGAGTTACACTAGTAGTATTGGGACCTAACATAGAACTGTTGTAGTAGTTTGAGCAGTAGCAAAAGCAGGCACTGAGCACCATCCAGACAGATCTACGCAAGCTGAAGATCCAAACAACTAGACTCCATGCAAGTGTAGGACAGAGAAGCATGGCGTCAACCAGTTTGGCACTAGGGACCACTCAAGCAGCATGTTAAGTTATTGTATGTTCTATGCTTATAGCAGTTTACTTATATTTCTTATTCTTATCCATAGATTAGCAATCACATGTACATAAAGTAAAGTGAAGATAGAACATTAAACGATCGACAAAAAACAAGCCAAGGCAATAGACACAAGATGTGGCAGCTAGCTAGGGATAAACCCCAATGTGGGGAAACCCTTTGATCAAATCTTCCTTTATCTTGAATAATTCAGCAGAGAGAAATAGTACATAAATTTGATTTACATCAGCAGTAGCAAACCCTAGATCAGCCAAACTAGGGCAGATAATATCTTGAAAACTGACCGTCAGATCGGCTTGATTCCTTCAACAAAAAATGTGGCCTTCAGAGGAGATCCAGATTCACCTATAACACAGTTCTGAGGAGGGAGTCTGATGGTCAACACTAGTCAAACTTCTGATTTGCAGTTGCAGCCCTAAATTCTGCAACTTCCTTCCACACGCATGAGAGAAGAGTCTCTTTCTACGTAGTAGGAGAAGAGCCTCTTTTCTGCGTAGGAGAGAGAGAGAGATGTGATGAATGATTGAGTCCAAATGAGGAAAAGACCTCCTGTATTTATACACAACTTTTGATGATTGAATAGATGCGACTGTTGGGCTTCTGAGCCTACATGAGTTGTTGGTCAGCTTGATAATTATTCCATAGTCAAAATAAATTCATATCTCCATAAATACTTATCGGAATCAGATGATCTTTAGATCAATCCTACACCTCTCGATGAGAGGAATCTAATAAAAATATTATCAGCCATGAATAAGATGACCCACATGGAGTTTGGCCCTAGTTTCCAATTTTAACACTCCCTCTCAACTAGGGAGAACTCCATCTGCAATTTGTCTACTGGTCACTACTATTCATCAATCAAATGCACTACCCTGTATAGCTTGACCCCTGCTCTGCTCTGCTCTATTTTGTTCTGCCCTATTCTGATCTACTCTTCTCTACTATGTTATGCTTTGCTCTGCTTTGTCCGAATTATGAAGAAGAAGAAATGATCGAGGATGTATTATACTGACTCAAAGTCAGTCTCAGAGTGTGTACCACTAGTGCTAGACTAGTCCTCAACCCACCCGAAGTCAATGTCATAGTGGGTACAACTCCTACCACTGGTCCCAAACTAGTATCATCCTCCACTGACTCAAAGTTAGTCTCAGAGTGCGTACCACTGGTCCCAGACCAGTCCTCAACCGAACCGAAGTCAGTGTCATAGTAGGTACAACTCTTGCCACTGGTCTCAAGCTAGTCCTCAACCGACCCGAAGTTAGTGTCATAGTGGGTACAACTCCTACCACTGGTCGCAGACTAGTATCATTAATCCTAGATCAGTGAAGGTCATCCTAGCATAGGGAGTACGTTAGATACAGTGATGCATCCATTGGTACTACTATGGTCCCTATCCTCATTTCCCTGTTCATTGATCAGATGAGAGGTACTTCCCATGAGTTCCAGACTACATGGGTAGGATGCCTCGATAGGAGAACTAATCAATCCTGTCCTCATAAGAGAACTAATCATCCTGCTACACAATTGTCATGGAGAAAAAATCATCTATACCTCACAAGAGAACTAATCATCCTGCTACATAATCGTCGTGGAGAACACATCATCTAGACCTCATAAGAGAACTATTCATCCTGCTACATAGTCGCCACGGGGTGTTACAGGGAAAGTTTTGATTCTTTTACCCTGTGGTCATATGTTGCTCCAAGAAGTAACCCGCACCCCCCCCCAGAGCTACAAGAGCTCCATACATCATACAAGACCCTCACCAGAGGGTTTCTGAATGACACCAAATCATTCTCAAAAATTCAAAAATTTGACCTGTCCTATGGGCTTTGTCAGAATGTTGGCGACTTATTCATCTGTACTGATATGTTGGAGCCTTATAGCTCCCCACTGCACCATATCTCGAATATAGTGGTACCTGATATCGATATGCTTGGAGCGATCATGAAATGCAAGATTCTCTGACAAATGAATCCCACTCTGGTTGTCACATAGGATCACGGTGGTATCCAATGTAAATCCAAACAGCTAAGAGCTTCTGCAACCAGACTCCCTCACAAGAGGCCATGCTAGCAGTAATATACTCTACCTCGGTGGTGTTCAAAGCCACCAACTTCTTCTTCCTACTCATCCAGAATATCAAAGCAGATCCCAAGGAGAAACAACACCCAGAAGTGCTCTTACGATCCACCACACTACCTTCCCAATCAGCATCTATGTATCCAAGTAGTCTCACATTTCCGGCAGTGTATCTTAGCCCATATGTAATTGTGCCATGAAGATATCTTAACAGATTCTTGGCACCAATCCAATGTATGTGATGAGTTTCAACCATATGTTGACTTAATGTGTTGACTGCAAGGCATATATTTCGACGGGAGTGCACTAAGAACATTAATTCTCTGATGAGTTGTCGATACTTAGTAGCATTTCATAAAATAGGTCTAGCAGCACTACCGCTTAACTTCTTGAAGTCAAGCTCCATCGGGGTAGTTATGGGCTTGTAGTCTACCATACCGAATATTTCCAATACCTTCACCATATATTTTCCTTGAGATAGGAAAATTTCCCTTGGCTTCTACCAGACTTCAAGTCCTAGGAAATAGTGCATCAGTCCTAGGTTCTTCATTTCAAATTCAGAAGCCAACTCCCTCTTACATTTGTGAATGAGAGGGTCTGCACTTGTTAGGAAGAGGTCATCCACATACAGCACTAGTATGAGGGGTTTGTCATCTTCAACCTTAAAGTAGAGATTAGGATCGGCTTCACTCCTAGTGAATCCCAGCTTCATCAAGTAGCTATTGATCCTCTCATACCATGCTTGGGGTGCTTGCTTCAACCCATAGACAACCTTCTTCAACCTGCATACATGAGATTTTCGATCATAAATCTCAAATCCTTCAGGTTGCTCCACGTAGACCTCTTCTTTGATCGAACCATGCAAGAACGTTGTCTTGACATCTATCTGATGTAGGTTCCATCCTTGTGAAGCCACAAGGGCTATGATCAAGTGGATGGTGGTATATCTGGAAACAGGTGAAAATATCTCATCATAGTCTATACCTTCCTTTTGGGAGAAGCCACCAGCAACAAAACGAGCCTTATATTTTTTCGTACTTCCATCTGTTGCATCCTTTATCTTGTAAAGCCATTTAGAAGTGACAATTGTCTTGTCCCGGGGTCTGGGAACTACTTCCCAAACATCATTCTTCATAATAGATTCATATTCTTCGGTCATAGCATCCTTCCATACTTGATGCTTAATGACATCTGACAATGATGAAGGCTCATTTTGTATGATCATGCTCATGATGGTCAGGTATCCCTGATACCTATTGGGTTTCTTACTTTCACAGAAGGCTCCTCGAGGTGCAGTGTGTCCTTCAGCATCATCAAGTAGCCCCCTAAGCGAAGAGGGCCTCTTCCTAGAAGAGGAGGGCTCAGGTGGATCAATAGGATCCATGGGTTCTTCCACATCGGGCATTGTTTCATCATCCTTTTCTTTCGGTTCCCTGGTGTCGGCTTCTAGAGAGCTCCTCAAAGTCGGAAGATTGTCCACCTTGCTGAGGGCCATATCTTTGTTAAAAGTGACATCATGACTAATCACGACTTCCCTTTGACTGTCTACATAGATTCTATAGCCCTTAGTATTTTCACCATAGCCCACGAAGATTCCTTTCTTTCCAGATGCACCCAATTTATTCCTTTTCTCTTTCGACACATGAAAATATACAAGGGTTCCAAAAATTCTAAAATGAGATACGTCAGGTTTCTTACTAGTGAACATTTCTTTAGGAGTCTTGGAACCTAATGCTTGATGAGGGCATTGGTTTTGTACATATACGGTGGTGTTTGCAGCTTCGGCCCATAGAAACTTTGGAAGTCTTTGATCATAGAGCATGGCACAGACAGCTTCCACAATTATACAGTTCTTCCTTTCTACCACACCATTCTGTTCAGGAGTATATGGTGTAGTAGTCTCCCTCTTGATGCCAACCTCAGATATGTCTGAGTGAACCAGTTGTACTATATCGGAGGTCTTGCTTTGGCTTGAGGGGAATGGTACCCTTTTGAGCTTTCCTTTGGCACATCCCAGACATACACCTTCTTTCTCTACTCAGAATTCAGGCATCCCTGTTACCATTTGTCTTACATCGGATAGAGCTTTATAATGAAGGTGGGAAAACCTCCGATGCCAAAGTTTAGACTGAAGAGATGTGTCACAAGACATGACACTTAGCAGACTTCCACCGACCTGATATAATGAATCAACTCGAAACCCAAGAGTGAAGGAATCTTTAACATTATTTTTCCATATACGTACCTTGCCATCGTTGAAGGTCACCTTGTAGCCTTTGTCTTCCATTGCCAAGATGGACACCAAGTTCTTTTTTAGGTCAGGTACATATAATACATCCTATAAGTGGATCATATTACCTTGATTCAATTTAAGAGAGACATTGCCTACACCTTTCACGGGATATTTCATATTATCTCCAAGGACAATTTCCAGGTTAGTTTCTTTCTCTATTAGATTATGGAGGACTTCTTTGTAACCAGTGAAGTGCCTTAAGGCACCACTATCAATGGGCCAAATTCCCATTGAGTCCAAAGGAGCAGAGGTAGATAGAGCAGCTGGTAGATAATATTCATCCTGCTTATTTTCGACAATGTTGGATTCATACCTGGAATTTATAGCCTTCTTGAATGGTTGTCCACTTCCTTGATTTCCAACACTCCTTTTACCTTTGCTATTAAATTTTCCATTCCTTTAATTGCCATGAGATGGATTTTGATAATCATCCCAGTGTGAGTCCTTTCTATCAGGGCACTCCCTCGCATAGTGACCTGCTTTATCATAAATGTAACACCGTCCTTTTCTTCTACCCTTAGGTCCAGCCTTTCCTTTTGATTTATTCCCGGAATTATTTCTTTTCTTAGTATGAGAAAAAAAGGCAGCAGAGGGATCTTTAGGCATGGGCATTTCTTGCTCTTCTACCCTTGTTTCTTCTTGAATGCATCTAGCCATTAATTCCTCGAAACCAGGAATTACATTATTGTTTAGAAAAGTAGTCTTGAACACGTACCATTTGGATGGTAATCCTCCAAGAGTCATGAGTGCCATTTCCCTATCAGTAATAGTCTCCCCAATAGATAGGAGATCATTCCTGATCTCGGTGATTCTTAAGAAGTATGCTTGCATACTCTCATATTTTCCCTTCTTAATTTCCTTCAACTTATTTCTAAGAAACAAAACTTGATTTGCATCATTAACTTTAAATAAACTCACCAGTCTATCGTAGATTTCCTTGGAGGTGTTTAGGTCAGAGATGTAGGCCACCAAGTGCTTGTCGATAGAGTCCCGGATGATCTTCTTTGTTTTGACTTCACCGGTTTTCCATTTGTTCCTCGCAGTAGCGGGTGCATTTGATGGAGGCTCAACAATATTGCCTCTCACATGATCCAACACTTCTTGATCTTCTAAGGTTAGATCGATAGACATCTTCCATCCGTGATAATCAACTTTCTCACGGAGCTTGTCTTCGGTAGGGAAGGGTGTTGAGGACCCCATAGTTCTTTTAAGATAGCCTTGCCAATCTTCTCTTCGGTGATTGCTTTTGCTCTTGCTTGGGCTTTGTCTTCACCTCAGCTCTGATACCATGTTAAGTTATGGTATGTTCTATGCTTATAGCAGTTTACTTATCTTTCTTATTATTATCCATAGATTAGCAATCACATGTACATAAAGTAAAGTGCATATAAAACATTAAACGGTCCACAGAAAACAAGCCAAGACAAGAGACACAAGATGTGGCAGCTAGCCAGGGACAAACACCAATGTGGGGAAACCCTTTGATCAAATCTTCCTTTAACTTCAATAATTCAGCAGAGAGAAATAGTACATAAATTTGATTTACATCAGCAGCAGCAAACCCTAGATCAACCAAACTAGGGTAGACAATATCTTGCAAACCGACCATCGGATCGGCTTGATTCCTTCACCAAAAAGTGTAGACTTTAGAGGAGATCCAGATTCACCTACAACACAGTTTTGAGGAGGGAGTCTGATGGTCAACGCTACTCAAACTTCTGATCTACTCTTGCAGCCCTAAATTCTGCACCTTCCTTCCACACATGTGAGAGAAGAGTCTCTTTCCGCGTAGTAGGAGAAGAGCCTCTTTTCTGCGCAGGAGAGAGAGAGAGATGTGATGAGTGAGTGAGTCCAAATGAGGAAAAGACCTCCTGTATTTATACACAACTGTTGATGATTGAATAGATGCGACTGTTGGGCTTCTGAGCCTACATGAGTTGCTAGCTGGCTTGATAATTATTTCATAATCAAAATAAATTCATATCTCCATAAATACTTATCGAAATCGGATGATCTTTAGATCAATCCTACACCTCTCGACAAGAGGAATCTAAGAAAAATATTATCAGCCATGAATAAGATGAACCACATAGAGTTTGGCCCATTTGCGAATTTTAATACAGCAGAGATGTTTCAGTCATTGGATCTTTGGGCAGTCGCTCTGCCTGATGGAGCTTTGAGCACAAAGGCGGCTGCTAACTAGGCTATTGTTAGTAGTTTGAAGAATATTAGCATAAACCTAGCCATGCTCCCCAGTGAGTTTCTTCACACACTGTAAGAAGGTGTGATAGCAGAAGTTAAGGCCCGGGAGCAGCACGTGGTAAGCCTCATTAGCAAGTACAAAGTCAACAATGAACATATGTTCATGGAGAAATCAGCAGCATTGGAGGCCTAGAAGAATTTCAGGCACATAACGATCAACTTGCAGTCGTGGTAGTCAAGGCATGCAAAACAATCCCTCAACTACATATTCTGGAGGAAGCGTCGTTGGAGGTGAAGATCAGGAAGTTGGCTGTAGGTGTGTGTGACGTGAAGATGGAAGTGGCCAAGGTTCAGTTTGAAGTAAACATGAAAATCATAGAGTTAGAATTGAAGTCAAAGCCTTCAACTCTGCCAGAGGTCAGAGAACAGCGCGAAGCTACTATGAAGGATGGAGTTGCAGTAGTGGATTCTACAGTGGTGGATTGCACCATGCTCTTCGAGCAATCCATGGAGGTAGTCACAGATCTATAGGAAGATCCTAAACTGCAGAGGTTAAACACAGAGGCCCATGAATTGCAGCAGCGGTATGATGAAGTGAGAGTGACAGCGCGCACCGTCGCTATAACACAAAGATTGGCCAAGCTGCATGCGGCAAAACAATTGCTTGAACATGTGGAAGTAGCATAGAGGAAAGAGATGATCCTCAAGGCAAGATTGGGGCCTTGGTTAGATGAGGCCTACGTTATCTCTGCCAAAATTGACGAGAAGTTAGCAAGCCTACACAGAATGCAGCAAAAAAATCAAGGAAGACAGCGTGAGACCAGCAACAGAGTAGCTAGTGGAGCTAATCAAACAGGAAGCCACACAAAGCACAGCTGAGGTAGTAGTGGTGCAAGTAGAGTTGGGAGGTTCCCATAGTAATATCTCCACACCAGCAGAGTGAATCGAGGGCGATTCACGATATTTATGTTGGGGGCCTGTTGGGACAGGGTCCCCTAGGGTCAGTTTTGGGGAGAAAGCACAAGTTTTGTTGTATAGAATGTAAAGTCTCTGCAAGTTGTGGTCGCGGAGCACATATATTCTAAAGTGTCATAAGGGTTTTACCCTTCTTTTATGTAATTTGTGTCGGCTTTTATAGATCTACCCATGGTCCGCAGACCATGGGATTGTATAAGTAGGAGAGTCTTAGAGAGTCTAAAAAAAGTAAGTGATGATGAAGATGAATGTAATGGGTCAGTAGAGAAAAGAGCGAAGAAGTTTTAGAGTAGAAGAGAGGCTCTGCAGTTGTTTGCACAGAGGCCTAGAGTAGAGTCCGCAGCTGAGTGCGCGGACCCCTGCAGCTAAGTGTGCAGGGAAGTCTTGAGTCTATAAGAAGAACTGAAGTATTAATAAAGAGATTATTCTAGAAATTCCTGTGTTTGTGTATTTCCTTCTGTTATGAATGAATGCGCTATTATGTTATGATGAATGATGGGTTTATGAATTAATACTATATTGATGCACGATTTTACATGATTTATATTGTCATATGAACACAAGTAATAGTAACTGTTTACGCGAAGAATATCTTGTTGCATGTTAAAGTTATCGAACACTTGAACCATTCTGGGAAAATACGGGATTAAGGGTAATCAAAGAGATGCATAAGTGGTTGATTCACTTGTTTAGGGTCCGTGAAAGACATTCATGAATGTTCACGGAGGTATAGAAGCTGATTAAGGGAAGTTATATCAATAAACCCTAAGGGCTTATCGATCTGCGTGAAGGCAGATTTAGGGCATAAAACAACATTACATTAGTCTATGGGTGCGGAAAATTGGTTCTAGCATCCCCACATACTGCTTCGGATGAGACTTCAGTCTGTGCACTGTGGATTGATGCCGAAAGGGCCAGTAATGTAGGGATTTGTTTGGAAAAAATAACTCTGAAGCTAGGTCAGGACCCATTAAGCCAACATGTTGCTTTTAGATTCTTCTTGATTACCTGCATTTCCTACTCCATGTATACGAGCATGTCCAGTCCAATCAACACCATGTTAACTAGATCACTCCAACTGATGGGAGTATTACAACTCTGCCCATACAATGCCTCAAATTAACTCATCCTTAGTGACTCTTAGTACCCATTGTTGTAAGAAAACTCTACAAGTGGAAGGTACTCTTCCCACTTCTGTTGCTGATGCATCAAATACATCCTCAATATATCCTCCAATATCCCATTGACCCTATCTATCTGTGGATGACACGTTGTACTAAAGGCCGGCTTTGTGCCAAAACCTGCAAATAACTCCTTCCAAATCTTGGAGGTGAACTTCGCATCCCTGTCTGACACAACCTTCTTCGGAAATCCATGTAATCTTACCACATCCTTGATGAAGACTTGTGCTACATCACTTGCCGAGAATGTAGACTTCATTGGAATGAAGTGTGCTACATTCATCAACCTGTCCCGCACTACCATGATGGAATCATGTTGTCTCATTATCCTCGGCAAACCTGTGATAAATTCCATGGAAATGACCTCTTATTTCCACTCTGGAATCGCAATCAGCTATAGCAGTCCACTTGGATGCTTACATTCTGCCTTTACCTACTGACAATTCAAACACCTATCCAAAAAAATTTCTACATCCTTCTTCATATTCGACCAATAATAAAACTTATTCAATGTGGTCAATGTCTTCTCGTAACCTAGGTGACTTGAATATGGTTTCGCATGAAACTCCCTAAAGATCACCTTCTTGAGCTCACTTCTTTCTGGCACATATATCCTATCTCTAAATCTAACTAGTCAATCTACTGTGAGGCGATAGTTCACATCCTGTGCACCTGCATCTGTACTTGTACCTATACCACCACCTGTACATGTACTTGTACAACAACCTGTACCCTTACATGTACCACTACCTGAACTCAGCTGAAACCTGTGCACAATCTCCATATACTTGACACCCTGCTGACTTGCCTGCAAGATCCTATCCTATAAATTTGTCCCATTGGAGATCATAGTTGCTATGTGATTTACCTATACCTACCTGCTAAGAGAATCTGCAACCCTATTCTCTTTACCTTTGATATACCTAATCTCAAAATCGAAGTCACTGATTGTGGCCAACCACTGAGCCTATCTACCATTCAGACTTGGTTCGTCAAATAGATACCACAAACCACTGTGATCACTCATCAATACAAACCTTCTGCCAAGAAGATAGTGCCTCTACATATTCAATGCATGTATGATCATTTCCAAATCAAGATCAGGTGTTAGGTAGTTCTTCTCGTGCTCAGTCATTATTCGTGACTCATAGCATACCACCTATCCATCCTACATAAGGACTCCACCAAGTCCTCTCTTGCAAGCATTTGTACATACTACAAACTCTTTGTCTGGATCTGCAATCTTTAACACTGGTGCATGTTGCAACAACTACTTGATCTGCTCAAAACTGGTCACACACTCCTTTTTCCATTAAAACTTATTACCTTCCTCTCCAGTGATGTGATAGGATAACCAATATACAAAAATTTCCTGACGAACCTCCTCTAATAACCTACTAATCCCATGAAATATCTTACCTCATCCACGTCTCTGGGAGTTTCCCATTCCATGATTGCTCTTACCCTTTTTGGGTCCACTGCTATGTCATCCTTGGAAACCGCATGTCCCAAGTAGTGTACCTAATTCCGAAAGAAACTACACTTGCTAAGCTTAACATTCAACTGATGCTCTCTCAATAATCTCAACATCACTGCTAAATGGTCGACATTTTCTTCTTCATTTTTTGAATATACCAATATATCATCAATGAACACAATAAAAACTTGTTCAAATACGATCGCAACACATTATTCATCAAGCAGATAAAAGTCGTTGGAGCATTAGTTAAACCAAATGGAACTATAACAAACTCATAATGCCCACACCTGGTCCAGAAAGTTGTCTTGTAAATGTCCTCTTCTTTAATGTATACCTAATGATATCTGAATCTCATATAAATCTTCGAGAACACTATTGTTCCCTTCAATTAATCGAACAAGTAATCAATCCACAACAATGGATACTTGTTCTTCATGGTCACTTTGTTCAACTGCTTGTAGTCAATGCATAATCTTAGAGTACCATCCTTCTTCTTTCCAAAATAGCATCGGTGCACCCCATGGTGATACACATGGCCTAATGTATCCCTTGTCAAGAATTTCCTTCAACTGCAGCTTCAACTCTACCAACTCTGGAGTGCTCATCCTATAAGGTGTCTTTGATGTCAGAGCTTCCCCTTGCACCAACTTAATAGAAAATTCTATTTCCTTGTGAGGTGGAAACTCTGAAATATATTTAGGGAATACATCCTTAAATTTTTGTAGAATCAGGTACTTTCTCATGCATGACAACAACCACCAAATCACTATACACTTGACTACATATGAATACTAATGTGCATAAGAGATGCATAATAAACCATACACTCATGACAAGACACTCCACAATAACACCATCAAACAACAGGTGATTAGACATGGCAAGGCCAAATCTCTCTTCAGCTAGTGTTGGGATGGGGTCCCCTAGGTCAGTTTTGGGGTTAAGATAACACAAGTTTTGGTACAGTTTTTGTAAAAAATGTAAAGTCTCCATGATTTGTGTATGTGGAGCATGTAGATGAATAGGAGTCAAAGGGGTTTAGCCCCTTGTTTTATGTAAAGTTTGAGTCAGTTTTGAGATTCACCCATGGTCCGCAAACCATGGCATTGTATGAAAAAAGGCTATAAATAGGTGTTCCTTAGAGAGTCTAAGGGAGGATATGATAGGGAGGAAAAGGTGATAATGAGAAGAAGTGGGTAAGATATGAGAGGAAAGGCTCTGCAGCTGAGTGCACAAAGGCCTACATAGAGTCCGCAGCTGAGTGCGCGGACCCCTGCAGCTATGTGTGCATGGCAGTTTTGAGTTTGTAACCTTGAATTGAAGATCAATAAAGAGAGTTTCTGCAGAATTCTTGTGTATTTCTATTAATGTTATATGATGTCGATGAATGATGTGTTTTATGGAATATTGATTGAATGTTAATTGATTCTCTTGAATAAGTGTTAATGATGTACGCAATGCATGTATAAGTACTTTTGCGAAGAATCTGATGAATTCTCTAATGTTTATCAATAAATTAAGTAAATCTACGTGAACCCTAATTTAGGACTGCTCTCTGATGCATGTAAGTAGGAAAATTTATTGTTAAAGGTTCACAAGGATGGATCTTAGACCTTCGTGAAGGTCTGAAGGATGTTTAACAGAGTTGTAGCGACGAGCCCTAAGAGTGCATTGATCTGCACGAAGGCATATCCGAAGAGCTGGAAGACATCACATTAGTCTCTAGATGCAGAAACTTGGTTCTTGCATCCCCCCATACTGCTTCAGGTGAGACTGCAACCTACGCTACGCAGGTTGTTGTCAAAAGGGCCAGTGGTGTAGGGTTTTGTTGGTTGGCACAACTAACTCTTAACCTGGGTCAAGTACCCCTAAGCCAACAACTAGTCACCCCCATGCCATATTCCAAGCATGAATGTGGGCTCTCATAAAAAAACTCAATAAAATCTATCCAGGCTTCCAGAGGCCAAACCACCTCAACCCATAAAATAATGCTTCCACCTTATAGCCAGACATCACGAAACCATCATCAAATTGGTCTCTACCCAAGCCTTCTAGGGCTCTAGAACGTTTGTTCCAACTAAGTCTTCCAGGACTAGTCACTCAACCCATAGTTGTCATTGGGCTTCCAAATCGGTTGTCCAACTAGGGCTTCTAGGACTAGTAACTCAACCCACCAAGGGATTGCAAAGTGTTTCTCTAACCAAGGCTTTTAGGACTAGTAACTCAACCCAAGTTATTATGGAGCTTCCAGAGCATTTTTCCAACCAGGGCTTCCAGGAACTAGTAACTCAACCCAAGTTAAAGGAAACATGAGAACCAACCAAAAAAACAAAGAAAGGAACCCACAACACCATGGCTATCCAATAAATGGTAAGGCTAGGAAAATCCATTGTCAATCCAGGCAATCCTCCATGTCAATGACAAATCATGACCAATAAACCACATGCATATGCCATGTATGCCAAAACTAGTGAGGAAAACATACATGCATGTCGGTACCTGCAAGAAAACCCATTGTAGTTGTTGATCATGATGTCCCCTTGTGCTTTCCTGCTCTTCCTTTGCCTTCTTGCTCCAAAACTCCAAGTATGCCACACTCCTCCAAGAGTGCTCCAAGAACACTCTAAGTATCCAAGACTATGAAAGAGAGAGAGAATAAAGAGAAAACTCCAAAACTAAACTAACAAAAGTCTCTGAACTTATCCTTTTATGCCTTTTTATTAATGAGGCCTCTAGTTTCTTTAGCTTCCATTAATTTCCTTCATTTTCCTCCTCACATGCAACTGGTGAGCTCCAGTATTGCAGCGATAATGCTGCAACTCCTGGGACTCCCTTCTTTACTTTTATCAACCCGGTAGTTCATAACAAACTTGGAAGCAACGGTGCTATATGCACAAGTACTAGCTCTTGCCGCAGCTGTCACTTGGTCAGCTGGCACAAGTCCGCTAGGGGCTTAAGCCAACTTCTATGAGCTCTGAGAAGAAGATTTTTAACTGATGGACGAAAGCTAACTCAAAGAAGGTTGATCTACTTGCAGAAAGAAACTAGAAAGCTGAAAGGAAACGTAAACCCTAACAAACCCTAATTTTACCAGCTATCCCTACCGATGCAAGAAAGAGGACGTAAGCTACTGAAAGAAATGCCATTGAATTCTAGGAAGGTAAATACATGTATCTAAATTGCTTCTACAGTAACATCTGAAAAAAAATCTTTTTGTATTTTTGAATAAGTTGTCAGAATTATCATGCATGCGATTTGACTGTTTTGACTGTGCAGAGGTGGATTGGTGAGAGGAAATGCTTGGAGGAGGTTGGGAAGGTTCAGAGAGGGCCTAAGGGGTCCCTAACACCCTTCCAGAGAGTTTCATAGAGTTTGGCTATCAAGAAACCTCATTCGTGAGCTTCTACAGGAAGTCTGCAGGGGTTCTACAGGATGTCTGTGATTTTCTACAGGATGTCTGTAATTTTTCTACAGGATGTTCAGAAATGGGATTTTGGAGGATGGATGGAGGGAGAAAGATGAAGGAGTGGGTATGGAGGTAGGATAAGGGTTGGAGGTGGTCCAGGACTTGGTGGATGGAGTTGAGGACAGATGTAGATGGCTGGATTTGTTCAAGGAGGACTGAAGCAATGTTGCACAAAAACTAGGGTTATATGAGCAAATGGCAAACGTAAGGCAAGAAGCTGAGTTGAGGGATGGAGCAGATGGGTTTGATGGAGTATGGGCAGGTAGAGAAGTGGTACAGGTGCTCTGCAAGTTGCTTTTCCAACTGAACCAATGAAGACTTGTAAAATCAAAGACCTAGTTACGTTGACCTAATCTGATCTAGCTGTCAGTAAAGAGAATGAACAGAAGTTTGACCTGTAATGAAACCATGTATACTAACTTATGCAACTAAGCAAGCAAAATTATGAACTTTTAACCAACTTCTAAAAATGAAAATCAAACACTAGTGATTGCATGGCAAAGCAAAGTCAGTGTTTTTGTGGGCAGCAAGGTCACCTTGATCCTAGCTCTTGATCCCACTGAGGGAGAGGTGAAATCAGAGGTGTTTGATGGCCCTTTTTTGAAGCTTTTCCCTATTAACAACCTATCAACTCAATCTGAACATAAAAAGTCTTTCTAATCATTTACAGTGACCTAGTTAATCAACAAGATTTAATCTACTTAACAGAAATGATTTTGCAAATGCATAAAGAACAAATAACAATACATAAAGGAGGCCTTAGCACTTGGGTTGGGCCCAACCCCAAGAGCTGCAGGCTCCTATAAAGAACTCAGATCTGATGCCAAGTAAAGCTACTTCTCATTACTCAAAAATAATCCTCACAAGAAAGTTGTACAACAGTAGCTAAGAAAAACGAGCTGAGAAAAGGATAGCACTATAGTGCAAATACCAACAGTTCCAAAAGTAAACTACGAAGGCTGAGGCCTTCCTATTTATACAATATGAGGGGGCTAGCAGCCCTCCTAGATTCAAGGGACTCGGCTGTTCCAACTACTAGTAAACAGTCACTCTTCCCAAAGCTGCTTGGTTGCCTTTAGAACTCGTTTTGGTGGCCTGTTGAGCTCGGAGTTGAGGTGGAGATTTCGAGGAAGGGCCATTTAATGCCAAAGACAACCTCCCTATGAATCCTCACCTCAAGCTTGGCTGTCAACTGGGCCATAATTGCTTGGTTTTGCTCCAAAATTTGTCCAAAAAACCTGAAATGACCATGTATTAGCCTCCTTGGTAGAGTGACCACCCTTATTCGTTCAAATAACATAAACATACTAGAGAAACATGCATAATCTATGAAAAATGGAGGATTGAACAAGGACAATTAGGCAAAATGAGCCCAATAAGTTACCCAATTCGGGGCTCATCATCACCCCCTTGCTAAATGGGTTGCTCATTCTTTGAGCAACTAGTCCAGCTCATCATCCTTTATGGCTTTGATTGCTTCCCTCGCGTCCCATGCCTCTGCAGTGATATCCTCTTCCCGGTCGTGGAATCCTGCCTTCCTTTCCACTTCCTCCCATTGTCTACCTTCCTCCTCTTCCTTCACTCCTTCTAGCAATCCCAAAAGTAAAGGAGGACTGAATTTCAGGCCAATCCAATTGGCCTGCAAATTCTGCATCAACTGTTTGTAGAGAGGTACCCTTGCCAAGGCTTCCATCATCCTGGTGGGAGAGTGGTATTTTTTTATCTTCAGGCTATGAGGCAGTGTGTTCCACCGCCTTGTGCAGGCATGCATGCAGTTTTCTCCCAACAGTCTCTCCATGTCCTCAAAGTGGGCAATGGCTTGAGCCTATTTCTCAATGTATTCTGGCAGATTCTGAAGACTGTTAGCCAAGTGCTGGTGGGCACTTATCACTGATGAGGGGTCATCCGGCTCTACTCTGATCATGAGTGGCTCACTGAGCTCTCTGCCTATGATACTCCGAACCTCTGCTGCTCTCTTCTCCTCATGGCTCATCCAAGAGGCCATGGCCATAAGCTGGACATCTCCTATCACCGTGTTGGGATCCCATGCATTCATGTTCGGAAGGGCGAAGTTGTGCAAGTAGAACTCTGATAATTTGGCCATATCCTCATATGAACTACTGCCACATAGAGCTGCAAACTGATGATAATTTTGGAATGGGGTGATGCCCCTTTGGGCCAAGGTATTGATCTGAAACTAGAACCATTGATCCTTTTGGTATAGGGCATAGGATTTGGCAGGCTGCCTACACTGCAGAGCTTCCATTGCCCAGCTGGCCATGCAAGCCAGTTGGGCCTCCTTTTCTTGTACCTGTTGTTTCAAAGACTGTATCTCCAAGCCTGCTTGCAATTCTTTTTCTTGTAGTTGTCGATTCAGTGCCTCAATTTCAGTCTGCATCCCTTCCTTTCTCTACTGTTCATCAGGGGTACCTTTGGCTGTTGTGGGCTCCTCCTGTTGTTGTTGTTCTCCCAAGATATGAGGCCTGTCTTCCTTCCTCTGTCCCTGTAACTGTAGCTGCTGTCTAAGCAGCTCATTTTCTTCCTGTAGCTTGACCCGCTGGCTGCTCTCCACATGTCGTACCATATGCAATTCCATTCTTACCTCTTTGAGTTGTTCCTCCAGAGGACCTATATCCGCCACACCCTTGCACTTAGCGATTTTCATCCAAGTGTGGGTCCTTACTCTCTCTTCTTCTAGTGCAAGGAAAAGTGGCACTGTGAATTTTTGAGGAATGATCTTTGCGGCCTCTAAGAAGTTATAGTAGGAGCCCAAGTTGGGCTAGGGGCTAGGTTCCACAATGTTCTCCACCTTTTCTTCCTCCTATGGTGATTTAGCTGCCTCACCTTCCATTGCTTCGGTCTCCTTCAGCTTAGCCAGTGTTTCCTGTAGAATAGTCTCAACATCCTGTAGAGAGGCCTTTGTGTCCAACATTTTCTTTCTCTCCCTCCAGGTGGATGTCTTTGGGCTTTCCCGTTCATAAGTGATGGATGCCTTGGAGGGGGACCTCTCCTTTTGTGTGGTAGGGGTGTCTACAATTGTGATTGGTTCTTTTGACATTGGCTGGGGTCTGCCAGTCTTAATCCTCACACTCCTTCTTGCCTTAAAATACAGGGGAGGCTCCCTCTTTTGCTTCCCCTTCTGCTTGGGAGATGTGCTTAGGGTGGCCAACATAACTGCTGCCTCCCTAGCTAAAATTTCCGGCGATTTTTCCCTCTGTTGCTCTGTCTTCAGACTTCCTGTAGAAAGTCTTGTGCAGACTGTTTTCTGTCTTCCTGTACAAATGGTTTACGGGCTTCCTGTAGAAACGGTTTTTGTTGTTTTGGCCTGCTTGGCTGGGGGTACCTTCTCTTTGAATTTTTTTGTGGTTGCCTTGGATGTGCCCTCACTTGCTTGGACATTTTCAGTCCTTTCTGCCCTGATTTGCAACCATTTCTCCCTTGGCGTTTGTGCCTTTATTCCACCCACAGTTTTGGGCTCAGCAGCTTGGCCTTTCTCTTGTTTCTCTTTTTTCTCTTTCTGTGGTGGTCTGTCCTAGGGTTCCTTACCCTTGGCTTTCTCTTCTGCCTCAATGTGCTCCCTTTCCTCACTGTTGGATGAAGTGAGTTCCTCGGCCAGAATCCGGATATCATCATTCTTGGACATATTGCGGAAAGTCTCCCAGGAGAGAGGGACAGCATAGGTATGGAGGGCATCTTCTACTAGAAGCTTGATAAGCCCATGATGAGCCAGCTGGTCCGGTGTCCCTTCCTTCATTTTTGTGCCACACTCCAATGATTGTAGGAGGAAATATGGGATGCTTAATTTTTGTTCTGTGGGTAAATCCATCTTGTGCCTGAGTTCAATTAGCAACCGGAAGTGATAAACATATACAATACTGAACCGCCCCTCACAGGTAATGTATTTCATGATCTAAAGGCTGACCTCGCTCCAAAATGGATGTAGGCTGGCTCTCTGGACCCCATTTTTATCCTCTCAAAATTGTTCTTCTAGTAGGAAGAATGCCTTTTTGGCTTTTTGGCCCAATGCCCTCTCCTCTTTGCTCCAAGGTATCCCCAATGGCAGATCAGTGACTCGACTAATGAGTTGTGGGGTAAGTTTTAAGGTCAACCCTCTGAAAATTACAGTGGCCAGTATCTTGGATTTGGGCTGCAGAGACATTAAGAACTCTTCTGTTACCTCATCATCATGATCTTGAATTCTATCACAGAAGGTCATCCAATTGGCACGGGTAAATAGGTCTACCACCTCGGGAGTTTCTCTCAATTTCCTAGAATCCGAGGGTTCCTTTTTTATAAACCCTCCTGGCATGGTGAGAATGCTCTGTTTTGACTTGTTTTCTGATTAGAAGGGGAATTCTATGTATGGTTTCCTCCTTTGATTCTCAGAACAGGGTTTCTCAGAGGTTTGTATCTCCCTTTTCACCAATTCCCTGGTTACAATGCTGCTGCTGCCCAAAACTCGATTGTCAAAAGGGAATTAGGCTCTCACAGACACCGTGCAGAGCTTAATTTTCACACTAATCACATACAAGTCACACTCTTTATGCACAGGTTGGCCCTTATAGAGGTTTATCGTTTCTACATGAGGAATTTGTTAATAGGAACCATGGAGGAGAATGTGACACAACATCATTTGAAAGAAATTCCGTGTATCATATAGGCAAACCACCATTCTTGACCCATAGGCAGACTTGTTTTAATTCTCCTATTCGAAACAGTTTAATTTACCACCTTTAGAAATATCATGCTTGGGAATGGCGTTTTTCGAGCCTACCTCTCTTCGAAACTCCAATCCTGACGTAGAAGATCCGGGTTTCTCTGCTCTGGGAGGCTATGTTGTGCTTCCTGTAGAGCTCCTTCCTGTAGAGAGCTTTGCCGGCTTCTAGAGGACGTCATGGCGCTTCTGAGCAAGCCTAGGATGCGGGAGGAGTTTGAAACGGGCCGAGAAGCTCGAGCTAACGAACTGCAAAGGAGGAGGACACGTATGTTGCTGAAAACCGGTTGCAAGTGTAAATGACAGTGGTTAATGTGAGTGCTCTAGCCAAACGATTTTCAATTATGGTGCAACTCATGGCGCGGGGGTGAGGTGCCCAGGCCGATTCGTTAGCCAACGTCATGGCCATAATTCTTCGGTGTGTCTCTGACCGCCATTTTCTATCTCTGCCATTACCCGCCATCATCACTGCCAATCCACTGATTTCACTGTGAATCCGCCGATTTTCCTCGACTGGACACTTCCCACGTGTCGGATCCACGTTCCTTTGGCGGATTCAAGCGTAACCGAGCTCGTTTGGATCCCACAAGGTTGTTCAATGGACTGTGGGTGGCCAGTTGACTGGCCACCAAATTCGTTCAATCCACACCATTCACAGACATGCAGTTTTCAGAGTATAGTCTATGCAATTTGACGAAATAAGGTTAGACACTTACCTATGTGGCCATGGATGTGTTCTTTAGGTTTCGGGATGTGGAACGATGTCCTTGCTCATCGCTGCTTCGTGCACAGGCACTGGAATTCCTTCGTTCATTGGCTAACAAGGCTTCGGGACCCAATCCTCTGGTGGTGAATGTTGCATGCACGACTCTGTCTTTTCTCAACTGTCGAGGAGGTGTTCACGTTCAAGCGGAGCTAGTTACAAGCCTCCTGCATTGATTTCAACTGCTATTGACTCCATAATGTGTGCTCCAGACGGATCGGCTGCTACAGGATTCCTGTAGGACATCCTGTAGTTGCTTCTCCTCCTGGGATGCATGCTGAAATGAGCAGGGTTGTATTCATGGATGAAGGGTCTTGATGGAGCTTTAACAGGTAGAGTGTGCGAGCCTTTATGTGCTTGATTTGTCCCTTGAAAAAAAAAATGCAATCTGAGGAAAACAGGACTCTTTGCATGACTGTGCAGGAATACAGGACCAGATTGTTGTAATGGCGGTGGAAAGAGATGAAACCGATGATGGATGGAAGAGAGGGGTGGCTACAGGCCTCATCAATAGACTTCAAGCTTTAAATCCCTTTCCAGAATCGATTTTGGCCTGCTCGAAGGCTCTACAGGATGTTTCCTGTAGAAATGCGGAACTTCTTGTAGAAAGCCCCAAAACTTCCTGTAGAAAGCTTAGAACTTCTTGTAGGAGGTTGAATCTCGACCGAAATGTGTTCAAATCCTGGAAAAGGTGAGTGGCCATGGAGGGGGCGTCTTTGAGGATGTCTGGTAGCTTGGTATGGACCCTTGTCCTTGTTTTGCGTGACCTTCTTTATCTGCACTGTATTCCCTGCAACCTGCAATAATTCCAGAGATTAGACCTGTTTCTTTTTCTTTTTTCTTTCTTTTTTTTCTTTTTTCTTTTTGAGAGACAGCAGGGGCGCCTCCATGAGGTTTTCATCCCCACTATCTGCCCTAGGCGCCTCAGAGAGGTTTTCGCCCAAGGATCTTTTTTTTATTCCATTTCTTTATTTTCTGAGAGAAAGCTGGGGCGCCTCCATGAGGTTTTCACCCTCACTGTCTGCCCTGGGTGCCTCAGCGAGGTTTTCACCCAGGGATCTTTTTATTCCCTTTTTTTTTTGATGATCAAGGTGTGGCCGGAATAGAGGCAGAACCCTGCTCTACTACCAGCACTGATTTTTCCACAGTTTCAATGAACTCCTGCCTCGAAAGGGGTTTCCTGTAGATTTTCAATCGATGCCCATTGACAAGCATGGGGATGGCTTCTTCATCAATGGTCTTGATAAGGACTGAACCATTGTCATTGCATTTCTCCACTGTATATGGTCCTAACCATCTTTTCCTCAGCTTTCCTTTGAAATCCTTGTATCTTGAGTCATACAGCAGCGCCCAATCTCCCGGCTGGAATTTCTTTTCATTAAGGTGTTGGTCATGCCATATCTTCCTCTGGAGTTGAACTACTTCTGAGTTGAGGAGGGCCTACATTCCGTGTTCATCTAATCCATTCAGCTTCAATAATCTTTCACATTGAGCATGGCTGAGATCTAGGTCCAGCTGAGCTGCTACCCTCAATGTATTGTACTCGAACTCTATGGACAGCAAAGCTTTCTTCCCGTAGACCAGCTCATAAGGTGTGAAACCTGTTGTAGTCTTCCAAGTGGTGTTGTAGGCCCAGGTGGCCTCAACCAGGCGATCTACCCAATCCTTTCTGCTGCTGCTCACAACCTTAGTCAAAATCCCTTCCAATGCTCTATTAGTGACTTCCATCTGCCCATTTGCTTGGGGATGATATGGGGTGTGTTATAGACATTTTTGTGCCTTGCAGCATTGAGCATGAAATGTCCATAATATAAGGGATCCAAAGTCCCTAAACATTTTGTTCCTACCCCTAGAGGAACAAGGCTAACAAACCACAGCAATTCACAGAAGTTCTCCACCAAAAACTACTCAAAACAAGTCAAATCAGGATCATTTCAGTGGCTACACTAGTTGTTTGTGCTGAATGTCAAAGCCAACACTGGCTACCTGCGTTGAATGTCAACTGGAACACTAGCTACCTGCGCTGAACGAGAATGGACAAGTGGCAAGCTCATTTCTCAAGGTGTCAAAACCCAGGAAGCTTCCAAAATGACACTTGCCTCAGGGAATTCGACTGGTGATGAGTAAGAGGTTCCAAATCTCCAAGTGGAAGCAAGAACCTCCAAGTGGACTCAAGAACTGACAGAGGGAGAGGACACTAGTCACATCTCAAGCTGACTCATCCTCTCTCCAAACATCTATATATGGATCTCTCCTCCATGAGATCTAGAGGCTGGAATTTGGTTATTGCAAAGAATTGCTGTTGGTTTGAGACTGGAACTATTGGGTGCTTATTGCTTTGAAGGGGGTGAAGATAGGAATTCCATTTGCTGGGAAGGAGATGTTGGATTGGAGCCCTCTGGGTTGTATCTCTTCCTGAACCTTGTTATTCATCAATAAAGCTATCTTGGTTTCTCCTATATGCTGATGTATTCTTGATGTATGATTGCATTAGTATGTTTAGTTTATTTCTAATCCTGAACTAGTTATGAATATGAATCCATGTCTTGTGTAGTGTTCTCTTCTTGTGATCTTGCAGAAACCTCTTGAAGCTGGGCGAGCGGGAAGGCAAGTAGCTGGGAACTCTCCAATAGAAGAGAAGCTGGATCGAGGGACAAATGGAAGACACCGGTTAGTCCATCTATCTCTCTCTTCATTCTTAATTCATAAAGGAAAGAATACTAGAATAGTTGTCTCTGTTTGTTGCTAAGGCACTGTCACACCTTAGGTGGATAGGATCGTCCTGCATAGGCATTTTTCCCCACAACAAATTGGCGACTCCGCTGGGGAGATTTGTTTAGTCATTTTATTTGTGTTTCTATCATTGTTTACTTCATAGACTTGACAGCAACAATCGAACTGCATCTGCTTTTCCCGGATGCAAAGTAGACAGTTGCTGCTTTGATCCAATCACTGGACTTGTCTATGATCTGAACTATAGACTCACAAATGATTTGATGATCCTTTGTGATAGATCTTAGTACCCTCTCAAAGCATCCCTTTAGTTGTACCTTGCTTGTTGCTTTTATTTGGCCTGAAACAATGAATTAAATAGCAATCTGTGACCCAGAACCTGTGGGAAACGAGAGTTTCTCCTTCAGCGCAGACCCAGTGAAGGGATTCTGCATTTCAACACAGGTCCCGTGAAGGCTACCTGCATTGAATGTCAAAACCCCTGTGTTGAGGTTGCGCTGAACCAGTTTGTGCTAGTGCAGCTGGGGTTCTTTGCTCTGTTTTGCCTTGTTTTGATCTCTGATTTTTGTAGCCTGTAACCAGCATAGGTACCAGTCTGATAACCCCTTTTTATCTGCTTAGATTCTGCCTCCTTTTGTACAAAAAGACTGTGAGTGTTTTTATGTGTTTGTGGCATCATTTGCAGTCTTCCTTTGCATGAGTGAAGTAATCATCCTGTAGCCCTTGATTCAGATCTGTTGATTGTGATCTTAGGAGAGAGTTCATTGGCTGTTTATAGTTGATTATACATTTGCTTTTGCTTATTGGTTTGAGTTTGTCTCTTTTAAAGTGTCGAAACAAAAGTTTATTTCGAAAATCGTTAAGTGTTGTAATCTCTTCTACCCTTTCTGATTTCGAAAAAGTAAACTTGTTTGTATTTGTCATTTAAAAGCAAATTCAAAGTTGTGCAAAAATCTTTCTTTTGTAGGCATCAACACTAAGAAAGCGGAAGACAAACACCTGCATTGTGCATTTGCATTTGATAGTTTGCATGCTTGATTTAGGAAAAGTGCATTAGAGTGTGCTGATTGCTCTTTGAGAAAAGATGGTGTCTTTCTTTTCCCTTAGTAGCTAGGATTTTCAAAGTTGAAAAGATATAAAGCTTGCTTATCATCTTTAGACTCCATTTAGGAATTTGTATCATACATCTCGTGGTGAACCTTGAAAGGCAAACTTTAAAAAGATCAACCTAAAATAAATTGAATGAACTTAACAACGCTTTGCAATATAACGCACAACATAGAGGTCTAGGCTAGAGACGTGTTCCGGCGTCGTTAAGCCTGGTGACTGTCGATCTCGTGGATGGTGGGTGATTCCTCCTGAGGGACGATAGCGCCAGTACGGATTGTGCTCCCACGTACCATCACGTATATATTGGGAGACCCCTATAGGCATAAAACCTTTATCCTTAGGAAGCCGTGTCAGCCGCCCTACTGATCGCAATGCACTGAACATAGCATTCAGGAAGATCGACTGCCCGTACCCTAAAAAGTATTCTGCGGTTTTGCGAAAAGTTTGGCACACCCTCTGCCTAGAACTCCAGAGCAGTTCCTTTTGGCCTTTTTCAGACTCTATAACAGAAAAAGTCCATCCGAGCATTTGTCACTTCGGGCTCGTTAAAACATCGAAGGAGACTAGAGTCATCTTTAGCTTTTTCTCGACTCTTTAAAAGTGAAAAAGCAAGTTGTGTCTAAAGTGTCGTTAAAATTTATTTTAAATGGAACAATCACCCCTTATTCCTGCGTGGATCTTTTAGGTTGAAAAAATGGAGCACACCAACCAAGGAATCCCCCTTGGTGGAAATCCTAGTCCCTTCTCCTCTTGGGGAGATGTTGGTGCGCCCCATATGGCCACATTGTCGCTTCCAGGACTGACAATTGGCCTGCCGGTCTGGCTCTTTTCAACCAATGTCGTTCAGAACACCACTATTCCTGAACAGTCGAATCAACAGTTAGATCAGACCAGAGTTGCCAACCAGCCTTCTACTTCATCTAACTCTTCCTCTCCTCCTTCCTCTTCGCTTGACGGAACTGGTAAAACAAAAAACCAAGTTCCTAAGGAGAAGAAGGAAAAGAAGAAGAAAGAGAAGAAGAAGAAGGAGCCAAAAGCGACTGGGGGCAAACAAGTGTCATCTGACAAAAATCCACACACAGCACTGACCAGGCCTAAATCGCCATGTGTCATATGCAAGGGAGACCACTTCCACAGAGATTGTCCCTGCATCCCTCGGATACTAAGGGACTGATGTCCCCGTCTGCACAATTCGGTAGCATCAACCTCTGATAGTCATGTTGACTGCTCACCGTCAACTAGTGAAAGTGAAGCCACAAGACAGAGAGGGAAAACTAGATTTCCCTGCAAACTGTGTGAAGGCGACCATGCCATCCACCGTTGTCCCTTCTTAGACGAGGCTAAAAGAGTTTTGGAAGATCGCCCGATTTTACCAGTGCAACTTCCTCCTGGATATCAAAAACTCCTGCCAAGTCCTTCACTAGTTGAGAACCCGGCTGGCCCACCCAGATGGTCAGCCGAAGCACCTATCATTGAAGATGAACCGTCTGGATCCATGCCTGACGAAATTCAAAAGGTTGAGATGACAGTTGACCCGGTTTTGCCTTCAGAGGCTCTATCTTCGAATGATACCATCACAGAGGAGAATAAAGACGACACCGTCCAAATTCTCTTCATCAACATAGACTCCGATTAACAAGGGGGCAATTTTCCCATTCCTTTGTCGCAGGAAGGAACTTCGTCAGAGTTATATCCGGCCATCTATTCGGTCCCACCACCAAGCAACCTAGTTGTCTCGTTCGATTGGAACCAACTAGGCAGACCCCGGTTGCCAGCCAGCATACCATTCAGAATTATCGTTCAAATATACAGAATGGTAATGGCTGGCACTATCATTGATGAGGGCGCATCTGTGAGTATCCTTTCCTCTATTGCTTGGAAAGCGCTTGGTTCACCAGGGCTTTTGCCTGAAATGAGAAATCTATCAGGCTTTAATAAAGGAACCAGTCGACCTTTAGGGATCCTCCCCAATGTGCCCATTACATTGAAAGGGAAGACCATTCAACTGAACGTGATGGTCGTTCAAGGACCCTTGGATTATAACCTACTCCTTGGACGAGACTATATATATTGCATGGGAACCATCGTCTCATCACTCTTTAGAGTAATGTGTTTTCCGCATGAAGGAAGAGTGGTCAAGCTCGTGGACCAACTTTCATTTCCCGGATCACACATCGAAAATAGTCATGTACCATCCCTAAATGGTCTATTCACGCAAGAAGTGTCTCAACCCACGGTCCGTCCTCCTGATGAGCGCGAGTAATCCGGGAAGATATGACTGGAACCCAGGGGGCATGCGTCCTGGTCTGTTTCGGCAGGGAAACTTTGGGTATAGAATATGTTTCCGCGGGAGAATATGACTAGTCTGTACCCCGTCCGTCTAGGAAGAGGGTTATTCTAGAATAAGATTCTTTTGTCAAAGTTATGTGAGTGAAATAAACTATTTTTCACTCACCTCTGTCTATTTCTGTAGACATTGTCGAGGAAGTGTTTTGTTTAAACTACTAACGAGACAATCTTTGGGTAACCTGAAAGAGGTAAGCCTCTCTCGTTAAAACAAATATTTTGGCGGAAGAGAAGTAGAGGTAACCTTGAAACTCTGTTTTATACCTGGGGGCATGCAAACCTTTTGGAGTGCAAGCAAAGAGCGGCTATTTATTTTTTAAATTTTTAGGTCCTCCCTTTAAACCTGTAGGTCTAACCCTTTAAACTCGTAGGATTAGTCGTTTCTGAACTTGCATAACGAAAGGATCCGGAGCAAAGCTTAGTGAGATGAAGCTCCATAAAAATAGAATCTTGATGAGACACTCTTATCATATGACTGGGTAATCGAGTAGTTTTAGCACACAATTCATGCTCGTTAAAAAATAAATGCAAGATCCGAGCAGTTTTAACGCGGACTTCATGCTCGTTAAAAAATAAACATAAGCAATGAGCAAGTGTTTCCACCTGCGTTTAAGCTCATTTTAAAATAAAAAATGAACCTTCCCGGTAAATAACCACTGTGAATGTTATATCATCAGCCATTAAAGCCTTGGTCGTGTTTGCACCGTCACCTCCACTTTTCATTTGGCCGATCGTTCACCTCCATATGATTGTTTACCCATTTTGAGGAACAGTTGTAAAGAGTGATTTCACCTATCCATCCTTGTGACACTGCCGTGATTGGAAAGTTCCAACCTGTACCTGGAATCAGCTGCTAACCCTGTTTATCACTCGTTCTCAAAAGACGAGTCTTCTTTAAGCTCTTTTCATCTGACTCGTAAAATATGAAAAGATTGCCGAGTTTTGGCCTTCCAGCTCGTTAAAGCGACCGGAAGAGCTATCCCTCCTCTAGATTTTAATCTTTTTGGACTTGAGGGATTATTGCACAAAAAGATCGAGCGCTTGTTTTATTCGGCTCGTTAAAACTATCGAAAACCCATCCCTTCTGTATTGTTTTATACTTTTTTGGACTTAAGAGATTAGATGACGAAAAAGGACTTTTGGAGTTAACTTTATGTACCTTTTCAGACTCTCTAAAAATGAAAAGGACCGAGTTATCCTTGTCGTTAGACTCGTTAAAATCATTAAATAGCGACAAACTTGTCTTTAGACGAGAACGAGTTTCACTATCGCTAGGCTCGTTAAAACATGACTGGGGAAAAATTGGGAGAAACTAAAGAAAACTTTGATGGTAGCAAGTCGCCCTTGAACATGACACTTTTCCTCTGTACCACAATCGGGTTGGGTTGTTTCATTCACCGGTCACATCCATGGTCTCGCCATACCATCCATATTTGGGGTAATGCTACCAATCCATCGCATCAGTGTCGCCACATGTTCAAGAGAAGTCGTTCAGAAAAGTCAACCGTGTCCCATCCACTGCCATACATTATCCTTCATCCTTTCACGACCGCCACCCTGAATCATATGTCACAGATCGTTTTCACCTCCATTAAAATCATTAACTCCGTTTCGTGTCACTGATGTGGGATTCATTAAGGCCCTCCTTTGACGGATCGCTTCTTGTCGACATAAGCTCATTATCAAAGAAGTTGATCTAGGAACAACCCCTTCAGTACTTTGAAGCTTGCATGCCTCAATGGCAAGTTTCTCACTTCCGGCAACAGGTATACATCAATGACCTTCGACCGAAAGATTTTGCGTGGTGTTCGACGCCAAGTCCTTTATTCACACCACGTGAATTGTACTGCAGTACCTTGAGGGTCATTTTCATTATCGGTGATTCCTCTCGCGCTTGTTAACGGTTTACATCATTGACCGGTAATCAAGCGATGTCTTTCCATGTTCGACTTTAGAACAATTCTCACATGGATCGACTTGTACTTAGAGTGAAGATCGAACGAGTTTGAAGACCCCGGATCTAGTTTCATCCATCTGGGCTGCGATATATATTCAGGAAAGATAAAGACATTGACATGTACATCATTGCAGCAGATAATCATCCTACTCAAAGGATGATAATTTCATCAAAATTATCAGTCTACCATCAGACGATTGTCTATTCTATGTACAGAAAAATGAATCTATAAAGCTGAGCATGGGAATGCCTACCTCAGCTAGATCATGAAAGCAGTATGAAAAATAATGTATTGTATTGTATCTTATTACAGGTCTCCTCCCAGCAATGGATGAACTTCGGATCCCCCTGATAAAGCATTTCACCCGATAAACAGCCTCATACTTTAGGGGGAAACTGTTATAGACATTTTTGTGCCTTGCAGCATTGAGCATGAAATGTCCATAATATAAGGGATCCAAAGTCCCTAAACATGTTGTTCCTACCCCTAGAGGAACAAGGCTAACAAACCACAGCAATTCACAGAAGTTCTCCACCAAAAACTACTCAAAACAAGTCAAATCAGGATCATTTCAGTGGCTACACTAGCTGTTTGCACTGAATGTCAAAGCCAACACTGGATACCTGCGTTGAATGTCAACTGGAACACTAGCTACCTGCGCTGAACGAGAATGGACAAGTGGCAAGCTCATTTCTCAAGGTGTCAAAACCCAGGAAGCTTCCAAAATGACACTTGCCTCAGGGAATTCGACTGGTGATGAGTAAGAGGTTCCAAATCTCCAAGTGGAAGAAAGAACCTCCAAGTGGACTCAAGAACTGACAGAGGGAGAGGACACTAGTCACATCTCAAGCTGACTCATCCTCTCTCCAAACATCTATATATGGATCTCTCCTCCATGAGATCTAGAGGCTGGAATTTGGTTATTGCAAAGAATTGCTATTGGTTTGAGACTGGAACTATTGGGTGCTTATTGCTTTGAAGGGGGTGAAGATAGGAATTCCATTTGCTGGGAAGGAGATGCTGGATTGGAGCCCTCTGGGTTGTATCTCTTCCTGAACCTTGTTATTCATCAATAAAGCTATCTTGGTTTCTCCTATATGCTGATGTATTCTTGATGTATGATTGCATTAGTATGTTTAGTTTATTTCTAATCCTGAACTAGTTATGAATATGAATCCATGTCTTGTGTAGTGTTCTCTTCTTGTGATCTTGCAGAAACCTCTTGAAGCTGGGCGAGCGAGAAGGCAAGTAGCTGGGAACTCTCCAAGAGAAGAGAAGCTGGATCGAGGGACAAACGGAAGACACTGGTTAGTCCATCTATCTCTCTCTTCATTCTTAATTCATAAAGGAAAGAATACTAGAATAGCTGTCTCTGTTTGTTGCTAAGGCACTGTCACACCTTAGGTGGATAGGATCGTCCTGCATAGGCATTTTTCCCCACAACAGGGTGGAAGTCCTATGCTTGATCTTGTGATGAGCGAGAAAATCTTCAATCAGGTTGGAGGTGAACTGGCTTCCTTGATCAGTGACTAACTCTCTTGGGTAGCCAAACTTGTAGAAGATATTTTCCCTCAGAAACTCAGCCACCTTTTCTTCTGTTGCTACTTTGATTGCCTTCGTTTCTACCCACTTGGTCAGATAGTCAGTGCACACAATGATGTAAGACCGTTGCTTTGAAGGAGGGTTGATAGGACCCACAAAATCCATGCCCCACTTCTCAAATGGCTCGAAGGTCACTTGAGGTTGGAGAGGCATTTCATCCCTTGGAGTCGGTTTCCCCATCCTCTGACATCAGTCACACTGGCTGCTGTATCATCTGACATCCTGTTGAAGAGTAGGCCAATAGTAGCCTACCTGTAGAATTTTGAAGGCAGTCCTTTTGGCCGCAAAGTGGCCTCCACAAGGTCAGTCATGACAGGTTATGAGTATGTCAAATACTTCCTCCTCCCTAACACAACGTCTCAAGATCTAATCTGGGCCAAGTTTAAACAGGTTTCCCCCGATCCAAGTGAACGGGGCACTCTTCCTTACAATTCTGCTCTTCTCCTTTGAGGATAGATGCGGAGGGAACTGTGCTGAGACCAAGTAATTTGCTATATCAACAAACCATGGAGAGAGCACTGAGATAGCAAACAGATGTTCATTTGGCATCTGGTCATCCACTGTTCCTTCTTCACCTGCAGGCAAGTCCAATCTAGACAAGAAGTCAGCAACAACATTTTCTTTACCTGGCTTGTCGACAATCGGCAAATAAAATTGTTGGAACAAAAGTAACCATCTAATGATACGAGCATTGACATCAAGCTTATTCATTAAATATCTAATCACAGCATGATCAGTGTGTACAAATGTTTGATAACCGGTGATGTAGTGTTTGAACTTGTTTAGGGAATGGATTACAGCCAGGAACTCTTTCTTGGTCGCAGTATAGTTCATTTTTGCCTTGGACAGGTTTTTGTTGATGAAGTATATGGCATATGGGAGTTTCTCCTCAACTTGTCCTAAGGCTGCCCCTATGGCTTTGTTTGAGGCATCAATGTGGATGTGGAAAGGTAGGGCCCAGTTTGGACCTCTCAAGATCGGGGCGGACACCAGCTTATCTTTCAACTCATTCAGTGCCCCTTGACAGTTGTCAGTCCATTTAAACTCAACATCTTTCCCTAAGAGGCCAAACAATGGTGGGGCTAGCTTGCTGAAGTATTTGATGAATCTTCGATAATATCCTGCTAAGCCTAGGAAACTCCGAACATCTCTTACCTTTTGAGGAGGTGGGACCTTTTGGATGATAACAATCTTATTAGGGTCCACCTGTAATCCTTGCCGAGAAATGGTATGACCTAGCACGGTCCCTTCAGTCATTAGGAATTCACATTTTTCAGGACTGAGGGACAGGTTCATCTCAATGAACTTGGTTAGAACTTTTCCCGGATTAGTCAATGCTTCTTGGAAGTTGGACCCATAAGGAGTAAAGTCATCCATATAGATTTCTACCGAATCATGGACCAACTCAGAAAAGATTCTCAATACTACTCTCTGGAAAGTGACAGGAGAGTTGCATATCCCAAAGGGAAGGATTTGGTAGGCAAAGGTACCCCAAGGATAGGTGAAGGTGGTTTTATCTTGGTCTTCTGGGCTTATTTGGATCTGGTTATACCCGCTGAACCCATCTAGGAAAGAGAAGAATTTCTTCCCTGCCAGTCCATCCAACACTTGATCTATGAAAGGTGAAGGGAAATGGTCTTTCTTGGTGGCTTTGTTATGTTCTCAGTAATACACACAGATTCTCCACTTCCCGTTCTTCTTGGGCACAAGCACTAGAGGCGAGACCCACTCACTATCGGAGATAGGGTAGATGAATCTTGCATCCAATAATTTTTGCAATTATTCTTTGACAATGTCTTTAAGGGCTGGATTCATTCTCCTCTGAGGCTGCCTGATCGGTTTACAATCTCCTTTAATGTAGATGTGATGGGTACAGACCGAAGGATGGACTCCTTTCATCTCCTTATAGCTCCAAGCGAAAGCATCTAAATGATTGTTCAGTAAGCTACACAGCTCTTTCTCCTGGGAAGGAGATAGGGAGGAGCCGATCTTTAAAGTTCTTTGGGGACCAAACTCCACATTCTTAACTCTGGGAGAGGTTGGATCAGTCACACAGAGGTCCACTAAGGTGCTGGCTTGGGTATCTTCCACCAATTCCTCTGAGGACATTGCACTGGGAGGTGGATTTTGAATCAAAGTCTCAATCAAATCATCCTCGGTTTGAGGGCCTCCCCTAGTGGTTTCTACTGTGCACAATGGTGCAGAGTAGACCTCATCCTCATCTCCTTCTTCTAACCAGAGTGGTAAGTCATGTTCTAGCAGAGGTTGGGCAGGAGGATATAGGACTAACTGCTTGGACATAGGCCCATTCTTGATGGTCATGCTTTTAGCTCGGCAACTGATGTAAGCATCCGCAGTGGCTAACAAAGGCCTTCCCAAAATCAGGGGGTATCCAGTGAGCTTTACCTTTGCTGAAGGACCAAGAAGTCCGCAGGGTACTCCCAAGTGTCAACAGAGACCAAGACATCTTCCACAATCCCTTCGGGAGTCACAGTGGAGCGATTTGCCAACTGCAGGACTGTCGAGGTCTTCCTTAAGGAACTCTAAAGGTTGAGTTTAAGCATGGTGTCCCTGGTCATCACATTAATGGCAGCCCCTAGATCAATCAAGGTATGGGGGATTATGGTGCCATTGATGTGGACATCAACTACAGGACTCCCAGGGTCCAAATACTTTGGACAGATTAGTTGCCCCAACATTAGATCAGACAGTTGTTCGATGACATTGATAGTCAAGGCATCTCTCTTTCACCTGCGTAGGTGCCTAAAACACTTCTCCTTAATCAATTTGTTGTATATCGGTACATCTTTGATGGCCTGGAGAAGTGGTATTTTCACACACAACTATTTCAGTTCTCCCAGAAGTTCAGTTTCCTCTGGGTTTGGTTGCGTGGTTACTGTTAGTTGCTCAAGAAAGGGTGGAATGGATTTGGGTTCACTTTCCTGTTTCTCTTCCTCGTCCTCTGGGGGAGGAGGTTGGCGATCTAGAAGGGTCTTCCCGGATCGCAGGTTGATCTCCTGGATCTCCACAGCATGGGTAGGACATGTTGTCTCCCCAGTGTATACCTATTGGGCCTGTCGGTTGATGGGGTTCGGGTTCGGTTGAGCAAGAATCTGGAGCTGTCTTGGAGGAGCAGGAGGTAATGGTTGTGGCTGAGCTGGTGGTGGAGGTAGAATGGCGGGAGGAGAGTTGTATTGGGGCCTCCACCCCGGTTGAGGTGCATTCCACTGAGGCTATGGCTGGACATGTGAGTGAACGAATGAGTAGCGGGTTGAGTATGGTATTGAGGTGGATAAGACCACGGAGGAGGTGCAAACCAGGAAGGATGAGTAGGGGGACCCCAAGAAGGCATGTGAGCACATTAGTTGGGGCTATAATAAGCTTGGGATGTTCCTTGCATCCCCTGCTGGTAAGGTCTGGGTCCATGCGGCCTCCTTTGGTTGAGGAAGTAGAGAGGTTCAGTGGGTGCCTCTGTCCCTTGG
Source organism: Pinus tabuliformis (assembly GCA_031772625.1). NCBI lineage: Eukaryota > Viridiplantae > Streptophyta > Pinopsida > Pinales > Pinaceae > Pinus > Pinus tabuliformis. The sequence continues at coordinate 269,448,767 of CM062812.1, forward strand.
TACATGGCTTTGAATCCGGGTAAGCTTGGGCATTGGTTTGTGGGGTGGTTCTCCTCACAAACGAAACATACCTCTACTGAGTGTAATGGACACTCGTTCTTAGGGTGCTTCCTCGTACATCTGGGACAAAAAATGGCCAAAGCCCTCTCAACTTCCTCTTTCTTGTTGGATTCGAAAAGTATCAAGTTGCATGGCAATGGTCTATCTCATCTCACTTTTGAGGTCTTCCATCTGATTAGCAAACTCATGCTTGGAGAAGGTAGTACTAGTTGAAAGTGGATTCCCCCTACCTCTCTTCCGGACTACCCTAGAGTGGTTTCTAAACACAGTCTTTATGTCCTCATAAGGTAGTTGGTAGATGTCTCCTCCAGCTAGCATGTGAAGGGCATCTAGAAGGTCCTCAGGGACTCCTCGGAGCAGAACCAACTTTAGAGATTCAGGGTCAAGTGTGCACCTGACCCATTTATAGCTAAGTTGGAACCTTTCCTCGTAGTCCTCTAAAGACTCATCATTTCCCATGGTCATCTGAAAGATTTCTCCCTTGGTTTCCTTTGACCTACAGTAATCCCGGTATTTGTTGTTAAAGGCTTTCTACATCTGAGCCCAAGTAGTGATACTGTTTCCAGGTAACCCCATGAACCAGCGTAATGTTGCATCGTTGAGGGTAGAGGGAAAGAGTTTCAACTTTTTCTCATCTTCTGTATAGTCATAAGTTCGACAAAGGACAAAAAACTCAAACAGGAAGGTATCGGGGTCTTCAGTGGTCAATCCATGGAAATGAGGTAAGGCTGAGGGACTTATGTTCTTCATTTTCATGTCCCCGTTGGTCTCTCGGATGGGGAAGGTACCTTCTATTCTCTCATCATCGTCTCTACCATTTCTGTTGTCAGCCATGGTCTCAAAAGGAATGTTTTCTTGCTCTTCTTCTATTATAGGATCTTCGTATATATTAGGAGGTTCACCTATAGGTTCTTCTGGGTCACTGCCACCAAAGAAGAGAGAAGGGTGACTCAGTGAAGTGGTGGGGGTGTTGGGTAGGAATTTTCCGGTATTATCTCTATTCCTACGAGGCATGAAAGGATTTTTGGTTGCTTTTTATTTTTTCTCTGCTTGTACTTGCAAAACTGAAACAGATGGATTGCAACTAACTAAAATCTATCCTGTAGAAATGAAATTGCGGAATTGAAATGAAAGCAGGAAAGAACTAATCTATTTTGCTGAAATCAAATTGCGAGAATGAAATGTTAGACTACGCTTGCAGAATTGAAATTCTATTCTATGCTTGCAGAATTGAAATTGCGGAATTGAAAGGCTAATCTATGAAAGCAGGAAATGTCTAATTTACTTTTGCAGAATGGAACTGAAATAAACTACTTAGCATAAGGTTAGAGTAGGAAAATAGAAGAAAAGCAGCAATCACAAATACTCTGACGCTTCCCCGGCAATGGCGCCAAAAAGAGTGGTGAGCTCCAGTATTGCAGCAATAATGCTGCAACTCCTGGGACTCCCTTCTTTACTTTTATCAACCCAGTAGTTCGTAACAAACTTGGAAGAGATGGTGTTATATGCACAAGTACTAGCTCTTGCCGCAGCTGTCACTTGGTCAGTTGGCACAAGTCCGCTAGAGGCTTAAGCCAACTTCTATGAGCTCTGAGAAGAATCTTTTTAACTGATGGACGAAATCTAACTCAAAGAAGGTTGATCTACTTGCAAAAAGAAACTGGAAAGCTGAAAGGAAACGTAAACCCTAGCAAACCCTAATTTTACCAGCTATCCCTACCGATGCAAGAAAGAGGATGCAAGCTATTGAAAGAAATTCCATTGACTTCTAGGAATGTAAATACATGTATCTAAGCTACTTCTACAGTAACATCTGAAAAAAAAAACATCTTTTTGTATTTTTGAATAAGTTGCCAGAATTATCATGCATGCGATTTGACTGTTTTGATTGTGCAGAGGTGGATTGGCGAGAGGAAATGCTTGGAGGAGGTTGGGAAGGTTCAGAGAGGGCCTAAGAGGTCCCTAACACCCTTCCAAAGAGTTTCACAGAGTTTGGCTATCAAGAAACCTCATTCGTGAGCTTCTACAGGAAGTCTATAGGGGTTCTACAGGATGTCTGTAATTTTTCTACAGGATGTTCAAAAATGGGATTTTGGAGGATGGAGGGAGGGAGAAAGATGAAGGAGTGGGTATGGAGGTAGGATAAGGGTTGGAGGTGGTCCAGGACTTGGTGGATGGAGTTGAGGACAGATGTAGATGGCTGGATTTGTTCAATGTGGACTGAAGCAATGTTGCACAAAAACTAGGGTTATATGAGCAAATGGAAAACGTAAGGCAAGAATCTGAGTTGAGGGATGGAGCAAATGGGTTTGATGGAGTATGGGCAGGTAGAGAAGTGGTACAGGTGCTCTGCAAGTTGATTTTCCAACTGAACCAATGAAGACTTGTAAAATCAAAGACCTAGTTACGTTGACCTAATCTGATCTAGTTGTCAGTAAAGAGAATGAACAGAAGTTTGACCTGCAATGAAACCATGTATACTAACTTATGCAACTAAGCAAGCAAAAATATGAACTTGTAACCAACTTCTACAAATGAAAATCAAACACTAGTGATTGCATGGCAAAGCAAAGTTAGTGTTTTTGTGGGCAGCAAGGTCACCTTGATCCCAGCTTCTGATCCCACTGAGGGAGAGGTGAAATTAGAGGTGTTTGATGGCCCCTTTTTGAAGCTTTTCCCTATTAACAACCTATCAACTCAATCTGAACATCAAAAGTCTTTCTAATCATTAATAGTGACGTAGTTAATCAGTAAGATTTAATCTACTTAACATAAATGATTTTGCAAATGCATAAAGAACAAGTAACAATACATAAAGGATGCCTTAGAACTCGGGTTAGGCCCAACCCCAAGAGATGCAGGCTCCTATAAAGAACTCAGATCTGATGCCAAGTAAAGCTGCTTCTCATTACTCAAAAATAATCATCACAAGAAAGTTTTACAGCAGTAGCTAAGAAAAACGAGCTGAGAAAAGGACAGCACTATAGTGCAAATACCAACAGTTCCAAAAGTAAACTACGAAGGCTGAGGCCTTCCTATTTATACAATATGAGGGGGCTAGCAGCCCTCCTAGATTCAAGGGACTCGGCTGTTCCAACTGCTAGTAAACAGTCACTCTTCCCAAAGCTGCTTGGCGGCCTTTAGAACTTTGGTGACCTGTTGAGCTTGGAGTTGAGGGTGGAGATTTCGAGGAAGGGCCATTTAATGCCAAAGACAACCTCCCTATGAATCCTCACCTCAAGCTTGGCTGTCAACTGGGCCATAATTGCTTGGTTTTGCTCCAAAATTTGTCCAAAAAACCTGAAATGACCACGTATTAGCCTCCTTGGTAGAGTGAGCACCCTTATTCGTTCCAATAACATAAACATACTAGAAAAACATGCATAATCTATGAAAAATGGAGGATTTCACATGGACAATTAGGCAAAATGAGCCCAATAAGTTACCTAATTCGGGGCTCATCAGCAACCTGTGACCTTTCACCTCCATTTTCTCATAATTTCCATTATTTTCATAAATAAATGTGCCAAATTTCCATTTTACCTTTCCAAAGCCTTTGCCATTGCCTTTGTCAATTTCCTTAGCCATTAATTAATCACGAGTGATCCCCATCACGATGCTTTTGCCCAACATTCAACTTGGAATAAGTGTCCCATCAATCTTGGTTATTATTTTGCCGTTATTAACTTTTATTACATGGAATTTTCACCAGGGCTGTTACAACAGTGATATTCAGTTAACACCTAAATAAGTTTTCAAAAATGATCTTTTACTATGTATTTATTTCTAATAGGTGGGACACTGACAAATAAAATGGTTAAAAGGCCTCCCTGTCGAGGCTATAGACACCTGCTGGTAGCAGTGACCATGCCTACGATATAGAAGTTAATTCAACACTATGATTTACTTGATTACCTCGTTTTCTCAAAACTAATTTTTGACAAATTTTACTGTTGCATATATAAAGTCACTAGAACACATGGCGTAATATTTTAATAAGTTCACGGATGACGATGGATATGATTTATATCTGTTAAATCTACATGTTAGGGACAAAGTTGTTAAGATATTTGAGATTTGACATTTTGTATCATCTAATCATCGTTCCTTCATTTTTATAAATTCTGTACCTTTAACCAGAGATAATTGATTGTTTCGCCCAGTGTTTCACCATTGTTGTGGCCACAACACCCCCCATAATTTTTTTTTTTTTTAAATCATGGCGGCCCTCCTTCCATGTTGGAAAAATCCTTTCTTTCGTGACATTTTGGTGACTGGTTACTTTTTTTATCTTTATTGTTGAGCTTTGGAGCTTTTGATTATTTGGGACTTTATCATGTTTAGGTATATCCTCCTTTATGGTCACTATGATTGTCATTTTTCTTGTTGGATTGTTTCCTACCCTTTGCATTCATGACGACACTGGACACATAAAGGTGATGTACCATTTCTAATTGACACATCATCTTCTTATTCTGCAATGGGCTTCGCATGATGTACATCTCCTTTGCATCACTTGATACAATAACTACATCAAAAAAATAGATCATTAGTACATTGTAGTAATTTGTACATTTGACATTGTATATATATTAAGAACACATAAAAATGTGCATAAAAAGAAATAAATTTGTAATATATAAAATTGTAAAATATTGTGATTTTTTTATTTTAATAATAATATTTTTTTAAGACAATGTAACCACAAGCCCTAGTGCATATGAACATCATATACTGTATAGACTTATAAACATTTTGTATATATATCAACCCCCTAACATATTACAACATCACAATATGCCAAAATAAGAGCACCCACGATGCCTAAAAGCAACTACATGTTCACGCCAAGGAGTCAACGAAACCAATCACAATTGAACCACACGATGCGTGGTCATCAACACCTCCATACCTCAATTTCATAATGTTAATTAGCCCCTACCCAAAGGGCTGGCGGGGACTATAGTAATTGGTTTTCTGAATATGTATTAGTGTGACACTGAAACCAATGACTTTTTTCCCCTTTTAACCAAAGTTTGTTTATATTAATGAAATTCTTTTCTCTTCTAACCAATTAGTGAAATAAAATCTTTCTTTTTAACCAATCAAAGGAATCATAGTCTTATTTGGCCTCAAATCACGACATTCTTCGTTTTAAAACTTAGAGTAATAATTGAAAACATCATATAAATGTTCATATAAATGAACGCTAGTTTAATTTTAGCATTAATTTATAGACATTAAATGTCTATAGTAACATGTATCATGTATCAGAAACAAGTAACATGTATCTCTAGAATGTCTACCGTGTCAAAATTACAACTTTCGTGTCAAAATTGTAGTTTGCATGGGAACCCAATCTGGCAGGCTTGACAGTTGTTGATTGCTTGAGAACCTGATGTGATAGTGGTCTTCCTTGTTTTAAACCTGACATCTCTTTGCTTCACCTTCCTAGTCACCTGGTAAATGTTGTTGTTTCGTTGGCTTCGTTGGTTGGTTTCTTGTTACCTACAGATTAAGAAGAGCAAAGAGTGAGGTAGTTTACTTTGTTTCTTGCCACGATGGAAGAAGTTGCTCGATTCCCGTAGGAGACTTTGACAGACATCCAGTTCGGCCTTGCATTGTCTAGAGATGGAAGAAGCTTCTCGGTTCTCACAGGAAACTTTGATAGGCATCTAGTTTGGCCTTGCATCATCTACAGAAATCGTAAGTAGCATCAACGAAATAGAGAAGAAACCTGTTCCTAGTTTAAAGTTCTTTTATTTAATTCTGTAGCAAAATTTTTTCTATTGTTGTTAAAATTCATTTTCATACTAATTCAGTCGGAAACCAACTTTGAAGTCTGAATGTTGACAAAGCATATCTATGTAATTCAAGTTAAATGAAATATAGCACTTGTAACTAACCTAAAATTGTTGTGGATGCTACATGGATACAAATTGATTATGGAGAATTGCAAAGTGAATGCAAAATACCCGACAAAAATCCTTGAAGAGACTAAGCGAATGAAAAATACCTGACAGAAATCCTTGAAGAGACTGGGAGGATTTCATTCCTTCAGTAGCCCCTGCTTGGGAGATATATGCTTCGAGAACATCATTTCATCTTTTTTTTCATATGCAACGGCCCCTACAAGCTATTGACCCTCGGTAGCTCAATGGCCTAGAGGTGTAAGTGCAGGTAATAGGCGAACTGTCTCTGGACCTAGAACTGGAACCCATGCCTTTGCTTTCTTAGCTACTGAGCCAACCTATGCCCTAGGAAGAAGGGTAGACAAGCTCTGTATTTGCTAAACTCTGTCGTTGAAAAGCAGGGTGTTATGCCCTAACCAACTAACAACATGGGTTCAATCAAATGCCAGCTAACAACATGGATTCAACTAGTTGTGCTAGTTATGGGGAATGGGTGCCATATATATGTGATATCCTATTATTTGGATGCTTGTGTTACTTACTCTACCTTCGCTCAAGCTGTGCGGTGCTGCTCTGCCCATCTATTTCTACAGTCAAGAATAAGTGATAGGCGCTGCCCTTCTTTCCTCCATGCAGCAACTTATGACTCACCATATATGAAGCGCATCTCACGGCCCCCTTTTTTGCAAGAATACAAGAATTTTTCCCTAGAACTTAGAAGGATAGCCTAATCAACTAATTCTATTAGTTTCTACTATTGTATCTTGTGCCTAGGTTAGGGTGAAATGCTCTCTTGATTCCCTATTTCATCCACCACTTGCTCTCTTGATACGCCATTGAAACCAATCCACTGTGGTCTCGTTGCTACGCATACCCTGACCCATAGTGGTTTTGTTAAGATGGCATGGGGGCTTGTAGTCAGTGCTGCACAAAATATTAAAAGACAGAATACAAGAAAAAGTCTCTAAAAAAAGGAGTTACTATGTAGGCAATGAGAAAGATACCAAGAACACCATGAAATACTGCTTGGTTCCTCTGTTCCTCTGGCTTGGCAGTCCACACTTGTGCAAGAATTTTCTTTAAGGGCTAATTCCCTTTCTAATCTTAATCCTTGAAACTTTGTTTGAAGGTTTTCCACTATCCTAGTGTATTCTTCGATTTGAGACTCAATTTGAGCTTTCTCTGTTTCCAATTTGCACTGAATGGCCGCTTGTACAAGAATTTTCTTTGAGGGCCAACTCCCTTTGAACTCCTTGAAACTACATTTGAACATTTTCTAATACCCTAGCATCTGTTTAATGTTATCTTGCAACCATTTTTCGACGTTATCTAATAGCAATTAATGCCTAAAAAGATTAGGACAACAATTCCCGTTATCTAATTCCTACGAGACCGATGAGCCCCATAAATGGTAATTATATGGGCTCATTTTTCCTCCTAACATAGTTAAATCAACTATTCTCTAAGCTTATTTCATGTTTTTTTAATTATATTTATGCTTATGGAGTGAGTTGGGTTAGTTATGATGCCATGGGGTCTAATATGTGTTTAATGCAGATTATTGTTGAATTTTGAAGACAAAGTCAAAGATTCAATGGAAAATTGGCAGCAATAATTCGAAGTGGACAAAGGAGAGGATTTATAGGAGGGAATCCCCCTCATTTATTGCTCCCCACTTCGAATTCTCCTTCATGCAGCTCAGAGCACAAACAACCAATCAATGCACTAGGAGGCAGCCGAACAAGTGGAGGATAACTTATGTTTATCTCGAGTTTTGGGAGCCAAGCCTCTCTCATTTTAAGGAAGCTATTGGGAGCTTCAGTTATATAAGTAGAGAGGCCTAAGGCCTCACTAGGGTCGAATTTTTGTCGAATTTTTGTTGCAGTTTTTCTCTGCTCAACTTCGAGCTTACTTTTGGTGATAGTTTCATATAATCCTATTACTATTTTGATAATAAATATGAGATTCTTCTTGAGCTAGCACTGAGTTACCTCATAGGCCTGAAGCTCTTGGGTTAGGGCCCAATCGAATCAGCCAAGCTCCTCTTGTTTTTATTTATATGCTTTGTTTCAGTTTATGGATTAGTTGTTGTTAGATGAATTTCTTTCTTGGTTAATAATAGGTTGCTTTTGGTGATTTAGAAAGTTGTTTCCATTTGTGTTTTCTATAACAGGGTAAATAGTGATAGAAAGAAGATACAAAAGGCCAACAACAATGCCTTAGTCTCCTTTCCTCCCTTTGGGACCATGAATTGAGGCCAAGACCCTCTTGCTGCCACAAAAACACAAATTTCCTTCTCCATAGGATTTCTAGTGTTGCAGTTTGTTAGAAGGTTAATGCTTTGTTTTAGATCTCTTTCACCAAGCTCATTTATATCTTTACAATAAGTCTTCTTCCATGCTTTCTCCCATTACACCATTTTTCAGAATTTATTTCCACAGCTCATAATGTAGATTAGCTTGATGCAAAATTCTATTTTTTTTACGTACTTAATTTCCTTGCTTGCTTGATTTCATTGTTTGACTGTCAGTTATTTTGTAGCAGATTTCTTCTCATAGTAGGTCAGCCTATCAGCCATCACATTCTCTTCTTGATCTATGCCCTATGGGTTGCCCAAAGTTCACCTCAAATTTGCCTTAGTTTTCTGCGTTTTTTTCATAGGATTTCTTCCTCTCTCCTGACCATCTTTCCCTCTCCTAGTGATCGTTGGTGAACCCTAAGTGCCCTAACACATCATCCCAGCCTTCATCTACCCTTTCCAGCCACTCTCACACCTTCAAAACCTTGAAAACTGCTCTCTGCATCCTCCTGTAGACCTCCTGTAGATCCCCTGTGTCCTCCTGTAGATTTTCTTGTAGGATTTCTTTTGAAGGCCGAGTGTGGGAAAAGCCTCCAAAAGGCCACCCAAGACATCCTAAGACCCATCTACACCATCCTACATCTCCTCAAACCCCAAATTCACCCTTCAACACCACCTATTCGCTTCCACCTTCACACACAATAAAATACATGCATGTCAATTTCACATAAAAATCCAAAAAGATCTTTTTTACTCATTTACTTCTAGAAATAGCTTAAGTAGATGTTGTTTACTTCCTTGAGTAGGTAATGGAATTCATTTCATGGTTTTCATAGTGCTTTATGCAAAAGTAGGATTAGTTGGTTAAGTATGGTTTGCTAGATTTACTTTACATTTTAGTCTTTTTCCTTTCTGCAATTAGAGTAGCCTCTGTAGAGTAAGCTTTCATTTCTTTCATCACACATAAAGCTTCTTCTGGATTCCATAAAAGTTGGTTTGAGCTCCTAGTGATCTTGCACCAACTGACCAAGTGACAGCCTGCAGTAAGAACTAGTACTTGTGCATACAACACCATCGCTTCCAAGTTTGTTACGAACTACTGGGTTGATAAGAGTAAAGTAGGAAGCCCAGGAGTTGTAGTATTATTGCTGCAATACTGGTGCTCACCACTTTTTGGTGCCGTTGTCGGGGAAGCGTCAAAGTATTTTGTGATTACTACTTTCTTCTATTTTCTATCGCAACATTCTGCTAAGTAGTTTATTTTAACAAAAGTAGAATAGTTGTTTCTTCAGTTTCTGCATTTCCTTGCTTTCCTTTTCAATTCTACAAATTTCATTTCAGCAAAAGTAGAATAGTTGTTTCTTTCAGTTTCTGTATTCCCTTGCTTTCCTTTTCAATTCTGCAAATTTCATTTCAGCGAAGTTCATTTCAGTTAGTTGCAATTTCTATTGTTCAATCCATTTCATTTTTGTAGGTACAATCAGTGAAAAAAAAACCAACCAAAAATATTTCCTTTCATGCCTCATAGGAATAGAGATAATTCAGGAAAATTCTTGTTCAACACTCCCACTACATCACACAACCAACCTTCTCTCTTCTTCAATGGTAGTGATCAAGAAGAACCTTTAGGTGAACAACCAGAGATATTTGAAGAACCTAAGGGGAAAAATAAGAAGAAAACATCCCTCTTGAGCCAATGGCTGAAAACAAAAATTCTAGGGGAAATGGAGAAAGAATAGAGAGAACCTTTCCCATCTGGGAGACCAATGGGGATGCCAAAATGAAGAATATAAGTCCTTCATCCCTACCTCACTTCCATGGTTTTACTACAGAAGATCCTGAGACCTTCTTGTTTGAGTTTGTTGTCATTTATCGAACCTATGACTATGCAGAAGATGAGCAAAAATTGAAACTATTCCTTTCTACTCTCAAGGATGTAGCATTGCGCTGGTTCATGGGGTTACCTGGAAATAGCATCACAACCTGGGCTCAGATGCAGCAGGCCTTTAATAAAAAATATCGAGACTACTGTAGGTCAAATGATACCAAGGAATAAATCTTCTGAATGACCATGGGAAGTGATGAATCATTGGAAGATTATGAAGAGAGGTTCCAGCTCAGTTACAAAAGGGTCAGGTGCACACTTGAGCTTGAATCTCTAAAGTTGCTTCTGCTCATGGGAATCCCAGAAGACCTTCTAGACAGCCTCCATCTACTAGTCAGGGGAGACATCTACCAACTACGTTATGAGGACATAAATACTGTCTTTAGAAACCATTCTAGAGCAACTAGAAAGAGAGGTAGGGGGAGTCAACCCATAGCCAGTACCTCCTCTTCCAATTCATCCATCAAAGGTGAACTTGGAAACATGCTAGAAGACTTCAAAAGTGAGATGTTGCATACTCTTGCCATGCAAATGGATACCTTGCATATCAAAAGGAAACAAGAGGAAGTAGAGAGGGCTTTAGCCATCTTTTATCCTAGATGCACCAGGAGGCACCCTAGGAACGAATGTCCATTGAAATCTATCGAGGTTTGTTCAGTCTGTGAAGAAGATCATTCTACAGATAAGTGCCCTTCCTTGCCCGAACTTAAGGCTGTATACCAGGGGGCCAAAGAAACCACTGAACCACTCTATTTCATGAACCAAAGGAGACCACATGGACCTAGACCATACCAACAAGGGATGCAAGGGACATCTCAGGCATACTTGATCCGGATTTAAATAGGAACACAACAAATTACAGAGATAACCATAAACATAGAGATGTAGCAGAAATAATACTTCATTTCATTAATGTAAAACACTGGAATATGCTTACAAACAGAAATGGAAATAAACCAGCTAGGGCGATGGTAGCTTATCTCTGAGAAGAGATGTGGTGGCTACATGCCTATGAACTATCTTAGAATGAGGCTCGAAGGCCTATTTATTGTTGAGAAACAATGGAAAACCCTAAACATCCAAAAACCTAACCCTAGAAGATGAAATGCCAAACTGTGGGCCCCGTTTGGGTAAATTGGTATATCAACTTCCCAGGGTCGTAACTTTGGCATATGATCTCCATTTGACACGCAAAATATATCGTTAGAAAGATCTATCTGATAACTACAACTTTGGGAAGAGCAACATCGGTCCATGGACCCACGTTGCTCCCAGTTTTCCCAAAAAACGTCATCTAGGGTCTCAAAACGGCTCCAGAAGTTCAGGACCCAAAACACTACTAATAATAGTAAGTTGTGCTACAGTTAAGGAAACTGAAAAAGCTAAGAGAAATAATGGTGGGGTTCCAAGTGGATTTGGCAAGTGGCCACCAATATCCACCTGGATCATTCTTCCCCCCTTAGGAAGCAATGGTCCCCATTGCATTGAGTTCCTCCATGAGATGAGGAAACTTCTACTGAACTTGGTCCCTGGTGAGCCACTTGCCCTAGTGAAGGAGTTGGCCTACTTTGACAACTCGATACAGTTGGATATTCTGCTGGCGAGTGTGCTTGATATGTGTGTCCATGATCTGCTCGGTTGTAGCTTGTTCCATGTAATCTGGATTTAATTTTGTGGGTGTGAGCTGTTCTACAATGTCGGATGTGTCTAGTAACGGTGGAAAGTATGGCTGAAGGCGGTCCACATTAAACACTGGGTGCAGGACAAGGAATGGGGGAATGTGAGCTCAAATGCATTATCTCCCATGGCCTTGGTAATGGTGTAAGGACCATATAGGAGTGGTCTCAATTTCTGATAGGCTCCGGTAAGGCGTTCCTTTTGCAAATGCAACTAGAGTTTGTCGCCCACCTGATGTTGGGTGTGGAGCTTGCTTATCTTCTGCATTCAAAGGTTTCAGCTGGATGTATACCCTAGGAAGATTGTACACCCCTTCACGCAGGGGGGTGTGAGGGGGACTTGTCCCCCCCACGGGGGTTCGGGGGGCCCATCCCCCCCAGCTAGGGGGTCTGAGGGTGTTATGAAACTAGCTCAAGAAAAGATAGAAAAGATATATCAACGCCTTAGAATTCAGCCTCTTTGAGGGGGCAACCTCCTTTAAATTACATAAATGAACAATTCTTGGATGATTCAAATGATAAAACCTCCTTTCTATATACAGGAGTATAAGGAGTCACAATATAACCCAGCCGACCTAACAATAATAATATAAAGCCACAAAAATAACAATAGAGGGATTCTATGGGGCACAATAATAACAATATGGGGGCAATAGGGGCACAACAATATTAATAAGGGGTATAACTACAACAGTAATGGGGTAATCACTAGTATTATAGGGACCCAACATGCCCCTCTCCTTCAAAAAAGTGTTGTCCTCAGCGCTTGAGTAGTTCTAGATACTTCTGTATAAGATTCTCATCCTCCCATGTGGAATCTTCAGTGGATAAGTTCTTCCACTTGATAAGATACTCCGAAATTGATCGATTTCGTAGCTGTCGAGTTCTTGTTTCTGTGACTGCTTCCGGTTCCAATATAAGTTTTCCTTCCTCGTCAAGTTCTGGCAATATTGTTTGAGCTGGGAGCTTGTCGCCTATAACCTTCTTTAAACATGAAACATGGAAAACTAGGTGCAATCGAGAAGCTGCAGGAAGCTCCAATTTGTATGCCATAGTACCAATCTTTTGCAACACCTTGTACGGACCATAATACTTTGGTGATAATTTATTATCCTTCTTAGCTTGCTTGAGGGACATTTGCTTATATGGTTGTAGCCGTAGGAATACCCAATCACCTACATCAAAACTTCTTTCACTGCGATGTTGATCTGCCTGTTGTTTCATTCTATTTTGTGCCAACACGAGGTTATCCTTTAAGAGTTGGAGGACTTGTTGTTGATGTTCGATGTGATGTTCCACTGCCTGAACATTAGAATTTTCTCTTAAATATGATGTGATGGATGGTGGTTGATACCCATAAAGTGCCATAAATGGGGTCATTTTTGTTGCTGTATGGAAGGAAGTGTTATACCACCCTTTAGCTAGAGGCAACCATTTGACCCATTGTGTCTATTTATTAGATACAAAGCAACGAAGATATCCTTCCAAACATTTATTTACTATCTTAGTTTGCCCATCGGATTGAGGATGATAAGATGAGCTATGAGCTAACTGAGTACCAAGACAAGAAAATAAATCTATCCAAAAGTTTCCAGTGAAAATGGGATCTCTATCACTTAAAATAATCTTTGGGTTTCCATGTAGCTTTTGAATTTTTTCCATAAATGCAGTAGAAACTGTACTGGCTATAAATGGATGTGATAATGCACAAAAGTGTGCACACTTGGTAAGTCTATCAACTACCACCATGATGACACTCTTTCCCTCAGACTTGGGTAAACCTGTGATAAAATCCATTGAAACCTCCTCCCAACGTTGGCTTGGAATGGATAAGATTGTAATAGACCCAGTGTCTTAATTGTTTCAACTTTATTTTGTTGGAAAACCAAACATTCTGCCACAGAATTTTGAATATATGATTTAAGGCCATCCCAAAAAAAATCCTTCTTAACCCTGTGGTAAGTTTTTAAAAATCCTGAGTGCCCTCCTAAGGGAGAAGTGTGCAATTCCATAAGAATCTTTTGTTTTAGCTGGGAATTCTTACAGATATATAAGCGATCTTTGTACCATAACGAATGATTTTTCCAGCTAAATGTATCAGACGTACTGGAATCTTGTTGCAACTTTCGAATAAGTGCCCACACTTCTTCGTCATTCTTCCATTCCTCCCTTGCTTCGTTTATCCAATCTGGTTGGATAATAGAAATGGCGCACAACAATGCTTCCACATCCTCATCCTTTCTTGAGAGTGCATCTGCCACCACATTTTGGTTCCCTTTTTTGTAGATGATTTCAAAGTCATAACCCAACATCTTTGTGACCCACTTTTGTTGCTCTTCAGAGGATAATCTTTGTTCTAAAAAGTATTTAAGGCTATCATGATCCGTTTTTACCTTGAAGTGTCTTCCCATTAGGTAGGGTCGCCATTTCTTAAGTGCATGGAGTATTGCCAACATTTCCTTCTCATAAATAGATTTTCTTAAAAACTTTCCCTTGATTGGACGACTTTCAAAAGAAATGGGTCTTTCATCTTGCATTAGAACAACACCAATTCCATTTCCTGAAGCATCACATTCCACAATAAAGGTTATTTTGAAGTATGGTGTAGCTAAGACCGGTGCTTGGCACATTGCCTCTTTAAGATGTTCAAAGGCCTTTGTTGCTTCCGGAGTCCATGAAAATGCATATTTCTTCAATAATGTTGTTAGAGGTGCTGCTATTCTCCCATAATTCTTAACAAACTTGCGATAATACCCTGTCAACCCGAGAAATTCTCGCAGATGCTTTATGGATGTGGGGATTTTCCATTCCTTAATGGCTTTAATTTTGCTAGGGTCTACCTTAACTCCTTCATGAGATACAATATGACCTAGATATTCCACCTCTTGGACTCCAAAGAAACATTTGGATCTTTTTGCATATAATTGTTTCTCCTCTAATAGTTGTAGCACCCTGTCAACATGTTCAACATGATCCTTCCAAGACTTGCTGTAGATTAGTATATCATCAAAAAATACTAACACAAATTTTCTAAGGAATGGTTTGAAAGTTGAATTCATCAAACCTTGAAATGTTGAAGGTGCATTGGTAAGGCCAAAAGGCATGACCAAAAATTCATAATGACCCTCATGAGTTCTAAATGCTGTTTTCAGAATGTCTTCAGTCTTCATTCTGATTTGATGATATCCTGAACGAATATCCAACTTGGTGAAGTAAATTGATCCATGCAATTCATCCAGTAATTCATCAATGACAGGAATGGGGAACTTATCTTTAATAGTGAGCTTGTTGAACTCCCTATAATCCGGACACATGCGCCATGATCCATCCTTCTTGTGCACCAATACTACTGGAGCAGAGAAAGAACTTTGACTCGGTTGAATTATACCAGCCTCTAGCATTTCTGCAACCATACATTCAATTTCACTCTTTTGGACATAGGGATATCTGTACGGCCTGATGTTTGGAGGAACACTTCCTGGAATCAAATGAATAGCATGATCATGATCACGCATAGGTGGGAGACCCTTGGGAGTCTCAAATACCTTGGAATGATTGTCCAGGACTTTTTGGAGATCTGGAGAAATAGATGATTTCGATGTGGAAACATCTAGCGAACATAATTGTGCAATTACACCTCTTTGTTCCTTTTTTAGAAGCTTTTTCATACCATTAGAGCTGATTATCTTTCCTGGTTTCCCTGCAATACCCCTTAATTCAACTTCCTTTCCTTCCATAGAAAATTTGATGAAAAGTTCTTGAAAATTAAAAGCTATTGTACCCAAGGACTGTAGCCATTGGACTCGTAGTACAACATCAAAACCTCCCATTGGAATGGAAAGCATTGGGATAGTCAATACATATTCTCCCATGGATAGCTTGATATTTTGGCACTTTCCAGAGCAATTTATTGTTCCTCCATTTGCAATCATCACTTGACACTCTGTTGCTGGATATAGGAAGCAATTCACTTCTTTTGCTACCTTACAATGAATAAAATTGTGGGTGCTTCCTGAATCAATCAACACTATTACCTTTTTATTCTTGATTTGTCCTTCTATCTTGATGGTTTGAGGAGTGGTAATTCTCGCCAATGCATTACAAGATATGGTCGGATTTATTTGTTCTTCATCTAGGCTTTGTTCCTGGAGTATATCCTCTTCTTTTGACCTTTCTTGCTCCTTTTCTTCTTCCTCTTCACAATCTAGAATAATTTCTTCTCCGCACACTTATGACCTTTAGTGTATTTGCTATCACAACTGTAACAAAGCCCTTTTGCTGTTTTTTCTTCCAATTGTTGTGGTGTCAACCTTATAGGTTGTGGAAGACTAGGGGAAACAACACTTCCGTCTTTATAGTTGTGAGTGGTATGCTTCCTGGTTGCCATAATTTTGCTTTCCATTTTTCTTGCTAACCTGAATGCCTTCTCTAATGAATTAGGTTCCCAAAGGCGAACATCATGTTGGATATTATCCTTTAAAGACCCTATAAACACATTAATCCTATGCTCCTCTGGAATATCTTTTACCCTTATGTTCAATTTTTGGAACTCCTCAATGTGCTCCATTATTGAACCCTTTTGTTTGAGACTTATCAATTGGCTAAAAAAAGTGTTTCTTTTTGTATCCTCATAATGTGCTATCAATTCTTCCGTAAAAATTGCCCAAGTGATAAATTGTTTACGAGAGCAAAGCCATTAATACCATACAAACTGATTTGGTTCCAAATATAAAGTTTCCATACGTACATTTTGTGTGTTTTTCACATTATTGAGATCGAAAAATTGCTCCATTTGTAATATCCATGTTGCGGGATCCTTGCCATCAAACTTCCTCATATCGATTTTTGGAATATAGTGGGTTTTCGATCCCACATTAGAGTCTAAGAAATCACGATTAACATTTCTTTTTTTCTCATCATGAGTTTCCTTTACTACCTTTTCACCATTGGTAAGTATTTCTTGTAGAAAATTTGTCAAATTTGTCTTCAAATCTACCATGCCTGTCTTCAAATTTGTGTTCAAATCTATATTCAAGTTGTCCATCTTAGCTTCCATGCCATTCATTTTAGCTTCCACACCATTCATCTTAGCTTCTACGCCATTTATCTTAGCTTCTATTAGCATTTGTGACAGTGACATTTGTTGCACTTGTTCTTGTAATTTTGATATATCATGTAGCTTTTCTTCCTCTTCTTCATGAGTCATGCTTGAGCTTTCAGGTTCCTTAATAGGTGTTTTCATTTTATTTCCTCAGGGCATCAGTTATCGATAATAATGCTCTACTATGCCCTTTGAATTCCTTCAAAATAAATTTTCAAACCAAGCTTAAGCAAAAATTTAAGAAAATCTACACACCTTTTTCACTTTGTAGGAGCTCGATATTGCCTTTGATGTATCTCTTTACTTTCCGATCATCTAGTTCTAAATTTGTGACCTGTAGTAGCTCTCTGTGTCCTCTTTCCAATGCCACAAGTCTGACCCAATTTGGATTCTCCAAGGAAGAGTTATGCGAAATCTCCCACAGTGACTTGATTATAGACTAGTTCAGTAAAGCGAACTTGTACGACATGCCACGAGTCACTGTTTCGACCTTTGGATCTAAAAAATGCATACAAGAAACTACAATCTGTCCTTTTTCTGTACCTTTTTACGAAATTTCAATCCGATCCCCAGAGAAAAATTTATGACTATTTTCCCCAGGTCACCTGTTTGGAATGTAATTCAGGAGTCTGCAAAAAGACCAACTTCCTTAGATCATATCTCCACAAATATAGTGCGAAAAGATCTGAAATTCAGACCCGAGGTTCAGCGCGATTTCTTCTCAAATGGGTTTTTTTTTAAACTTCTGAAACGTTGCAGAAAAAAGTTATAGTGAAAATGCCACGATGACCTGTTTGGAGCAGCAAAACCCTAGAATCCAAAGCTCTGATACCAAATGTTATCAAACCAGCTCAAGAAAATATAGAAAAGATAGATCAACGCCTTAGAATTCAACCTCTTCAAGGGGGAACCTCCCTTACATTACATAAATGAACAATTCTTGGATGAATCAAATGACAAAACCTCTTTTCTATATATAGGAGTCACAATATAACCCAACCGACCTAACAATAATAATATAAAGCCACAAAAATAACAATAGAGGGATTCTATGGGGCACAATAATAACAATATGGGGGCAATAGGGGCACAACAATATTAATAAGGGGTATAACTACAATAGTAATGGGGTAAGAACTAGTATTATAGGGACCCAACAGAGGGGCAGCGGTCCCCCAGCAAGGGTTCGGGGGCAGTGCCCTCGAAGCTAAAAATAGATGTAAAATTGCCTTGTAAAAGTCTAGTAATTTCTAGTCAATTTGAGCCGTTAATTAAGCGGATGATCTGACGGTAGAAGTTATGTTTACTTTAGGATTTTTTTCCCTAGAAGGCAACCCCTCACTATATATGAGGGAATTGTATTACGTCTATGTATACCTGTATTCTGAGTGAGTAAGAGAGAGGAGATCGAGAGCGAAGAGGGAGTTACAATGGATCTGCTGTAGGTTGTATCTCTTCATTTTGCTGGATAATATAAAAAGAAGGATTGGCTGTTTCTCTGTGGACGTAGCCCAAACTGGGTGAACCACATATATCTGTGTCTCTCTTGTTTTATGCATTTTCTGTGTTTATATTTCTGCAATATTTTATGTGTTCCATTGCTCTGTAATATATAATTTTCTAACAACTAGTATCAAAGCCGAAGCTCCATTTGGCTGATAAACTCGCAGGAGAGAAGGGTTCTTGGTTCGAGTGGGAGTAATGGCGAAAGATGGTAGGTTTAAGGTTGAAAAATTCAACGGCAAAAACTACCAGCTGTGGAAGATGCAAATGGAAGATTATCTATATCAGAGAGATCTGTACCTACCATTGAGCGGAAAGACAAAGAAGCCAACAAGTATGATAGACACAGAATGGAATATTCTCGACAGAAAGGCACTTGGAACAATACGATTGTGCCTAGAGGTGTTGGTAGCATTTAATATTTCAAAGGAAACGACAACAGAGGGTTTAATGTCGACATTGGCCAAACTATATGAAAAACCCTTGGCCTCAAATAAGGTATTTCTTATGAAGCGTTTATTTAATATGAAGATGTTAAAAGGTGGATCTGTTGCAGACCATTTAAATGATTTTAATACAGCTACAAGTTAGTTAAGTTTTGTAGGGGTAACTTTTGATGATGAAGTTAAGGCTCTGTTATTTTGTGCTCATTGCCAGAAAGTTGGAATGGTTTAGTTATGGCCATTAGTAACTTTGTCTCTGGATCTAGTACTTTAGAGTTAGATGATGTTGTCGGTGCAATCCTTAGCGAGGCAATGCGATGGAAAAGCTCCAGTGAGACATCAGGTAGTGCTTTGACTGCAGAGACTAGAGGAAGGAAAATGGAAAGAGGAAAGAGCTCAAGATATCACAGTAAGTCAAGAAAAGGCAGATCCAAGTCCAGATCGGGGATAGTGTGCTAGAAATGCCTGAAGAAAGACTGCAAGTCTCGAAAGGGAAAAGAAGGAGATGCGTAGCAAGAAACTGATCATGAAGCGAATGTAACAGGTGATGTGTTGCAAGATGCTTTGATTCTTTCACTAGAAAGTATTATTAATGCCTGGGTGGTAGATTCAGGGACCTCATTCCAAGCCACACCCGATAAGAAACATTTTCATGATTATGTTCAAGGAGATTTTGGACAAGTTCGATTGGGTGATGATAAACCCTATAAAATCATTGGAATGGGTAAAGTTTTCATAAAACAGTAGAATGAAAATCAATGGCTATTGAAGAAGGTAAGGCATGTTCCAGATCTGAAGAAAAATCTAATTTCAACAGGGCAGTTGGGAGGTGAAGGTTGCGTAACTACTTTCATGATAAAACCTAGAAGGTCACTAAAGGATTCCTGGTAATAGCAAAAGGAGGAAAGGTTGGTACATTGTATTTAAGCAATGGTATTTCTAATTCTGTTAATGCTTTAACCTCTACAGGAGAAGATACGACATTGTGCATTATAGGCTTGGGAACATGAGTGAGAAGGGGATGCAGATTCTTCACTCAAAAAATTTGTTGCCAGGTTTGAAGCATGTTGATTTAAAATTCTGTGAGAATTGTGTTTATGGAAAACAGAAGAGGGTCAGATTCCTTAGAATTGGGAAAGAAAAGAAGAACGAAAAATTAGAGCTTTGTGCATACAAATGTATTGGTACCTGCTCAGGTATCATCTCTTGGTGGCTCTTGTTATTATGTTACTTTTATTGATCATGTAACCAGAAAAACTTGGGTTTATTGTATTCGAAATCAATTTGATGTATTTGATACTTTCAAGGAATGGAAAGATTTGATTGAAAATGAGACAGGAAAAAGGTTGACGTGTCTCAGATCAGATAATGGAGGTGAATATTGTAGCAAAGAGTTTGATAGGTACTATTCAGAGAATGGAATTCCTAGAGAGAAGACAGTTCCAGGAACACCACAAGAAAATGGCGTGTTAGAAAGGATGAACAGGACAATCATGGAGTGTGCAAGGTGCATGAGATTGCATGCAGGATTGTCTTTACAATTTTGGGCAGATGCTATAGATATTGTTATTTATCTAATAAATAGAGGGCCTTCAAGTTCCTTGGATGGTGGTATTCCAAAGGAGGCATGGACAGGTAAAAAGGTAAACTACTCTTTTTTAAAGACTTTTGGTTGTGAAGCCTTTGTCTACATTAACAATGAAAATAGAACAAACCTTGAGGCAAAATCAAAGAAATGTACTTTTATTGGATATGGTGTTAAAGATTTTGGTTTTCGCTTTTATGATTATGAAAAACATAAAATGATTAGGAGTAGAGATGTCATATTCAATCAAAATGTTTTGTATAAATATCAGCTGCAGGAAAAGAAATAGGAAAGGGAAAACAGAGAATACACAGTGCTTGACGAGATCACAGAAAAAGTGATGGTTCCTAAAAATCATAATGATCAACAGTTAGAACAATGACCACAACAACAACAAGCACTTCAAACACCTGAAAGTGGTGTTAGAAGATCTACCAGGATGAGTAGACCCCTTGAGCGATACTCTCCTTCATTATATTATGTATTGTTGACTGATTTTGGTGAACCAGAATGTTATGAAGAAGCAGTGCAGGTAGAAACCAGGAAGAAGTGGGAGCAAGCCATGAAAGAAGAGATGGACTCCTTAGCACATAGCCAGATTTGGGACTTAGTCAGGTTGCCTGCAGGTAAAACAGCATTGCAGAATAAATGGGTTTACAAGTTGAAGGAAGAAGGTGGAGGTAGGAAAAGGTATAAAGCTAGACTTGTGGTGAAAGGGTTTGCACAGAAAAAGGGTATAGACTTTGATGAGATATTTTCTCCTGTTGTGAAAATGAATTCAATCAGAACTATTCTAAGTCTAGTAGCAGCTGAAGATTTGCATCTTGAGCAGTTAGATGTAAAGACAACCTTTCTCCTTGGTGATTTCGAGGAAGAGATATATATGTAGTAGCCACAAGGATATGAGGTAAAAGGGAAGGAGAAACTAGTGTGCAGGTTGAAGAAGAGCTTGTATGGCTTAAAACAAGCTCCAAGGCAGTGGTATCTAAAATTTGACAGGTTTATGTTTGAACAAGGTTATACTAGGTGTCACTCTGATCATTGTGTTTATCTCAAAAGGCAAAATGATGGCAGCTATATTATATTGTTATTGTATGTAGATGACATGCTTGTTGCAGGTTCTAACATGCAGGAAATAAATGTTCTCAAAAGGAAATTGGCTAACTCATTTGCAATGAAGGATTTGGGTGCTGCAAAACAAATCCTTGGTATGAGAATAACTAGAGACAAGAAGAATCACAAATTAACATTGTCTCAAAGTGAGTATATAGAAAAGGTGTTGAAAAGGTTTAATATGCAGAATGAAAAACCAGTTAGTATACCTTTGGCTAGCCATTTAAAATTAAGTAAGGAGTGTCCCAAGGCTCAGGAAGAAATGGCTCATATGTCTAAAGTTCCATATGCATCAGCAGTTGGAAGCTTAATGTATGCAATGATCTACACAAGGCCTGATATTGCACATGTAGTGGGAGTTCTCAGTAGGTACATGAAAAATGTAGGAAAAGAACATTGGATGGCGGTGAAAGGATTCTCAAGTATTTGAGAGGTACCACACATCAAGCATTATGCTTTGGTGGTTCAAATATTTCTCTATAGGGATATGTTGATGCAGATATGGCAGGTGATAGAGATAACAGGAGGAGCACAACAGGGTATGTGTTTACTGTAGGTGGAACAACTATCAATTGGGTCTCAAAACTACAAAGTGTTGTTGCACTCTCAACAACAGAAGTGGAGTATGTTGCTGCTACAGAGGCTAGTAAAGAAATGATTTGGTTAAAAAGGTTTCTGGATGAATTGGGTAAGAAGCAGGAGTTTGGCAGGTTATACAGTGATAGCCAGAGTGCCATACATCTTGCAAATAACTCTGAATTTCATTCCAAGACTAAGCATATACAGCTCAAGTACCATTTCATATGGTTAGCATTGGAAGATGGAGAGTTGAAGCTGGAAAAGATACACACTGGCCAGAATCCTGTAGATATGTTAACAAAAGTTGTAACCAAGGAAAAATTGAGAATCTGCTCAGTTTCAATTGGTCTTCAAGTATGATGAAGAAGATGAGAAATAGCCAAGTCCAAAGTGGAGTCATTGTCTAGCAAAAGAAGCAGTGGTGGAGTTGCTATAATCAGTTTCCAAGTGGGAGATTGTTGGGTGTGGAGCCTAATTATCTTCTGTATTCAAAGGTTTCAGTCGGATGTATACCCCAGGAAGATTGTACACCCCTCCACGCGGGGGGGGGGGGGGGTGCGGGGGGGACTTGTCCCCCCCACAGGGGTTCGGGGGGTCCCATCCCCCCTGGTTGGGGGTCCAGGGGCCAGTGGTCCCCGGCCGGGGTTCGGTGGTAGCGCTCCTGAAGCTAAAAATAGATGTAAAGTTTCCTTGTAAAAGTCTAGTAATTTCTAGTCAATCTGGGTCGTTCATTAGGCAGATGATCTGATGGTAGAAGTTATGTTTAGTTTAGTGTTTTTTGCCCTAGAAGGCAACCCCTCACTATATATGAGGGAATTGTATTGCCTCTATGTATATCTGTATTCTAAGTGAGGAAGAGAGAGGAGATTGAAAGCGAATAGGGAGTTACAGCGGATCTACTGTAGGTTGTATCTCTTCAGTTTGCTGGATAATATAAAAAGAAGGACTGGTTGTTTCTTTGTGGACGTAGCCCAAACTGGGTGAACCACGTATATCTGTGTCTCTCTTGTTTTATGCGTTTTCTGTGTTTATATTTCTGCAATATTTTATGTGTTCCATTGCCCTGTAATATATAATTTTCTAACACCTGAAACTTGTGTGGCACCCGATGTTGATCATGTCGCTGCTTGTACTTGGCATTTGATTTCTCCAGAATGTCATGGACCTGTTGATCTGAATTTGAAACTACTTGTAAATTCTTAGCAAGGTATTCAATTCAATAAACATACATGTTTAAGTGATGTACATGTCTTGCAGTTAAAAAAAAATGAGTTTTTTAGCTGTTTATGACCCTTTTATGTGTAGTAGATTTAATTCATTTCTCTGTTTAACATACTAAAATAGATTTATTTAGGAAAATAATTGAACCACAGATGCAAAAGAAAATAATAACGCAGTTCACCCCTCCTGGGCTACATCTGCCAAGTCCAAGGCTCCCAAATGGGCATGTCCTTGATTTGATTAAAAGATCAAAATGATTGTACAGCTGAATACAAGACTCTACAGGTGAATTAGACTATAAAAATGGATTCAGAACACTCAAATCCTTCAGGATTGACTACTGGTTCACCTCCAATGGGTACCTACAACCCAATACAGCTCTCACAATGTTGGGCCCTGGTGGCTCCTAGAACTTCCACGGAGCAAATACACCTAAAAACGACCTCTGATTGCTCTCTCACCTATAATGCCAATGGCTTCAGAATCATCTAAACACTCAAAAAAAAAAAAAAAAAATCATCCAAAAAGGACTTTCCTAGCCAAAGTTGTCTCATTGAAGATTTCCTCCAATTTGGCCTAGAATCACTCCAGCTAACTGTAGTGGAAGTTCAGTTAACTCTGCCAATTATGGCAGGACCACCCAAATTTGGCGGTACGCCAAAAATCCCACCAGACTAACCGTAATGGTTTGCTGGAACTGCAGTTATATTAACTACCATGTGAACAGTCGGTGGTTAAATTGAATAGAATGCAAAACGGGGAGTTGGAACTGTTTGTTAACCCGCGCTTAATGGAATATGTGACCACGTGTTTATAACCGTCGACCATTAACTGTTCTGCTGGCGGTTTAAGCATGGCGCTCGGTTCTTGGCCCTTGGTTACATGTAAAGTGGGCTGGCCCTCTTTGGCCCCGCCCCACATATGTTTAAAATTCTTAATATATTCCTTCCGCCATAATAACAATGAGTGCTTCAGTGGCCTAACAGTAAGGCGTGGGAATGTCAGACCGAAGGTCCTTGCATCAAACCTCACCGCCACCAAAATTTTAAACAACACACATACCCTTGCTGACGTCACCTAAGCCACGGGGTGGCCTCCGAGCCTGCCACGTGGTAGCTTGGTATTGGCCAGCCCAGAACGGAATATTCCAAAGAATATTTTATTTTGAATTTTTTTGAAAAAAAATCAAAATTTCAATGTTATTGGGCAATTTTTCTTTTTAGTACAACTTTCTCATACGGCGACCGTTTTTCGAACCGTTTGTGGCACTGGAATAAGAAGGACGAGCTCTATCCCTTCGTTCAGGTTCAAACCACTTTTGAACACTTTGAAATTTGAGCTATCATTGAAGTCTCGGATAATATCTGATCAATCCTCCCCATTAGGATCTTTTGGACCCCAAAAGACTGATATACTGATCTGAACAGTAAATGAGAGTATAATACCCTCTTCTTTCAGCCTCTATACACTTGCCTGCATAGCTAGTTCCTTTCAACAAAAACTCGAAGGTAGATGACACTTCCCTTCCTAAATGCACTTGTCCTCCTGTCAAAAATTGTCTTCCTTGAACTCATTTAGGATTTACAAAAGGTAGCTGAACATCACTTCCAAGCCGCTTCCATCATGGTGACTTTTTCTGCTGCAAATCTTCTTCTGTAGATGATGTCGAAAGAAGATAATAACTTGATGAATAAATTCTTGTTTCAACAAAAGAAACATCTTTCACATCCTATGAATCAACATTGGATCTATACATCATGTTTACAAATGATCGACTAAATCACAAGTCGACAAAATCATGCCTTTCAAACATTTGAACCTTCACGTCAAGCATGTACAAAAAGAATTTAAATGATGCTTTTACAAAGATGAAACACTTCATCATTTCTCCTCTTTACAATCTTGGAGATCAAATTAACTTTTTCCAAGTCAATATTACATTACATGCATGGTTAAAAAAAAGCAATCAAACCTTCAAGTTAATCACACATACATGTTTAAAGTACAAGGAAATCATCATGATCCCTGTGCTCATGCGTATCATTCTCATGCATGCAGTTTATCCTTCAACTTTCTGTTAAGTACAATCATAAGTACAAGATCCTCGATCACATGTACATCTACTTTCAAAGCTGAAACTAATATAACTCTCGCTGCGATAGAGTGAGTCTCATACTCAGCTTTTCCATCCTGCAACTTGCATTCCCTTAACAAAGAAATGCATTCAATCAAAAGACATGCAAATTTAATTGGATAAGAATTCTAACCATTTCTTACCAATCCATTTCAAAAGCGCTTCCTTTAATTGCACATCGATATCAACATGTGTATCATCCTTACACATATCAATGATGGAAACTTCCTTCCCATTCTTGCCATACTCTTTCTCCAATTTCTTCAACTTTCGTGGAAGCATTGTTGGATTCAGAGTCCAACACCTTTCAACAGTATGTCCATGCTTATGGCAATAAGTGTAACACATGTTCATCTTCTTGATAGCATGATTTTCATTATTCAATGGAACTTTGGCTTCTTGCCTCCTTTCCTTCAAAAGTTTCCTGTATGTTTCCATTCTTTTCCAACATATAGAAACACTATGGTTAACCAAACCACAAAAAGAACATGCAATTCTTTTCCAATGCTTATGTGGAAATTTTCCATGCTTTACATGATCAAAGGAAGTGTGATGGAAATCAGATTTATACCTTTCTCTTTCACCTTCATTACCTTCATAAGGAGGTGAATCAAAAGAAGAAGAAGCTCCCTTTGGAACACTATCAATCCCTTCAATGGTTTTAGAGCTTTCACCACTTTCTTGTTCAACTGCATGCTTATGCACACCTTCTTCCTGCAAAGCATGTTTCAAACTATTGCATTCCTCAAGGATACAACCTTTACAACCTTGAGATAGAGAACCTAAAATGAAACTCCTTCTAGGAACTGTTTCAATTGCCTTCATGGCTACTTTGGAACTTTCTCCATAAGATTGTCCATAGCCAAGACCCAAATACTTAGGCCTTACCTCAACCATTATTGGCTCAACTATACCCTGTGCATTTTTTCCCAATCCTTTTCCTTCATATCCCATTTTGGACATCAACTTGGACCCTATGCCTCTGGTGTGTTTATCAAAAGAACCAACATAAACATTCTTATAAGAATTTGAAGACAAACTAGAATTGTTTACCTCTTCTTCAAGCTGATACTTGGCTAAGGCTTCTTTGGCAATAAGGAGTTGTGTCTCCACCTCATGCATCCTTTCCAAATTCATGTTTGCAATATGAAGTTGGCCTTCCATTTCCTGCAATTGGTCAGAAAGCAACTGCTTCTCTTCCCTCATGGAATTCAACTGCTCTTGAAGTCTAGAGCTCTTTCTTTCATCCTCATACATTTCTCTCACCATATTCATCATGATGAAAAATTCTTGCTTCAAGCCTTCATCAAAGAATCTTGTGAAGGAGGATGATTTTGAGAACTCACTTATGGAAGTTGTCATTATAAAAATGAACAAAAGAGCTTCAGCAAAATTCAGAATCTATTAACAAATTCCTGAATCAAATGATTGCAGAGTCAAACTCTTATTCAAACAACCTGTTTTGCATCAAACTTCTTGTGCTTCACGGATTGTCTTGAGGTCCTTGGGGAAAGGAAAATATTTGCTATTCCTTTTTGTCTTCTCCAAGACTTAGCTATTCCGTGACTATCCCCAATCTTTTGCAAACTCAAACAACATGTAGTTTGCAACGTAGTAAAGCAGTCAATCTTCAACACTGCTTAAATCACCTTTCAAGCTATACAATTAAGCTATTGTGATCAAAACTTTCAAGACAGTCAAAATATCCTTGCAAAAAAACAATCAAAAGACAACTACACCAGAGATTGACTGAAAAGAGCATTTATCTACTTTGCAATTGTATAACAAGAGCATTTCGAAGGCTTCTTGGCTCTTTTCAGGCTCTATCTATAGCTTTATTTGACTGCTTTTGATACAAAGAAGCAACAACCTGCTCTGATACCAACTTGATCTGAATTTGAAACTACTTGTAAATGCTTAGCAAGGTATTCAATTCAGTAAACATACATGTTTAAGTGATGTACATGTCTTGCAGTTAAAAACAAATGAGTTTTTCAGCTGTTTATGACCCTTTTATGTGTAGTAGAATTAATTCATTTCTCTGTTTAACATACTAAAACAGATTTATTCAGGAAAATAACTCAACCACAGATGCAAAAGAAACTGATAACGCAGTTCACCCCTCCTGGGCTACATCTATCGGGTCCAAGGCTCCCAAATGGGCATGTCCTTGATTTGATTAAAAGCTCAAAATGATTTTACAGATGAATACAAGACTCTATAGGTGAAATAGACTGTAAAAATGGATTCAGAACACTCAAATCCTTCAGGATTGCCTACTGCTTCACCTCCAATGGGTACCTGCAACCCAATACAGCTCTCACAATGTTGGGCCCTAGTGCCTCCTAGAACTTCCACAGAGCAAATACACCTGAAAACGACCTCTGATTTCTCTCTCACCTGTGCCAATGGCTTCAGAATCATTTGAATACTCAAAATAAAAATAAAAAATGATCCAAAAAGGACTTTCCTAGCCAAAGTTATGGCTCATTGAAGATTTCCTCCAATTTGGCCTAGAATCACTCCAGCTAATTGTAGTGGAAGTTCAGTTAAGTCCACCAATTATGGTGGGACTGCTCAAATTTGGTGGTACGCCAAAAATCCCACCAGACTAACCATAATGGTTTGCTAGAACTGCAGTTATATTAACTACCATGTGAACAGTTGGTGGTTTAATTGAATAGCGTGCAAAACGGGGAGTTGGAACTATTTGTTAACCCGCGCTTAATGGGATATGTGACCACGGGTTTATAACTGTTGACCATTAATTGTTCTGCTGGTGGTTTAAGCATGGCGCCCGGTTCTTGGCCCTTGGTTACATGTAAAGGGGGTTGGCCCCGTTTGGCCCGGCCCCACATATCTTTAAAATTCTTAATATATTCCTTCCGCCATAATAACAACAAGTGCTTCAATGGCCTAACAGTAAGGCGTGGGAGTGTTAGACCGGAGGTCCTTGCATCAAACCTCACTACCACCAAAATTTTAAACAATGCACATACCCTTGCTGATGTCACCCGAGCCACGGGGTGGCCTCCTAGCCTGCCACGTGGCAGCTTGCTATTGGCCAACCCATAACGGAATACTCCAAAGAATATTTTATTTTGAATTTTTTAAAATTTCAGTGTTATTGGGCAAATTTTCTTTTTAGTACAACTTTCTCATACAGTGACCATTTTTCGAACCGTTTACAGCGTCGGAATCAGAAGGATGAGCTCTATCCCTTCGTTCAAGTTCAAACCACTTTTGAACAATTTGAAATTTGAGCTATCACTGAAGTCCTGGATCAATATCTGATCACCTGTGTGCGAATATGTTGGATGTGCTCAATGAAGTTGGTTGCCTTATCTGTTTCGGACAGGACATGAGCCGAATCTATGTGAGTAGCTGCAAATGGCATGGCCACATCAATGGGACATAGTGGTTGGAATCCCAAGCCCACCTGAAAAGGGTTGTGGCCTGTCAAGCTGTGAAGAGCTCAGTTGCAGCTGTGTTGAACATAGGGGAGGCTCTCGTCCCATGTGCGTGGATGCTTTGAGTTGTACATGTGCAGAATGTTACAATCATCCTGTTGACAACCTTTGTCTGGCCATCAGTTTGAGGATGGAAGGCTGTGGACTTAGTGAGTTTGGTGTCTAGCATCGACCAGAGACTGGACCAAAATGTACTGAGGAACCGACTATCCCAATCTGAGATGATAGACAGTGGGATCCCAAAGTGCACCCACACTCGTTCAAAGAAGACTTTAGCAGTGGCTTCTGCTGTGATATTCTTCTTGCAGACCGCCATAATGGCCATCTTCGAGAACCTATCGATGACCAAAAAAGCACAGTCATTTCCATGCTTAGTGGAAGGAAGGCCTGACATGTAATCCATGGAGATGGATTGCCAAGGTCGACTAGGGGTAGGCAGCGAGGTATAGAAGCCTTGCTTCTTGATGGTCAGTTTGGTAATGGTGCAGGCAGTGCATGATCTGATGTACTTCCCGACATCCTGTCGAAGATTCGGCCAATAGAAATACTTT
Organism: Pinus tabuliformis; assembly: GCA_031772625.1. Taxonomy (NCBI): domain Eukaryota; kingdom Viridiplantae; phylum Streptophyta; class Pinopsida; order Pinales; family Pinaceae; genus Pinus; species Pinus tabuliformis. Next base: position 269,478,299 of record CM062812.1, read on the forward strand.
TGCAGCACTACCACTGTTTTCTCGACCCCGAAATGCCCAGCAGCCTGACTGTAGTGTGCTTCCAAAATCATCTTGGCATGCTCGCTTAAAGGAACACAAAGGTGACCCAGGTGGCATAACAGGGCATCTTGGAGGTGAAAATCTGGAACATGTTGACCCTCCAAGAGTGTCTGGTATGTGTGGCCAAATTCTGGGTCGCTTTTGAAGAGAAGTGACCAATTAGAAGTCTCGTGCCTACAAGAGTTGAGCACGGTGGTTAATGCCATGATCGGTCGTTGACTGAGGAAATCTGCAACATTATTGGTGCTGCCCTTCTTATACTTGATATTTAAATGGAACTGTTGCAGGTAGGTAGACCACTTTGATGGTGATCATTCTGCAATTTCCCTTGGGTCTGTATGAACTGCAGGGGTCGGTGGTCTGTGTGGATAATTGTTTCCCTCCCCAAAATGTAATGCTTCCATTGTCAGCAAGCCTACACAATGGAATAAATTTCTTTGTCATAAGTCAAATACTTCTAGACTGTGTCTGAAAGTGTCTCATTGTGATATGCCACCGTATGCTCGTGTTGAGTAAGGACTGCCCCAATAGCATAGTCATAGGCATCTGTCTCGACCTCAAATGGTTGTTGCAAATCTGGTAACGTGAGCACTGGTGCCATGCATAGGCAATCTTTCAACTCTGTGAATGCCTTCTATTGAGATTCAGACCAAAAGAATTTTTCTTTTGCTCCTTCCTTGGTGACTTGACTGAAGGGCCAAGTGATATGAGAAAACCCCAACATGAACCTACTGTAGCAGTTGGCAAGACCTAGAAAGCTGCAGAGCTCTGTCAGAGTGGTTGGAGATGGCTAATCCAGAATGACTTGGATCTTGGTTGGAACCACATGCACCCCCTGTTCATCAATAATGTATCCCAGATACTGAACCTGGGTCATGCCAAAAGTGCATTTCTCCAAATTGGCACATAGCTTGTGTTTCCACAGTGTTTGGAGAACCTGTCGGATGTGATGGAGGTGCTCTTCCCAACTCTGGCTAAAGATCAGGATGTCATCCAAGTATACCAGTACGAATGAGTTGGTGAATGGCCACAAGATGTCATCCATTAGCCTCATGAAGGTTGTAGGAGCGTTCGTCAATCCGAAAGGCATAACCAACCATTTGAAAAGGCCCTCCTTGGCTTTGAAGGCAATCTTCCACACATCAGAGGGTTCGATTGTTACCTGGTGATATCTTGACTTCAGATCGATCTTGCTAAAATATTTTCCCCCTTTTAGTTGGTCTAGGAGGTCATCAATCCGTGGGATCGGGTACCTATTATGGAAAGTGATCTTGTTCAGCACTCGATAGTCAATACAGAGTCTCCAAGTCCCATCCTTCTTCTGTACCAACATGATTGGGCTCCCACAGGGTGATGAACTTGGATGGATGTGACCTTTCTGCAGCAGCTCCTGAATCTACCTCTTGATTTCATTGTTCTCCAAAACGGAGCGTCGATAGATTGGTCCATTGGGCAGCGGCGCACCTGGGGTCAGATCGATGGAGTGCTTGACCTGATAGTGCAGAGGAACCCCTGCAGGGGAGGTGAAGATGTCCTCGTACTCCTCCATGACCTTGTCCATCTATATTTTTCATGCGGAGGGGCCCTATCTGGAGGTCATGGCTACCATCTTCTTCTTTCCTTGAGGGCGTTTCATCAGGAAAACAAATTTCCTAGTTTTGGAAATGGGCTTACTGCATTGTTTTGCAGTAACCAAAGAGATGGCAGTAGGTAGTGCTACCTCCAGTATCTTGTACAACTTATTTCCCATTGTAACAATAACAACACGGGGCCTTGATTCATACACAACATGTCGCTTCCACAAGTATGGTTGTCCTAATAATACATCACAAACTTCAAGGGGAGCAATGTCACACAATACCTTATCCGTGAAGGGCTTGATGTTGTATGGAAGGCGACACTGTTGGCTCATGCGAAGATCTCATCCTTGGTGAAGCCATTGGATGGTGTACGGTTGTGGATGTGCTATGGTCGGTAAGCCCAACCGCTTCACGACCTTTGCCAAAATGAGGTTCTTTTGGCTTCTGCTGTCGATAATGAACTGTAGCGAGGAGCCCTTTACCCACATCTGGGAGTGGAAGAGACGCTCCTCCTCCTCTGGATCTTTGGGTTCCTCCTTCTGTATCTTTGTGGTGGCAATGGTGGCGTTGGGCTCCGCATCGATAATATGCTTCCCTTTGTCATTCCCCTTGTCAGGTTCTAACTCAAAGTTAGAACATGCATCTAATTCTGAAACCTTTAGCTCAACCACCAGTGATTGCTTGGCCTGACACTCACTTGTGTTGTGAGTGGAGCTCTTATGGAACTCACACCACTTTCCCGTGTCCTTTTTCAGCTTCACAGCATTGTTCTTTGCTTGCAACTTTGGTGGGTTGTCTTGGGCCATCCTACCTTGGCTTTTTCCTTTGTTCTGTGGTTTGGGGGCACCTTTCCCTTGCTTCAAATTCGCAGATCCAAAGTCTCGCTTCTGTTTAAACGTTTGCTCGACCTTGACAGCATATCGGTATGTCGTGCTAAGTGAGGGGATGTTCAAGATTTCTATTTCTTCCTAGATGTACTTGTGTAGGCAGTCGCGGTATTTGAGTACCAAATGCTACTCCGAATCTTTGATACCCAACTTTGTGCGAAGGGTATGGAAAATATTGGTAAATTTCGGTACGTCTTGGTCCCTTCCTTGCCGCAACGTGGTCCACTTTATGTAATGATCCTCATAGCTTCCGACAAGGTAGTACTACTCCTTGATGGCATCCAAGAACAAATCCCAACTAGGTGCGACTGAAAATAGTGAGCATGTAATTTCATCCTTTAGCTCGCAGTAGGTTTCCCACCAGTCCTTGACGTGGGGGGCTGCTTTGAGAAGAGCGAAAATAATCTTTTCCTGACTGGAAAAATCATGAACAGAAAAATAACCCTCTAGCAGATTTAACTATTTATCTATGGCATTTGTGTCTATTTGACCCTCGACGATGGGGATTTCCAAATTAAATTGTACCTTAAAGGGCATGGCATTTCCAGAGGAGTTGCTGGAAGCCAATGCATTGCCTCTAGGTAGCCGCTGAAGGATCTGGGCAAAACTGTCCATCATCGCATTCCTTTATCGCTCGAGGGCTTCTTCGAGCAAGATTTTGATAGGATCTCTTGCCCCCTCATCTTTCTTTTCATCCGCCATGGGAGGCCGTCGAGATTTGCAAGGCTAGGCTTGCAAAGGGTCGACCAGTTCAATCCCTAAATCCTTATATCCCAACCTCGTTGAGGACGTGCAAATAAAAACAGAGAAGAAAAGCAGACTGCTCTGATACCACTGATCCAAATTTAAACATGAATGCAACAAATTACAAGATAACCATAAACACAGAGATGTAGCGGAAATAATACTTCATTTCATTAATGTAAAATACTGAAATATGCTTACAAACAGAAATGGAAATAAACTAGCTAGGGCGATGGTAACTTATCTTTGAGAAGAGATGTGGTGGCTACATGCCTCTGAGCTATCTTACAATGAGGCTCAAAGGCCTATTTATTGTTGAGAAACAATGGAAAACCCTAAACATCCAAAAACCTAACCCTAGAAGATGAAACGCCAAACTGTGGGCCCCATTTGAGGAAATTGGTACATCAACTTCCCAAGGTCGTAACTTTGTCATATGATCTCTGTTTGATGCGCACAATATCTCGTTAGAGAGATATATCCGAGAACTAAAACTTTTGGAAGAGAAACATGGGTCCCATGTTTCTCCCAATTTTTTCCAAAAATGTCATTTAGGGCCTCAAAACGGCTCCGGAAGTTCAGGACCTAAAAAACTGCTAAAAATAGTAAGTTGTGCTACAATTAAGGAAACTGAAAAGGCTAAGAGAAACAATGGTAGGGTTCTACGTGGATTTGGCAGGTGGCCACCAAGAACCACTTGGATCAATACTACAACCCCAACCAAGTCACTTCCTCATTCATTTCAATCCTATGCTCAGCTACAACCTTAGTGGAATGCATCTCATCAGGGATGGAGGCCCCAGTACAACTCTCCTCCTGCTCTTTTTCCTCCACCACCTGCTCAACCACAACCATTGCCTCTTGCTCCACCAAGGAAACCCCAAATGCCTACCGAGCCAAACCTGAACCCGAACTATAGACAGGCTCAACAAGTATATCATGGGGAACCATCATGCCCAACGTATGTTGTGGAGATTCAGGAGATTAACCTGTGATATGGGAAGGTTCTCCAAGATAGTCAGCCTCCACCTAGGGAGGTTGAGGGAGATAAAGAGGAAAGTGAACCTAAAGCAATTCCACCCTTTCCTGAGAGACTATCTGGGACAACACAGCCTACCCCAGAAGAAACTGAACTTCTGGGAGAATTGAAATAGTTATGTGTGAAGATACCACTTCTCCAAGCCATAAAGGATGTGCCTATATACAATAGGTTGATCAAAGAGAAGTGATTTAGGCATCCAGGAAGGCGCAAGAGAGATGCCCCAACCATCAATGTCATAGGACAACTGTCCGACCTGATGTTGGGACAGGTAATCTATCCGAAATATCTAGACCCTGGAAGCCCAGTGGTTGATGTCCACATTCATGGCACCCTGATCACACATACCTTGATTGATTTGGGAGCTTCCATTAATGTGATGACAAATGACACAACGCTCAAACTTAACCTCCAGGGCTCCTTGAGGAAGACCACAACAGTACTACAACTAGCAGACTGCTCCACTGTGAACCCTGAAGGGATTATGGAAGATGTGATGGTCTCCATTGATTCTTGGGAGTACCCTGCTGATTTCTTAGTTCTCTAGCCGAAGGCAAAGCTCACTGGGTATCCTCTCATCCTGGGAAGACCTTGGTTAGCTACTGTCGATGCCTACATCAGCTGTCAAGCTGGGAACATGACCATCAAGAATGGGCATGTGTCTAAATAGTTAATCCTATACCCTCCTACCCAACCCTTGCTAAAATATGATCTACCTCTTTGGTTGGAGGAGGAGGATGAGGATGAAGTCTATTCTGCATCACTTTGTGCGTTAGAAACTGCCATGGGGGGGAACTGCAAGATGAGGATGATATCATTGAAAATGTAATTCAAAATTCACCCCCCAATATCTTACCATTAGAGGACATAGTGAAAGAAACCAAAGACAACCCCTTAATTGATCTCTGTGTGGCCGACCCGACCTCTCTCCGTGTTAAGAATATAGAGTTCAGCCCAGGAAGAACCTTGAAAATCAATCCATCCCTATCCCCTTCCCAAGAGAAGGAGTTGTGCATCTTACTGAGAAAACATTTATATGCCTTCGCCTGGAGTTATAAGGAGATGAAGGGAGTGCACCCTTTAGTATATACTCATCATATATATATTAAAGAAGATTGCAAACCAGTCAGGCAGCCTCAAAGGAGGATGAATCTAGCACTCAAAGACATTGTTAAGGAAGAGTTGCAAAAATTACTTGATGCAGGATTCATCTACCCCATCTCTAACAATGAATGGGTCTCTTCTTTGGTGCTAGTGCCAAAGAAAAATGGTAAGTGGAGAATCTGTGCCGACTATTGGGAATTGAACAAAGCCACTAAAAATGACCATTTTCCTTTGCCTTTCATAGATCAAGTGTTAGATGGTCCAGCGGGGAAAAAGTTTTTCTCCTTCCTAAATGGGTTTAGCAGGTACAATTAGATTCAAATCACCCCAAAAGACCAAGATAAGACCACTTTCACTTGTCCTCAGGGTACCTTTGCATACCAAGTCCTTCCTTTTGGTTTGTGCAAAGCTCCAGCCACTTTCCAGAGAGCGGTATTGAGTATATTTTCTGAACTGGTTCATGATGCAGTGGAAATATATATGGATGATTTTACTCCTTATGGTTCCATCTTTCAGGAAGCTTTATCTAACCTTGGAAAAGTTTTGTACAAGTGTATTGAGATGAACCTGTCCCTTAGTCTGAAAAAAATGTGAATTTTTTATTACTAAAGGGACCATGCTAGGTCATGCAATATCTCAACAAGGATTGCAGGTGGACCCCAACAAAATTGCCATCATCCAAAGGGTCCCAACTCCTCAAAAGGTGAGAGATGTCAGAAGTTTCCTAGGCTTAGCTAGGTATTACTGAAGATTCATTAAATATTTCAATAAGCTAGCCTCTCCGTTGTTTGGTCTTCTAGGCAAAGATGTCGAATTTGTGTGGTTAGAACATTATCGAGAAGCCTTAGATACCTTGAAGAGTAAACTTGTAACTGCCCCAATTTTGAGAGGCCCAAACTGGGCCCTACTTTTCCACATTCATACAGATGCCTCAAACAAAGCAATAGGAGCAACCTTAGGACAAATTGATGAAAAGTTACCTTATGCCATATACTTTATAAGCAAAAATTTATCAAAGGCAGAGTTAAACTATACAGTGACCGAGAAGGAACTCCTAGCTATTGTGCATTCTTTAAACAAATTCAAACATTATATCATAAGCTATCAGACCTTCATGCACATTTATCATGCTTCAATTAGATATTTAATGAACAAACTGGATGTAAATGCTCGCATTATTAGATGGTTGCTTTTACTGCAACAGTTTGATTTGACCATTGTTGATAAGCTTGGTAAAGAAAAAGTTGTTGCTGACTTTTTGTCTGGAGTAAATTTGCCTGCAGGTGAAGAAGGAATGGTGGATGATCAAATGCCAGATGAACACTTGTTTGTTATCTCAGTACTCTCTCCATGGTTTGCTGATATAGCAAACTACTTGGTTTCAGCATAATTCCCACCACACCTATCCTCGAAGGAGAAGAGCAAGATAATGAGGAAAAGTGCCCCTTTCACCTGTATTGGGGGTAATCTCTTCAATCTTGGCCAAAATCAGATCTTGAGAAGATGTGTCAGGGAGGAGGAAGTTTTTGACATCCTCCTGACCTATCATGACGGGCCGTGTGGAGGTCATTTTGCAGCAAAGAGAACTGCCTTCAAAATCTTGCAAGCAGGCTACTATTGGCCCACTCTTCATCAAGATGTGAGGAGATACACCAACCAATGTGATCGGTGTCAAAGGATGGGGAAACCTACTCCAAAGGATGAGATGCCCATGCAACCTCAAGTGACCTTTGAGCCATTTGAGAAGTGGGGCATGGACTTTGTGGGTCCTATCAACCCTCCTTCAAAACAGAAGCAATACATCATTGTGTGCACTGATTACCTGACAAAGTGGGCAGAAACAAAAGCAATCAAAGTAGCAACAGAGGAAAAAGTAGTTGAGTTTTTGAGAGAAAACATATTCTACAAGTTTGGGTATCCAAGAGAATTGGTCACAGATCAAGGCAGTCAATTCACTTCCAATTTGATTGAAGACCTGCTCACACATCATAAAATCAAGCACAGGACTTCCACCCCTTACCATCCACAAGCCAATGGGTAGGTGGAAGTCACTAACAAAGCTTTGGAAGGAATTCTGACTAAGGTAGTGAGTAGCAGCAGAAAAGATTGGGCGGATAGATTAGTTGAGGCCACTTGGGCCTACAACACAACATGGAAGACCACCACAGGGTTCACACCCTATGAACTAGTCTATGGGAAGAAGGCTTTGCTATCAATAGAATTTGAATTCAATACACTAAGGATGGCAGCTCAGCTAGACCTAGACCTCAGCCATGCAAAAAAGGAAAGACTACTCCAGCTCAATGGATTGGATGAACAAAGATTGTATGCCCTTCTCCACACAGAGGTAGTTCAACTTCAGAGGAAGATATGGCATGACAAAAATATCAAGGAGAAGCAATTCCAAGAGGGAGACTGGGCATTGCTCTATGATTCAAGGTATAAAGACTTCAAAGGCAAGCTGAGGACAAGATGGCTTGGACCCTACACTGTGGAAAAATGCAATGACAATAGTTTAGTTATGATCAGAACCATTGATGAGGAAGCCATCCCATGCATGTCAATGGACATAGGTTGAATATTTACAAGAAGCCCCTCTCCAAGCGAGAGTTCATTGAAGCTCTGAATAAGACAGTGATGGTAGTGGAGCATGTTTTAGCCTCCATTTCACCCACTCACTGAAGAAACAGAAAAGAGAAATAAAAAAATAAGGACTCAATTGAGAACCTCCATGAGGCGCTTGAGTCCCATCATTGAGTTGAAAACTTCTTCTGAGGTGGCTCAATGATGCCAAAAAAAAAAAAGAGAAAATAAGATCCCTAGGTGAAAACCTCCCTTGGAGGCACCCAGGGCATGCAATTAGGGTGAAAACCTCCTTGAGGCGCCCTAGTTGTTTTCAAAGAAAAAAAAGGAAAATTGAATTTTAATGTGTGTTGTAGGTTGTAGGAGGACCACAGGGAGCAAGCGAAGATGCCAAAGAGTCTATTTCACCTCCTCCACACTCTTCTCCATCATTTCTGACCTTTCTTCCACCCCACTGTGTTTTTTTCCAGAAATTGTGTGTTCTACAGGAGGCCTTGTGTTTTCTATAGGAGGCTCCTGTAGGAATCACAGAGAGCCAGAAATGGTTCTGAAAAGCAGTGAGGATCTGAGAAGATTTATGAAGAACATGTAAACCCTCCTACAGCTATCAACCATCCTTGCCATCCATTCTACACCTGCATCACATCATCATCATCATTTTTTCTCCCTTCCTGTCACAGAAAAACACAGAAAACCAGCTTTTAGAAAAAAAATAAAAATAAAGGAAGCAGCACCTCAAATATCACCTTCAGCTTACCTGGTACCTCTCCATCTCCATCAGCATCTCTGGCATCATCCTCATAGCTTCCAGTATAGAAATAAGCTGAAATATTGAAGGGAGAAGCAGCTACATGAGCTCCTATAGGAATTCCTGTAGCAGCTGATCCCATTAAAATCAAGCCACATCAGCAAAAGAAGTGAAATCATGGGATTGAAGGAGACATCTGAAGCTTATATCCAACCAGAGGATACCTGCACAAGACAAACAACCACACATTAGAAAGCAAAGAGCATGCATCAGTAAAAGGAGCCAAAATACCTCACAGCACATACATTCGACTAATAGGTAAGTGACTAACCCACTCCTCTATTGCATTTGTGTAATTGAAAGATATGCATAAGAGAATGAGATTGTTGGGGTTGAACAAGAAAATGTGGCCAGTTAACTTCCTTCATTCAGTTGATTGCACTCATCCGAAGATGTCACAACACGTGTGCATAGTCAACTCAGAGAAATATCCCAAGGACAGATAGTGGAGGGTTTGCAAACTCTGATGCAATGATGAGAGGTGATTGTGGGAAGAAACCATGATGACAAGGCAGGTGGGGACCAACGGTCCAAATATGGTCAACGTACCTTTTTTCCAGCTCACACCACATCGGAAATATCTAAAAGAAGGAATAAGTACTCCTCCTTGAAACACTCTCACCACCTTTTCTTTCATTCTATCCTTGTCCACTTAGCTGCAACAAGCTCGTTGTCACCCCACAGCCTCGAAACCATCGTTCTCCATCGCTCTAATCCATCTTCCTACTATCGGCATTCTACATGAGCACTTATAGGTTCTACAGGAGCACCTACAGGCAATTCTACAGGAGGGGTAGTGAGTTGTTTTTAAGAAGAAAACACAGGTTGTTGCTTGATTTCTGGCTTGAGGAGGTAGGTTCCATGCATACCCACCTTGATTACCAATATGTGCAAGGAATGCTATCATTTTAAGGAGGAATTGAGTCCATAGAAGAAGAGGAATTACATAAAAAAAAATTGCCTGTTTTCTTAAAAAAACATTGTTTTCCTCTGTTTTCTTGTTTTCTTCAAAATTCTTGTCTCTATCTCTACATTAGATGTTCAAAAGGGGGTATATGCACAATGGCAGGAGGATTCATGAGGAAGGAGCCCACTAATTCAACCAAGCTCCATGAACATCCCCAAGTAGTAGCCATATTCACCGGGGCAAATGGGATGACATTTTTTGAGAAATTCTGAGGGTTTGATGAGGAAGTTGCTCAGGAATTTTCTCTTTCTTTAGTCCCTCACTCAAAAACCCATGCCACTGTCACTCTTAGAGGTCTCTCCATGGAAATCACCCCAGAATTTATTAGTAGGGTTACTACCCTTCCTCTTGGATTGCCTTGGAGCAAAGATGAAAAACCAATTAGACAGGCTGCCAAGAAAAATTTCTTCCAAAATAATGAACATCCTGTAGAAGATAAAAATGGCATTAGAAGGACAAGCATACCCTACCCTTGGGATGATGTTATTTACCAAATCATCAAATATGTTTCCTATGAAGGGAGGTATAGCATAGTATATGGCTACCATTTTAGAATCCTTCATGAGCTGAGATATGGCATGGACACTGCAACACCCCAGAAACTCAGTATCCCCTATTTCCTTTTACAGTCTCTCATTGACTCCAACATTAAGTTCAAGGCAGGGAGTCCAAATCAGCTGGCTCACCATGGGTTAATTACAATTTTAGTGGAAGAAGCCCTCCATACATTCACAATCCCCATAGCATGGGAAATTTTCTGAAACATGACAACATAAAATGACATAAAGGCCCTCACCTATGATATCAGTCCTTCTAATAGTGAGGAGGAAGAGCAGCAAGGGGGAGAAGGGGAAGAAACTGAGGAACAAGAAGGGAAGAAGGAAGAAACCAAGATAGAGCAGGAAGAAACAAAACAAATAGAGACAGAGAGAAAGACAGGAGGAGGAGAAAGAGGGGCAAAAAAGACAGAAGTGTCTCATAAGACCCTAGAAAGAGAGGCAGCAGTTGCTCTCACTGCCCTCAGCACCCCAATTAAACCAAAACAAAAGAGGAAGAGGCAAACCTCAATGGATTTCAGGGCTAGGAAAAGCACAAGGATCAAAACAAGGAAACCCCAGCCTTCTTCTAAAGTGCCTATTGTTATTGAAGATTCACCCTCTGGCCAAGGAATGGAGTCCCCTTCCAAGGAACCTATCACTTATGAAAGGGGGACTCCTAGATCTCCCACATGGAAGGAAAAAGTAGAACTACAGAACTCAAAAATAGTTCTATAGGAGGTACAGACTGTTCTACAAGAGACCCTGCCAAGACTACGGGAGATCGAAAAACTTGAAAAAATGATAGAAGGACAGCCACAAGGGAAGGAGGAAGCAACGGAGGCACAAGAACCTGACGCCCAACCTAGTCTTGACTCTTACTACAATCTTCTTAAGGGGGGGAGAATCATTCCCCAAAAATTTGCAATTCCACTATGCTTTGAGTTGGAGAAAGAAAGAATAAGGACCCATAGGTGGATGCAAATAGCCAAATACAAGGGAGTTGAGGATATTGGCCATATGGAGAATCAACTCAGCGAAATGGGCAGAGAATTAAGTGTTGTTAGACATAGAGAAGCAATCACAAGAACTCATCTTGAAACAGAAAATGAATTGCTAAGAAGACAGCTGCAAGAAAAAGAGACATAATTGGCATGCATGGCTAGTTGGTCCATGGAGGCACTGCAATGTAGAACACTAGCAAAATCCTATGGATTATACCTCATGGACCAATGGCTACAACTTCAAATAAAAACTTTGGCACAGAGAGGCACAATGCCTTTCCAAGATTATAGACAGTTTATGGACCTGTGTTACCAAAGCTCATCAAAAGACAAGGCAAAAATAGAAGAATTCTATATGCATAACATTGCCCTCATAGACATGAATGTGTGGGACCCCAATGCTAGGCTAGGGGACCTGCAACTAATGGCCATGGCCTCATGGATGAATCATGAAGAGTTAAGGGCAACATAAATAAGAAATTTGATGATAAAGGAGTAGAATGAGCCCTTAATGATCATAGCTGAGCCATTAGATCCCATGGCACTCATCAGCACACATAACTTGCTTGCAAATAATCCCTAATTTCCCATAAATATATCAATGATCACGCTCAAGCCATTGCACATTTTGAGGATATGGAAAGGTTACTTGGGGATGATTGTATTCATGCTTGTATAAGGAGTTGGAACACCCTACCACACAGTTTGTAGATCAGGGAGTATCACTCCCCACCAAGGATGAAAGAGGCATTAAGGAGAGTGCCACTATACAAGCGCTCCATGCAGAGTTTGAAGGTCAATTGGATTGACCTCAAATTGAATCCCCCACTACTACTAGGCATGCTAGAAGGCAAAAAAGAGAAAGAAGAGCAACAGCAGTGGGAAGAGGTAGACAAAAAGGCAGGATTCCATGACAAAGAAGAGGATATCACATCAGAAGCATGGGATGTTAGGGAGACCACCAGGGCCATCAAAGATGAGGAGATGGATTAAGTTGCTCAGAGGATGAGCAACACTTTCAGTAGGGGGTGATGATGAGCCCCATAAATGGGTAATTATGTGGGTTCATTTTGCCTCCTAACATAGTTAAATCAACCATTCTCTTAGCTTATTGCATGTTTTTTAATTATATTTATGCTTATGGAGTGAGTTGGGTTAGTTATGATGCCATAAGGTCTAATCTGAGTTTAATGCATATTTTTGTTGAATTCATGGACAATTGGCAACAATAATTCGAATTGGACAAAGGATAGGATTTATAGGAAGGAATCCCCCTTATTTATTACTCCCCACTTCGAATTCTCCTTCACGCAGCTCGGAGCACAAACAACGAAATCAATGCACAAGGAGGAAGCCACGCAAGTCGAGGATAACTTATGTTTCTCTCGAGTTTTAGGAGCCAAGCCTCCCTGATTTTAAGGAAGCTGTTGGGAGCTTCAATTGTATAAGTAGAGAGGCCTAGGTCCTCAATAGGGTTGAATTTTTGTTGCAGTTTTTCTCTGCTCAACTTCGAGCTTACTTTTGGTGACAATTTCATGTAATCCTATTACTATTTTGATAATAAAGATGAGATTCTTCTTGAGCTAGCACTGAGTTACCTCAGAGGGCTGAAGCTCTTGGGTTAGGGCCCAATCCAATCAGCCAAGCTCCTCTTGTTTGTATTTATATGCTTTGTTTCAGTTTATGGATTAGTTGTTGTTAGATGAATTTCTTTCTTGGTTAAGAATAGGTTGCTTTTGGTGATTTAGAAGGTTGTTTCCATTTGTGTTTTCTATATCAGGGTAAATAGTGATAGAAAGAAGATACAAAAGGCTAGCAATAGTGTCTTGGCCTCCTTTCCTCCCTTTGGGACCATGAACTGAGGCCAAGACCCTCTTGTTGCCACAAAAACACAGATTTTCCTTCTCCATAGGATTTCTAGTGTTGTAGTTTGTTAGAAGGTTAATGTTTTGCTTTAGATCTCCTTCACCAAGCTCATTTTTATCTTTACAATAAGTCTTCTTCCATGCTTTCTCTCATTATAGCATTTTTCAGCATTTCTTTCGATAGCTTATAATGTAGATTAGCTTGATGCAAAATTCTATTTTTTTTTTTATGTACTTAATTTCCTTGCTTGCTTGATTTCATTGTTTGACTGTTAGTTCTTTTGCAGCAGATTTCTTCTCACAGTAGGTCAGCCTATCAGCCATCACATTCTCTTCCTGATCTATGCCCTAAAGGTCACCCAAATTTCACCTCAAATCTTCCTTAGTTTTCTGCATTTTTCATAGGATTTCTTCCTCTCTCCTGACCATATTTCCCTCTCCTAGTGATCCTTTGGTGAACCCTAGGTGGCTTAACACATCATTCTAGCCTTCATCTACCCTTTCCACCCACTCTCACACCTTCAAAACCTTCAAAATTGCTCTCGACATCCTCCTATAGGCCTCTTGTAGATCCCTGTGTCCTCCTGTAGATCCCTTGTGTCCTCTTGTAGATTTTCCTATAGGCTTTCTATTGAAGGTTGAGTGTGGGAAAAGCCCCCAAAAGGCCACCCGAGACCTCGTAGGACCCATCTACACCATCCTACATCTCCTCAAACCCCAAAGTCGTCCTTCAACACCACCTATTCGCTTGCACCTTCACATACAATAAAATACATGCATGTCAATTTCACATAAAAAAACATAAAAATCCAAAAAGATGTTTTTTGTTCATTTACTTCTAGAAATAGCTTGAGTAGATGTTGTTTACTTCGTTGAGTAGGTAATGGCATTCATTTCATGGTTTTCATAGTGCTTTCTGCAAAAGTAGGATTAGTTGGTTAAGTAGGGCTTGCTAGGTTTACTTTACATTTCAGTCTTTTTCTTTTCTGCAATTAGAGTAGCCTCTGTAGAGTAAGCTTTCCTTTCTTTCATCACACATAAGGCTTCTTCTAGAATCTATAGAAGTTGGCTTGAGCTCCTAGTGATCTTGTGCCAGCTGACCAAGTGATAGCCTGCATTAAGAACTAGTACTTGTGCATAAAACACTGTCGCTTCCAAGTTTGTTACGAACTACCAGGTTGATAAGAGTAAAGTAGGCAGCCTAGGAGTTGCAGCATTATTGCTGCAATACTGGTGCTCACTAGAGACCACTCAGATATGAATGTGAAACTGAAAGACTTGAAACATGACCAAAATTCTAAAACTAGGCATTGCTACCATCCTGCATGGGCATTTGAATGCATGTTGACTAAGTGTCAAGCCATATATGACATTTGTTGAAGGTGATTTCTTAAACGTGCTTTGAGGGTTGTGGTACTTTTATGAGGTATCTTTTTCGCCACCTGTCATCGCACCTATCATCGCAGCATGGAGTAGCAGGATCACCCTTTCCCGCATGGAGTCTCGCATGCCCGGGGCAGAATCTGGGACATTCAAATATGGAAAACACATTCTTCAGCGCTTATGTAAACCAAAAGTCAATCCCAATTCCAGACGTTTCAGTCATTAGAGCCTAGTTTCCTTTTAAGGCTTAATGTATTTATAACGTATTAATAGAAGAGTTTGTTTTCATTTTCTAGTTTTCATAACCTATAGTAGCTACCAAAATCAAAACATTGGCATGGTCATTAACCAAATAGATCATATGCATGTCCAAAAAGCCAGAACAAAATAATATGTGCAAAATCTCGTCACAAGCTAGGGAGGCGTGGTTCAATATAATACGATACAGCGATATGTCCATTACTTCAATTGGTGCCTGCAGATGCTGCCTTTGCTACTTGGTAAACTACAATGGGATCTGTTGCTTATTCTTTAGTGGGAACTGGAATTGGAATAGGCTCTGGGGCTTTACCTTATGCGATGAACAAGCGGGCTACTTTACAAGTGAATAATTGACCGTGTCATGATCCAAGCACAGCACTAAATCTAACTCAATGCCCAATCATCCTCTAAGAAAAGAAAGAAAGAAAAAGAAATAAATTATTTTAATGTCCACGAGGCTAAAGATAGCCTATGGGACAGATTGCTTCTTCATTTTCTTGATGATATATCTTAGTCCACGTAGCTTGCATTAAAATTATTCAGATCCGTATAATTTTATAATATAATACAGTTGCATTATTCATGATATATCTTAGTCCACGTAGGTTGCATGAAGATTTGATTGTTTAAAAAATATCTATTCGTTATCATCTATGTAACATGCCAATTGCAAAATTCAATTACTTTATTGGTCAAATTAATCTAAAGGAAGAACAATATGCCAAATGCAAAATTCAATTACTTTATCAGTCAATTTGATCTAAAGGAGGAACAATATTTGACCTGGTCGATGTATTAATTCAATTTTTGTCCATCAATTTTCGGCGCTGTCAACTTCAAACTATTCAACTATAGGTCAGTGTTACCATGTTATGTATTATTTCAGAGCAGTTAATTGAAAGCTACAATGGATATTTAAAATAGATGACTAATGGAAATCATAGTTATAACTAAGTCAAGCAAGCAATTCATTGTATGTGAACACATTCAAGGAAAATACAAGAAAAACAACCATTATTGGTAAATAATTGTTTTCCTTCTGGAAAACAAAGTGACTACTACTTTATAAAATTGATATACTGAAGAGTCTCTTGCAGAAACTATGGATAAACTAACTAAAAGTATAATTAAACAGAGCAGATTTTGCAGAAGCCGTGGATAAACTAACGCTGGATGATTGATCACTAAAAATATAATTAAACGGAGCTTTGCTCCTTCCTTTACCGGTGAATCTGCTAGAATTCCAACCTAGCACTATACTAAATCTACCCAAACTGTTCCCGCAAGTATTTTCTCATTGGCAGGGACTTGCTGCTTGGTAGCCCTCGTTATTTGGAGTTTATGAACCGAACGCGATGTGGGATAATTCTCATAAGCAATAAAATGAATCAAAATCCAATGCACGCCAATTCAAAAATTAAGAAAACAACGCAAAGCACCGAACCGTAACGGGATTAATGTGAATAATTCGCCATGCGAACATCACTATTAGTTATTCCAGGCTAAACTGCGCAAAGGATTTGATATTTTGTCTCGAAATTGTAGCATTACTCCGTTACATTTGCAGTTAATATTATGATTGCTATTTAATTTAATTTCATTATTTTTTTTGTTTTGTAGGGACCCAAGTGTGGATTAAAATTAAATTTTACACAAGGGATATGAAATAAAATCCCAATCCTATGTATCCTCACCTAGATCATCAAGTCAACGAATTTGAGATCAGAAGCGTAGACTTCTAAAAACAAATCCTGGATTTCGAATTGTATTCTAATTTGAGAATATTTTATATAATTTGTTTAGTTTTTTTTTTTCTTTGAGGAAAAAAACGCCGGATTTAATTATAAGATAAAACCAATACATTTGTCTTGTATCATTATGCAATAAAATAGGCAATAGTTCAGTATGTAAAAATGGTCATATATGTGAGATATGTAGCAACAAACCTTTTTAGTTACTAGATTTCTTTATATTTTGTTTTCTAATAAAGTATAAATGTCTCTGAGATTACATATCTATATACATTCTATGACATATATTAATGATGTCTAAAAAACACAAAAAAACAAAAAAGATATGAACCTGTGACCAAAAGTATCACGAAAATCTGAGCAGTCCCTCATCCCATGTAGTTGTCCACCGTGTATCTGTATTTCATGACTCCATAGGGCTCATCAATGCCATCCTTTGACAATTTGTCTGCCTGCATATTGGCTTCCCTGTAGATGTGAGTGATAGTATATGATATGGGTGAGCCCAATATGTGCTTTATCCTCTTTATCCAACCAGATAACATGGGGGGTTCAAAATCTTAGTGTCTCAGTGTTCCATCTATAAGAGACTTGGAATCACCATAGATATGAAGATTATGTATTTTTTTGTTGTTGTAAAAACCAGAGTAATCCCCATAAAGAAATTGCTTCAACGCTTGTGTTGGTGCCTGGGCCTCCGTTCCAATGACAATAACATTGTGTGCTTTTGTCTATCTAAAGAACTTCACCACATCCATAGCTGCCAAGTTGTGTAGCGCCATTGAAAAATCGAGATGGGATGTTGATCAATGGTGGACTCAATCTATGGGAAAGATCAAATGGGTAAACAATCTCCTGTGTGATAGCAGAAATCCATGTTATTACCTTGTGACAAATCCAACAGATGTCATATTGCTTCCCATCGAACAATTGATGGTTACATGCCATCCAAATTTCCCAAATAATGTATAAGGGTAGTTCCTTGTGAATTTCTTTAACTGCGATCCAATTCATTACGCAACATTCAAAATTGTGAGCTCTCATGTATGGGATCTGAAGGGAAGATGATATGTTATCCCAAATCATACAGATGATGGAACATGAAAATAATAGTGATTAATGGATTCAAAGATGCCTTGCAAAATATACAATATCTTGGGCCCGAGTGGCCTCGTTTCAACAAGTTGTCCCATGTGAGTATCTTATTTCTCCACACTAACCATGAGAATAGGATGATTTTGATGGGGGCATGCCACTTCCAAATTTTGGAGAACCATGACAGTTCCTGTGGTTTGTAAATCTGTGCCAACAAAGATTTATATGTTTCCGCCACGATGAGCGTGTTCTTGACTATTCTCCTAGCCCAATTTATGCAATCACCACTTCCGTTGTAACATAAACCTGCTAGGCTCAGTTTCTTAATATATCCTTGCCATTCCTCAGCACTTGGACCATCCAAGCTCAAATCTTCCACATCTTTCCAAACTGGGCATCCCGCCTTCCATTCTTTGATAGTCTGGCTCAAATAGATATATCCTCTGCAATGTAGAAGAGCCAATGTATGCCCACTAATATGTGTACCATCATTTATGCCCTTTATTTTATCTACCCCGATAAGTATTTTCTGTCCATTACCAAATTCCCATGCCATGCCCATGCGCCACCAGTGAATGATTTTAATAAAAGATCTCCATATCATACATCCTTTAGTTCTGTGTTGTTTGATGTCTCTATATATGGATTCAATGTCTTTTTCCTTCATATACTTGTCCAGAAAGATGTCCTGCCAAATCCCTCTACCATGCAAAGCCCTCTAGAAAGATTTAATCAACAAAGAAAAACCAAAAATTCTTTGATCTAACAAACCCCATCCTCCTAGTTCCTTGGGGATGGTCAATGTACTCCATTTGCACAGATGATATTTTGTAACAGTCCCAGTCCCAAACGAGAGAAAACGAGATGTGATTATCTTAATCTTATTAGCAATAGTGGATGGAATGATGTAGATATGTGCTCAGTATGTAGTGATCCATCGCAGGACAACTTGTGTAAGTATGTATTTGCCACCTAGTGAGAGGAATTTGTTTTTCCATGAGTTTAGTTTATTCTTATATTTGTCAACCAACCATAGCCAGTGTATGACCCCATAGCAATTGGGCTTGAGTCTGAAGCCCAGATAGGTAAAACCCGCCTCCAGAGGTGCCTTTTGAACTCCAAATATATCAGCTATGAAGTCTATATCCATCTTGTTTCTAGTAGAGTAGTAGAGAACATATCTATTTCCATTTGTGAGGATCCTCGTCGCCGCATCGTATCTGAGAAATATATGGTGTAGAGCGGACCACTGGGATCTGGAGATGATGCCAAAAGTTAAAATGTCATCAACAAAAAACAAATGTGTTATATTTACCTGTCTAGAAATGTGAAGTCCCTGAAAGAGTCCATGAGCTTGTGCATCCTTGATTCTTAGGCTGAGGCCATCCATCACAAGAATAAAAATTAAAGGTGGTAGAGAAAACCCTATTAGAGTCCTCTTCCAACTCAGAAGAAGGAAGTGGGAGTGCCATTTATTAGTACAACGTAGTAAATAGTAGTGATGCAAGGCATGATCCATTCCACATTATGAGCGTGCAAACCGATCTTATGGAGAATGAGACGGATATATGACCAATCCACACAATCATATGCCTTAAGTAGATCGATTTTCATCACGAGAACCTCCTTCTTTAAGTGAATAGTGTGGATACTCTCTTCTGTCATTTGAATGGCATCATGTAATTGGCAATCGCTTAAAAACCCAAACTGCTCTCTAGAAATGTGTAGGGATATGATCTATTTTATGTGTAGGGATAGAATCTATTCTATATGCCCAATGATTAGCTTGGATATTATCTTGTATATAATGTTGCATAGAGAAATAGATCTAAAATCCCAGAAGTTTGTTTGGGCTAAGGATTTAGGAATGAGGGCAAGAAAAGTGGAATTGATAGCTCTAATGATCCTTTCCCGAGTCCTAGACTCTTCCACTATATCCAATATGCTCTGTCCCATAAGATCAAAATAATGAAGAAAAAATTCCACATTCCAACCGTCCAAACCCGAACATTTGTATCGGGTAAAGGATTTTAGAACCACTAGTATTTCCTCCATATTAGTAGGCCTGAAAAGTCCTCATTTCTATTATCCGCAAACATGTTTGGGGGTATAGGCCCAAAGCCCATAATTGGTCCTCATAATCCACTTCCTCCCTGGCTTTACAAAAAATTTCAAAAAAGTTTATAGCTTCGGCTTGTATCTCTGAAGTAGTATGCTTTATCTCCCTGTCAGCAACTGCAACTTGCCTGATTGTATTAAATTGTTTCTTGTGATTTACATACCTATGAAAACTTTTGGTGTTGCGGTCCCCTTCTCGCAGCCAAGTTGCCCTACTCTTCAGCTTCCATGTGACTTCCTGTATATATAATATCTTATTTTTCCTGTCTTCCAATATCCTAAGGTGCTCCCAATCAACCTGTGTCAGGGTCTTCTGTTCCATGGATTTTCCAAATTCAGCGATGTCAATGGATAACTTCTACAGTTCCCATAAAAGTTGTTTTTTTTTTCTCTCCCATGTTATAGTTCTACTTTTTATAATATTAATTTTTCCAACCATAGTGCGCATCACAGAGTCCATCGTTAGAACATAAACCTCAGCCCATGTTGATTTCACTAAATCATTATATTCCTTGTCCTCCAGCCATACCCTATTGAACTTAAAGGGTATACAATGTTTGATATTCTCCTACCTCCATTGTAGAATGATGGGTAAATGATCAGATATTATATATTCTTGTACCTCGGACTTTAAATTACCTGGAATTTCCACTACATTCTCATGTACCAGGTATCCATCCAATCTCTTCCCAATATGCTCGTCACCCGATCTACGATTATTCCTGATGGGAGAAAGAGGGTACGGGAAAATATCAACCAGGTGATGATATGCAAAAAGGCTATATAAAGGATCAGCAAGAGGGTCAGGTCTAAAGTGTACGCCCCAGGATTCCTGAGCCAACAAGGTGGCATTAAAATCCCCTTTGAGAGATGTCCCAGAAGAATAGGCCTCCCAATTGTATGGTCAATTTGAAACCCTTGGGTGATACTTCAGTTCAGAGTGTCAAGGTCTCCTCCTGTCTGGGCATCAATTCGACAAGTGTCCAGTGCGATGGCAATATAAAGATCTGAATGATATACCCCAATAGTCTATTCTTTGGCGGGACCGTATCGGCCCCATTCGAGATCCAAGTTCTTCGGGAGGCCACTTGAAAATCTAACCCTGACAAGAATCTAAGCAACGTGTTTGTTTGTCATGAGCCCGATAATTCTTGGCTCCAAATATATGAAACACCCAATCGAGTTCCCAATCATAGTGAGAGCGCTTCTAGTCCAAAATTCCAAAGGGAGTCCCGACAGCTTACCCCACACAATGTGGTTCTTTGGCATATCGAGCAAATGGTTGAAACCAATATACCATCTGTGTAGCTTAAGGAAACTTCTTCCTTTCACCCACAGGGATTTCAATATTCTCTCCACGTCATCCATATAAAGAAAGTGGAAGCTAAACCAGGAATTCATCAGAATGCTTACCTTAGTAGTATATCTCAACAAGGGAGCCCATGTCTTATGCGCCCAATTCTCAATGTTCTTCTTAGAGGGATCAACGAACATCCAACATCCCACAAGTGCGCACTTCTACAGGTTGGCCACCCTATCCCACCGAAAATCATGCACACTTCTGCAGATTGGCCACCCTATCCCACCAAACATTGTACTCAAAACTCAGCACCTTAGTCTTAGAGTTTGTCTTAATGGGCATAGTCTCCTTCCTTCTACACCTCCTGTTGCAAGAAACTGAGAAGTTATGATCGAGTTCTGTGAGATCAATATAGAAAGAAAGAAATTATTTTTAACGTTCACGAGGCTAAAGATAGCCTATGGGACAGCTTGCTTCTTCATCTACTTGATGCATTCGACCCTTTTTCTGTGAAGCTTCAAAATAAATGCTTCCAGCTTCTCAACCAACCTCTCTCTAAATAGATTATCCCAAGAGCTAGCTGCCATCGTATCTGCATAACTTTTCCTGTTGTCTTTGAAAACCTCACATTCTAAAACGAAATGTTTTTCTATTTCCACTTTTCCAGAAGAAGAAAAAATTCATACTCTTTCCTCCCACATTTACTCTGGCCTCTTCTAGCGCCCTATTTCACAACGTAGTTGATGAGAATTAGTCCTTAACTAAGCAACAAGAATTTTGGCTCTCGAAGAGATATTGGCCCCTATGTATACCTTTGGTTGATGATTATGAGTGGGATTAAACACTTCAATATAGTAATTTTTCTTTCTTCCTAGCTCCTTGTCCCAAATATGCTTTGGGAACTTTTCCATAACAAAAGCTTTTATCTCTTTGTTGTTTATGGGACACACGTTCAAGCAAATGCCCCATTTACTAAACCATTTGTTATTTTTTTGCATCCAAGTCTTTTTTCGCTTGCACAATCTATCATTAAAGATAACCTTAGACCATCTACCCTCTTCCATTTGCCCAATTTTTTTTAAATACCTTATGACTCGCACCATAGCAATTGCTTCAATAGGAGCGGTCCCTATTTCACTTAGCAAGATATCGTAAGGAACTGCACTTTTAATCTTAAATTTGTTTGTAATCAAACACTTCTGAATTTTCTCAATTTGTCTCCACTGCATGTCGGATGTACTGCTGGCCCATAGTTCACAACTATATAGAATTACCAGAATCACTAGAAGCCCAAAAAGAGTTTGAGTGGTGTTCCAATCCCATAACTCTACCTTTCTACACCTATTTTGAAAAGCATAATATGCTTTCCAACCCCCCAGAGTTCTTTTCTTTCTACACTCATTCCAGTGTAGATTTTTGTTGAAGTCAATTCTGACGTATTTGTAGTCTACAACTTCTTCCAGAATGTTGCCTTCAAAGTAAAACTTATGCTGGTTATATTTTCTTTTCTTAGAGAAGGCCACTACTTTCGTTTTGTTGATATTAACTTGCATCCCCACAGTTGTACAAAAATGCTCAAGGGATAGTAAGTGCTCTTGCAAACCAAGAGTCGATTTAGCAATAAGAATAAGGTCATTTGCATACAAAAGAAGCCTTATAACAAGCTCACCCAAATAGATACCATCATCCCCTTGTGAATTTAACCACTTCTCAAGCTTGTCGATATATAAACCAAAAAGGGTAGGAGACAGTGGGCAACCTTGCTTGACCCCGATATTGCTTCTAAAACTTTCAGAAATTCCTATTGAAGCTCTAATTTTGACTCTCACCTCCTCATACAGCCTATGCACAGCTGCTCTCAAATGTTTAGGAACCCCAAGTTCCTCCATTCTGTGCCAAAGCTTATCCAAAGGAACCGAGTCAAACGCTTTTCTAAAATCAACAAAACAACATAAGACTTCTTCCTTTTTCTCCCACATTTTTTCGATGATGTGCCTTAAAGTTATACAATGATTAGCTTGCCCTTTAGCACACTTAGATCTAAAACCTGCTTGCCCTTTACCATGCTTATCTCTTTCTTCTGCCCACTTTCTAATTTTGTTTTCTAGCATGCTTCCAAATAGATTTGCAAACAAAGGGTATATCATGATGGTCCTATAATTGGAGGGATTATTGACGTCACCGCTCTTGAAAAGAGGTATTGCCAGACTAGTTGTCCAATCTGTGGGAGCCCTTGTTGTATGATGGTGTTGAAGATTTTTGTAATGTGAGATGCAAGAATTTTTTAGCCCCACTTTAGATATTCTGCTTGGATTTCAGCTAAGTCTTTTTCTTTTCCAACACCCAACTTCTTGATACCCATCTCTACCTCTTGTACCGTGAAGAGTTCAATATCAGTGTTGACCAAGGGAGGAGGATCAACCTTGGGAACCTGATCATATAGTTGTCTTATATAGTCAAACGATTTAGAAGTTGTAATATTATTTCCAATTTGAATCTTTTTCAGTTGGAGTTCCTTCAAAAATAATTTGGGATTATTTTTCCCTAGGAATATTAGTTCTTCCCTCCTTAAAGCCATGAAATCAGCCTTTTTCTTACTTAATAAATGTGTGTAAGCTTTGAGCTTTATGTTATCATTGTTTGACTCTTTCCACATTCTCCTTTCCTTTTTGCATTCCTCATCAAACCAAGCATTAACCGGAAAGCAATTTGTTTCAAACTTCTTAATTTTTTCTCTTTTGCACTTTGCAAGTGCACATTGAATTAAGTGTGTTAATTCATGACTATGAGTGCTGTGAATTGTAATTTTCTCTTTCCCGAAGAGCCTCTCTAGCATCATTTTGAAGGTATTACAATTTTCTGTGGTCAAAAGAATTTTTCCATGTGGGAGATTTTGTTGGACATGCTGAATTTTGGACTCTAACTGTTTCTTTTCAATCCAAGAGAAACATAGATAAATTGACTTGTGGTCTGATTTCAAGTCCCACAACTAATCTCCAATCAAAACTTCCTCCATTTTTTCACACAAACCATGCGAGCAAATTACATAATCTACCACACTTGCTCCATTGTAAGTACTGCAAGTGAAATTACCAGAGTTTGCCCATCTAGTCAAGCCATTACAAATGACTAAATCAAAGGCCCCACATAGAGTAAGGAATTGTTCACCAAAGAGATTATAGCCTTTGTCCTTTGAAATTCTTTCCCACTGATGATTACTTTCTTCTGTAATCCAAATAGGGTCACAATCATCTTTACAACAAAGAATTCTAGCTTGCTCACTTGCAGTCTTAGCATTGAAATCACCCATTATAAAGACTTCACCTAGCTGCAAATATGTTGCAATATCTGTTTTTAAGGTTGCAAATGGATCTTTGTGATCAAGCCCTCTACCTTTGTAGATTTTTGAAACTTGCGGCGCAAAATAGCATGCTGCAATTCTGATGTGGTTTCCATTTTCTGATACTTTAAACCAAATGAATTGCTTATTTGAGTCTTCTTTTTCTATCTGAATGAGATGACCTTCTTTCTCCCTTACTAAAACCATGGTACTTTCGTGCCCTTTTCCATTCCGTGCTGCCTTGTTCCACACTGTCATCTTCCAATATCCTTCAAACAGAGGTGTTTTTCACCCTTCATGCTCATGTGTTTCTATGAGGCAAATTATGTCTCTATCTTCTGCAATACGCCGTAACCCAGGCCCTCGTCTCGATGGGTAACCTCTACATTTCCAACAGACTAATCTTAAGGAAACCTAGGTATGACTTGATTGTTGTTTATTTTGACATGCAAGACTCACATTTGAGTCTTTGTCCCTGCTTTCCCATACTGACCTTCCTTTCTGATTTCCTGTTGAAGAGTTTGTTGCCTCTTTTTTATTACCATCTTGCTGCTCCGTTTTGAAAGGAGGTCCAAATCACGTTATCACAGCTTTGCCTTTATAGATCCATGCTCTCTTGCCTTCATCTTTTGCTGCCCTAACCTTTAAAATTTCGTCCCTTCTTTCTTCCTGTTGCTTTACAGTTAAATTTTCTTCTAGGAAAAAATGAGAACCCCTCAAGATATGTTTCTTGCTTAAAATAGTGTATTTATCACCCAAGCTAGGCATAATGACTTTTATGGGCCTGACTCTCTCCCCGTTAAGCTTACCCACCCTCCATGCTTGGCATATTTGTCCTTGCCATAGCAACTTGTCTTTCAAGAAGTCCCTTGCAAGGTCAAGAGTACTTTCATTTTTCCCATATTCTTTCACCCCTTTAATAATTATGTTTGCTGCCCTATTTTGTCTTTCCTTGCCTTCACTATCTTGCATGTCGTCAACCTTAATATTTGTTTCTCCTTCCTTATTAGCAGAATTGCTAATAACTTGAGCCCAAGTTTTGGAAACTTTGGTGGGATCTCCTTCTGTTTCTTCTCTTGTATTCTCTTCATGGTTGTTTATTTGGGCAATCATTCTCCCTTTATCTCGGGGTGGTTTCACATTCACCACCTCCGTACTTTCCTCTACATATTTCTTTATGTTTTGCACCTTCGCCTTCATGCGTTTTCATTCTGTCTTCCCTATCAGGAGAGCTTCCTGTAGCAATGCCACTTGTTCTTTTAAAACTCTATTGCTTTCTGCTAAAACCTTGTTCTCAGCTGTTATTATATGAATTTTATAATCTCTTTCCTTCCCTTTAGCTTCTAAGGCCTCCAACCTTTAGTTTGCATTTAACAATTCTTTCACATAAAGATCGGATGACCAGGTGAGAGGTGTGGATGTGGGACTATATAAGGCGGAATCATCAGTGCTTTTTCCTGGGCTTCTTGTTGCCACGTGCTTGTAGAGGAGACTTGCTTGGGTGTTTTTTGCGAAGGGCTCGAGTAATTTTCTTTTTATACCATTTCTTCCTTGTTTGCTCCCATTTTAGATGGGCTACTCTTCGTTTTAAAATGCCACGATATTGTTTGGCATTGACCCAAACCCACTTCCCAGCTTTGGCGTACGAGGCAATATTCACTTGTCCTAAATCATTTGTCTCCACCTGCTATGAAATTTCTTGTTCCTTTATCATGTTTGAATGCATTTGCTGGCTCAATGCTTCTATTGCATAAAAGATCCATGCTTTTGCACGGCTTGTTGCTCTCACTGCTAACCACACTGCTCGAACCGCGTTCTTGATCGATTGATGATGAGGCGACTTGATAATGCCTTGGAGTTGAGCTCGGTCGATGGATGGATGCCTCTAATATATGCCCTCCACAATGGTTGAAGTGGGTTGTTAGAGACTCCAAAGCGCTTGCTGCTTGCGGTTGAATGTCTAGTCAATATCCTTTTCATAAAGTTGATAAACGCAGCGATTCGAGCCCTCGAGAAGCCTCTAGATTAAACCGGACTGTCGGAACCACCTTGATTTATCGCCCACGACCATTTTCACTTCATTTCATCTGCTCATTTGCATTCAACCAAGAACTTTCGTAGTGTTTTTGAAGTTGTTGGTATCGATATGAAAAGTGGCATAACAACATGGAAATTGGCCGACCACCCTAAGCTCCCGAAAGGTAAGCTAGTACTGGACGTGTCACGTCCCTACACCAGCGGTAGTCTTTCAACCGCTTATAGCAAGGTGCGGCACCACCGAACGCTTTCTTTTCACCAATACTGACCTTCGTGGACTACGCCTAATTCACTTGTCCTTACTTAGTTTGTTTTTCGCAACCAAGTAAAATGCATTTATCCTTTATACTTAATGAAGCCCATACTCATTCATTATCCATATGCAATTAACCAAGAACATCAACAGTTGCAAACAAGTATAAAGGGAGGAGCAACTCTGAAATAGTCTGCCCAACAATATATTATAACAGTTTCTTCAATAGTACATCATCAAGTATACTTGGCAAAACTCCAAGTCTATATTTCCCGGGGTAGTACTGGACCGATGGGGCGAGAGTATATCAGACCAACAATATATTATAACAGTTTCTTCAATAGTACATCATCAAGTATACTTGGCAAAACTCCAAGTCTATATTTGCATGGTCCCGGGGTAGTACTGGACGGATGGGGCGAGAGTATATCAGACCAATACAATGCAATTCACCTCGCAAAGACTCCCACCATGGATTTCCTCCGTGGACAGTTATCTCTCTTCACCGTATTTGCGACTGGTCGCAAGATCGCATTCTAGAGTGTTAGAGATGCCACCGGACAATGCAGCCTGGCCAAATATGCGACTATGCGACCTTCACCAGTCGCAGTTCCTTTCCACTGTATTTGCGACTAGTCGCAAAATCACATTTTAAGTCTTCGAGATATCCCCGGAAAATGCGACTATGCGACCTGGACGAATATACGTTCCTGCTGCTGGAGTACGCGGGAGGAACAGTGGATGCCCGCAGTCGAGGTGAAAACTAGTTATATACCTGAAGTTCAAAACTAAGAGTCTAATGCATGCGAAGTTATGAATGTATTACTCGCAACCCAGCTCAGCCTGGATAGAATTAGGTATTACGACAGGAACCCACTCGTAGCAAAAGACTCAATCCTACTAGAAACCCTCCCAGATAGACACCAACTTTACACTGGAAAGGAAAAACGCAGTAAAATAAAGCGAGATTACATAAATGGAGCAAAAGAACCTGGTGTATTTTCCAGCGTAGAAACCTTCCGTTCGAATGCCGATGATGCGCGGGCGCGAGCGCGGTCTCAAGTTCTCAAGTTCTGTTTGAGTTAGGTTTGGTGTAAGCCTGCCACTGAGATAGATCGCTGAAGCTGCCTGCACTTCGCCTGGCCTCACATTTGCATTTGAAGCACCGCCGCAGTTGGAGAAACACCTGGGAAGCAGCGACCAGGGGTTTAAAGCAAGGCTCTCAAAACCCTGTTCATGATGGAATCGAGTGCATAATGGGAAACTCCCGGTTTTGAGGAATCTGCGGGTTTCAATCATAAGCGGACACAAACCATTCAAACCATAACTTTTCTATGAAGATAACGCCTCTGTTCAGGGGAACTTTTCTACGGCATATATCCCTTGGATCCCAATGTTTGCGCTTGTGTGTCAACTATAAAAGGTAACACGTCTGACCGTGCCTTGTGTCGATAAAAATTCTCGCTAACCCATTCTGCATCCACCGTGGCTTGTATGAAAGTCTCGTGTGTAGCCACGTCGGAGTTGAGGAATGCTAATACTCCATCCATATGAACCCTAACATACTACGAACTCTCCCCGTGAAAATTAAATGTCAACCGGCGCACTATGAGAGGAAAATCAACAACGTATTTGCCCAGTGTCAGGAAAGAAATCTCGGGGATATTAGTAAACTACAGAATCCTGCAAAAGAGTACGCCACTCCCACACGACAATAATGAATGAGAAAGAGGAGCTGGATAGAATGGCGGCACTGGTCCTCGGGATAACTGTTGCTGACAGCCCAACGTCCGCCCATTTCATCTGATTACTTTTCCCAACATTCCAAAACCAGCGATCCGATGAGAGTAATTTAAGGCACTGACAAAACCAAATAAATAGCAACGTCACTCCAGAAAAGGGTCGTTCAGGGAAAATCAGTCCCAAAGTGGAATGATCCAGAAGGTGTCAGGCGATCTCAAAAGGCTTCTCGGAAGAAGAGGGGAACGGGCCCTCGGAAAATATATTCCAGTGAACAGGAATGATCCAGAAGGTGTCAGGCGATCTCAAAAGGCTTCTCGGAAGAAGAGGGGAAGGGGCCCTCGGAAAATATATTCCAGTGAACAGGAATAGGAAAAAAAAACGGTAGACAGGAAATCACCAACCTGTAACCAAAACTCCCCTGTTGAAAGTAGTAGCAGGTAATCCAGGGAAACCCACGATCGAAATCCCCAGGTTTTCTGAAAGTCCAATAATACCTCTGAACAATCAAGGATCTTTCTACGCCATATAAAAAACATCCAGTAAAATATACCCTGAGACCAAGTAGTCTATGGAGTATGATCTCCAAACCAGCCCAGAATACTCTAAAACACCTCTTCGGCCAAAGTCCGACGATCCCCCAAAAAAAATCTGTCACTTATCATCTGACTGAATTCCAAATCTGATCTGGTGCAGTTCATAGTTTGTGTCTGGAGATCTAGGAGATCTAGCAGGCCATGTCCATTTGCCATTTGCATTTTTTACTAGACCTTTATTTTCTTCACGCCACCAGTGGGACGGGATATGAAGGCTATCAATCAATAAGTCACACCTCTTATTGACAAGAGCTAGATCTCTACCTGAAGATTTGAAGGGTTTGTTTTCCCCAACATAGCCATCCAGTAAATGGAGATAAACCTCTAAGCTATGGAAGTCGGATAGATTATGAGTGGGCTTCAAGAAGGGAGAGTTATCGTTCTGCAGCGAAACCTGGATACCCACATGAAAATATGTCCAGGGAAACCAACTGAGTAGTTTGCTCACCCATCCCATGTTCTCGTTCATAAAAAGACCAGGGAATTCGGAACAACATCGTGCTGGTTAACCAACCTCAGAACATTCACGCCAATCTCCTCCATACGTTGGACGAACGTTGAGTTTCCTACACGGGGAGAGGCGAAGGCAAACACGGTGACAGGATCCGGTATACATTCAAAGATATTAGAGACAGGATCCGGTATACATTCAAAGATATTAGAGAAAGGTATACATTCAAAGATATTATAGAAAGTTGCGAAAGATATTGGAGAAAGTTGCGATAAGATAATATATTAACATGAGGTTTTTGGTATTGTTTTCTAACAATAGATTGTTGGAAGTTTAGGACAATTCATCATCAATTTAAATAAAAAAAATTAAATTTTAAACTCAAAGAACTAATCTGAAAGACTTTAAAATATTATTTCACTTCATTACCCATCAATTTTTTAGTTACCAGATCATTTTGCTTTAGTCAAAATCCCTCATGGATCTTTTTGCGTTAGTCAAAATCCCTCGTGGAGAAATCAATTTGATCATGAATCTCAAGATAAGCTGCAAATGAAAAGGAAAATGATTCCAACCTTCCCACTCAGCTACTGGCTAAAACACTGAGATAGTCTGAGTTTCAAGACTGGAACGAGGCATATATGTTGTCAAAAAGAGCTCTTATTGGTGGAGGTTCCAGATTATTGAGAGGGATTTTCGCAATTTCTATAAAATTTCCAAATATGTAATAGCTATGCGAGAAATTTTGAGGGGAGATAGCGCTCTGCATCTAAGGAAGTTAATGGTAAAAGAATTCCGGAAAAGGAGGGCGTTATAGTCTATTTAAATAAATAGGAGACATCATCAGAAGGGAGTTCCAGAATCTTATAAAAGACTGGAGAAGATATTTTGCAGTCCATAGGAAGTTGTCCGTAGAGAGTTTTAATGTATCGCAATATTGTGATGCAGTGATGGAATTTGACGGGCAAATTGCCCGTCACGAGCCATTTTACCCGTATTTAACGTTTGAAAAACTGAAGTGACGGTCTTTTGTGGCGTGCGTTAAAGTTTATAAACGTTGTTTTGACTGTTTGTTTTTTACCTAAAACGTTCTTAAGACTTTATCTTAAGCGGTTGAATAACTAGATATACGGTTTATCTTAAAATTTCGAGAAAAACTTAGAATATCTTATGCTTAAGCTTGGTTCAATTTTAGTAATAATTATGTGAAATATATGATTGTCTTAGAAATTTATTTATAAGTTTTATTCAACTTTACTAATAATTAATTTGAAAGATATGTATTTTGGAAATTTACTTATAGTAAAAAAGTCAAAATCTATGTTTTATCTAATTTTATTAATAATTAATAGGTGATATTTATTTTTTTTAAGTTTATTTTATGGTTAAAAGTTCAAAATTTGTTTATAGTTTAAACAATCAATTTTGTTATTTAATTTTTCATTGTTATTCAATTTTGCCAATAATTAATTCTAGATTTATGATTTACTCATAGTTCAAAATTGGCTTATAACTAGCATAGACCTATTTTAACTCTTGATCACCAAGCGCTGAAGTGGTTCAAATCTCTCAAAATGCAAGTGTAAAACTTGAGGAAAGATTTGCACTTCAAAGAGATTTGATTCATCTAGGTTCTTGGTAGATCTTGAATTAAAATGGATCTATCTATCACACCATTAATTCAAAGTCACTAACATCACACCAAAACTAAATGCAGATAACTGAAATAGAAGTTAGGAGAAATTAGCAATACGACACGGATATTAATAGATGAAAGTTGAAATTTCTTCATTTGTTTTGAATTCGCTGCCTAATTTGTCCCCTTGCGACCCACCAAAACCAAGATGAGCTAGAGAAAGGCTCATTGGTGCACAACAGACTAAGCGATGGGGCTTAAACCAGAAGGAGAATGCAAACCCATGCACACCGTACCTACCAGAAGTGAAGAGCGTGGAGTTTCCAAATGCGAAGGTACAAAATGTCAATGAAGATGTTTTCCAAGAGGTGAACTAGAAGCCCATGGAAATTTTTGTAAACCTTATGTTGTGGAACACCACACTTACTATGTGGGGGTGGGAGCATGGTGATGCTGGTTCATTTTCTATAGGAGATCGAGGGCGAGATGGTAGTTCTCCAGTTGTCATTATAGAGCCAAACCTGGTGGTCTCAACCATGAAGTGCAATAGGCCATCAATACTCTACAAGACCAGGTGAATAAACATTGTACAAGATTGCTCAACACTTCAACTAATAGAAGGTGTGTGCACAGTGCAAGGGAAATTTGAACTCTTCACATCAAAAAGGTTTTGGGTAATTTGACCCTTTAATCTTTTAACCCTCATGGGTACCACCAAATGTGAATGGGATCGACAAACTCTGAATATGATCAAGGGACAAGCGTAGAGAGATGACCAATCATTTGGAGAGAAGCTAAAGCAACCATCATTGACCTTCTTATCTGCAATAGGCAACGACATGCATTTCTCAATAAATATTAGAGAATAAGTGTGGTGGTAGCGGGAGTAGGAGGATGTAGTGGCTCAGTCCCTCAAGTGATGAGGGTCACAGGATGGGAGTTGTAAGGCCTCCGGGCGATTGTGCGACGGGCGCCGGGCGAAGTCGCTATGCACGAGGGCGCGGGCGTGCGCGCAACGAACGGGCGTGCAACGATGCTGCAGAAGAAATGCGACGATACCGTGAACGACAATGCGACGAAAGGCGAAACGTGGAGCGACACTTAGAAATGCGACTAAGTGTTGAACGAAACTTATACGATGGTTATGAGAGCTTACAAGCCGACTTGAAGAAGAGTCTTGTGGGCGCATGTTGGTGGCTTTCGGGGGCGGCCAAGGGGATGCACACCCCATGTAAACCCACGCAAGGAAGGCTATATATATGTGAGCCTTAGAGCTCATTTCAACAATGAATTCTCTCATCTCTTCTACGCATAGAGTCAAGGGGTAAACTAGAAGTGCGCAGAGATAAGTGGAGCTGCGCATATCTCATGCGCTCTACTTGAAGGTGCACTTGGAGGTTGTCTTGAGTCGGTCGAAGGGTGGGCAAGGTGTGCCCGGGGTTCGGTGGATGTGCAGAATTGTGCAGGACTTGGCAAGGGTATCTAGGTGGCTCGGGTGAGCACCGCCCTTCATGCAAGAGGTGCACATGTATTGTAAGAGGCAGGGTTGCCTCTCTTTGTAATATTTGACTAAGTGTGAGACTTGGTTTGGCAAGACACACTTGTATGTTGTAAACTGATATTTTTAATATATTGATTCGGGCAGACTCACATTACGGGGAGTTGCCCCTCCCCTTTATACTTGTTGCAATTGTTGATGTTCTTGTTATAATTACATGATGATAATGAATGAGTATGGGCTTCATTAAGTATAAAGGATAATTACATGTTTACTTGGTTGCGAAACACAAGCTAAGTAATGTTAATGTGAAAGTAGGCGTAGTCCACGAATGTTAGTATTGGTGAAAAGAAAGCGTTCGGTGGTGCCGCACCTTGCTACAAGCGGTTGGAAGACTACCGCAGGTGTAGGGGCGTGACAGGTGGTATCAGAGCTTCGGTTTGAAGCCGGTGAGCAGGGTTGCTCGTGACAGGTACTTGCAAGTGAAGGAAGTCGTTTCACACGAAGTGGAACAAGGGTTGGTTCAGGTTGCAGGTGACTTGGTAAAGATGTCTATCTTGCAGAAATTGGGTTTTGCAACCTTCGAAGAATTTGAAGGAAGTCTACTTGAAGAGTCAGAAGAAGTAAAACAAGGATTTGCAGAATATGGCAAAAGGTTGTTTGAAACAAAGGATGCTCTTCGTGCCTTGGTCAAGGAAGGGGTTTCTGACAGGAATAAGGAGGAAGCCTATCAACTTGCAAAGGAAATGGACTTGCTTGAAGCAGAACTCAAGGAACTAGAGATAAGACAGAAATTGAATCAGAAAAAGTGGGATTGCCTAGCTCTTGAGGTAAGGCATCTCAAAGCCTTGAAGAAGAAGGTTGAGTCTGATGGAAAGAATGAAGATGCTTCTGTGGGGATGATGCAGATACTTGGTGCTTCTGCTACTAAGGAAGTGGCCTCTAGAAGGGATCCTGAAAGGAACAAGTTGGAGTATGTTCGAATGAAGGTTGGAGGTATTGATGTGCTCACTATGGTGGATAGTGGGGCTTCTCACAACTTCATGGGCGAAGATACTGCGAGAAGAATTGGGCTGAAATTTGTACCGGCAAAGGCACAAATGAAGACAGTGAATTCTCCTCCTATTGAGATTCTTGGTATAGCTGAAAGGGTGGACACTACACTTGGTGAATGGACTGGGAAGGTGGACTTCACTATAGTGCGGATTGATGACTATGAGGCTGTATTGGGGATGGAGTTCATGAAACAATTTGATGCTATGATCGTTCCACATTTGAAGAAGCTCTACATTTATGATGGAAGGGAAGATGTACCCATTGGTGTTCCAACCATTGGTGTGACAAGGCCTGATTGTAAATTGGGAGTGATGCAAATGGAGGATAAGGAGAAGGTGAACAAGCGGTTGTCTAGTATTGAGGCAAAGCTTGTGGAGCAGTCATTGGTCATCAAGACACTTTCAGATAGCATCTTGGATTTGACAAGAAGGCTAGAGTTGGTGGAGGATGATGATGATGATGAGGAGGAGGTATATGTGAGGCCGGATGTCCAGAGGGAAGACCGGGTTGCTTATCTACAAAGGATGGAGATTGAGGATCCTGATAGATGGATCAAGTTGATTAGTGAGGGAGAGCCTTCAGGCTCTACTCCCTCTACATCTTCTTAGATGGATGAAGAAGATGGGGCTCATTGTTAGCTGCTCATGGCAGTGAGTCCTTAAACATGTTTGAGCAGGTATGATTGATGGTGCAGGGATGGTTTGGCATCAAGCATCATGACATGTTGCAGATGAGATGGATGGAGTTTCCATGGACCTGAGCATGGATTATGGAGGTAGATTCTTGATGAGTCAAGGATGTGGCAGATGTTTGAGGAACAGTTGATGATGGCATGAGAATGTTCACTCTCATGGATTGAGCGTGATGGTTGGATTAGATACCCAACTAGTTTAGACATGGGGCCTGGAAGTGTAAAGAGATATGTTGGCATCGTGCTGGAGTATCATGGCAGAGAATCACATAGGGACACATGATGAGGTCGACACGAGATGTTGCAATGGAGATTGTGGCAGAAGGGTCGATGATCATGGATCGAGATGATATCTGATGGAGAGCATACCGTTGAGGTGCATACCTTGGTGTTACACAGTAATTTGTCACCATTGGTCACCGTCCCTGTTACCCCTTTCCCGTACTTTTGAGGACTCATTCCGGGACCTGTGAGCAGTGACATAACTTAAAAACACTTGCATTATGTTCCCCTAAGTATGGACTTCATGTGCCCTAAAGACACCTCCTGCAAAATATCCCTAAAAAGTGCCCTTTTTCCATTAGCGCGGGTCCACGATGTACTACCCGCGCCAATGAGGGAGATCCTCAAAAGAAGGCGTGCCCATTGGCGCTCTGTCTTAGAGTAACACCCGCGCCAACCGAGTTTGGAAAAGATTTTTAACAAACGCGCACCCGGATGTTTTTTCCCTTCAAGTCATGAAGTCTTTTGAGGATAAAGCTAATCTTCTAGATGTCGAGATTCATCATCTATCCACAGCGGCTTTTTGGAGATAATGCCAATCCATAATGGGTGTCTTGATTCATTGTATCTTCTTCCCCTTCTCCATCTATAAAAGTATGTCCTCATGCATTTGACAAGCTAGTTTTTTGAGTAGTGGTGATAGTGCTAGTAGTGATAACGCTTGTCTTGAGTGATAGTAAGAGTCTTGGAGCAAAGGGAGGTTATGCTGCCAGAAGTCTGAGCTGTGTATTCATAATCAAAGAGAGAGAAAGGTCTATTGCAAGACATATGTAGCTGCTCGCCCAGCCAGAGGAGAGATTCAACGTCAGAACTTTGGTTGTATTTTTCTCTGTTGATTATTCATTAATAAACGACTATCGTTATGGTTCCGATCTTATTGTTCAATATGATAATGTTTGATCTATGTCTTTTCTAACCGATATATAGTTGTATTTAGTGGATTTTATGCTTGTATTCGCTTCATTCTTTGCATGTGCAGATATCCATTCGCGGAGATCGTGAGGATCGTGACCTGCCGGAGCAAGGGAACGAGAGTATCAACTCGTCTACAACACTAGCGTTGGACTCCAGGTTGGTTCCCATAATCCACTTTCAATTTGCAACTAGGAACTTGCATGGTAGCGTTAATTGATTGTTGCTAGACCCATTTTGGGCTAGTGGGATCGCCTCTGTCCGCAGAGGGGATTTACCTCTCCAACAATTTGGCGACTCCACTGGGGAAGCTATTTGTTGTTTGATTCATAAACCTTGGACGGAGCCTGAAGTACGGCCAGGCAACCTTCGAAACGCTATTGCTTTGCATTAGCGAAGTAGATCAACGCCACTTCAGTCAATCTCCGGTTTGGTTTACGAACCGAACATCTTGGAGTTTGTCTTGCATTTTGGTTTTCTCTTGCTTGCTTGCATAAATGAGCTTTCTGGGTTAGTTTTAAAGTTGTTTCTTGCTGTTTGATCTGTCTAAATACTGTCGACCAGACCCTGAACTGCTTGATTTATTTTTTTTTTAAGCCAACAAACTTTATTAGCGTGTTTTTCTACCTGACAGTCGCGCCAGTTGGCGCAGGTTGCACAAAATCAACTCGCGCTAATTCCTTAATAGCGCGAGATACAGGCTAACAGTCGTGCCAGTCCTGTGAACTTTGCTAGTTTGTTTGTTGGAAGTTTTTTAAACTCAGATTTCTGTCTTTTTACATCCTTTTCAGCTACTGGAGTGTGTCAGAACTTTGTTTGACTGGTTTTTTACCTTTATCCTTTGGGCGTTTGCCTCTTTCCATCGATCTTATATCCCAGCCCTAGAGCATCTAGTGGCTTGGTACATCGAGCCTTCCGTGGGAGTTTTTGATTCTTTGATTGTCCAGTCAACTCTTTGGTTGTTTTCTGCACTTGTCTAGTGGTTGACAAAACCTTTTATTGTGTGCTTCGAGCAATCTACTTATTGATCTTTTGGATTTCACTTGACTTCGTTTTGGGCTTAGATCACATAGTTCATTGAGGTCTTTGTGAGGTTTTTGACAGATTGTCTTGGTGTTTCAGACTTGGTTCTACTTGCATTGAGTGAAATTTGTCTGTTTACTTTTGTTATCATTTCTCGAAATTTGTTTAAATGCATTATGCCATTTAAAAAAAAAAAAAAATGATATTTTTGCATTATATTAGTTAGCATTCTTCATTGTTATTGGCAATTAGTCACTTTTTAAGAAAAGAAAAGAAAAAAAGTTTCATTTATTGCTATTAGCTGCATTAGGATCTTTGTTGATTGTTTGGTGATCATTTTGTTTGTTTGAAAATCTCAACTCTTCTGTAGTTAGCATTCATTGAACGGAATGATATATTTTGGCATATAGTTTGCATTTAGGAGATTCTGAGAGATCACATACGGTAGGACCTAAAAACTGAAACTTAATCAAAGATCAACTGTAAAACGAACTGAATGAATCTAACAACGCATTGGAACTTAACGCATACATTCTAGAGGTCTAGGCTAGAGACGTGTTCCGGCGTCGTTAAACCTAGTCACTATTGTTTCACATTACGGTTGGGTGATTCCTCCTCTTGTGACTCGATAGTGGTCTAGCACGGATTTGTGCTCCCACGTACCGTCGAGTATATGTGGAGACCCCACTAGGTTATCATCCTTTATCCACAGGAAGCCGTGTCTGCCGCCTTACAAGTCGTAATGCACTGAACACAACATTCGGGAAGATTGATTGTCGTACGGGAAGTCCTTGGTTTTCATCTGATTGCCAAGGTGTATAAGCAGTTTTACAGATTGTTTGGTAAACCCTTTGCCTAGAGTCTCTAGAGTAGTCACTTTTGATCCTTTTCGGACTCCTTAAAAGAAAAGGTGCCAGTGAGCGTCTTGTCACTTCGTGCTCATTAAACATTCGAAGGAGACTAGAGTCACCTTTTTGTCCTTTTCTCGACTCTTAAAACATGAAAAGGTCAAGTTCAGTTCCTTTGTCTTAAAATTTATTCGACCACGATACACATTTACCCGGTTAGATTTTGTTGGCGTTAGTTTGAGTAAGGTCTTGTCTCGTTAGATTCCCTAGGATTTTGTGAAGTTTCATCCTAGCGGAATTACCAATTTCGTCTTCCGAGATACCGGTTGTTAGTGAAACTCTTTCTGTTGTTCCGAGTATACAACCGATTAGTTCTCGTGCTCCAGGCGACGAGACTTACAAGTTTCATTGGAATCCTGTTTGGGAACCTTCTGAGGACGGTATCCCTTTTTGGGAATACACTTCTCCTCGTGTTTCAGCCCCACCTTTTTCTTCCAACATGGAGGACGTATCCCCTACTTCGACTGACGAATCCGTTGCGACGAGCGGTGAAATTCCCACTGCAACGGAATCTATGCCTGTTAGTAGCACTCCTAGACTACCTCCGGGCTATAAAGCAATAAGCAATGTTATGTCTTCTGGAACTCCCTTCACGAGTTCCATTTGGTCACAACTCACTTTTTCCACCACGGAACCTTTTACTCCACAAAGTCGCAGTACATCTGTTACCTCAATCACAACCGCTCCAACGGTATGTGTGGCTTCTTCGACTCCTATTTTTAGTCGACCTTCGGCCTCTTTATTCGGAGTCTTCGATCCTACATCAAACGTCCCACCTGAGGGCCCATACGATCAGTATGTACCACATCTTGGTGGGCCTTTGTTGTCTCAACCGACTGTTGAGACTTCAGTTCCACTGTCAATTGATTGGGGTCCCACCTCTTATCACGGTGGCCAAGCATCACCTGCGCAATCCCAAAGACCACCTCATCAAGACCTACAAGGACAATCCTTTCAAGGAAACCCTTTCGCCTCTAGTGGTCTGTTTTTCACCTCTTATGCTCAACCTTCTGGTAACTCAGGTCAATCTTCTGTTCAACAAGCCCAACCTGGTATCCAGCAAGGTTATCCTAATGGAAAAATTGGTCAATCATTTGTTAACCCAAACCAACCCAATGTCCAGTATGGTCCAATATCTGGACAAGCTGCTCAACCACCTGGTGTTATAGACATTTTTGTGCCTTACAACATTGAGCATGAAATGTCCATAATCTAAGGGATCCAAAGTCCCTAAACATGTTGGAACAAGGCTAACAAAACACAGCAATTCACAGAAGTTCTCCACCAGAAACTTCTCAAAAACAAGTCAATTCAGGATCATTTCAGTGGCTACACTAGCTGTTTGCGATGAATGTCAAAGCCAACACTGGCTACCTGCGTTGAATGTCAAAGGGAACACTGGCTACCTGCGTTGAACGAGAGTGGACATGTGGCAAGCTCATTTCTCAAGGTGTCAAAACCCAGGAAGCTTCCAAAATGACAATTGCCTCAGGGAATTCGACTAGTGATGAGTAAGAGGTTCCAAATCTCCAAGTGGAAGCAAGAACCTCCAAGTGGAATCAAGAACTGACAGAGGGAGAGGACACTAGTCAGATCTCAAGCTGACTCATCCTCTCTCCAAACATCTATATATGGATCTCTCCTCCATGAGATCTAGGGGCTGGAATTTTGTTATTGCAAAGAATTGTTGTTGGTTTGAGATTGGAATCATTGGGTGCTTAATGCTTTGAAGGGGGTGAAGATAGGAATTCCATTTGTTGGGAAGGATATGCTGGATTGGAGCCCTCTGGGTTGTATCTCTTCCTGAACCTTGTTATTCATCAATAAAGCTATCTTGGTTTCTCCTATATGCTGATGTATTTTTGATGTATGAATGCATTAATATGTTTAGTTTATTTCTAA
Source organism: Pinus tabuliformis (assembly GCA_031772625.1). Lineage (NCBI taxonomy): Eukaryota > Viridiplantae > Streptophyta > Pinopsida > Pinales > Pinaceae > Pinus > Pinus tabuliformis. Next base: position 269,517,709 of record CM062812.1, read on the forward strand.
TCCTAAACTAGTTATGAATGTGAATATCTGTCTTTGTGTAGTGTTCTTCTCTTGTCGCAAGTAGCTGTTCTCTTGTGATATTGCAGGAACTCATTGAAGCTGGACAAGCAAGAAGGCAAGTAGCTGTTCTCTTGTGATCTTGCATGAACCTGTTGAAGCTGGGCGAGTGAGAAGGCAAGTAGCTATGAACTCCCAAAGAGAAGAGAGACCGGATCGAGGGACAAACGGAAGACATCGGTAAGTCTATTTATCTCTCTTCTTTCACATTTCATAAAGGAAGAAACCAGAATAGCTGTACTTGTTTGTTGCTAAGGCACTGTCACACCTTAGGTGGATAGGATCGTCCTGCATAGGCATTTTTTCCCACAACAAATTGGCGACTCCGCTGGGGAGATTTGTTTAGTCATTTTATTTGTGTTTCTATCATTGTTTGTTTCATAGACTTGACAGCAACAATCGAACTGCATCTGCTATTCCCGGATGCAAAGTAGACAGTTGCTGCTTTGATCCAATCACTGGACTCGTCTATGATCTGAACAATGGACTCACAAATGATTTGATGATCCTTTGTGATAGATCTTAGTACCCCCTCAAAGCATCCCTTTGATTGTACCTTGCTTGTTGCTTTTATTTGGCCTGAAACAGTGAATTAAATAGCAATCTGTGACCCAGAACCTGTGGGAAACGAGAGCTTCTCCTTCAGCGCAGACCCAGTGAAGGGATTCTGCATTTCAACGCAGGTCCCGTGAAGGCTACCTGTGCTGAATTTCAAAACCCCTGTGTTGAGGTTGCGCTGAACCAGTTTGCCCTTGTGCAGCTGGGGTTCTCTGCTCTGTTTTGCCTTGTTTTGATCTCTGATTTTTGCAGCCTGTAACCAGCATTGGTACCAGTCTGATAACTCCTTTTCTCTACTTAAATTCCGCCTCCTTTTGTACAAAAAGACTGTGAGTGTTTTTATGTGTTTGTGGCGTCATTTGCAGTTTTCCTTTGCATGAGTGAAATAGTCATCGTGTAGCCCTTGATTCAGATCTGTTGAGTTGTGATCTTAGGAGAGATTTCATTGGCTGTTTGCAGTTGATTATACATTTACTCTTGCTTATTGGTTTGAGTTTGTCTCTTTTAAAGTGTCAAAACAAGTATTCATTTCGAAAATCGTTAAGTGTTGTAATCTCTTCTACCCTCTCTGATTTCGAAAAAGTAAACTTGTTTGTATTGGTCATTTAAAAGCAAATTCAAAGTTGTACAAAAAGCTTTCTTTGTAGGCATCAATACTAAGAAAGCGGAAAACAAACACTTGCATTGTGCATTTGCATTTTTGATAGTTTGCATGCTTGATTTAGGAAAAGTGCATTAGAGTGTGCTGATTGCTCTTTGAGAAAAGATGGTGTCTTTCTTTTCCCTTAGTAGCTAGGATTTTCAAAGTTGAAAAGATATAAAGCTTGCTTATCATCTTTAGACTGCATTTAGGAATTGTATCATACATCTCGTGGTGAACCTTGAAAGGCAAACTTCTAAAAAGATCAACCTAAAATAAATTGAATGAACTTAACAATGCTTTGCAACATAACGCACAACATAGAGGTCTAGGCTAGAGACGTGTTCCGGCGTCGTAAAGCCTGGTGACTGTCGATCGCGTGGATGGTGGGTGATTCCTCCTGAGGGACGATAGCGCCAGTACGGATTGTGCTCCCACGTACCGTCGCGTATATATTGGGAGACCCTTATAGGCATAAAACCTTTATCCTTAGGAAGCTGTGTCGGCCGCCCTACTGATCGCAATGCACTGAACACAGCATTCAGGAAGATCAACCGCCCGTACCCTAAAAAGTATTTTGCGGTTTTGCGAAAAGTTTGGCACACCCTCTGCCTAGAACTCCAGAGCAGTTCCTTTTGGCCTTTTTCAGACTCTATAACAGAAAAAGTCCATCCGAGCATTTGTCACTTCGGCTCGTTAAAACATCGAAGGAGACTAGAGTCATCTTTAGCTTTTTCTCGACTCTTTAAAATTGAAAAACCAAGTTGTGTCTAAAAGCGTCTAAAAAATTCATTTAATTCGGAAACACACTTTCCCCTTTTTTATTTTGGTTGATCGAGTAATCCGCAATTGTGGAAGAAAGTCAATTGAAACCCCGTCGTTCGCGGAGGCTTACGAGTCAACCGTCTTTGTCTCCGGAATCGAAAACAGTACGGACAAAGCAAACTCATTTAACCGATTCGAAATCTCCTATCAAAGTTAGAACAAGTGTTCCAACAACATCTGAGATTCCAGTTACTCCAAACATTTCTGGAAACCCTGCCTCTATAGAAGAAGTTCAACAACCACAGAGGGACAGTAACACTGATCCTAGTCTGGGGGCAAATACTTGCCTTACTGAACCAGTCCCATCTGTGACCGGTTCGGAGAGTCTTTCTCCTCAAACAACTGTCGCTGTCGATTCAACCCCTTCTTCGGCACCAGAAATATTTTACGGACCTGATGGTCTTCCTCTTCCACCTGGTTTGATTGCGATAGAGGAAATTGTAGAGGATCCGCAAGCAAGTACTCCAACACATTTTGGAGTCGGGGTCACTCTATTTCCTTCATCAGAAGTTAGTCTACCACAAGTGGAAGTTCCTGTAGAATCGCTAGGCAATCTCTTGGATAGACTCAAAATGTCTGAACAACCGTCAACATCTAGGACTGCGTCGAATGACACAGCGACAGCAGAAGCCTCTGCCGTCATTCCGACAATGTTTGCTGGCATACCATCTGTCCCGACTAGCTCGCAACCGCTAGAAGGAGTCCACCAAGGGACTATTTTGACAGTGTGTTCCGTTCCAGTTTGTTCCTCCGGAATAATATCCGGCAACTCTTATGTTGAAACTCGCCAGATTGATCCATTTGGAGGTCAATTTGGGCAATCCAGTCCCCAAGGACAAACAATCCCCTTGAGTTCCGGATTGCTACCGTATGGGGGGCAGTATGCCCTTTCATTACCCCCTCCGGGAGGGTATCCATACGGGAGTTCACAACAGTATTCAGGTTATACTAGAATTCCATCAAGTGGTTGGGTACCTATGCTACCTCAACAACCAAGGGTTGTATATTCTATGCAACAGTGTGTACCTATGTCGAACATCCCGACCACACCGGCTATTGTGACAGTGTCGCAAGTTCAAACGTTGCCTGTTGTAATGCAACAGCCCCTTGACCCTGTGACACAACCACAATCGCCAATTGGTGGGGCGACACAGGTCCAAACGGGTACAATTACCCCACACCTTGGTCCAACAGTTAGTATAGCACAACAGAACATGGCTTCACAACCATGGCTGGTGCAATACCAACAACCACAATTCCAGCAAGTGTACCAAGGTTCTGAGCAGCAGATCTTTGCGAACAGTGGACAACCGTATATTCAAAACGGTCAAAACCAACCGCTTTACAGTGGTCAAGTCCACCAACCGTATCAGTCATACCAACATCAATTACATTATGCTGGTATGCAAAGGCCCACTGCTCAGGCAATTCCATCGTACCCTGGGTATGCTTCACCTAACCTGAATCAACAGTTACCATTCGTGGCAACTTTAGAGTTACCCGATTTACACCGGTTAACCAACGATCCGATTTCTTACGCCCCTTGGTGGCCAGCGATTCCTCACAAAATTCCATCTGACATTCCTAAATTTAATGGAAATCCAGGTGAAGACCCATCGAATCACGTGATGACTTTTCATCTGTGGTGTTCATCAAACACCCTAAACGATGATTCGATAAGGCTTCGCCTTTTCCAGAGGACGTTAACGGGTCCAGCGGCAAAATGGTATATTGAACTACCTAGAGCCTTGTTCGACAATTTCAGCTCCCTAGCCACGACTTTCTTAACCCATTTTCAATTACCGATAAGGTATGAAACGGGAACAGAAATCTTAACCAACTTCAAGCAGACAACTGCCACTCATATATCCGATCATATACATGAATGGCGTCGTCGTCGTAGGATGGTGAAAACGTACGTTCCCGATCAGCTGTTAGCTGAATGGTTTATAAAGTCGTTACTTCCTGCCATAACGGAAGATGTGGCCAAGGGGGGAGTCGTAACGGAGGAGCAAGTTATTGCTCGTGCACAATATCTAGACTTAGTCTATACTCAGTCTGGCACGCTCTACGACAAAATACCTGACGCCCCTAGACCGGAATTCTCAATTCCTCCTCCTCCTAAATCAAATAGTGACTCTCATGCCGGCGATGGTGTGATTGGCACGACAAACGCGAAATCGACAAAGGCTTCGTCTAAGAAAGCCCGTAAGAATTCAGATCAAAATGCAAAAGAAGAAATTCTTGCTTCGGAAGTAAATGCCGTATCAGCAGATAAAGGCAAAGAAACCAATCAAACAGGAAGCAAGAAAAAGCAAAACAAAGGGAAGAAGAAGAAACAGGGTGAGTCATCCCCTGAGAAAACTTCTTCAAACCCTCCGGGAAAAGGGAAACCAAAAAATCCATGTTTTATATGTGATGAGGATCATTGGACACAAAATTGTCCATACAGAGCTGAACTTAAGAGGTTCTTCAAAAGTTCGCAAACCTCAGCTGTGTTAACTGATCCGTTTCCCAATCCAGGTCAAAATCTGGTTGATAGTGGAAATGCTTCCCCGTCGCAAGTGCTCATGTTGTCGGTTTCAAAACAACAAAATGATGCTTTGATTTCGATAAGGAACAAAGATTACGGGAATCTGCAGCTGTCGAATGACAAAGGTAAAGATCAACCAAATAGTTCGACAACAACTTCGACAAAAGTTGTACCACCCATCATTCCTGAATTAACAATAAAACCGCCAAAGGGAGTAGTACACAAGTCGACATTTAATCCTCGCGCCAGAGCGGCGCAACATTATAACATAGTGGAAGATTTGGCCCAATCGCCATCCGCTATGTCGACTCTTGAAGTAATACAAAATTGCCCATCCCAAAGGCAGGCCTTGTTATCGGCTATTGGTGGGGTTGATCCAAAGGATTCCAATCTTGTATCCTTCGACCACAAAGGATACGATCCTCAGTTACCAACTCAACTAGCTTTCCTTATTCAAGTGAAAACCCTCAACAAAACTGTTCACCGAACAATTATTGGTGAGGGGGCATCTACATGTATTATGTCGATGAGTTGCTGGAAAACTTTAGGGTCTCCGACCTTGTCGCAATCTTCGACGACATTGAAAGCATTCGACGGAAGGACATATACCCCGTGCGGTATCCTTAATAACTTGAAGGTTGAACTGGGAGGAAAAACAGTAGAAATAGATGTTGAAGTCATCGATGGGAATCTTGACTACAACATCCTACTGGGAAGACCGTGGATATATGCCATGGCAGTTGTAGTGTCGACTTATTTTAGGAAGATTGCATTCCCTTTTCAAGGAGGGATTACGATCGTCGACCAACAAGACTTCCTCCCTAATGGTTCACAAGTTACAGGAAGCATTCCCATGATCCATGGAAGCAACCATTCGCTTCAAGACATCGGAGTAGGCCTACTGAAAGACCCCACATTAATGGGAACTTTCACACTTCCACCTCCAATCTATATAGGAGAAGTAGCATTGGTAAGAGCCTGCAACATGATATCTTCCACGAAGATCTCAGAAGACGATATCGCCATGGATCATGCAATGGTTTTGCCCCCAAGCCCTATAGAAATATTGTAGCAATCAATGTTTCGAGCATGGGAGGCGAACCCAAATCAACGCTCATCAAGCGTTTGGGTAGATAGGTCTAGAGAATATGGTACCCCATTAGATCCTTGGTCGAAAGTACATGGGACTGACGAAGGAATTCTAAAATCAATGTTGATTGAGGGGGCACCATGGAATGATTGCCACCATCGTTCCCTTCTTCCAGAATATGAAGAAGATACTCAGCATGACCTTTACCACCCTTTAGTTTTTGAATTCCTATCAAATACTGTAAATACGGTGGATTCCGAGCGAAACTTATCCAATATTGAAGAGACTATAGCCATAAATATCTCGACTAAGGCGAATGTTGTAGAGAATATTTATGTCGGCAAAGGTTGTTCTCCTTCAGAACTAGAAATATATAACGCTCTTTTTCGCGAGTTCAGAGATGTCTTTGCTTGGTCATATGATGAAATGCCAGGCATTGACTCGAGTATCGTTGAACATGAAATTAAAATGTATCCTGATGTCAAACCAGTAAGACAACGGCTTCGGCAGGTGCACCCCAAGAAAGCCGCTGCCATTAAAGCAGAAGTTGAAAAGCTCCTCCATGCTGGTTTCATCTACCCGGTTCCTCTAACCGATTGGGTATCGAATATTGTCCCTGTTATGAAAAAACAAGGGACAATTAGAGTGTGTGTCGATTATAGGGATGTAAACCAAGCTTGTCCGAAGGACAACTACCCTACAACCTTCATCGACCAGATAATTGATGAATGCGCCGGATGTGAAATCTTTTCATTCATGGATGGATTTTCCGGGTATAATCAAATAAATATCCGCCCACAGGACCAGTCAAATACTGCATTCATTTTTCCGTGGGGCACATTCGCATATCGAAAATTACCCTTTGGTTTAAAGAACGCAGGGGCGACGTTTCATAGGGCAATGAATTATGCCTTCCATGACATCAAGAACATCGTTCAACCATATCTCGACGACCTTCCGCCTCATTCGCGAAAGCGGACTGATCATCCGCAGCATTTAAGAGCGATATTTCTACGTTGCCGACACTACAAGATAAGACTCAATCCACACAAATGTGTGTTTTGAGTCGGTTCTGGTCGTTTACTTGGCTTTGTAGTCTCTAAGGATGGGATTCGTCTCGACCCTTGCAAGGTTCAGGCAATCATTAATTTGCCTCCACCTTCAAATTTGCTTCAGATTCAGAAACTCCAAGGGAAAGCAAACTTTCTGAGGAGGTTCATTCCAAATTACGCAGAACTTGCTAAAGGTTATACTCGTCTTTTGAAAAAGGATGTACCTTTTGTCTGGGATCAGGTAGCGCAAGCTTCCTTTGATGCTCTGAAAGATTCTCTAGTAAAAGCATCATTAATGTATGCCCCAGACTATCAAAGAGATTTTAACCTGTATCTGGCTGCAGCAGATACAACCATTGCGATGGTTTTAGTTCAAGAAGTCGATGGAATTGAACATCCTATATATTATTTAAGTAAAAACTTGAATGATACAGAAAGCAAATATTCTTATGTTGAAAAGCTACCACTCGCTGCTGTTCAAGCGATACAAAGATTTCGACATTATGTCCTCTTTCGGAAAACTACCATTCTATCAGATTGCAACCCCATGACTTATATATTGTTGCGACAGTTGCTGGGGGGCAAGTATTCAAAATGGATAGCGATCCTTCAAGAGTTTGATCTGGAATTTGTCAAATCCAAATCAAAGAAAGCTTTAGTTTTCACAGAATTATTGTGCGATCTCCCATCGTCGTCCAACGATGAAACATCAGAAGAGTCAATCGTGGACGAAAGTTTGTTTCTGATATCTGCAAGAAATGAGTGGTATGGAGATATAATAATTTATCTCCAAACCCAAAAATTTAGGCCTGACACCTCACACTCAGAACAGAAACGTATACGATACCAAGCGAAAGACTACATGATCGTCGGTGATACGCTTTACCGTCGTGGTATCGATACAGTTCTGAGGAGGTGCCTCACCCATGAAGAGGCCGAAAAAGTCCTGAATCAGTGTCATTCAGGCGCGTGTGGGGGGCATCAACCTGGATATGCTACAGCACAGAAAATCTTACGAGCAGGATACTTCTGGCCAACCATGTTCAAAGATTGCATAATCGCAGTGAGAAGTTGCCATGCTTGTCAAATTTTCGATAGCAAAACCAGAAGACCACCCGCACCTTTACAGCCAATAGTTGCTGTTGGGCCTTTCGCCAAATGGGGCATCGATTTCATGACATGTAACCCCACCTCGACCGGGGGGTATGGGTATATTATAGTCGCTGTTGACTATTTTACCAAATGGGCCGAGGCAATGCCTACATTAGATAACATTGGTGAAATAGTGGCCCTTTTCTTTTTCAATCATGTAGTCGCCAGGTTCGGCGTACCACAGGCTATAGTTACAGATCATGGATCGCATTTTCGCAATCACATGATGGTTGAATTAGCTGCCAAGCTAGGGCTATCTCACGACAGCTCTACCCCGTATTATCCGCAAGCCAACGGACAAGTTGAAGCAATCAACAAGGTCCTGAAGCGTATGTTGCAAAGGATGATCGGGGTTCACAAAAGAAGGTGGCACCTAATCCTGTACTCAGCCTTGTGGGCTTACTGAACATCGGTAAGGAATGCGACCGGGTTCACACCTTTCCAACTGGTGTATGGCCTAGAAGCAGTCTTGCCAATCCAGTGTGAAATTTCGTCGCTTAAACTCGCAATTGATCTCCTCCCCGGAACTTCGGAAGAAGAGGCCCGTTTCTTGGAATTAATCCAATTGGATGAAACCCGTCATGACGCCGCTTTGGCTAACGAAGCCCATAAGAAACGAGTCAAGGCGCAGTTCGACAAAAATGTCAAACCCCGTGTCTTCTCAGAAGGTGACTTGGTCTTGCTTTATGACCAAGAATCCGATAAATTGGGAGAAGGTAAATTTAATTCTTTATGGATGGGCCCCTATATTGTTAAACGAGTGTTAGCAAAAGGAGCCTACGAGTTAATGGATTATGACGGAATTCCACTGGCGCAACCCCGTAATGGGTTGTACCTCAAGCGTTACTATGCTTAAATAGTAACCTGTATGCTTTTGTTGTATTTTGTTTTCGCTAAAGTATTTGTTTTGGTCGAGTAATCCACCTTTTTACATTTATTGCAGATGTCAAACCTTCTGGAGACATGTGTTGGATATGCCGACGGAGCGTGTCGTAATTCGCGGAACCTATCCTCCGCAGCCTGGGCCATTTTTGATCCAAGCGGCGAGTTAGTAAGTTTCAGAGGTGTATGTATTGGGCAATCAACGAATAACATCGCTGAGTATAGTGCGTTGATAGAACTACTCTCTGATGCCATGACCCATGGTATACGCTGACTAATTGTCAGGCTAGACTCACAACTCGTAATACTACAACTTAATGGTATATATTCCGTTCGCAATCCAGCTATTTATCGCATGTTCCTAAGGGTTAAGATTTTGGAAAGATAATTTGATTCAATTCAATACCAGCATATTTCCAGAAACTTAAACACATTAACCGACTCATTAGCAAACTATGTGTTAGATAGACATTTGCGACATTTATAAAAAGAGACACATCATCAATGTTGTACATATGGATCATATAACTCAACCAGAATAAACCCCGAAAATCATATATATATATAGATATATATATATATATATATATATATATATATATATATATATATATATATATATATATATATATATATATATATATATATATATATATATATATATATATATATATATATATATATATATAAGCTGTTTATCGTTCATACATAATGTTCTGTAACCAAGACAAAATCGGTCGCATGACCCAAAAACTCAAAAATGCTAGGGGGCACCCTAGCCTAGTGATGCTCATGATAGCACGTCACGACCTGTGCAATCATGCGCAAGAGACGAGTCCATCGTCTAGGCACCCCAGTAGTATGTCGCTGCAACTGTAAAGGTAACTCATCAATCCTCACATCGGGAATGCCGAGAGTAAGGCTCTCAACCTGCTCCTGCACAGCTGTAAGGGTCTCGGCCACATCAAGGTCACGAAGAATAACCCTCCCAGCAGTCTCTCCTGCTGGGGCAGCGGCTGGTGCTCTCGGGCGAACTGCTGGACGAATAGGACCAACATCTGCATGCACACATGAGTTTGATTAAAGTCTTGATAGAATAAATCACAAGGACATTATAAATAAAAACAGTAAACAGTAATATGGTCGAAGATTTTACCAATAGCGCCCCACTGTTCGCCATCCGGCAGTACCAAGTCCGGATCACCTCGGAAATCCATACCAACATATGGATACTCGGAATAGACCATCTCCTGACGCTTGAACCACCTGAAGAAGGTATTAGTGAAAGAAATCTGAGTTTGACCAGCATGCCTAGACATGTGATCAACCCATCTCTGCATGCGTGGCTCGGTAGGAGAAGGCAAGTCGAGTGCGATATACTGAGGCTGCATCAGTGGTATTTTCTCCAAGGCAAAGGCAGTCAGAATAGAACCATATCGAAAGTTCTTCAGCTTCTCGTCCTTTACCTTGTTCAACTGAATTTTCATCTGAAGAAGTACTGCATCACACCAGTTGAATATTTTCGGTTGGAGACACTCCAAGGCGTGCTGCACATAAGATCTGTTGGCAACATGAAGAGATGCGCTACCGACCATCCTACCAATAGTATACAGAATGGACCTGAGAGACCTGTCAGTAATCTCACGGATAACAACCTTGCCGTCTCTATTCGGCTGGGATCCTTCCCTGCAATACTGGCGGACATAATCTCTCACGGAGTCATTCCCTCGGGCCGAACCTGACAAAGAAATGGGGGCACCCCACCTCGACAAACCAGTCAAGAAGTAAATGTCTACCACGGTCAAAGGGATGGATTTGCTCCTGATCTGAAATACTTGGTTAATAGGATCCCAAGCATCAAGCATATACTGCAGTAAGGAGATCTGTGCTCTCATACTAGAGATACAGAAGAACTTCAGCAGGCCACAGTTCAGCAGCACGTTCACCGTGACAGGGTCATGGAGGGCAATCATGTCCTCCTCTTCATGTTCTCTTTCTCACCATGTAAGGGTCATTTTGCTCAAGAGTCCCTGCAAAACAAACAAGAGAAGGAGTAAGATCCTGGATTTGATGAGAAACTGGCAAAATTTTCGTCAAAAACTGTGCAACAGAACTGTTTTTCTATGCTCAACGCAACTGGCTAGTGTCCCACCTGCGTTGAAGGTCAAACTGCCTTCATGCAGCTTGACATTCAACGCAGGTTTCGAGTGGACTGCCTGCGCTGATGGCAGAGCGCCCTAGCAAAACCCCAGGGGCTCAGGGGAACAGGAAAACAGGCACAGAATGGAAAAAGGAAACCATGAAAAGGAAGAGCTAGGGTTTAGCTCCTACCTGGTCCAGACGGCGCCGAAAATCGTCCGTAGAATCTCCCGGAATCAGCTGATGAAAATCAAGGGGGAAAAGGGACCTCCAAAGCTCTAACAAACCAAGTTCAAATGAAATGGTAAAATGAGAGGTAAAGACACCTTTTAATTGCTTTTACGTAGTTCAAAGTGAAATATTAGGGTTATAATCTCATTTTCAAGCAAATGTTATTCATTTCTAACTAGTTTGATGCAGCAATTGAGGATACAGTACTATCTTTGAAAAGGGCAAAGCTAGTTATGGTAAAAATAAAAAATTTGACCATATAATATCGAGCAGTTTTAGCACACAGTTCATGCTCGTTAAAAAATAAACGCAAGATTCGAGCAGTTTTAGCACATAGTTCATGCTCGTTAAAAAATAAACATAAGACCGAGCAAATGTTTCCACCCGCGTTTAAGCTCGTTAAAAAATGAACTATCCCGGTAAATAACCACTGTGAATGTAATATTATCAGCCATTAAAGCCTTGGTCGTGTTTGCACCGTCACCTCCACTTTTCATTTGGCCGATCGTTCGCCTCCATATGATTGTTTACCCATTTTGAGGAACAGCTGCGAAGAGTGATTTCACCTAGCCATCCTTGTGACACTACCGTGATTGGAAAATTCCAACCTGTACCTGGGATCAACTGCTAACCCTGTTTATCACTCGTTCCTCAAAAGACGAGTCTTCTTTAAGCTCTTTTCAACTAACTCGTAAAATATGAAAAGATTGCCGAGTCCTTGGCCTTCCAGCTCGTTAAAGGGACAGGAAGAGCTATCCCTCCTCTAGATTTTAATCTTTTTGAACCTGAGGGATTATTGCACAAAAAGATCGAGCGCTTGTTTTATTCGGCTCGTTAAACCTATCGAAAACTTATCCCTTCTGTATTGTTTTATACTTTTTCGGACTTAAGGGATTAGATGACGAAAAAGGACTTTTGGAGTTAACTTTATGTACCTTTTCAGACTCTCTAAAAATGAAAAGGACCGAGTTATCCTTGTCGTTAGACTCGTTAAAATCATTAAATAGCGACAAACTTGTCTTTAGACGAGAACGAGTTTCACTATCGCTAGGCTCGTTAAAATATAGCGATGGGCTTGCCCAAAGGGCAGGTTATAGAACAAGCATATGTTATCCTCCTCAAGCTTGACAAAAATAAAGAGGTACTGGTCAGCAATGACTGGGGAAAAATTGGGAGAAACTAAAGAAAACTTTGATGGTAGCAAGTCGCTCTTGAACATGACACTTTTCCTCCGTACCACAATCGGGTTGGGTTGTTTCATTCACCGGTCACATCCATGGTCTCTCCATACCATCCATATTTGGGGTAATGCTACCAATCCATCGCATTAGTGTCGCCATATGTTCAAGAGAAGTCGTTCAGAAAAGTCAACCGTGTCCCATCCACTGCCATACATTATCCTTCATCCTTTCATGACCGCCACCCTGAATCATATGTCACAGATCGTTTTCACCTCCATTAAAATCATTAGCTCTGTTCCATGTCACTGATGTGGGATTCATTAAGGCCCTCCTTTGACGGATCGCTTCTTGTCGACATCAGCTCATTATCCAAGAAGTTGATATAGGAACAACCCCTTCAGTACTTTGAAGCTTGCATGCCTCAATGGCAAGTTTCTCACTTCCGGCGACAGGTATACATCAATGACCTTCGACCGAAAGATTTTGCATGGTGTTCGATGCCAAGTCCTTTATTCACACCACGTGAATTGTACTGCAGTACCTTGAGGGTCTTTATCATTATCGGTGATTCCTCTCGCGCTTGTTAACGGTTTACATCATTGACCGGTAATCAAGCGATGTCTTTCCATATTCGACTTCAGAACATTTCTCACATGGATCGACTTGTACTTAGAGTGAAGATCGAATGAGTTTGAAGACCCCGGATCTAGTTTCATCCATCCGGGCTGCGATATATATTCAGGAAAGATAAAGACATTGACATGTACATCATTGCAGCAGATAATCATCCTACTCAAAGGATGATAATTTCATCAAAATTATCAGTCTACCACTAGACGATTGTCTGTTCTATGTACAGAAAAATGAATTTATGAAGCTGAGCATGGAAATGCCCACCTCAGCTAGACCATGAAAGCAGTATGAAAAATAATGTATTGTATTGTATCTTATTACAGGTCTCCTCTCAGCATTGGATGAACTTCGGATCCCCCTGATAAAGCATTTCACCCGATAAACAACCTCATACTTTAGGGGGCAACTGTTATAGACATTTTTGTGCCTTACAACATTGAGCATGAAATGTCCATAATCTAAGGGATCCAAAGTCCCTAAACAGGTTGGAACAAGGCTAACAAACCACAGCAATTCACAGAAGTTCTCCACCAGAAACTGCTCAAAAACAAGTCAATTCAGGATCATTTCAGTGGCTACACTAGCTGTTTGCGCTGAATGTCAAAGCCAACACTGGCTACCTGCGTTGAATGTCAAAGGGAACACTAGCTACCTGCGCTGAACGAGAGTGGACATGTGGCAAGCTCATTTCTCAAGGTGTCAAAACCCAGGAAGCTTCCAAAATGACACTTGCCTCAGGGAATTCGACTGGTGATGAGTAAGAGGTTCCAAATCTCCAAGTGGAAGCAAGAACCTCCAAGTGGAATCAAGAACTGACAGAGGGAGAGGACACTAGTCAGATCTCAAGCTGACTCATCCTCTCTCCAAACATCTATATATGGATCTCTCCTCCATGAGATCTAGGGGCTGGAATTTTGTTATTGCAAAGAATTGTTGTTGGTTTGAGATTGGAATCATTGGGTGCTTAATGCTTTGAAGGGGGTGAAGATAGGAATTCCATTTACTGGGAAGGAGATGCTGGATTGGAGCCCTCTGGGTTGTATCTCTTCCTGAACCTTGTTATTCATCAATAAAGCTATCTTGGTTTCTCCTATATGCTGATGTATTTTTGATGTATGAATGCATTAGTATGTTTAGTTTATTTCTAATCCTAAACTAGTTATGAATGTGAATATCTGTCTTTGTGTAGTGTTCTTCTCTTGTCGCAAGTAGCTGTTCTCTTGTGATCTTGCAGGAACCCGTTGAAGCTGGACAAGCAAGAAGGCAAGTAGCTGTTCTCTTGTGATCTTGCATGAACCTGTTGAAGCTGGGCGAGTGAGAAGGCAAGTAGCTGTGAACTCCCAAAGAGAAGAGAGACCGGATCGAGGGACAAACGGAAGACATCGGTAAGTCTATTTATCTCTCTTCTTTCACATTTCATAAAGGAAGAAACCAGAATACCTGTACTTGTTTGTTGCTAAGGCACTGTCACACCTTAGGTGGATAGGATCGTCCTGCATAGGCATTTTTTCCCACAACACCTGGTTAGCCCACCGTCCAGTATAATCAACCTTCTAGGCAAGTCGGCCAACCTCAAACCCAATTAGGCCAACCAACTTCCCAGCCCACTCGGCCATCTAGTCCGTCAGGACAACCTTCAGCTGTGCAACAACAACTCCACTCCCAGCAGGTACAACCTTCTGGGCAGGTAGGCCAACTTCAATATCAACAAGGCCATCCTTTTGACCAGATAGCCCAACCTACAGGACATCCTTCTGGCGCTGTTCAACCCGGTTTTTTGCCCCAAGCTGGACCCCAAACCCCATCCGGTCTTCAAATGCAAGTTGGAGTTCAATCCCAACCAGTCTATCAAACTCAGCCTCTTTCTCAAACTCAGTTTGGAGTCCAGCCACCGTATGGTTACCAGCAACCTCAAGGGCAACCTTTGTTTGCCCCATATCAAAATTATCAACAACTGCAGGCGAGTCCTTATCCGCAACCATATGGTGCTCCTGCAGGACCGTTTGGTAATCCATGGAGAGCTGGGGGGCAGAACCCAAATCCCTACGGACAAAACCCTATAGGGCCAAATCCGTTCGGACCAAGCCCTTGGGGGCAACCGCCAGTTGGTTGGAACCCTGTTGTTCCATCCCACCAGCAGCCCCAGATGTCCTTCAATCCTCAGTTACATTTCTTAGCGACTTTAGAATTACTGGATGTGTCCAAAGTGACCAATGATCCTATTCTCCATAATCCATATTGGCCCCCGGTTCCAACAAAGATCCCCGGTGACTGTCCAAAATTCGATGGTAAAGCTAATGAAGATCCACAAGCTCATGTCATGACTTATCACCTGTGGTGTTCATCCAATTCATGGCTTGATGATTCAATTCGGCTTCGCCTTTTTCAAAGGACTCTCACTGGCTCTGTAGCTAAGTGGTATATTGAGCTCAATCGCGGATCCTTTCAGGATTTCAACTCGTTGGCTATGGCATTTCTCACTCATTTTCAGTTTCCCATTCGATATGAAATGGGTACACACCTCCTGACATCCTTAAGACAGACAACGGCTACGCATATCTCTGATCATATCCATGAATGGAGACGGCGTAGACGTATGATCAAATTTTGGATTCCCGACCAACTTCTTACCGATTGGTTTACGACTTCGTTCGTTCCTCCAATAGCTCGGGACATTGCCATGGGGGCGTGTGTCACTGAAGAGCAAGCTATCGTGCGCGCTCAGTACCTTGACTTGGTTTATTCTCAGTCAGGTACATTGTATGATTATCTTCCTGACGCCCCGAGACCAGGAACATCTAAAGCCCCGCCAACACCAACTGTTGACGGTATTATTGGTTCTGTTAATTCGTCCTCGAAGAAAAATTCCGCGAACCCTGGGAAGCAAAAATCAAATGCTTCGAATGAACCGACTTCTCAGGTAACACCCACTTCGAATATTACTTTCGAGGTCAATGCCGTCCAGTCCACCACGGCAGACAAAGCCTCAAAAGGAAAGAAGAAAGGGAAAGCGAAGAGTAAGCCATATCAACCTAAACAGGACTCCCCTAAACCTCCGCCCGAGGACGGTGCCAAGCGCAAACCCAAGTATCCTTGTCTTATCTGTGATGAATATCCCTATACCAAAGACTGCCCTAGGCGGTCTGAAGTTAGTCGTTTGTTGAAAGGCGCTCCCGGGACTCCTGCGGTGCTCAAAGAACCCTTTCCCTCACAACAAACTCAAATGGTGGCTGACCCCTCTCAGCCTCCCTCTTCCTTCGGTTCTCAAGTGTTTATGGCTGGAACGATACCTGTCAATATCAGTACTCGAACAAAAGATTATCCGTCATCTGTCGGGAAAGAGCCTGAGGTCCCCTCCAGTGCTCCTCCGTTCAGTTCAGGCCCGCTCCACATCGAGAGACCTAGTACTGAGACGCCTATTCGACCCCCTCCAAAAGGAGTACTCCGGAAATCTTCTTACAACCCAAATGCTCGTGCTGCACAGCACTACAATATCGTTGAGGACTTAGCTCAGACTCCATTGGCTATGTCCGCTTTAGAAGTTCTCCAGATCTGCCCTTCTCAGAGGAAGTCCTTGCTATTCGCTATCGGTGGCATAGACCCGGCCGACTCGGATCTAATTACTTTTGACTTGGAACGCCATACGTGGAGACTGCCTCCCCAAATCGCATTCCTTATACAGGTTATTATTAATTCCAAAACGATTCATCGTACAATCATTGATGAAGGTGCTTCTACTTGCATCATGTCTGTTGCCTGTTGGAAAGCTATTGGATCTCCGACTCTGAGCCAGTCTCCCACAACCTTGGAAGCTTTTGATGGAAGAGCATCCCGTCCTTATGGTATACTCCAACGTTTGCCCATCTCTTTGGAGGGGAAGATGGTTGAAATGGAAGTTGAAGTTGTTGATGCTACTCTTACCTACAACCTCCTTCTCGGACGTAGCTGGATATACGCGATGCAAGCTGTAGCTTCATCTTTGTTTCGTATCATTCGTTTCCCTCATCAAGGGAAGATTGTTACTGTAGACCAGCTGTCATTCTTCGATTCCTCTTATGAAGGAAACATCCCTTTTGTGGAGCATACCGCCAGATCATCTGAGAGTCTGGGTCACGACCTTTTCAAAGATCCCACCCTGATGGGTGTTTTTCCGCTCCCACCTCCTAATGTTGCTTCCGTCAATATGATTACTACTTGTTCTGATCCGTGGGTCCTTCCTCCCACCGACCAAGTAGATTCTTGGGGCGACCAGATGCCGTTGAGTCCTGCCGAGCTCAACTATGTCGAAATCATTGCTGCATCGGCTCCCTCTTTTGAACTTGCCCTTTCGAGCAAGGTTCTCCACTCGTTCGCTCCATCCTCAGGGCTTGTAGATGAGACTTCTTCGGATCCTTTAAAAGAAACATTCCCTTCTGACGAAGCCATTATTGAGACTATGTCTCTCGAGGAACCTCCTTGGCATGATTCTCACCATCGTTCCTCGTTTCTACCTGCCCATCAGGATATGCTTACTTGTTTCGAGCGGTTTGCTCCTTGTCTCCCATTTCAAATCCTTCAAACACCTATCCAAGTTGATCAAGTGTTCTCTAAAGGAAATATGGCGAACATTACGCAAACCTAGCCCATCGACATCTCTGTGAAACCAGGGATTGTCGAACATCTTCACATTGGAGTCACTTGTACTCTGTAGGAAATTCAACTTTATACCAATCTTTTTCGCGAATTTCGTGACGTCTTTGCATGGTCCTATGAAGAAATGCCCGGCATTGATCCTAGCATAGTGGTGCATGAGATAATCACGTACCCAGGTGCTAAGCCTGTTCGTCAACGTTTACGCCCTGTACACCCCAGAAAGGCTGCAGCTATTAAGGCCGAAGTAGAGAAGCTTCTTAAAGCCGGTTTTATTTATCCTATCCCGCTCACAGATTGGGTTTCCAATATTGTACCTGTGAATAAAAAACAGGGTACAATCCGTGTTTGTGTCGATTATCGTGATATTAATTGGGCCTATCCTAAAGATAATTTCCCCACACCATTCATTGATCAAATTATTGACGAGTGTGCCGGAAGCGAAATGTACTCTTTTATGGACGGTTTTTCTGGATACAACTAGATCAATATTGCTCCCGCTGATCAACACAAGACCACCTTTATCTGTCCATGGGGCACTTTTGCCTATAAAAATCTCCCTTTCGGTCTCAAAAATGCCGGTGCTACCTTCCAACGTGAAATGTCCTATGCTTTTCATGACATTCGACATATTGTACAGCCATACCTGGATGATCTTCCAGCTCATTCAGCCAAACGTTAGGACCACCCTACTCACCTTCGCGAGATCTTTCTTCGCTGTCGACACTACTGAATTAGACTCAATCCTCACAAATGTGTCTTCTGCGTTGAATCCGGCCGACTTCTCGGGTTTGTCATCTCCTGAGAGGGCATCCGTTTGGATCCCCTTAAAGTCGAGGCTATAGTGAATCTTCCTCCCCCTGCTTCTTTACAACAATTGCAAAGCTTGTAGGGTAAAGCAAATTTTCTACGACGTTTTGTTCCAAACTATGCCGAGGTGGCCAAAGGTTTCACACGATTACTAAAGCGAGATGTCCCTTTTCATTGGGATACCATGGCTCAGGAATATTTTGAGCGTCTCAAGGGTCTCCTTGTTTCTGCTCCATTGCTTCGTCCTCCGAACTATCATCGTGACTACACTCTCTATTTGGCTGCTGCCGACACCACTATCGGCATGGTTCTCGTTCAAACTGACGATGATGACACTGAGCATGTTATATATTATCTCAGCCGCAATCTTTTAGATACGGAAACTCGATATGCTTATGTCGAGAAGTTGGCTTTGGTCGTCGTTTGTGCTGTCCAACGTTTCCGTCATTATATTCTGCTGCGCACTACCACCATGATTTCTGATTGCAACCCCATGACGTATATTTTGTCACGCCAGTTGCTGGGGGGCAAGTACTCAAAGTGGATTGTCATCCTCCAAGAGTTCGACTTGGAATTTACCACTGCCAAGTCCAAGAAATCCCTTGTATTTGCTGAGTTACTTTGCTCTTTGCCATCTTCTTCCCTGCCCTCTCACACAAAGGATCAAATTCCGGATGAGACTTTATTTCTCATAAGCACCCTCGACCCCTGGTACGGGGATATCATTATATATCTGCAGACGTCCTCCTTTCGCCCTGGCGTGTCCAAAGACGCTCGGCGAAGGATTCGTCATCAGTCTCAACCATACCGTATCATTGGGGATACACTATATCGCCTCGGCGCCGACTCTGTTCTCCGTCGTTGTCTAACTCTCGAGGAAGCTGAGCGTGTCTTGAATGACTACCACTCTGGTGCCTGTGGTGGTCACATGTCCGGATATGCTACTGCCCAAAAAATCCTCCGTGCCGGCTACTTTTGGCCCTTTATCTTTAAGGATTGCATTCTTGCCATCTGTTCTTTTCATGAGTGCCAGATATACCAGCGGAAGATGCGAGCGCATCCCGCTCCATTGCACCCTGTTGTCACCGTCGGCCCTTTTGCAAAATGGGGCATTGATTATACGACCTGTAACCCTCGCTCGGCCGGGGGGCATGGGTTTATTATCGTTGCCGTCGATTACTTTACTAAATGGGCCGAGGCGATGCCTACATTAACTGAAGACGGTCACACAGCGGCGCAATTTTTATTCAACCATGTTATCTCGCGATTCGGCGTCCCTCAAGCCATCATCACTGATCACAGGAAGCATTTCCGTAATCATATGATGACGGAACTAACAACCCAGCTAGGCTTATGGCACGATAGTTCGACTCCATACTACCCTCAGTCCAATGGCCAAGTTGAAGCTATCAATAAGATTTTGGTTACAATGCTTCAGCGTACCATTGGCATGCATAAGTCTAACTGGCATTTGATGTTGTTCCCTGCCTTGTGGGCCTACCGAACCTCCGTGAAGGACGCCACTGGTTTCACTCCATTTCAGCTAGTTTATGGACTAGAGGCTACCCTTCCAATCGAGTGCGAAATCCCTTCATTAAAATTGGCTGTCGAGCTACTTCCCAACACTACCCCATTAGAAGAACGCCTTCTTTACCTGGAACGGCTAGATGAGACCCGTCGCCTGGCCTCTTTGGCCATCGAAACACAGAAGAAGCGAGTCAAGACTCACTTCGATCAGACTGTACATCCACGTTCTTTTGTTGAGGGAGATTTAGTCCTGCTATACGATCAGGCAAACGATAAGCTGGGAGCAGGAAATCTCGAGCCTATGTGGCTAGGCCCTTACATTGTCAAGAAAGTTTTGCAAAAAGGGGCCTACGAGCTAATTGATTAATAAGGGAACCCTCTCGGGAAGCCCCGAAACGGGTTGTACTTGAAAAAGTACTATGCATGATGCTTGTGCATTTCATTTTGTACATACATGTACTCTAGCAAGTGTGTTGTGTGTATGTGTGTCAGTTTTAAAGGCGTAACTGCCACTTATTGTGTCTTTCGCTTCTTGTGCAGATGTCTGATGCACCTTATGTTGGTTTCGCTGATGGTCCCTGCCGCAGTACTCGCAACTTGTCCTCTGCGGCGTGGGTGATCTATGATCCTCATGGCGAGCTGATAGATTTTCAAGGTGTGTGTTTGGATCGTACCACTAACAATGTCGCCGAATATTGTGCTGTAATTGAGCTACTTGCTGAAGCAATTAATCTCGGCATTCGTGCATTGGTAGTAAACCTGGACTCTCAACTTGTCGTCCACCAGCTCAACAGGCGATATTCCGTCAAAGACCACCGCATTCTAAGGTTGTATTTACGTGTGAGATTGTTAGAAAGGAACTTTGATTTTATCACATATCAGCATATTCCACGACAATTAAACACATTATCTGATGCATTGGCTAATCATGTATTAGATAGACATTTGCGTAATTTGTAATCAAAACATTATACAAGAAAGCACATGAAAGCACAATATTAAACCATAGGCATATGTATAACATGTGTGTCATAATGTTTGCGCCATACATAGTCCAAAAAATAATACATGTTCATCCTGATAGATCCTGGGACGACATGTCCCTCAAAAATATGCAAAAATGAAACCTAGGAATCTAATCACGGTGATGCTCATGATAGCATGTCACCGCTCGCACCAAACATCTCAGCAGACGGTGGACGCGATTCGGTACTCCCACTGTGTGCCTCTGGTACTCGAAGGGCACGTCCGCCAGCCTAGCATAGCCCGGAATCCCTTGGGTAAGACCCTCGAGATTCTGCACCAGCAGCTCCTCCCCCCGGGCACCCCTTGCCTGCTGAGGGTCGGCTGCAGGTTGATCTCTACGAGCTATAGGAGATATGCCGGCTGGTCGCTCTGGGCCTAAATCTGCAAGTACAAATGACTGTTATCAGAACATACATGTATTAACAAAAAAAATGAAAATGCATAAAACATCAAAAAATGAAGAAATCATACCCAGCTCCTCTTCCCATTCCTCTTCCTCTGGCAGTGGGAGGTCTGGGTCTCCCATAAAGTTAGTTCCCGCGTATGTCCAATCCTCCACTACGATCAGCTGACGATGGAGCCAGATGAAGAACTCGGGCCGCCAAGACATCTGCTGGCCCCCTCCTCCTCTGGGCATCAATGCTGCCCAGCGTGCCATCCTAGGCTCTCGTGGAAATGGATCAGCCACTACAGCTCCCTGCATCTGAAAGAGGGGTAATCGTTGCAAGAAGAACGACACCACTATCGAGCCATACCCGAACTGTTTCACTTCTCCGCGCTTACACTTTGTAAGCTGCCTTTTGATGTTGGTAGTCACTGCTGTAGCCTAGTCAAAGATGGTGGGGCTAAGGCATTCTGTCGCTAGTAACAGATGATTCTTGCTTGCCTCATGGGGCGCCTGTACCCCAGCTGCACGTGTGATGGTGAACAATATCACCTTAAGAGCCAAATCCTGGATGGTGGCGATATCCACCTTAGCACTGTTTCTCCCAAACTGTGCTTCTGGACACACTCGGTCCTTCACCTCACCCATCTTCTCTTCGGAAGGCCTACTTCCAGTCAAAATGGGGCTCGCCCCTCTCCGTGATAGCCCAGTAATGAAATACACATCAGACACGTCCAGCTCTAAGGTTTGGCCTCGTAAGCGAAATACTTGGTCATCCACATCCCAAGCATCCACTATGAACTGCAATAACTCAGGCTGAGCTCGCAGATAAGGCGTGAGGAAGAACTTCTTGAGACCACAATCCCTCAGAGCGTTCATGCATCCCTCATCCTTGATGGCCAAGGCATCTACAACATCATGTTCACGTTCTTTCCATTCCACCACCATTCTTGCTTGTTTCCTGCACCCACAAGGATGAATAAGTCATTATTGGAACAATGATAAGCTTACAAATCAACCAAATTTTAAAAATAATGATGAAATTTAGGGTAAAATTCAGTTCGCGCGGTTGGCGCGACTGTTTCTAAAACAGTCGCGCCAATGGCGCGGAACCTTGGGGTAAATCACCCCATTGGCGCGGATCCGTGCCGGATACCTGCGCCAATTGGGCGCGGCCCTAAATTTCAAATTCCTCCTTGCAGAGGTTCAATCATCGGACAAAACGCATAAAAAAGGAATGGAAATAAAGCTAAGGACAAGACCTCTTACCTTCTTCAGAAGGCAGCTCGATTGCTTTCCTGGATTGATCACAATCGACGGTTGAAGTTTGCACCCAAAACCCTCCAATGGTAAACTCACAAGGTGAAAAGTAAAAAGTGAATTTGTTTTTTACCATTTCATTATTTTATAGCATTTTTTGACCTAAAATGTATTAAAAACATTATTTTTGGGTTAAAATAATGTCTTTTTTGGGTGTTTTTGAATATATTTATATCAAAATGGGTTTTACGCTGTTTTTGGTATGATGACAGGTGTTGGTGCAACTCAAGCGACGAAACGAGCTCCTTTTTCCTACTTTTTCAAGCTCGGTAAAACATGTGAAAAGGTTACTTTGAGGTCCGCTTTCAGCTCTTTTCTGACCGTTTAAAGATGAAAAGATTGCCGAGTTACTCCTCTTGACTCGTTAAACGTTAATAAGAGGCGGTCGATTTAAGTTCTTTTTCTTGACTGTTAAAACATAAAAAGATTACCGGGTTTTTGTCATTTCAAACTCGTTAATGTTTACGAAACGACGTGGTTTTGATCGCTTTTTTACTTTTTCAGGTCGAAATCACTACTTATGAAAAGTACTCCTCGATCGTAATGGTCGGGCGGTTCTTTCGAGCATTGTTTTATACTTTTTCGGGCTCGAGAGACACAACTTTACAAAAAGGACACCCCTAGAGTTTCCTTTTTGTTGTCTTTTCAAACTCTTTAAACATGAAAAGACGCCGATTTCTTCCTTTGTCAGACTCGTTAAAACTTGATGACATCGGATTCTGTCGAAATGACGCACCACAAGCATATGCTATCCCCATCAAGCTTGTTAAAAATAATTGGGGTACTCGCCAGAAATGGTGGGGGAAAATGGAACCATAATTATTGTTGTGTCGGTAGTATGTCGCTCTTGAACATGGCACTTGTCTGCTTTCGTGTCTGGGTGGGGATATCTCATATCATTTTTCACTTGCCTCCGTGGATTTGGATAATCCTGTTTGACCTCTCATCTGCTCATTGCCTCGTCACCATGACCTCTGATCCATTGATGTCAAATACTGCCAATTCCACTATCGTGCCGCCGATATGTTCAAGAGAAGTTGACCTCTGCAAAAAAACAACCTCCCTCTGATAGCTCACATAATCCTGATTCATAAAATTATCTCTCTATCTCGTGTCTATGATGTGGGAAACATCATGGCCCACCTTCGATCAAGGTCACTTCCTATCGACTTCAGCTCATTATCCAGGAAGATGATCTAGAGACTCCCTTCCGGTGCCTTGGAGCCTGCATGCCTCAATGGCAGGTTATTCGTGTTCGACGTGAGGTTTTCATCATTGGCCTCCGATCGAATGATTCTACGGGTGTTCGACGCCAGCGCACTAATTCGCACGCTGTAGATTGTACCTATAGTACCTTGAGGGCCATTGTCATTATTGGTAGTACCTCTCGCGTCTGTTAACAGTTTTCATTATTGACTGGTAATCAGATGATGTTCATGCATGTTCGACTTCAGCTCATATATTCGCATGCTTGAACTTGTGCTTTTGTTCGGGTCGAGATGGAGCACAAGACCCTGGATTTTTTCTGTTGTAATCCAGGCGTGATTCTTGTTACATGACTCATTCACTGGATGGCTGTGACCATACCTGAGTCTATTCATTGATCCTAGCCAGATGGCTGCGCCCATACTATGGATCTAGATTATTATGTACTCTCTTATGGATGGCTGCGACCATACCACATATATCATGTACTTGAGCTATCAGTTGTATCTCTCGATGCAAATTCTCGGCGGCAGCTACATGTGTTCTTGTAAAGCATTTCACCCCTCTCTCTCTCTCGGGCCTCATGCTTTAGGGGGCATCTGTTACACAATAATTTGTCACCATTGGTCACCGTCCCTGTTACCCCTTTCCCGTACTTTGGAGGACTCATTCCAGGACCTGTGAGCAGTGACATAACTTAAAAACACTTGCATTATGTTCCCCTAAGTATGGACTTCATGTGCCCTGAAGACACCTCCTGCAAAATATCCCTGAAAAGTGCCCTTTTTCCATAAGCGCGGGTCCACGGTGTACTACCCGCGCCAATGAGGGAGATCCTCAAAAGAAGGTGCGCTCATTGGCGCTCTGTCTTAGAGTAACACCCGCGCCAACCGAGTTTGGAAAAGATTTTTAACAAATGCGCGCCCGGATGTTTTTTCCCTTCAAGTCATGAAGTCTTTTGAGGATAAAGCTAATCTTCTAGATGTCGAGATTCATCATCTATCCACAGCGGCTTTTTGGAGATAATGCCAATCCATAATGGGTGTCTTGATTCATTGTATCTTCTTCCCCTTCTCCATCTATAAAAGTATGTCCTCATGCATTTGACAAGCTAGTTTTTTGAGTAGTGGTGATAGTGCTAGTAGTGATAACACTTGTCTTGAGTGATAGTAAGAGTCTTGGAGCAAAGGGAGGTTATGCTGCCATAAGTCTGAGCTGCGTATTCATAATCAAAGAGAGAGAAAGGTCTATTGCAAGACATATGTAGCTGCTCGCCCAACCAGAGGAGAGATTCAACGTCAGAACTTTGGTTGTATTTTTCTCTGTTGATTATTCATTAATAAACGACTATCGTTATGGTTCCGATCTTATTGTTCAGTATGATAATGCTTGATCTATGTCTTTTCTGACCGATATATAGTTGTATTTAGTGGATTTTATGCTTGTATTCGCTTCGTTCTTTGCATGTGCAGGTATCCATTCACGGAGATCGTGAGGATCGTGACCTGCCGGAACAAGGGAACGAGAGTATCAACTCGTCTACGACACTAGCGTTGGACTCCAGGTTGGTTCCCATAATCCACTTTCAATTTGCAACTAGGAACTTGCATGGTAGCGTTAATTGATTGTTGCTAGACCCATTTTGGGCTAGTGGGATCGCCTCTGTCAGCAGAGGGGATTTACCTCTCCAACACTTGGTATGGTGAGCTTGGTGGCAGTTGGTCACTAAGTCGAGGCATGATGGAGATGAGGCTCTACATATGTTGCAAGGATGTTTGCTTTGTGTGGAGGAGTCAACATCATGGATGATGATGATCTTGGTGGATGGCTACCAGGATGTTATGTTGTCGAGGACGACAACGATTTCAGGTGGAGGAGGATGTAAGGCCTCCGGGCGATTGTGTGACGGGCACCGGGCGAAGTCACCGTGCACGAGGGCACGAGCGGGCGCGCGGGTGCACGACAGGCACGCGACGAACGGGCGTGCGACGGTGCTACAGAAGAAATGCGACGATACCGTGAAGGACAATGCGATGAAAGGCGAAACGTGGAGCGACACTTAGAAATGCGACTAAGTGTTGAACGAAACTTATACGATGGTTATGAGAGCTTACAAGCCGACTTGAAGAAGAGTCTTGTGGGCGCATGTTGGTGGCTTTGGGGGTCGGCCAAGGGGCTGCACACCCCATGTAAACCCACGCAAGGAAGGCTATATATATGTGAGCCTTAGAGCTCATTTCAACAACGAATTCTCTCATCTCTTCTACGCATAGAGTCAAGGGGTAAACTAGAAGTGCACAGAGATAAGTGGAGCTATGCATATCTCATGCGCTCTACTTGAAGGTGCACTTGGAGGTTGTCTTGAGTCGGTCGAAGGGTGGGCAAGGTGTGCCCGGGGTTCGGTGGATGTGCAGAATTGTGCAGGACTTGGCAAGGGTATCTAGGTGGCTCGGGTGAGCACCGCCCTTCGTGCAAGAGGTGCACATGTATTGTAAAAGGCAGGGTTGCCTCTCTTTGTAATATTTGGCTAAGTGTGAGACTTGGTTTGGCAAGACACACTTGTATGTTGTAAACTGATATTCTTAATATATTGATTCGGGCAGACTCACATTACGGGGAGTTGCCCCTCCCCTTTATACTTGTTGCAATTGTTGATGTTCTTGTTATAATTGCATGATGATAATGAATGAGTATGGGCTTCATTAAGTATAAAGGATAATTACATGTTTACTTGGTTGCGAAACACAAGCTAAGTAATGTTAATGTGAAAGTAGGCATAGTCCACGAATGCTAGTATTGGTGAAAAGAAAGCGTTCGGTGGTGCCGCACCTTGCTACAAGCGGTTGGAAGACTACCGCAGGTGTAGGGGCGTGACAAGAGTTGTTGAGAAGAGGCTACTAGATTTAATTTATGTAAATACCCTTTGTTCATCATAGGTATATATACTGATTACCTTTGTTCATTATATGTAATGTTTAAATCTATTCTTGAAAATTCACATTTTCTTATCTTCTTCCATTTTGTATACTGCTAATCCCTTCTCCATTTAAACATAGCAGATCAGAAAGGAACATTATTATAGAGCAAGGCATAGAGGGTCGTCGGTTGTTGAGTTGAGTTCAATTCCATTGTACATTATTGATTTGTCTTTCCTTTTCTTATTATGCTTCTTTCTTTTGTTGATGCTTTTGCTATGTCAATGGTTATTTCTTTGTTCTTGTTCTTGCTTGTATGTTTTTGTGGAATTTGGGTTTTTTGTTTTACTTTGATATTGGTGTTTTTTAAAGTTTTTTTATTGTTTACATTTGGTATCGTATGAGAGGGGAGGTGATAATTTCACTGATTAAACCCTATAGTGGTGGTTTTTGTACATTCCACATTATGTGCAGTAGGTAAAAGATGTATGCATTGTTACTTTTGGGTTTTATTTTAATAAATAATTATGTTTATGTGTTTATTTTAGTTCATTTGTTTAATAATATTTTATGCATAT
The DNA here is from genome assembly GCA_031772625.1 of Pinus tabuliformis. NCBI lineage: Eukaryota > Viridiplantae > Streptophyta > Pinopsida > Pinales > Pinaceae > Pinus > Pinus tabuliformis. Next base: position 269,545,078 of record CM062812.1, read on the forward strand.
GCAGGTGTAGAAAAATTGTGTAGCAGCTCCTCTAAAGACGTTGGATTGTGTTAAGGAAAAAACCTATTGAGTCATTAAAATTACTTTCCTATGATTCACACTCAGCTTAATGTAGAGTCCTCAAGTTCAAGTGGTGAAATAAGTTATATTATGTTGTATTAAAAGGTAGAATATTTATTATGGAAACCTAATTGAAGAAAATGAAATCCAACAACTTTACTTTATTTGATCTTCTCCTTGAAGGGCCTTTCCATTGGATAGTTATATCATTCTTAACCAAATCTTAGGTCACCTCCCCCCACTCTTAACCAAGTTTTAAATCTCCTTTCCTCAGTCCTCTGTAGGGGCCCCTACTTGACATGAATCTCTCTCTCTTTATTTTCCGCCACTACTTGACATGAATCTCTCTCTCTTTATTTTCCACAAATACATTACATTCCATGGAGATGATGAGGATCTTCCTTTGATGGATTGATATTTCCCAATAGTGATGGCTAGAGTTGGTTTGTAAATAAAATATGGTTGGGAGGTCTATTGATTTTTTTTGGGTCAAATTCTAGGTAAACAACCATTGAAAAAAAATGTGCATGAAAATATAAACACATGGATGAGAGTAATACTAATATTGTTGTTGTACTAACAAACACATACAAACAATTTGATTTCTGGGTTATGGAGATTTTATTATGAGTTTTCTTAGGATTGAATAAGTCATTTCTATGTTAGGGTCATTTTGTTATTATGATAAATATGTAAAAAAAATAACATCATTGTGTTATTGAAGGGTAATTTTTTAATCAAACTTTATTGGTGAAGGGTTAATTTATTATCAAAACATCATTCTCGAAGGGTAAAATTTTAAACATAACATTTTTTGACGAGAAGTATAAAGACCCAAAACGTCAAAAAAAATTGTGTGACGGGTACAAAAGAATCCAAATTCCAACCCTATTGTGATGTATTGAGATCAGGGGGTTTGACTAAGAAAGAAATCTAGTTTAGATGCCACATAAGGGTTGGGATCGCACATAGATGGAAAGTCCTCTCAGAATAAAAAAGATAGTGAATGGACAATCCACCATTAAGAACATTAACCCCAAAAGAACGAATATTGTGGTGAATTAGATTCCTACATAATAGTTAGTTAGCTAGTTTGATGGGCAAATTTGTCCATCATGGAGTGATTTGCTGGTCAAATAAAGGTAAGAAATTTGGAAAGATTTCAAGTTTGTTTGTTGAAACTGTGAACATTGGTGGAGAGGTGCGAAAACCATCATATTTAATGGGAAGTGCGAAAACCATCAAATTTAACAGGTGTGTTTGTTTTGAAATTCCAACCCTAATTGAGATATGCTCTAGATAGCAGAAAGTCTCAAGTTCTGTAAAGGGGATTTTTCTTATACTATTGTAGAATTATTTCCTGAAGGAGTTCTAGACTTCAAGGACTATGCACAAGTGGGAGCAATTCAAGTTAATGATAAGTCTATTTTCAATCACACTATTGTATTGTTTTACAGATTTATTAGCATTTATTTCATTATTTATTATGGTTTTAATCAACACAATTAGTAGAAATGAGTAATGTTAACATTATTGTTAATCTTACTTGATTTATGTTAATTGTTTGTCTTTGAGAAGTTATCTTTGCAGGACTTTGATTGGTTTAATAAGGATTTATGAAGAATTCATGGAGACTTGTTTGTGCCAAGGAATAACTATTTATTAATTGTCTCCAAACTTTCCTTGGCTTACCTTATTTTGTGTTTGGAAAATGTTTTCTCTTGCTCTATATAAAAGTCAAAATGAATTCATGTTTAGATTTGAGTTTGACCAAAGAGAATTTAATAACTATTTGTTAAAATCTTTTCAATGTATATTTGTTCTCACTATTTTGTAAGATATTAAATTATTTTAGTACCTTTCAAATATCTTAAATCCAAATTCAAACAGTCTCTTCCCCTCTTCATTAGTCCTTCATTAAATTTTTCACTCTTGGTTAAGAATAAGACAATTCTTATCTTGCCCAAGATAGTTTCATTTGCATCATAGAATAGGATTGCACTTGCATTTCCATCTTCACTTTGCATAAAATCCTCTTCTATGTAGCATGGAGATAGGTGAAGTTACCTCAGCTGCTCATAACCCAGGATACTCCAACACAAGCACCCACAACTTTGTATTTCAACACATTCTTGAATTTCAACGATTTAATTAAAATATGCAGTGAAAATAAGAACAAAGATTTCCTTTCCAAGTGCCCTGAGAGATCTCTCTCAAGTATTCCAACCCTTTTATTTACCTCACCCAACTCACATGGGGTTCACTTATTAAATAGTACACCGAGTAGGACAAACAAGCTTCAAAAACCCAAACTCGTAGTCTTGGAAAATGCTTGTTGTAGGCGTTGAAAAATATTCTTGCAGTGCAGTCAAAATATTGTAGGAGTTGCAAAAATTTTTGTAGCATCCCAAAACTATGTCTTTACATATTCCAGGAAGATGAAATGACTCGGCCCTTTGTAGAGTCAATTACTCATGACCTAGACCTGCTTCTTAACATTACGCAAGACATGCTTACTAAATTATGGATCACAAAAGCCTATGATATAACATTACACAAGACCTCATTTTCCCTCTTTCATGGGGATTTACAACTCTAACTTGAATTTACTAGAGAGGGACAAATCTGCAAGGGTTTTCATAGGGTGTTATGTTTTCTATGCATGTGAAGAATCTCCATATTTAACAATAGGTAAGGGAATCGACCAGCATACCCACACATACCATGCATCCCTACATACATTGCACAAACGATCTATACGCAACACAGTTCATGATCTTCAACAGAGTTAATAGTCTTCACCAAAAATTGACACACACATCAACATTTACATCGTTGTGTCAAATTTCTAATAAGCATACAACATCTAAAAAATGCTCACAACCCACCTATGACACTACCATATACCAACAGTAGTAGATCACATCAATAGACCGACAACATAAATTCATAACACATCAGCAATACTACACCAACCATATGAAGTTACAACTTCATATGCATAGGGATAAAATGTTCAACCCCCTAGATTGCACTTAAACCAAAACATTGCTTTGACATAAAGGCATACAACCATGACACATTATGATTATTACCAAGAGAAGATTTCTAAGAACAATGATGCATAGGAATAAAAGGCAATAGCCACAGTTTCAGAAAGAAATAGATTTATCCATAAAGAAACAACTCATTAAGCATATACAGACAGAGAAGTACATAACCATAGAGGCATATAAATAAATTGTTCATTAATCAAATCCAGACATACATTAAACTTTCCAAATTTATAATGTGGCCATGTGTAGCCTAGGCCTCTCATCCTCTACTTCTTCTCCTAGTGCTGGAGCTTCTCCTTTCTTCTTCCACTGCACTTCTCTTCTGCTACACACACTACTCTTCTTCTAAAACACTCATTTTTTTATAAAGAAAACTAACATGTATAACTAAGAGTCACAAGTTATGATTTGTTTCTCCTTCTCACAAAATAAGGAAATTGAAGCTACATTTACATTAGAAAATATTTCCTCCAACCTATTTTAAAAACAAACTCTCTTCTTAATATAAATATTTGTAATTTCTCACTAAAACATTTAAATTTCTCTCAACATCATCATGTGACCATCCCATCACATTGGCAAGCTCTAGTCCAGTCTTCATCGAACTTTGTGCTCCATCTATGCACCTACATCAATAGAGACAAACATCTTGGTTCTTGGTGGCCTGTTTGAGCGCTCATATCAATCAACCCTCTTGATTGATCTTAATCTTTATTCAAATCACTAAAAGATCGATCATAGGAATGGTATCACTGTATATAAATTTGTTTCAATTACCAATATTTAACATTTGTGACATTTAAGATTATTCTTTTGTAACATTTAATTATAGACTTTTGACGTTTAACTGCACATATTAATTATGATTAATGGACATTTTTTTATTATATAAAAACACTAATCTAGGATTAATGGTTTAATATTATCATAAAGTACAATAAATTAGGAAAATTTATTTTATGTACATATAATAAAGTTTTAGAACATTAAATCTATGGTAATATTCTCACTTCATAATAGTAATAGATTTAATAGATGATTTAGTGTTATGATATAGTATTATCATGTTAGTTTAATATTATATTATCATATTATATTAGAATTAATTAATACATTGTTTTATATAGTATAGTTAGTTATTATAGCTAGTATTATATTATAAGTTATTGATACATTAACCTAAGATATATTAATATAGATTAACATCTAATATATCATTGATATAACATTATACAATTGTAAATATCATATTATCTATTTAGTTAAGCTTAATATTAATACATAATTGTATAGAGTTAGTTAGTATTATATGATAGGTTAGTATTAACCCATAGTTATATATATAGCTTAGTTAGCAAAAATAAAAGTTTCCATATGATAAATTAATATAGACATAATATAGGAGATTTATGTTAATTAAGATTAGCATCTAACATAGTATTAGGGTAGCATTAATATACATTTAACATAATATCATTAGTTTAACAGTTAGTAATATTTTGATATAAGATAATTAGGATTAGGCTAGGACAACCTTTAGGCTACTCTAAGGAAAGGGTAATTGGGCACATAACCAATCGGAACCACCATCATCAACGAAAAAGGGTCTATTTTGGGGCCCTAACTAGGTAATCTCCCCTGATTTTGATAGAGGTCATTTTTGTTGATCAATAAGACCTAATATTCCAAGCTCATCAACATGAAGCACAAACATCGCTAGCACCTTAGCAACCATTACCAACACCTATATATCTACATACACACCATAAGAGCTACCACATCAATTCTATCAGCTATAGCATGAGGTTGACATCAATTCCAACACAACCAGTTGTAACACATGCTACAAGGTTGACATCAATGCCTTAACTAGATCAACATAGGGTTGACTTCAATGCCAACTCAAGCTAGCTGCAACCATGAAAATAATTCCAACACTAACTAGTTGCAACCATGAAAGCCATAATGCCAACAATATGCACCTAACAGAAACAATAACATTAGAAAGAACTGGTAAAAAAGGTTATTAATCTAAAAATCTAAAAGAAACATTTAACAACAAAAAGATGACATATATGTAAACAAATTACCGTAGTTATATTTCTGGTACAAGAATAGCACATTATGTTTGATGCAAGGATTGTTGATTTGAAGGGTAGTGCAGAAAAAACCCTAGCCCTCCCATAGCAATGAACAAAGTTTTAAGTGTAGAAACAGAAAAAAATACCAACACAGAGAAGAGATGAATAAGCTTCTATAAGGAAAGATGACAAAGTTATTAAACTGTAAGAAAACCCTAAAATCATTGTCCATTGTCAATTACAAATATCACATCTCATTCGTCGATGTGGGAGGTCAAAAGGAGAGGTCATGGAAACATAATGTATTGACACATAGGCAGCGCGGAAGGTTCTAGATACTAACCATATAAACATCCATATCTATGTTCAGTTTGAAATATAATACCACATGGAAAGCATGAAAATGGAATATAAACATTAATATATACAAACGACAACATGTTTCAAATAAACCTTAGAGAAAAAGGCATGTTCGAAATAACCTTTATGAATGTTTGATGGATTAGGTTATGAGTATAAGTAATGTTGTTGTAGACATTATTATTATAATGGTGGCATTGAAAGGAAAAGTAATGTTGTACAAACTATTAGATTAATTGCAAATTATGGTATAGGTTTCATATGCTAACCCAAACATATATATATACGCTAAGGTTTATGGTTCAAATTAAATTCACATGCAAATGTTGGAAAACTTGACTTTGAAAATAAGTTAATAAGTTAACATTGCAGATTGCAGAAAAACATAGTAAAATAATCATGATGATCATATCACTATATCAAATACCTTTTTAGGTATATATATATAAGCATCACTATATTAAAGACTTATCTATATATATATATATATATATATATATATAAAAGAAAAACATAGTAAAATAATCATGATGATCATATCACTATATCAAAGACATTTTTAGGTATATATATATAAAAGAAGAGGGACATTGCAAGTGGAATCAGAGCTATAGGTTGCGGCATTAGGCCTCTAAAATTTTTGAAGTATGGTAGAATATTTGAATGGGAAAACTTCCATAGGATAGCCTAGAGGTGGTGACGAACCTAATACTAAATTATGAATGATGGGTAGAAGAACCAGTAATGTAGAAAATAAAGAATATAAGTTGTTGCAAGTAGTGTGTAGCTTGAAGGAATACGTAGAAAACATAAAAGAAAATCAAGAAAAGATATCCAAGGCTAAAGAAGAACATGAGGAAATTAATGGTTATCTGGTCAGAAAATTAAAAGAAGACAGAGTAAAACAATAGAAACTCATAAAAGGAGAGCTAGGAGTGAGAAACAGATACAACATATTTCATAATTTCTACTGGAAGTGAGTCTCATGAGTTTGATAAAGAAGGAGAACAAAAGCCTTAGAGTATTACTTCCACATCTAGGAAGACATAGATTACATCTCAGCTACAAGGAGTGTTTAGAAAGATTAGACTTCCAAATTTTGATGGTGAATCCAAAGAAGGAGTAGAAGCATGGATTCTCAATATGTTCAAGTATTTTGAGGTTTATAATTATCCAAGTAATTTGAAGGTAAGACTGAAAACTTACCAGTTGACTGGTACAACCACCTTATGGTCGAAGGATAACATAGTTTCTAAAAGAATCAGAAGTAAAGATCTAACTTGGAAACTCTTTAGGAGATAATTAAAAAATAAATATCTATTTGAAAGGTATTTTGATGAAAATGCTAGAGAGTTTCATGAGTTAATATTGAGACAAACTATCATGGATGATTTTATTAATAAGTTTATGATGTTGTTGATTTGTACTGTACTTAAAGGAGGAAAAATCTAAAAGACAAAGTTTTGTTAGTTGTTTACCTTTCTCATACAGAGAAATAATTGATTTGGATAACCCAAAAACCATTGATGAAACTATAAGAAATGAAAAATTGTGTTTTGCTCAAAATCAAAAGAAAGGCAACAACTCAAAAACTTGGATGGCCAAAAAGCATGAGAAGTTTAGCAGTAATAAAAAGGGGTTCAAGAAGCCATCTTTTCCAAACATTTCAAAAAGTAACCATAGAGAGAATTATAGCAAAATTGTGAATCGACCAAGGAATTTTGGACAGAAAAATACACAAGGAGTTGAAGCAAGGAATAAAAACTTTGCAAAAGTAACCAAGGCATCAATTAAATGTTGTGGTTGCAGTGAAAACCACTTGTGGAGATACTTTCCACAAAATCCAACAAACAAAAGGGGAATAGTGAATAAATTTTAGGAAGCTTCAACAATTAATGGATTTTCCTACAATGTTCCAAGGATTAGTGCAACATTAGATGGAAGACAAGAAGACCATCAATTTTCAATGGTTAAAGTCCAAGGTAAAAATTTTGAACAAGAAATTTCAGTATTAATAGACATTGGATCTACCTTAAGTTACATTTCCCATGCTAAAATTGAAATATGCGAACTTAAAAAGGAAAAACAAAGAAAACCTCGGTATGCACAACTAGCCACAGGAACAAAAGGAAAAGTAATTGAAATCAACAAAAGCTATTTATTGAATTTGAACGAAATGAACACTCAACTGAGTCTAAATGTGTTACCTTTGGGGTCATATGATATGTTGATTGGAATGGACTGGTAAGAATCCCATAAAGTAATTATTAATTACTTAAAGAAATATTTCACCCGTGTTAATGATGATGGAGAGGACTACATAGTTAAAGTGATTCAAGAGTTTTTTCACTGAGGCAGATTTCTACTTTACAACTAAAGAAATGTGCTCACAAAAATTATCAAATGCTTGTTGTTCAGGTCATGAAATTAGCTGAAACCAAAGAAAAACCATCTTTAGAAGACAACCTTATTTTACAACCATACAAATATGTATTTCCCAAGGAGATACCAGGACTTCTTCCAATGAGAGATATAGATTTCACTATTGATATCATTCTTGGAATTGTTATGGTGTCCAATAATCCCTATCCCTAAGTTAATGGAACTAAAGATTCAATTGCAAGAGCTATTGGATAAAAAGTATATAAGGCCTAGTGCATCTCTTATGGGTGTACTAGTGAAAACAAATACCCCCTACCCTGAATTCATGAGTTGATTGATCAAGTTCAACGAGAATCAATCTTTTCAAAAATTTATCTAAGGTCGGGAATATCATCAAATAAGAATCAAGGATGAAGACATACATAAGAGAAAATTTAGAACAAGATATGGACACTATGAGTTTGTAGTGTTTCCATTTGAACTCAATAATGCACCAACAACTTTCATGTGCTTGATGAATAGTGTATTGAGTCCTTTTCTTGACAAATTTGTCATAGTGTTTATAAATGATATTCTCGTCTACCCTAAGAGTAAGGAGGAACATGATCAACACTTGCATATTATTCTTAAAATACTTATAGAGAATGAACTATATGCTAAGTTTATCAAGTGCTCATTCTATGAAGAATAGATTCAATATTTGGGACATATAGCGTCTAAGGAAGGGATTGTTTTGGATCCAGAAAAAATTAAAGCTATTATTGAGTGGCCAGTGCCTAGAGATGTAGTTGATGTTTAGTCATTTATGGGAATTACATGTTACTACCAAAGATTTATAGAAGGTTTTTCTAAATTGGCCTATCCTATTACTTCTTTGCAAAATAAGGGGACAAAATTCATATGGATTCATAAGTGTTAGGATAATTTTGAAAACCTAAAGTAGTTATTAACTATTGCTCCTATCCTAAAACTAGCTAACCCTAATAAAACATTTGTGGTATGCACATATGCTTGCAAAGAAGGGCTGGGAATTGATATAATGCAGGAGAGCCATGTAATCAGATGTGAGTCAAGAAAACTAAAAGACCATGAAAAGAATTATGTTACACATGATTTGGAATTGGAAACTATAATACATGCTTTAAAAATGTGGAAAAATTACCTAATTGGGAGGAAATTTTAGCTGAGAATAGACGATGTTAGCCTTAAATATATTTTTGACCAACCAAACCTAAATGCCAGACAAGCTAGATGGTTAACATTTCTTAGTGAGTATGATTTTGAAATTGTACATATTAAAGGCAAGAAATTAAAATTGTTGATGCTCTAAGTAGAAAGTTACATCAAATTTGCACACTTTCAACAACAAATTGGAAAATAGACTTGATTAGAAGGATAAAAACAACAACATAATTTGATGAAGAATACTTGCAGATAAAAAAGAAATTGCATAAAACTAAAAAATTAAGTGAAGGTGAAACTAACTTTTCAGTAAATAATGCATATTTTAGTTGTTTAAAGGAAAGTTTTACTTGCATAATGATCCAGAATTGAAAACATTAGTGTTATATGAGTTACATAATAAACCAATTGTTGGTCATCTTGGGTATCAAACCTAATAATTGTACTAAGGAAGGACTAGTATTGGCCTCATGAAATTTGAGACAACATATTATGTGGTTAGATGTTTAGAATTACAACAAGTGAAGGCTTCCCATTAGCATCCAACATGATTATTACAACCTTTTTCTAATTCTAGAATTGAAATGGGAAACCATATCTGTGGATTTCACCATCAATTTGCCAAGGACTAGAAAGGAACATGAATCAATTATGGTAGTGGTAGAAAAGCTTTGCAAAGTTGCGCATTGTATCCCTATTAAATCTGATTTTAAAGCTATCAACATAACGAAATTTTTCATGAAGGAAATATTTAGGCTTCATAGTATTCCCAAAACCGTAATTTCAGACCATGATTCCAAATTCACTTCAAAATTTTGTAAGGGATTATTTGAAGGAATGGGGACCAATTTAAACTTTAGTGCAGATTATCACCTTCCAACGGATGGGAAAATAGAGAGGACCAACCAGATATAGAGGATATGTTAATAATGTATGTGATGGACAAACCAATTAAGTGGGAAGAATACCTTCACTTAGTTGAGTTTTCTTAAATTAATGGGTACCTAAATTCTTTGAAGATGAGTCCTTTTGAAGTAATTTATGGTCGAAAATGCAAAGTACTTCTAAGTTTCGACCATGCTGAAGATCGGTTAGCGTTGGGGCCGGATATGTTAAAATAAGTGGAAGAAGTGGTTTAATAGGTCAGACAAAATTTGAAAATAGCATAAGACAACCAAAATAGCTAGACAGATTTAAAAAGGCTTCAAAAGGAATACAATGTGGATATCATGTGCACTTAAAAGTGAACCCCAAGAAAAGCACACTTAGACTTGGAAATTGTACTAATTTATCACGTAGATACTGTGGACCTTTGGAAGTTATAGCAAGAATTGGACCAGTTTCTTACCAACTTTCCCTTCGAACAAAACATAAAAGTACACAATGTCTTTCATGTGTATTTTTTAAAGAAGTATGTACATGATCCATCTCATATAATTGATTAGAATGTTGTACATGTGGAACCAAAGGGAGAGTTCCTAGTGGAATCACTATGTATTCTAGATCGGAGGGTAGTCACATTATGAAATAGAAACGTAGCGAAGTTGAATATTTGATGGAAACATTTCAGTCGAGAAGAAGCGAGTTGGGAATTGGAAGATGATTTTAAAGAGGAATATCCTTCTCTATTTTGACAAAGATAGAAGGTACTCCATAAACACTACGATCAAACACTAGGACAATGTCATGTTCAAGTGGGGGAGGATGTGATATCCCTTGACTTGAGGGTTTAATATAAATTTTGTACATATGTATTTTTATTTCAGAATGTTTTAAGTTTAGAAGACATTTGAAGAATTTAATTATGAATAATTTATTATCTATAATGACTAATTATAAAACTATAATTATGATATGATTTTATGAATAAATAAATATGGAAAAAACAATTTTTGAGTACATGTGGTTGAAATAAATGAGGCTGAAAATTATTGATGAATATTAATTAGCCATCAATAAGTCTTATGCATCTAATCTGGATGATTATATTTATTAAGAAATTATGGAATTATCCAATTAATCGTTTCCTAAAAGACAAGAGGTTGTCTTTGGTAGTGGGAAATAGAAGCTCATTAATGAGCTAGTAACTATCTGCCACCTATTAGTGAGGTGGACGTAGTCACCAACCACAAAAAGAGTGGTAGATGGGTAATGGATAAAGTAAGAAAGAATATAATTTTTGTCTACTAGCTAAAGAAAAGTTCTCAAGATGTCTAGCAAAGAAATTGTGAGAACAATGAGTAGAGAAGACAAAACAAAATAATTTCAAATAGAGTAATCACAACCATGTAGAATGAGAAACCAAGGGTTTGGGAATGCTCGACCTAGAAGAGTGAAATTGAATATTTAATAGGTTGAAGTAGTAAACCCCGCAATATTTGGAAAAATTGAAGGAAAAAGGAGCCAAAGAGAATAGCTGTAGGAAAACAAAGGAAGGGAAACAAATAATTAATATATATTATATAGGGTAGTATAAGGATTTAAAGAAATAAATTAGGATGGGATGATACAATAGATTACCTTTGACGAGAATTTATTTGTAAAAATATCCCAAGCGGCTGTACAAGAAAGAAAAACTATACATTAGTAAAGCTATGAGAAATTTGATGCAATTCAACATAAACAAGAAACAATATATACACGTGTTCATAAAATAAGATAATTGTCTCTAATTACTTTGTATATTTCCTGTTGTCTAAAAGAAACATCACAATTATATGGGATAAGAGTATTTTATAGAAACAAGAAGTCCTTTCCTATTCGGGTAAAGAATAAACTAAAAACCATAAAGGGATTTTGACCAAAAATGTTTCCATTCACACCATAAATCTATGGATTGATAAACTTAACGAGTTGCAAAAGACATACATATGTATTATTGTACTAGAGGTAGTGAGGTTATAGAATATATATATATATATATATATATATATATATATATATATATATATATATATATATATATATATATATATATATATATATATATACAGAAACAAGAAGAAAACGTGAATAAAATATAGAAAAAATATATCAATGATAGGGTATACATATATTCTATGTAAATAAACATAAAAAACTCCAAGCCTGAAAAGTTTAATCGAAATGGTTTAGCGGAATATAAACCCCAAAAAAGATAAAGCCTAAAGAAAAATATAGTTACATGAAAAAAATTATGAGTTACTTGAGGATGGTAAATCCATTGACCCGAAGGCCAGAAGTAAGATACTCTAGAATCTCGGTACACTTTTGCAGCTGGATAAACTAGAAAGAAAAATAAGACATTGTAAATTATCCAACCTAACGAATGTTTAAAACCAAGATTTAAAATAAAGGAATTCTTGTCTCAGAAGAATTACTTGGGAGTGTCATGGATCCAAAACGAAACAAAAAGGTTTAGTGTACAAGTTAAATGTCGAAAAAGAATTGTAAAGCTAATGGCCCAAGTCCACTATAGAAGCCTTTGTATCTACCTAACAAAAACAATAATATAAAAAAGAACAAGTAAAAAAACTTATTAATATAAAAATCTAGAAAAGCCATTTAACATCACATGGACAACATATATGTAAACAAATTACCATAGTTATATTTATGGTACAAGAACAACACATTCTTTCTGATACAAGGATCATCAATTTGAAAGGCAATGGAGATAAAACGCTAACCCTCTCATAGATAGCAATTGATTTTTAGTTGCAGAAACAAGAAATTTCTTTTACCAAAGCAGAAAAGAAATGAATAAGATGACAAGGAAATATGGAAAGTTCATTAAACTATAAGAAAACCCTAGAGTCATTGTCCAATGTCGATTACGCAAATCACATCTCATCCATCGATTGGGTAGGTCAAAATGATAGGTTGTGGAAAAACAATTATTGACACGTAGATAGCGTAGACGGATCTACCTACTAACCAGATAAACATCCATATCTATGTTGAGTTTTAAATATAATACCACATGGAAACCACGAAAACAGAATATAAACATTAATTCTTCCAAATGACAACACGTTTCAAGTAAACCAAGGAGAAAAAGGCAAGTTCGAAATAGTGAAAATGTTATATACGTTTATGAATGTTTGAGGTATCATGTTATTATATAAGTATTGTTGTTGGATAAATTATTATTACCAGGGTGGCATAGAAAGGAAAAGTAATCGTGTACAAACTACAAGAGTAATCCTCAATTATGGTATAGGTTTCATATGCTAAGCAAAACAATTTTCAAATGTGATATAATGTCAAATATAATACTTTGATATATATATATATATGCTTATCCTATGGTTTATGGAAAAATGGTATAAATATGATATAATGTAAAATATAATACTTATCTATATATATATCTTATGGTTTATGCTTTCAAATGGTATGGGAAAATTGTATATGTTTTAAATTGTATAGGAAAAATTATTCAAATTGCATAGGAAAAATTGTATATGCTTCAAATTGCATGGGAAAAATTGTATAAATATGATCTGGTTTATGCTTCAAATGGCATGGGAAAATAATTTAAATTTTAAAAATTTATTGATGGGAGGTAGGACAAATTATAATTCAAATGTTAGAATTATGCTTCAAATGGCAAGGGAAAATAATTTAAATTTTAAAAATTTATCGATGGGAGGTAGGACAAATTATAATTCAAATGTTAGAAAATTTCACTGAATATATAGTTATTAAAAGAAAGATAGAGAGTGATTCAAATGTTAGAAAATGAAATTAAAAGATTACCAGTTTTCCTACACAAAAATATTATACAAGTGTGAGTCTAAGAATTATCATTATGAATAATGGTAAAGGTTTGAAAGTAAGATATCATTGTGGAAAAACATAGTAAAAGAATCATGACGATTATACCATTATATCAAATACTATATATATATATATATATATATATATATATATATATATATATATATATATATATATATATATTGTAAGAAGAGAGAAATTACACAATGTGGGCCCCACCTTCCTTATATGTGCCTTTTTCGTCATTTTTCCAAATGCCCATGTGGGAGCTCATGAGCTTCTTTCACCAAACAGTTAGTGGAATTGGGATTAGGTCATTCTCATCTACACCATGGTACCCTCTAAATTAATCAAAAGTTTTCATTTTTGGGCTCGTTTCACACTCAGAGTACTCACCAGGTGTGCTTCCCTGTATTTTTTGGTGCATATTCTTCATTATTTCTGGTATACATGTTATTATATGAAGATCCTTTCACTTAGGGTATTGGATTCTAAGTTGTAGGTCATCGATAGCTTTCATATTGAACTCAAGCCTATGGTGCACTAATAAATAGTTAAGGTATCATTCTTCACTAGCATGATAGGTTTCCCTAGAAATTTTGCATATCCTGACATCATTCTCTTTAATTAACCATAAGGTATAACATCTCAACCATGTTTACTATCACCTTCCACTCGCACTCGATAAACGTTCACGTTGGTCAATAGAGATTTTACCTAGATGGATTACCCCATCCAATAGTTCACATAACACTATTAGTATCCATGACCATTCTACCAAGCTCGGGATCCATTCATTTGAATCACCTTGAATATAGGCCTCATTTATCTTTTTCACCTTCCTACATACCACCCTCCTCCCAGGCCACCATTCTTTTTGGATCGTCATCAATGCACCACTGCATTCCACACTTGGCCTACCATCCATCCACATTGCATTAGACCATATGTGTTATGACATTCATTCCACTCACCTCACTTTGAGACCAGCCAGTGGGGCCCCCACCCTCTGCAGATACCCACTTGTTAATTTTTGGCAGCTCAAGGAATTTCCCTCCTTTAAACAACCTTCCTCACAAGAAATACCCCTCCTAGCCCTTGCAAGAATTTAATTTGGTTAAAGAAAAATAACATGGTTTCAGAGTTGGGTTGAAGAAAAGTCATTGAGATTGCCCCTATAAAGACACCATTGATGGAACCAAGAGAAGATGTAGGAGACCTAAAATACTACTAGGTTTTGAAGGAAGCCCTAGGCAATGTGGTTATTAGGGTTTGATGGATATCATGAGGTTAGGGTCTGAAAGAAACCCCAAAGTATGATAAAGAGTTGAGTTATGTAGTCTTGAACTCCTAGCATGATCAGTAAGGATTTGTTCTAGCACTTGTGACAAATTTAGTATTATCCTAATTGGAGGAGTCTCATTAAGGCCTTGGTTGTTGTTGGAGTTGATGGAAACATGGAAGGAAACATTGTTACATGGATAATGGATCTTAATGACCCTTAAAGGGTGGTTCAAGAGGGAGTTGATCACCTCTTGTTAAAGATAAGTACCTTTTATATTCATGTTAATTCTTTGTGATATTATACTTGTTTAAATTTATTATTTTGATTATTGCTTATACTTCTTGCATGGATACTCGAGTATGAGAATACTTATAACCTCCATATGATATGTGATGAGTATATCCTTCTTAAGGATCAACTAAGGTGCATGAAAAGAGAGCTAATGCAGGAAGAAAAGAGTTGATGGTACCTGATGAAAAGGTTTCAAAGTAGCATCTAGAAATTATAAGTTCTGCAGTTGCCAATGAAAGTTAAGAGCTACAAGTTGCATCGGTATCTGAATACCATCACATATCATTCTTAAGGATCATCTAAGGTGCAAGAAAATAGAGCTAGTGGAGGAAGAAAAGAGCAGATGGTACTTGATGAAAAGTTTTCAAAGCAACATCCAGAAATTATAAGTGCTATAGCTGCCACTGACAGCTAAGAGCTACAAGTTGCATAGGTATTTGAATACTACAAGGTATGTATAGTATTATGATTTAGTTGCAAGAGTGGATGGAAAGGTGAGCCCTAACGTATGATGAAAATATCACTTTCATAAATGAATCATGCATGCATATGAAAATAAGTTTGATCTCTTGTACATGTGACATATTGGTGCACTTGATATTTGGAAAGTATCTTACATTTTAGACATGATGGATTTCCTGATTTTATAAAGCAGACTAGAAACATTATTTTTATATATATATGGTAACTTGATGAAATTATTAATACTTTCGACAAGCATCATCACCATGGTGATAAAAGTGTGAAAATAAGATTGATACTAAGGATCTTCTTGTTGGTTAGGTTTTGATATTCTTAGTAAATTTGACAATGTGGTAAATTTGGATACCCTAACTTGATGGTTGAGTTATGTAATAAAGAAGTGATGTTGTGATTATGATCCTTGAAGTATACACCTGTTAGCTATTTGACAATAACCCTTGATGAATTTTTATTTCCATGATGAAGTAGTTAATGCTAATATGTTATGAATATGTTGCATAAGTGTTTGAAAACCTTATAAAGTTTGATTTTATGATCTAACAGTTTTGTTGATGCATGATAGCATTGTGATAGACAAGTTGATGTCTTAAATCATGATTAATGAAGTGGCTCCTCATTCAAAGGGAGAAACTCTTTATGAGATCTCAACACCTATTCATTATTTGCAGAAAATGAATAAAAGACACTTGATTGTTGAAAGGATTATGAACATGAATAACCATTTGATGTTGTTGAAGAAGTTTTGGTTCTGATCTAAGAAGAAAAGGTTTCTCCTAGTCCAAGTCTTGACCGTTGGGAGAAAGGATCAAGGGTGCAGTTATAAGCTTCTCATCCGCATGGAAGAAGGCCTATGCATGCACTTGATCTTGTAAAACAAAAATATTATGAGACAATAAGCACTTCAAGAGTATGACATACCTACATTTATGGAACAAATGATGAAGAATTCTATAAGCAAGGAATCTTTTAAAAAATATACATAATGTTTAACTCATAATAGGGAATGTGAATGTTTAACTCATAATAGAGAATGTGAAATATGCATATCAATATGTTGTTTGCCTTGACTTGATCATTTGAGCTAGTATATAACATTATTTGGTAACAGATGCAAGGACTTGACAAGATTTGGCTTATTGGCTTGACTTAATGTAGATGATAAATATTTGCCTGGATAGTTGATGATGCCTTAGAACTTTGACATGATATTTTATAGTTTGTATATAAGTTTTGGATTGATTGAATTCACGATGATAACAAATTAGGGTTTTGATCATATTTTGTATTTGAGAATGGAAATGTAACTTCATGTGACAATGTTATGACTTGTTTGATTTGGTGGGCATAGTGACTCTCAGTATTGAGTATTGATTCATTAATAATATCATTGGCATTGACACATTAGTTGAAGTGTAAATAATTGTGATTGAGCACGCAATGATTTTTGTTACAGAAATCTAACAATGAATGGATGAAGCTTATATGACTTATCCTTGGTGTATGCATTTGCATCAAGGGGAAGAAATGATTCATATTATGATCATGAGGATGGATTCATAAATTTTCCCCTGATATTGCTTGGTAAATAATAGTTGTTGACATGACAAATAGGTAAGGTTGTAACCTGATATTTGGATGTGAGCTCTACCTGGTACCTGGACTGAAGATTTTGATAGTGATATTAGCAGGAACTTTTTAATGGCTTTGATATTAATTTTTGGTTTGGCATTTTAGGCTTGATAAACTGAATTAGTTGATTTGACTGCACAATATTGATTTTTTTGAGGTTGAGTATTATGTTTTCAGAAAAGAATTGTATGGTTTGAAGTAAGCCCCTGGGGCTTGACATGTCTGCATTGTTAGTTTCTTGATGGAAGATGTGTCGATCCCAACCTTTACTTCAAAATGGTCCAAGGTATGCCTTTGATTTTGGTTTTATATGTTGAGGGTCTATTCTTAATAAGTAATAAGCCTATGATGATGAAAGTAAGAGGGAGTTGGCCTCTAAAGTTAAAAATGAAGAATATTGGCATAATGAAGTTTGAAAAAGAAAAATATATTTTAATATGGAAACCCACATGTGCACAAAAAGATAGATTGGTCCTAAGAAGAATCTAGACACCTTTGGATGGCTATAAATACAAGTCGAGTGACCCTCAATTGGATATCATAAATCATTCTTATTTCTTTGATTTGGCTTGCACAGGTCTGAGGTAGTTCGTGGAGATTGATTTGTACAAGTTATAAATTGTAGAGTTTGAAGTTCGCATGAGTAATTAGGGTTTTTAGTTCCCAACCCTAGGCATGCTATATGGTATTTTCGGTCGCAACCACAGGAATACATGATCATGCATGTGGTTGGAGGGTTTCAACCACACGCATGTACATTGTCTCTATGTGGTTGAAAACTAGGGTTTGATTTTTATAGTTGACCGCAAAGTTCAATAGTCGACCATAGATGTTGACAGTTGACCATAGGCTTCTAAATTAGGGTTTTGATTATTAGCATTGTTGGGTTCATCTCTTGAATTTTCTTTAGTTTATTTTGTTGGATAGTTTTATGGATGAAGATATGGATCATTGTACTCTCTCTTTTCTAAAAAATTCAATGCCAATCTAATAAGAAGAAGAATTTGAAAGGGTTTTCCCCATAGTGGGTTTTTCCTTGGTCTCTGACCAATCCTGGTGTCTCTATGTCTAAATTCTTTTATTTTAGTGTTCATTTGTGTTCCGCTGCATTGATGATGATATTTTTGTTTCTATATAATTGCATATGTTGCTGAATAATGTTGTAAATATGAATAACGTTATGATGTTGTGGGGTGAATCCAATATGTAAAAGATGAAATACAATAAATCTCTAAGAAAAGTTAACACCACTTGCATCATTACGCAGACCATCATACTCTTGGGGCACTTGTCTTTGAGTTTGTACATCAAAAACTAGTTTTTAATTCTTTTGGAAAGAGTACAAAGATTTTTTGGAAAAGGGTTCTCACTCATATTTTTGTGTCAATTTCCTAGTGGTAAAACCTAGTCACCCTTGGTTGGAGCTTGCTTTTTACTCACGTCATACCCATGCCATTGATCACCATGTGTTCACTCATCCACCATGAGAGACAAAACATACATATACCTACCTTGGACGTCCTCCCAACCCCAGGGGCCTATCCCTTATAGTTTTTATTTTTACTGTTACCACTCACATTATAGCTTCAAGCTTGGGTAGTTTTCTATATCCCTAATATAATTTCAACCTTCATTATCATGCCTTTGACCCATCATGTTAAAATACCCACCTCAGTTTCATTTGGATTTCCAGGAATCATTTTTCGGATGGTTAACGCTTGTTTTTTAGTTGACATCACAACCCATTTTCCATAATCGAAGAAATACCTTGGTTGTCCCTTGCCTTTTTCAGGACAATATCAGGTGGAACATTGGGAAACCTCATTGCCTAATGATTTCACTGGTCCCCCTAACGTTTGAAACAAGCATAATTTTTCACATCAAGGGTGTATCATACTTTATCACTATTGCATTTCTCTCATTTATTCGAAGTCCCATGTATCAGATAACACCTCCTTTAACAATGCTTTGTATATGATGCATGGGGGCACCCACTTTAGTCTATTTTATAGAGGCACCCTTAAGGGTGAAAGTAGTTACCTTCTTCAGCCAACAACACATAAGCCAGTCCACCACTTATTTGAAAAGACTTTCTTGTGTATCTATAATATTTCAAGTCAAATTAATCATAATGGGCATGGGACATGCCCTCCTCATATCGACACTTTTGTGAAAAAATTTCTTTAGAGCATGGTTTTATTTTAGTTCTCAATCAAGGTATTTTCCCCTAATCATCTCCGCAACAAGTTTCTCTCTCTCAAAGTAGGCAGGATTTATCATCAAGAATATCAAAATGTGATGTATTTCAGTTATGGTCTTGTTCCTAACCTCACACATAAGGGGGAAACTATTATTATGAAAAAATGGTACACTCATTTTTACACAAAAAAAGGTACTCAAAGTTAGTAAGAAGTATGTATAAAGGACACATTTTGAGCTAGAAACATTATGAAAATAAAAAATCAAAAGGTTTTCCTAAATTTGACTTAAAAAATCAACCCTTGCAGGTGCTCCAAAGACTATTGATTGCATCCTTGCAACTTTTTCTTCAATAGACAAGAGGGTCACAGAAATCCCAGACAGCACCTCAGGAGGCGCATTCACTTGAAAAACACTCAAACTCTTGACATGATGGGTTGAACATTCAAGCCTTAAGCCCTAAGAATCCTTAATGGTAGGAGGATGGTAGCTCTCATCTCATTTATGAGCCAAACAACCTCATTGATGAGCCAAAGGAGGGAGAGAGTGTTCAAAAATTCTATAAATGCAAGAGCATGGAGAGCCAAAAACAAGAAGAAGTTATGCATTTTTATGCTGCCAAAATTGGTCCAAAGCAATCAAGCATGCTAATTCTATGAGGATTCCACCATTAGAGAGAGTTTTCTTTGCTTCTTTGAGAGAGTAAGAGCTTGCAAAAAAATTGAAAAGGGGAAATCCTTGTTGAGATATATTGAGCATCATTCCCCAATCAACTATCTTCAAGTGTCTTTAAAATTAATTTGTAGCCCTTCCACTACAAATGATCAATAAAGATGACCCTTTTCCTACTCCTTTGTTGATTTGTTTTGCTTCATTAGTTTGTTTCAAGAATGTTTTAATTTAGCTTTTTATGCATTTTTCCACTTAATTTAATGCTTTATTAGTCCATGTTTAATCACTAACAACATTCATTATTTTTTATATTTCCTTGTTGGAAGAAACCAGATAAAAGGAAGGTGGATTTGGGACTCATATGCAACCAAACACACAATATAGTACGTATGCATGTAAATATGTATGTATGTACTTATATGTATATGTATATGTATATTTATATGTATGTCATGTGGAATCCATAAAACATCGATCCATTTACCCTGGATTAGAATAGGACTATAGTTCCTTAACGAAAAACTAAAAAACCATGGGCTAAAGCATTGTGTACCAAAAAAATTCTAAAAGTGAAAATCATGTGCAAAAACCCACCAAAAACATATGCAAAAAAACACCCAATATTTTTCCCTAGGGGTGCTACTCCAAACCCTCACATAAGGATGATTCCCCCCCCCCCCCCCATGACCCCTCCAAATAGGGGTCGTGGCCACCTCATCACTGCTTCAAGTGCAATGTACAGTGCATGGAGGTGGTCATGCAAAGAATCTAACACATACCCAATAGGAATTGCTGTATATTTTTTTAAAGTTGAGATTTCTTATCAAGCAATTGAAGTAACATCTGTAGATCCCGATCCAACTCCATTTCAATGGGGAAGAGTTGGACCATCTAACTAGTCTAGTGTGGGCTATCGGCTCGAACCACATGAATGATTGTGTAGACTCAGTGCTATAATATATTGAGGCAATAATGGAGGCTACAACTAGTCCTAAGGGACCTTGGAAGGACTTTGTATCATCTATCTTATTTTCTCCCAGAAATTGAAATATTTGAGTGGTGAGTTCAAGGTTACCTTGGATGAAGATGAGGTTTAGTCTATAAAACCTTTGGTAACATAGGGTATGTATTCCAAAGGGAATATGGATAACATCTATAGGATCATACTAATCAATATCTCAAGATGTTATGCACCTTGTAACTTAAAAATGATAAGAAAGCAATAAATACAATCTACTTCAAGGGGGAAACCTCCTTTTACAATGAATACAATGTGTAAGATAATATTTCATGATCCTAATACCAAGTCTCATTATTATATATATAGGAGAAAAAGTATACAATTACAATAAAATGGGGCCGAGAAAGGTTCTATCTGACTTCCTAATATAACAATTAAACTAATAATGAATGCTTATTGGGGAATTAATATAAGGTCAAACGGAAATAACATAGCTCCCATATTTAAAAAACAAATCCCTCAAAGCTTGTAGTTGAGGTTATTTCTTCATGAACTACTCACTTTCCCAAGTAGCTTCTTCTAGAGGCATGTTCTTCAACTTGAATAGGTACTCCATAATTGTTCTATTTCGAAGAGATAGAGAACAATGATCAGTAACTTTTTTTGGTTCAAGAATCAACTTCCCTTCTTCATTTAATTATGAAATTTTAGTTTTCACTACCATAGTTTGTCCCACAATTATTGTAGGCAAGATACAAGAAAAACCTCATGAATGAGAGAAGAAGGCAAATCTAACTCATACACCACTTGTAGAATCATGCGAATAATCTCGTAAGGTCCATAAAAATTTCGAGCTAACTTTTATTCTTATTTCACCTAAGTGTAGATTTCTTATAAGGTTGTAGTCTCATAAATACCCAATCACTCTTCTCAAATTATCTTTCACTTCGATGCTGATATGCTTGTTACTTCATCCTTTTTTGTACCATTTAATGGTTTCCCTTACGAATTGTCAAATTTTCTTTATTCTTCTCCATATGTGACTCTATTTATTGTATGTTGGACTTATATTATAAAAAATATGAAATTATAAGAGCTATATATCCATAAAGAGCCTCAAACGGGGTCATTTCGATAGATAGTATTATACCACTATTTTTCCAAAGGAAGCCACGACATCCATTAAGATTAATTTATGAAGAATTACATCATAGATAACTCTTTAAATATTTGTTAGCTAATTTGTTTTTACAATTTGTTTGTGGGTGATATGTTGAACTCATTACTAGTGTTTTTCCACCCATATTCCATAATTCTTTCCAAAAATAACCACTGAATTTTGTATCTCTATCACTTAATATTACCTTCGGAATACCATGAAGTCTATGAATTTCCTTCATGAACACTCCTACCACTTGGATTGTTGTGTATGTAATTTGAATTCCATAAAAATGTGCATATTTTGTGATTCTATTGATGACCATAAAAATGGAATCTTTAGCTTTAGACTTTGGTAACACTATAATGAAGTCCATTGATATTTCTTGCCATCTTTGATTTAGTATGTGTAATGGTTGAAGTAACCGTGGATATTTTACTATGTCTCCTTTATTTCTTTGGTAGACCTAACATCCACTTGTAAATTTTTTAATATCTATATTCATTCCTTCCCCAAAACATCATTTTTTATCCTTTGATATGTTTTAAGGAACCCTACATATCTTGCCATCAAAGATTCATGGGACTCCCTTAATATTTGTTGCTTCAAATTTCATTGATGGCATTAAAATATCCTACGCTTGTGCCAAAGTATATCTCGTTTTTACTCCCAATGTTCCATAAAGTTCACTCCTTATTTATAAATTATATTTTTTGTTTATTATTGTTTTCATTTTTCCATTCACGGTGATCTACTTTTAGCCATACTAGAATCGAAGATGTAATCAAATATATGCTTGAAGTTTCTTCTATTATAGAAATAGCATGTGCTACCACATTGTCCTTTCCCTTCTTGTAGATTATTTCAAAATAAAGCCCTGAAATTTTTTGTACCTTTTTTTGTTTCTCTTCCGATGATAATGTTTACTCCAAAAATCACTTTAGGATATCATGGTTTGTCTTGACTAAAGTCTCTCCCAGTGAGATACAATCACCATTTTTTTATTGCATGTAGAGTTTCTTCCATATCTTTTTTGTATAATGATTTCACCAAATATTTTCATTTGAATCGTTTTCTTTTAAAAGCTAATGGTATCCCTTTTTGTGTCAACACTACTCCAATGCCTTATCCTGGAGCATCACATTCTACTATGAATGGTTTTCCAAAATCAAGTGTTGTCAATAAAGGTATAATACATGGAATATTTCAATAGAGAGAATGGAAAAGTGGCCTCATTGTTCCATTCAAATGAATTTCTCTTCAAGAGAGAAGTGAGTGGGTATGCAATGCATACATAATTCTTAAGAATTTTTTGATATTATCCCATAATTTGCAAAAATCTCCTAAGACTCTTTATGTTCTTAGGAATAGGCCATTTGTAATAGCTTAGATTCTTTGAGGGTCCACCTTAGTTCTTTTTAAACAGTATAACCCGAATACTCTACTTCTTGTTTCCCAAAAGAACATTTGGATCTTTTTACATATAATTGATTGTTCTCAAGAATTTGTAGAACTTTATCCACATGTTTAATGTGATCTTCCCATGATTTGATATAGATAAGAATATCATCAAAGAAAACGAACACATTTGTTTTAATATGGGTTCAAAAAAATGTGTTCATAAGGATTTGAAAAGTTGAAGGAGCATTAGTCAACCCAAAAAGTATGACCAAGAATGCATAGTTCCTTTCATGTGTCTTAAGAGTTGTTCTGAGCATGTCTTCTTTCCTCAATCTAATTTGGTGGTATCTCGATTTAGGATCAAGCTTCATAAAATAAGCCACCCCATGAAGCTCATGTAATAGCTCATCAACATTTGGGATAAGAATTTTATCATTAATGGTGATTTTTTTTAGATCTCTATAATAAAGACACATCCTTCAAGAATTATATTCTTTCTCACCATCACTATTGGAGCTAAAAATGAACCCCTAGTATGTTGAATAATACATGAATCTATCATTTCTTGTAGCATTTTCTTAATTTCCACTTTTTGTTGACGAGGATATCTATAAGGCCTTTTATTAGGAGGAGTGACTCTAGGAAGTTATTTAATTTGATGTTCATGATCTATAGATGGAGGTATACCTTTGGGAATTTCTTGGAAGACCCTATAATGTGTTTCGAAGGTGCCTTTTAATTCCTCAAGAATATTTTCATCTTCCTGTTTAACTTCCATAAAATACTTATCACCAATAATTCATAGAAGTACTAGAACAAACTCAACTATTGAACTAAATAGGGAAATGAATATCTCAAAAGACACACAGTCACCTTACAATTTTTTTGTGAAAAGTTATTTTTGTATAAAAGGAATAACATTGTTTTAATGATTTTTGGAACTATCTGGTTCTATTATGTATTGATATATGGGAAAAATGCCTAGAATTGGGCCCTTAGACAACCATAAGGGTTGATTACAGTATCTTTATTTTGACTGTGTTCATTTTGAACACAAATGTAGTATTTAATTCTTAATTTTTTTTTGGCAAGGTGGGTTGTAGGCCCGGAAATGGGTTTTAATAACTATATTGGCAGCTCACAGGGCATCTCATGAATGTGTAGTTGTGTACACATATGAAAAAGAAATTTTGTACCTTTTTGGAAATGACATTATGAAAAATTTTCGGAAGAAAAAAAATACATAAAATACAATTTAACCACAACTCCATTGCTACCCTTTTTTAGGATCTTTTCCATTGTATGAGATTTTATGGCTTGAGAAGGTCCAAATTTTAACCCTTTGACCTCGTATTGAACTGCTTCTAATATTGATTATATTTTGTAGAAATTGCACCTAGTGTTCTCAACCATTGAGTCCCTAAAACAACATCTATGTCGATAATCATTACATATTAAGGTTAAAATGATGTCGTAGACTTGACCGATAGTTTCCTCGTGGTGCACCTCAAGGTTTTCCACTGACTACACATATTGTTGGGCTTTAGTTGTGGAAAGGGTGCTTCTGCTAGATAGATAGGGGATTGATCTAATTGGCTACTTGTCCTTTTTCTAATGGAAGACAATAAACCACTCAGTTTAGAGCTGAACGAAAATGAAAACTAGGAAATTTGGGCTCAGTCATGGAACCTCAAACAAAAGTAGTTCGAGAAAAGGATGATTGACAGGCCAATTCGAGAATCCCAAATTGTTTCAACTGGTGATGATTTTACCCTAACTTTGGAAATTCAACCACCTGGCACTTTGGAAATACCTCTGCCGGGTCTGGAAACCTTCTAGAGGGTTAGCCCTAGTGCTGAATATTTTGAGCGGGGTTTCAATGGCCATTCCTAGAGCAATTCAATCACAAGTCTCCAAGCACAAGCAATTTCACCTACCTCAATCTGGGAAGTAGAACTTGAACCTTTATTCTCAATAGTTAACCCTACTCCAATTGAAGGTTTTGGAAAAATTGAAGGAATCCACCTTGAAATGGTACCTTCAATCTCCCCCCTCCCTCAAGGTACATCTTTCAAGTTCCCTCCAAGCAACTTTTTAAGTCAATTATTAGCTTCGTTGGAGTGGGTGAGTCTAAACAAAGGGGGAACCATTGGAAAACCCTTAGACAGGGAAGCCTACCTTAGTTTCAGAAGGTGATGCACCTCAAAATCGAAATGTGAAGTTTCGAGCAAGAGGACAAAAATCTATTACATAAAGAAGGCAGGTAAGGCAACAATTTTTTTGGTTTTAGGCATGGACATTGTTATGCATAAAGAAAAAGGTTTAGACAAAATATCTTCGGTCAGGAGGGTGCGTGGACGGAAACTTGGTATTCCCTTCCTTAGAGCATGGGTTGAGGAAGATGTGAGTTCGATCGTACAAAACCCTAGGGAATTGACATTTTGGCTAGGCATTCGACTCATTTTATATTTAAGATGAGGAGGATGCAAAATTGGTCTCTGATAAGGTTTAGAAGAATGATTTTTGTCCAGTGGTTTTCAAATTCTTGACTCCCCTCTTTAACGCAAAGTGTGAGTGCTTGGATATTCTGCTTATATAGGTAAGAATCCAAGGTTTACTAGCTCACCTATTGCATGAACTAATATTTCGTGATATACATAATTTTTTGGGGACGTACCTGGAGCATGAAAATTCTTACCTGGCTATGGGAGACAATTCAATGGCGCAGATATTAATAAATATAGAACTCTAGCAAGGTTTGGTCGAGGAGATACATATTGGTCTGGGGGAGACTAGCCTATAGTTTTAGCCTATGAAGTTGTACCATTATAATGTAGGAGGTGCAACCAACATGGGCATCTGGTCAGAGACTGTGTGCTTCCATTTAAAAAGAGGGAAAATAGATCCCCTAGTCTAACTTATGGCAGTGGCTTAGTGCACAAGGTTTCCTCACAAATTCAGATATTTAGAGCGGCCAACCCAGAACCCCATTTCCAACTTATAGCATGATAGGGCCACTCAAGGTAGGAATCTAGAATAAGACAAGGCAACTCAACTACAAACAACGTTGGCAAAGTTTTTGAAGGTAATTAAAAGGTTAACTCCCTTATTGCTTACATTCATTATCAGTTAAATGTATTAGTAAACATAGTGAATTTGGGAGCATCCCTTCCCCCTTGTCTTCCTCTCCCATCTTCTCCTCCTCCTATTATGTTGATCTTCCCTCATTCTAGTGTTTAGGGCGTATCCTTTATTTTGCTTCTTTCGAAGGAAAACTTCCTCTATCCCCTTATTAATTAAATGTTTCTATGGTCTCATTGACATTGGGCGTATCCATCCTCTCTAGTCCTTCTCTCCCTCTCCTGTCTTGTCCTATTTCAGCTATGTGCTTTTGCCTAAGGGCTCAGGATGACCCTTCCTCATCATCATCCTCAATTTCTCCCTCATTTACTGAAATCGCTAAATCCAAGGATTTCCTTTACAACCTTCACTCTAGGTTGGTGGTTTCTAGAAGGATGGTATTGTATGGGGTTTGGGAAATCTTCAACCGAAGGCAGAAGTTGTGGCAGAAAATCCATGTTATCCAAAGAAAAGAAAAAATCCCACACATATATTGCAGTAGGAAAAACTTTGTCCATTAAGGGGGCCCTTAGAGTAATCCCAACCCCTGTAGGGGTCTCCAAATGAAACTTATTTCTTTCAACTACCAAAGTTTAGTATGTCCCCTTAAAAATGTGTTCTCAAGAGACTTATTTAAGTCAATGATATGGACATAATTTTTCTTTCAGAAAATCTCAGTAGTAGTGATTCTATAATCAAATGCCTTGAATCTCTCTTGGTGGGATGGTGTTTCACAACCTTGGATGCACGTGGCCAATCCAAGGGACTCGCTATGGGATTGATATCCAGGCAAATGAAAATTATAAATTTTTGGAGTATGAATTCTTGTTTGGGAGCAAAGGTATTCTCATTGTATTTGGATCTCTCCCTTAAGCTGCTAAATATCTATGGGCCAATCAAAACTCATATGGAGTTTTAGGATAATATCTTGAATAGGTATATCTTCAAATCAAACTTTGTAATCATTGGTGGAAATTTAAATTTCTCCCTTGGCCCCTCAGAATATTGGGTTCCATGGGCAAGGTCAGATCCCCTTGGTGACTCCTTCAGGAGTATATTGTTTCGGAGTAATATGGTGGATATGGAACCTGTAAATATCACTCCCACCTAGAGGAATCAAAAAATAGGGGAAGACATAGTCACCAAGAGTATAGACTACTTCCTTCTCTCTTAATCCCTAGTGGAAACCCTCCCCTGGATAAAAAAATTGACATGAACCGAGGGGATCTCAGATCACTCCCCTATCTATCTATATATTAAGGAAGCCTTAAATAATCTCGCTAGCCATTCAAAAATATTTTTTTTTGTGGCTAAAAGAGGAGGATTTCTTATCCCTCATCAAATCTTAATGGAAACCCTTCGATCCCCAATCAGGGGCCTTATCTATAGTCCAATTCAAAGCAAACCTCAAACTTATAAAACAAAAGGCGAAAGAGTGGGAAAAACTAAAGAAAATAGTTGAAGCATAGGAGTTGGTGATGGTTAAAGGGTAGCTTCAGGAGATTGCAAATTCAAAAGAGGAGGGTTTCATCTCTTATGGATCTGAAGAGAACCTGATTAATCTAGAAAAAAGGAAAAATCAAATCCTCAAAGCACGGGAAGAAGAATGGTGCCTAATATACTAAATTTTAGGCCTATGCAAAAGGAAGTGCAGATGAAAATACTAAATTTTTCTAGGCCTATGCAAAAGGAAGAAAAATGGCTAATACCATATGGAGTTTTCAAGATGATTATGGTAGGGAGGTCTCTTCTTTTGAAGGCTTGGTCAACATGGGAAAGATTTGATTTGAAAACCTTTTTTGAACTCCAGTGGAAGACTCAACTTCAGAAATAATCCATGTAGCAATGATCGGTAAAGAGGAAAGTGAGGCAATTATGGAGAAGGTCAGAGAGGAGCTCCAATTGGTGATGTGAAGTTTTCAAAAAAACAAGAGCCCTAGGCCCGATGGTGGGATATTTAATTTTTGTTGGGGCTTTATGAAATTTTAGGCCCAAATATTTTGGTTGTGGTAATTGAGTCGAAAAAGGAAGGAAAAATGCATCTAACTTTTAATTCAACCTTCATTACCCTCATCCCCAAAGTAAAGCACCCCCTATCTTTCTCTAATTTTCATCTGATATCCTTTTGCAACATCATCTATAAGACCATAGCAAAAATTATTGCTTCTAAACAAAATCCTATCCTCTCTAGATCAATCTCCTTAGAACAATTTTCCTTTCTGGAGGAGAGTCAAATTCATGAAGCTATCATATTTGCCCAAGAGGGTTTGCACAACATTAAAACCCAAAATTTTAAGGGTTTTGTTATTAAATTAACCTTTATAAATCCTATGATAGAGCTAAATGGATATTTTTAAGGCTTCTTCTCACTCAAGTGGGCTTTAGCTTGAATTTTATCAACTGGTTCATGTGTTGCATACATACTGTATCCTTTGTTGTCCTTATTATAAATATCTCTTCCTCCCCCTTTTTCCATGCTCATAGGTAACCCCTTTCCGCTTTACAGTTCTTATTGGTGGTGGAAGGATTAAGTCATCTTCTATAAGAGGCAAAAAGATGAGGGGATTTTCATGTATCTCTCATTACCAGGGAATTTCCTACCACACATTTGGTATTTGTGGATCACATCCTCATCTTTTGTAACAAGGATTTAAGGGAGATTAATACTCTTGATGACATCCTTTATTTTTATGGGAAGCCACTGATATGTCTATAAATTCACATAAATCATTTTTTCCTATCATGATCTAAATGAGGAGAAGATTTGTCATGTGACTCAACTTCTTCAATACGTTTCTATACCCTTGGAGGAAGGGTTAACGTGTCTAGGATTTCATCTTAAACCCAACAGCTACAACAAAGAAGATTGGTATTAGATCATTTCCAAAGTGGAAAAATAAATGAAAAATTGGTGTTGTACATGTAACTCCAGGAAAGTCATCTGGGTTTGATCAAATATGTGCTAGAAACCATTCCTATATATTGGGCATATCTTGTATGGATCCCTAAAGGTGTTTTGGAAAAAATCAGAAGAATTTGTTGAAACCTCCTTTGGGTCAAGTGGGATAGGATTGTTATGCCAAAATTGTTAGGTAGTTTGGGTCTAAAGAACATCCCCTTTTTTTCAAAAGCTTTGGCTATCAAATTTGGTTGGCGGTTGATCTCATTGTTTAGGTTATTAACTTCATTGGTCATTGTTACCACTCAAACTAGCAGGGGACCTAAGGGGGATCCCTAAAGGGAAAATGCTAGGCCAAGGTAAACAAATGGAGACTTAGCCCACTGTCACATCATCTAAGGCTCCCTTCTATTCATGGACTTTCACCGAAAAGAGGAGACCCAATATGTATGGAGTCACTAATGAATGATAAGTCAATGGATACAGGTGACCCAAAGAAACCCTTTCCCAGAAATGGTTCAAGGATGGGGTTTGCTTGCTTTCTAAGCAAGGTACTATGCATCCTAGGGAAATGAAGAGATGGTTTTTAGGGTTAGGCTTATGGGATACGAATTGTGAAGGAGTTCCCCAATCCCTTAAATCCTTGTTAGAATTGGTATCCTGGATGGTTCTTGAAGAATGATCTTTTAAAGCAACGAGACCACAGGGGTCCAAATGGATCCGGTCTAGGGTATGAGGAAAGTATGTATCAACCAATGATATTCTTACCCTAGACATGGTGGGAAAAGGATCAAAGAAATCATTTTCACTCAAAGATGTTGTTTTGACCCTATGAGGCATTAGCCTTGGGGATGGTAGGGCAAGAGTTGATCCTAGAGCTAGGGCTTGGCTTTTCTCCCAACTCCACCATCATAATGTATTCAAAATTGTAGGAGAGTTAGAGGAAAGGTCAGTGTAAGAGACCTTGGTAGATCAAATTCTTTTTATGGTTAGCTTATCAGGAAATTGATGCCCTAGGTACCTTAATGTGGGTAGTTCTGAAACGATGTGAGAGAATATGAGTTTTAGTGACTACCCTTTGTATATTAGTGCCTTAATATTTGGGATAATGGAGTCTGTTTTGAGTACGAGTAGGATTTATGGGTTCCCAGTGAAAGAGGGCTCAAGATCACTTCGTTTTCCTTCTAGGCCAAGAAGAAGCAACCTTGCAGATTTTATACTTTGATGTGCAATAGGAATGGATTTTCAAGGTATAATTCATTGATATAATTACCCCTAGGATATTTTTCTCCTATTACATGTCCCTTATATTGAAATATGCTATAATAGAGACAAATTCCATAATTTTAAGCAATAAATGTATGCAACAATTAGCTCTAGAAGAGCGAAAATCCCAGTCCAACATATATGACAAAAGTAAAAAAGAATAAAATCAAAAGCACATACTTAAATAAAATAGAGTATATCCATCCATTCACAATTGACAATAAAGAAGCTCCAAGAGAAGATAAACAAATATCCACGCATCAAAACTCATCCATAAAGCTCCAGTTCATCCTCTTAAAAAAGTGCGAAAATCTCAAGAGAGATAAGAGATCCAAACCAAAGTGATGATGAGAAATGAACTCATATCACTTGTATTTGTACAAAAATTAGGAGTTCTAATTAGCTTCCTTGGCCTACATAAGCCCCAAAAATAAAATAATGTACTAATAATACAACTTTTGATGACAAGCCCACCAAACTAGATCATAAATGAAAAAGAAGGCCTCTCAAGAGGTCAAATAATAATCTATACATGTTGTAAGGTCCTCTAAGAGGCCTAATGAGGTCCATGGGTGCCACAATGAAGAATAGTACCTTCAAAAGTAGTGGAAAAGGGGTTGGCCCCTTGTAATAACCTGTGGTGCTTGAGATGACATGTGGGGTCACAAGTGTCCTCATTGGTCAGAAAAAAATTGAAGATGGATATAGATCACCTACAAGTGATAGGATGATGGTGTAGGTGATGCCACATCATTCTGCAAGTCCTGGATCATCTGCCAAGTGTAGGGTGAAGATCTGGGGTCAGTTGGGCATGATGGATCAAGTGCATCCTCCTCATCGAATAAGTGAACCATGAGTAAACTACGAATTGATGTGGTGATCCCTGGAATGAATCTGCTGTTGTGGAGGCCCATGTCTCTCAACGCTCACCCTACATGTGCCAATGTAGCCTTATGGAGGTTATGACCCCATATAGGGAGACCAAACCCCAAATGGAAACCATATGCAATCTTGCATAAGATCCAATGTGTCGCCTAGCCTTCCAGTACAACAAGTCATTAAACAAATTGAGTAAATGATCTTACTTAATAATGGACCATAGGTAGGGACTTCATAATGGCTTGCCCTTCCATAATGGGCTTTAGGATGTGCCAATGTCTCCTAAAATCCAAATGGGGTTAACCAAGTACCCTATTAGGTGGTTTCTACTTCTAAAGGGGATA
Source organism: Pinus tabuliformis (assembly GCA_031772625.1). NCBI lineage: Eukaryota > Viridiplantae > Streptophyta > Pinopsida > Pinales > Pinaceae > Pinus > Pinus tabuliformis. Next base: position 269,577,548 of record CM062812.1, read on the forward strand.
ATATTCAAGGTACATCCTTTAAAAGGTGGTGGAATGTGACAAATATGGTGAATGAAGTAGGGGATGAGAAGGGGCAACCCTGGGTCACATGTTGGGGTGCACACTGCAAGGGTAGCTAATAAGAGGGAAGATCACACTTGGGTTTATAATGTATAGGAGGGAGCAATTGTGGTGCATGAGGTGTCCCAACCTTGATTTTTCCACCCTTCTTTTATGCAATTTTCCTTTTTATGATTTTATTTGATTGAATTCTTGGGGCTCAAGGGGTTAGAGCATGATGTGTAAGATATAGCAGTGAAATCCCCCTTTTAAGGTGGGGTGGTTCATCGCCCACCAGAGGTTGGGAAAATCATGGGTTCCTATATGATGAAGAAGGCAAGGGGATGTTGGCTTCTGGCTAAGGACTGTCTTGGAGAATAATTTTCTCCTAGGGATATTACCCACAAAATGGTGGGTAACATTTGGCTCCAACTAGGATGTTATCTATCGAAGAAGTGGGCGAAGCTACTCAAATGGGAGGTCATGAGAATTCCAACAATCTCTTGGTTACTGTAGACTTATCACCTGCACATATAATAGATGGAAAAGCACAAGGCAGTATGCTTTCGCGGTGTCTCATGATCGCACATGTTATATGTTAGGTCATAAAATCAACAGAAAATGAAATATGCAAGTATGCATCTATCCATCATGAGAAATATCATATGACATTAGTCCTAATGTGGAAATCAACATGCAATGCATCCTACTGTAACATTCATATAGTAAGGTTGATACTAAGTGTAATCATAATGCCAGTGCAACCAACATATGATCACATCAATATACATATGCTTGTCAATATTATTACTCATGCAACAACTCCCAAGTTGAATGTGGATATAGTCACATGGCGGATGAAGTGGGTGGGAGGTGGGAAAATATGATCTCCATTCGAAGTAAAGGGAAGTCCTAGGATAAAGAGAGTAGGTCAATCTAGAGGTCTCGGGATTTTCTTCTAGGTACACAATGGTGGAATGAATGATCACTCTCAATAACTTCTCATCGCAATCATTTTTTGTAATATCATGCTTCGAAGATGTCACATGGTTGTGATGAGAGGGGAATGAAGGGTGAGAAAAAGGAGTGCAACAAATAGGTCGCTTAATGTGATGATCACATCAGAGAGGGGAGGTCACAAAGTGATCATAATCCTAAGGATGGGTCAAAGGGGATAAAGTATATTCAATGAAGGGATATTTCTTGTCACCATATTCAGAAAGGGAAAAAGGGGCATGGTCACTCAAGGTTATACCAAAAGGGATGAGGGATTTACTTGAGGAAGACTCAAGGTGATGAACAAGAGGGAAAGGCAAAGGGGAGGGTGAAGTTTCATATTCAATGCGTTTTCCTTCCCCAAAATCTAAAGGCTCAAATGATATGAATGCATAACCATAAGGTGGGTAAGTAGAAGCCTCATTGCTTTCCTCATTATAAGAATCGGAGATTGGGATTTTGTTAGAAGGAGAGTCAATCACTTCCATCAAATATTTTCCTTCTTCATGCAAGGGAAAATAATAATTCTCCTTCCCAAGGGTATTGATAGAGATGTCATCACAAGTAATGCCCAGGATAAAGGAAAAACCAATCTCAATCTCATATTCTTTCTTGGTATCATAAATGGGGCGCAATCAAATTGAGGCCCGACAATCTCCTATTTCTCCTTTCCAATGTGGAAATAATCTCCAATTTCATCTTCCAAGGATCTCATGGGATCACCTTCCTCAAGGTTCTCAAAAGGAGAGTCATTAGGAGTGATACCCTTGAGAAATGTAAGTTCAGTCTCAACCTTACTTTGCATAGCCTAATTCTCCTCAACACATGTGATCTTTGAATCATCTCGTCCATCCTGCAGCCCCAACAAGGGAAAATATTTGAGATTCTCAAGGTCATCTTCATCTTGGTTGGTTGACAAGTAAGACCCCTATTCTTCTCTCTTCTCTTGAAGAACAATGGCTAAGGTATTTGTTACATGATTTTGGTAATACACTTCTAGGAGGAGAGCATTAGTAGGGTTCTATTTATATTCACATTTCATCTTATGAAGCTTCACCTCTTCATCATATAAACGGGAGAATACTTCATTAGAATTACATTCCCTTACTAACTCCCTCCATGACCTGATGAGCCTCAGTATTGCAACAAAAATGCTGCAACTCCCAAGGCTACCATCTTGAATTATCAACTTGAGGTTCGTACAAAACTAAGAGGTATCATCACTCTATGTGCAGCATACAATGTGTCCTTATTTCACTATCATGATGTAATGGAGTGAATGTAATGAAATCAAATCTTAAGCTAATTGCATAAATGGAAATGCTCGAAATGGAAAGCTTAACCTATTGCAGAAAAGAAAATACAAAGAAAACAAACCTATTCTAATTAGATAAAGTAAATTTCATGAACTAATATCAATCGTTACATTTAAAACATTTTAGATCCATTGACAAAGTTCATTGTAGGTGGCAATCAAGAAAATCATTATTGTATTATCCAACTCATAAATATGTCCATTAACCCAAATTGTTGAGATGTTTTGCAGGGGTAAAGAGGCAAGTCCTAGGTTGTATTTATTCCTCCTCAACCATTTATTTAGAGCCTATGGGTTATGATTCAACCCTAAGGGACACAAACCAAGCTTTTTGAACAAATCTGGGCAAGTATATACATGTTGGAAGAGTGTTATAGGAAGTTACAGGTGCTGCTACACGAAGTTACATATTTTCTACAGGAAGATATAATTCACCGAATGAAAAAGTAAATAAAATACAAATTGGATGGGACAATTTTTTTATATTTAAGATGATGTATTAGGTCTCCATTCCAAGTGGAATCACTCAAAAATTCCCCTGTTAACACATGCTAAAAATAGCAAAAAATTGCTAGTCTAGAATCTAGACATTCGAGAACTAGTGAGCTAGTTAATCTATCAAATGCCTAACCTAATAAAGTGAAAATGAAATGGGGTAAATTTTTTATTAATATAATTTTTTTTATGATCTAATGAAAGTGGAATCAACTAAATTGAATCTCATTAGCATGTTCTAAAAAATAGTAGAAAATTACTACTATTTGCCACAAGGTACTTCCAGAAATTTAGATTTGTGAATAAGAAAAGTAATCCAAGTAGCTCAATGATTACTATGACCTTCCAAAGATGTTAAAAGGATGAAATAATTCTTGTTATCCTATGGAAGGACTTACTTCAACCATTTAACCCAATCCTACAATAAGAAATCATCAATTCTAATTGCAGAAATAGGAAAAGAACAAGAACAAGAGATGCATGTGAATAAGAAGTGAAAAGAAGAAAAGTAACTTATAGAAAAGGGCTCTGAGGCTCCTGGGATGGCCAAGCCCAAGGAAAATTAGAGTCCTATGAATGAGATCAATATTAGAAGGTGAACATGGTACCAAAATTCCTAATTTCTATCAATACAATTACATCCCTGCAAGAAATGAAAGTGGAACTGCAAAAATATAAGTGTTCTCCACAAGAAGACTAAGAAAAATCAATCCCTAGAGGAAAATTTGAATTGTTACTTATAAAAAATGATTAGGAAGAGTTTTCCATGGAAGGAGGAATATTTCCCCTCCAAAATCCCTCAAATAGTGGATCTGGTTCCGAACACTAGGAATCTGCATTAAATGACAGGGAACAAATTCCTAGATTTTCTCAATCATTGGAGCTCCAAAATTTGTGCAACAATTTTAGAATATCTTGTTGATTTATTATCCAATGTTGATCCTCATGCAGTAGGGAGAAAGTCCCTAAATCATCTCCTCCAAATCTTCATAATCTGCTCAATATTCTCACAATATTCCACAAAAATAAATAATATTAGGCACAAATATGCAATTATCCATAAACCTTCCTAATGAACATATTAAAGTTAAAAATACATTATCTAATGCAAAAAGAGAGGTTTAATGTGTTGAAGGATGGTCATATGGGCTTTAATTTATGTCTAATTTAGAGGTCCAACATACCTCCAACTGAAAGTGTTGCTCATCCTCTTAGCAACTTAGTGACCTCATTATGCATCATTCGTGGCCATGGTGGCCTCCCTGATTTGTTTTATAGTTGTCCAGCACTTTCCTACAACAACTTTCTAGCTTCCCATAGCAAATTTATGCCTTCCTATAGCAGGGCATATTATTCTTTTAGTTGTTTAGTCATGGCTCGCCTAGTCCTTGACTTCTTCTGAGAGGCTCGGGGCTCCTTTCTTTTGGATTGGAGGGAGGTTATCTTTTCAGTTTGCTTCTTATTCTCCTTTTATCCTTTGTTTTGATTTTTCCTTTTTAAGCACTTTATCTTATGTTTCAACATTTTATTTTCTTTGCCACCTTATTATTATTTTTCAAATCCATCCCTGACTGTCTCTTTAAGTCTAGAAAAGCTTCTTTATCCATGTTAACAACATTTGTCCATGTCTTCTCAAGGTTTGTTCAAGGTAACCCTACTGCCAATTGTCAATTTCAGAGCACTCATCATTTCAGCTTATGGCAAGAGAAGGAGTGCTTCTTGTTGATGAGTGAGGTGAAGAATGGTATGCCAATTTCAAAACAAGTTTATTCTCCCATCATAATGCTCATCCTCACAAGAAAACTCCACACTTCAAATTTTTATGGCTCTGCTACCAAATGTTTAGTGGAGGAATTTTGCAAAAAATCATAGAATCTTTGTTTGTAAGAGGTGATAGATCAAGTACTTACCCCTTTCTTGAAGACTCCTTCAAAGTTCTAGGGTTTTGTAGCCAATGATTCTCAAGATAGGGCCCATTTTTTCCTTTTGGGACAATCCTGTAGTAGACAGACTATCTCCCGTAGTAGCCTTGTTTTTTTTCTTGTAGCATCTCCATTTCCTCCTATAGCAAAGCAATTTGTGCCTTGAGATGCTTATTTTTTGTTTCTCTATTGGTTGGCCTCTTCATAGTTGTCAAAAGTTGCTTCCCTCCTATTAAATCCTCCACCCATTTATCCTAATGCTCCTTCTCTGGTTTTTCTATTTTTCTTATTCCTGTGTATATCTTCTCTGCCCCTCACGGTATTTGACTGTTGTTGTAGCTATGTGTGCAGGTCCTTTGTTGTTGCCCAAGGTGCTATTGCTACTGGTGAAGACTCCTTCTTGGAGTGGTAAAGTTCCTAATGAGTTGGTATCACCCCCTCCACTTGATGGGAAAGGAGAAAAAATAGGATTATGGCTTGTTGTAATGGTTGCACAAGCTGCTACAGGAGGAGGATTTCTTCTTGTAACAACCCTTCCTTCTATTTTAGGGTATTTTAACTGTATGGGAGTGATGAGAAAGGATGTAGAGGGTTTGGAGGATGATGTTAGGGCTTGAAGGGAGTAGTGTAGGTTTGTGAAAATGGAGAGGATGTGCTCTGTGTGTGTTTTTCAAGAAATTCTCAGGGTGAGATCGAGTGTAGGGTTTGTTCATGAAAAATATTAATTTTTTATTGTGAACTGGGATGGATGAATGATGGATAGATAGTGGATATGAAGTGGATGGAGGGCTCAAAGTGATTTGGTGACTTGATTCTGCACAAATTTCCTCTTTTAAGCGTTGTCCCCACTCCTCGTAATCATCACCCTTCTTAATTCAGATTTTACATGTTGCATGAGTGATGAGTTAGTTGCACTTAACTAGTTGAGGGTGGATAAGACTACTAACCCATCCTTAGCTTATAAAACCTCATCTCTCATGCATTGACAACAAATTTCTAGCTATAATATGCTCAAGAGAAGAGGTGAATAATATTGCATACCTGTACCTACCTGATGTCGAGCTGTTGTAGATGCATGCATGTTGTTGTGGGGCTTCATATCATGATGGGTTGAAGGAGAAGCAAGCATGTTTCTGCTACGTTGATGATAGATCCATGCTTCTCTAGTGGTGCTAATTTTCTTTTCTTTCTTATACATAGGTCTTCATAGCTTGTTGATTGTTTGATTGATAAGGTTGTTGTGTATGTCTTTTGAATTGGATTGCACCTTGACTGATGATGTTGTTGTGTGTGGGCATGTTTTTCTCTCATGAATGGGTTGCATTTTCTTGTTGAATGCCTTCCCAAGGATGATTTTTCCCTTCCTAATTTCACACATGGCTTCATCATGGTTCTGTTGGTGGGAAAAAAAAATATCTTAGAGATTCTATTGTGATTGCACATGTTGCTATAAGAGGAGTTTCTTCCTGTAGCAGCCTTTTGATCCTTTCTTCTAGTCTTTATTCGACATGGTGGTGTTTAAGGGAGTGATGAAAATCCATGTAAACAGGGTTGGAGTCGTGATGAGATAATGTGAAGAATGGAAAAATGGAGAACAATGCTCTCTGTGTGGCTTTTAGGCAGGACACAATCAACATTTTGAGAAATTTTAGGTGAAATGGAGTGGATGAGTGATGAAAGTGGTGTTGGGGGACCTCTATCAACCTTCCATAAAAAATACATGAACCTTTTACCCCTTTCTCCAATCGGATTGCCTCCTGTAGCTTCTTCTCAGCCATCTTGTAGCAATTGTGAACTTCCTGTAGCATTTCGGGACAACTTCCTGTAACAAACTTGTTTTATGAATATATCTCAAATGGTAGACTTGATTGACCTAAAATTTGGTAATCATGTTTCCATCATACGTATGCATCTACTCAATAAAAAGCTTGGCCAATGGATGTACGAATCTCGAGAAAATTTAAAAATGGTTGTAGGTGATGGAAGCTGATTTTTCGAAAAATGTGCCCTGGATTTTTCTGAAATTGCTTGGGAATGTTACCATCATGCATATGAATCTCCCCATGAAACATCTCGGTAAATGGATGCACAAATATCGAGAAAATCTTGAAATGGTTGCATGTGATGAAGGTCAATTTATCGAAAAGTGTGCATTGAAATTTGCTAAAATTTATTGAGCATGTTACCATCATCCATATGCATCTCCCCCTGAAACATATTAGCAAATGGATCCACAGTTTTCAAGATATGACAAAAATAATTTTTTGCTTTGTATATTTTGACTTCCTATAGAAAAACAGAGCCTTCTTGTAGCATTTTAGGACAACAAGGAAAATGAATGGGAAAAGCTTGGGAATGATGGGTGGATGGTGGAAAGAGATGAGGGTGATGGATTGGCATGGACTTGATCCTTCTGGAGCATCTAAGAAAAGGGGGAGAAAGTCCAAGTTTGACTTCCTTTGACTAGAATTTTGACCAACTTTTTCCCTTTTGTGTTACATAATATTTTGTCACCCCTCCCGCACTTCCCTATGACATACCCTGAAATGATCGAAAAATGACCATCATGTAGTGTACTCATCTAGATATGTAGCTTAGAGCCTCCCTCAAACACTGATTGGAAAATTCCTTGAGCTTCCCTTGAAGGAAATGGATCTAAAACCCTAATTTTAGCATCATCGCTCCCTTAATACTAAAAACGGTGATGGTCTCTAGTTACACTATACTAGCCCCACGATGCCATCACACTTTTGGCTTGGATACTAGCGATGATCCGTAAAAGGAAATTTTTCCAAAGAGGACAAGAAGCTTCGTGATCTAGAGGCTTCCAGAACGATGAGCTGGAGGTTGTTCGGCGTGGATGAGGTTGAGTTCTCTCAACTTGGCCTTTTGGTCTTATCCCTATGAGCTACCTCCTTGAGATGAGGGCCTTATCCTATCTTTGGAGAGATCCTAACTCCCTTCCCCTGCCTATACATTCATCCTATCCCATTCCCAAATGGTTGGTCTTTGGCTATTTCACCCTTATGCTGAGATTGTGCCTACATGCTACTCATTTGGCTTGGAGAAGGAGATCTTGGAGAGCTTGAGCTTGGACTTGGGCATTCACTCAAGGAGAGCTTATTAACATCAAGGCTTGGTTGTATGATTCCTCTTTATTATATTAATATATACTACTGCTGGTTCATTTTCCATAAATATGTATGTTAATGCATCATTTTTCTTAATGCTCCTTGATCTATTAAGTAGCTTACTTTCGATTGCTATTTGTACTTTCATGTTTTGTTGTGTCTTGATCTCTTGTAGGCCATCTTCCTCTTCTTCTATTTCAATTGTAACTTAGGAAAGTGTCTAGTAGATTGTCACGTAGGTTGCTAGTCCCACTCATTGGGCTAGAGGGATCATCTCTGTCTGTAGAGAGGATTTCCTAGACAACAAAATGGAAACTCCATTGGGGACGTTATAACCCTTTCCATCCATTCCTTCAATCAGATCCTTTGACTAGTTAGACCAACTGTCAATTTCTCGGCTTGTCTGCATCAATCTGGGTTTATACCATCACTGATTACTGCCTTAGAGTGCTAAGTCTGGATTGTTTCTTGGAATATTTTTTGTTTTTTCCCATATTCCTCGCCCATCGTGGGTTTAGCTCTAACAGTCGTGTTAGTAGAGTTTTTACCTGTACAGTCGCACTAGAAAAACATTTATTCACTATTTGGTCACGCTGAAAATCATCACTACTTTTTCTATACAAAGAAGTTTTGATGACCTCGACCATCACGGGTTTGGATATGCAAAGTGGTGTTGATGACCTAATCATCATGGGTTTTACTATCTAAAGTAGTGTTGATCCTTGAATGTGAGAATTTTTAAGGTTTCTGCCTTAGAATCCAGTGTGTCTTGGCCCCTAGGCTTTTTTCCCATCCTGTATGCTTTGATTTGTGCTGGTGTCTAGGTATGAACAACTTATTCACCTTGTTCCGACATTAAATTATCAATCCAGGTGCGTATCCTTTCAAGGCAATGCGCAAGGTATATGTAGGGGAAACTCATAATCCGTTCCGACCAAGGGTTCACGGTCTAAGATTCAAAACATGGCTGTAAGATTAAACTAACTACAGAACTTTAGAAATAATCATAAACAGGAAAGAACTATAACAACAAGCATAAACTAATAAATGACACACACACAAAGATGCAACACCTGATCAAAAGAGCGGGCCTAGCTCTCTGATCAGGGCTGCATTAGTCACGAAAAAGATTGGAGCAGCAAAATAGGTGGTATTTTATTAATCTGTAACAAATGATTACAATAGCGATGGGAGAACCTCCATTCACAAGAACAATCTGCATTTTATACACAGCGAGGGAGATTAACAGAGCTCCTTGAAACATGGTAACTGCATCTTCAAAATGTACATCAGTTGGAATGGCACCATCACCAGATGCCCGAGATAGCAAAAAGGTCCAAGAATAGTTCCAGGGGAATCGTGACTCCAGTTGCGTGGCCTCTTGATGGTTGGCCGTTACCAGATCTGTTGTGAGGTGCTGAAACGAGGGTTCCTATTCTCCAAGCTGTGGTCAAACATATGTTTTAGTACTGCGAATAGATAAGACTCCATGAAATTACTTCATTAATTAAAATATTCCAATTGGACAAGTCAGGGGTGTTTACCTTGTAGGTTTAATATAACAGCATAGGTAAATGAGTACAAAAAGGTCAAAAAGGATAATAGAAATGGACGGAAAGATGGCCCGATTTGGTACCCAACATCTCCCCCCAACTAGCCTTCTGCATGTCCTCATGCAGTCCACTGCCTCTGCAAGTCTGGGTTTTGCAGACTATAAGTCTCATGAAGCCCGACGAGATCATATTCTGAGGCCATCTCTGTTCCTGGAACTTTAAACCCATCCAAAAGGAGAACTTCCTTCCACCAATCCCTTGGAACATCATAAGCTGGAGTGTAAATTTCGGCAGGCAACCAAAGAATAGGAAACTGAAACCGGATCCCCATCCACTGGGCCCCACATGTCTAGACACATGCCACATATCTGGGCACTCTGGTAAGTACTCATGCAAAATTTGGTGCCCCAAAAGGTTCCCTGTTCCGGACAGCTGTAGGTGACATCATCCACCTTCTCTGACAACAATCAAGGGCCTCTTTTTGAAATGTGGTGAGTTGCTTGACACAAAGATCAAGACACCATCTTTGTGTCCTCACCATTCTATCTCTGTTCTCCCCAATTCCCAAAAAGGTGTTATGCTTATTGAACATTGTGACTAACCTCTCATGTTCTCCTCTTACTATAAATGGCTTTGTAACTTGATTGGATTCAAAAGTGTTACAAGCCTTCTGCCAGTGAATCTGATTGAAAGCATAAGAGGTGAGGGCCCTTAAATGAATGTCCCCTACATACGGAACCAGGTTAAAATCTCTGTCCAGATGCAGTAGATACCTGTGCAGGTAAAACTCACACATCAGATGTTGAGTTGGCATGTCATGACTCCTCAAGATTCGGAGGAATTGTACACCATCTTCTATCTCATAGCTGACCTCGTTTCTGATGCTTTCCATGCAAAATAAAAGGAAACATTCATGCAAAAATAAAGAATAACAAGAAGCAGGGGGACGACATGCCATAACCTCTTGCACCAGACTGAACATCTGCTCCTTATCGGCCTTCAGTTCTACCACTTGCTTTTCCAACTGCTCCGTCTTGAGCTACTTCTTCGCATACCTTAATCTCATAACATCTATGCGCTCCACATATCCAAAGATGGTTGTGGAGGCTCTTTCCTCAGTCCTTCTGATCTCATTTTTGTATTGAGCCACAATAGATTTCTTGTGGATTACCCTTGGTCACCATATCGACCACTTCATCCATGCTGGCCTGTTGTGGGTCTGCTTCCGTGGTTGCCATGTTATCAACTTGCTCTACTAGTTCCACGGGTGAGACTAGTTCTTGTGGGACAGCCTCGGTCGTGGTACTAGTGGGCCTTTCTATATCAATCCCCACATCTGCCATTGACTCCACAGTTCCTTCTTGCTCTTGGGGACCCGCCTCATCTCCAAGTTCTTCTATTTCCATCTCCATTTCTTTCGACTCCTCCTGGTCAATATAATCCTCATCTTCTGCATCCTCCTCCATAGCTTCAGGTTCTTCTGCCCTGGTGGCCACAACAGCTGCTATTTGTTCCTCTGTGGAATCCGAAACAACTCCCATGGAATCGGGATTTGTCCAATAGCATTCATTATCAACAGCTGAACTAACCCATGGTGAGTGATGACCGCCAATACCTACCACGACCCCTGAGCCGAATGTGCCATTAAGTGAAGGCTCCTTAGTAGAAAATAAGGCACATTCATTGAAAAAGCTTCCACCTGTGGAAATCGCAGGTGAGCTAGTATGCGGAGATGGTATTTGAAGATGGTGGAGTATCTTCCTTCGCACGTCATATATTTGATGACGAACTTTGCTACTCCTCCCCATGGATGTGGTAGCGAGTTCCTGTCATACCCTCGACCCTTCTGTGGAATAATTTTGCCCACTTGTAGAAACACCTCGGGAAATTTTGGGAGGGCTGTTCTTCTCGAAAACCATCGCTCCCTGACTTGAGGAAGCCCACTGACTTCCGCAATGATTTCCTCTGTTATAGGGATCTCAATTTCGCGGACCTGGGAGCCTCCTTCTCCTAAGTTCAATGCAAATTCTGCCATCATTTCTTCATTCGACCCCCTCAATCTGTTGAAATAAACATCCCAACCTATGTTTTCGAAAACATGTGACACCTCCTGATTGTTTTGAATTCCCCCTATATTCTCAGGTTCACGGCGAATAGATCGGCCACCCATTGTTGCAGAGGTGAAATTAGCGCCACAACTGCAGTTGGATAGCAAGGGAGAGTGACAGGTCTCCAAACTGTTGGAAACTGAAATAATGTCATGGTTGATTTGGAAATAACGGATGAACTGTACTGGTACATTTGGGAATGATGACAAGTTAAGGTGGTATTGTGGGATGTTTTTGAAATTTAATGCAGCATGTTGGGAGGGTGACTGATATGGCTCGGCGCGTACAAATACGCATCCCAACATATCAAAAGTATGATTATGGAGTACCGAAATCATAGATTCGGTTAGGTAAGGATCATGTGTCATAAATTCTTTTACGAGGTACGCCGTCATTCATTATGACGGTTCCTCCCCAACTTAATGATGGCCTTCCACGACATGTTTTAATGTCCTTTTTGGAATATTTAATTAAATCCATAAAATCGATAGAGACGTACCTGTAGACCTACCTTTGGTGGAGTAGTAGCAAAAGTTCTGACGGAGTAGGAGCAATATGTTTGATGGAGTAGTAGGAACATCTAGTAACAATACAGGGAGTAACAACAACAATGAATAATAGCACCGGGAGTAACGACAACAGCAAGTAACGACAGTTATGGAGTAATGGCACCAACGGAGTAACAACACCGACGAAGTAATGGAACCAGTGGAGTAACATCAGTTGTGAAGTAACAACATCGGTGGAGTAATGGCAGTTGCGGAGTAACGACAGTTACGGAGTAATAGCAGTTGTGGAGTAATGGCAGTTACAGAGTAATAACAATTACGGAGTAATGAAACTTAGTGGAGTAACAACACTGAGTGGAGTAATGGCAACTATAGAGTAACAACAGTTATGGAGTAACGACAATTACGGAGTAACAACACTTAGTAAAATGACAACACTTAGTGGAGTAACAACACTTAGTGCCTCTCACCAGTGGAATACAACAATATCTTCATGACAACACTGGTTGTTACATTTCTCCCCGCCATATTTCTTTGTTATTTCTGCAAAAGAAAAACAAGTAAGTAGCAACATATATATATATATATATATATATATATATATATATATATATATATATATATATATATATATATATATATATATATATATATATATATATATATATATATATATATATATATATATATATATATATTAGGATAGAGTGAGAGTATCCTCCTTCCAATGACCATTAAATCAGAAAAAGCAGAAATATTTTTAACAAAAGCATCTTTAGAGGCTGGACAGTGGTATAGTTTTAGACGATGTCCATTTACTAAGAACGAGGTATGGCTCTCATCTATTGTACTCAGTCTAATCGTTCCATTGTCGAACACTGCATCCACTTGATATGGACCCATCCAGTGAGTGCAGAGCTTGCCTTTGAAATCCTTAAATCGGGAGTCATAAGTAAAGCCCAATCCCCCACATGAAACACCTTAGTTTTGATAAATTTATCGTGCCATTTCATTATCTATTGTTGAACAACAATAGTCTTTTGAATAGCCACCGCTCAAATCTCATCCAACTCATTCAGCTGTTCCAGTTGGTGTTTCTGTGCTTCTGATAGATCTAAGCCTACTTCCAGAGCTGTTCTGAGTGTACTAATCTCAAATTCCACCAGAAATAAGGGGGATTTCCCATAGACTAATTCAAATGGAGAAAACCCTGTTGTATTCCGCCATGTTGTCCTGTATGCCCGTAAAGCTTCTGGAAGTTTCTGTGCCCAGTCCTGACGATGGATTGCATTGTCTTTGTCAAGATATTTTCCAATACCTTGTTTGTGCTTTCTACTTATCCATTCGCCTGGGGATGATAGGGGGTTGTCACTCTATGTTTGATCCCATATTTTTGCATCAACTTTTCTATCATATGAGATGTGAACTGTGATTGACCTTCTGATACAATTTCCCTTGGAGTCCCGTACCGGGCAAAGATTTCCTCAAAAAGAAAATCTGCCACTACTTTCTCTGTTGCTCTCGTGACTGCTCTAGCTTCCACCCATTTAGTTACATAGTCAGTACAAACCAGGATGTAAGCTTTCTGATGAGAAGGTGGGTTAAAGGGCCCAACAAAATCGATGGCCCATTTCTCAAATGGTTCAAGGACTATCTGGAGCTGAAGAGGAATTTCATCTGCTTTCCCAGGTTGTCCCATCCGTTGACAGCGATCACACCTTTGAACATAATTCCGAGCGTCACGAAAGATGGAGGTCCAATAATATCCCATTTTTAGCACCTTCTGACTTGTTCTTTTATCTGCAAAATGTTCTCCATAGGGTCCATCGTGTGCAGGTTTTAATATCTCAAAAATATCATCTCCTATCACAGAATGCCGAATCTACTGGTCAACCCCTATATGGAAGAGATATCCTACCATCAATGAATATTCGATACTCTGGTGAATGATCTTCCTTTGCTACTTATAGGATAGATGACGGGGCACTTTACCTGTAGTAAGATAATTAGAAATATCTTCATACTATGGAGTGTTAGCAGAAATTGCAAAAAGATGCTCATCTGGAAAGTTATCTTCAATTGGTGTATCCTTACCATCATATTCTATCCTAGATAAGAAATCTGCAACCACATTGTCCTTCTTTGGTTTATCTACTATGGTAATATCAAATTCCTATAGTAGGAACAACCATCTTGTAATACGACCAGGGGTAACAGGTTTGTTCATTAAATACCTGATGGCTGCATGATCAGTGTGCACAAAAGTAGGATACCCGGTAATGTAGTGCCAGAACTTATTGATGGCATAAACGACAACAAGGAATTCTTTCTCAGTCACCATGTAGTTTAATTCAGTGGGGGCCAAATTTTTACTAACATAGTAGACTGCATAAGGTACCTTACCCTCTTGCTGTCCCAACACTGCACCAATTGCTGTTTGAGAGGCATCCGTATGAATGTGGAAAGGTAATGCCCAGTCTGGTCCTCTAAGGATCGGAGCACTGCAGACTAATTCTTTAATTTTTGTAAAGGCTACATCACAGTCATCTGACCACACAAATTCTGAATCTTTTGTTAGTAATTGAAATAGTGGGTGTGCTACTTTTGCAAAATTTTCTATGAAACGTCTATAATACCCAGCACAACCAATGAAACTGCGTACCTGTGTGGGCGTCTTAGGTGTTGGGAAGTGCAGAATTACCTTTATCTTTGCTGGGTCCATCCTGATCCCTTCAGCTAAGAGCAAATGTCCCAAAACGATTCCCTCTTCCATCATCATGTGGCATTTTACTGTACTCAGAGAGACACACACTTGTATACACCTTGCGAGAACTTTCTCCAAATTTTTCAACCCCTCCAAAAACGAGTCCCCATATGGAGTAAAATCATCCATATAGATTTCAACACTGTCATCTATCAAGTCAGAGAAGATTCCCAGAATTTCCCTCTGGAATGTGGCAGGAGCATTACACAGGACAGAAGGAAGGACCGGGTATCCAAACGTTCCCGAGGGGCATGTGAGAGTGGTCTTGTCCTGGTCCTCAAGAGCAATCTGGATCTGGTTATATCCACTAAAGCCATCTAGGAAAGAGAAAAATTTCTTGCGAGCCAATGTGTCTAAAACTTGATCAATAAATGGCAAGGGAAAATGGTCTTTATGCGTCGCCTTATTTAACTCTCGATAATCTACGCAGATTCGCCATTTTCCATTCTTCTTGGGGACCATTACTAACAGTGAGACCCATTGGCTATCTGAGATAGGATAGATAAAACCTACATCCAGTAATTTCTGAAGCTCTTCTTTCACAACATTTTTCAGTGCAGGGTTCATTCTCCTCTGAGGTTGTCTTATAGGATGACAATCTTCCTTAATATATATGTGATGGGTGCATAAGTTGGCAGGGATCCCCTTCATATCTGCATAATCCCAGGTGAAGGCCTCTTTATGTTTCCGTAGAACATCTACAAGTTGCTTCTTCTGGGATTCTGACAGGTTTGGATTAATATTCAAAGTTTTCTCGGGTTCCAATTCCACTTGAACACTTTCATGGGGTGTATCAGCAGGTGGCTCCTCCAATCCTTCTGCTGTTTCCATAGTTTCCTGAGTCTCGCAGCTTAGGATAGATTCTAGGATCTGCTGGTTTGGTTCCGAAATGGAACAAGGATCATCCATGAAGGAAGTGATTACATCGTCTTCCGATTCCATCTTCAACTGAAGGGCTTGTCCAATAGTGAGGACTGGTCTCACTTCTTCATCTTCCATTTTAGCCTCTACCGCAGATACAACTTTCTTACCGCTTGCTGGTTTTATGGGTGGATTTGGTTCTACCAGTGGATATAGCACTAAATTCTTAGTGTTATGTCCATTAGAAATAACCATATTTCCTGAGTGACACCCAATGTAAGTGTCTGGAGTGGCCAGCCATGGTACACCCAAAATCAAGGGATGACCGCCCACTTAAGACTGTGTATGTAATACCAGGAAATCTATGGGGTAATGCCATGAATCCATTGAAATTGTCACATCTTCCAACTTCCCTATAGGTTTGACTGTAGATTGATCTGCTAGTTCCAATATTGTAGGTGTATGCTTCAAGTTGTGAAGACCTAACACATGCATTGTCTCAGTGGTGATGACGTTGATGGCAACACCCAGGTCTACCAGCACATTTGGAATCGCTACCCCATTAATCTGTACTATCAAAATCAGGTTCCCCAGATCTCCATATTTCACTGGCATTGATTTTCCCATCATAAAGTCCGAAAGTTTTCCCATAACATGTATAGTGAGGGGATCTTTAGTTTTCTTGGCAGGTTTCTTTGAACAATATTCCCTAAGAGTCTTTGCATAGATTGGCACATCCTTCATAGCTTGTAACAAGGGAATTTTAACAAATAAGTTCTACAATTCTCCTAATAAATCAAATTCAGCTTGAGAGCTTTGTTTACTCATAATCAGTCTCTCTGGGTAAGGTGGTTCAGATTTATGTTGCTTAACAGGAGGCGCTTGGTTTCTATCAGTTTGTTTTGGCTCTTTACTAATCGGTTCTACCTCCTTACCTTCACTATCAATTTGTTCAATGATAACTAGAGGAGGTTGGACGTTAATTTTCCGACCTGATCACAGATTCATTTCATACAACTCTACAATGGAGATACTATATGAAGGTAGGTTAAGAACATCAACTTGATGAGCTCCCTTATTGTTAGGATTAGGGTTAGGTTGCATTGGAAGCTGAGGACGGGCAGGCTGGTTACCAAGAGGCACATTGGAGGGTAATTGGAGCTGTTGCTGTGGTATCTGCTAAGGAAACTGACCAGGAGGGGATCCTCACCAAGTTGGAGCCCATGAAGAGCTTGTACTGGCTTGAGGGTTCCACTACTGCCAAGGTGGATACTGGTATTGCGGCCACATGGGGGGATAAGGCATGGTCTGAGGATTCATATTGTAATTATTGAAATATTGAGATGGATTTGGGTACATATCTTGATTTCCCATTGGTGGTCAAGGCTGCCATGGCTTCCTGGATCCCATGAGGTATAGTTGCTCTGTGTCCTCCCTCGTTCCTTGAAATACTGCTTTTAGGCTTGGCAAGGAGGGGCATAAGCTTGTTGCATGATTGAGCTCACAGATCGCACATTCCTCTATGGAATTTAGTGGAAATTCCCTTTCTGGGTGCTTCTTCCTGCACTTCAGACAAAATATTGCCATGGTCCTGTCCAGTTCCAGCTGCTTCTGTTTTACTTGCAGAGTGTCCATTTGTGCTGACATGGTGCTGAGGATATCTGTCCTCAAATTGTCTAGCAGATTTCTGATTTCTGCTTTTGTAACACCCCCGCCAGATCCATTTGCTGATCAGATCCCGAGCTTATTCCTTGCAAGCCCCCTCGAGCACTGAATACATAAATTGAAAATATCTTCGAATGTCTCCTTGGAGATGTCTCCCTTTCCCACAATGTTCAATAGTTCTATCGAGTCCTCTTGGAAGGATCGAAGGAGGATAATATTTAAAATTACCTTATCCAGGGTAGAATGGCCTAACCTACTTGACCTTTCCACACAATCTTCCAAGCTTTCATCATCTTTCTGTGTGAACTTGAAGAGTTCCTCCTTGATGTTCCAGGATTTACAGTAATCCTGGTATTTCTCCAGAAAAGTTGTTTGCATATCATCCCATGTGGAAATGGATTTTCCTCCAAGGCCCATGAACCATCGCAGAGCCATTCCTTTTGGTGTAGATGGGAAAATCTTTAACTTTTGGGCATCCGTTGTGTAATCATACCCCCGACACACTATGTCAAACTCAAATAGAAATGTGTCAGGGTCTTCTGAAACAAGCCCGTGAAAGTTTGGTAAGGCTGCCAATGGAATAGGCTTTGTAGGCATGCCAGCTCCCAGATCCCCAATTAGAAAATCGATGGTGGAGGTTGTGGGAGCCATAAATATCTTCCAATACTTGCTGGGGATTTCAACAGGCTCTGTGGAGGGTGGTTGAGGATTCTTTACTACTGGAACTTGAGTTGCTTTAGAAGCACTTCCCCGGTCTCTTTGTGATGCAATTTTTTCCTCGTTTCCTTCTCCTGAGGCTTGATGGATTGACCCCTCGGCTGCAACTTCCTTTCCCTTACTGGAGCAGTATGACCCTGTCGATGTCCTACTTGCAATTTCTTCCTCTGCTATCACTGGCGCAAGATTCTCCGGATCAGGTCTACTGCTAGATATTTCTTCCACTACTAGAGGAACCTATTGTGTCGAATCACCAGAGAATGTCATAGCCAGCACTAGTTGCTCCACTGACTATCCCTTGGACTTCACTCTCCTTGCCCCTGGTCTTGCATCTGCGCGAGAGGATGCTTCTGATTCAACCTTTGCTATGATATGTTGGATATAGGTTTTTCTTCCTAGATTTGGTCCTACCTTCTTTAGGTCTCTCCCTCTGCCCCTCTTATTTGATTCTTTGTTCATACAAAAGTTGATATGATGGAGGGTCTTGGTATGAACCTACAATGCTTCAATCTTGGAGTAAGGTGTCAAAGGACCATTCCTTCCCCAAGATGAAAGAACTCACAAAAATAAAGGTAGCTAACAAAACAAAAATCTAGGGTTTTAGGCCCGGAGCAATGCGTCAAAGGACTCCTCCCTCCCTGGGACAAGAACTAGAAATAGTCACACGCCACGAGAAGCCCTAATACTCTAGATCTGAAGTAGGGCGTTAAAAGTCTCCTTCCTTCCCAGGGTAAAAGCTAGGGTTTTCCCCAAAAAAAAGGAAACACACAAGCGTTAAAAGACTCCTCCCTCCCCAGGACAAGAGAATGGCCCAAAATCAAATAGAAAAGCAAAAATAAACAAGCAAAAAGAATACCTATGCTTAGGACTTGAAGCAGAGTGAGAAAACTCGTTCTCTCCCTAGGACGAGAGATTGACCCTTTGGTTGGTCTGGATCGTTGTTTGCACCTTGTTAGCCTCCCCAGCAATGGTGTCAAAATGTTGGTGTCCAGGTATGAATGATTTATTCACCCTATTCCGACATTAAATTATCAATTCGAGTGCGTATCCTTTCAAGGCAATGCGCAAGGTATATGCAGGGGCAAACGCGTAATCCGTTCCGACCAAGGGTTTGTAGTTTAAGATTCAAAACATGGTTGTAAGATTAAACTAACTACAAAACTTCAAAAATAATCATAAACAGGAAATAACTGCAAAAACAAGCATAAACTAATAAATGACACACACACAAAGACGCAACACCTGATCAGAAGAGCGGGCCCAACTCTCTGATCAGGGCTGCGTTAGTCACGGAAAAGATTGCAGCAACAAAATAGGTGGTATTTTATTAATATGTAACAAATGATTACAATAGCGATGGGAGAACCCCCATTCACAGGAACAATCTGCATTTTATACACAGTGAGGGAGATTAACAGAGCTCCCTGAAACATGGTAACCGCATCTTCAAAATGTACATCAGCTGGAATGGCACCATCACTGATCTGTATTTAAATAGGAATGCAACAAATTACAAAGATAACCATAACATAAAGATGCAGCGGAAATAATACTTCATTTCATTAATGTAAAATACTGAGATATGCTTACAAACAGAAAATGGAAATAAACACCTAGGGCGATGGTAGCTTATCCCTGAGAAGAGATGTGGTGGCTACATGCCTCTGAATTGTGTTACAATGAGGCTCGAAGGCCTCTCTATTGTTGAGAAACAATGGAAAACCCTAAACCTTCAAAAACCTAACCCTAGAAGATGAAATGCCAAATTGTGGGCTCCGTTTGGGTAAATTGGTACATCAACTTACTGGGGTCATAACTGTGGCATACGATCTCCATTTGACGTGTACAATATCTCGCTAGAAAGATCTATCCAAGAACTACAACTTTGGGAAGAGGAACATCAGTCCATGGACCCATGTTGCTCCCAGTTTTCCAAAAAACGTAACGTCGTTTAGGGCCTCAAAATGGCTCTGGAAGTTTAGGACCCGAAAAAATGCTAAAAATAGTAAATTGCGCTACAATTAAGGAAACTAAAAAGCTAAAAGAAACAATGGTGGGGGTCCAAGTGGACTTGGTGGGTGGCCACCAATATCCACCTAGATCAATCACCAGATGCCCAAGATAGCAAAAAGGTCCAAGAATAGTTCTGGGGGAATCATGACTCTAGCTGCGTGGCTTCCTGATGGCTGACCGTTACCAAATCTGTTGTGAGGTGCTGAAACGAGGGTTCATGTTCTCTAAGCTGCGGTCAAACATATGTTTTAGTATCGTGAATAGATAAGACTCCGTGAAATTACTTCATTAATTAAAATATTCCAATTGGACAAGTCAGGGGTGTTTACCTTTTAGGTTTAATATAATAGCATAGGTAAATGAGTACGAAAAGGTCAAAAAGGATAATAGAAATGGACGGAAAGATGGCCCAATTTGGTACCCAACAATCTGTGAGTGTTTTTGATTTATTGTCTTGATTAATTTGCAAAATTTGTCTCATTGGTTTTGAAGTGAAATTTGATTGAGTTCTAGGGTTTCTAGTAAATTGGTCATTGTTGGGCATGGAATCCCCCCCGAAGCATGTTTTGGGGCTCAAAGCCCATGTTTTGACCAAATAATGTTGTAAAGCCCCACGAATTGTGGGCACGAAAGTATGTTAGAATCATAGGGTTGTCTGCCCTAGTTTGTAATGTAATGCTTGCCCACCCATGGTTTGTAGACCATGGGATTGTATAAATAGAGCGAGGCTCTAAGTGTAAAAGATAGTTAGTTAGAGTGAAGTATGAGGTAGAGAAGTAGAAGCACATAGCAAGTGTCTAAGTGTGTCTTGGGTCGTAGAGTAGGAAAAAGGCTCTGCAGCTGAGTGCATAGAGGCCTAGTTGTCCGCAACTGAGTGCGTGGACCCCTGCAGCTGAGTGCGTAGGGCGGAGTCAAGTCTATAATCGGAGAAGAAAATAATAAAAGAAGTTTTATCCAAATTTTGTGTATTTGTTCTTGAGTTATTACATGTTTGATATCAATTGAAAATATACTGTTTATTTACTGAGTGCACTTATATGAATGATTTATATTTCTAAGTATACTTTACACATGAAAGTAAGCTAAGTTAATCAACTAACGTTGAAATACTAGTAAGGAATTGCATAATAATAGAATTCGGCCCCCGAGTAGGACTGCGCGAAGGCAGCATCTCAAGTTGTGAGGTATGGGTAAGTGCGTGTAGCGACGTGTGCATAGGGTCAAACCGTAGACTGCTTGAACTCATCAAACATCTCCAGGGTGCGGAAACCTAGTTCTAGCACCCTCCCATACTACTTCGAGTGAGACCTTAGTCCGCGCTCCGTGGACTATTGCTGAAAGGGCCAATAGTATCGAGATTTGTTTGGCTAAATCACCTCTGAACCTGGGTCAGGCCCCAACAAGCCAACAAATGGTTTCGTTGCTGGGACCAGGATCTGCATTAGGGATGTTTGATGTCATGTTACTGGAATCTGAAAAAGAAAGAAATTGAAGAGTGGTTGGACAGAAAGATTGATGAGTTTGCGGCATAGGAAACTAGGAATCCAAGAGTATCGAAGGAATAGTGGTTAGAGCACTACTTATATACGGAAGCCCATGAAATTTTATTTGCATCCTTCCCCTTTGAGTTGTATGAGTGGATCGTAAAGCTAGCAGACAATCAAGGAAGGTGTAGGCTCGACAAATCGATTGTGTGGACTCCAGAGTTGGTGCGCAGACTAGAAGCATCGGAAAATAAGATTGCACACACTGTGGACCATTGGATCAATCTAATTACAAGAGGGTTTATCACCGAGTTAGTGGTAGATACTTCAGTCAGCTACAGTAAGGCAGAACAACACTTCCTTAAAGGACCGTGAGGCAATTACATTAAATCTTTGAACACTTGGATTAAAATGCTACTATGTGAAAAGAGGGTTATGCGAATAAATTGATGTTTGGGGCTACGCAAAGTGGGAGGATCTATAGAAATGAAGGTAGTGCAGAGATAGAGAATAGCCCCTTGATTTCACCTCGGTGAGAAAGCCAGGAAGAGCTCGCGAAAGTTTCACCAAGAAGTGCGATCAGTCTGATAAGGCAGTGAATTCTGCACATGCCACCTCCACCTACACCACCACCAGTTTCACCATCTTCACTCCCATCTCTACCCACACCACCTCCGCCACTACCATAGTTCAATTTGGCTAGTGAGATAAAATTGTCGGTGTTCAAAGGAGTAGGGAACGAAGATCCGGACCAATTTTGGTTCGTGGTAAAGGCCGTATGGGAAGTGCAAGGAGTCATAGATGACAACATAAAGAAGGCAACACTGGTAAGCATGTTGTAGGATCATGCACTGACATGGTACATTAAGCATTCTAATGACAATCCAAACGCAGGGATCGTGGATATCTAGGATGCGCTGAACAGGGAATTTAGCAGGCCAAAATCGAAGACACAGTCAATTATTGGGTTAAAGGAGATCGCAATGCTTCCAGGCGAGACCCCATGGGAGCTGGATCAGAGACTAAAGGGTATGATTCATGAAGCCAACATGACCTTGATAGATGGGAAACACCATGCATGGTTTTTGGTGTCACTAACACCGCATCTAAGGATGGCGTTGTCGCAACAGAAGTTATCCACCCAGGCCGAAGCTTTGGAGATTGCAATGGGACTGCACGAGACCCCAATACAAGATCCTAGCCTGGGAGTCCAACAAATCCACGCAACAGAAAAATTTGTGTCTGGAAATGTAGAGTTTGAAACAGGATAGGACAACTCGCCCAGAAGCGCGCGAGGAGGTATGGAGCATAAAATGCAAAGGCCAGGGGCATGATAAGGACCATTGTCCAGTCTTCGTGAACTACCTAGCGAGAGGAGGGCCAATGCCATTGAGACCAAAGGCACAAGCAAGGCTGAGTGTGACACTTGCATTATGGTGCGCGATTTGTCAGATAGGAGGGAAGCATGCTACATATAACTGTCACCTATTACAAAAGTATACGCAGACGTCCCAACAGTTGTTCTGTAATTTGTGTAGGTCAATAGGCGATGATGAACGCACCTGTAGAAGTTATGAACTAATGATGGATCAGACTCCTACCTACAAAGTTCAGACTGAAAAATGAGCCCTCGATCAAAATACAGGGATGGTGCGCGCTGCATTTCAGGGGTGCGGAAAAGGTCGAGGTGGAATGGGATCAGGAAGGGGTCACAGACAGCTAATTTGTTACAATTGCAGAGGGCTGGGGAATTATGCCCGCGATTGTACAAATCTGACGAGAGCCTCATGTTTATATTGTACCCAATTTGATCATGAGAGGGAGGCCTGCCCCACATTGATAGCGAGGTTGCGCGATAAAGGAATACTCCAGCCTCCCACGACTCAGAATCTGTAAATGATGAGGTCTGAGCTGCGTGAAGAGGACCCAACTGTAAACATCGTGCTTTGAAGCGATATTACGACATGAGATGACAAGGGCAAGCAACCCGAAGAAAGTGCTTGTGTTTGCAAGGCTCCTACAAAGGAACAAGAGTTTGATTTGGAGTGCCCAAAGGTGAC
This sequence comes from Pinus tabuliformis, assembly GCA_031772625.1. Taxonomy (NCBI): domain Eukaryota; kingdom Viridiplantae; phylum Streptophyta; class Pinopsida; order Pinales; family Pinaceae; genus Pinus; species Pinus tabuliformis. The sequence continues at coordinate 269,601,180 of CM062812.1, forward strand.
ATTCATGGAAGCTAAGAAGAGCTTCATGAAGGCCTCCACTTCAGGTAGTAAAGACAAAATAGAACCAAAGATGAACCTGTCAATGCTTACTACCTTTTTGGTGACATGCATGAAGCTGATGCATGACAGAAGGTTGTGAAGGGATGGCAGGAACTCATCACTAAGTGCGCTGGGTCAAGAGAACTGCACGTAGTCCGGAAGCTCGGGAAGCACACAACGTGAATAGGAAGGGAGATGAGATTGAGAATATGAAATGGATCAAGTGATTATGGATTTAGGATCAGACGCGAACGTACTGCCAAAGCAAACATGGGAGTGCATGGGTAGGCCCACGTTACAATGGTCCCCTATTCAATTGTGAATGGCGAACCATCAGAAGATCCTATCGATGGGAAGATTGCAGGGAATAATGGTAGACATCGAAGGTGCGAGCGTGCTTGCAGATTTCAAAGTGATAGAGATTGTCGATCACAACAATCCCTATCCCGTGCTACTGGGAATATATTGGGCCATTGATATGAACAGGGTGATAAATCTAAAGAAGCACAAAATGATTTTTGAGAAAAAGTCACTACGTGTAGTGGTACCTTTAGACCCTGCGGAAGGATCGCACTACACGGAGCCAATGCACGACGACGATCTAGACTATATCTACAAGATAACCGCTTGGGAAAAGGATTGGGTAAATCCTACAACGGATGGTAGGATTTTGTGGGAGCGTGAAAGCTCTTGCACATCGGATTCAGATGAGGAAATAAAAATATGGCAGAAACGGTTACACAAGGTAACCACGTTCAATTGCAACATGATGGTAAGATCACTGCGCTGCGTGACAACAGAGGTAAGGGATCTGCCTATGTATGACGGGTTGACAACAGTGGATGAATTCTTGAACAAATTTGAAAGAGAAGTGCCAGAACAACAAAGTTTTGACGCTCTAAAATGGACACTTCACGCTACGCCTGTAAGATGGTGGGGTACGCATCAAAGAAGTTTTGAAAACTGGTACGAATGTAGAACGATGATGCTTATACGGTTTGGAAAGCCTCAGAAATCGATGGAAGCCAGGTATGATGGATGAAACAGCCTGTGTGCCCACCTCTCTAGATGGGTATAGGTGTATGGTACACAACCTGCACGAACACACACCATCCTCATGATAGAAAACATGAAAAACAAGCAGGAGTGGGAAAGACGAAGGCGCGAACGACGAAGTATGATACGACCAAGCACGCTAAAGATTATATGTGGGGAAGCCTTTGACAAGGTGTACAAAGTGCTGAACATGGTCCACCATGTGAGATGCACTAATTGGGACTTGCGCGTACCAGCGGTTCTATGGGCTTATAGGACCATGTGCAAAACCCTAACCACACAAGCACTTCTGAAGCTAAAGTATGAATCAGGGGCTGTGATCCCTATGGAGCATGCAAAGCCTATTCCGTGCATAGCAGCACCTGTAGATACGATGGTCTGCGAAGCCCAGAATGAAGGAATCACACAGCCGTGAGAAACAGAACACATAAGACTTGAGGAAGAAATCCGACAAGGAAACCTTAGACTTCGCAAACTTGAAAAAGACCGGGTACGGCTAAGGGAGAAAAACACTTCAATGGACCCAGAGGTCAAGAAGCTGGAGAATGAGATAAAGGAAGCTTTTTTCGTTGAAGAATCTAGGATGGTAAGGCAAGGTGCAAATGATCATACTGACAAGTTTGAGCACTATCGCCATGAATTGGTTAGTCTCCTGCCTTGGCTTAGACCGCATATCGCAAACGTAATGACCAAGGTGGTGTGTTGCAAGTAGTAAGGTGCGCAAGGCCGACCACAACTATGGAAGGTGGGGATTCTCCACGAACCATGGTGGAGGACGGGATGGAGCCCCACATGGGTGGTGCAACCACCTGACTAGCCATAGGAAGGACAGTCTTAGCGCTCCAGGTAGTTGAAAGGAAGCGTGGGACTATAAAATATTCTGCCTGGAAGCTGCGCGATATTGGGGATGCACACAGAAGTAGAGTGTCACAGGGTCCGTGATCGTGCACGGAGGGCTGCGCTGCCACACAGATTGGCCAGAAAGTGACCGTTGGAGACACTATTCATGATGGGATGCTCAATTTGAGGCCAAGTGGAGTAGGCGGCGGGCATTTAAGAGGCAGAGGAAGCAAAAAAAGTAGGAGGGAGCGTGGACCCAGGGACCACGTCCACACAACTGAAGTGCCCACACATGAAAAAGAGAACAGGATCAAGGAAGAAGGTCAAGGCCTTGAAGTTGGCCATTGACCTGATCACCTTAACCGAAGATGACCTCCATGACATCGGCAAGATGGTTCGCGATGTCACTAATGAGGCCTTTCAAGATTTTATGCAGGAGCACCAGACTGTGTTGGGGGCCTTGAGGGTGCAGCTATGAGAGTTACAGGTGCGGCCTCCTCAGGTGGGTACCCTTTCGACCCACCTCACAGCAGGATCCATGGCAGCGAAGTAGATGCTACGGGAACAGATGGAAAACATAATAGTGTTATCGGAAGGGTCCCTAGTAGTAGCAAATGAGACCAACAAATTTACGGTAAACATGATCAAAGGCCTTGTCTTTAATTTGGCTGCCCTTCTGCGAGAGACACTGTGTCTACTACAGGATGGGATAATGGCAGAGTTGCACACTAGGGAGAGCTGCGCAATCCAAGTTCTCAGCGAACAAAAGATCAACATGGAATAGCTCAACCTGCAGCATGATAAATTGGTGTTGTAGAACCAGCAGTTGCCGCAGGTGGTAGACGATGCTTGCCGATGCATCCTGGAGTTGGCCATCCCAGCAGATCTACTAGTAGAGGTGTGGATTCAGAGGTTGGCAACCAGAGTCCATGAGGCTAGAGAAGAAATGCCCAAGGTTCAGATGGAGCTGAATCTTCAAATCATCGAGCTGCGGTTAAATGTGCAGCCTTCCATTCCTTCGAAAGTCCGAGAACAGTGCACTACCGCTATTACGATGGGATTGGAAGAAATTGGAAGTGCATTGCAAGATTGTACCATATTGTTGGAGCAAGCACTTGAGGTCCTCACAACTCTGTAGGAGGATCCCAACATCCTGCGCCTGAAGACAGAGGTGTGAGAACTTCAATAGCAATAAAACAGTGTCAGAGGAATTACACAGGCAATAGTCCTTACTCAGCATCTTGCAAGGATGCAGCAAGCCAAGGCACTGAAGGAACAGGTGGATGCGGCGTGACATAAGGAGGTAGTTCTCAAAGCACGTGTCCAGCCATGGATTGATGAGGCTTTCACTATCATGACAAACATCAAAGGAAAGCTCGTGTACATATAGGGGATGCATATGTTAATGCAGAGAAGCACCCCAGACATGGAGGTCTCAGAACAAAGGATGCAATAGATTCAACAAACAATGGCTTAGTGCGCTGCTGACATCAGCACAGTAAGGACAGTTGGAGGAACTCCATTCCAAGATCACCGCACTGACAGAGTGACTCGAGGGTAAGTCACAATGTTTGTGTTGGGGGCCTGTTGGGCATGGAATCCCCCCTGAAGCATGTTTTGGGGCTCAAATCCCATGTTTTGACCGAATAATGTTGTAAATCCCCGCGAATTGCGGGTGCGGAAATATGTTAGAGTCATAGGGTTTTCTGCCCTAGTTTGTAATGTGATGTCGGCCTACCCATGGTCCATGGACCATGGGATTGTATAAATAGAGTGAGGCTCTAAGTGTAAAATATAGTTAGTTAGAGCAAAGTATGAGGTAGAGAATTAGAAGCACAAAGAAGGTGTCTAAGTGTGCCTTGGGTCGTAGAGTAGGAAAAAGGCTCTGCAGCTGAGTGTGTAGAGGCCTAGTTGTTCGCAGCTAAGTCCGCGGACCCCTGTAGCTGAGTGCGCAGGGTGGAGTCGAGTTTGTAATCGGAGAAGAAAATAATAAAATAATTTTTATCCAAATTTTGTGTATCTGTTCTTAAGTTATTACATGTTTGATATCAATTGCAAATATATTGTTTATTTACTATGCGCACTTGTATGAATGATTTATATTTCTAAGTATACTTTACACATGCAAGTAATCTAAGTTAATAAACTAACAGTGAAATACTAATAAGGACTTGGGTAATAACAGTGTTCGACCCTTGAGTAGGACTATATAAGGCAGCATCTTAGACCGTGAGGTATGGGTAAGTGCACATAGCGACGTGCACACAGGGTCAAACCACAGACCACTTGAACTCATCAGACATCTCCAGGGTGCGGAAAACTGGTTCTAACACCCTCCCATACTACTTCGGGTGAGACCTTAGTCCGTACTTCGTGGACTATTCCCGAAAGGGCCAGTAGTACCGAGATTTGTTTGGCTAAATCACCTCTGAACTTGGGTCAGGCCCCAACAAGCAGACAGTAATCGTTTTATGTTTGTTGGTGTCATTGAGATGTTGGTTTTGCTGATTGATTGGGTGTTGTTTTCTCTGGAAATCATTGAAAACATTTTTTTGCTTTTGTTTTGGCTTGTCTTTCAAAATTTACTTTTCGTGAAAATGCATTAGATTAGTTGCATTGAAAAGTTATTTTTTGAGATTCATCATTGAAAATAGATCACATTTTTCAGTGATTGAAAGCTAAAAACTATATTAGGTGCATCAAATCATTCAAAATGAAAAGAAAATCATAATTCATATAAGTGAATCTTAGTAAATTCAAAATCATTTTGCTTTCGAAAAGTTGCATTTAGGATAGTGAAAAGTGATTTTTTTTTTTTTACTTTTGGCATTTCATTTGGAAGACGAAAGTGAAATTTAGTGAAAGAAATTTTCTGTGATGCATTATTGAGTGAAATGTCTTCCCTTGATTAGTCTAGCTTTCATTAAAACAAAAAGTTTTCCTTTCTCATATATTTGCATCATAGGTGTTTAGGTGACCTCATTTTGAGCCTTAAAACCGAAACTTAATTGAAGATAAACTTAAATTTTACCTCAATTAACCTAAGGAGCATTTGGAACTTAACGTAAACAATCAGAGGTCTAGGCTAGAGACGTGTTACAGTGTCTATGAACCTAGCAATTGTTGTTAACTTTCTGCATTGTATACCGAGGGTGAAATCTTGTTCTAGTACGGAAGTATATCGAAGGTTCTCTAGTACTTTCAGGTATATAAAAGGCACTTCAATATGGAAAGTATATGATAATGCTCTCACCAAACGGTTATGCATTAGGTAGTGCTAACATGGATTTTTGCTCCCTGTACCGTCGAGTATATATTGGGAGACCCCACTAGGTTGTTATCCTTTTGCCATAGGTAACTGAGTTAGCCGCCTTGTAAACATGATACACCGAACACAACATTCGGGGAGATTGATCACCGTACATTAAGTCCTTGGTTTCAGCTAGGGTGTATATTGTGGTTCACGGATACTTGGTAAACCCTTTTGCCTAGATTACCTCTTTTTTATTTATTTTTGTTAAAGTTCTAAAATCAATTAATTGATAGCGGAAAAACATCCTTCGTGTGGAGATACTCCTTAGTAGATCTTAGGTTGATACTAATGGTAACATTTCTTGAGTTTACCAGTCAAGGAAACCCCTTTGACAGGAATCCTTGTCCTTTTCTTTTTTTTGGAAATGTTGGTGTTCCCTATATGGCAATGTTGTCCCTTCCTAGATTGACCATTGGTCTGCCAGTTTGGTTATTTTCGACGTCGTTGATTCCGAGTGTCCAAACTATTTTTCAACCAAGTTCTCCTCCACCTGAACAACATCAACCTCATGTTGATCCTAAAGTTGACCCCTCGCCTTCTTTGCATTTTTCTTCACCCCATTCTTCATCTTCACCTCGTGAAAGTCTAGATTCTAGTAACCATGAAGCTAAGAAGAAGAAGAATACGATGAAGAAGAAGAAGCAAAATAAGCAAGGGGCCAGCCAAACAACTATTGTAACCAATGCAACTAATGAGGAAAAATCTTCCAACCAACCCCAAAAAGTAGAATTCCCTTGCATTTTATGTAAGGGTGACCACCTTCTTCGGAATTGTCCTGGTATTCCCAAGGTCTTAGAAGTGTGGTCCACAGGTTCACAGCGACCTTTTTCATCAGCATCGTGACTTCGTGCTGGTGACAAACCTTCAACTAGTGACAGTAAAGCCTATGGGAAAAAGGGAAAAGTCAAATTTCCCTGTAAGTTGTGTGAAGGTTGTTGGAAATAATACTGAGAGGGGGGGTGAATCAGTATTATTCAAGTAAATAATATTTTTCTTTTCATACTCAAATTTATATATGCTACTTCCATGTGGGCAACCCGCATGTACACGCAATTGTGTTTAAGGAAACAAGCGTATATCCAGCAAAATAATGATTCAATTAATTCATCATATGTTGATCTTTAATTTGTGCATCAGTACTTTATTAAACATTAAACAATAACCATACGTAATTAATAATAGAGTGAACCATCACACATAAGCAACACACATGAACACCAAGATTTAAGGTGGAAACCTAATGTGGGTGAAAACCACCTACTGCTGTCATCCCTATCTTCTTTTAATAATGAGAAAATCTGTTTACAACATTGTACTAGTGCAGACTCATACCAGTACGCAGGCTTCTACCTGCAGAAGGTTAGTACCTTCTCTCGTTCTCCAGCTTCTACTGGAAGGGAGCTACAACCCCCTAGCTCTTGTACTAGACGATATGTTTACTAGCATGTAGGCGCCGACCTACAGAAGGTATCTCTTACACTACTGTTATGCATTCTGTCACATCTGATTTCTCTTTTGTAGATTCATCTAGTTACCATATACAAGTGAGTTGTTATGCTACAAGTGGGTTGCCATAAAGTACAACACATGCATGATAATGCCAACAATCTCCCCCTTTGGACTTGATGGCAACCATGTTGGTGTTGATTACTGCAAGCTGTAGAAACTATTAGAGATAACAATAAACACCAAAATACTCTCCCCGTTTGACATCAAGGGCAAAGGGCGGACCAGGATATTCTCCCCCTTTGATATCAAGTGCAAAGAGTTGACCAAAAAAAAGAATTCCATATCTGAATATAAACATTGATCATGCTCCCCCTAAGCTCATGCTGAATTTTTTGATTAAACTCCCTCTTTGTACATGCTGAGATGCACTATATCATCCATGCTCCCCCTGAGCACGCAGAGTCTGCAAATATTTTCCAAAAAAATAACATGACTCTATCACTCAACTATGTGAGTTTGACCTTCCTATCACCAATGACTCATACATACATCAATCTCCCAACCAAGTGGGGATATTCCAATTGTTTATACATGATAGAAATTACATCATATGACCAATAAGGACTCATCAAAAGGCTACGATAGACACAGACAAATTATTACATTATGGGTCTTTATATTTCCTTTACATCGAGTGATATACATGACATTTATAACAGATACCAAATGTCTAATAAAGACCATGATAGTCATCAACAACTATCATACACCATGTATGATCTGCACCATAAGCATCTATCAGCGTCAAAAATAGCAACCTGTATATGTTCATCATTAGTTCCCAAGATATGACAGTGTAAATATCATCAACCTGTGACAAAGTATGCAACATATAGATATCAACTCATCCTCTTGATCTCATCATGGTCAACTTGCTTTGTTTCCTTAGTAAAAGAAGCCTTCTAAGCATATGTCATATCTCCAAGTAGTAGCACAAAGTCATTCACATCATATCATATTTATGTGAAAACACCATAGTCATCATCTATCATCATCAAGTACTGCATGATCTTTCCACAAGAACCTTCAATATATCAACCATGTATCATCATTAGGGAACATCCCACATCTAATAAGCATTAACCATGATAATAAAAATATGTGAGTATCAACCTATCATCATAAGATAAGAAGTCATCATCATTATGTGGTTGAGTAAGCCATGTCTTCGAATATCCATGTCTTCAAATAGCTATGCTTTCATGCAGCCTGCAATAACACCATTCTCTTGGCCAACCAACAATATGCAACTTAAGTAATCATCCATGTATCCATCAAAGAGATATAAATATGTATCTAGAAAACCATGAGCTCATGGTCATTTGTCAAGATTTCTTGATATCATCAACAACAACAATCCTCAACTGTGTGAGAGCCAAGATCTATAGGAATCTTGTATCATAACTGCACCATATGAACTTTATGCATCTTTGAAGGCATGATGATAGTAACATAGAAGAAATGAGTGGCTCATCATCAATTAATGTACTCAAGCTTTGTACTTCTCCTTGTCCTTATGAAGATCACCATGTAAGCAACATATATGTATTGTATACATCATCAAAAAGTCATCCACAATCATCCATAAATCTGATTTGTAACCCCAATCAATATAAGTATCATCTTATAACTGTCACATAGCAAGATGTACAAATTTAAACACTTTATCCACATAAGCATCATCATCATTGAAAAGACTTCTAAACATAATTCCAACAATGCTTTGTTAGAAGCATAGCATGTTCTCCCCCTAAACCTGTCCCACCCGTTCGCTGTCAGATCTGATCATCAAAAATAAGTATCAAGGCATCATCATCAATCAGATGTACATCAAGTTATCAACAACTTGTTAGGATCAAAACACTTTTAAATAATATCCACAGACTGTAGTCATCTATGACAGAAAAGATAACTGATAATTGTCTAAATCATATCACATCAGTTTTTCTGAGACTATCCCATAGCATTTTTCTCAAACTACATATACGCGACTGTGCAACTTTGAACTCGCGTATATATGCTACTTGTCTTCATGAAACTTGCATATGAGATTTAGAACATTGAAGTTTCATACTTTCAGCTTCTCTTGAGTTTGTCATGTCTGTACACTGTGCCATGCCACATTTTTCTTACTGTACTTCCCTCTTCTTCCACATCTTCGAGTGTGATGATGTTTTCTCCTTTTGGTATGGTGCTCGATATTTTCTCCTGCATTCCTTTGCTATATGTCCAAGCTTGTTACATGCATAGAATCTTACATGTTTCATATTTCTTCGATAATAGTCAATGGCATTGTGACCAAACATATTGCAAGAAAAAAGATATCCCTTAAAGTACCTGCAAGCTTATGATCTTTCTGTGTGATGGTCTTGAACCATTCTACTTCCGCATCTTGCTGCAATATGTCCAAGATTATGACATATAAAACATTCAACTTTATTCATTTGAGGAAATAACTGACTATCATTTCCATGGTTAGGAGTAAAAGATTTTCTTTGAATAATTTCTTTCCTTGGTTGTTGATGGGATTGACTTCTCATCTCTTTGTTGAGCATTTCAGATTTGCATTAGAGTTCCTTCCCTCACTTTGTGAGCTAGATTCGCCTTCAACAAATTCATGAAAACCAACACTAGTTTTGATGGTAGGAGACCTTTGACTACTAATAATATCATCCAAGATCTTAGTTCTATCTTGAAATCGTAAGCGCTTATCCTTTTCTTCTAATTTACCTTTTAGTATATTTACATCAACCTGATATTGCTCTTCCTTTTCAATATACTGCTTCTTCATGATTTCTTCAGCTTTTCTTCATTCTTCCATCTATTGCCTTAATTCAAGAACTTTGTTTTCTTGTTTTTCAAGAGCTTGGAGTAGTTCTTCATTCTGCTTATTTGATTTTTCAAGATCTTCTTTTAGCGAGAGGATCTTAGCTTCAAGACTTTCATAGCAACTAAATCTATTTTTGAGTTTCTTGATTGTTGTGCTCCTTTCATTTACTTCATTTCTTAACGATGTCACTTCATCCTACAGCTTTTGACATTGATCTTCCTTTTCCTTGGATTTCTTCCTTACTTTGTTTCCTTCCTCTAGTTGAGCTTTTAGTTTGGTAGTTTCTTCTTTGAAGGCACATTCCCTTTTGTCCAATAGATCTTGTTGATCTCTAATTTTGTTTGTAAGCCTTTTAAATTCTACCTCTATTTGATATCTTTCTTCCTCACCCATAAGAGAAAATTCAATTGTTTCACTATCACTTTCATCATCTTCAAATGGATGGAGAAATGTATCACTAGAGGATAACAAATTCATACTTGATAGTTATTTTGCTTGTTCATATTCATTCTGAGGTGATTATGAATCTGAAGAATTGCTTCCACATAATCCCCAATGATTCTCCCACTGTCATAGTTCCTTTGAGATGTCTTCTTCTTCTGAGGCGCTTTCTTCTTTAGCTTCTTTCCCATTGTTCTACAGATCTCCTTCAAGTGATCAAGCTTCTACCAAAGAACCTGCTATGATACCAATTGTTGGAAATAATACTGAGAGGGGGGGTGAATCAGTATTAGTCAAGTCAATAATCTTTTTCTTTTCATACTCAAATTTATATATGCTACTTCCATGTGGGCAACCCACGTGTACACGCAACTGTGTTTAAGGAAACAAGCGTCTATCCAGCAAACTAATGATCCAGTTAATTCATCATATGTTAATATTTAATCTGTGCATCAGTACTTTATTAAACATTAAGCAGTAACTATATGTAGTTAATAACAGAGTGAACCATCACACATAAGCAACACACATGAACACCAAGATTTAAGGTGGAAACCCAATGTGGGTGAAAACCACCTACTGCTATCGTCTCTATATTCTTTTAATAATAAGAAAATATGTTTGCAACATTGTACTACTGTAGACTCATACTAGTACGCAAGCTTCTTCCTGCAGAAGGTTACTACCTTCTCTCGTTCTCCAGCTTCTACTGGAAGGGATCTACAACCCCCTAGCTCTTGTACTAGCTGATATGTTTACTAGCACATAGGCTCCAACCTACAGAAGGCTACAGCTTTTTCTCTTCCTCCAGGGACCACGTTTCATAAATTTTCATACTGGATACTCCTGGAACACAACACCATAATCTGAAGGCCACGTTTCATCCAAATTCATACTGGACCCATCAACAACATTGAAGCTCAAAATCAATCACCACTGTAATACAACCATCCGCATCAACTAATCACTGAAACTCAATCATCACTTTTTGAATCAACCACAGCTGAATCAATCAATCCATGAATCTCTGACACAACTGAATCAAACATTCATTCATACTTTAATCAACATCAACAAATCAACTGGAACAGAGAGATCATTGTAACCGGTACACAGATTTGTACCCTAAACATTGCATCATCATTCAGAACCTGCTGTAACCTCAAAACCATACATCAAAGTGTATACTCAACTTGGAAAAGCCTAACCAGCGTGTATACGCAACTTCATCAAAGCGAACCGGCGTATAGATCCACAAATACTTACTTATAACTTTGCTGCACTTCCTGACTTTAGACATACCCAGATCATCACATATAAACGATAATACATGTGTTAGCAACTAGATTTAGCCTATCAGATCACATAATGATAAGTCATTATGATCCTGATCCATCATTCATCATCACTGAAGCAAATCACAATCAATCTGAATATTGTTACCAGAATGCAGTCACTAGAACATAAAGCAAAACCCAGAACTTTGCATCAACAAAAAGGATCAATTGTAACTTCAAACATCATAGTTCAAAAGGTATATGCTACTTTGATGTGTCAAACCAGCATGTATACACACTTTTACCAAAGCCAACCAGCATATACATCTATAAATATTCATTCATAATTTTGCAGCTATTCCAAACTTCAGTTATACCCAGACCATAATATTTATAGAACAACACATGCGTCAGTATACAGATCTAGAACAAACATAATCAAACCATATAAAGATAGCTCATTTCAAGCCTTAAGATCTCGATCCATCATTAGGTATTATCCTCCATTGACCGCTAAGGTTCCTCCTTGGTTCAGATCAAGCAGAGCATCATAAACCCATAACCTGCATATTGGATCTCACACTTTATCAAATGTTCAATACTTGTCTACCTTGGCCTAATGATCTTCTCCTGCTTATATAGTTTTAGGCCTTTCTCAATACCATGGACCAAAACCACTTAGGACCAATACCTTGGATAAAAAACCTAGGGTCAATACCTCAGACCAAATACGATGTGTTATCACCAAAACAGGAGTTTACTTTTTCTTTTTCATGGTCTTAGATGAGTGTCAAGTCATCTTATGCTTTAAAGGGTAGGTGTTAGGTTAAGATGTCTCAAAGGTTTAGTTTTCCTTTTATGTCCAAATAAAGTCTAACATCCCTTTCCTATGTTTCATGAGTCCCACAACCCTGTTAGAAACTCATAGCTCAAGGAAAATTTGAAAACTTTGAAATTAGTCCTGAAACTACGAAAACACTGCTCTTTTCGTAGTGCTTTTTGTAGCGAAAGCGTAGATTCATGAAAAAAGTCTTGTCAAACATCAATCCGGTAAAAACCCGTTAGTATTTTCATGATTAGGTGTCAGTTACAAGTCAGTCCACGAGCATGCCACCGCTCCAAACTCATCATTTTAAATTTAGGGGTCTTTATGAATGATAATTTCAAAATTCAAAGAAGCTAGCTAGTCTTATCGTCTTAGTTTGCATGCAAACCTGTGAAACAAAGTTGTTTTCGACAATAAACTTTGGGAATAATTCACCAAGGTTTTCCTCATCCATCATTCAGGCAAGGCTGATCATCATTCAAGCGAGGATGATCAATTGAGTTTCAAAAGAAGCTGCTTTTGTTACAGGAACTCAGAAGAAAAGATGACAGAGGAGAAGAAATGCCACAGGTCTGGCCATTGTTTGAGAACCGAGCCAGAAAACACTGAAGTCCTAAGCAGAAACAAAACAGTCGTAGAGTCCTTCAAGAAAGTAGGGTGCTGGAAGTTTTGTAAAAAATTGCAAGGAGGGCATACCCAAGTAACCAAAGAGTTTGCACTTCAGTTTGATGGTTTAAAGACAAAGGTCAGAATGCTTGATATGCATGTTTCTCGAGAAGTTATAGCGTTGGTGACCAAAATTCCTAGGGGACAAGAGGCCTGGTTCAAGAACTTTAGATTCAACATGGAACCATGCAAGGTGTTCCTGAAGCCACAGTTTTTAGAAACCGACTTAACCAAAGCAATTCCCAAAGACTACATCAAGGACAGCTACACCAACCTGCTCTTCAACATTCAACGTTATTTCACCTGTGAAGGCAAATATCAAAAGGTCTATTCATATCATTTTAAACTTCTTCTACATTTTACTGGTATGATTTCTCTAGATTTTCCTTACTTCTTATTTTGAAGTATAGCTAAGATGGTAGATAAAGTTCAGCTAAAATCCCAAGGGTGTGAGACTTCCCTTTTTCATCATGGCCTAATTAAATTGATAGTGTTACATGAACTCAAAAGGGTCAAAAAAGATTGGTCTTCGTTTTTGTTTGTATGTGACTTTGGAATAGAAAAACAAGGTGAAGGTACTAGCTCTGGGGTCAAAGAAACTTCATCAGCAGAAGCTAGCAGGTCTGCAATGACCAAGGCAAAAAGGTTTGCTAAATTAAAGCCAAGGAAACAGGTGAAAGAACAAGCAAGCAAAACCTCAGCAGTTAAAAGTCCAGCAGTCATTCTTGAAACTCCTAAATCTGCCAAGGGAAAGATATCTGAGCTTAAAGGAGAAACACCAAAACAGTCTCCTAAATCTACCAAGGGAAAGAGATCTAAGCTTAAAGGAGAAACACTAGAACAGTGATCCATCAAACTAGTTCAAAGGAGACTTACTAGGAGCCATATTGCAAAGGAAAAGGGGGAAACAATGATTCTAGGAGAAGGTTCAAGATTGAAGGGTGACTTACGTGATATCTCAAGGGCCATTGACATTATGGAGTCCCCTTTGGTGCAGGCAGATGTGAAAGAAGTTGATCTAAGGGAGTCGAAGAAAGTGAAATCCTCCAAAAAACTAGAATTTAAGGATGAGGTTGCAGCTTTTGTTTTCAAACCCAGAAAACCTTTAACCAGGAAATCCAAGAAGCTACAAGAGTCCAATTTTGAATTGGAGAGAACAGAAGAAATCATGGTTGTTCAAGAAGAGTTAGAATTACCATCTTCAAGACCTGAAGGAGACAAAAATACGGTTCCTGCTACTCAAACGCAAAAGGCCAGTTATGAAGTCATGGAAAGAAGGTTAGAAGCTGCCAACAATGAGATTGCTAAGCTAAGGGCGAGAGCAAGAGAACATGCAGCTGAAAAGACAAACTTCAAAAGGATGAAGGCTCTCTGGGAGGCTGAAAGAGTGCCCAAATCAGAAATAGTTAGCAGTGAACAACAATACTTTACCTGGACTGTCCCTGCAATCAAAGAAGCCAAATTTGTGAGAAAAATTAATACTCAGCTTAGAGCTACAAACAAGGGATTGAAGAGGAAAATTGAAGATCTGGAAATACAACTAACCACTCTGGAAAAAGGGTCTACAACAATGATGAAACAAGGTGTTGAAGAAAAGCAGTGAAGGAGATGTATTGAAACAGTTTTTGGCACATAAAATAATTTTGGCATATAAAGGAAGGGCAGCTGCAAAGAAGAACATTTATGAAGGGATGCGATTTTGATTTTTGGTTAATACATCAGTATTCTCAAAATTTTGGAAAAGGCTCCCAAATCACTGATTCTTGAAGGCTGTGCTGAAAAAAAACACACACCGCAGTTTCGTAGCGCGCTATGAAACTGCTGAAGATGATCATTTGGCTCTTATAGATGCATTGTGAAGGGAATCCTGGATCAGTTCCAAATTTTGAAGTTTATAATGGATATGGGCTCATCTGTGAACTCTCAGATGGCAGGGGTGTAGGTAGCAAAGCTTCAAGGAGTACTTCATAGGTAAAATGAAGGTTGTGCTACGAAAACAAAGTATTTTCGTAAGCACGGTCATGTTTTCATCCACATGCTTGAGTTCCTTTTTGCACAGGTGGAAAAATATGTTTCAAAAAATTATTAATGCATGACACCTATACACCAGCAGGAAACTATTTGAAGATAAACACAAATTGTTAAGGGCCTAAAAAAGAGGAACTCTGTTTCCTTATTTTTAGGGCAGTTAAGGCACAATTCAACAGGTTTTGCAACAGCATCATGGTCATCATCAAACTCGAGGACACTGTTGGATGCTAATTAAACAATGTATTAAAGATTCAGATAAGGGTGTTGAAGGCTTGTTTCAGGAGTCTTAGTCCTATTTGTATTAGGACTCTTAAAAGATAGCTAGCTGTCAAGTTGTAATTAAATAGTTTGTTTTTGAATAGATACGTGTCTAAGTTAGGAATTCCAATTCCTCCAAAGGTGGATGATAGTATCCAATGATGTAAAGTTCTATATTAAGCTTTAAAATTGAATTCCTCAGGGTTGGAAATTTCATTAGTAAAGGAAAGATTGTGTTATTGTAAAAAACTATGTTTTTTATACTTAATGCAAAGATCAATTTGACTACTCAAGATTCACAAAGAATTTATATGTTTTATGTTCTTATGGATTTATTCAATTATTTATTTGCAGTTGTATGAGCTTGTGATACTTATAATTCGTTGGAAAATTCTCTAACTTCCTTCACATGCTTGTAAACTGTGTTGTTTCATTGTGTTACTGTTTTATTCATAAACCTAAACTCTAAGTGCCTTGACTTCCATATCTTGCTAATCATGTTATTTTGTTGAAGACTATTTTGACTCCATAGCCCAATAGATATTTGCTAATCATAGTTTCAACCAGCCAACTAGTTGTACTTTTGTTCATTTTGTTCCTAGAGTTAGCCATCTAATCATTAATCAAAAACCCTAAACCTAGTGAGAGAGCCCTCTCAGGTTGAGGAGGCTAAGCCTCAACCAAAAGATTGGTTTGAAAGAGTTACTCAGAGTCTACTTGATCAGCAGCCTATCAAGGTTAGATTTTGTGATAACATTTTGGTGCGTCTGTCGGGAGCCTGAAGATTACTCATTCCCGAAATCAAGAAGCTGAACTTTTGAAGGTAGCAGGAGCTCAGAAAACTGTTCGAGGTCGCATTCTACCTTGGTGACTCCATATATTCTCAAAGATTTAAACTTGGCTTCAAGAAGGAGATATACAAGGAGCAATCCTGACCCCAATCCACCTACTCCTGTGGACAATCCGAACACTGTTTCAAGAGGCAGTCAAAGATTTTCAGAAATACCAGGTACTCCATCTTATTCAAAATATTTTCTCTCTGAATTCTCAAGAAGTCCGGAAGACAAAATAGTTGATGATAAAATTCATGAAGTGTTGTTTAGATCAGAAAATGAAGAAGAACTCATTGGTATTATCTTAGATCTACAAAAG
Organism: Pinus tabuliformis; assembly: GCA_031772625.1. Taxonomy (NCBI): domain Eukaryota; kingdom Viridiplantae; phylum Streptophyta; class Pinopsida; order Pinales; family Pinaceae; genus Pinus; species Pinus tabuliformis. The sequence continues at coordinate 269,617,418 of CM062812.1, forward strand.
AGAAGAATTGACACCTCAGCCCTAGTAACACAAGAAGATAAAGAATAGTTTTGGGAATTCGTTACCTCTGAGCTATTGTTAGAAAAATAGGCTCTAGATAGATTGAAAGATCTTGACCCATTCGAAGTCTTGCTGAAATCTAGCTGGTTTAGCTCTTCCAAATTGGAGTACATTTGTCACTAGTTTGCAGAGCCCAAGTAGTCCTCCTTGTATCAGTTCTTCATCTTCTGTTCCTATTGTCTCTGTCACCCCTGTTCATCTTACAATCATGGCTGTACCTTCTAGGTATGCCCCACTTGTGCTCCCTGCTGTTTTGCATGATCTTCCTAGTATATATACTGTAAGAATCCCTACATGGGTTGGTGATGAAGAAATTACAACAGAAGAACATGTAGATAGTTTTAATGATTTTGATGACAGAGAGGAAGTTGATGATGAGGATGTGAAGCCAAAACCATTTGCACAGGCCTTTATTGGTGAAGTTAGAAAATGGTTTAAAACTCTTACCCCAAGAAGCATTCAAAACTGGGCTAAATTTGAAGACAATTTTCTAAGAAAATGGGGAAACAAAACTAACCCGGTTCAAGCACTTACTGAGTATAACAACCTTAGAAGAGCACCTGATGAAACTGTTCAAAATTTCTCAAAAAGATTCAGTAAAGTGTTTAACTTAATTCCAGCTCAGTTGAAACCCCCAGAGGCTCTAGCATAGATGAGTTATGCTGAAGCTTTTGATTCTGACTTTTCTCTTTTATTGAGAGAAAGAGAATCACCTACACTTGCTGAAATGCAGAGTAATGCTATTAAAGTTGAGGTAAACATGATAGCTTCCAAAAAGTAAAAAATGGGAAAAGCTAAATTGAAAGAAGAAGAGAAACCTTCCTTTTCAACTCTTGAAGATAAATTAGACTCAATGATGAAAACCATGGAGAAGTTGATGGATAGTTTAGCTCTTGGAAACAACTTTTCTCCTCCTGTTCAACATGAACCTCAATTTAGAAACCCTCAATTCAGGAGACCTCAAAACCAACAAAGACCAAGAGAAAACAGAAATCAACAACCTGATCCTCTAGTGAGACCTCCTTTTCAACAAAATTTGGTTGATGAAGAAGATGATCCTGAAATTCCTGAAGAATCTATCCATTGTCTGGACGAAGAGGTGTCAGGAATTTTCTTGACTAAAGAAGAACATGATGAGTCAGGTTTGACCAATCAAGGGGAAGAGCCTTCAGATTATTTTAAAGGGTATCAACATGCTATCTTTGAGATGCAAAAACAATACAATCTTAGAAACAGAAATGTGCCGATTATTGCAAACAAAGCGCAACCCAAGAAAGATGCTTCAAAGGTTGCTGAAGCCAAAAAAGATACCCCAAAGGTTACTGAAGGTAAGGAAGACTCTCCACTTGGTAAAAAGGACACTCAACTCCCTCCTCCTATCAAAGAAGCTGAAAAATCTGTTTCTGTTTTCAACCTTGAGAATGAAATTTCAAAGATTAAAATATCAGTCCCTTTTAGTGAGATCATCAAGGTAAATAAATATAGAAGCAAGATTGTTGAGATGTTGAATTCACAATCAGGAGTTGCTGATATTTTAAATGTCCAAGAAGATAGTCCTACTATATATTTGGGTCGAAGGTTAGAAGATGATCAAAATGAAGAGTTTCCTCCTTTCTTTGTAAGCATTAGCATTTATGACATGACTCTACTTAATGCTATGTTGGATTTGGGGGCTTCTCATAATCTCATGCCCAAAGTAATTATGGAGAGGTTAGGATTACAGGTAACAAGACCATATAAGGATTTATTCTCTTTTGATTCAAAAAGAGTCCAATGTATTGGTCTGATTAAAGATGTTGTTGTTGGTCTAACACAAATCCTAGAAAAGACAATTGTTATGGACATTGTTGTGGCTGATATTCCGCCAAAGTTTGGGATGTTGCTATCAAGATCATGGGTAGCAAAAATCAAAGGCACAATGCAGATGGACCTCACTTATGCCACCATCCCTGTTTTTGGTGAACAAAGGAGATTGTATCGGGACACTAGAATGGCTTATATGGTAAGAAAAAAATATAAACCTCAGAACTTTCCTATTTATTCATATGATACTGAGCTTGGATCTTCCATTCTATTTAATGAGTCAGTTGATAGTGGAACGGAAGAAATGAAAGCAGAAAATCAGCACTCTGAAAATCAGCAAGAAAATGGTAAAGATATGAAGGGATGGTGGTCTTTGTACTTTGATGGATCAGCAGAAAAAGAAGGGGCAGTAGCAGGAATTTGGATCACTAGTCCAAGTGATGAGAGTAAGTTTTACTCTTATAAACTGAATTTTGATTGCACAAATAACATGGCTGAATATGAATCCTTGATTTTGGGTCTAGATGTTTTGGTAAGAATGAAGGCTCAGAATATTTTCGTTTTTGGAGATTCCGAATTGGTTATTAGACAAGTTGAGGGTGTCTATCAAACAAAGGATGTAAGAATGAGAGCATACAGAAATCTAGTTTTAGACATGTTGGAAAATTTTCAAGCATATTCTTTCACTATCAAAACTAGAGACCAAAATTCTATTGCTGATTCTCTCACTGTTTCGACAAGTCTTTTTGTCATTCCTATTCATTCTTCTAAGAAATATGAGATTGAAGTTCATCGTAGACAAGATATACCAGATAATATCACCAATTGCAAGTTTTTGAAGATGATCAATAGGTAAAGAATTTTATTGAGCTGAAAGGAGAATTTGAAAGTACTCAAGTAGGTCAACAAAACATGTTGGTTGAGTCTAAAGATAATTCTGAAGTCTTGCAATCAAATAATAATTCAATACCAAAGGGTCTTATTCCTCTTGAAAAGCTTTTTGATCAGAATGATGTGTTCAAGTCGCCAAAGAAACAAGTTGATGAAGAGGAAATAGAAAGTTGTAATCTGGGTACATCAGCTTTACCTAAGATGATCAAAATTTCAAAGTTTCTTTCAGTTGATATGAAATTCAATTATATTGAGATGATGAAGAGGTTTGTTGATGTTTTTTCTTAGAGTTATGCTGACTTAAAACATTATGATCATTCCATTATTCAACATTCTATTCCTATTAAAGAAAATGAGAAACCATTCAAACAAAAGTTGAGAAGAATTAATCCCCTTATCATGCCATTGATTGAAAAGGAGATTAAGAAACTCTTTGATGCTAAAATCATTGTCCCAATCAGATTCTCAAATGGCTTGCAAATTTGGTTCCGGTTAGAAAGAAGAGTGGAGAAATTAGAATTTCTATTGATTTCAGAAATTTGAATAAGACTTCATTAAAGGACAACTATCCTCTTCCCAAGATGGATTCAATTCTGCAAAATATTGTTGGTTCATAAAGAATGTCTATGCTTGATGGCTTCTCAGGGTACAATCAAATTCTTGTGCATCCAGATGATCAGGAGAAAACAACCTTCACAACACCATGGAGCACATTCGTGTATGCCAAGATGCCTTTTGGTCTCATGAATGCGGGAGCTACTTTTCAAAGAGCAATAGACATTGCTTTTTCTGAAGAAGATGACAAGATGGTGGTTGTATATCTTGATGACATCACAGTGTTTTCAAAGAAGGAAGAGGATCACCTGAAGCACCTAGAAAAAATTCTGCTGAAATGTAGAAGGTTTGGTATCTCTCTTAATCCTACTAAAAGAATATTTGCTTTAACTTTAGGCAAATTACTTGGTCATATAATTTCTGAAGATGGAATTAGGATTGATCCTAATAGAGTTGATGCCATTCAAAGGGTAGATCTGCCAAGAAGTAGGAAAGAAATTGAATCATTTCTTGGAAACGTAAATTTTGTTAGGCATTTCATTCCTAACTTTGCTGAGATTGTCAAATACATAACAAGGATGTTAAAGAAAGGAGTTGATATTAAATGGATAGTTGAGGCAAGGAATTCTTTTGAGCAAATTAAGAAGGCACTCACACAAGCACTGGTACTCATCAGTCTATATTTCTCAAAGGAATTTCTGGTTTTTACATTTGCCTCTGAAAACACCATTGCTGGAGTTTTGCTTCAAAAGGGAAAACAAGGTACTGAACAACCTATCTCTTTCTTTAGTAGAACATTAGCTAATGCTGAGCTAAAATATAATATTCTAGAAAAACAAGCTTATGCTTTGGTAAAGGCTATTAAAGACTTCAGAATTTACATACTGCATTCTCACATTGTGGCATATGTTCCAAGTACTATGGTGAAAGATATTCTAACTCAGGTAGATCCTGATGGCAAAAGGGGAAAATGGATTGCAAAATTGCTGGAATATGATATAGATATCAAACCAACCAAATTGGTGAAGGGACAAGGATTGGCAAAGTTAATGACTCAGTCAAACTTGGATTGTCTTGACATAAATCTGAATGTAGAAATATCAGAAATTTCTGATGATGAGGAAGAAATGGTTCAAATTGATGAGAAATATCTTGTTTCAGATTGGTACAAAGATGTGATATTTGTTTTACAACATCACAAAGCTCCCGCTGATCTAACAAAATCCAAAGAAAGGTTTGTTAAGCTGAAATCTTTGAGATATTTTATATTTGACAGAAATCTATCTTGGAAAGATACAAGAGGAATTTTGCTGAATTGTTTACTTGAGGAAGAGGCTGAAAGGGTCATTGAGGAATTCCATAAAGGTGATTGTGGAGGACATCATTATTGGAAGGCTACATCAAATAAGATCCTAAGAGCCGGATATTTTGGCCAACAATGTTTAGAGACATTTACAAAAGAGTTGCTGCATGTCATGAATGTCAAATTTTTGAAGGAAGAAGAAAACTTGTGCCTCTACCTTTGGTTCCTATCTATGTGGAAGCACCTTTCCAGCAGTGGGGGTTGGATTTTATTGGAGAAATACATCCATCATCATTAGGACAACATCACTGGATTCTCACAGCAACAGACTACTTCACCAAATGGATAGAGGCGATTCCAACAAGGCAAGCTAATGATTCTGTAATTATTTCTTTCCTAGAGAATAATATATTGTCTCAATTTGGCTGCCCCATGAAGATTATAACAGATAATGCTCAATCTTTCAAGTCTAAAAAAATGATTAATTTTTGTCATCAATATCAAATTACTCTTGGACACTCTACAACCTACTATTCACAAGGAAATGGTCTTGTTGAATCATCAAACAAGAGCATTGTTAGAATCATCAAACAAGAGCATTGTTAGAATCATCAAAAAGGTATTGTAGGAGAACAAGAAAGATTGGCACTTAAAGCTGAAGTACGCCTTATGGGCTGACAAGATATGTACAAAGAGGTCAATTGGGACTTCACTGTATGAATTAGTTTATGGTACCGAAGCTATTTTTCTGACATCATTGGGGATACCAGTCATGAAGTTAATTCAAGGACTTGAAGAAGAGCCAAATTCCATTTAGAGGAGGATAAACCAGTTGATAGACTTGGAGGAGAAAAGGGATGAAGTCTATGAAAATCATCAACATGCTCAAAACATAATTAAAGAACATTTGATAGGAAGATTAAAGAAGATAGTTTCCAAATACAAGACAAAGTGTTGAAGTGGGAGGCCAAAATTGAGGAAAAGGGCAAGCATGGTAAGTTTGAGAATTTATGGAAAGGTCCTTTTAAGATCGCTGGTTTTCATGGAAACAACACTTATATATTGTAGGAAATTGATGGAGGATCATATGCTAGAGGGCCTGTCAATGGCAGGTTCTTAAAGCATTATACCTGTTGAAGTTTCATCAGTTACCCATGACATTGTATATATTCCATTTTCATCAGTTTTTATTGCTAATAAGGACAAGCTAAAATAGAGAGCTTAAACTCGATTGAAGGACTAACAGTTTGAAGAAGATGCTTGTGAAGTCAAATAAAAGTTTTTCTATTTTACCAAAAATGAATAGCACTGGATCTACGAGTTCTTAGTGTGCCACGGAGGTACATTATCCCAAGTGTAGCCACCGTTATCACCAAAACAAGAGTTTACTTTTTATTTTTCATGGTCTTAGATGAGTGTCAAGTCATCTTATGCTTTAGTGGGTAGGTGTTAGGTTAAGATGTCTCAAAGGTTTAGTTTTCCTTTTATGTCCAAATAAAGTCTAACATCCCTTTCCTATGTTTCATGAGTCCCACAACCCTATTAGAAACTCATAGCTCAAGGCAAATTTGAAAAATTTGAAATTAGTCCTGAAACTACAAAAACACTGCTCTTTTCATAGTGTTTTTCATAGCATGCTATGAAAGCACGGATTCGTAAAAAAAGTCTTGTCAAACATCAATCCGGTAAAAACCTGTTAGAATTTTCATGATTAGGTGTCAGTTACAAGTTAGTCCACGAGCATGCCACCTTTCCAAACTCATCATTTGGAATTTAGGGGTCTTTATGAATGATAATTTCAAAATTCAAAGAAGCTAGCTAGTCTCATCGTCTTAGTTTGCATGCAAACCCGTGAAACAGATTTGTTTTCGACAATAAACTTTGGGAATTATTCACTAAGGATTTCCTCATCCGTCATTTAGATGAGGCTGATCATCATTCAAGTGAGGCTAATCAATTGAGTTTCAAAAGAAGCTAGTTTTGTTACAGGAACTCAGAAGAAAAGATGACAGAGGAGAAGAAATGCCACAGGTCTGGCCATTGTTTGAGAACTGAGTCAAAAAACACTGAAGTCCTAATCAGAGACAAAACAGTTGTAGAGGCCTTCAAGAAAGTAGGGTGCTGGAAGTTTTGTAAAAAATTGCAAGGAGGGCATACCCAAGTAACCAAAGAGTTTTCACTTCATTTTGATGGTTTAAAGGCAAAGGTCGAAATGCTTGATATGCAAGTTTCTTCAGAAGTTATAGCGTTGGTGACCAAAATTCCTCGGGGACAAGAGGCCTGGTTCAAGAACTTTAGATTCAATATGGAACCATGCAAGGTGTTCTTGAAGCCACAGTTTTCAGAAACTGACTTAACCAAAGTAGTTCCCAAAGACTACATCAAGGACAGCTACACCGACCTGCTCTTCAACATTCACCATTATTTCACCCGTGAAGGCAGATATCAGAAGGTCTATTCATATCATTTTAAACTTCTTCTACATTTTACTGGTATGATTTCTCTAGATTTTCCTTACTTCTTATTTCGAAGTATAGCTAAGATGGCAGATAAATTTCAGCTAAAATCCCAAGGGTGTGAGACTTCCCTTTTTCATCATGGCCTAATTAAATTGATAGTGTTACATGAACTCAAAAGGGTAGAAAAAGATTGGTCCTCGTTTTTATTTGTATGTGACTTTGGAACAGAAAAACAAGGTGAAGGTACTAGCTCTGGGGTCAAAGAAACTTCATTAGTAGAAGCTAGCAAGTCTGCAATGACTAGGGCAAAAAGGTTTGCTAAATTAAAGCCGAGGAAATAGGTGAAAGAACAAGCAAGCAAAACCTCAGCAGTTAAAAGTCTAGCAGTCATTCTTGAAACTCCTAAATTTGCCAAGGGAAAGATATCTGAGCTTAAAGGAGAAACACCAAAATAGTCTCCTAAATTTACCAAGGGAAACAGATTTGAGCTTAAAGGATAAACACTAGAACAGTCATCCAAGAAACTAGTTCCAAGGAGACTTACTAGGAGCCAGATTGCAAAGGAAAAGGGGAAATCAGTAATTCCAGGAGAAGGTTCAAGATTGAAGGGTCACTTAAGTGATATCTTAAGGGCCATTGACATTACGGAATCCCCTTTGGTGTAGGAAGATGTGATAGAACTTGATCTAAGGAAGTCGAAGAAAGTGAAATCCTCCAAAAAACTGGAGTTTAAGGATGAGGTTGCAGCTTTTGTTTTCAAACCCAGAAAACCTTTAACCCGACAATCCAAGAAGCTACAAGAGTCCAATGTTGAATTGGAGAGAATAGAAGAAACCTTGGTTGTTCAAAAAGAGTTAGAATTACCATCTTCAAGACTTGAGGGAGACAAAAATATGGTTCCTGCTACTCAAACGCAAAAGGCCAGTGATGAAGTCATGGAAAGAAGGTTAGAAGCTGCCAACAATGAGATTTCTAAGCTAAGGGTGAGAGTAAGAGAACATGTAGTTGAAAAGACAAATTTCAAAAGGATGAAGGCTCTCTGGGAGGCTGGAAGAGTGCCCAAATAAGAAATAGTTAGCAGTGAACAAAAATACTTTACTTGGATTGTTCCTGCAATCAAAGAAGCCAAATTTGTGAGAAAAATTAATACTCAGCTCAGAGCTACAAACAGGGGATTGAAGAGGAAAATTGAATATCTGGAAGTACAACTAACCACTCTGGAAAAAGGTTCTACAACAATGATGAAACAAGGTGTTGAAGAAAAGCAGTGAAGGAGATGTATTGAAACAGTTTTTGGCACATAAAAGAATTTTGGCATATAAAGGAAGGGCATCTGCAAAGAAGAACATTTATGAAGGGATGTAATTTTGATTTTTGGTTAATACATCAGTCTTCTCAAAAGTTTGGAAAAAGCTCCCAAGCCACTGATTTTTGAAGGCCGTGCTGAAAAAGAGCACACACAACAGTTTCGTAGCGCGCTACGAAACTGCTGAAGATGATCATTTGGCTCTTATAGATGCATTGTGAAGGGAATGCTGGATCAGTTCCAAATTTTGAAGTTTATAATGGATATGGTCTCATGTGTGAAATCTTAGATGGTAGGGGTGCAGGTAGCAAATCTTCAAGGAGTAATTCATAGGTAAAATGAAGGCTGTGCTATGAAAACATAGTATTTTCGTAAGCACGGTCATGTTTTCATCCATATGCTTGAGTTCCTTTTTGCATAGGTGGAAAACGATGTTTCAACATATTATTAATGCATGACACCTATACACCAATAGGAAACTGTTTGAAGATAAACACAAAGAGTTAAGGGCCTAAAAAACTGAAACTCTGTTTCCTTATTTTTAGGGCAGTTAAGGCATAATTCAATAGGTTTTGCACTAGCATCATGGTCATCATCAAACTTGAGGACAAGGTTGGAAGCTAATTAAACAATGTATTAAAGACTCAGATAAGGGTGTTGAAGGCTTGTTTTAGGAGTTTTAGTCCTATTTGTATTAGGACTCTTAAAAGACAACTAGCTGTCAAGTTGTAATTAAATAGTTTGTTTTTGAATAGATAGGTGTCTAAGTTAGGAATTCGAATTCCTCCAAAGGTGGATGATAGTATCCAATGATGTAAAGTTCTATATTAATCTTGAAAATCGAATTCCTTAGGGTTGGAAATTTCATTAGTAAAGGAAAGATTGTGTTATTGTAAAAAACTGTGTTTTTTATACTTAATGCAGAGATCAGTTTGACTACTCAAGATTCACAAAGAGTTTATATGTTTGATGTTCTTATGGCTTTATTCAATTATTTATTTGCAGTGGTATGAGCTTGTGATACTTAGAATTCATTGGAAAATGCTCTAACTTCCTTCACATGCTTGTAAACTGTGTTGTTTCACTGTGTTACTATTTTATTCATAAACCTAAACTCTAAGTGCCTTGACTTCCATATCTTGCTGATCATGTTATTTTGTTGAAGATTATTTTGACTCCATAGCCCAATAGATATTTTCTAATCATAGTTTCAACCAGCCAACCTGTTGTACTTCTGTTCATTTTATTCCTAGAGTTAGCCATCTAATCATTAATCAAAAACCCTAAACCTAGTGAGAGAGCCCTCTCAGGTTGAGGAGGCTATGCCTCAACCAAAATATTGGTTTGAAATAGTTACTCAGAGTCTACTTGATCAGCAGCCTGTCAAGGTCAGATTTTGTGATAACACCATGGACCAATACCATGGATCAAATACCATGGACCAAATACTTCAGACCAAAAAACTTGTTTTTCCAAGGTATATGCGCTTTTCCTTTTGTGAAAGTGCGTGTGTACGTTATAAGCTCCTTTTGATCTGTTAAGCTGCGTGTATATGCAGCTTGGTCAAGGTGAACTTGCGTATACCTCTCTTTCTTCATTATTTGTAATTATTTGCTGTTGTCATGCTATACTGTGGTCTTTCATCTGAGTAAGTTTCCATCTAAACTGATTCCTTGAAAATGACTTTCATTTCATCACATCTGTAAACACTACAGTTATGCATTCTGTCACATGTGATATCTCTTTTGTAGTTTCACCTAGTTACCATATACAAGTGAGTTGTTCTGCTACAAGTGGGTTTCCATCAAGTACAACACACGCATCATAATGCCAACAAAGGTAATCATCCATTCACCTTTGTCCTCTTCTGGACGAAGCTTCCAAAGAGTTGGAAAACCTTGAAGCTTATCAACCTCATCTTCTGGCTGGGTATCAGAAGCTTTCCCTTGATCCTTTATTGGTTTATCAAGTTATTTATTGAAAGCCATCTTTGGTCAACCCCACCCTCTTTGAAAGTGAGTCCCATGAGTCCATTCTTGACCAACCATTGATTAAGAAACTGATAGACTTGGATCCACCTTCAATTAACAGTACCTTTTTGGTAGAGAGTGAACCTCGTACTGCTCAGGTTCTTTTGGTTTCTTCAGTTTCAAATGAATGGGAGGGAAATCCTCCTATTCCTGAGGTGCATGCAAGAATTTCTCTTATTCCAACATATCGAGAGAGAAACTCTCCCATTCCTATGACACCCCCTTCGCGTAGTTTAGTCACGTCTTTTGATTGGAGTCGACTGGCATGATATTGTCTTCCATGTTATGTGCCTTTCCAGATTACATTACAATCTTACCATATGGCTGTACCTAGCACAATCATATACAAGGGCACATCTATTAGCATTCTGTCCTCAACTGCTTGACAAGCTTTAGGTTCTCCTTAGCTTGTCCCCATCACCCAGAATCCGTTAGCTTTTAACAGAGGAACCAGTAAACCATTAGGGATCATTCCTAAGTTTCCTATCACGTTGGGAGGAAATACTGTCAATATAGATGCGATGGCTGTCCAAGGCTCGTTGGATTTTAATATACTCCTTGGCTGTGACTATGTTTATGTCATGGGAGCTCTTGTCTCTTCCCTCTTTTGAGTGATGTGTTTCCCGCATGAAGGAAGCATTTTGATCATTGATTAGCTTACATTCATTGGTCCTGAATCAACTCCCCATCAACCATCATCCTTAACTGGTTCTTATGTGCAAGCGGTATCACCCCCGCCACAAGTTAATTATGTGGCCACTTGTTCCATGCCCACATCTACTAATGATATAGTGGGTGATGTAGTACACCATGTACTGCGGGCATTAGATCCCAATTTTTCATTTAGATCCCTCGACATGTATCCCTTCCAGAATGTTGCTCTCCCATCTGATGAGAACCTCTTGGAAGCCATGGCCTCTTTTGGGTTGTGATAAAGGGTCTGGAGTAGAGTTCCTTGTCTTGTGTCAAGCTCGTTAAAAAATGAAATAGTTTATGATCATGGTTCCTTTACTTATGTCAAGCTTGTTAAAAAATGAAACATTCCCCTTCCAATTCAAGTCTTTGATCATATCTCGTAAAATCCCAGTCGAGTCTTTCACTTGATCTCGTAAGTGAACCTTCATTCCATCCACCTCTTCGTAACCAATAATCTACTTAGATGAATGATATGAATCTTGGGGGCATGTACCTCGAATTGAGTCATTATGTTGGGGGAATGCAAACTTATTCCAAGCATAGTTTGTTTCCATTTCAAGCTTGTGAAAAAATGAAACCATTTTCAAGTATGATCAAGCATAGTTTCCAATGTTTCAAGCTTGTGTAAAAATAAAACCATTCCCACTTTACATCTCATGATTGTTATTTTATCAGCCGATTTTTTCCAAATGAGCCTTGGTTTTTTCATTCCATCGTCACCATCTCTTTGGCCGATCACATGCTTTCACTTGGTTGTTTTACCTTTGCCTGGGGAACATCTGCGATGAGTGGTCTTATTAGCCAGTGTCTTGACCTTTACATGTTTTGAGCAGTTCCATCATCACCGGAACCAGTTGCTATCCTTCTTTACCACTCGTTCCTCCAGGAGGAGTCATCTTTCAGCTCTTTTCTGACTCTCGAAAAATGAAAATATTTCCGAGTACTTGTCTTTTCAAACTCATTAAATTAAATGAACTGACGTTGTCTGAGCATACGTTTATCCATTTCTCGGGTTGAGATTGACTATTTATGAAAACGGTACACCTTGGTTAATATGGTCAAGAGGTTCTCTCGAATATTGTTTTCTCAAAAAGGGACATGATGGAGTTTTATTTTTCGTCTCTTTTTCAATCTCTCTGAATATGGAAAGACACCGAGTTACTCTTCCGTCAGACTCATAAACATTAAACGATGAAAGACTTGTCACCATGATGAGACCAAGTTTATCCTTCCTAGGACTTGTAAAACTTACTAGGATGGATTCATTCGAAGAATGAACTTATATGACAAGCATACGATATCCCCTTCAGGCTTGTGATTAAAATAATTGGGGTATTCACCAGAAATAGTGGGGGAAAATGAAAGTGAAACATCCTTTGTATAGGCAGCACATCACTCTTGAACATGATACTCTTTTGCTTCTCGTGTCGGGTTTGGGATATCCTCACTCATTCACTTGTCCTCTTGAGTTTGGGTGATCCATTTTTTCCTCTCATCTAACTATTGCACTTCGTCATCATGAACCTTAGTCCTATGTTGAGTCAAATGCTACCACACTCCGGAGTCATATCACCAATGTTCAAGAGAAGTCCTATCTGCAGTCTATTACCTATACATTTTCTGATCCTTTTTTATAGTCCTGGATCTTATTCATTTCATTCCACTTTATTCCTCATTTCATGTTGATGATGAGGGACTCATCGTCGCCCTCCTTCGACGGGTCACTTCCTGTTGACTTCAGCTCATTATCCGGGAAGATGACTTAGAGACTCCCTTTCAGTACCTTAGAGCTTGCATGCCTTCATGGCAAGTTCTTCTCATTTGATGATAGGTTTTCATCATTGGCCTTCGATCAGATGATTTAACGAGTGTTTGATATCAGCTTCATTTTCACATTCATGTATTGTATTGTCATATCTTGAGAGCCATTATCATTATTGGTGGTTTCTCTCGGGCTTGTTAACGGTCCGCATCATGGGCCAGTAATCAGGTGGTTTTCTAACATGTTCGACTTCGACACATTCATTCACATGTTAGAATTCATACTTTGATCGGGTTGGGATGGAGTGCAAGACCCTGATTTTTGTCTATTATGACTCAGGTTGCGGTGAGTTATGTATTATGCATGATTCTACACATGTTTCTACTATACGGGTGGTTGTGACCGTACTGTGGGACTTTACATTTATGATGATCCATTTATATCAGATGGATGTGTCATACCTTGGATCTTTGATTTACATGTGATCCTTTTATTTGGATGGTTGTGCCCATACCATGGATCCTTTCACATAGTCCTTACTATTCGGATGGCTGCGTCAATGTCGTGGATTCATGTTTTGATATCATATATGTATATGTATATGCGTCCTTGATTTGCACGTCTCCTGACAGTGTTTGTTCTCATCCTTGCAAAAGGTCGTAAAGCATCTTATCCATCACTCTCTATTCTGCCTTCATGTTTTAGGGGGAATATGTTACACAATATTTTTTCACGCCTCTCACACTTCCATATGAAATACCCTAAAATGCCTGAAACATGACCATCATGTAGTGTACTCATCTAGATATGCAGCTTAGATCCTCCCTAAAACAATGATTGGAAAATGCCTTGAGCTTTCCCTGAAGGAAATGGTTCTAAAACCCTAATTTTAGCATCATCTCTCCCTTATTACTGAAAACCATGATGGTCGTTAGTTGCACTACATGTTGGCTTATATGGGCCTGACCCAGGTTCAGAAGAATTACTTAGCCAAACAAATCCCGCAGCTACCAGCCCTTTCGGCAACAGCCCGCTGAGCACGGACTAAGGTCTCACCCGAGGTAGCAGGGGAGGGTGCTGGAACTAGGTTTCCACACCCTTGACATGTCTAGATGTGGTCTGGAGGGTTTGCATGCCATTCTATAGCCTCGTGCTGCTCTACTTCTGCGTAGATCTGGATCCGAGTTAATTCGTAATATTAATTACTTGTATAAATCAGATCTACTTAGCAGGGTCTTTAAGCAAACATTTAACAGATTTAACCAGTTTGCGCACTTAAAATAAACTCAGATTCACATACATTCATAACATAAGCATATGTGCATAGAAAAAACAGTTATATTAACCATACAGAAAGTCAGATCCGTGATAATTCAGATTTAACATAGAATTACAGAAGCAACTTATCTTTATTTCCATTTTATCAACAATACATCCAGATCCACCCTACGCACTTAGCTATAGGGGTCTACGCACATAGCTGCTGACTCTTCCAGGCCTCTGCACACATAGCTGTAGATCCTCTATCCCCTACCCAATACCCTCGACTTAGACTTACAGATGCTTTCAGACTTTTGTCCTCAAAAACCCATTACAATTCAGCTCCAAGATCCTACCAAGAAGAACTGCCTTTTCCCCATAGAGCCGCACTCTATTTATAGCTTCCTATGGTCCGCGCACTGACTTAATTCCTATTATTCTATATTATTTCTTGGGTGGAAAACCCTTTAACTCGACCTTTTACATTTCGTGCTCCACATATTTCAGAGGTTTACAATCTTTTTATCCTATTCTAGGCTATCAGACCCAAAACTATTACGTGGGACCACCATTAGCCAACAGTCCCCCAACACAATCATCGTGACTTGTCTCGAGTTACTTGCTGGTGCGGCGAGATGCGCTGCCTTGGCTTCGCAGTTCACCTCCCTCTGAGTGATGCTCATCATCCTTCTACTTCTTCGTTGTCTCCTAAAACGCTTCGTCTGGCTCCTGCTTCATTGTTTCTACCAATTCTTACGATCAATAATGCTCATTCTGGTATGCTCGGTTAACATAGAACACCCCCTCATAGGATTTTAGCTTGAGCGGGGGAGCCGCATATGGGATTGCCTTGTACCACTGCAGCCACTTCCAACCTTCGTATCTGCTCTTTACACTGTTTGCTGCAGCTTGTGTTGCAATTTTGCAAGACCTTTGTTGTTGTCCGTGAAATCCCAATCCTCAAGGTACCTCAGAGATGACGTATTAACTGCATTGCTGCCATTGGTCTCCATATTTCCATCCTTTCTCTATTTTGTTGTAGTTCGCCGGCCTGCCCTAGGGTGGGGCGACGGCATCGAGACCAATTCTGCTTCGTGTCTCCCCTTTTCCTCTACATCCCCTACTGTTGATGCTACATTTTATGGGACGCGCGTAGCTATTAACACCATGTTCCTTAGAGAGTCCTGCTTTTCCATTGGCCATATCACCACCCTCGGGCTTACTCCTTGTGCAGAGGTAATGAAAAGCTCCATATCGATAAGCAACATATGTTTTCCAGAAGTGTAGGTCGCCCGGTGGATGCCCCTCGGTGATTTATAAGCAATTTGAATTTCAAATTCACTGGTTCCCGCATGTTCTAGCATCCTCGTGTAAAATCTGTGGCAGCTCGTTCCATATCTGGCTCGTACTCCTTCTCTTAATTTCTCGCCGCCCGCTCCCTTTTGCAATAATGCAAACATCTTTTCATGAATAGTAACAGGAATGGTCACCTCTCCTCTTAGCAACGCGTCAGTGCACTTCTTACCATGCAACCGCAATCTTGGTGATGGGCCAAATCGGCATGTATCCTGGCAATCACACATCTTTCACCCGGACTGCTTTACCATCCCGCGCTCTCTTTCAACTGGTTGGAGTGGTGAGATTGTCCCTCGAACGGTTAGTCAGGCGGCTGGCCCGTCTATTTAGAGCTTCAGGCAATTGCCATTCACTCAGCCTGGGAAGGGGTCTCCATTGAGTTTGGCAAGCTGAAATGCTCCCCCATCGGTAACTTCTTTGACAACATAGGGTCCCAACCAATGCATTCGGAGTTTGCTAGGGAATTTTTTAAACTTACTCTCATATAGAAATACTAGATCATTCTACTTGAAGGTGCACACCTTGATATGGCAATCATGCCACACTTTCTCACGCTGTTTCTGTACTTGTTGATCGAATCCAGCCAAAAACCGTTCCTCTAGTTCTTCAAGCTACGCGAGCTATTCCTCCAACGCCCTGCGATCGACCATTCCTGTTATTGCTACGATCCATAGATTAGACACAATATATTCCATAGGCATAATGGCGTCCTTGCCATAGACTAACCGAAAAGGTGTCTGGCCCATCATCTTCTTGCGGTTGCACGGTTCAGTATACCCATAGCACAACAGGGATGCGCAAGTCCCAGTCATTTCGCTACGCATTACAGACCTTGGTCAACGTGGTCTCCAATATTTTGTTGAATGCCTCAACAGTCCCATTCACTTGCGGGTGGTATGGCATACTCTGTTGGTGATATATCTGGAATTCCTCAGTGAGTCGACTGATCGTTTCATTCAAAAAATGCATTCCCCAATCACTCATGAGAATTTTGGGACATCCAAACCTTGTTAGTATGTGCTCGAAAAAAAACTTCGCAGCTGTTGCAGCCATGCAGTCCTTAACCGGTTGTGCTTCTGCCTATCGGGTCAAATATTCTGTTGCGGTGATGATATAGATCACACTCGTCTTCCCTCGTGGCTTGATAGGTCCTACAAAGTCGATTGCCCACTTCTCGAATGGCTGTAGCATCATCTATGGCTATAGCGGCATTTCATCTCTCCGCGATGATTTCCCTGTCCATTGACATACGTTGCAGGCTTGACAGTATGCTTTCGAATATTGATGCAGAGTGGGCCACCATAATCCTGCACGAAGAATCTTCTGGACTGTGGCGCGACCCACATAATGTCTGCCAGCAATCCCCCCATGTGCTTCAACTAGGATCTATCCTTGCTCGAACTTTGGGACATACCTACGTAATATTTTATCATTGCCCATTTTGTAGAGGTATCCTGCAATCACGGTGAAGTCTACTACGCATGTCACCAATTCCTTCTTCTGCTGAACAAAATATCCCTGCGGCGCAATTCCTGTAGTTAAGAAATGGATTATATCCTCAAAATGGCCATTCGCTACGTGCACCGCATATAGCTATGCATCCGGGAGTCCGTCCTCTAATTTGTGGGCTCTTCGCCGTTCTCAATTCAGGACAGGTGATCTGGGTCTCCGTTTAGACGTCTCGGCTTTACGATGACCTCAATGTCATATTCCTAGAATAACAACAACTATCTACAAATTCACCCCCCTAACACAGGCTTATTCACTAGGTACTTTAACGCAGAGTGATCGGTATACATCTTAAAGTGGCCTCCGAGCAGATAGTGGCAGAATCTTTGAAGAGCATATACCATCACTAATCCATCTCACTTGGTAGCAGAGTAATTATTCTCAGATTTTGACAATCGACAACTTACGAATGCAATTGGATGGTTAATTCCCTCCACTCCTGGTTGAGTAAGTATCGCCCCCAACGCGATAGATGACGTGTCAACATGCACATGAAATTCGACGTCCCATTTCGAAAATACCAATATAGGGGCGGATGCCATTTTTTCTTAAGTGTCTCCATACTTTTGTTGCATTCCGCATTCCAAAAATAAGTAGCATCCTTCTTCAGCAACTATTCCATTGGAGCTGTGATCTGGGCATAACTTTTGATGAACTTCTAATAGTAGCCCGTGTGCCCTAGTGTGGTGCGTAGTTTGACACTTCACGGTGCTTGTAGATTGAGTATGACAGTAATCTTTTTCGGATCCACCATCAGGCCTTGCTTACAGACCACATGGCCCAACAGGTTCCCGAATGGGACAAGGAAAGTACACTTCTTTAGATTTAGTGCAATTTGGTGTCGGTGGAAAGTATCCAGCATTAACTGTAAGATTGCTACGTGTTTCTTAACCAATCCAAACACGGTCCAGTCATCAAGATAGACCTCTAAGAACTTGTGTATAAATTCCTTGAATGCTGCTACCACTATTCGTGAAAATATCGCCGACGTGTTCTTCAGTCCAAAGGGCATCACCGTATACTGAAAGAAACCCCATTCAATGGCGAACGTTGTTTTACTCCTGTCTTCTGGTGCGATCTTGATCTGGTGGTATCCTGAGAACCCATCCGTGAAGGAGTAGGCTTCCTGCCCCCCCACATTTTCCAGTACCTCATCTGTAATGGTGTTGGAAACGAATTGTTAACACAGGCATCATTGAGCTTCCTGAGATCCACGCAGATGCGAATCTCACCCTTCTGTTTCTTCTCCTGCACAACCATCGGACTTACCCAGTCGGACTCCTCGATTGGTTCAATGATTCCTGCTGCCAGCATCTTGTCCAGTTCTTCGCGGACCTTTGCTTTATATTTTGGATTCAATCGGTAGGGTCGCTGCTTAACTGGTTTCACATTTGGCTTCAACGTTATCTTCATCATTCCCAGGTCTCCTAGGATCCCTTTTAGCTCTGTGATTTTTGTTGGGAACAAATCTCGATATTCTCGAAGCAATTCGATGACCTTCTCCACTGTGGTGTCATCCCAATAGTCCCCAAGCGTTGCATACTTCGGCTCCTCTTGTATTTCGATATTGACTTGTCTCGTTTTCACTAGAACCATGATATCTGGATCTTCGATTTCGGGTCTGTGCACCTCATGACTCCCCTCTGATTTCGGAATATTGACGTTTTGCAGATCATCCCCATCATATTCTACCTGGACATTATAGCATTCGAGATCCTGGCTGAGCTGTCACGACCAATCGGGCTGCACCATTTCTTTTGGTTCTAGTGGTGTCTTGAAAATGGCTGCCTTTACCAGTTGTAACATGTCGTCCACAGGATCCATCCATTGATCTTCAAAGAGGAATGTCGACAAAAACCATTCACACAAGATATCCCACTCACCTGTGTCATGCCAGAGCTCTACTTCAGTATACCAGTTTCTGGGAATGACGTCTAGGGTGTGATAAAATAAGTGCACCGATTCTGGTTGAGGTTCCTCTTCATAGGCTTTGATCCATCTGGTAAGGTGCATGCGCAGGTCATCACGTCCAACGTATTTCTCTGTTATGCATAATTCTGGCTTCCCAAATCCGATCTTCATCATACGCCTGCAGCCACGGCAATCTTCGAAAGTCCCTTCATGTGTGCCCCACCATCGTGCAGGAGTCGCACACAATGCCCATCTCAACGCATCAAACCGTTGGTGATCTGGTACTGCGATTTCAAATTTGGTAAGGAATTCTTCTATTATTATCAGCCCATCATACGTCGGCAATTTGCGATCATGGGCCCTTACGTAGTACATAGATTTAGTCACCATATTGCAATGTAGCATGGTCACTCCATTCAACCTGTTACGCCACCACTCATCTTCTTCATCTGAATCGGTGGTGCAAGACTCTACATAGCCCTGTGATATTCTCTTATCCTTCATTGTCTTCACCCTTTCTTGCCTTTGTGCATCCATTCTGTAGATACCGTCTGATTCTTTGTCGCTCTCTTTTTGTTGCACACAGGTTCAATATAGTGTGGTACTTCAGCCAGATGTAGCAGAATGACTACATGGAGTGACTTTGTTTCAAAAATCATTGTCCGCTTCTTTAAATTAATAACCCCATTCATGTCGATGGCCCAGTCTATTCCTAACAACACAGGATAAGGTGTACTTTCATCCATGATTTCAATCACTTCAAAAGTCCATCCGAGTACTTGCGCTGTCAATATCTACCATAATTCCTTGTAGCCTTCTCATGGGCAAGACCTTCTGTTGGTTTTCCATCCGTAATTGGATAGGGGACCATTGTAGTGTAGGCTTACCCATGCGCTCCCAAGTCTGTTTAGGCAGTATGTTGGCATCTGAGCCCAGATCTAGAATGACCTGATCCATCTCATAATCGCTGATCTACGCTGTTAGTCACATTTCCTTCCTGGTCCATGATGCATGTCTTCCCAACTATTGAACTACATGAGGTTCACTCCATCCTGTGCATCTATTTATCAATTCCTGTAAGCCTTTAACTGCTCTGTTGTCACGAAGCAATTTTATACATGTCTCTAAAAAGGTAGTTATCATCGAGGGATCCTTGTCTAGCTCAGGCTGATCCCTACTACCTGGGGTAGAGACCTCCACGAAGCTCTCCCTAACTTCCAGATATGTCTCCTTACCAACCCCTGCGTCTTCCTTGCTTAAGTTCCTTCTATCCTCTCCTGTGGCCGTGCCACTTCTCAGTACCATGTTTACTTTGGGATCTTCCTTGTGGGGTTCGGACCTCATCATCTGCACGTTCTGGGTCATTTTTGGTTGCATTGCCCTTTTTTCATAAATCTGTGCTATCAACGTAGGGAAATCTATTACCACATGATCGAATTGCTCACAATAACTGCATGAAATTCTAGTTGGGTTGGTACAATCCTGCACGTAATGTCCTGGACCTCCGTAGTTGTAACAGATTAACTGCCTGCAACCCCTTCTTGGCTCCATTTTACCTTGTCCTTGTCCACAGCCCTGGAACCTACCGCGAGCGATCGCCGCGGCTGGATCCTAACCTCACGCCCCAATGTTCATTCTGTAAGCAGGTGACTGGTCCATTAATAATGGTAGCTACGACAATCTCTTTCTTCGTGACCCACCGATCTACAAAAGTTGCAAAATAGCTGCTGGGGGGTCTGGTTGTATTTTGCCAGTAAATGACTGTTATCAGTGTTATGTTTTCCTCCCACTTGATAGATTGCGCACCAGAGTGGGGTTGTTGTGCTTGGCCCTGCCTATGCCTCTGGTTGCAATGGTGTTGGTCCCCCCGTTGCCACATAATTCACTAAGACCGGGTAGTGATATTTATCGTGCCCTTGGCTTCTACACTTTATACACCATACTTCCTCCCAGACTTTTGGTTGCGGTGCCTGTTCTTGTTTTAACTTCTTCATTTCCAAACACAAATTTTGGATCTGCGCTTGGATTTTCTGAACTCCCAACCCCAGGTCTTGTAACGGAGTTTCGTGCAACCTCATCATTGTCTCTAATGCTTCAACCTGGGTTGAGATCTTCTGTTGTGACAAAGTCGTCCTCAGATGTGGTGTTAAGGATGCCATAAACCAAGTGTAGTGCTGCGCATCCATCAATGTCATGTTAGCCTCGCGAATAGTACTTTTCAGTATTTGGTCCAAATCCCACGGGGTTTCACCAGGCATCATTGCAATCTCTTTGAACCCTATGATTGACTGTGTTTCTGACTTTGGCCGGCTAAACTCTTTCTTTAGTTCGGTCTAGATTTCTGCTGTCCCCGCAGTTGGGTGATCGCTTGAGTACTTTATGTACCATGTCAGCACCCGATCCTGCAGCGTGCTAACTAAGGTAGCCTTTCTGATATTATCATCTGCAATTCTATGTGCATTCCATACTGAGGTTAGCATGAACCAAAATTGTTCTGGGTCTTCACTTCCTACTCCTTTGAATATCGGTAGTTGGATCGCGCTCGTCATTGTCAACTCTTCCACTGTAGTCTGAACTAGTACTGCTCCTGGTCCCTTCGATCCTTCAACTCTTTTTCTACAGAGTCCCCACGTTCCACGTCAGCCACCCCTTAGGCAAATCCCGGTCCTGGAAACAGAACCATTTGTTGGCTTATATGGGCCTGACCCAGGTTTGGAAAAATTACTTAGCCAAACAAATCCTGCAGCTACCGGCCCTTTTGGCAACAGCCCGCGGAGCGCGGACTGAGGTCTCACCCGAGGTAGCAGGGGAGGGTGCTGGAACCAGGTTTCTACACCCTTGAGATGTCTAGATGTGGTCTAGAGGGTTTGTGTGCTGTTCTGCAGCCCCGCGCTGCTCTACTTCCACGTAGATCCTGATCCAGGTTAATTCGTAGTATTAATTACTTGTATAAATCAGATCTACTTAGCAGGGTCTTTAAGCAAACATTTAACAGATTTAACCAGTTCGCGCACTTAAAATAAACTCAGATTCACATACATTCATAACATAAGCATATGCGCATAGATCAAATAGTTATATTAACCATACAGAAAATCAGATCTGTGATATTGAGATTTAGCACAAAATTACAGAAGCAACTTATCTTTATTTCCACTTTATCAACAATACATCCAGATCTGCCCTGTGCACTCAACTATAGGGGTCCACGCACATAGCTACAGACTATTCTATGCCTCTGAGTACACAACTGCAGAGCCTCTATCCCCTACCCAATACCCTCAAATCGGACTTATAGATGCTTTCAGACTTTTCTCCTCAAAAACCCATTACAATTCAGCTCCAAGATCCTACCGAGAAGAACTGCCTTTTCCCCATAGAGCCGTGCTCTATTTATACCTTCCTATGGTCCGCGGACCGACTTACTTCCTATTATTCTATATTATTGCTTAGGTGGACAACCCTTTGACTCGGTCTTTTATATTTCGTGCTTCGCATATTTTTGAGGTTTACATTCTTTTTATCCTAATTTCTAGGCTATCAAACCCAAAACTATTACGCAAGACCTCTGCTACCCAACACTACACTAGCCCCACGATGCCATCACACTTTTGGCTTGGATACCAGCGATGATCCCTAAAAGGAAATTTTCCCAAAGAGGATAGGAAGCTTTGTAATCTAGAGGCTTCCAGAACGACGAGATGGAGGTTGTTCGATGTGGATGAGGTCGATTTCTCTTAACTTGGCCTTTTAGTATTATCCCTATGAGCTACCTCCTTGAGATGAGGGCCTTCTCCTATCTTTGGAGAGATCCTAACTCCCTTTCCCTGCCTTTATATTCATCCCATTCCCAAATACTTGCTCTTTGGCTATTTGCACTCTTATTATGAGATTGTGCCTACATGCTACTAATTTGGCTGGGAGAAGGAGTGCTTGGAGAGCCTGAGCTTGGAATTGGACATTCACTCAAGGAGAGATTATTGACATCAAGGCTTGGTTGTATGCTTCCTCGTTTATTCTATTAATATATACAACTGCTAGTTCATTTTCCATAAATGTGTATGTTAATGCATCATTTATCTTAATGCTCCTTGATATGTTAAGTAGGTTACTTTCGATTATGCTATTTGTACTTGCATGCTTTGTTGTGTCTTGATCTCTTGTGAAGGCATTTAAATGCTTTGAGAAGTAGGGTCGAGCCCGTGGTGCAAGCAATTTGAGGTCTTCAACAAAGGAGGATATTGTAGCATCAGAACGAGGTAGGCCATCTTCCTCTTCTTCTATTTCAATTGTAACTTAGGAAAGTGTCTAGCAGATTGTCATGTAGGTTGCTAGTCCCACTCATTAGGCTAGAGGGATCATCTCTATCCACAAAGAGGATTGACTAGACAAAATTTTGGTGCCAACTTGTTTTTGTTACTTGCAGAGGTTGGAGAGCACCTACATTCACCAAATAGATACATGGAGCAAAGGATTTTTCTTTTTCAGTTTTTCATTTTTTTCTTTTAGGGCTACTAGCTACCTCGATAGGTTTTCAACTAGTAGGTTTGCCTAGGCACCTCAAAGGAGGTTTTCACCGAGGATCTTTTTTTTTCTTTTTCAACCCATTGACCACTTCATGGAGGTTTTCAATCTATGAGCCAATCTCAGGCGCCTCAAATGAGGTTTTCACCTGAGTTTTTTTTTCCTCTTATTTTTTATTTTTTCTATCCTACTCTACTTGAAAAAACAAAATCATTTTCAAGTGTAGGAATACTTCCAATAGAACCACATGCATAACTGGATGATAGATAAAATCATGTGTAGGCTCGAAACATATTCTTTGACATGTACTTGAATGTAAGAGACCAAATTATTTGACTGAGATGAGATTATAAATTGTTGAAGAAGAGTGTATTGCTGCAACTTAATGATTGTCTAGAACCATATTTCAATATAATTGTGATGCCCCTGGTCGACTTGCTGATTTGGATCATCTTGGATGTCTTCTTCTTTCATGAAATTAAAATATTCTTATTTTTTCTAATTATTCTCTTGAACACATAGAGGATATAATGGTGAACATAATGTAACTCCCTCAGTCTATGAGTCTGATGTCTTCTCTCCATCAAGTTCAACCCATGATCCTTTGGTCTTATCATTTGAATCTTCTTTTTCTAAATGTTGTCCTCTAATGACATCAAGAGAATCTCTTTTTTACAATAATCTTCCCAAGCTAAGATGAATACCATTGAGATCAAGAGGAGATGTTAGGATCTGTTGTACCTCAGCATTGTAAGTGGGTTGAGCTACTTCCTTGTGTGGGTTTGGAAATGGTGGTACAGGTAGTTGAGTGGGAGTGTATGTTTGAGATGGATGTGGTTGGGGTTGTGGTTGTTGTGGAGGTGGATGGTAGGGATAAAATGGATTTTGGTATGGAGGATATTGAGGAAACTATTGAGGATATTATGGATAGCTCCCATAAGTTTCTTTCCAACCTTGTTGCCAAGATTGGTTTTGGGGTTGAGATGGCCAAGGTTTCTAAGGAAAGGGTTTGTTCCAATTACTTTTAGATGGATGTGCATAAGCTTGAAATTGTGAATTAGTCTCTTGCATCATATCAAGTTGAATAGGCTTCCATGGTCTTCTTGGAGCTACAAAACATAGTTGCATTCGCAATTGACTTTCTCCATTGTCCTCTTGGTAAACTTCCTTCAACCTTGGTAATGAGGGGAAATATTTAACAACATGTGATTCTGCATGGACAACACAAATATAAACATATTCTTTTTTCTCATTTTGTATTCTTAACATTTCTACTTGTTCACTTAGATTGCTAAGAATTTCTATCATAAAGTTATCAAGCAAATTTACAAGTTTAGCTTGACTTACCAATCTTGTTGATGTTTGACTTACTCTTGCCCTTCCTCTTGATATGTGCTTGCATGTTTCACAAATTTCTTTAAATGATAATCTGTATGCATCACCTCTACTCATGAGATCAATGATATCAATCCACTCATCCCTAATTGTTCTAAGTAAGAGGGTTTTTAGTGTTTCTAATCCGAAATGATGTAATTTTTCCCTCTTAACATTATACATGAACCTCTCTATTAGATCCTCAAGGATCTTATCTTCTTTTTTATTCTTTCTAAATATTTCTTCTTTAAGATCATGATCTTTATATTTTTCTAGAAATATATTTTGCATATAATTCCATGATCTTATTGAATTAGTCCCTAAACTCATGAACCATTTAAGAGCTCTATCTTTCAATGTTGCTGGGAACAATATCAATCTTTGAGTAAGTAACAATAAGATATACAAAGGATCTCAAATTCAAAGAGAATGGTTTCATGATCCTCTGACCTCATACCATGGAAGTTGGGAAGGAAAGATGGAGAGATGTTCTTCATATGAATGTTGATATCAGTATCTTGAATGGGAAATCCAATAGGATATTCTTCATTGTCATAATCTCCATCCATTTCTTCTACCTTCTTTGTCACCTCCTCCTCTTCTACCTACAAAAGTGGATGGTGATGTGGCTCTTATTGCACCACGTGATCAAATGGGGGGGGGTGTTGGTGTTGGAGAAATTTTTACTTTTTATGATTGAATGAAAACACTAATGTAATGCACTTTTATTTTTTTGAAATGAAACATGCCTAATACATTTTTTTGTGTATTTTTCCAGAAAGTAAAAGAAATGAATCAACTAGGGAATAAAATAGTGCATACTTTGACACCACCCTAACAATGGCGCCAAAAAGTGATGAGCCTCAGTATTGCAACAAGAATGCTCCATCTCCCAAGGCTGCCATCTTTAATTATCAACCCATGGTTCATACAAACTTAAGAGGTATCAACACTATATGTGCAACATACAATGCATCCTTTCACTGTCATGATGTAATGAAATCAAATCTTAAGCTAATTGCAGAAATGGAAATGCTTGAAATGGAAACCTTAACCTATTGAAGGAAAGAAAATACAAGGAAATAAAACGTATTCTAATTGCATAAAGTAAATATCATGAGCTAAATATCAATCGTTACATTTCAAAGAGTTTAGATCCATTGATAGAGTTCATTGGAGTTGGAAATCAAGAAAATCATTATTGTATTATCCAATTCATAAATCTATCAATTAACCCAAATTATTGAGATGTTTTGCAGGGGTAAAAAGGCAAGTCCTAGGTGGTATTTATTCCTCCGCAACCATTTATTTAGATCCTAGGGGTTATGATTCAATCCTAAGGGACAGAAACCAATATTTTTGAGCAAATCTAGGCAAGTATATATATGCTGGAAGAGTGCTACAAGAAGTTACAGGTGCAACTACAGGAAGTTACAGATTTGCTACAGGAAGATATAATTCACCGAATGACCACGTAGATCAAATACAAATTGGATGGGAAATTTTTATTTATTTATTAGGATATCTTAGGTATCTGTTCCAAGTGAAAGCAATAAAAAATACCTCTGTTAACACATGCTAAATAATAGCAGAGAATTAGTAGTCCAAAATATAGAAATTCAAGAACTAGTGAGCTAGTTAATCTATCAAATTCCTAACCTAGTCAAGTGAAAATGAAATGTGGTGATTTTTTTTATTAACATGAATGTTTTTATGATCTAATTCAAGTATAATCAACTCAATTGAAGCTCATTATCATGTTCTAAAAAAAAGCAGAAAATTACTACTATTTGCCACAAGGGACTTCCATAAATTTAGATTCTAGTCCAAGTAGCTCAATGATTACTATGACCTTACAATGTTGTTCTAAGGATGAAATCATGCTATTTATCCTTCAGAAGAACTTAATTCAACCATTTAACCCAATCCTACATCAAGAAATCATCAATACTAAATGGAGAAATAAGAAAAAAACAAGAACAAGAGATGCATGTGAATAAGAAGTGAAAAAAAGAAAAGTAACTTATAGAAAAGGGCTCTAAGGCTCTAGGGATTTCCAAGCCCAAGGAAAATCAGAGTCCAATGAAGGATTCCAATATTTAGAAGGTGAAAATGGCACCAATATTCATTATTTATATCAATACAATTACATCCCTACAAGAAATGAAAGTTGAGCTGCAAAAATACAAGTGTTCTCCATAAGAAGACTAAGAAAAATCAATTCTTAGGGGCAAATTCGAATTGGTATTTATAAAAATTGATTAGGAAGCATTCTCCATGAAAGGAGGAAGCTTTCCCCTCCAAAATTCCTCAAATAGTGGATTTGGTTCCCAACACTAAGAATCTGCATTAAATGACAGGGAACACATTCCTAGATTTTCTCAATCATTGGAGCTCTAGAATTTGTGCAATAATTTCAAAATATGCTATTATTTTATTATCCAATGTTGATCCTCCTATAGTAGGGAGAAAGTCCCTAAATTATCTCCTCTTCCAAATCTTCATTAACTGCCCAATATTCCCACAATATTCCACAAAAATAATAATACTAGGCACAAATACGCAATTATCCATAAACCTTCCTAATAAACATATTAAAGTTAAAAATACATTATCTAATGCAAAAAGAGAGGTTTAATGTGCTGAAGGATGGTCATATGGGTATTAATTTATGTCTAATTTAGAGGCCCATCATGACCTACTATATTCATCCATTCTTTCTTGTGCGATTTGGAGGCTTTCACGATCCAACTCTTCGTCATCCTCAGAGGATATGTCTTTCACTTCATTGTTATTCTCCCCCAATTCCATAACTGGTATTTTCTCATCATCCTCATGTTCTTGGTCATCGTGGTAATCCAAATACTCATCTGGTAATCAACCATGTTCTTTCTTGATCTTGTGAGACAAGGAATAAAATGCACCATTATAATAGGCAAGCCCCAAGAAGAGATAATCTGGTGTCCCTTGTTTGTACTCCTTCTTTATGCTATCGAGCTTTGACCTACTCTTGTTATAAAAACTAAGTATGAAATCCTCGTTCTTGTGCTATATTAGATGATCACAAAGCTCAGACCACAAATCCAATATTTCCCATAGGTATTGTTATTCTTCGGGGCCAATGTCGTGGATACTCTCTTTAACCATTTTTCATGATCTTTCATATAATTTGAAAATGGAGTCGCTAGGGTGAATTAAAATTCCTTCACAAATTCTTGCTTCACCCTACAAGCATTGAATTTGAAGTTCAGTAAGGAACTAGGGCTTCGTTCCTCCAATGGAGTTGCCAAATGATATATCAATAATTTCATATGGGGCACATGTTTCGTGTCCCCAGCAATGATGCCAAAATTTTACCGCAAAAACTAGTAGGGGATCTAAGGGGGATCATAAAGGGAAAACATTAGGCCAAGGGCAACAAATGGGGACTTAAGCCACTGTCACCTCGACTAAGGCTCCCTTCTACTCATGGAATTTCATCAAAGGGAGGAGACCCAATATGTATGGAGTCAGTAAGGAATGATAATTCAATGGATATGGGTGACCCAAAGAAACCCTTTCCAGAAAAGGTTGAAGGATGGGGCTTGCTTGCTTTCTAAGCAAGGTACTATGTATCCTAGGGAAAGGAAGAGATGATTTTGAGGGTTTGGTTTATGGGATAAGATTTGTGAAGGATTTTCCCAATCCCTAAAATCCTTGTTATAATTGGTATCCCATATGGTTCTTGAAGAATGATCTTTTAAAGGAGTGGGACCACACGGAGCTAAGTGGACCCGGTCTAGGGTATGAGGAAAGTATGTAACAACCAATGATATTCTTACCCTAGAAAAGGTGGGGAAAGGATGAAAGAATGTATTTTCACTCAAAGATGTTGTTTTGACCCTATGAGGCACTAGCCTTGGGGATAGCAAGGCAAGTTTTGATCATGGAGCTAGGGCTTGGCTTTTCTCCCAACTCCACCATCGAAATGCGTTCAAAATTGGAGGAGACCTATAGGAAAGGCCAGTGCAGGAGACCCTAGGATATTGAATTCTTTTGATGGCAATTTTGTCAGGAAATTGATGCCCTAGGAATGTGGCTAGTCCTGGAAGGATGTGAGAGAATACGAGTTTTAGTGACCACCCTTGGTAGATCAGTGCCTTAACCTTTGGGAGAATGGATTCTATGTTGATTACGAGTAGGATTTCTTGGTTCCTAGTCAAGGAGGCCTCAATATCACTTCGTTTTCCTTCTAGGTCAAGAAGAAGCAACCTTGTGGCTTTTATACTTTGATGTGCAATAGGAATGGCTTGTCAAATTCTAATTCACTGATAGAATTACCCCTTGGACATTTCACTGCTATTACATGGCCCATACATTGAGAGATGTTAAAAAAGAGACAAATTCCACAATTTTAAGCAATAAATGCATGCAACAATTAGCCCTAGAACAATGAAAATCCCAGTCCAACATATATGACAAAAGTAAACACGAATAACATCAAAATCACGTAATTACATGTAATAGAGTATATCCAACCATTCACAATTGACAATAAAGAAGCTCCAAGTGAAGATAGATCGATATCCACACATAAAAACTCATCCATAAAGCTCCAATTCATCCTCCAGGAAAAGTGTAAGAATATCAAGAGAGATAAGAGATCCAAACCAAAGTGATAATGAGAAATGAACTCATCTCACTTGTATTTATACACAAATTAGGAGTTCGAATTAGCCTCCTTGGCCTACGTTAGCCCCAAAAATAAAATAGTCTTCTAATAATACAACTTTTGGTGACAATCCCACCAAACTAGCTCATAAATGAAAAAGAAAGTCTCTCAAGAGGTCAAATAATAATATATGGATGTCGTAGGGTCCTCTAAGAGGCCTAATGAGGTCCATGGGTGCCACAATTGAGAACATGACCCTCAAAATCAGTGGAAAAGGGGTTGGCCCCTTGTAATAACCTAAGGTGCTCCAAATGACATGTGTGGGCACACAAGTGTCCTCATGGGTCTCCAAACAAATAAAAGATGCTTGTATATCACCTACAAGGGCTAGGATGATGGCATAGGTGATGCCACATCATCATGTAAGTCCTGTATCATCTGTCAAGTGTAGAGTGTATATCTGGGGCCGACTGGGCTTGATGGATTAGGTGCATCCTCCTCATCCAATAAGTGAACCACGAACAATTTCTAAATGGTTGTGGGGATCCATGGAATGCAATCTAATGTTGTGGAGACCCATGGCTCTCAAGGCTCACCTTACATGTTACAACGTAGCCCTCTAGAGGATTAGGACCTCGTATAGGAGACCAAACCCCAAATGGAAACCATCTGCAATCCTGCATAAGATCCAATGCATCTCGTAGCTTTCCATTACAACAAGTCATTAGAGAAATTGAGTAAATGAGCT
Source organism: Pinus tabuliformis (assembly GCA_031772625.1). Taxonomy (NCBI): domain Eukaryota; kingdom Viridiplantae; phylum Streptophyta; class Pinopsida; order Pinales; family Pinaceae; genus Pinus; species Pinus tabuliformis. Next base: position 269,647,616 of record CM062812.1, read on the forward strand.
TACCTAATCCTAGACCATAGGTGGGGACTTCATAATGGCCTACCCTTCCATAATGGGCTTCAAGATGTTCCAATGTCTCCTAAACTCTAAATGGTGTTAACCAAGTACCCTATTAGCTCGGTTCTACTTCTAAAGGGGATAATATTCAAGTTTCATCCTTCAAAATGTGGTGGCATGTGATAAATATGGTGAATGAAGTAGGGGATGAGAAGGGGCATCCCTGGGTCACATGATGGGGTGCATGGGTATCTAATAAGAGGGAAGCCAATACTTGGGTTTATACTATATAGGAAGGAGAAATCATGGTACATGTGGTCCCCCGAACTTGATTTTTCCACCCTTATTTTATGCCTTTTTCCTTTTTATGATTTTCTTTGATTGAATGCTCAAGGCTTAAGGGGTTAGAGCATGATGTCTAAGATATAGCTGTGAAATCCCCCTTTTAAGGTGGGGGTGGTTCATCGTCCACCAGGGGTTGGGATAATCATGGGTTCCTATATGATGAAGAAGGCTCATAGAAACTGTAGGAGCCAAGGTGATGGCCATGATGATGGGGTAGAGCTCAGGTATTGGATTTTTCCCACGTGCTAAATGTTTTTGTCTCGACCATCTTTTTCATTTTGTTGTACATTTCCTTTTGAACATGGCCATATATTCTTTTAAGTTTCTTTTTAGCTACATCAACCTTTGGCTTCATTCTAGGCCATGACCCAAGGTGTGGGAAAGGGGAAGGGGCAAGCTAACCCTATGTGGACCCAGGAGGGAAAAGTAGTTGATGGGGTAATAATGAATGGAAATATGGTAATATAAGTAGATAAGGGAGTGGGACCACGCAACCAAAATTAGGGTTTCCCATGAAATAACATCCCTGGAACCAAATGGTCAGTAAAAGAGATCCCACAGGACTAGAATCCAAGGTTAATTCCTAAAATGGGTCTACTGGATAAGAGCACATACCTAACCCATTATTTCTGCCGAATCCCCCCATTAATCCTTGCCCAGAAGTATCCATGGTAAAAAAAATACAATACTCAATTTCCAAATGATAAGGCATACCTTTAGGTTCAGGAGACCAACTTTCAAACACACAATCATGGAAGATGGGAGAGGGACGACATGGTTTTCTTAGGTGGTGGAGAAATGACACAATGAGCTAGTTTGTGGCTGCAAAAGAGCTGTTGACTGCCATCTGGGACCATATTGGAGAAAGAATTTCTCATAGGGATATTACCATTATTTGGGCTCATTCAACCTCCTAATTTGGCTTAGTCCACCATTCCCATTTGTTTATTGCATGTTTTTGATTATTTTTATGTTAATAGAGTGAATTTGGTTAGTCATTATGCCAACAAGTCTAATGGGTGCTTTGTGTAGCCTTTTTGGTCAACTTGGAGACAAAATTGAAGGTCTTAATGAGCACTTGGCAGCCAAATTCGTGGGAGAACAAGCTAGAGGATTTGTAGGAAGGTGTCCCCCTCATTTATGGTCCCTTACCTCGAATTCTCCACCATCAGCTCGGAGTTCAAGGGCCACCGAATCAATCAGCTCAAGGGCAGCCAAGCAAGTCAAGTTGGACTGCTGTTAACTACAAGTCTTGGGCAGCCAAGTCCCTAAATTTTAGGAGGACTATTGGGTCCTCAAATTGTATAAATAAGAGGGCTTAAGACCTCATTTCAGTTAGTCATTTTTTGGGATTAGCTAGTTAGTCAATTTGGTTAGCCAATTAGTCTTTTTGTAAGCCAGTTTTGGCATGATGTTAGACTCATGATTATTCAATAAAGGCAGGCAGCTTTGGATTCAATTCTGAGTTTTTAAGGGAGCTATAGCTCTCAGGTTAGGGCCCAACCTGAGAGCAATGGACCTCCTCTTCCTTGTATCATTACTTGTTTCCTTGCAGCACTTTATTTCCTTTGTTTTGACATGCATTTAGAATTTCCAGTCTGCTGATTTGATTTGTTTCGTGTGATTGAAGTAGGATTAGCTTATGGTTTAAGTGCTTTTAGTTGTTTAGAGTAGAGGAGGAGGATTGTAATTCCTTAGAGTCAAGAAAAGGTTGATAGTGCACTCGCTGCCATCTCTGTTTAGAGATTGGGGGTGTGGGCTGTACCAACCACCAAAAAACGCAGTCTTATGCTTTCATGCAAGCTGCCACATAGTTATTTTAATTATAGATCCATGCATGCACTCTTTCTCCACTTTAGTTCTCTGTTCCTGAGCCATCACAAGCCTCATTTCCATCCTACCTATTCACCCATACACTTCCTCCACTCCTCCATCACCCAAAACTCCAACCACAGACCTTCCTGTAGAAATCCCTAGACTTCCTGTAGGATCCCCTGCAGAAATCTTGTAGAAGCCTGCAAACTCGGTTGCTGAGCATCTGAACGTGTGGAACTTCTGTGGGATGATGTTAGAGATCCCCTGGAACCTCTCCTAGCCCCCCTGACCTTTCCCAAGCTTTCTCTCCCTTCGCACCACCTCTGCACAGCCAAACCCTAATAAGAAACAAAATCATAATCACTCCACCCACTTAAGCAAAAATACAAAAACAATGTTCTTTTTCATAGAAGTAGTTTGAGTTCATGCATTTCACATCATTAGAAGTAATGGCATCCTTTTTAGACATTTGCACTTTCACTATTGCATCATAGAGGTCAAACTAGTCAAATTAGGGTTTACTAGGGTTTCCATGTCTTGGTTGGCTTCCAGTCCATTTTTGCAAAATAGATTAATTTCCTTTAAGATAGCCTTCGTCCATCATTGAGCAAGCTTCTTCTGAGAGCATATAGAAGTTGGCTTGAGCCCTAGTGGACTTGTGCCAGCTGACCAAGTGACAGCTGCGACAAGAGCTAGTACTTGTGCATACAGCACCGTCGCTTCCAAGTTTGTACGAACTACCGGGTTGATAAAAGTAGAGATAGGGAGCCGCAGGAGTTGTAGCATTATTGCTACAATACTGGAGCCCACCATCTTTTTGGCGCCGTTGCCGGGGAAGCGTCAGAGTATTAGTAATTGTTGCTTTTCTTCTATTTTCTTACTCTTGCCTTCTGCTAAGTAGTTTATTTCATTTCCATTATGCAAAAGTAGCATAGACATTTCCTGCTTTCATAGATTAGCATTTCAATTCCGCAATTTCAATTCGGCAAGCGTAGATTAGCATTTCAATTCCGCAAGCGTAGCCTAGCATTTCATTCCTGCAATTTCATTTGAGCAAAATAGATTAGTCCTTTCCTGCTTTCATTTCAATTCCGCATTTTCATTTTAGCAAGATAGTTAGTTGCAGTTCAATCAATTTCAGTTTTGCATGTAGAAGTATAAAAAAGAAAAAAATCAACCAAAAAGATTTCATTTCATGTCTTGTAGGAGTAGAGATAAGTTAGAAAAATGATTGCACAACACCCCCACTGTTTCACACAGCCAACGTTCTCTTTTCTTCGATGACTGTGATTAAAGAACCCCTGGGTGGACATCAAGGCATATTTAAAGAACCTCTAGGGGAGAAGAAGAAGAAAACATTCCTCTGGAGCAAATGGCTACAAGTATAAATGTTGGGAGCAACATCTTGTCCAAAGATGAATTTGAAAATTAGATCGAAGATTTCAAGAGTGATATGAGGCAGTTTCTTGCCATGCAACTGGATGCCTTGCGGATCCAAAAGAAGCAAGAAGAAGCCAAGAGGGCTTTGGCCATTTTTTGTCCTAGGTGCACTAGAAAGCATCCCAGGAACGAATGTCCAATGCACCCTCTAGAAGTGTGTTTCATCTGTGAAGAATACCATCCTACAGATCAGTGCCCTTCCTTGCCCAGAATCAAAGCTACATATCAAAGAGCCAAGGGAGCCACTGAATCACTCTATTACATGAACCAAAGTTGGCCGCATGAACCTAGATCTTACCAGCAGGAACTGCAAGGGACACCCGAGACCTATTATGACCCCTATCAAGCCACTTTCATGCCTTCTTGGGGTCCCCCTGCTCATCCTTCCTGGTTCACACCTCCTCCTTGTTCCTTCACAGATCCATATTATGCCCAACCAGCTACTCATTCGTTTCACTCTTATGCTCAGCCACAGCCTCAGTGGAATGCACCTTATCAGGAATAGAGGCCCCAGTACAACTCTCATCCCGCTCATTTTCCTCCACCACCTGCTCATCCACAACCATCGCCTCCTCCTCCACCAAGGAAACCCCAAATGCCTACCCAACCATAATGCCATCCATCTCCATCTCAATTTCACACCCCCACTCAGCTACCCGTACCCCCATTTCCAAAACCCTGCAATGGAGCAGCTCAACCCAATTGCAAAGCTGAGGCACAACATGTGCAAATGACTCCTTTTGAGCTCAATGATGTTCACCAAAGCTCAGGAAGAGTGTTGCAAAAGAGAGAATCTATTGACAGCATTGAAGGACCAAAAGCAAAAGAAGATTCCAAAGAGGAGATCAAAGAACCATGGGCTGCACTTAATGAAGAGAAGAGATCAGAATCAGAGATCGAGAGAGTTCCTTCATGGTTACCATCAAATCTTCCATGTATTCAAGAGAAAGATCAACAAAAAGAGGAAGATCAGAAGGTCATGATAGAAGGTGACATGAAGAATGATCCAGATCAGCAAAAGAACCAAGGATATCAAAGCTATATTGAGATATGGTTTCAGAAGGTCACTAAGTTGCAGCAGTACTTTCTTCCTCAACTTCGTTTGATCCCTTCAAAGCCAGATCATTTGGTCTCTGAGATTTGGATACTTGTCCAAGCATGCATTTCGAGCCTTCACATCATTTTTTCTCTAATCTCGATGTGCACATGGCTCCATTGGAAGTATTCTTATACTTGAAAATGATTTTGTTTTTCAAGTAGGGTAGGGTAGAAAAAAAAAAGAAAAAAAGAAAAAAAGGAAAATAGAAATCTAAGGTGAAAACCTCCTCGGAGGCGCCTTAGATTGGCTCATTGATTGAAAACCTCCATGAGGCGGTCAATGGGTTGAAAAAAAGAGAAAAGAGAATAAGATCTCTGGGTGAAAACCTCCCTTGGAGGCGCCCAGGGCAGGCAATTAGGGTGAAAACCTCCATGAGGCGCCCTAGTTGTTTTTCAAAAAAAAAAAAAAAAAAAAAAGAGAAAAAAGAAAAAAGAAAAATAAAGCTAATCTCCATTGAATAATTTCATGTTGCAGCAATGACATTGCAGGTTGCAAGAAGGACGTTTCATGACAGGAGGAGCACTCAAATCAAGGTCAAAGTAATTGTTCTTGTGCCTTCTACAGGAAGCTCTGTATTTCTACAAGAAACATCCTGTAGAACCTTTGGACGAGCCAAATCCAATTTAAAAAGTGAATCTGATGGTGGGAATCTGTTGATTAGGCCTACAAGCACTTGTGTGTCCATCCCTTGCCTTTCTCCATCATTTTTTCACCTCCTTGTGCTTCTCGTTGTGCTTCTACAGGAACTTCCTGTAGAAATTGTGGGAAACTAGGCATGCATTTCAAAAAGTGGTTTGGCGAATATGGTAGCTTCCTCAAGGGTTCAGAAGTCCTCATGCAGTCTTCCAACTCCTCCTCCATCATCTCTATACTTGCATCACAACCAAAATTCATTTTGTCATCCCATGCAACCAAAATGCAAAGTGCCTTGAAGCAAAAACACATAGAGCAGAATTTGTTTTTGCCATAACTTGAAAACCATGCATCCATTTGACAAACCGTTTTATGGGGAATTGTACAAGGTTGATGACAACATGCCTGAGCAGTTTCATGCAATTCCGGTGCACGGTTTCCAAGAAATCAGCCTCCATCACCATCAGCCATTTTTACATTTTCTCCATATCCGTGCATCTGTTTTAAAACCTGTTTCATGGGGAGATGCACATGGGTGATAGTAACCTACCCAAGCAGTTTCAGCCGATTTCGATGCACGGTTTCCGAGAAATCGAGCTCTGAAATCTTCAGCCATTTTCCATTTTTCTCGAAATTCCTGCATCCATTGATCACGAATTTGCTATGGGAGATGAATAATGATGGTAGGAACATGCTCACCGAGTTTCAGATCAATCCGATCTACCGTTTGCGAGAAATGGCAAAAATAAATCCTGGTTTTGTGACCATGCAGCAACAGCAGCTTGAACGGGCAGAGTTGAACGTGGAAACGATTGCATGCAGCTCAGATCCAGCCAGAGGACACCTGCACAAGGAAAAGCAATCAAAAATCATTAGCCAAGCCTCATGCAATCAAAGGATCAGAGCATGCAGTAGCAAGAAGCTTCACAAGCAGCCATTTGGCTTCAGTTCTCTAGCAAGTCACGCAGCATGCATGGGTCAGCCATGCATGTGAAAGTCAAAAAATGGACAGTATGGGTAGTCTAACTCCAGTGCAACTGAATCGATGAGATTTCAAGCAGAGAACAAATAGTGACCACTGCAGTTCATGATTGCAAAACAGTCGTATAAGCCAGCACACGTATGTGCCACCTCACTCCAAAAATCACGCAGAAGTCTGAGCGCTCAGCTGAAATTCAAAGACGGTTGTTCAACTTGCACATGCAAAGCATGTTCTTTTCACCCAAGTTGGCTACGTTGTTGCATCAAGGAAGCAATGTTCGGGTTCCTTTAGTGAAGAAATTTGCAGGGCCCTGAAAGTGGATCTGATCAAGAAATTGATCAATCATATGTGAGTGAAGGCTCAGACCTTGAAATTATGTGCAAAGATAAGTCAAGATATTCACCAAGTAGCTTGACTAGAAACTCTTGTGTGAAGTTGAAAGCTTCCGAGTCAAATGAAAATGAGTAAAGAGGTAGAAGGTCCAGTTGCATATGATGAGAATACCAACGGATCTAGGTTACAAATCTAATATACATCATATTTCTTCATGACGGGCAGTTTAAAATGCCTCTATTCTTAGAGATTTATGCATGTTTTTCCGAGGCCTAGATTGTTTGGCTGTATTTGTCTTGGTTAATATTGTACGTATTTTTCACCAAACAGGGATTTGCATTTGTGACTTTCAAGACTGTGAAGGCTTAATTTCGTAGAGTGGTTGTTAACTTGTGCAATTTATGTCATCCTCTGCAGCAAAAGAAAAATTGTTACAAGTTTTGGCTTCATCAAATCCTCACTGCAATTAGGTCTTTGAGGTCAAGATACCTTTCTGTTTACAAATAAGCAAATCTCCAGTCTCACATAGATGAAGGTTTGTAATGAATCTATTTGAAATGTGGTCAATTCAGCAGCAATAATTAGCCTCCAATTGATATGGCATGATGGTTATTCTGTTCGTCCACATCATGCAGAGGAAAATTTATGTGAGGACTCATGATTATAGCTGGCCACCTTCACCGGTCCAGTTAACCTCCCCAATGCTGCATAGATTATCTTGGGTTCTCGGTGTTATATATCTGCTATGATAAATGCACGCCTCTTGATCTTTAGCACAATCCAAGTCCATCCAGATTCCTTGTTCACCCATTGTAATTCCTCATATTTCTTACCTTTGTTACATAAGTCTACTTGCCAGCTGCAGCATAAATGTTTTATAGCAGCACATAAGTTGCTGGATACAACGAGTCCAAATAAAAATGCATTCTGCTGCATGTTTCCCTAGCTCCATATTCCCATGGGTTCTTTAGGCATCCATGAAAGCTGCCACATTATGGCAGGTGATTCATATAGCATTTTGTTGATCTTCTGCTTTGGAAACATTCCTAGCTTGGCCATGGAGGTCAACCAGGCATATTGCTCCAATTTTATGTTGTGCTATGATCCTAATTAATGGAATCAAATCATCAAATCACACTAGCTCAGAGTTACAAGCAGCAGGCAGTGAGAAAGAAGAGCAGGAAGGAGGAGAAGATGAAGGCTGCCGCAGCCCAGCTGAAAGGAGAATCGCCCACAACCAAGCAGGATACAGTGGTGCTGTCTGTTTCTACAGGAAGACAGAGACTGTTTCTACAGGAAGACAGAGGACTGTTTCTACAGGAAGCCAGCGAACTGTTTCTACAGGAAGTTTGAAAATAGGGAAGCCAAAGGAGGAAGTCGAGATGTTAGCCAAAGAAGCCACCAGGGCCATCAAAGACGAGGAGAGAGATTGGTTGCTCAGAGGATGAGCAACACTTTCAGTAGGGGGGTGATGATGAGCCCCAAAAATGTACCATTATTTGGGCTCATTCAACCTCCTAATTTGGCTTAGTCCACCATTTCCATTTGTTTATTGCATGTTTTTGATTATTTTTATGTTAATAGAGTGAATTTGGTTAGTCATTATGCCAACAAGTCTAATGGGTGCTTTGTGTAGCCTTTTTGGTCAACTTGGAGACAAAATTGAAGGTCTTAATGAGCACTTGGTAGCCAAATTCGTGGGAGAACAAGCTAGAGGATTTGTAGGAAGGTGTCCCCCTCATTTATGGGCCCTTACCTCGAATTCTCCACCATCAGCTCGGAGTTCAAGGGCCACCGAATCAATCAGCTCAAGGGCAACCAAGCAAGTCAAGTTGGACTGCTGTTAACTACAAGTCTTGGGCAGCTAAGTCCCTAAATTTTAGGAGGACTGTTGGGTCCTCAAATTGTATAAATAAGAGGGCTTAAGACCTCATTTCAGTTAGTCATTTTTTGGGATTAGCTAGTTAGTCAATTTGGTTAGCCAATTAGTCTTTTTGTAAGCCAGTTTTGGCATGATGTTAGACTCATGATTATTCAATAAAGGCAGGCAGCTTTGGATTCAATTCTGAGTTTTTAAGGGAGCTATAGCTCTCAGGTTAGGGCCCAACCTGAGAGCAATAGACCTCCTCTTCCTTGTATCGTTACTTGTTTCCTTGCAGCACTTTATTTCCTTTGTTTTGACATGCATTTAGAATTTCTAGTCTGCTGATTTGATTTGTTTCGTGTGATTGAAGTAGGATTAGCTTATGGTTTAAGCACTTTTAGTTGTTTAGAGTATAGGAGGAGGATTGTAATTCATTAGAGTCAAGAAAAGGTTGATAGTGCACTCGCTGCCATCTCTGTTTAGAGATTGGGGGTGTGGGCTGTACCAACCACCAAAAAACGCAGTCTTATGCTTTCATGCAAGCTGCCACATAGTTATTTTAATTATAGATCCATGCATGCACTCTTTCTCCACTTTAGTTCTCTGTTCCTGAGCCATCACAAGCCTAATTTCCATCCTACCTATTCACCCATACACTTCCTCCACTCCTCCATCACCCAAAACTCCAACCACAGACCTTCCTGTAGAAATCCCTAGACTTCCTGTAGGATCCCCTGCAGACATCCTGTAGAAGCCTGCAAACTCGGTTGCTGAGCATCTGAACGTGTGGAACTTCTATGGGATGATGTTAGAGATCCCCTGGAACCTCTCCTAGCCCCCCTGACCTTTCCCAAGCTTTCTCTCCCTTCGCACCACCTCTGCACAGCCAAACGCTAATAAGAAACAAAATCATAATCACTCCACCCACTTAAGCAAAAATACAAAAAAAATGTTCTTTTTCATAGAAGTAGTTTGAGTTCATGCATTTCACATCATTAGAAGTAATGGCATCCTTTTTAGACATTTGCACTTTCACTATTACATCATAGAGGTCAAACTAGTCAAATTAGGGTTTACTAGGGTTTCCATGTCTTGGTTGGCTTCCAGTTCATTTTTGCAAAATAGATTAATTTCCTTTAAGATAGCCTTCGTCCATCATTTAGCAAGCTTCTTTTGAGAGCATATAGAAGTTGGCTTGAGCCCTAGCGGACTTGTGCCAGCTGACCAAGTGACAGCTGCGACAAGAGCTAGTACTTGTGCATACAGCACCGTCGCTTCCAAGTTTGTACGAACTACTGGGTTGATAAAATTAGAGATAGGGAGCCCCAGGAGTTGTAGCATTATTGCTACAATACTGGAGCCCACCAGTAACCCCACAAATGGAACCTCCACCAATATGGTCACTCCTCCTTCATTGCTTCCTTTTATGGCTGGCTTGAGTCTCCCTGATTTCAGCCAACTCATCAAAGATCCTCTTCTCCATGATCCCAATTAGCTAGCTATGCCTACTAAACTCCCTTTCAACATCCCTAAGTTCGAAGGTAATCCTAGAGAAGATACCAAAAATCATGTTTGCTCATTCCATATGTGGTGTTCATCCAATTATATCACTGAAGATTCCATCTGTCTTCATCTGTTCCAACGCACTCTTACTGGCATTGCTACTAAGTGGTATGTCGATCAACCCAGAGCCACTTATTCCACTTTTATGACTCTTGTCAAATACTTTCTTACCTATTTCCAGTTGCCTCCCCATTATGACACTGGTACTGAACTATTGACTTCTTTCCATCAAACTTCTACCACTGGCCTATACGACCATGTTCAAGAATGGCGTAGAAGGAGGAGCATATGTAGAGCTCTTGAAATCAAAGACTGTGTCTATATGGATTGGTTCCTTAGATCAATTTTGGCGCCCATTGCTAAAGATGTCACTTCTCACTTCCCTCAATCTGGGGAATATGCGCTCCAAGTAGCCTTGAAATTTGATCTGATCTATGCCTAGTCAGGTTATGTCTATACTGTCATCCTTGATCTGCCTTGGCCTAGTGCTTTTAATGCACCCGGGGAATCTCTTGCCATGGATGGTATTGTTGGAACCGTTTGACACCCTCAACTATATGCTCCACCTCCGATGATTTATGGTCAACCTCAGGGAGGGGGCAATTCCTCTTACATCTATCCCTCCCCTAATCTTCCACATGGCAACTCTTATCTGGGTCCCAACATGTCTTATGCATATCTCCATCCACATCAACAGATGTTAGGATTAGTTGTTGCTCCACCTTTTTATCCCAATGTTTTCCCTTATTATCTATATTCACCACCAAGCTCTCCAGCCCCTCCAACCCCAGTGACCCATCCCCCCATGCCTGCTCCACCTCTGCCACAACAACAACCTCCCCCACAAGGTCAAGTGTATCGTCAGCAGAGTGTAACCGATCCCCCAACCCCAAGAAAATGAACAAAGGGAAAGGTAACCGAAACCAACAATCTCAAGGTAATCAAGCTAGTGAGGGTCCACCACCCAATGCACCTCGGGGACACTAGACTAATCCGCAACCCAACAACAGGGCGTATAGCCCAGGCAAAACAATGGTCTTAGTACGAACAAACTTTTTACCTATTATGGTGTATATGTCCATTATACTCATGAGTGTCCCCTTTTACCTCAAATGAACCAAGTATGGGAAGCTCAAGTAGATGCTTTAAGAGGACAACAACCCATCGTTCCTCCTCCTGCTTCATCTTAACCGAAAGTTCTTGCCAATCCTTTTCCTCACCAGGAATATCTTGTTTCTCAACCTACACAAGGTTAGGAAGCTCTACTGGCTGCACCATCTGGTCAGCATGATTATCAAATTCTTATGATGAATTTTAATGAGGTCAATACTGTACAAGTCAACCTTCAGACTCGATCGCACCAATATCACAAGCCACCCGCTAATTCAACAACTAATTCCCAACCCCAATTTCCACTGAGCCTCTGTCGTCATCCAATGGTACCTTACATATCCCTTCGCCTAAGGTATAGGTTATTCCTAAGATCCCCAAAGGCCCGTTACATCAAAATGTTACTTTTTATAAAGCCGCCCATACCTATAGCATATATAGTAGATGACTTGGCGCAATCCCCTGCTACCATGTCAATGCTGGAAGTTCTCTAGACATGCCCATCCCAATAGAAATCTCTACTCTCTGATTTGGGTGTTTTGGATCTCAAAGATGATCATACGATTGTCTTTCAAGTTGACAAGTCGGAACATCCTCCCCTGCCTTCATGTGTTGCATTTCAAATACCATTTTCCATAAGAAACAACATTGTCGAGTGGTATATCATGGGCAAAGGCACCTCCACCTATATGATGGATGCCAGTGTTTGCAAGCAACTTAGTTAACCTGACCTATCTCCTTCCACCATCAGTCTTTGTGCTTAGCATGGTCATCCCTCACATTCTCTTAGCTTATATCGCAAATGTCTTATCACTATTTCCGGCAAGACTGTCTTTATTGATAATGAAGTCATCGATGCCCCATTAGACTAAAACATTCTTTTAGGTCATAGTTATACCTATGCTATGTCAGTTGTTGCATCTGCGGTTCACCATAAGATGTGCTTCCCTCATAATGGAAAGATCATCACCGTCGATTAGTTGACATACTATGATCCCAAATCTCAGACTTCACACATTATAATATCTCATCAGTGACTGACAATAAGATTGTCTTGTCCCTCACCAATGTCTCTCCTGGAGTCTACAAATATTCCACCTTTCTTGGTGCTTATTATGGTCCACCACCTACTCCTTTTGAGCCTAGCTCATCCATTTTTTGCATGCTCCAAGCATCATGCGTCACCCACAAACACTCTGGTATGCCTTCACAACAACCAATACCTCCACAACCTATTGTTCCTAACTCAACCATAAATTCTAGTACTACTCCTCAAGGACCATTTCCTTCTGCTGGTATCTCTCCTAATCCCTTCCCATCTGGAATCATTTCCATAGGTCTTAATCATCTCAGAGAAGTTCCCCCATGTCATTATCTTTATGGTCAGATACCGTTCTTATTTCCACCTCCCTCGATTTTATTATACACTTGTTATGGCTACATTGAGTTTACCTAACATTACCTTGGGGATCCCAGTTTGGTACATTGATCCTCCCACAAAAACTCCCCCTAATCAAATCAAACCTTACACTGCTTTGACCCAGGTCTAACATGTTGTTCCTATCCCTACCTTCACTTCAGTTCCACAACAACCTCAATAGGAACCTACTGTTGTGAAAGCATCCGGTAAGGGGGAAAAGCCCAGAAAAAGGGAACCAAAGACAAGGCGCCCCCACGAACTCTAGATCATCCTAATCTGCCAAAGCCTATTCCTCCATGCACTTTATATGATGTTGTTGGCCATGCCACCAATAATTGTCCTGAGCTCCCTCATATCAAGAATGTGGTCTCTCATACCTTCCCTAATTCTAATATTCCTAAGGTCCATGTCACCTTACCTGTGTCAGCTAAGAAGAACAAATCATTATGTATGAATCAACCATGTGCTTTTTGTGACAATTATAGCCATTATTCTCATCATTGTCCCTGTATCGAATATTTTTCTGATACACTTCAAGTAATTCATGAATTAGAGGCTGCTCGTAGTGATTCTACCTCTTCTCTACTAGTGGATTATGGCCCCACTCCTACACCGAAACAAGAGGTCTCTCAACCACCAATTTTGATCCCTCCTCCTGATGTCAGTATGATGGATAACACTACTACCATTCTCTACCTGTCTTCATCCATGAGATCAATGCCGTGGAACTCCCTTGATGTCTCCTATTGTGATTATGTTGGACCTTCTTTGACGAAGACTTTGGTCTCAACATCAATAGATCTTCCATCTACTAGTTATATGTCTCCCAATCATGATGATGTGTATGTGAACATTGTCTCTCTTGAAGATGCCTCAGGTAGCTCTTCTTCATCATGTGGTCTCTCTTCCTCCAGTCCCCCCTGTTGGGTGTGGTTTTTTTACCTAATTTCTACACATTCTTTCCCTAGTTTTGACCTTTCTATCCTCTAGGCCTATGACTTTACATGATCAAATTCCTTGTTTCCTCACCTTTTTAACCTATTCTATTGTCATGTTACTTTTCTATATTTACCGAATAACACAAGGCTTTATTCCTTTTTTGTGTCTAACTGGGAGAGTATTGAAGAAGTATTTTTGGAACCTCTTCTTTTCAGGTGATGGCTTGCAAAGACAAAGCTATGAAGTAGATAGGTAGCATGGATTAACTATAGAAAAGGGTAGAACAATTCATTGTTACACCATGGATGTTGTTAAAGATTGTTTTTACACATTGGATGCTATTATAGGTTGTTGTTACACATTGGATGCTATTACAGGATGCTGTTACACTACGCGCTGATACAAGAGTCCGAAGTCACACCAAAAGTGTTGTCACCAATGATGTTGTGATGTCTCGAACTGCCATTCACTCGATGTTGTCACACTGAAGCTAGGAAATGTGGGTACTATTCCACATAACAGCTATCAGCAGTAAGGATTGTTTATTTTGGAAGCAACAAGACCTAAGTGGTTGCAATAATAATTGATGTATATTTGTATTTAGCAATAGGTTGTAACTACTTTTATTTTTTATGAGCATGAGAATCGTGAGATTCTCATGACTGATCTGTTTCTAATTTCAGGTTGTAATGACTATAAAGAAACTAGATTTTTCATGTACAAGGAGACGACATGTATAAAAGCATTGTTACTCTGCTTCTATAATTCTGAGTTTATTTTTAATATTAATCAAAACGGTGATGCTGTTACTGTTCTTCATCTGCTTCGTTAATCACTTTTGTGTTATTCCTGCACCCTGCTAAGGAGGAAGGGCCCTCCTCTTTGGCAGGCATTGCAATGATATAGGTAGTGTACATTCTAGTTTATCTAATTAATTTATGGTTCCTCGTTATTTCTGTACAAATTTTGGATTATGTTAACTGCTATTTTCATTTATATTATGCTATTACACTGAGTTAATCAACAAAATAGTAGTAACTAGCTGGAGTAGATATTAGTTCCTATGTGGCACGCCTTTATTTTGATAGTTGTGAAGTGTGATTGAATTCTATAGAGTGTTTTTATGTCTACATGCATGGTTTGATTCAACAATTTATATCAGTGACATCTTTTACTATTTTATGTATTTCCTTATTCTTGGCTGGAGTGTATTGGCATAGACAGTGTGAGCTCCATTGAAACAATAAGACCTACCCTGGGTTGACAATTAAATGTTGCAGCCTCAGTCAATTAAGATTGATTAAAACAAAACTACATTTTGTCGTCGTTGCTGGGGATGGCAGTTGACGATACAATCAACCAAGTTGCTTGTTTGATATAGAGAGTTCCTAGTCCACAGTTGCTGGGTGGTAAGACGAGAGGTAAGAACCTGTACATCGCTCTAACATACCTAGGCGGGCTCACCATTGTGATTACTAGGGCACTTAGGACATTTTGATGTTTTGTTTAGCATGTCTTCAGCTCCACAGTTGCTGGGCGGTAAGACAAGAGGTAAGAACCTGCACATCGCTCTAACATACCTGGGCGGGCTCACCACTGTCGAAGACTGAGACACTTAGGGTGTGATTTAATACACATAGGGTCCATGTGTGCAATTGTAGGAATTACATAGATATTGAAATCACCCCCACTCTAATAAGTCACAGGAAAAATGGGTCGTAAAAAGGAAAGGAAGAGTGTAGATTTGGGAAGGAAGACATTTATCTAGGAACTAATCTCCAAGGCAGAAAAAGAACAGTCTAGCTCTCAAAGGAATGTAAGGAAAACAGGGCTGAAAAAAGCTGTTACTCCCATAGCAAAAGAATAAATCTCTGATTCCTCCATCTCAGGACCGTAGCATTTTGAAGCTAGCCCCCATACCCCCTGTTATCACTCCAAAATTTCTTCCAAGTTGTCAGAAAAAGAAATGATAGAGGTAACCACTAACCACTTTTGGAGATCAGGACCTAGCCTTCCTAGTCTCAGAGAGGGCTCTCTCTTTATGATTTAACTTTGTTTTCGTTAATTAATTTTAGGCTAGTTATGATTGTGCTTGGGTTTTTGATTTGAATTTGGGTGGTGGGATCACTTAGATGAAAAAGGATTGTCTTTTACCATTGGGCTACGAGATCAAATGTCAGACAAAAAAGACTGGATTAAGTTCTAAAAACAGTGTCTAGAGGGCAATAAAGAGGATTTACTGTAGATCTCAAAGGTTGGAAGGTGAAATGGTTTCCAATTGGATCCAGGGAGCAATTAGGGGTTCCCTAGGCCAGATCATGAAGATAAGTGAAAGAGGTCAACCGGGATGGGAGAGAAATTAAGGGTTCTCAAATCCGAGTATCAGAGGGAAACATATAAATCACTAACTGTGAAAAATAGAGTGTACTTAAACAATTTCTGAGTGATATTTCCAGTTAATTCATTCAAATTTAGAAAACAATTGAGTTTATGAAACACATAAGAAGGTAAAAAAATTAGACAAAGAAGATACTTCACTGCAATAGCTCATCTCATGAATCCTCTAGTGCAATATTTTTATTACTTGCTCCAGTCTGTTGACTTGAAAAGTGGTACAATCACCCTTAGGTTTAAGATCAAAATAACTCTACAAATGTATAGAAATCCACCTCCAATACTTCGAATTCTGAAGTATTTATACAAAAATAATTTACAAAATATCTCAAACTGCATTGAGAACTAATCTAGGAGAAAGAAATATATTCTTGCAAGAAGATAGGGACAACTATTGAACTGCTATTTGTTGTCCCTGTTATTTAGGTTATGTTGTCTTTTATTCTTTGATCTTTTGCCCTTTAAGTTGCTTGGCTATTTGGTCTTCACACTGGATTTCATATTTACTTATGACCTTTCATCTGATACACTTTCATCTGATACTCTTTGACCTTGCTGACCTGTCAATATCCTTTTACTATGCTCTTTTACTTTTTACTGTACATTTATATTTTTACTGTGTATTTACTACAATAAATCATTGAGTTTTTCCCATGTCTCAGCATCTGGTAATTGGATATTGAGAATTTTTCGGTATATCTCATCTACCTCTGTATACTTGGCAAAAGTTGGATTATTGACAAAAAAGTGTTTTACCTCATGTTGGAGGTAAAACAAGTTTTCAAAAGTTTGGTATAATACTTTGCCTATTGGGATACCCTTCATGGATGAAGTGCTTACCTGATCTCTAGCCACTTCCTTGATCTTCTTATTGTAATCTTCCTGTGTCATTAGCTTATCATTTATAACTAAGGGATTTGGTAATCCCTTTTTCCTCAAAAGTTCGAACTTAACCATGAACCTGTCAATGGCCAGTTGCATGGTTTGACACTTATCCTCCAAGTTCAACATCAAATTCCTCTTAGTGAGGACTCTTCTAACTTCCAAAATTGTACCTGTCCTGTCAGGTATCTCTAGTTCTTGCAGCTCATACTTGTTCTTGGAGTTGAGGAAATGAATGATCCTTGCAGCCTCCTCTAGCATATCTCCAAGTTCTTCTTTAACTTTCTGAATGGCTTCTGTAGCCTACTTTATCAATTCAATTTGTTCAAAATGGATGGCCAAATATCATTGATAGAGTCAATGATATTGGCCCACAGTTGTTCCTTAGCCTGACCTAGAGGCTCATTCAATGTCAGCTCTTTCTCGAGGCTTTTGATTCTTTCAATCATCCTTGTAGCCTTTTGTTGTTCTTTTCTGTGCATGATTTAGGGCAATTTGTAATCTGTCTCAAGGCTGGTGACTTTCTCCTTAAGTTTGTTCAGCTCATTGGTCTGAATGGATATCTTTTCCATTGCTTTGACCAACCTGTTTGCTTCATCACTTGTGGAGCCTGTTGTTGATGTAGTTGCTGGTAGTGCAGTGACCATTGGAGCAGTGGGAGCTAAGGATGTTGCCAATGTAGAAGTACAACTATGGTTACTGTTGGAATGATAGTTGCAGGAGCATGATCGGGACTAGCTTGTTTGAGTTGCATCAAGCTATCCAGTTCTTTCTCCATCTCCTTCAATTGATCATTCAGTTACAGCACTAGGTCCATCATCTCTTCATGATTTCTCTAACTTTCCAGGACCTCCTTTGTCTGTGGGTGCTATGAATGAGGAAGCTTAAGCTGTTTCTTGAGGGCTGTTATGTCCTCATTCTTCTTCTTGATTAATTTATTTGTGGCCTTAATATCACTTGGGTCATGGCCCAGTTCAATCATCAAGTCCTCCAGGGATTTTATCTTGGTGTATTTGGCCTGTGAGGAAGCCTTTTCTAGCTTGAATTGGGTTGTCACATTATCCAATGAATCTTTCAGCTTAAAAGCATCCATGGCCTTTTCTGTGAGGGCAGAGTAAATCATTTCTCCAGCCTACTTATGGAACTCTATCTGATCAATGGGATGAACATCCCTGGCCAACACATCAAAATTAGTCTTCTTGTAGTCTGCCTAGGTCTTTGGCTGCTGTACAATGGGCTACAAAAATGACACCTACATCTTGCCTAGTTTGATTTCAAAGGTTGACATCAATCTAGTCTGGTTTTGCGGTGTAAGATTGAGGTATTGGGCATATGTCTCTGCCTTAAACTTTCCATTCCTCATCTTTATTTCTTTGAATCTGTCTTTGATATGCTTTTCCTTGTCAGCTGGCCTGACAAAGGAAGAAACCTCCATAGTTTGTTGTCTCTCTATCATCTGTGTGTTGGAGGTTGATAGTTGATGTGTTTCCTTAGATGTAGCTATTTTTTCACTTCTTTGCCCCATTGCCTCAGTGTAAGTTATTTCATCTGAAGCAATGTTCTCCTCCTATTAAAAGACAGGATTCAACTTGGGCCTTTTTCTTGGCTCAAATAGCTCATCAGTAGTCTTGATTGCAGAGCTAGATGCCTCCTCCCTATTCCTCATAGGATTCTTCTCTTCATTGGCTGGGGTCTGGAGGACAGGAGGAATGTTCATTGGCTCCCTTTGTTCTGAAACCTGTAGGAAAGAGTTGTGATCAAATTGTCTTTCAAGATCAATGAGTGTGTTATCTACATCCACAACAATGTTGTCCATATCAATCAAGGTGTTCTCCACCCACTCACCCTAGTTAGCAAACTATTCAATGTCAGGTCTTGGGTAGTGGATGTATGCTCCCAACTTGACCGTGAGTCTAAGTTTAGTTATAACCCCCCTGAGGGTCATACTGCCATATGAAGCTATTTCTAAACTTCATATTTTGTATTAAACTATCAACCTCTAGTCTGGCCTCTCTATTGTTGCGAATGAATGTGCCCAATTGGTTTTTCACTTTGAACTGGGTTTTCTTCCTATAAGCTAGGAAGTGGACCTCATGAGAGTTGATGATTTGTCTGAAGTATTCAAGAGAAAATATCCTCATAGGGAGGTATTTGGGCAACTTATAGGGGGCTAATTGGCAACCATAGATTCTGATCTCAGTGTGGTTCTGGTAGAGGTACCAGTCTCCCACCTTCCTGTTCTTTACCAATTGTAGCACTCTCTTGATCTTTGGGCTGATTCTAGGCTGAGTCTTAAAAGTCAGCATGTTCATGACAGGGTATACAAAGGAGTCTATGAAGTCTTTGTAGGTGAATGTTGTGGAAAACTTGTGGAAAAAGGGTGTCCAGTAGATGATTGATCTCTCCTTTCCCTTTGTATCCAGCTTCTGGACGCTCAAAGGGAACTTATCTATCTGGTAATACAAGAACATATGAAACAACATTGAAGAGTATTTGAAAAATCTTTCATTGGATAGTCTAGTGAATTGTTCATGCATTTTTTTTGCAATGAACTGAGCATAATCAAACATGATAGTAGGAGGCTTGCCTAGAGTAAAAATGGACAAGAATGCCAAGATGACCTCATCCACATGCTCATCTGTGGTATATCCAAGGATGCATGAGAGCATGGTGATTATGTGCCTAGCAGTCTCTGAGAAAAAGGTGGCAGCATAGGGTGGGGTATCTGTAGGAGTATGGTGGTCTTCAATGATAAAATTCTGGAAGATTTGCTTGATTTTCACCTGGTCTAATGTAATGTATAAGTCCAATAGGTGTCCAATGGATAGAGGGGTTAGATTGGGGCTAGATTGGATTTGAAGCATCTGGTTGATTGACTCAGGTGTAATGGTGAATAATAACTCATGGTTTGGGGAAACAATAGCCCTTTGGCTAGGGATATAATAGGCATGACAAAAATGTACAATGTCTGGGAATGGGTGAACTTATGGGAATATATACTTGGGAAAATTGGATTCCCAAAGGTTGATGTCATTAGCATGGTTTGGGAACTTATCTTTACTCCAACAATGGTGCTTCAGAAGGTGGCCTAGAGTAGCAATGTCTTTTATTTGGAAATCCTTGTCTGCTAGGGCCAAATGGTCAATGTCTAGGTGAGGGGTTGAGACTGGTCTGACATCTAGAGAGGTCTGGGCAACCATATTGAGGATAAAATGTGGGAATTAGGCTTGTACAGATTGTATAAGTGAAGCTTTGAATAGGTCTATACAAAGATAGGGTATTGGTAGTTTGTAGGATAGGGGTTTGGGTATTTCAGGGGGGGAATATTCTCAATTTAGGGGACATCAATTAAATTCAATTGATTATTTCTTGAATTCGCTGTATGTTTTTAAACTGATAGGGTTGTTCTTGTTTTTTGTTAAAATACTTGGAAATGGTGGTATAGGCTGCAAAACTAGTGTGAATGGTGGCTGCAGAGGGTACTGTGGCTTCAGTTGTGCACTGGAGGGTTGAATTGGGCTTCTATAGCGTGTTCAGGAGGTAGTTGGCAATCAAATCTGGTTGCAGAGGCTCGGGGTGGCGCAGGAAAGCTTAGGAGGCTTTCACAGAGAAAATGAGCGAAAAAGGGTGAAAATGGGCGTCTTTCACCTTTTAACCGACAATAGTTAGAAATTGGCGGGGATTTCATAATGAACAGTGATGGTTTTGGGCTTATGCAGGGAGGTGGTTTCATTGCTCATCGCACCGCTTTTGGGAGTGGGGTGGTATTTTCCTAAGAGCATGCGAGTTAACGAGGAGATGCCACGTAGCCAAAAGGGGCTCGAGCAAAACCATGAATCTCACGTGCTCTCGGGTGGGTAAAGGTCGGGAGATGAATGAATGTGATATGGATGCATGCCATCAGATCTAATAGTGACAGATCTAATGGTTGTCGTGCAGTGAAGTTGCATGGCGGGAGGAGGGGCGAAGATTTGCGGGGCCTGGGGGAATTAATTACACTAAACTGTAATTAATTAATGAATCAGCAGGGTCAAATATGTAATGAATGGGTTAAATGTAGTGTGACTGGGGTTAAAATACAGCAGGGGACTTGTTAACTGCACCAGGGTGGTGGGTTAAAAGGTTTATAGTTGGGGAAAATGTGAATTTTGGAGTTAGTTAAATAACGCGAGAGGGAGAGAAAACTTAGAGTAAAGGGGTTTTATGGGGTAAAAGGGATTATGTCGGGAAATATAGGAATGGGGGAGTTAATAAAGTAATTGGGGTGGGGGGGGGGAAATAAACTTAGGATAAGGGTTTTTAGTGGGTTTTTAGGCAAAATAGGGAAATTATTAAGGGGAAGTTATTTCTTCAAAGGGGAATGGGTTTCACACTAGGGAAAAGGGGTATTTGGGTAGCAGAATGAGTTTGGAGGGTAAATGGCTAGGGAAATGCGTGAAACCAAGGGGTAAGGGTGAAAATGAAGGGAAAAAGGGTATTTTCTTAGGAAATGATGGGATAATGGGGAAATTAGTAAGTATGTAGTGGGGGGTGAAATGGAATGAGGGGAAGTTATCCAAATCAACTTGTGACCATCCTTTCAATTTCATAATTGCTCCTACACACTGAAACATATGATTAAGCATGATAAATGTGCTTTTGCTTCAATCAACTTTGTACTTTTGCAACCTTTCTTCTACTTACCCTAACATTTTTTCTTCACTTGAGTGGGTACATTTAAGCTAGCAGATCCTTTCTTTCCTTTTTATTTTGAAAAGTAAAATATCTAATTCTAACCTTATATCTTCCAATGGCTCAGATTAAGCTTATGAGCACATTTTATTTCTCTACCTAACTACCGATTTGCCAAAATTAAACAGTTTGGCTAAATATTTTATTCTCTATCTATAAACATGAAATTTAAAGCATGAAGTATTCAAGATTAAACAGTTTGACTATCATGGGTTGTGGCATTTATGACAAGCTGCACACAACCATTATTTTATACAGTAAAGTAAAAAGTAGTGTCACTTAGACTTGCACACTTTCATGATATGTTTTTGTTTGGGGTTCATATATTTTCGCTTTTTTGATCTTTTCTTATTCTTTTTGTCCTTTGATATTTCTTTTAGGACATACTCTCTTTACATTTTTTATTTTTTTAATATGGAAAACATTTGTAGAAAAGCAAAGGTATGTACAATATTACAAGATCAACCACAACCAATTCAAAATTATGAATCCTATTAATATAGGACCCTAACACCCCCAAGAATAGGAATTTGATTTGTGAGTAAGAAGGGGAAGTGAGTAGCCAGAAATTAAGGAACGAAGGGCAAGGGGAAACTAAGGGGGCTTATCGAACACCTGAGATGGAAAAGAACTTGTTGGTTTGTCAATATCCAGATACAGGTAGTGTGGTGAAACAGCTAGCCCTAGGGGTATCTGAGGCACTAATCACATCTACAAGGCCATCAAAAAATAGTTTGAAGGACGTCTGCTACAACAAGGGTTAGAATAATTATTCATGGGGGACAACAATGACAACAATGAAAACAATGCTAAAACAGATGTTACTATCACCACCTTTGAGTTCCCAATCAGGGATATTAGAGGTGAAGCTCCTATGAAGAATATTCCTCTATCATCCTTACCATCCTTTTAGGGGATGACTGTGGAAGATCTAGACAACTTTCTATTTGAGTTTGATGTCTTATACAGAATTTATGATTATACTATAGATGATCATAAATTAAAACTATTTCCTGCTACTTTAAAATGGGCAGCCTTGAGATGGTTCATGGGATTGGGCTCTTCTTCTATTCGAACGTGGAATGCCATGAAGGAGATGTTCTTATCAAAATACCAGGACTATTGTAGAAACAGGGACTTAAGGGAGGATATATTTAGAATGACATAGAAGGAGGATGAAATCCTATAAGATTATGTGGAACGGTTCCACTATAATCTGTAGAGATCTAATCACAGCGATTTAGACCAGGAAATCTTGAAGTCTATATTTATCATAGCAATGAGGGATGACTTCCTTGATACCCTGAACCTATTAGGGAAAGGGGATATATTGCAAGAGCCATTCGCTGAAATTGTAAAGCTCTACCTAGGATGCTCTAGAGGATCGTCCAAGGGGAGGAGTACAATTCGATATGTCTCTACCTGCATACAAAAATCTACAGGAGGGGGAGTAACTAGAGAAGAAATCGGGAATTTGTTTGAAAACTTCAAAACCGATATCCTCAGTACTCTCTCTGCCTGGATAACGAAAACATAGATCAAGAAGACACAAGCTGAAGCTGACACACCCCTAACTGTGTTCTGTTCGAATTATTGGAAGAAGCATCCTTTGAGGGAATGTGAATTGAACATCATCAGCCTGTGTAATATTTGCGAGCTGGAGCATTCGATAAGGCAATGTCTGAAGCTTCCTAGACTAAAGGCAATACTCATAGAATCGAGAGAGGAGGTGTAGTCCTCTTATTTCATTGGACCAAGGAGGCCATGGAAACTGCGACCTCCAGGTATGTCTCAATACTTTTCCTCTTTCAATTCGTGGAACAATGCATATAATACTCAGCAATATCTATGGCAATATCCTACCCCTCCTTCAGCATAGTTTCCTTCACCCTGGAACCAGTGGTCTCCATCTCCTCCTGTTCAATATCCTCAATCTCAACCGTATCCTTGGAACCAGAATTGGAGAGGAAATGCCCAGAATTCAGCTCTGCCTGGACTACCCATGCAACAATAGCTGCAGTTACCTCCTTTCCAAGCTCCTGCTCCTCCACCACCTGTGCGACCCCAACTACCTGTGCAACCTAACCGAAACCCAAACAATAAAGCATCTCAGGGCATAGAGGCTCCGACTACCTTCAAGACCTAGCTTATTACCCCCGTGGGTCTTAATGAAATACAATTGTGATCTGGCAAGGTAATTAACCTAAGTCACTCCACTATCATTACAGAGGAGGATTGTGAACCATCCAGAGGAGATGCCGGAGACTCTGAGGCGGCTAATGTGCCTACAACAACTGATATAGAGGAAGTTGTTACATAACAACTGACCCATGAAGTATTGTTACTGTTATAACAATCAACTCGGGGAAGGTTGATACACCTGTAACAACAAATTTGATTGTTGTAATGCAGGACCCTTCGTATCCTCATAGATTGGCCGAACCTAGAATGACTTCACAAGCCGAATTTGATTTTCTTAGGGAGGTGCAAGATTTGCATGTACGAATCCCTCTGTTATAAGCCCTTGAAGAAGTACCTATTTATGCTAAAACAGTGAGATATTTGTGCATAAAGAAACCTAGGAGGAAGCCTAAAGACCCTACCACCATACATGTGATGGGGAAATTATCAGAATTAATGTCTGCTCGGCCTCTCCTAACTAAGTACAATGATCCAGAAAATCCTACGGTCATTGTCTACATTAATGATTAGCCCATAGCCAAAACATTGATCGATCTCGTGGCTGCCATTAATGTAATGACAAAAGACCTCTTTATTGTTCTTGGGCTACAGGGACTCAGACATACTCCTACTGTGCTTGAATTAGTAGATAGGTCTTGTGTTAAACCCGAGGGGATGTAGAGGATATAGTGATTACAATAGCTTCCTGGAGGTATCTAGTTGATTTTCTTATCTTACAACCCAAATCCAATTTGGGGGGGCATACTTTAATCCTAGGGAGACCTTGGCTGGCCACTACAGATGCATTTATAGGCTGCAGGTCGGGATCTATGGTGATCTCAGATGGCCAAGTAACACATAACCTTAATCTTTACCCCCCAAAACCAAATGTGGATGTGTACAAATCTTGGTGGGATGAGTTTTAGAATGAGTCAGATCTTTCCCTACCACTCCTCACTCTGGGGAAAGCCTAGTATTTCAAAAATGAGACAGAAGATGATGTCATTAACGGTTTTATTAGTAACTCACTTTCTGTCGCTTCTGTTAAGAATGCGAATGAGGAAGAAGAGGTGAAAGATATAGATTTTGAACACCTGAGAATCGCTCTGAATATTGACGATAGTCTAATTGAGATAGAATCTGGAAAGTTTTTGAATGTTAACCCCAACCTAACTGCTGAGAAAAACCAATGGTTGTTACAGCTGTTACAGAAATACAAAAAGGAATTTGCATGGGACTATATGGATATGAAAGGGATCCACCCTAACCTATGCACTCACCATATTTATTTGAAGGATGGCTGCAAACCAGTCAGACAACCACAGTGCCGCATGAACCCTGCACTAAAGGAGGTAGTGAAAGAAGAAATACAAAAACTTCTGAGTGATAGTTTTATTTATCCAATATTTGACAGTCAGTGGGTGTCACCACTTGTCATCGTTCCTAAAAAGAATGGCAAGTGGAGAGTCTGTGTTGATTACAGATAAATCAATAAGGCCACTCAGAAGGACCATTTTCCCTTACCATTTATAGATCAGGTCCTCGATACCCTCTCCAGAAATAAATTCTTTTCATTTTTGGATAGATTTAGTGGCTACAATCATATACAGATTGCACCGAAAGATCAAGATAAAACAACCTTTACTTGTCCATGGGGAACCTATGCATACAAAGTACTTCCTTTTGGACTCTGCAATGCACCAACAACCTTTCAAAGGGAAACACTGGGAATTTTTTTTGACTTGTCGAATGACTGCCTGGAAATATTCATCGACGATTTTACACCTTATGGAGATGCTTTTGAAACAACATTAGTCAATCTGGAAAAAGTGCTGCAAAGATGTGTACAGACTAATGTTGCCTTAAGCATTGAAAAATGTCACATGATGATGACTGAAAGGATCGTGCTTGGACACTACATTTCTGTTGATGGAATCAAGGTAGACCCTACAAAAATAAAGGTAATTCTAAAAATTCAAACCTCCAAAATGCAAAAAGAGGTATGTAGTTTTTTGGGGCATGCAGGGCATTATAGGAGATTTATAGAAAAAATTTCAAAAATTGCATCGCCATTAATTTCCTTGATCATGAAGGATGTTGATTTCTTGTGGACAGGGAAGTGTGAGTAGGCCTGTTTAAAGATGAAATTCTGTGTATCAACAGCTCCAGTTTTGTGAGGACCTAATTGGGAACTATCGTTTCGCATAGCTACGGATGCATCGGATATTGATGTAGGTGTTGTTTTGGGCCAACTGGAGGATAAGAAACCTTATGCTATTTACTACATAAGAAAAAACCCAACCCCGACTGAGCTCAACTACACAATGACCGAGAAGGATTTCTTAGCAGCCGTACATGCCATCAATAAATTCTGACACTACATCAATGGGTATCAAGTATTTGTATACACTAACCATTCTGCCATTTGTTTTTTAATGAATAAGCCAATTACCAATGGTAGGATTACATGCTAGTTATTGTTGTTACAAGAATTTGATATCACTATTGTAGATAAGCATGGGAAAGATAATGTAATAGCTGACTTTCTTTGTAGGCTAACTATTGATGATAGTTGCATTCCCACTGAGGATTCTTTCCCTTATGAATATCCTTTTGTTATTTCTACTTACTCACCTTGGTATGTAGATATAGCCAATTATCTTGTTGCAGGGAAGTTTCCACAGTATTTTTCCTCTAAGGAGAAAAGAAAGATCATACAACAAAGTGCTACATATACCTAGATAGATGGGAACCTCTATCACACTGGACCAGATTTCTAGATCAGACGCTATGTTAGAGAAGATGAGGTATTTGATATCTTTAAAGGCTATCATGAGGAACCTTGTGGAGGACACTTCACAGACAAACATACATGATACAAAGTCCTTTCAACAGGGTATTACTGGCCAACAATATTTCATGATGCCAAGAAGTTTGTGAAGGGATGTGATAGTTGTCAAAGGATGGGCCAACCACTGCAATCAGACGAGATGTTGTTACAGCCCCAAATCGTCTTAGAACCATTTGAGAAGTGGGCTCTAGATTTTGTGGGACCAATTAATCCTTCATCTAGATAGAGATCCTACATCTTGGTCTGCACTGACTATGTCACAAAATGGGTTGAGGTGAAGGCATTAACCAGAGCCACAGAGCAGGTTGTCTTAGACTTTTTGTTTGAAGACATCTTCGTCCGGTTTGGCATACCCAGGAAGATAGTCATAGATGGAGAGCCCCAATTCACATCTCATAAGATCTAGGAGTTGGTCGAAAAATATAAAATCCATCACAAAATCAAAACACCTTATCATCCACAAGCAAATGGCCAAGTGGAAAGCACTAACAAAGTCATTGAGGGGATCCTTACTAAGACTGTGGCCAGTCACCGAAGAAATTGGGCTGACAAACTTCCAGAAGTATTGTGGGCATACATGACTACATGGTGGAATACCATTGGATTCTCACCATATGAACTTGTGTATGGTAAGAACCCTTTATTCCCCATTGAATTTGAAATCAAGAAACTAAGAACATCATTGCAAGTCAATTTGGATTTGACTACAACACAAAAGCGGAGACTGAACCAGCTCAATGAATTAGAGGAGAAATGGTTAGCTGCTATCCAGCAAACGTATATTATCTAGCAGCAGAGAGCTAAGTGGCATGATAGATTCATAAAGAAAAAGAAGTTCTAGAAAGGAGATTGGGCTCTCTTATATGACTCAAGATTTAAAGACTTCAAGGGTAAGCTCTGCACCAGATGGCTAGGTCCCTATGAGGTAGATGCAATATTTGACAACGGGACTGTAAATTTGGTGACCATTGACAGTGCGAGGACACCATTGCTTGCAAATGGACATCTTCTTCAGTTATATCACAAACCTAATTCAAGGGATTCATTTTTCAACATTGTCACAAATTCAAATCTACAAATTACAGGAACAGGGGAAAGCCCCCCCATGCTGCAAAAATTCTAGTTTTTCCAATAAGTGTAACAACTAAAAATCAACTTCGGTTGGCGGCTGTTACACCTTCAAACTAAATAAATAAATAAATCTCTCTCTCTCTCTCTCTCTCTCTCTCTCTATATATATATATATATATATATATATAGATATAGATATATCTAATGATAATAATCTGGCCATGAAAACCTTTCTTAGGCACAGACAGACACTTTTTGTAGTAGTTGAAAACCACCTGGTGGCGGCTGTTACACACTCTGTAACAACATCTGTTATTTCAAAGCATATCTTGTGATAAGTGTTGTTACCTCTTTATTTTTTGTAGAAATTAAAATAATATATATCAGTTGTCTTGGTTGTTACAGCTGTAACAACCGATGACTTTTCAGGAATAAACGAGATATTTTATTGTAATAAGTAGTAGACATCACCATGATCCTTGTCATCAGAATTAAGTTTGCGAGTCTTGTTGTTGGAGCTTGGTTCGCACGTTGCACCACCCATTACTTCGCCCCACGTCACCTAGGTATGTCATCAAAAGGTAATACTAAATTCGCTTTATTTGGTGATTATGGCAACTTAACATGACTTTTGATGGTTGAGGACGGCTGTCATATTTAAGTCGGGGGGGGGGGGGGGTAATCATATTACAACATGACCATCGCATGACTTGTGATTATTCAAAAAATCTTGCAATTAAGGCATGATAACCTGGTAGTTATTGTTACTTAATGTTGATCATGCCAAAAAGGGTAAGTGTACCATTGACGAGACCTCCCCATGACTCACCATTAAGGCAAATTCATTGTGCAGTACAAATCATAAGTGCAAAATCCCAATTCGAAATCCTCACCTACGCCACCCTACCATCTACTGGGCCACTACTTTTTCATTATTATTATAACTTTTTGATGCCTATTTCACCCATTTCTACCATTCTTTATCACGTCATTTATCATAATTTGTCATATAATTCCATTTTATAATTATTTATGCTCTTATGGATAAATACGATTTTTTCTCATTTATTTTTAATAAATTGATGATTATTATGCATGATTTTACCAATGATGGTTTATTAATATATTTTTTGTAACATCACTCATGATTTTAGCCTCCAAGATCTTCTCCAGATTGCAAATTTGATCTCCAACTCACAATTAAATATTCCAACTCAGAAATTCGCTGGAATAAAAAGTGATGGTTTTTCATTGGACATTTTGGACAAATGAAAGAGAATATGAAAAATCTGAAACATGGGTTTTGTCCAGAACGGACCGAATTAGTGTAATAAGGTGCATTTTTCCAAAATTTAGTTTGTATTAAGAGAAGCGGAAGGTTCTTTGAAGACGATTTTCTTAGATTTGTTGGTGCGGCTGTTTTCCAAATTCTTCCAGTTGCAATACCAAATTCGACTTGTTCCCGCTGAATGTTGATCGAAAAATATTTCAGATATGATCTTGCTGATAAATTGGCTTTTTATAATCCAAATTTGTAATGGAAATCATTTTTTTAATCAGCTTTGTTGTAACTTCCCTTTGTTCTCTATGTATTTAAATGAAAACAGAGATCAAAGAGAGGAGGATAATATGGGGAGAATTGGAGAATAGGGGAGAATAGTGAGGAGGAAACTTCTCACCTTTTTACTTCAATTGTAATTTTAATATACAAAGAGTGATTTTGAATAACACATCGCGTTGTAATGACATTTGAATTTGATGATTAATATATAATTTGAGTTGTTGTTCACTCACGATATTCTGAAGTAGTTAAGCAGCGTTCGCTGGCGGCTTGGGCCCGGTCACTAGTGGGTTTCACTACTATTTCTTGTTTTATACTTTTACTTTTCCTTTACTGCAAGTTTAATTTATTTTTTTTACAGCTTTACGATTGATTTACTTTCATTAGTGTGGAGTTTGTGTATTCATTTCATTAATTCTTAATTATGTCAATTGATTTCATTCATTTATGTTGTGGATTGAATTAGTTATTAGATAAGAATCATTTATTGTTAATTAAAAGACAAAGTGTTATTAATTAGATTAGATGCTTTATTTCTATGCAGTAGTTTAGATTCAGTTGAAAAAGCTCTGTTATTACTACGGTACACTCGGTTGATGTAATTGCAATTAGAATCTCTTGATTAAGATTGAGTCTTGGTTTTGATTAAGGTTGATTTTTGATGCTTGAATAGGTTAATTTCCTTGAAGTTACAAGCTTGAGATTTATGGTTTGATCCATTTAATCTTGTATTGAAATTGATAAGTTATCTTAAAGAATTACTCTCTATAGATATAACGATTTCCATCACTTGCACATATTGTGTACACTCTTGAAACAAAAAGACTTACCCAGGTTGATAATTAATGTGAGTCAATTAGGAGTTCTAAAATACACCTTATATGCACCCAACACCATCCTACCATTTACCCCTGCTGGAAGGACTGAATCCCCATTCAGAGTTCTTGTAGAATTGGAAGGTAACAGTGCAGGCCGAAACAACTAGGTTGTGTGTCGACAACCCCGAAGCATCTAGAGGAAGGGAGAAGAGGTGAAACAGCATTGAATTTGCATAAGAAATGGGTGGAGCAACAATACGACATGAGCCAGGGTCCACAGAAGCCTTGGAGGATTCCCCAGAAGCATGCTAGGTTTTCAAAGATGCAGGCTGGTTTGAATTCTTCCAGAGGTTAGAAGGATCAGATGGTGGTCTTGCCATGGAATTTGCAAATAATTTGGAAAGAAACCAAACAGAGGTCAGAGGGTTGAAGCTGGAGGTCACAGAAGAGGTGATTGCTAGAGTAACAGGATTACGAGTGAAAGGGAAGAGGTGGTTCAACAGGAAGGTCAATGACTCCTCACTGAAAGGGGATTTCCTCCAAGAAGAAGAGTCGCTGATAAAGAAGGGAAGGGGAATTGATAGACTGTCACTCCCCCAACCATGGACTGATGTTTCCCTCTACCTCATCAAGTACATTACTTGCAAGGGAAGGGCAACAATTGTGTTTAATTACCACTTTCCATTGCCAAACCACCTCCAACATCAGCAGCTAGTCAACCTTCCTTACTTCTTGTTGGGAAATATTAGGCATATGGCCACAAATGTGAAAACAGCTGTGCATCGAGAAATGTGCGTCACCAACCATGGCCTTATCAAACTTATTGTGCTGGACATTTTGAGCTGACAGGGCAAGAATTGGGAAGAATTCATGAGGAAGAGGCACAGGACCACCCGTAGAAGCCAAACCGAGACGTTTGAGGAAGATCTAGAGGTGACAAAGGAACAACCCCAACCCTCTGTAGTAAGGGTTAACAAGAGGTCTGTTGATAAACCAATTGGTGATAGGTGACCGAAGCAAATGATAAGGATTAGTGGGAACCAAGAGTCCCTGTTAGCCTTGATGGAAAATGGCCCAAAAATGGATCCAAATATGCTCCAAAACACTCCCAAAGTCTTCAAAAGTGCTTAAGATCATCTAAATATTGAAACAAGCATGGGAGGAGAGCCCTTAAAAGAGAGGAAAAACACTATCGGGAGGCTAAAAACACTCCAAAACCATGAAAAACCATGTATTGAAGGCTTAACAGTCCAAACGCACAACTGCCATTAGATCTGGCCGATCAATGACATAGATCTAAGAGGCAAATCGCAATTGGCAGATCTGATCGGCGGGTAGTGGCAATTGGCACAAGACATCGCCGATCAACGATCTCCGATGATCGGATCGGTGGGTCGCATCAACGGAGGTATCGATGATTACAATATGGGCATTGTGATTGTGATCGGTGATTAAACATGGACCGTCGATCACATGTGCAGATCGACAACCCACATCGCATCGGTGGATCGCAATCGGAGAAACCTTAAGGAGCGGCACCGATGCGATAAGTCCCAGACCCGACGACATTATAAGTGTTATTTTATAATATTTCAGGTCTGCGGGTAAGCCTTTTTTAATGTATTTTCATGTATTTTCATTATATAATGAGATACAAAGGGAAGCTTGGCAGCGCCGATTGCAACGAGTCCCGATCTATAATATTTGAAGTCCATAGGGAGGCCAATTTTCATGTATTTTCAGTGTGTTCAAGCGTATTTCAAAATAAAAAGGAAGCAAGGAACTAGGCCACTTGCAATAGGCGACAGCGACCTAAAGGGCAGACCCGATAGAGGAATAAACCATTTTTGAGGACTTTTGAAGTTCGAAAAGGATAGAGATGGGTGAGATTTCTCATTGTTGAAACATTTTCTATTTAAAATAGAAATAGTCATTATTTTTGGCAGAAGTCCACAATATGGCAACGTCGCTCTGTGTTAACAGAAAGCAAACATTGTTAAGCATTTGAAAGGGCCACAACACGTGCAGCTCATCCCAAACCGACAAAGAAGTCATGGAGCAACACAACACAACATAGCACATATAGCACATCCAAACAAACAGAATGGTCATGGAGCAGACAACGCTCAACCAAAAACAACAGAACCGATTTTGGGGCATCTTTGGCATGAGGGAGCTCCCAAACAGCGCAACAAACTACCCCAATATGGTTACTCTTCTATCAGAAGAAGAAACCTCTGAGCCCACTTTTGCCTAGTCAGGGCATCAGTCAATTAACAAGGCAGAGAGGATAGATTAAGACTCTGAGCCTTCGAGAGCTTAGGAGCATTGTACAAGGGATATAAAAGGCTAGAAACTAAATGTAACAAGGGTTCAACTTCTAAAGACTATTGAGACTTTGCTACTCAAGCTTCTCATCTTCATTCATTAGCAATACAAGCTTCTTTTGCTGCTATATGTTTAATGTCCATTTTCCCTTTTGTTCTAAGCTTGCACTTGAACAGGTTGTTCATGTTTCTTCTGTGTCTAATGCCAGATAATTGTCATCTTATCTCTGCATTGATAAATTACATTTGCAACCTTCTTTTATTGCTTGTAGCTAGCCATTCATATGTGTTTATATATGTGCATCTACCGGTACAATCAGTATTCTCATTTACTGCCTGTAGCTAGCCATTCATATGTGTTTATATATATGCATATGCCCATATAGTCAGTATTCTCCATCTATTCATTGAATCTACAAACTATTGAGAATTAGTGGTCTAAAGCCTTATAAGCTGAGGGAATTCATGCATGTCTTGAGTAAAAACATAGTTTAAATGGTTATCTAGCTTGATCCAAACCAACATTCATTCCAATAGTTTAGAGAACAATATTGAAGATTATATGTTACCAGGCATCTCCAAGGTGCAACCTAGGAGAGTTTCCTGGAGTGATAACAGTTCCCATCCATGACAAGGAATAACAATGAAGTAACAGAGCAGAAGGATGAGGAGTAGGCTCAGCTAGAGGAACCTTCTTCACCTGGTAAGAGAGAAACCCAATCCTTGCTGTAAAAAATTGAAATTATAGAGAAAGGAAATAGAGAACCGAGGGAACATCTAGCAGAAGGAAAGGCCGAGCTAAGAACCCCAGGGCTAGATACTTTGGCAGAGGCCATGGACAGGGCCAGAAGGGGAGATATCCTGGGTATTGTGTGCATAGCCTGTGTCGAGAAGTTGGTGGTAGTAGGATTTAAAGTTTCACCTTGAGGGAGACTCAAATTGAAATCTGGGAAGCTGTTACACCAGAACCTATTGAGGACGTTGTTGTTACACAAGAACCAGCATCCGAGACGACACAATCCACAGCAAGTGATCGGGTAATGGATACATGTTATAGACATATTTGGGCACTTCAACCCCAATCACATATGTCCATAAGCCAAGGGCTCCTAAGTCCCTCAAAGTGTTGTTTCATACCCTAAAGGAACAAGGTTAGCTGATTACATCATCTCCCAGAAGTTTTCCATGAAAAACCACTCAGAACTGGTCAAAGCAGGACCATACACACTACCCAGTGCAAAAGGTACAATGCATATCACCTGCCACATGTAAAAAGTGTGATGCATACTGAAAAGCCCTTCTATAGGGTGCGATGAGCGAGAGCAGACAAATGGCACAAGCAATTTTCTAGGTGCAAACCCAGAGAATCTTCTAGAAACTGCACATTTGACACTTGCCTCTCTGAGTTCACCCAAGGATGAGTAAGAGATCTAAAATCTCCATGTGGAACTAAGAACTATCAGAGAGATGACACTTATCAAAATCCCAGAAGCTGACTCACCCCCCTGCAAATATCTATAAATGGATCCCTCATCCAAGAGATCCAAAGGTTGGAATTTGGTAATTTGAAAAGAGGTGTTGCTGGTTTCTCTTTGAAGACATTGTTGGGTGATCTTGCTTTGTGTGAGGTGAAGAGGGCTTTCAAGCTGGGAGGATGGCATTGGGTCAGGCCAAGTGGTTGTAATACTCTCTTCTATGACTTTTACTAATAAAGCTATTTGAGTTTTCCTCCATATTCTTGTGTATCTTTGAACATTGTGTTGTTATATGCATTTATATGGTCAATATATATCTGATCCTATATTGTTTACAGTGAAAGATCTCTATGCTTTCATGGTATTATGCTGTTGTGAATCTACAGGTGCTCTTTGAAGCTGGAAAAGTAAGGAAGCAATGGTGAGATTCTGTCAAAGGGGAAAGGAAACAAGCAAGGAGCAGAGCGGAAGACCGAGGTTGGTACTCTCTGCTTCTTTCTTATCTCTCTTTCGTAAAGGAAAAACAAGTGACTTTAATCTATTTGTTTCTAAGATAGCTACCCATCTTAGTGGGACTAGCAGCTCTGAATAGACACTAGATTTCCCAATAAAAAAATGGCAACTCCACTGGGGAGTGATTAGTTTGATTGCTTGTCTCTATTTGCTTGATTCATAAACCATAGATGGAGCATGAAGTTAAGCCATCTAGCCTTCGAATTGCATTTGCTATGCAAGTACAAAGTAGATCAATGCTGCTTTAGTCAATCTCTGAGTTTGTTTATGAACTTAATAATTGACTTGCAAACATCCTAAGTTCCCTAGAGGTAGATTGAGTAACCTCATTAGATTAGCCCTATACTTTGTAGTTACTGACTATCATTTGCTTGGCCTAAATCCCTGAACTAAACTGCAAACTGTGACCAAAAACCAAGTTAAAGTCTCGTTCCTTGACCATCGCACCCTCTCCTTTAGGAAATCTAGATGCATCGCACCTCCCATGTGCAGTAGGTGGGATGCATCCCTGTTTCCCTGTGTTACAGGTGCGATGATCAGACAAGACTAGATCTGCCTCCAGATTTTGGTTTTTTCTTCACTGTCTTCAGTTTTATTCAGGAGTTTTTGTTGTCTATGATCAGTAGACCACTGTTGAAACCCCCTTCTTTGCATCATCCAACCTCTATTGTACATAGAATTGTGAATGCTTTTATGTATTGTGCACCATTTACAGTTATCTTTTACAAAATAGTATCTTAATCAAACTGTCGTCTTTTGATTTGGAAGTGTCGCAAGTGTCATTTTTAGTCAAAGAAAAGAATACTTCTCTTTTTGATAGTCAATTACATTGTTACTCTTGTATTTGATCTGAATCTATAAGTATTTCAAGTGTCGAAAGTAGTTTTCAATTCAAAAGCGCAAAGTCTTGTCTTACCTTCCTATCGTTTTTGAAAAGAAAATCGTTAGTACTATCGCTTTGAAAGAAGAGATAATTCAGATTTGTATTTAGCATTATTTTTGTCATTCACACATTAAGAAAGAGGAAAAAAAATACATGCATGTGCATTTGCATTTAGACTACTTGTTGATTTTGATTTAGGACAGTGCATCTAGTGTGTGCTCTCTGCTCTATGTTGAAAGGATTTCATTTCTCTTTCCTTAGTAGCTAGGATTTTCACTGTAAAAAGAAGATTAAACAACTGTTTATCATCTTAGATTTCATTTTAGGAATTGTATATCTACATCATGCGGTGAACCTTAAAGGCAAAATTCTTAAGAAAGATCAATCGTAAAATAAATTTAATGAGCATAAAAATGCTTTGGAACCTAACGCACAACATCTAGAAGTCTAGGCTAGAGACGTATTCTGGCATCGTAAAGCCTAGTAACTGTCACTTTCATCGTAGGTTGGGTGATTCCTCCTCTTTGAGATGATAAGTGCCAGTACGGACTTGTGCTCCCACGTACCGTCGAGTGTATATTGGGAGACCACAATAGGATATATCCTTTATCCTTAGGAAGTCGTGTCTACTGCCCTATCGATCGCAATGCACTGAACACAACATTCAGGAAGATTGACTATTGTACCGTAAAAAGTATTCTGTAGTTTTGTGATTGGTTTGGTATTCCCTCTATCTAGATTTCAAGAGTAGTCTCTTTCGTTCCTTTTCAGACTCCTTAAAGGAAAAGGTCCATTTGAGCACTTTTCACTTCAGGCTCATTAAAAATCAAAGGCGATTAGAGTCATCTTTAGCTTTTTCTCGATTCTTAAAAAGTGAAAAAGCAAGTTGTGTCAAAGCGTCTAAAATTTATTTTAATCAGAATAACGTCACTATTCCCTCATTGGTCTTAGGTTGAGAAAATGGAGTCCACCAACCAAGGATTTCCCCTTGGGGGAAGTCCTAGTCCTTTCTCCTCTTGGGGAGATGTTGGTGAACCTCATATGGCCACATTGTCCCTTCCAGGACTGACAATTGGCCTGCCAGTATGGCTTTTCTCGACCTCTGTCGTTCAAAGCACCATGATTCCTGAAAAATTGAATTAGCAACTAGATGATACCAGAGTCCCCCCCCAACCTTCTACTTTGTTTGTCTCTCCCTCTCCTTCTTCCTCTTCACTTGGTTAAGATAGTAAAACTAAAAACCAAGTAACTGAGAAGAAGAAGAAGGGGAAGTAGAAGAAGAAGAAGGAGCCAATGGCAAAAAGGGGAAACCGTGCATCATCTAGCGAAAATCCACACACTGCACCATCGAAACCTAAATCTCCATGTCTCATCTGTAAAGGAGACCGCTATCACTGAGATTGTCCTTGCATCCCACGGATCCTAAGGGACTAGTCTCCTCGCTTGCACAATCCAGTGTCGTCAACCTTTGACAATTATGTTGAAAGTACACCGTCAACTAGTGAAAGCGATGTCACCGGATAGAAAGGGAAATCTAAATTTCCTTGCAGACTGTGTGAAGGCGACCATGCCCTCCACTGTTGTCTCTTCCTGGACGAAGCTAAAAGAGTCTTGGATAATTGTCCTGTATCACTGCAGTGACTCCCTCTTGGGTACAAGAAACTCTTGCCGAATCCATTGCTAGTTGAAAATCCGACTGACCCACCTTTGGAGTCGGTCGAAGCACCTATCATTGAAGATAGATCCTCTGAGTCCACATCGGACCAAAGTCAACAGGTCGAGACGACAGTCGACCCCATCTTGACTTCAGAAGATTTACCTTCAGATGATACAGTCATTGAAGAGAATGACAACGACACCGTTCAAATTCTTTTCGTAAACACAAACTCCGATGAACATGGGGGCAATCTGCCCATTCCTTTACCACAGGAAGGAAATTCGTCAGAGTTGTATCCGACCATTTATTCGGTCCCACCTCCAAGCAACCTAGTCATTTCCTTCGATTGGAATCTACTAGGCAGACCCCGTTTACCATCTAATGTACCATTTCGAATCATAGTGCAAACTTACAAAATGGTCATGGTTGGTACCATCATAGATGAAGGGGCTTCTGTGAGTATCCTTTCGTCAACTGCTTAGAAAGCACTTGGTTCACCATCGCTTTAGCCTAAGATGTGATATCTAACAGGCTTCGATAAAGGAACCAATCGGCCGTTAGGGATCCTTCCAAGTTTGCCTATAACTTTGAGAAGGAAAACTATTTATCTGAACGTAATGGTAGTCCAAGGACCTTTAGATTACAACCTACTCCTTGGGTGCGACTACATTTATAGCATGGGAGCCATCGTCTCCTCACTCTTTTGAGTAATGTGTTTTCCGCATGAAGGTAGAGTGGTCCAGCTCATAGACCAGCTTTCATTCTCTGGTTCACACATAGCTAATAGTCAAATGCCATCCCTAATAGGTATTTTTGCACAAGGAATGTCTCATCAATCTCCAATTAATCCACCTGATGAACGCGAGTGATTCGGTGGTTGTGACTGAAACCCAGGGGGCATGCACCCTGGTCTGCTTCGGCAGGGAAACTTCAGGTATAGGGTAGGTTTCTGCAGAGGATATATGACTGGTTGACACACTTGTCTGCTTAGGAAAATGGGATTAGATTGGAATAAGATAACTCTGTTAGAAGGTGGGCCTTTCCTAATAGAACAAATGTTTTGTCTGCAAATTGAAGGGTAACCTGGAAAGGTAGGCATTTCCTGATAGAACAAATGTTTTGTCTGCAAATTGAGGGGTAACCTAGGAAACTCTACTTCGCTATACCTAGGGGCATGCAAACTTTTTGTGTGAAAGTGAAAAGCGACCATTTATTTTCTTATTTTGTAGGTTCTTAACCCTTTGAACTCGTAGGATTGGTCATTCCTAGCTTACATAATGAAAGGCATCGGAGCATAATTTCGAATGGTCTAAGCTCCCTAAAAAATGAACCTATCGATGAGACATCCTTATTATACGACTGGCAAGAGCAGTTTTACGCGAAGTTCAAGCTCGTTAAAAATTAAACCTAGTAATGAGCATATGTTCCACCAGAGTTTAATCTCATTAAAAAATGAACCCACCTCCGGTAAATAACCTTTATGAATGCATTTTCATCAGCTTTTGAGCCTTGGTCGTGTTCTTACCATCACCTCCACTCTGTTGTTGCCGATCATTCACCTCCATTTCATTGTTTACCCCTTTTGAGGAACAACTGCAATGAGTGATCCTATTAGCCACCTTTTTACACTGCCGTGATTGGAAAGTTCCAAACCTTACCTGGAACCAGTTGCTATCTGAAAACATCACTCGTTCCTCAAAAAACGAGTCTCCTTTAAGCTCTTTTCATCTGACTCGTAAAATATGAAAAGATTGCCAAGTGATTGGCCTCTCTAGCTCGTTAAAGTGATTGGAAGTGTTATACCTCCTCTAGATTTTAATATTTTTGGACCTGAGGGATTATTACACAAAAAGATCGAGCGTTTGTCTTGTTCGGCTCGTTAAAACTATCGAAAAGTCATCGCTTTCGCATTGTTCTATACTTTTTCGGACTTAAGGGATTATGTTACGAAAAAGGAATATTGGAGTCTTCTTTCCATCTCTTTTCAGACTCTCTAAAATTGAAAAGAACCGAGTTATCCTTATCATTAAACTCGTTAAAACAATAGCGACAAACTTGTCCATTCAGACAAGAACGAGTTTCACTATTGCTAGGCTTGTTAAAACATAGCGACGGGTTTGCTCGAAGGGAAAATTATAGAACAAGCATATGTTATCCTCCTCAAGCTTGACAAAAGTAAAGAGGTACTGGTCAGAAATGACTGGGGAAAATTGGGAAGAAAACTTGAAGAAACTTTATTGGTAGCAAGTCGCTCTTGAACATGACACTTTCACTCCATCACCATGATTAAGTCAGGTTGGGTTATTCCGTTCACCAGTCATATCACCATTGGTCCACTGTACCATCCACTTTTGGGGTTAACACTACCAATCCATTTCAGTGTCGCCGATATGTTCAAGAGAATTCGCTCAGAGAATTCACCTACCCAGCTTGTGTCTCATCTGCTACAATACCTTCACGCTTCATTCTTTCATGACTGCCACCCTGAACCTTGTATCATCAGATCGTTTTCACCTCTGCAAAATCATTTGCTCTGTTCCGTGTCGTAGATGTGGGATCCCTTAATGCCCTCCTACAATGGGTTACTTCTTTTCGACATCAGCTCGTTATCCAAGAAGCCGACCTAGGGACAACCCTTCCAGTACTTTGAAGCTTGCATGCCTCAATGGCAAGTTTCTCACTTCCGGTAATAGGTTTACACTAATGGCCTTTGACCGAAAGATTTTTCGTGGTGTTCGACATCAACTCATGTATTCACACCGTGTGAATTGTACTGCAGTACCTTGAGGGTCATCATCATCAGCAGTGATTCCTCTCTCGTCTATTAACAACTTACATCATTGGCTGGTAATCAGGCGATGTCCTTCCATGTTCGACATTAGAACATCTTTTTCACATGGATCTACTTGTACTTTCGGGCGAAGATTGAATGAGTTTTGAAGAACCCGGATCTAGTTTCATCCATCCGGGGTGCGATA
The DNA here is from genome assembly GCA_031772625.1 of Pinus tabuliformis. Classification (NCBI taxonomy): domain Eukaryota; kingdom Viridiplantae; phylum Streptophyta; class Pinopsida; order Pinales; family Pinaceae; genus Pinus; species Pinus tabuliformis. The sequence continues at coordinate 269,687,478 of CM062812.1, forward strand.
TAATTAGGAAAATAAAGACATCAAATGTACATCATTGCTGCACAGATAATCATCCAAACTAAGGGATGATGGCTCTACCAGAATCATCAGTCTGCACACCAACGGTTGTCTGTCCTATGCACATGAAAATGAATTTATCAAGATGAGCATGGGAATGCCCACCTCAGCTAGATCATGAAAATATTATGAAGATAATGTATTGTATTGTATCTTATTACAGGTCACCTTCCAGTGCGAAAAACCTCAGATCCTCATTATAAAGCATTTCACCCAACATCAAAAGATTTACGACCTCATGCTTTAGGGGGCAACTATTATAGACATATTTGGGCACTGCAACCCCAATCACATATGTCCATAAGACAAGGGATCCTAAGTCCCTAAAAGTGTTGTTTCATACCCTAAAGGAACAAGGTTAGCTGATTACATCATCTCCCAGAAGTTTTCCATGAAAAACCACTTAGAACTGGTCAAAGCAGGACCATACAGACTGCCCGATGCAAAAGGTGCGATGCATCTCACCTGCCACATGAAAAAAGTGCATTGCATACTGAAAAGCCCTTCTGTAGGGTGTGATGAGCGAGAGCATACAAATGGCACAAGCAATTTGCTAGGTGGAAACCCAGAGAGTCTTCTAGAAACTACTCATTTGACAGTTACCTCTCTGAGTTCGCCCAGGGATGAGTAAGAGATCTAAAATATCCATGTGGAACTAAGAACTATCAAAGAGATGACACTAATCAAAATCCCAGAAGCTGACTCACCCCCCTGCAAATATATATAAATGGATCCCTCATCTAAGAGATCCAAAGGTTGGAATTTGGTAATTTGCAAAGCGGTGCTACTAGTTTCTCTTTGAAGACATTGTTGGGTGATCTTGCTTTGTGTGAGGTGAAGAGGGCTTTCAAGCTGGGAGGATGGCGCTGGGTTAGCCCAAGTGGTTGTAATCCTCTCTTCTACGACTTTTACTAATAAAGCTATTTTAGTTTTCCTCCATATTCTTGTGTATCTCTGAACATTGTGTTGTTATATGCATTTATATGGTCAATATATATCTGATCCTATATTGTTTACAGTGAAAGATCTCTATGCTTTGATGGTATTATGCTGCTGTGAATCTATAGGTTCTCTTTGAAGCTGGACAAGTAAGGAAGCAGTGGCGAGATTTTGTCAAAGGGGAAAGGAAACACGCAAGGAGCCAAGCGGAAGACTAAGGTTGGTACTCTCTGCTTCTTTCTCATCTCTCTCTCGTAAAGGAAAAACAAGTGACTTTAATCTATTTGTTTCTAAGATAGCTACCCGTCTTAGTGGGACTAACAACTCTGAATAGACACTAGATTTCTCGATAACAATACACAAGAGCCCTTGGCTGACATTGCTGTTTCATCAGAACCAACAGAGTCAGCCAAGGGAAGGAAGAGGAAGCTAACATCCATGAGCCTACGACCAACACTATTGTTACATAAGAACCAACAGTGAAAACAAAAGCCGATCTGGAGAAAAACAATGTGCATAAGTTTGTGGATAAGACTGCTGCTACACAAGAACCAACAGTGAAAATGGAAGCTGACCAGGAAGATAAAGAAACTATGATAAAACCCACTAACGAAGCTACTGTTACACAAGAACCAATAGCCGAGGAGGAACAATTTCACCCTCAGGAGGCTATTACACCCTGAATTGATAGTTCATGCAGAAGAACACCGAGTCTTGATGAAGGATGTTGTTCTAAGAAGAATTTGTTGTTGCTAGAGCTACAAAAATGGAAGCAGCTAGCTCTCTCTCTACAGGAGGGAGTGATCTCATTCAAAGTACATAAAATAATGATGGATTCTGTAAGAGAAAAATGGCTAAGATAAGAATGGGAAAGAGAAGAGGAAGCACAGAGGGACAAAGAAGTTATAAATAAGAAGGATGAACAGTTGTATAAGCTGAATCGACAGGTCTTGGACCTAATGGATGATAAGACCAAACTTCGTGACCTTGCCCTAAACCTGCTAGCATGCAGGTGGCCATCCCTGTCATACCCAGTGTTACTTTGGGAACGTTATTACTTATTTCAACTAAAGGCGGTTTTTGAGAATAGGTCCTATTTGGGTTCTTCAACCCATACGTTTTTGGAAAATTTTGGCTCCTATGACTTTTATGACAAAAGCTTGCTTTGCGAGCTCTTCTTGCACAATATCATGTGTGAATATGTTAGCACGGAGATCGTGGCGAGTGTCCTCTCCTACATGGGGGATTTACAGTTGCGGGGCTTCCTTTCATTCATGAGGATCATATTGAGTGGCATGTGGCCAAGAGATCAGCAGAAGCCAACAAGGAGAGAACAACATTGTGGTTCAGAGCTGAACCAGGGATGACTTAGGAACTTAGGCGTGAGTTTAAACTATTCCCGAGCACTCCAAAAATTAGAGAACAATCAACCACTTATAGGAAAATGATCATGAGGATCTGCCTCAACCTGTATACAGAAATGAAAATCTGAGCGCTAGTAGGATGTCTCAAGCGCACTGAGGCCTGTAGCATTAAATTACAAGAAGGGGATCCTTTTGAGTACAAGAACTTTTTGGCTGTTGTTACATAGGTGCCAGAATATGCTCAGATTGTACAAACACTAGGGGCGTTCTGGATTGGCCTCAGATTCAAATTTCCTTTGATATGGTTGCCAGTGGAGGAGTATCAGCCGGATTACCACCTATGTGACTATGAAGAGGAATCTTGGCCACGTCAGTTGATGGCCATTCAAGGGTTCAGAGCTCTGGGCGAAGACACTACTGGTGCCTACAATTTCACAGACTTGCATTGGAGGTACAGTAGAAGGAGCTGAGACTCTGCATGGGGACATGCAGTTGCTTCAGTCGGGGGAAGATGTTGGGTGTGATTTTTTACCTATTTTTTGCACATTCTTTCCCCAGTTTTGACCTTTTTGTCCTCCAGGCCTATGACTTTACATGATCAAATTCCTTGTTTCCTCACCTTTTTAACCTATTCTACTCTCATGTTACTTTGCTATATTTTATCAAATAATATGAGGCTTTATTCCTTTTTTGTGGCTAAATAGGAGAGTATCGAAGAAGTATTTTGGGAATATCTTCTTGTCAGGTGATGTCTTGTGAAGACAAAGCTATGAAATAGACATGCATCATGGATTAACTGTAGAAGAGGGTAGAACGGTTTGCTATTACACCTTGGATGCAATTACAGGTTGTTGTTACACATTGGATGATATTACATGTTGTTGTTACACATTGGATGATGTTACAGGATGTTGTTACACTATGAATTGATACAAGAGTCCACCATCACACCAAAAGTGTTGTCGCCAGTGATGTCGTGACATCTTAAACCACCATTCACTCGATGTTGCTATGCCGAAGCTGGGAAATGTGGGTACTATTCCACATAACAGTTGTCGGTAGTAGGAATTTTTTATTTTAGAAGTAACAAGACCCAAGTGGTTGCAATCATAACTAATGTATATTTGTATTTAGCAATAGGTTGTAACTACTTTTATTTTTATCAACGTGAGAATCGTGAGATTCTCATGACTGATCTGTTTCTAATTTCGGGTTGTAATGACTATAAAGAAACTTGATTTTTCATGTACAAGGAGATGGCATATAGAAAATTATTGTTACTCCGCTTCTATAATCCTGAGTTTATTTTTAATATTAATCAACATGGTGATGCTATTACTGTTCTTAAGTTGATTCGTTAATCACTTTTGTGTTATTCCTGTGCCTATCTAAGGAGGAAGGGCCCTCCTCTTTGGCAGGTATTGCAGTGATATAGGTAGTGTACATTCTAGGTTATCTAATTAATTTATGGTTCCTCCCTATGTCTGTACAAATCGTGGATTATGTTCGTTGTTGTTTTCATTTATATTAGGTAGTTACACTGAGTTAATCAACAAAATGGTAGTAACTAGCTAGAGTAGATACTAGTTCTTGTGTGGCATGCCTTTATTTTGATAGCTGCAAAGTGTGATTGAATTTTGTAGAGTGTTTTTATGTCTACATGCATGGTTTGATTCAACAATTTAGATCAATGACATATTTTATTGTTTTATGCATTTCCTTATTCTTGGCTGGAGTGTATCGGCACAGACAGTGTGAACTCCATTGAAATAGCAAGACCTACCCTGGGTTGACAATTAAATGTTGCAATATCAGTCAATTAAGATTGATTAAAACAACACTATACCCCCATCTTCCATTCTGATGAAGACACCATGGAAGCTATAACCACCCCTGATTATCCTTGGGATGATATGCACCATCGTGCGTACTTCCTTCCGTAGCAAATCCATGACCAATATGTTGTGGAATCAAAAGACTTCATTCATGATGAAGTCGATTGCTTTAAAAATCCCATTCCTTCACCAAATGTTTCTGAAGAAGGAAATATGGCTAAAATTTCCCCTACCATCAAACTCAACATTTCGAATAAACCAGAGATCAAAGAAAATATCATCCTAGGGGCACAATGCACCTCAAAAGAAGTTGATTCATACAACAAGTTATTCAAAGAATTTTGTGATGTTTTAACCTGGTCTTACTCTGAAATTCCTGGACTTGGTCCCGTCATTATTGAACATATCATAAAAAATTGGCTCGATGCCATCCCTATTCACCAAAATCAAAGGCCTATCCATCCTTCCAAACGTGAAGCTATCAAAGCTGAAATCAATAAGCTCAAGCAGGTTGGTTTCATCTATCCCATTGAATACACCACATGGGTGTCCAGTCATGTTCCCGTTTTTAAGAAGCAACACACCATTCGTGTCTGCACAAACTTTTGTGATCTGAACAAAGCTTGTCCCAAAGAAAACTTTCACACACCCTTTATATACCGGGTCATTGATGAGTGTGCATGGCATGAGGTTCTCTCATTTATGGATGGATTCTCTGGAAATAACAAAATACATATCCATTATTCCAATCAGCTTAAAACTACTTACACTAGTCCGTGGGGAAATTTTGCTTATAACATCATGCCTTTTGGTTTGAATAATGTTGAGGCCACTTTTCAAAATGCCATGTCCTACTGCTTTCATGGCCTGGCTCATATTATCCTTTCATATCTAGAGAATCTCACTGCTCGTTCCAAACTTTGATCACAACACCTTCATGATTTGTATACCGTCTTTCTTTGATGTCACAATTATAACATTTGCCTCAACCCCCTTAAGTGTTTCTTTTGTGTTATTGTTAGCTAACTTTTGGGCTTCACTGTGTCCAAAGACAGTATCAACCTTGACCCCCTCAAAGTTCAATCCATTCTCTAACTTCCTCCTCCTCGTTCCCTCCGCTAGTTACAAATCCTCCAAGGCAAATCTAGGTTTCTTTGTATGTTTGTTCATGAATATGCCACCACAGCGCAAGGGTTCCTTAGACTCCTTCGATCTGAAATTCCATTTGTTTGGGATGACCAAGCTCAAAATTATTTTGATTCCCTCAAACATGCATTCACTTCTACTCCCTTGATTAGTCCACCTAACTTTCAGAGTGATTTAATCTTTTTCGTCTCTACATCTGCTTATTCGATCGTCAGGGTCCTAATACAAGAATATTTTGCTAAAAATGAACATCTCATATAATATGTTAGTAAGAACCTTAACGATGTCCCTATGTTCTATTCTCACAAAGAAAAGTTGGCACTGACCATTATGTTCTCTGTTCAAAAGCTTTGTCATTATATCCTTAGGCGTACCACCAAAGTTGTGACCAATTCCAACCCCATGGCTTTCCTATTGAGTCGATGGAACATTAATAGGACTTACACCTGTTGAATCGTTACCCTTCAAGAATTCGATGTCAAATTATCACACCTAAGAGTAAGAAAGGTTTAGCCCTTGTTGAATTTATTTATGAATTTCCCACTGGTGCATCTGATCCATTGGTAAATGATGATCTTCCAAATGAACACTTGTTCACCATTTCTTCGGATGATCATTGGTCTAGCAACATCATTACCTATTTATGAACCCATAAATTTTCCCCTCACCTCACTCGTGATGATCGACGATGTATTTTACATCAAGCCCCTTGCTAGCTCCTCATTGGTGACAATATTTAGTGTCGCAGGGTCGACATTGTCCTTCGTCGTTGTCTCACCCATGATGAAGCTGAGAAAGTTCTCAATTCCTGCAATGGTGGCTCTTGTGATGGTCACCTCTATAGAATGGCCATTGCCCAGAAAATCATGTGCGATAGTTACATTTGGCCTTCTCTCTTTAGCGATTGTATTGAGGTAGTCAAACACTATCCCAATTTCTAGTTATACGCCCCTAAGGTGTGAGCTCCACCCGCTCCCTTCCACACCATCAACGCATCTTATCCTTTTTGTAAATAGGCTATTGAATTTATGGAGTGTCGACCCCCATATGTTAATAACCACAAGTATATTCTCATGGTTTTCAACTATTTCATCAAATGGGTTAAAGCCATACCAACATTCAATAACACTGTGGCTACTGCAACCCTATTTTTCTTTAACCATGTTAATGCTCGATTTGGGGTTTCGAAAGAATTGGTCTCTGACCATGGACGAAACTTTGAAGATGAGACATGTCATGACCTATCCTCTCCATTGGGCTTCGAACAACAATATTCGTCGTATTATTACCCCCAAGGCAATGGCCAAGTTGAAGCAGTCAAAAAAATCCTTAAGGCTATGCTTCAGCAGATGGTGAATAGATACAAGACCAACTAGCATTTAATTCTTTTCCCTGCTTTATGGGCCTATAGAAATTCTATCAAGACCGCCACTGGGTTCACTCCTTTCCACCTCGTTTTCGGAGAGGAGGCAATCTTACCAATCAAGTGTGTAATCCCCTCCCTCCACCTTGTTGTCGAACTCATCCTAGACACCGAACCTTTAGAACAACATATTCTCATGCCTTAACATGCCAGCAAAGACTATCATGTTGCATTGCAAACCATTGAAGAATCCAAAAAGTGCACCAAATCTAAGTATGACTAAAAATTCCACTCTCATACCTTCCATGAAGGCAACCTTGTTCTTGTTTGTGACCAAGCTCATGATGTCTTGGAGCGTGGAAAGTTTGAACCATTATGGCTAGGACCTTACATAATCTATAAGTTGTTTGGCAATGGGGCATGCCTTTTAGAGGGTCCCGAAGGAAAAATCCTTCCCAACCCTCGTAATTCACTCTACCTCAAAACAATTTAGCCATAACATTTCCCATTGAGATGCGTGTATCTCATTCTTTTTCTTGCATTTAGGTAGCTTGAATCCCCCACCATCTTATACATTTTCTTCTTACATCTTTCGTATGGATCCATCATCCACACCTTATATCAGTTATGTTGATGATGTGAGTCGCTTCACAAGGAATCTAGCCTCGGTATCATGGGCCATTTTCACCCCCTTGCATTCATTAGTCCACTCCAATGGCATCTGAATTGGATCTTCCGCCAATAACTAGGCCGAATATGATGTTGTGATAGGTTTGTTAGTCGATGCCCTTAATCATCACATACTTCACCTTCCTGTTTCTCTTGATTCCTTGCTACTTGTCATGCAATTGAATGACGTCTATCATGTGCATAATCTTGTCCTATTTATAAAATATCTACGAGTTAATATTTTGGCACGTGAATTTGAATCCATCACATCCGATCATGTTTCTAGAGCCTATTGGGCCCTACTTTTGTACCCACTTTTCACATCCTATTGCACTTCTTTTACTATCATTTACCCTAATTTACCCTTTTTGTACCCTAAAACCATGCGATGCTAGCTAAACCACACTACTTTTCCGTGGAGGTAAGATTTGTTACTCTGTCCTATTTTTCGTATCTCTTTAATTGGTTTAAGTAGATAGTAAATGAACCTATAACTCTTGAATTACTTATACTAATCTTTAAAAGTAATCGTAGACATTTGAAGTGCGCGGATAGGTTAGTAGACACTCCCACACACAGTCCATCAAATCGCTCACCAACGTAGTAGGCAGTCATTTTTGGACCCATGATTTTGTACTTAGTTTTGTAACTCATTTAGTACTCAGCAGTGAGCACCTAGTCAACCTTTGGGATCCCTTAATAGGCCTCCTTATTCTCAAACATGGAATCGGTTTTATCATCAGTGATGTGATCGAGATAATTTCGATTGCAATCTCTGCGAAGCTATCCAAGAGATTTCACGTGGATTAACTTCCACTTTTATATTTTACTTTTCTCAGTTAATCAGTTATAACCATTTTTCATCAGCTCAACTCTCTCAAACATGGAATCGGTTTTATCGTCAGCGATGTGATCGAGATAATTTCGATTGCAATCTCTGCGAAGCTATCCAAGAGATTTCACGTGGCTTAACTTAGTTCCACTTTTATATTTTACTTTTCTTAGTCAATCAGTTATAACCATTTTTCATCATCTCAACCCTTTAAAAATCCTGATATTTTGTATGTAAAATTTATACATGTATAGCTTTGCATAAGGAGATATACGTTCAGGCCAAACTGGTGATTGTGGCACAACTTCTTGATTATGCTTTGTTAATATCAAACTCCTGAACTGATGTTTTATTGAAACTTTAATATAATTGTTGTCTCGGCTTCTATTTTCATGCAACTGTTATGTATTTCGATTCATAAGGTATTGAATTAGCTTAAGATTTTCTTTGGGCAGTGGCAAGATCCCACCATGAAATGGAATCGAGTCTTGTAACCATTGTAATATGCAGGAAGTGTTTTTTTCTTCAGTAACTAGATTCAGATTTCATTTCCAAATCGTTTTGTTAAATAGTTCTCAAAATTTCAGTACTTCATTTCGTACTTAATCTATTACTCTTTTTTCATAAACCTGTAAAAGAACAACAAATATATTATCATCAAGTCTTTGCAAGCTGAGGAATATTGTTATGAATATATCCTATACACGATCAATTTCGTGATTACATTTTTATAGTAATGAATGGTTAGAAAAGGGAACTTTTCAATTTAAAACAAATTCTTAAGAGAAGCAATTGTTGTGTTTCAAATTTAATCTCTTGTTTTAAACTAAAATGTTCCTTCATTGTTTATGATCATATATGTATACTAGTGACACGAGGCTCCTGTAGCATTGTGCTCTGCGTGGAATGTCCAAAATCAATAGAGACAAAGTGTTATTTGTTAATGTAGGTCGTGTGTTAATATCTTAGGAATTGTGTGGCATTTACAACATAGTCATTTCAATTTCCTGTGTGAGATTTATTTGAAGTATAGTGTAACCATTCCTTGAATAGATAACTGGTTATTTTCTCCTTTTCATAGAAAGTTCTTTACTTAGATTAAAGTTATCTGAATTCATTTGGATTAGCTTTGAGTTAGAAAAGCAAGCTCTGTCTTTTGAAGTTGAGTGTGTTGAATCAGGTAGCATATAGGGATTGGTTTGAGTTATCATTGAATTTCCTTTGATTCATAGAACCCCGAGGATTAGCTTGTGCAATGATTTTGAATTAGGTTATTGTTAGTTTGGTTTGAAAACATCAGTAATGATAGTTATGTGTTTTATTTCTGAATGATTTCTTGAGTTAAATAAGTCATAGTTAAAATAGAATAGTGATTTGAATCTTGAATGAGATAGATTATATTATGGTAAAATAGGTTTCTTCACTTCAACTTTTCTGGATGAGATCATTAGATATAGGAATTGATCATTTCATACTTAATTTCGTACTAGAATTGATTAGGGCCTGAATCGAAACATAGTGAAACTCAAAGTTTATGAACTCCTTATGACAAGTTAATTTATGGAACCCAATGATATATAAAATCCCTAACATTTTTGGCGTCATTGTTGGGGAGTTGCAAACGGTCTAGGTAACATTTTCTTTAAAGTTTATGTGTGGTGAGAATTTTGTAGGACAATCAGAGGGTGGAGAGTGTACGGTAAGATGTGAGTGAAGAGCCATGCATCCACTATGGTGGGGTTGCTCCAAAGTCTAGTTGTCTTTAGTGAATTTCTGTAGTGTTTTCTTTTTCTTATGTGAAAAAGTAAAGGTAGGCCTAGTGATAGTAAGGGAAGATATATTTCAAGCACAAAACCATTTTCAGAATTATTTGGTCCCACAGAAACACCCCCAACTAATCGAGTTGATTGTTACATAGGTATCAAATAGGAGGGAGAAATCTGTACCGACAGGGTGGCATTAGAAAAAGGAATACAACTTCAGAAGGAGGAAGAACAACCTCAAAGTATACCACAACAAAGATAAATTTTCTTGGGAACTGTTGTGGGTACAAAATTGGTGGTAATATCACAAGTGGAATCTACAGTAGGGGGACCTTGAATGGATTTGGGACTTGGTTATATTGGGATCAATTCAGTCGAATCCTCTTCCAGCCAAACCACCATACCAGAGCTTACTTCTCAACATGTAGTAAATATGGCCAACAATGGAGAGGGAAACAGAAATAATGGGGAAAACCACATTGGAGGTAATGACATAATCCATATTGAAGGAAATAATGACCGAAGAGATGGACCAAGAGGGGGACCCGAGGAACAAGAAGATGATGCAAAAACTACCTTCGTATTTCCTATTCTGGACATCACCAGAAATATCAATATGAAGAATATACCGCTGGCATCTCTTCCACTTTTCCACGGTACATCCTTTGAAGATATTTATTCATTTTTGTTTGAATTTGATATTATTTGTAGAAGCTATAATTATTATGATGATGCACACAAGATTAAACTATTCCTTGCCACCTTAAAAGACTCAACCCTGAGATGGTTCATGAGCTTGGGAGAGCACACCATTTACTCATGAGATGACATGAAGTCTGTCTTCCTTCAGAAATATCAAGACTATTATAAAAGTAGAGATGTTAACGGTATCTTTAGGATGAAACAAATGGATGATGAAAGTTTGGAGGAATACCTAGAGAGGTTCCTTTATAACCATCATAAATCATGAGTGGGTAACTTGGAAAAGAGAACCTCTAGGACTGTCTTTTTGAAGGGGTTAAGGGAGGAGTGCATTGAAACACTAAATCTCCTAATTTCCAATGATATCTATAAAAAAACCATTTGCTGAAATAGTTTAATTGTGTAGAACCTATTCTAGAAGTCAAGTTAAGGTAGGCAAAAGGATATGGGACAACTTAAGGGATTATGTGCCTAGAAATCCAAAATCAGTACAAGGTGGTGTCACTAGAGTTGTGTTGGGGAACCTTCTAGAAAAATTTAAGACAAATATCTTAAACGCCATAAGGGACCATCTAGATGCTCTAAAACTTAAAAAGAAACAATAAGAAGAAAAAGTTGCCTTGGAAATTTTTTGTCCTAAATGAAGGCATAAGCATGTTGAAAGAGAATGTCCCATCAATGTGGTAGAGATGTGCGGTATTTGTACACATGAGCATGTCAATGATCAATTCCCATCCCTTCCTGGACTACAAGATATTTACAAAGGGGGGGATGAGACTAGTGAATTTCCTCAAACAATCAGAAAACCATCATGGAGAGGGCCAAACCACAATGTTTATCAAGATCCTAATATGCAAGGTTTTTCCCAAAATCAATCATGGAATTCTCAACCACCCTATCCTTCATGTCCTACTAAACCACCTCAAAATTCACCTTGGAACCAGGGGTGGAGAGGAAGTCCTTATGGGAATACATTTCAGACTCAAAGCCAAGCATACCCTTAGTACCAATGTCCACCTTACATGCCTTATGCACCTAATATGCCTCAATTTCAGCAAGGATATAATTCATCATACTATCAAAAACCTTAAATTCCATTGCCACCTCCAATAAAAACACTTACCTTTACCTAAAAGTTATAATTCATCTTCATAGAAAGTGCAACAATCACTCAACCCTCCTCTCCCAACTCAGTTGGTTGCACAACCAATTGCCAATCTTAATAATAGACCTCCTCAACTCGTACAAAATATTGAGTTGCAACCTTTTCCTGGATATGTTATTACTTCTTTCCCTTTTAACAAAATTCAATTAATTTCGGGAAAAACGGTTAATAAAAACAAATCAGTTGTAATTATTCAAGAGGAGGAGCCCCATGTAGAACCCAAAAATAAAATTTATAAACAAATAGAAAATGAGAAAAACAACGAATTAAAAGAATCACAAGGAGAACCTAGGGAGCCTCCTTATCTAGAGATATTTCTCGTAAAGAAAACTAAAGCTCCCATGGAATACGACTTAGAATCTAAATTGAGGAATGTATACATAAAAATTCTTCTACTAAAAGATATTAGAGACATTCCTATTTATATCAAGATCATTAAGGATCTTTGCATAAAAAAACTAGGAAGAAAAAGAAGTAAAAATCGAAATATTAAAGTAAATAGCCAAATGTCAGAAATGATATATGGCTTACCACCAAAATATAATGATACAAGGAACACGCTTCTCCTCAATACTCTAGTAAACTTTGGAGTAGCTATCAATATCATGAATATTGATACCATGACATTATTACAATTAAAAGAAGCAAGGCCTACACCCATAGTGTTGGAGTTGGCAGATAAGTCCATTGTTAAACCTGCGAGGGTCCAAGAAGACATAGTGGTAGTAATAAATTCTTGGGAATACCCAATTGATTTCATTGTAATTTCCGCAAAAGATTCTAAACTTGGACATCTAGTAGTTCTAGGGCAACCTTGGCTGGCCACTGTTGATGTTGTTATTGGGTGCAGAAATGGGGAAATGACTATTTCTAATGGATCACAAAATCAGACATTGACTATTTTTCCATCTGCCCAATTGGCTACTGAAGTACCTCTTTGGCTGGAGAATCCCTATGGGGAAGAAGATTATATTCTCCCCTTATTAACTCTAGAACAATCAAGAGGACTTCAAGAACAATCTGAAGAACATGTTTTGCAACAATTCTTGTCTGATATTAATTGCATTAATTATCTTGTTTCTTTTAATGGCTATCATCATGTTTTCAACAGTGAATTTCAGGAAATGTGTCACCCTGTTGTGTTTGCATCATTTACTATGGTAGCCTTGGAAGAAAATGGAAAATAAAATGCTCAACCTGTTGAAATTATCATTGGAAAAATGTTATACATTTATATAGAACTAAGTACAAAACAGAAACAACCTGTAATAAATATGGTTCAAAAAATAGTATGGAGCATTTGCTTGGGATTATTTAGACATGAAAGGTATTCATCCTGATACTTGTACACATCACATTTACACAAATGAAGAATTTAGGCTTGTTATGCAGCCACAAAAACGAATGAATCCAGCTCTAAAAGAAATTGTTAAATATGAATTGCAAGAACTAGTAAGTGCGAATTTTATATATCCTATCTCTTATAGTAAATGGATATCTCCCTTAGTGGTAACTCCCAAGAAAAATGGGAAATGATGAATTTGTGTTGACTATAGAGAGATGAACAAATCTACCTTGTGGGACTATTTTCCTTTACCTTTTATTGATCAGGTGCTTAATACATTGTCGAGGAAAAAACACTTCTCTTTTCTGGATGGGTATAGTGGCTATAATTAGATTTAAATATCTAATGAAGATCAAGAGAAGACTACTTTTACCTATCTGTGGGGCACCTATGCTTACTAAGTTCTTCCTTTTTGTCTGTGCAATGCTCTAGCTACCTTTCAAAGAGTTGCTTTAGCTATTTTTGTTGATATGACACATGACTATGTGGAAGTCTATATGGATGATTTCACAGTGTACGGTGATGACTTTCAGCAAGATTTGAAGAACCTGGAAAAAGTGTTAATTATTTGTCAAGAAGCTCATTTGGCCCTTAGTAATATTAAATGTAAAATGTTGCAGACTAAGGGAATTGTTTTGGGACATCATGTATCACAAGAAGGGATAAAAATTGACCCTACAAAAATTGAGGTAATATCACATATTTTAGTTCCAATGTCGCAAAAAAGGTAAGAATTTTTTTGGGACATGCAGGGTACTATAGGATATTTATTGAAAATTTTACTAAAATTGCAGCACCTATGTTTAAATTTCTTACTAAAGATGTTGATTTTTTTTTATGGGATACTGACTTTCATAATGCTTTTCAGGAATTGAAAGATGAATTTTCAACCGCTCCATTGTTGAGAGGGCCTAATTGGTTTCTCCCTTTTCACATTTGTATTGATGCATTGGACATCGCCCTTGGAGTTGTCTTGGGACAAAGGGAGAATAAATTTCCTTATGTTATTCCCTTTGCTAGCAAAAATCTCTCACATGCAGAGCTAAATTATATAGTTACTGAAAATGAATTATTGGCAGTGATCCATGCTATCAACAAATTTAGGCACTATATTACTAGTTACGAAACTAGTTTCCATACTGATCACTCTGCTATTAGGTTCCTTATGAATAAGCCCATTACTAACAAAAGAATTACGAGAAGGTTACTTTTGTTACAGGAATTTAATATCACTATGATTGAAAAGGCCTGGACGAGATAATTTGACAGTAAATTTCTTATCCTAAATGAGCATTGCTCAAGACAGAACTTCAGTACCAATTCTGGATGATTTTCTGAATGAGAATTTATTTGTTGTCTCAACACATATTCCTTGATTTGCTGATGTGGCTAACTATCTGGTGTCAGGAAAGTTGCCACAAAATCTTTCCACCATGGAAAAACATAACATTGTGCAGTGAAGTTCCAATTATTCTTGGATAGATGGATACTTGTATTGCATAGGACCCGATTTAATCATAAGAAGATGTGTGCGGAAAGATGAGATGTACGATTTTTTCAGATCTTGCCACAGTGATCCATGTGGTGGCCATTTTGTAGATAGAAGAACATCCTATAAGTTCCTACATGCGGGTTATTACTGGCTCACTCTTTTCAAAGATGCTAAAAGGTTTTTTTTGAGTTTTGATGTCAAAGAATGGGGAGGTTGGTTCCAACCGATGAAATGCCTCTCCAAACTCAGATGTCAATATAGCCTTTTGAAAAATGGGCTTGGATTTTGTGGGTCCCATTTCTCCTATGTCCAGGAAGAAGAGATACATATTGGTTTATACTGATTACGTGGCAAAGTGGATGGAAGTAAAGGCTTTATATTCTACCACTGAGAAGTTTGTTGTAGATTTCCTATTTTAGGAAATCTTCACTTGGTTTGGGGTACCTAGAGAGATTGTCAAAAATCATGGGACACAATTTACATACAAACTAGTGAAGGCTATTATTGAACAGTATCAGATCAAGCATCAGAAATCTACTCCATATCACCCTCAAGTAAACTGACAGGTCGAATCCCCCAACAAAGTCTTGGAGCCCATCCTCACTAAGATAATTCAACTTCACCATGGTGACTGGGATGAAAAATTACCCGAAACATTATGGGCTTACCGAATAAGTTGGAGGAATGTGATGGGACTTACTCCTTATGAGTTGGTATATGGGAATCAGGTGCTACTCCCCATTGAGTTTTAGGTAAAAACATTTCGGACAACTACTCAATTAGGAATGGATCTAAATGAAACTGAGAAGTAAAGGATACTTTAGCTAAATGAGATTGACGAGATCAAACGAGATGCATTCCAATGGACCATGTTAGTATAGGATCAGAGAGCTCAGTTGCATGATAAGTACATTAATAAAAAGGTCTTTCAACTAGGGGATTGGGCATTTTTATATGATAGTAATTTAAACATTTCAAAGGGAAATTTTCAACCTGATGGTTGGGACCCTATGAAGTGGATGAATTTTTTGATAATGGCTTAGTCAAGATAAAATCCATCGATGATGATCAAACCTCATTCATGGTAAATGGTCACATATTGAAAATATACCACCGTTCACTCTCTCACCAAGATTTTTTGAAGAATTTGATGTGAGATTAAGAAATGGAGTTGGTTCAAAAGGGGGACCCACCTCCTGCTGGTTATTAAAACTGAATTTTCTTACATATCTATATCTATATATATATATATATATATATATATATATATATATATATATATATAATAGTGGGCTAAATTTTTGTTTTCCTCCACAACTCATGTAGAATAAAGAGGAAATTTGTCAAGGGTAAGTTTATTCCTTTATCCAGACTTGGAGAATTATTTACAGAAAAGGAAAATTTGGAGTTTCCTATGAATGTTTCAAAATTCCTAAAATTGAATGTTCCGAGAAGGGACTGGCCCAAGTTCATAAAAATTAATGGGACAGTACTAGTTAGGGATCCGTTGAGTACATAAATTTTCTTTTCCGAGCTCAGCAGAATAAATACGGAAAATAAACCCCCTTGGAGTCTACTTTGAGTTTTTCAAACTCTCTAAAAATGAATACCCCAAGTAGTGGCTAACTCAGGATCGATAAATTTATGAGATAGTAGTAGCTAGGGATTTGTTGGGCACAAAATTATTCTTTTCCAGGCTCAGCAGAATATGTACGGAAAATAAACCCACTTGGAGATTTCTTCTGTGCAATTCAGACTATCTAAAATTGAAGTTTCCTAGGCAGTGATCATTCCAGGCCTGGTTAAAATCCATGGAATGATAGCACCAGATTAGTCTACAGCAACTGGAAGTCAAATTTCAGTCAAATTTTCTACAGCTTGTCTACATGAATTTCAAGGAAGGTTTCTGTTCATTTTTCACTCCAGTTACAATGATCAATAAAACGTTAAGGGATTTTGTACTTAATTTAGTACCCTTCTAAAACAGAGTTTAATACTGAATGATTTCTTACTAATTTATATAACAAGTTCAGAAAAAGAATACATGTATCAGCTTTAGCCTACCAACACCAAAATTAATGAGGATGGTAATTTGTAAGTACTATGAATTATCTATAATTACATGAACCAGTTTATAATATCAGATTCAGCTATGAAAATCATACACATCCAAAGATCGAAGTTGTCACTGTCATCATTATTCTCGAGTTCCTGAACATTAATTGGTAGTCAAATCAAGGTATGGGTAAATTTTTCATTTTCTTAGACTATATTGAAGTATATGAATGATAGGCTAGTAATAATCTATCTCCATTTATCATAATGATTTACATATCCTCCCACATTCATACTATCCTATCCCCACTACCCTTTCCCTTCATTTCTACTCGTGTGGTACAAATGTCAAGTACCGATTCATCATTGCAACAACCAATCCCCACCATAATTCAAATTTCACAATTGTTGTTTCAAAATAAATTTAAATTTGTGTGAGCCCAACATCAAAATCGTTTGTCTCATTGATAAGTTTCCGTTGGAAGCCGACTTGTGAGCCCTAGAATTCTCTATTAACGTCCAATATTGCTTCACCTTCAACATGGGGGCCGACCACCATGAACCCACATTTATTCAATTCTCCAAAATTCGTAAAGATGCTAAGTGTCAGGCATTGTTGGAAGAAAAAGGTTGGATGGGGTCTATTAAAAAATTTTAGGGTTATAAAGTGGCTATGGCATTTTCATGGAGTTTTGATGGGGAAGTTTCAAGGTTTGGGAGTATGAAACTTAAAGTGATTGAGAAATCTATAAGTAGGGAAATTGCGTTGCCACTAATCGGTGAGAAGTTTTTCAAAGGAGGGTCGCTTGAGCCAAATGACTGGGTCAAATTCCTTAAGTCAACATACAAATCCGTTAACTGGTCAAAAGGGGTCCTAGGAAGCTGTATGGAATAATAATGGCACCCACTCATCGCTTCATTACAAATATTCATCACTTTTGAAAGGAGGTATGTTGTTGTTTTTCTTTATCATATTCGATTGGTTTTTCATTTTTTAGATGGTCGAGAAGTAAATTTCTCGTTTTTACTACATAAGGGTCTGTATAAGGTTGCGAAGGGGGTTCAATCTACTGTCAAAAACCTTGAGACTAGTGTGTGCCATCACTGTCTTATTAAGATATTGGTTTTCCATGAGTTAGGTATACAAAATAAATCTTGGGAAGAGTTTCTGGTGGAAGGTTTTCCAGGGGGAGGAAACCCAAGTTAAGGGTCAACAGAGACTCATTAATCTCTGGTCAAAGAGACCGATTCTTGAAGTTGAGGTTCCACCCAAATCTAGTTCTAAACAGGTTCAGAGCCTTGTAGTAATGTCTGTGTCCACAAAGGAAGGGAGTTGTTCAGTGAAAACCCCAAATAAGTTGGCAGACACTAGTACAACTACAGAAAAAGTAACCCTAGCGTTGAAGGGGAAGAAATGTAAAAAGAACAAGGTACAAAGAGATGAGCCTATTCTCAAGGAAGTAATAGTTGAAGAAGCCCATCCAAGCAAGTAGAAAAAGCCTCAAGTAGAAGTTGTGGAATTGGTCGTCGCACCAACAGAACAACAATCTGAGAGGGCTAATGTCACTGCTAAGAAGAGGAAAAGGGAACTCTTCAAGGAAAAGTAGGAAGTAGCATCAATGCCTGTTACCCCAGTACAGAAAGAGAAGGCATCAGAGAATCTGACTTTATCACAAGGTTGACGACACACAAGAATCATATCCAAACAACAAACATCCATTTTTGATACTCAAGACTAAGAGAATTTTACTATTCTATCTTCTTTAGAACAAGAGATGAAAAGCCCTTCTTGAGCCAATTAGGATGTAGGGGATCTTCTGCCTGAGGGAGATGGTATAATAGATAATTTTCAAGACCTTATGAGTAGTTCACCACCACAGAATCTATCTAATAATAATCCAGGCAAGAATAAGCAAGTGTCTAAGGCTAAGAAGAGTTGGACACTTACTGGGTCAACTTATGGGGAAAGTAGTTTTTAGCAAAAAACAATACCAGTTGAAAATGCGTCGGCTTGTGGTGAGGAGGATTTGCAACTACTAGTGGCTGAGTTACAGAAAAAGAATACAAAAATGAAGGATAAGTCTCACAAGTATAAGACCTTATTTCGCTATGTGCGGACAATTAATGACAAATATTGGGACACGAATCTATACCTAGTCTCCAAAAATGATGCACTCATCCTAAGAAACACGTGCCTTGTTAGTTGGAAATTGAAACAGTAGAGGCCTGCCAAGAATCTTAGTGCTCAGGAGTGAGCCCTATGATTTTGAAGGCCATTAATGAAAGGAAACCATGGTTTGGAGGTAATAATAAGCATGACAGGAATTAGAAGTACGAGATGACCTAATTTTGATGACTGGTTGAAGTTAATAAGGACAACTGCATGAGGGCATTCATTCCCTTTGGCATGGGGGAATGTTGGGCCATACTTTTGTACCCATTTTTCACATCCTATTCCACTATTTTACTATAATTTACCTTATTTTACCCTTTTTGTACCCTAAAACCACTCCAAACTAGCTAAATCACAGTACTTTATAGTGGAGGTAAGATTTGTTACATAGTGCTATTTTTCATACGTCTTTAATTGGTTTAAGTAGATGATAAATGAACTTATAAATATTGAATTACTTTGACTAATCTTTAAAAGGACTCGCAAAAATTTAAAGTGCGTGGATAGGTCAACAAACACTCCAGCACACAGTCCAACACATCGCTCAACAACGCAGCAGGTAGTCATTTTTGGACCCACTATTATGTACTTAGTTTTGTACCTCATTTAGTACTCTACTTAGTAGTGGGACCCATTCAAACTTTGGAATACCATAATAGGCCTCCTTATTCTCAAACATGGAATCAGTTTTATCGACAGTACTGTGATTGGGATAAGTTTGGTTGCAATCTTTGCGAAGCTATCTGGGAGATTTCATGTGGCTTAACTTAGTTCCAATTTTATATTTTTACTTTTCTCAGTCAATCAATTGTAACCATTTTTCATTGGTTGAACTCTTTAAAAAGCCTAATATTTTGTATGTAAAATTTACACATGCATAACTTTTTATAAGTAGATATATGCTCATGCCAAACTAGTGATTGTGGCACAACTTCTTAATTATGCTCTGTTAAGACTGAATTGTTGAACTCATGTTTTATTGAAACTTTAATATAATTATTGTCTCAACTTCTATTTTCATGTAATTGTTATGTATTTCAATTCACAAGGTATTGAATTAGCTTAATACTTGCTCTGGGTAGTGGCAAGGGCCCACCACAACCTGGAATCGATTCGTGTAACATTGTAGTATCTAGGAAGTGTGTTTTACTTCAGTAACTAGATTCACATTTCATTTCCAAATAGTTTTGTTAAATAGTTTTCAGAATTTATGTACTTCATTTCATACTTAAACTATTACTTTGTTTTCATAAGTCTGGAAAAGAACAAGAAGTATATTATCACTGAGTCTTTGCAAGCTGAGGAACAATGTTATGAATATCTCATGTACATGATAAATTTCATGATTACATTTTTATAGTCATGAATGGTTAAAAAGGGATATTTAATTTAAAACAAATTCTTAAGAGAAGAAATTGTCATGTTTCGAATTTAATCTCTTGTTTTAAACTGAAATGTGTCTCATTTTTTATGATCATATATGTACACCAATTACATGAGGTTCTTGTAGCATTGTGCTCTGTGTGGAATTTCCAGGATCCGTAGAGATGGAGTGTTATTTTTTAATGTAGGTCGTGTGTTAATATTTTAGGAATTGTGTGGCATTTACAACATAGTCATTTCGATTTCCTGTGTGAGATTTATTTGAAGTATATTGTATCCTTGGATAGATAACTGGTTATTTTCTCCTTTTCATAGAAAGTTCTTTACTTAGATTAAATTTTTCTGAATTCATTTGGATTACCTCTGAGTTAGAAAAGCAAGCTCTATCTTTTGAATTTGAGTGTGTTGAATCAGGTAGTATATAGGGATTGGCTTGAGTTATCATTGAATTTCCTTTGATTCATAAAACCTCGAGGATCAGCTTGTGCAATGATTTTGAATTAGGTTACTGTTAATTTGTTTTGAAAACATTAGTAATGATAGCTATCTGTTTCATTTCTGAATGAGTTCTTGAGTTAAATAAGTCTTAGTTAAAATAGAATATTGATTTGAATCTTGAATGAGATAGATTAGATTATGGTAAAATAGGTTTCTTCACTGCAACTTTTCTATATGAGATCGTTAGATATAGGAATTGATCATTTCGTACTTAATTTTATACTAGAACTATTTAGGGCCTGAATCAGAATGTAATGCAACTCAAAGTTTACGAACTCCAGATGAAAATTTAATTTAGGGAATGCAATGACATATAAAATCCCTAATAGGGCCCAAAATCACTATGTAGATACCATTGCAAACAACATTCTAGATTTTTATTTATCACATTCATATACAAGAAGGCATCCATAACATAAACAAATGGAAAACCACAATAGTCACAAAATATGCATAACCATAATTATGTATCATAATATCCAACATACAGTGTTTTGAGTCCACTACTCTAATTACATCCGACATGATCATTCACATGTTATCACGAAACAAAATGGGGACCCACATGTCCTTGTGCCTAATCACTATCATCTGGAGGATTTCGAGCTAATGGCTCCATCCCACTAGCCCGTAGGTCTCGTACTACCTAATCGTCCATAGCAATGTGTCATGTGATTCCCTGTCACTGTGAGGGAAGACCAGTGCACTCCTCTGTATACTGATATTCTAACTCATGCTACCTACACTATGTCACGCTAGTCAGTAGCACGTCGAATCTGCGTTAGATATGCTCCAGTAGAGCATCACTACCTGATCTGTTTTGTGATGTGGCCCCACCCTGATTTGCAGCCCCAGGTGCTGTGGCTCATCCTGTGTATCCTACTGGGCTTACCGATGTTATATCTGCATACCAAAAAGTTTATAAATCAATACCACATACACATATTTATTAAACTATAAATGCATCAAATATATAGAAACTTTCAATTACGATCTGGATCCCATCTCGTCCCGACATAAGTGGTAAGTCTGGATCTCCTTGATAGTTAATTCCACTATACGAAAATCATGTATGTACAGTGGCATATGGTCCAAATGAGAAAAAAACTCAGGTCAAAACACTCATACGACTCCCTCTCCTCCAGCTTGTTGCAGTAGCTGCCCCCAACGGTGCATCCTAGGCTCCTGTAGGTCCCCATCATGGATCTGTACATGAGGATAGATAGTCGGAATCTTCTCAAAGAAGAATGACTATAACACTATCCGAAAACAAAAATTATCATTAGTCCTTCACCTGCATAGTGTCAATTGTCATTTCAAAAAAGACAACATCATTTGGGCCCACCCATAGTAGGTACCTGCCAACACACTCTCCACCAACATCATCTACCCCCAGTACTGTGGTGGAAAGCATGACTACCCAAGATTTGCAATACTGATGCGATTGTAGCTCGTGTCTCGGGCCTCTCTAGGTCACTGCTCTGAATGGTCATTCCCTTTGCACAAACTTGCAGTAATAGTGATGATCAACAAACTCACCTATATTCCTCCCACAAGGCAGCATTGGATGTATCTCCCCCAATACCCTCAGGGGGTGAAATCCTATCAGAAAATATATGTCCTAGATTGTGATCATGATCGGTTAGGTCCCTATAACACTAGTGATTCCCCCATTAATATTGTCATTTTAGCCCTTATTTTTATTGTTGTACCCCTATTGTCCCCATATTGTTGTTATTGTGACCCATAGAAGCCCACAATTGTTATTGTTGTGCCCTTATATTATTATTGTTATGTTAGCTTTGATTATATTGTGACCCCTTAGACTCCTATATATAGAAAGGAGGTTTTGTCATTTGTATCATCCAAGAATTATTCATTTGTGTAATGTAAAGGAGGATTCCCCCTCGAAGAGGCTGATTTTGAAGTTGTTTATCTATATTTTCTTCTATTTTGTGAGCTAATTACATAACATTTGGTATCAGAGCTTTGGATTTTATAGTTTCGTTGATCCAAATAGGTCATCGTGGAATGTTCGCTATAAATTTGTTTCTATGACATTTTAGAAGATGAAATTAAAACCCATTTGAGCCGAAATCTCTCTGAATGTCAGTTTCGAATTTAAGATCTTTTCTCTCTATATTTTCGGATATAGGATCCAAGGAAGTTAGGGTTTTTGTAGGCTCCCAACTTATATCGCAAATAGGTGACCTGGGAAAAATAGTCATAACTTTATCTCTGAGAATTAGATTGAAATTTCATAAAATGTTATAGAAAAAGGACAGCCGATAGTTTTTTGTGTATCGGTTTCAGGTCCTAAGGTCGAAATAGTAACACGTGGAACTTCATACAACTTCCCTCTACTGAACCAGTCTTTAATCAAGTCATCGTGGGAGATTTGGCATAACTCTTCCTTGGAGAATCCATTGTTTATAAGACTTGCAGGGTTAGAAAGAGGACTCAAAGGGCTACCATACAACACAATTTCAGACCTTGGAGATCCTAAATTATAGAGATACAACAGATTCAATAGTGAGCTCCTACAAAGTGAAAAAAGGTGTGTAGCTTTTTAAAAAGTTAGCATAAGTTTGGTTTAAAAAAATAGTTTGAAGGAATTCAAAGGGCATAATGAAGCACTATTATCATTAATTAAATGGAAACACCTAGTAAGTAACCTAAAATATCTAGCATGACTTATGAAGAAGAGGAAGAAATGCAACATGATATATCAAAATTACAAGACCAAGTGAAACTAAATTCAGTCTCACAAAAAGTAATAGAAGCTAAGATGGATAGTTTAAAGCAAGGCGTGGAAGCTAAGATGGATGGCATGGAAGATAAGATGGATGGTTTAAATAAAATCGTGGAAGCTAAGATGGATGGTATAGAAGAAAAACTTAAAGGAAACATGGAAGATTTGAAGACAGGCATGGAAGCAAAGATGGATGGCATAGAAGAAAAACTTAAAGGCAACATGGAAGATTTGAAGATAGATTTGACAAAATTTGCTACAAGAAATGCTTACTAATGGCGAAAGGGTAGTAAAGGAACTCATGATGAGAACAAAATAAATTTTAATTGTGTTTTCATAGACTCTAACAATGGATTGAAGACCCACCATGTTCCAAATATCAATATGAGGAAGTTTGATGGAAAGGATCTCGTAGCATGGATACTATATATGGAGCAATATTTCGATCTCCGTAATGTGCAAAACACACAAAAGGTACAAATTGAAAATTTATATTTGGAACCAAATAAATTTGTATGGTTTTGATGGCTTTTCTCTCGTAAACTAGTTGTCACTTGGGTAATTTTTACAGAAGAAATGATAGCACATTATGAGGATAAAAAGAGAAACACTTTTTTAGCCAACTGATAAATCTCAAAAAAAAGGGTTCAATGTTGGAGCACATTGAGGACTTCCAAAAATTGATTATAAGGGTAAAATATATTCTAGAGGAGCATAGGATTGATGTGTTCACGGGGAATTTAAAGGATAACATCCAACATGAGGTTCGCCTTTGGGAACCTGATTCATTGGAGAAGGAATTTAGGTTGGCAAGAAAAATGGAACGAAAAATAATGGCAACAAGGAAGCCTACCATTCACAACTATAAAGATCGAAGTTTTTTTGCCCCTAACCTTCCACAACCTATAAGGTTTACACCACAACAATTGGAATAAAAAAGAGAAAAAGGGCTTTGTTACAGTTGTGATAGAAAATACACTAAAGGTCATATGTGTGTTGATAAGAAATTATTTTACATAGATTGTGAAGAGGAGGAAGAAAATGAACAAGAAATGTCAAAAGAAGAGGATATACACAGGAACAAACCCTAGATAAAGAAGAAATGAATCCGACCATATCTTGTAATGCATTGGCCAGAATTACCATTAATCAAACTATCAAGATAGAAGGACATATGAAGAAGAAAAAGGTAATAGTGTTGATTGATTCAAGAAGTACCCATAATTTTATTCATTGTAAGATAGCCAAGGAATTGAATTTCTTCCTATATTCAACACCAGAGTATCAAGTGATGGCTGCAAGTGGAGGAACCATAAATTGCTCTGGAAAGTGCCATAATATCAATCTATCCATGGGAGAATATGTATTGAATAGTCCAATGCCTTCCATTCCCATGGATGGTGTTGATGTTGTACTAGGAGTCCAATGGCTAAATACTTGGGTACAATACCTTTTAATTTTCAAGAACTTTTCATGAAAGTTTCTTCAGAACGAAAGGAAGTTGAATTAAGGGGTATCACAAGGAAACCGGGAAAGATAATCAGCTCTAATGGAATGAAAAATATTATAAATAAAGAACAATGAGGCGTAATTGCACAATTATGTTTGCCAGATGTTCCCACATCGAAATCATCTATTTCTCTAGATCTCCAAAAAGTATTGGACAATCATTCAAAGGTATTTGAGACTCCCAAAGGCCTCCCACCTATTCATGATCATGATCATGCTATTCATTTGATTCCAGGAAGTGTTCCTCCAAACATTAGGCCTTATAGATATCCCTATTCTCAAAAGAGTGAAATTGAATGTATGGTTGCAGAAATGCTAGAGCCTGGTATAATTCAACCTAGTCAAAGTTCTTTCTCTGCTCCAGTAGTATTGGTACACAACAAGGATGGGTCATGGTGCATTTGTCTAGATTATAGGGAGCTCAACAAGCTCACTATTAAGATAAATTTCCCATTCCTGTCATTGATGAATTATTTGATGAATTGCATGGATCAATTTACTTCACCAAGTTGGATATTCGTTTAGGATATCATCAAATCAAAATGAAGACTAAAGAAATTCCAAAAATGACATTTAGAACTCATGAGGGTCATTGTGAATTTTTGGTCATGCCTTTTTGCCTTACCAATGCACCTTCTACATTTCAAGGTTTGATGAATTCCATTTTCAAACCCTTCCTTAGAAAATTTCTGTTAGTATTTTTTGATGATATACTAATCTACAACAAGTCTTGGAAGGATCATGTTCAACATGTTGACAGGGTGCTCAAACTACTGGAGGAGAAACAATTATATGCAAAAAGCTCCAAATGATTTTTTTGAGTACAAGAGGTGGAATATTTGGGTCATATTGTATCTCATGAAGGTGTGAAGGTAGACCCTAGAAAAATTAAAGCCATTAAGGAATGGAAAATCCCCACATCCATAAGCATCTGCGAGGATTTCTTGGGTTGACAGGGTATTATCACAAGTTTGTTAAGAATTATGGGCGAATAGCAGCACCTCTAACAACATTATTAAAGAAAGATGAATTTTCATGGACTCCAGAAGAAACAAAGGCCTTTGAACATCTTAAAGAGCCAATGTGCCAAGCACCGGTCTTAGCTACTTCACAAAACCCTTTATTGTGCAATGTAATTCCTTAGGAAATTGAATTGGTTTTGTTTTAATGCAAGAAGAAAGATCCATTGCTTTCGAAAGTCATCCAATCAAAGGAAAGTATTTACACAAAGCTATTTACGAGAAGGAAATGTTGGCAATACTACATGCACTTAATAAATGGCGACCTTGCCTAATGGGAAGACACTTCAAGGTAAAAACGGATCATGATAGTCTTAAATATTTTTTATAACAAATATTATCTTCAGAAGAGCAACAAAAATGGGTCACAAAGATGTTGTGTTATGACTTTGAAATCATTGACAAGAAAGGGAAGCCAAATGTTGTGGTAGATTTACTCTCAAGAAAGGATGAGGATGTGTAAGCATTTCATTCTGCCATTTATATTATCCAACCAGATTAGATAAACGAAGTAAGGGATGAATGGAAGAATGACGAAGAAGTGTGGGCACTCATTCAAAAGTTACAACAAGATCTAGTACATTTGATACATTTAGCTGGAAAAATGATCATTATGGTACAAAGGCCGCTTATACCTATATAAGAATTCCTAACTCAAACAAAAGATTCTTATGGAATTGCACACCTCTCCCTTAGGAGGGCACTTAGGATTTTTACAAAACTTACCGCATGGTTAAGAAGGAATTTTTTTGGGATGGCGTTAAATTGAATATTCAAAAGTTTGTGGTAGAATGTTTGGTTGGCCAAAAAA
Organism: Pinus tabuliformis; assembly: GCA_031772625.1. Lineage (NCBI taxonomy): Eukaryota > Viridiplantae > Streptophyta > Pinopsida > Pinales > Pinaceae > Pinus > Pinus tabuliformis. Next base: position 269,714,350 of record CM062812.1, read on the forward strand.
ATAAAGTTGAAACAATTAAGACCCCGACTCTATTACAACGTTTATGCATTCCAAGCCAACATTGGGGAGAGGTCTCAATGGATTTTATCACAGGCTTACCCAAGTTTGAAGGAAAGAGTGTCATCATGGGGGTAGTTGAAAGACTTACTAGTATGCACACTTTTGTGCATTATCGCATCCATTTAAAGTCAATACAGTTTCTACTTCATTTATGGAAACAATTCAAAAGCTACATGGAAACCCAAAGATTATTGTAAGCGACAGAGATCCCATTTTTACTGGAAATTTTTGGAAAAAATTATTTTCTTGTCTTGGTACTCAGTTGGCTCATAGCTACATCTTATCATCCTCAATCTGATGGGAAATCTGAGATAGTAAACAAATTTTTGGAAGCATAAACAAACACAATGGATCAAATGGTTGCCTCTGGCTAAATGGTGGTATAACACTTCCTTCCATACTGTAACAAAAATGACCCCATTTGTGGCACTTTATGGATATCATCCACCGTCCATCACATCATATGTAAGAGATAATTCTAAGGTTCAAACAGTGGAAGATCACATCGAGCACCAACAAAAATTTCTCCAAATCTTAAAGGATAACCTCACTTTGGCACAGAATAGAATGAAACAACAGAGATATCAACATCGCAGAAAAATAAGTTTTGATGTAGGTGACTAGGTATTCCTGCGGCTACAACCATATAAACAAATGTCCCTCAAGCAAGCTAAGAAGGATAATAAATTATCACCAAAGTATTATGGTCTGTATAAGGTGTTTCAAAAGATTGGTACTATCGCATACAAATTGGAGCTTCCTGCAGCTTCCCGAGTGCACCCAGTTTTCCATGTTTCATGCTTAAATAAGGTTATAGGTGACAAAGTCCCAATTCAAACAATATTGTCAAAACTTGACGAGGAAGGAAAAATCATATTAGAACCTGAATCAATCACATAAATAAGAACTCGACAACTACGAAATCGATCAATTTCGTAGTATCTCATAAAGTGGAAGAACTTACCCACTGAAGATTCCACATGGGAGGGTGAAAATTTTATACAGAATTATCCAGAACTACTCAAGCGTTGAGGACAACAATTTTTTGAAGGAGAGGAGCATGTTAGGTCCCTATAATAATAGTGATTCCCCCATTACTAATGCCATTCTAGCCCATATTGTTATTGTTGTACCCCTATTGTCCCCATATTGTTATTATTGCGCCCCATAGAAGACCACTATTGCTATTGTTATGCCCTTATATTATTATTGTTATATCAGCTTTGATTATATTGTGACCCCTTAGACTCCTATATATAGAAAGGAGGTTTTTTCATTTGTATCATCCAAGAACTATTCATTTGTATAATGTAAAGGAGGTTCCCCCTCGAAGAGGTTGATTTTGAAGTTGTAACACAATCTTGTGCCCATGTACTACAAATTCCTCTTGATCTAGGTCCTAGTAGCTCACAATCCTTGATAACAAGGGATCACTAGCCCTCATCAAAGGTTTCTCCAAGAACTTTAGCATGCCATACTGTGCCAAAATCCCTTTCACTGCTTGATTCCCTTGAATCTAAGCACGAAGGGTCTCCAAATCATGTTCTCCCCATACAACCTTTAGCTTTTCCATACCTGCAAAATACCATTTGTTTTATCAGTTTAGAGTCAAACGCATGCATGTCTGGTTCTTAGCATCAGCTCACCACATACCACAAATCCTCCTTTTCCTCTCAGCCTAGAACACATTTTTTGCCTTAAAAAATGTGCTAGATGCACTTACAACTCAGTTTCTGCATTCCATAATGCAGAATAGGCCCCAAAAAGTGCATTACAACCATGAGGATAAGTAGGGGTCCCCCACAGTGAACTGAAGCCCTAATCCGAAAGTTTAATCCACCAAAAAATGATGAGTAAGGTTAGGCCACCTATCTCCAACTCACATATCCTAATTCCAACAATCGATTTGTCTGCTAGGATATCCATAAGATTTAGGTCCTTCTCCTCCTATCCTAATTCTCCACAGCTCACTATGAAAATGAATTAGATTTGGAAGAAAAAATCTCTTTTATAAGAAAAACCCTACCTTTTTTGTTACCCACTATGACCAAACTGTAGCTCTATTTGATGAACCATCAACACCATTGGAAATCTCTTACTGATTTCTATATTGGGTCTCCCTTCGTTTTAGGTAATTTTACACTTCACCAGGAATCCATTTTTTCCATGAAATCTCACTTTTCTGCGAATTAAAACTAAATTTCCTCATATAAGTCACTTGTACTTTGGTACCACTTTTCCTCAGCACTTGTCGACTCATATGTAGATGTTCATCATGGGTAATCATTATTTACTCATGTTTTCATGGTCCCCTCTAGACCTCTCCCATGTGGCAGTATCATCGAGTCACCCTTGTTTAGAGCATCTGAGATGAGTTCCTCGAGAATCTATGGAGTCCGTTTCAAGTCCCCTTGAGTCCATTTATAAGTGTTTCATACATTTTTGTGTCAGATACATCCCATTATATTAATATTTGGCCTCCATCTCTACTGCTCCATCTTTGCCAAACCCTCATTTGAGTCATTGATCATCCCCTCAGGAATCGATTCAATCACTGCGAGGTCAACCATACCTGTCATGATTTGACAAGGGAAGTCGTCAGTCTACCACTTATCTTGTTTCCTTCCATCATCATCCCTGGCGTCAGTCCATCAGTCACTCTACTATGATACCTCATGCCTTTAGTAAGGATGACCTATTTCCTTAGCTTTGGTGGGCCCTCTTCTATTGACCTCAACACATTTATTCAAGAAGAGTGGTCTAGAGGGTAGTGTACCTTGGTTCCAGCTTTCATCTTTATTCAGTGCCTCATATCAAGAAAATGGAATCATCATTTCCCTTTGACTTGGTTGTTTCTCATGTGCTTGACACCATCTCCTTATCACATGATTGAGAATCGTACACTTAATGGTTTGGTGATCTAGACGATTGTCCCAGTGATTCACGAGTGTGCGTGAGATGTTCTGGACCTCATGAGGGGGTGGCCCTTTAGGTAACTGCTCACATGCATGGATGTCTGTAGATGTTGTTCCAGCCTCAGGTTCAGTTTCACAGATGTGATGGGTTCGGTTTCTGCCACTTGTAGTACCCACAACATGCATGTCTCCTTCAGATGATCCATTCAGATCTTCAGAGCCCTTTCCTATTCAACATGGCTTCTTTGGTTGTGATCCCCCCTCACCATGTTAGCTTGAGGGGAATTATGTCTCATGTACTCAAATGTTATTGTATTTAGTCCTGGCCTATGTTTTTCTAGGTGCATTATGTATATGGGATCCATTGTATTATTTTCTGGCCCATTGATGCCAACATATCATGTATCATGTACTTTGTAGCTCAGTCCCACATTGTTGGGCTCACCATTATTCTTTGTACGCAATTATCTTGGTGGGTATGGGTATGCCTCCCCTGCCTCATTTGAGATCATGTACTCCAACATAAAATGAGACTTCTATTAGTTTAGTAGGTCTTGCCCCCTCCATTTTTTCCCTTCCTTTCATTGCTTCTGTTCTCTCTCTCTCTCTCTCTCTCTCTCTCTCTCCCCACTTTAGTGTCTTGTGGAAGTGTAACCTACAACTTATTTTGATCATATGATTTTCTCCTAACACTCATACGTTGGGGGGCAATATGTTATCACCAAAAAATGATCACCTAGCCATTTCTAACTAGGTGGATTGAAATACACCATGTAGGATTAATTTTACCACAGTAAAATCACTTTCACCATGGGAAATAATTTAGTAATCTGTTTTTATTAAATTATTTTCTGATTAAAATAAAGAAACCCCATGATAATAATCAAATAAAACATTATTTATTTAATTTTCTCTAGGAATAATTATTATATAATTTCTTGATAATTATTCTTTGTCACATTTGACTAAATCCCCTTGGAATAATTAAATAAATCACTATTTATTTGTTATTCCTTATTTCTATTATTGGAATAATTTTTAAATCATTATTTAATAATTATTTCATTTTCACACCATTCTTAATCCTCGTGAAATAATTAATAAATCATTTTTATTTGTCAATTATTTCTAAATAAAGATATTTGACTATTTTAAATATTTTTTCCTCTCCAAAAAAATATAATAAAGTATTCCTAATGGTTAGATCTTGATTTGGTCAATGTTATTTTATTATTCCCCATTTTCAAGATTAACTCAATACTTTGTTGTAAATATGAATGTTTGCCATTCATTCTTCACCATGATGATTATCATCATCATCATCATCATCTCTTTTCACTTGAGCTCCCATTTGAGTTCTCCACATTGTTTTGGGTTTTTCACATATTGAGAGAAAGAATCGATTACTGAAGCATCAAGGACATCAAAGGACCCATCCCATGGAGGGGGATTTGCATAACATTTTTTTAGATATCCTTCACAAGGTGTTATCAATAAAAGATTTATTAATTTTAAAGTCTTTCCATTTGGGTTATTGCATTGGAAATATATATATTGTTGTTTGTTTTTTTGGATTGTATAAGTTGTTTTGTTGTAGGTTTTCCAAATTTTATTACAAATCTGAAGCGTAAGCAACCACTAATTGTTGTTAGAGTCACGTGTCACTTAATGACTTAAGTGAAGTGTTTTTGGTACAACTTCCAAGAAATTTCACACTAACATAAAAGGATGGGCAATTAGTTTATTACATAAAATAAAGGAAGGGGGGACTTTAGATAGGGGCATCTATTGATGCATGCACTCTCCCTCTCTCGAAGAGACACACAAAAAACATACACAAAGAGGAGGATCTTTCTAGGAATGCAAAATTTGTTGCAAAGGTAGAGAAGGTAGCACCTCGATTTGTGTTATTGAGTGCTAGAGAGTCAAAAACCAACTAAATAACCCTTTTAAAATCTTGGCGGGCATAAACATCATAAAGAGAGCAGAGGCTTGAATATGGTGGATGAATGTAGTGTGGTCCAGTGGCATCTCGTTTCAGTTATTTTGTTGGTTAAGAGCCCTCAAAAGAACTTTACCTCAAGATTTGGAATCTGGCTTGGGGGTGACAGTTACAAGTAAGGCTTAGATGCAGCTATCTATGGTTGGGTGGAGAGTTGAAGTCCCACTCTCAATTCAAACACTTATGCACTGTATAAGATAAGTGTTACTTATGATTTTTATTCACAATGAAAATATATTTACATTACTGATTTAAAATGGTGCCATTTTTGTATGAGAAATAATATGTAATGTTATGATTTACTCAACTGATTGATATATTGTTGAAATTTCTCTTAAGAGGTGTCAAAAAGATGTGGTAAATTCATTTGGAGGAGCTAGTTACAGTTTGGGCCCTCAGCTTTCCAACAGTTTGTGTGCACATTGGTTAGTTTCTTTTTGTAGAAACCAACATGAAAGTCCTTCACACTTACAGTGACATAATCTTGATCCTGAACCAAGCTCTTGTTATCTCTAGTCTACATTTTATAAGTAGAAATAATGGGGATTCCTCACTCTTTGGCCATTTTGGTTTGTTTACTATGTAAGGTTTCTTTCTAGGGTCTTTTAATGAAGCACATCTAGGTTCTTGGGTTTGCATTTTCACTTTCTCAAAGCTTAGGCATAAATAAGCCTTACATTTTTGTGTTGGTGGTGAAGCTTTCTAATAAGCTTTGTTAACTTGGTTTTATGTTTCCTGGACTGGGCATGATATTGGCCATACAACTAATGAGACATGTTTCGCTAGTGAGAATACTTGATTGTATATGTTCTAGGTATTGTGAGGATAGTAAAATCTGGGTTTTGTTAACCTTGGTAGATTTAGGCTCAGAAATATTGGGGTGATAAATTACTCAATGGTCTCATTGAAATTAAATGGACAAGTCCTTGTCTTTTCTATTATGTCTGCATTGTTTCACTATCGCTAAGCTCTTGAAGGATAATGTATGGGTGTGTGTGTGTGTGTGTGTGCAAAGGTCGAATAGGATAGGTAGAGTCTTGTTGAGAGATTAGGAAGGATAAATTCCATTGAAGCTCAAGAGAGATAGCTCAAAATTGATCCATATAAACACCTTTATGGCAACGAGCTGAGTCCTAGAGTTAGACTCAAATGTTCACAAAACCATTTTGGTCAATAAATATGGTATGACTCTTTGAATGTGGTGCATGCATGATATTAGGTGTGGCCACACTAACGTTATCCCTCATCACCTTTAAAATCTAGTTCATATGACCTTTACCAAGATCTCAAAATCTTGATCTCATTGTTTTGGAGCATAATTTCTCGAATTTTCTCCAGAGACAGTTTTCTCCAGGAAAGGGTTTCACCGATAAAGGTTTTCTTGAGATGGAGTTTCTTCCTAGATTGTTTTGGCTGAGTTAAAAACCTTCGAGAGTCTATTCTGAGATGGAAGACTATTTTGGCCAGTTGTTGTGATTTATATTTTGTCACCACATGTTAACTTTTTAAACCTTCAGGTTGGTGAGTGATCTCCATTTCTTAATGATTACTCCTCTATTAATTGCGGGAAAAAATCTCAGTCTCGGTAAATTGAAGCATGGTCTCTCAGATATATGTTTGAGATGGTTTTCTCTGAGAAAGGGTTTTTCATCAAAATAATTTTCCTCCAAGATAAAGTTTTATCTGAGAAGATTTTCCCCGAGATGAGTTTCTTCCGAGGAAGGGTTTTCTTCAGTATAATTATTTCTGAGAAAGGGTTTTTTCCAAGATGGAGTTTCACATGAGAAGGTAGCTTCTTTCAGGATTTTTCTTTCGAGCTTATTTGGTGGTTCAATGGAAACCTCCGAGAATAATAGCTTAGAGATGATGTGGCAAGAGTGGTCCTAAATGTCTCTACTATTGCATATCATGTAAGGACATGTGGAGAGGTGTCACATGTTGTTCTTGTGTAAGAGTGGGAGCATGAAGGTTTCTCAATGGTAATGGTTATTAGAAGAAATGGTTCCGATGTTAAATGGTTCTCGAAAATAATCATTCTCGTCAAGAATGCCCCTTCATAACACTCCCCTCATAGTTATGGGTCAATTTCCAAGATGATTATCTTTGGGATTATGTCGCCTCTAAGGAACCTGCGCCCGCTTACCTTTTAGACATTTCATATGCAACCCTCAATGGATTATTACGCGATTGGTATGAGCAAGTCAGCAACTAATGTGACATGACATGGCATGAATGGGTCAACAGCTATAAGGTGGGTTGTATCATGGATGCCACATGGGAACCACATAGGTGCCACGTGGTAGATAAAAGTGATGTGGCATTTTCTAATAGGTCAACTTTAAATGGTCATAAATTTTGACTAGAGGTCATATTTAGATAAAATTTATATCGAAATAATTGTCTCAATAAGATGAACATAACAATGTCATCCATTTGAAGTCTTGAGGAAGTTGAAAAAGATCAAAAATTTTAGACCCCATTTCCATAACACTACCTTGGATCTCAGGTCATCATAGTGACTCCCTCCTTCTAACCTATTTTTGGGGTCGAGATTAGGAGGGGATGCATTACAGAGTGGTATCAGAGCTTCCAATTTCAACACTCGGACCTCTAAAAGTGAGTGGAGCTCAAATTTGAGTGTAATAACTAAATGGGAGTGTGATGGTTAACTGTAATGATGTTTGACATATTATTTTGATAAATGCCTCGGTAATGCATGTGCTTGCTAGATTACACCTTCAAGGTCTAGACAGCCAATGGTTATGACCTTCCGAGAATTGTCATTTTATTTAATTTTTCACAACTGCCTACATAATGGTGAGTATGGTTATTTGTAGGATACCATCACTACCGGTTGAGTGTTGTGATCTTGCATACTTGGAATAATTGTGCATGTGTATGTCATTGTAATATGAAGGATGTGTTGAGGCAAATTAATTACCTATCATTTAATTTTCAACCCGGGGCTTTCGTAAAACTTGCGAAGCATGTGTGTACTATATATGCTAGAAATTAACTTCCAATTTAGATCAATCTAACTACGAAACCAAATAATGACAAATCAAATTCACCTATACAACAATCGATTCAAAAGAAATTATAGTACAGTGTGCGGAATTGAAATCTTAATCTATCACTCTTGTAGGAAGTGAAATCTTAATCTACCACACTCACGGGAATTGAAAAGCACACCACTCTTTCGAAAATGAAATTTCATGAAATGAAATCTACTCTAAGAGATCATGTGTGCATTATCAAAGTAGGATCCTATGAAATGAATAATCAAAACCACATGACATAAAATGAAAGCAAAAACAATCACTCTTAATTTCTAGATATGAAAGCAAATAAAAAACAATCACTCTTAACCTCTCACACAGGAAAAGATATAAAATAAATAAATCTTAATTTATGAAAACAATAAATCTTGATCTATAGAAATAAAATAAAATCTCACACATTATAGATGGCCAATCCAAAATCATGAGGGATGGAATTTTGAGAGGCTCCAAATACAAGCATAACCAAATCAAAGTGAACATCACTCATGAGCATGGTGCCAAATCCAAATTATATATTCAAAACATGAGCATTTCCCCAACTTTTCACATGCCTTTGAAAGGAGGAGGCTCTCCTATTTATACAAAAACATAAGAAGCTACTCATTAATGGAGGTCCATTATTCTCTCCCTAGATCCCTAGAAAATCTCATAGAGTTACAACTTAAATAAGTAACGATGAGACACATATCGTCTTTAAAATTTATCCAAATCTTCTTCCATACCTTGAAGAGAATTCGAATTTGAGCATTGGAGGCCACATAAGGGTGCCTTGGAAGCTTCCAAATCATCTACACATGTCATGAAACTCAAGCCACTTTTAAGTATTAGCAAATATATGCCATTTTTCTAAGTTTTAACCATTTAATTCACTTATAATACTAGAAATCATTAACTTTTGAAAAACACAAATGGAACCCATATAATTATGAAAATGGAGGCTAATGAAAGGTTATATGGTCATGGAGTTGCGACATGTGAGTGAAATGGTGGCGATAAAGGTGAAAGTGGATGATATTTTGAATACATTTTGGAGACTCTACATACCCCCCAACTGACGTTATTGCATGTCCTCATGTAATCTACTACATTGCTTAATCATGATTTGATTTTGAATGAGATTGGCTTATATCAATTGTCCTTAAACTTTGCATTTGAAAATTTCATTTATTTTTGCAAAGTATTCCTTGTCGTACATTGAATTGCAACATGTTTGGTTGGTTCTTGTGTGACAACCAAATTTTAATTGGTATTGGTTCTTGTGTTTCAATACCTTGTTTCTTTTTGTTGCAGCAAGATTCATTGAACATATTTAAGAATGCATCTTTAAATCAGCCATATTATATGCTCATCATTTAAGCATTTATTTGAAAATCACATAAGTTTTGAATCATAATGCAATCATAATGATTAGGACAAGTATGTTAGGATGAAATGAAGTGAAATGGAATGAAGTGATATGGATGTGATAATAAATCGATGTCTCTTCACCCCAACTAAAGGTGTTTACGGGTTTTTTTTTCAAATGAGAAATGAAATATGGTGAAGTATTTTCCAAAAATTATAATTTTAGTATTCAAGGAATTCTATGATTGAAAGCTAGAAAAGAACATACCTTTACTTACCTAGGAAGTGGACAAACTATGCATATGTAGAGAAGTTGCAACTGTTGCTGGATCATGGAATAGAATGTAGAATTTCATCTTCTTTTTGGTTGCATAAATAGTGGATGAGGTGGTGAAAGTGGATTCTTTATTTCTACCGCTATATCTGTTGTATTTGTTGCAAAATGTTGAAATGATATAGTCTTCACCTGCTACAAAACCCGATGGTACAATTCTATTCATGTGAATAAATGTGTTGTTGTCGAACATGAAGAGAAGTCATTGGATTATCGGCCATTGATGAATGTCATTAACCAATGTGAAATAAACTCGCCATTAATCTCAACAAGTGCTAAGGTACTGTTGATGCCTCGAAAATTGTTGCATCAACATCAGGGAAAACCACCCAGTCCGTATCTTAAAGCAGTTCCTTTTCCTTTTGGTGTGGTGGCTCCGACTGGATATAATGGGACCGGTTTCCCAATGTTTTATAAGTGGGATGGATAAGTGATCGATTTTTTAATATCTAATGGGAATGATGGATGATCTATTCTAAAATGCAACAATATAAAAGTAACTAATCTATCCCGGGAAGTCTTTCTTCTAGTGCAATTTTTGATGGTTCTTATTGACAAGTAGGAATATAGATGACTCTACTCATAAATAAGAATACTCATTCATATGATAGTTACTTTGTTTAAGTAGTTGAACAAAGTAATAATTAAAACGTTATCACACTAATCTTAATATATTACTGACACACATATATATGAAAGATAACAACTCTTAAACATTCAATAGTGATAAGTCAAAGAATTGCTGTAAGAACATATACATATATCAATAATAGCAAATAAGTAAACGCTGATTCACATAAAAGCATGAAGCAAAAACACAGATAGTAGTACCGTATGCATTTGAGTCTCCTTTGATATGATCGCATTCAGATATTGCCTTTTAACTTGGGAATACTTTCACAAGAAACAATAGTGCATATCACATAATATCATTCTTCATCAAAACTCAGAATTCAGGTCTAGTTTTTATAAAAATAAATATATCGGAAGCATAGTAGTGTAACTTTCGATCCAAGTCTTAATACAAAAATTTGAGGACCCTTTCTAAAAACATGAAAGGATACTACTTAAACTAACAAAATATGAAATAAATATGCTATGCGCTGGTATAACCAAATCACAAAAATGTGAAAATCTTCTTGAAATAGGCATGTTGCGGTCGGTCAAAAATGGTTCACTGTATTGGTTGATCATCTTGTGATTGGAGCTGACAAATGGCGAGCATCGGCTAAAGTTCTGGTGGATGACTCATGCGTGAGTGTAACTGAGCAGTGTATGTGGCATCATTAAGTTCGGGAATCATATGGCCAATTGCATCGGTGAGGCATTTCATCGCTGTCCGCTGACTATATGGTTTGACAAGGAAAAACCAAAAGGTTTCCCACGTTAAACTTTGAATACCTGCAATCAATATTTCCCTCTGCTCCTGCTCATGTTTCCACGTCTGTTCTAATTCTTTTACTAGTGGAAGTTTCCTTGGAGAACACTCTGTTATTAAATTTGACAAATAAAGACTGTTATTAATTAATTCAACCACGTTGACTATTGCCGATCTGCATCTTGACATCTCTCTTTCTGCCTTCATTAGCTGATATTGCCATTCAGTAAATAGAATTTCTTTATGCGATTCCAGAATTTGTGGTATATTAGCAGCTTTTCTCTCTTTAGATTCTTGCCAAGAGGGAAAATTTATTAATCTTTCATCTGCTTTTTTCAAGTCTAGTCTCGCATCAACTGATTTGTCAACCATGGATGATGAGATTTCACACAGAGGAAGAACAAGTGAGATATTATGACATAGTAAGCTCAATTGGCTAGACAATGCCCTGGTAATTTGTAGAGCCTCTGATCTAAATTCTCCCACTTGGGGATATTCCTTGAATCTTTCTATCTGAATTGTCAATTGGGCGATTTTTTCTTCCTTTGATTTATTCAGCTATTCATTTAATAACTGCAACTTACTCAATGCTTGGGATAACTCCTGTTGCTTATGAATTGCTTGCTCATCAATTCAATGCTTTTCTTTGAGCAATTTCTCATTCAACTGATCATTTAGCTGCTTCTGTACTGCTATTTGTTGTTTTAGCTATTCTATCTTCTATTGTTTCTCCTGTGATTGTGCTTCTAGCAAATTGATTGCTTGATCTTTTTCTTTTAGCAAATTACTAACCTCCGATGCTTTATCCATTGTGGCTGCTGTGTATGCTCCAGCATACTGAGAAAGTTTGGTGAGGTCTTCGGAAGGATTAACTTCCTCTCTCCATACCACATTCGTTATCTCCATTTGTGAAGTCAAAAGAGGAGAGTGATCAATTTTCCTCTTTTTCCTTTGTCTTTTGATTACAGCCCTATGTTTAGGGATGTAGAACACATCTAATGGTGGTATCTTTTCTATGTGTAAAACAATTTCATCGGAGGGATTTTCAGGGATTATTTCTACATCCTTATGAATCATGGGTGGGCCGCTTGTTACTGCAGTGGGAATTGTGTTGATTACTGATTTATGAGTAGTGGTCACCTCAGGTGGGCTGAATCCTTGAATTCTCTCTGTATTACTAATGATGGAATCAAATTGCTGCCATTCTTTGATTAGTTTAGGATCAACATAAATGCTTAAATCAAGGGGTCCGCTACTTGTTTCTTGTCTTTGCCCCTGCTCTGGCAACTTTTCCTTTTTTGGAACCTTCTCCACTATAGGAGTATTATCGACAGCTTTCTGTTCACTTTGACTCTGTGGCTGAACTATTGGGGTTGTAGCTAATAGATCCAAAGGTAGAGTTTGCAACCTTTGGGCTTTGAGTCTAAAGAATTTTTCTAACCCCTCTTCTCCATATTTGATACGAGCTAATCCTTTAACCCGATGAAATGTTTTGGCTGAAGCAAACAAATCATCAAAGTCATTAGCTTCATGATCAAATCTGGTAAGTTTAGCTTGAGAGGTAACGTTATAGGCAACCTTCCTTGGGTCAAATTGCCTATTTGGAATGGTGGCAAGATTTAGCATCTGAATCTTCTCTGCCTCTTTCTCTGCATGTTTATAATCATGTAAGGTAAAAATGCCACACCTTAGGGGAAATGTAGGCCACATATGTTTCTTGGAATCCCTCAGGGTTTTTGATGTTCCTTCAACTGTTATCTAATATGCCAACTCTCGGGCTAACATTTTTTCAGGAACATATAAAAGAAGAACATGGGGTTTGGTAAGACTGCCAAAAAGCCTTACATAAGTGAATTTTTCCTCTCTGAACCAGCTACCTACTACTGTTAGGTCAATTTCTTATTCCTTGGATATCATAAGGGAAGGCTTATTGAAGATAGAATAATATACAGGTAGGAAAAAACCATTGCAAATTTTGTACAAGTGATTCTTATAGTGGGCCTTCCACAACTATTTGTGATAGATATGAATAGGATTAGGATCTTGGGAAGTCCACTTCCATCTGAGTATGGGGTATTCAGAATTAAAACAAATAATATCAAGAATATATGCACTATAGTAAAAAGGAGGAATGATCCGGGAAGTTGTATATGCTTTCTTTCTGTATTCTAGTATCTCAGTGGCTATTCTATCAGATAGAATATTTTCCCAATCCATAACATATCCATTAATCGCAGCTTCCATTAACGGGACCATATCTATAGTAAATTTTGCAGAATCATGTTGTCCCCACAATCTACACATCATAGTGCTAACGTAGCAATAAGGAGAAGCTAATGAGTCAACAGAATACTTACCCGATGACTCGTGCTTATGTTTCTCTACGAAATGCCTCCAGTGTCTAATCAGGTTCGACTCTAAGTCATTTTTTTTGCAAACGCTTCTAGGAATGCCTTGTTGTAGAACTTCTCGAGCGGAGGTAGATGGTACATTTTCCTGAGATATTTAGGTTTAAATGACCTGAATATTCTTCCATCAGTCGTGGAAAATGTTCTGTCTGAAGTTGGGATTTTCTCGACGACCCATCTAACCACATAAGTGTCTGGAAAAATTTTGGCCTGTGCTGCTATCCTGTGAAGGTATGAACAGGCTAGTTCTTTGAGAGTTCCTTCTGACTTGCTGGTGGAATCGGTTGTGGATTCCTCTTCCAATTCTTCGGGCTCCTTTGCCTCTATCAGGTTGTAGATGCTTTCCCAGCTCACATTTCCCTGACCGAGACATGTTGTATTTGATATTAGTCCCCTCCTACTCGGTTCTGGTTCTTTAGCTATAGGAGTTGCCTTGGTCTTCTTAGATTTCTTCCCCATCTTCTCTAGATTCATGAGTTCAAAGAAACTCTGCACAGACAATTACAAACCATAACACAGGGGTATTTCCACTAAAATCCAATATGAAAATGAACAGAATTAAAGCAATTAACATATGATAAGTCGAATGCATTTAAGAACCACCACGAGTGAAATATTTGAAGGATTTACTCTTAACTGTGAAATTAATCATCGTTCAAGCCGCCAATCGTGATGAATAAATACCATAAATACCCGTCTCATCGATCATATATTGCATGATTATTTCAAGTGTGTCTTTGGATTTCCCCGATCGGCGATCGACGCTAAATCGCAAATCGCAATCGGGAGTTTCAAAAGGGCGAGGCTTCATTACTTGAGATGAATATCTCCGATTGCAATAAGGTGATATTATAATAAGGCAGAATATGTTTTCATTGAATTAGTTTGATTTATTAATTCTTAAAAGACTTATGCATGCAAACCATTTCACGAATGTTTTCTTCTTGAGATGCGCGCCTTATTTATTGATCGCATTTGGAGGTTTTGACTTGTGCTTTAGTTCTTTGTCATATGATACCTCCGATTGCCGATTGTGATTACCTTTATCGGATCGGAGGATTTGATGAGGACCTTTTTCAATATATCCCTTTGTCATTGCGATACGCGATCTCCGATCACTTTATCGCATTGTAGAATTATTTATAATATTTTTCAAAGGAACACTTCATACTTTATTCCAAAGTTTTTTTAGAATGAGCCAATTACATCGGGCCTTTTGATAAAGGTTTTTCTTATAATGAGGTCAATACCAGGCTTATTTATCACAAATCTCACTAAGTTTATTTAAAAAGGGACCCATTTCTTATTAAAAATTTTGTGTAAACGTTTTTTAGAAATGGGGGGTTGTTGTATAGCACAACAGGTACCTAAGTACATCTTGCAAAGTACAAATAGATGAGCTGATGTCGAGCCACTTGAAAGATCCAATGATCAAGGGACATTAATGTATTCCCATGATTGTCAGCGAGAGAACATGTCATTGATGCATGCAAGCCTCAAGGTACTAATAAGGACTTTAGCCCTGAACCTAGATAATGTGCTGATGTCGATAGGCCAAGACTTGTTAGAAGGGAGGCCTTAATGAATTGTCCATCATCTAATGTGAGTATGAAATGATGATTTTGGAAGCCTGGACTATGAATGAAAAATTTTGCAGTGGATCAAGGTTTTTTTAATGGAAAGGAAAATGACAAGAGGGTAAACAAGCGAACAGAAAGAAAAATGAAAAATAAACATGTAAGCGAGTTGAATGTCTCTATGAATGGAAATGATGGAAAATGTGAATGGAAAATGTGAAGGAAACATGCGACTCTTTGCAAGGAAAATGGTGATGACGATGCTTAGCGAAAATGCTTGGATAGCTTGTGAGTTTGGAGAGGGAAAATGATGGCATTTATGGATGATAGAAATGGATTCAATTGGTTCATGTTTCTTGAAATTGGTTGTAGAAAACCAATCATGCATAATTGGCTTCCTTCAATTCTTTGATTGCCCTAGAACATGAAAATAAGCATGGCACCAACATTGCAATAAAACGTAAGTGTGTTCAAAGAGAGTGATCAATTTCTTTAGGTACATACAAAAAATTTGCATAATTAACAGGTTCATGACATGTTTTCATTTCAAATGGTTAGTCCAATTTTACAATTGTGATAATAAATCCAATTTCTAAAAGAAAATAATTTCCTCAATTTATGTTTGAATCATATCATTTCATAAAGATAAAAAAATATTATTTGTGAATGCTTAATGATTCCTGCAAAAGAATCCTCAATAAAAAATTCATCAATTGATCCTGCGGATAAAGCGCCTTCATAGTTCTTCTTCTTTCCTGCATCATGCTTGAAAACATCATCATTAGACAAAACCAATAAATTTTGATCATGATTTTCTGATTAGAATGCATTGTTGACAAATAGATCATTGAGTTAAATACATAGCTGCAGAATTGTGCAGTTTCTATAGATAAAATCTTGAACAGATAGTTAAGTACACATAGCTATGCATTTTTGTTATGAACAAATAACTAGTACGATCTTCAAATTGATCAATACCTCTTCCAGAAAAATTAGCAAATAGAACATTATATATATATATATATATATATATATATATATATATATATATTATTTCTTGCTTTGACACGTGTGTTTGAGTGGACCATCACAACAACTTTTTCTCAATTTGCTCCAATCACTAAATGAATTTCACATCAATTTTTTTTATGACAAATTTCCATAGCAATTTTCTAAAAAAAATAATAAAACACACAATCTAAAAATTAATGAAATATTTACAAAACTAAAAACTAAAATAAATATACATAAAAGAAAAACATATATACAAACTAAAATACACATATAGACCGATTAACTAATTTGTTGTCTATGCTTGAAGTTAGAAGATTCCTATCATAGTCTTGCTCATTCGACTTATGCCAACCCGTGGCGAACTTTTTGTACAAGTTAGAAAACACTCCAGTGAGTAGAGTGGATATTGCAGTAATAATGAGAGTTGTAACAACTGCCTTAGATTTGTCATTTTTCTTCCCGGATTGTTTAAGAGGAGGCGAATCGCCAATATGTGAAACGATGGATGAACATTGGTATGAAGGAAAAATTGTTGTTAATGATGATGATGGGCTCGAAGCCTGAAATGTTCATTCACCGTAAATAAATCGAATTGCTAGGAGATTCAATAAAAGGTTTTTCACCAAATCCAGGACCGAAACTCTTTGTTGGCAAAACACCCCTTTATTGGCAGACCTCGCCAGAATCCAGCAAACGACAAGCAAAGTGAGAAAACAGTGATCCACATCTCAGCATCTATGTGGCGGATCTACCTCCTGTAGATCAGGGAGGTTGGATTCTTGGCGGATTATTTGCAGGAGAAAACCGAATGGCCGCAATTGTCTTTGTTCATTAATTAAAAACCATTTTTTCTCACGCAATTTGCCAAATAGGTCTCTAGAGAACCCCGAATATCTCCCAATCGGTTAAGAATTTGAGAAAATTGCTCTTGGATATTATAATTGACCCTATTCTAAAGAAAACCTACGTTTTAGTTTTTTGAAATTCTTTTTCAATTGGCCAGAAATCATGTTTCAAAAATGATGTTTTCAAGCTGCTACGCATTTCTGCCAAATGCTTAGGCAACAAAAATCACTTGCTGGTTGCTGGTTTATCGAACACAACATGGAAGAAATAATGGAGCCATAGAAGCAATGAGCAAGGGGAAAAGCAGGAATAAGAAACTCATGAGGCATTATATACGTTTCACTTTTCCATGTTCTTGTCTCTCTAAGATTCAATTCCAGGTTTCTACTTGCTCAATTTGAATGTGTACTCTATGAATCAACAGAATCTAAAGCTAAAGAAGTGGTTAAAATCTTCTCACATCCAGAAATATCTAACCCACGTAGTTCCTGTAAAGTCCATACCAATTGTGTTGTGTGTCCCCCTAAGCTATAGCTAAGAAATATTTCATCCATTTGTTATGAGGTGGCTCAATTGTCCCAAAGATGCTTGAAATATTATCGTCAACCAGACCATAAGAAAAAGTTTGAATCGTAGGGAAAATGGAAAAAAATAAGAAATACTACATCGATCCTCAAAACAGATAGTGCATTGGAATGTTGTGCAAGACTTACATGGACATTTAGACCACTCTCGAGGGACTAAAATGGATCATTTGGTTCAGAGACTTGTGATACTTGGATTGTGGATAGGGTTTAATTAAAAATCAGTCTATGTCAAGCCCTTCAACACAGAGCTTTTGATGATGGATGCAAAATCAAATCTGGTTTGGTTGCAGAAAAAGTTGTTTCTGCAGCTCCTCAAAAGGAATAGATATGCAGTAATTTGAAGCAAGATTTATATATGAATTTTTTTTTATTATGATGGATACTAAGCTAATGCAAATTTTTTTACAGGTTGCATGAGAGCCTAAATAGTCATTTTCTCAATTCTCTTAAAAAAGAATTGATAATTTTTATTTAAAAATTTACATTTCCCTTATTCAAAAACATGATTTTTTTTTTAATCAAAACATCAATTTATTGAAAATATTTATGATGTTAATGAAAAAAATGCAAGAAAATAAATAAAAATCTAAATATTTAAAGTTCTAAAAAAAATGCAATTAAGAAAAAAAATGCAATCAAGCTTTAAAAAAGAATGCAATCAAGCTTGATTTTATTTTTCCTAATTTATCTACTTGACTTTATTTTTTTTACTTTTAAGCATGTGAATGTTTCCAATGGAGCCATGTATGTAACAAAATGATAGATATACTCATATGCAGGTTTGAAATATATTCCTTGATATGTACCCGTGTATGAGAGACCAACTATATTGATTGAGATGATGTCAGAAGATACTGAAGAATGGAATACTGGGATCCAATGACTGTCTTGAACCAAGATTCAATATAATCTTATCTTCCTTGGCTTCCTTCTATCATGCCATGCAATTCCTCACATATGTGATCTCCATTCATAAAATTTGGTGATAGGCATCCATGAAACTTTTCAATCTTAGGTTCCAGCAGTTGTTCTTTATCAACGGGCATCCATGATTCTTGGACCTTATCTGAATCTTCTTCTTCTAGTTGTTGTTCTTCAATGGAAGCTGATAAATCATTTTGCAATACCTCAACATTGTAAGTGGATGAGGTGTTTTATTGTTGGGGATTGGAAATGGTTGTGCAGGTAGTGGCATGGGAACAGATCTTTGGGGTGTTTGTGTGTGTGGTAATGGGAAAGGTTAAATTGAGAATAATTGGGGGTGAAATTGATGTTGTGGTGGAGGTGAATGGTATGGATAACATTGATATTTGTATTGAGGATAGTGAGGGAAAGATTGAGTATATGGTGAATTTCCTCTATAAGGCTCTTCCCAACCATGTTTCCAAGATTGGTTTTGAGATAGGGATTGAGATGGCCAAGATTGTCAAGGCAAAGGTGTTTGCCAATTACTTTGAGATTATTGTGCATAAACTTGAAATTGTGCACAATGATATTGCATCATATTGGGTTGATGAGGATGTCATGGTCCTCTTAGAGATTGATTCACTCCATTATCCTTTTGGTAAACTGAATGATGGGAAATTTTTAGTAGCATGTGATCCTGAACAAATTTTAATGTTATCAAGTGGACATTCATGCAAAGCAACATTTTGAACTTTTTGCTTGTTTTGCATTCTTAGCATCTCAATTTGTTTATTTAAATTACCAAGAATGTTTAGCAAATTTTTAAGTTTAGTTTGACTTACCAATCTCGTTGTCAACTTACTTTCCCTTGCCGTAACTAGATCTTGAGGAGATCTTCCATACTTTGATTTTCCATTTGATATGTTCTTGCATAGTTCACAAATCTCTTGAAATGATAATTGATAAACATCTCCTTTTCCCACTAGGTTAAGAAGATCAATCCATTCATCCTTTATAGCATTTAGTAGGAGAGGTTTTAATATGTCTGATCCTAAATTATGCATTTTAGATCTTTTGATATTATAAGTAAATCTCTCCACTAGGTCTTCTAGATTTTCATCCTCTTTTTGATTCATCTTAAAGACTTCATTTCTAAGACTTCTTTTCATATCATCCCATGTCCTTATAGAATTTGTTCCTAAAGTCATGAACCATCTAAGAGCTTTATCCTTTAATTTTGTTGGAAACAAATTCAATTTTTGAATGTGTAATGAGTAGCCATAAAATCTACAAATGATTTCAAATTCACAAAGAAAAGTTTCCCAGTCTTCTGATCTCATACCTTTGAAGTTAGGAAGTATGGATGGAGGGATGTTCTTCATTTGAAAATTGACATTAGTTTCTTGAATGGGAAATCCAAAAGGATCTCCATCCATTTCTTCATCCTCCTTTGTCATCTCTTCTACCTGCAAAAATAAGAATTCATGATGTGGATGTGTGGCTCTTACTACACCACGTGATATAGTGGGGGTGGTAGGTGATTCAAAGTTTTTTTTTTTAATGATATGCAGCTAAATGATTTATGAATCTACATGCTTTAATCATGCATCTAGAAAAAAATTGAAAAATGAAGTCTAGATTGAAAGCTAGTTACTATGCACACTTCCCCAACAACGGTGCTAAAATGTTGAGGCAAATAAATTACCTATCATTTAATTGTCAACTTGGGGGTTTCGTAAAACTTGCGAAGCATGCATGCACTATATATGCTAGAAATTAACTTCCAATTTAGATCAAACTAACTACGAAACCAAATAACGACAAATCAAATTCACCTATTATAATTCAAAAATTGATTCAGAAGAAATTATAGTACAGTGCCTGGAATTGAAATCTTAATCTATCACACTTGCAGGAATTGAAATCTTAATCTACCACACTTGTAGGAATTGAAATCTTAATCTACCACACTTGCGGGAATTGAAAAGCACACCACTCTTTAAAAAATCAAATTGCATGAAGTGAAATCTACTCTAAGGGATCATGTGTGCATTATCAAATCAAGATCCTATGAAATGAATAATCAAAACCACATGACATAAAATGAAATCAAAAACAATCACTCTTAATTTCTAGATATGAAAGCAAATGAAAAACAATCACTCTTAACCTCTCACACAGGAAAAGATATAAAAGAAATAAATATTAATCTACGAAAGCAATAAATCTTAATCTATGAAAAACACTAAATCTTGATCTATAAAAAAAAAACAATAAATCTCACACATTCTAGATGGCCAATCCAAAAGCATGAGGGATGGAAAGTTGAGAGGCTCCAAATACAAGCATAACCAAATCAAAGCGAACATCACTCATGAGCATGGTGCCAAATCCAAATTCTATATTCAAAACATGAGCATTTCCGCAACTTTTCACATGCTTTTGAAAGGAGGAGGCTCTACTATTTATAAAAAAACATAAGAAGCTACCTCATTAATGGAGGTCCATTATTCTCTCCCTAGATCCCTAGAAAATCTCATAGAGTTACAACTTAAATAAGTAATGATGAGACACGTATTCTCTTTGACCTTTATCCAAATCTTCTTCCATATCTTGAAGAGAATTCGAATTTGAGCATTGGAGGCCACATAAGGGTGCCTTGGAAGCTTTCAAATGACCTACACATGTCATGCAAATCAAACCACTTTTAACTATTAGCAAGTGATCCAGGTGGCTCCAGAGAGACACACAGGACAAAGAGGACTCAAAAATCAAAGTGTTTGGATTATGCTCGACCCAGGACCATATCGTAGATCTCGTCGTCCTAATCACAGAGGTGCGAATGTTTCATCAAACTGAGCTCATATGCGAAAGATAGAGCCCTTCAAAGTTTGATATGACAGGGGAAAAGAGGGGCCCACAGTGTGCCACATGGCAGCCCATCAAGCATTGAAACTTGGTGTTCTTTCATTGGTCTCCTAAACCTGCATAAGAGAAAAAAATCATTTTTAAAATATGGAAAATGGTTATTAAATAACCATGTAACAAAAATTTATTTTAATATATAGTTATTAATATAACTATATAAAAACAATAAAATATATGGTTTCAGGATCGGCGGCCATAACCCCCGCCAAACCCTTTAAACAATCAAATCGCATCAATGTTTTAGAGCCGGCGGCCATAACCTCTGCCAAACCCTCCAAAACTATCACATATATATAACATAACCATATATATTAAGCGTCGAATTAATCGGCACCGATAAACGTTGATTGTCGATATATATATATATATATATATATATATATATATATATATATATATATATATATATATATATATATATATATATATATATATATATATATCAGCTCAACTCCATTATAATCGCCGATATATGCGCCGCCGATAACGTTGCCAACGCCCATGTTAAGCGCCGATTCTAAAGGCCGATTGCTGATTTTGGAAAGTGTTGATTTCCTATATGGTTGTGTCAGTGCGGGGTTTAAGGGGTGGGCTACCCAATGCGGACTTGACCCCATTAATACATCATTTTGGATTTGTTAAAAGTTATATATGGAGGGGCGGGATTTGATCCCCTGATCTCTCCTCAACAAAACTCCGAATTTGCCATTGCACCAAACCAATTACCTTGGTAAATCTTCCCAGGGTTTTTTTAAAATAAAGTCAAAGTTTTTACCTCTACACAGAGTTCGAGGGGGTAGAATGTGGGCACGGATTTCGAGGCAGATAATTAATATTTTAATGCGGAAACCATGAATTTTGCAAGAGGGAAAAATTTTCACTTTGTCAAAATTTGACAAATTTTATATGGATTTTACACCTCTCTTTGCCACGAGCACAGTGGCGTTGTCCGTTTCTTCATCAGAGTTCTACATTTTTCAGTAATTTCCAGAATGCATGTGGAACCATGATTTCAACAAAAACAGGGAGCGGGACCATGAGCCATGAAATTTTCCCAAGGAGGTAAATTTTTGACATTTCAGAATATAGTCAAGTTTATACTTGTTTTTCATGGTTTTCTATAGAGATCGAAATGGCAAGATTAGATTCACCATTTGAGTTACAGATTTCCAGTCCATCAATGGAGCAAAGTCTTTGAGGAATCCCAAGGGAATCTAAAAGATTCCTTGAACCCGGAATTATCAACTTCTTAGAATTCGGATTTTGGATAGTCTATTCAGCACTACTCGACACCACAAGTCTAATGGTGTCTTCAGATTTCTTATTCTCTCATTTCTTCTTCTAGTCACTTTTCTAAGTGCCAACGCAGATGTCCACATTCTTGTGTTAGTAGCCATCTTCATACGATCGATGCCTTGAGATCGATGGTCTGAGTAGCTTCAGCAGTGTGAAATCCACTTCTTCAGATGGCCCTTGGTTGTGAGGTATATAATGTGTTCATGTACTTCTTCTTTATGCATTATGCTGCATAGATCCTTGATTGATGTTGACGCAAGATCTTCTTTATTACATGTTGTCATGATTCCTTGCTTGATTTGATGCAGAATATTTTATGTGATGTGTTATCACTTAAGAATTCTAATGCCAAAATTTCTCATACTAGTTTGATGATAAAGGTCGGTGCTAGTCTAAGTTTGATTTTTGTTTTCCTTAGAGTCCGAGTCTTAGGGTCTTGAGTCAAATATGCATTCTCATTAATCACTGGTCATTCTCATTCATCACCGGTCTCATAGCCATGTGTTAGTTTAGTTTAAAAGTTACTATGTGCCACAAAGCCCTTTAGGTGGTTTCGTAGCGCATGTAATCATTTTTAAGTGTTTTTGTAGCGCATAAATCCTTTTTAGCAGTTTCGCAGTGCAACAGGTTTTAGGTGATTTCGCAGCGCGATATGTTTTAGGTGATTTCGTAGCATATAATTCAAAATTTACACTGATTGCGCTACAAAATCAGAGATTCGTGCATTCCACAGCGAATCTTTCCTAACTGTCAAATCTGTCAAGTTAAGTTATAATTGCGTCACTCATTGTCAGTTTATGCACTCCAAATATCATGTTCAACCGCTTATCTCCATCATTACAGCCGCTAGGTACATTGGTACACACGGATTACAAGTTCCAAGAAAAGCCAGGGATTCACAGTCTTAATGATGATTGTATTCATTGCATGAGGAACAAGCCTGCAAGTTTTCAATTTGAATACATTGTTATCAAGCGAGGCAGCCATTCAGGCAAGGCAGAGATTGAAGTTTGAGCAGCGACAGTGTTTCAAACCTTCATGGAGGGATCGGCAGAAAGAAAAGACCACAGATCAGGCAGATGTTTGAGAAACGAACCTGAAGGTTTAGACATAACCTTGAAGAACAGAGAAGTCGAGCATGCATTTAAACAAGCTGGATGTTGGAATTTTTGCAAGAAACTCCAGGGAGGTCATGCATAAGTCACCAAGGAATTTGCCTTGAATTTCACAGGACTAAACTCAAAGGTTGGTATGTTGGGATTGCGGGTCTCACTAGACATAATATCCACAGTTACGGAGATTCCAAGAGGGCAAGAAAGTTGGTTCAAGAATTTCAAATTTGATATGACCCCATGCAAAGAATTTCTAAAGCAGGAGTTCATTAACTTAGATTTAAACAAGTCTGTTCCTAGAAGTTATCTCAAAGAATCATATGCCCATTTTCTTACCTGTATACAGAAGTACCTTACCTATGAAGGGAGATATAACAAGGTGTATTCATATCATTTTAAACTTTTGTTGCATTTCACAAGAAATACATCTATTGATCTACCTTTTTACTTATTCCGCAGCTTAAGCAAAATGTGTGACAAGGTGCAGCTAAGAAAAGAAGCCTGTGAGACTTCATTGTTCCACCATGGCTTGGTTAAGTTTATTGTTCTACATGAACTTCAGAGGGTAGGTAGGGACTGGCACACATTCATTTTCATGTCTGGTTTCAAGAACGAGACTGGTCTCAACCCTCAAGCTGAAAAAGATCTTCCAACAACAACAGGTCATCAGGCAGAAACAAGATCCAAGAGGTTTTCAAAGTTAAAGGCAAGGAAACAAGTAAGAGAATCCACCAGGCCACTGACTATCCAGGATACACCCCAGCAGTCCTTTAAAGAGAAAAGTCAGGTTAAAGAAAGTGCACATGAATCAAGCACAGGTGAAGGAGTTCAAAGAAGAAGGACTAGGAGCCAGGTAGCTAAAGAGAAAGGAAAATCAATGATTATTGAAGAAAGCCCTGTTTCAAAGGGAGACTTAAATGACTTATTGCAAGCCATTGACATTGAAGAATCACCACTAGTTCAAGCAAATTTGATAGAGTCAGGAAAAGACAAGGCTAAGAGAGTTAAAGCCTCGAAGAAACTCAAGTTTGATGATCAAGTTGATCAATTTGTATTTAAGCCCAGGAGACCCATAACGAGGATGTTTAAACAAATACAGGAGGTACCACCAAGAGCAGATGAAACAGGGGTAGTTTCCTATGTTTCAGGGGCAATGGAGAAGATGTGACATTGAAGACTAGCATGGAGCTTTGAACATCCACCACAGCCAAACTAAAAAGGGACCAGATGTCAAAGAACGAGAATGATTGTAATTAAGGCTATTAGTAGCATAATATGGAGTTAGACTCCTACTTGATTTAGATCTCTAGAAAGTCTAGTTGCAGTTTGTTGCATTTAATAGGCAGTTAAAAGTTGAACAGGTGTCATTAGAAGTATATTTCGAGTTCCCCTCATGCTTGAGGAGGAATCTCAGTCAGGTAGAAGAACTCTATATATAGGAGAAAGGGAAATGTAATAAGGGTTGGAAATTTATGTAAAAAAGCTCTGATATTTGGCTTATGTAAAGACTCTATTTTTTGGTAATACAGTACTGGCTTATTGCTTCTCAAGAATCATAGAGAGTTCAATGTATGAGTTTCATTTGTTGTCTTTTCATGTTTTCCACAGTGTTATGAGTATTTGATTACTTAGAAATCACTTGTAGTGTTCTAATTTCCTTCACATACTCGTAAACTGTCTTCTTTGTGTTTGGTGTGCCCTACTTATATTGAAACCTGAATGCCTTGACTTTTATGCAAAGCCATCCTACTGTTAATACTAAATCACATATGACTCCATAAGCCCAATGGATACTTGTTAATTTTGTTTCCACCATTTTCATTTTTATTTGTTTCACAAAGAGTTAGCCATCTTGATCATAATCAAAAATCTTTAATCCTTTGATAGAGCCCTCTCAGGATAAGGAGGCTAAGCCTTAGCTAAAAGATTGGTTTGAAACAGTTACTTGAAGTCTTCCTGGTATGCAGCCTTCCAGGGCCTGATTTTGAGATAACATGATGTACTTGTTGTCATAACTCATCATGTTATGTTTTTATATCCCTTGTTGTATGTTGTTGGGATACTCTTGTTGTCATCATGCATGTGTTTTGTTTTGACATACCTTTTGTGTTGGAAATAATACTGAGAGGGGGGTGAATCAATATTATCAAGTAAATTATTTTTCATGTCATAATCAGATTTGCATACGCTACTTCGGTTAGTGAAAATGACGTATATACACAACTATAGTTAAGGAAAATCGCGTATAGCTTGCAGACTTATAATTAATTTATTCTTCAGATGTTGATCATTAATCTGTGTGTCAGAACCATATAACTAGTAACCAGGAATAGTAAAACAGAACAGAAAGTCACACACAACAACACAAGATATAAGGTGGAAACCCAATGTGGGTGAAAACCACTTGCTGCAATTCGTCTCTATCTTCTTTCAATTAGAAACTTATTTTTACAATGGATCTGTACTAGTGCAGTCTTATACCAGTACGCAGGCTTATACCTACAGAAGGCTACAACCTTCTCTCATTCTCCAGCTTCTCCTGGAAGGGAGCTACAACCCCCTTAGCTCTTGTACTAGCTGATGTGCTAGTACATAGGTGCTGACCTACAAAAGACTACAACCTTCTTTTTCTTCCAGGGACCACGTTTCATAAATTTTCATACTGGATCCATTAATGACAATAATCAAACATCAAATACATCTGCATACATACGCTTCTATATTAAGACCAACCAGCGTATGCATTTCTTTGACTTACTGAACCAGTGTGTATACGCGCCTCTGCTGTGCCAAACTTGCGTACAGATCTATAAAAGATAATTTACCCTTTTCACCTATTCAGACATGAGTTATACCCAGATTATCAGATTTATAGATCAAGTCATGCACCAAATATAACAGATCAAAATCACACAAAGATAATACTATTCAAGCCTTAAGATCTTGACCCAACAATAGAACTTATCTTTCTTCTTGCACTCAGGTTCCTCCTCGGTTCAGAACTAGCTATCCACCATAACCCAATTCTAGATCTTGCTCTTCATAAGATATTCAATTCTTGAGTGAATGCCTTTGCCTAATGATCTCCTTCCCCTTTTATAGTCTTAGGCCTTTCTTAATACCATGGTCCAAAACCATAGAGAATCAATACCATGGACCCAATACCTGGGTTCAACACTTCGGATCAGATAACATAGGTCCAAATACCAAGGACTAAATACCATGGACCGAAAATACGTTTTACACATGTACACGATTTTTCTTGCATGAAAGTTCGTGCATACGTATATGTGCCTTTTGATCGTCGATCCCGCGTGTATATGCGACTTGGTTAAGAGGAACCTGCATATATCTCTTTTTCTTTCATTCTAAGAGCTTGAACTGTGATCTGTCATTTGAGTGAGTTGCTATCAAGGACAACACTTGTGTCATATCACCAAACCTGTGTCATAATGCCAACAATCTCCCCCTTTGGACTTGATGGCAACCCCAAGTCACTCAAAGTCATTCTCCCTCTTTGTCATCAAGAGCAAAGGGTTATGCTCCCCCTGAGTACATGCTGAAATCTCTGCTCCGCTGTGTTGTCCATGCTCCCCTTGACTGTAGGCAAGGTCTGTATGAAGATGTTCTACAAGAAGAAACATGACTTTATAAATCATAAATGACCTTCCTATCACCAAAGACTCATACATACATCCATCTCCCAAGCAAGTGGGGATATACCAATATTGACTCATCCACCCAACCAAGTGGGGATACACCAAAAGTTTACACATGATAAAACAAGAATATTACATCATTCATCCCAAGCATAGTAGGGAAACCAACATAGGCCGTTACATGACCTTGATAATAAAAGAAATACATGACATAGAGACTATGATAGTCATCAACAACTAACATCAGCAGCATCTGTCAATCATCATCAAAACCAGCAACCATGATCTCCATTTGCACCTATTCCACCTGAAGAAAAATGAACCAAAAATCTTCTAAGATAATGCCAACAATGCATTATTAGAAGTATATGCTCCCCCTGAACCTGTTCCAGATGGTCTCTATCAGACCCATATCAGACTCTTTTCATCCTGAGTCTAGCCCCACTGTTTGTCTCCAAACCAACATATACGCGACTGTACCCACAAAAATTGGCATATGTACGTGGATACGCTTCATTAAACTCGCGTACAACAATTTTTCTCTGAAATAGATAATTTCAATAGCAAAATGATGCATCAACTACTCCCAGCTTCTGTCTGAGGTATTCAAATGTCTCCCTGGGCAGTCATTTGGTGAATATATCAGCAACCTATTCCTTTGAGGGAACATACTCCAATTTAACCTTTTGTTCAAGCACTTGTTCCCGGAGAAAATGATATTTGATAGGTATGTGCTTGGTCTTCGAATGCATGATTGGCTTCTTTGAAATACTGATTGCACTTGTATTATCACAAAAATGGATATAGGTGGAGTACAAGTGATTTGAATGTCTTGCAATGTTTACATCATCCAAAGGAGTTGTGTGCACAAAGATGCAGCAGCCACATATTCTGCTTCAGCTGTAGATAATGCAATTGAGCTTTGTTTCTTGCTGAACCAAGATACTAATCTGGAACCCATAAAGAATGTACCACCACTAGTGCTTTTCTTGTCATCCACACTACCTGCCAAATCTGCATCTGTATATGCATGAAGTGTGAGATCTATATCTCTAGGATACCATAAGCCATAATTTTGAGTTCCTTGAAGATACTTGAAAATTCTTTTGACTGCCTGAAGATGAGTTTCCTTTGGATTTGCCTGAAATATTCTGACTATTCCAACTGCATGCATGATTTCTGGTTGGGTACCTGTTAGATAGAGCAGACTTCCAATCATTGATCTATAGGTTGGTTGATGCACTGCTGCTGATTCATCATTTGTGCTGAGACTGCATCCTGTTACCATTGGGGTACATACCAGTTTTGAATCCTCCATCCCATATTTCTTCAATATCTTCTTGAGGTACTTGGTTTGTGATAGAAAGATATCGTCTTTGTTTTGTTGGACTTGTAAACCAAGAAAATATGTGAGCTCACCAAGTAAGGACATTTCAAATTCTTTCTGCATTACCAAAGCGAAGTTTTAACTCATGGCTTCTTCATTGCTACCAAAGATGATATCATCAACATACACAACAAGTATTAGCAATTTATCATTATCAATTTTATATAAAGATTTCTATCTGTTGATCCTTTTGAAAAACCTTACTGATGGAGATACTTATCCAAATGATAATACCAAGCCCTTGGAGCCTTTTTAAGGCCATAAAGAGCCTTTTTGAGTCTGTATACAAGTTTTGGATCATTCCCAAGGATGAATCCATCTAGTTGCTCAATGTATTCTTCTTCTTCTAGGTCTCCATTTAGAAAAGCAGATTTCACATCCATTTGATATACTTTGAACTCCTGAAAGCTAGAAAGAGCAGGGAACATTCTTATGGCATCAAGTCTAGCAACTGGTGCAAAAGTTTCTTCAAAGTCGATACCTTCTTGTTGAGCATACCCTTTGCAAACAAGTCTGGCCTTGTTTCTAATAACATATCCATTCTCAGTCAGCTTGTTTTTGAATATCCATTTTGTCCCTATGAAATTCTTATCATTTGGTCTAGGAACTAACTCCCAAGTTTTATTCTTTTCAATTTGATCAAGTTCTTCATTCATGGCCTTGACCCAGCTTTCATCTTTGCATGCTTCACTTACATTTTGTGGTTCAGTGGAGAAGAGCAATGCTAGATAGCTTGAAGCTTCTGAAATAGTTCTTCTTGTTTGTACACCTGCCTCTTTCTGCCGCAAAATTTGAGTTTCTAGATGATTCTTCTGTACATACCTGGATGGAGTCTTTTCTTCTATCCTTATCTATTCTTTTGGTTCCTCATAGGTGTCTTCTTCATCATTAGTCTGATTTGATGTTGAATGATAGTCCTCATCATCTTTGAAATCTTCGGATTTTACCTGCCTTGGAATGTTTCCTTCTTCATCAACCACTACATCAATACTTTCAACAATTTTTCTAAGTCTTTTATTGTAACACTTATAACATTTGCTTTGGGGAGAGTAACCAAGGAGAATGCCTTCATCTGCTCTAGGTTCAAACTTGCCAAGGTTTTCATTAGTCCTTTTGATGTAACATTTTCTTCCAAAATTTTTGAAGTATTTTACCGTAGGAGTCTTACCATACCAGAGTTCATGAGGAGTTTGAGTGCTATTCACCTGGACGTTTGTCTTTTTGAGAATAGTAACAACAACAAATGCAGCTTCACCCCAGAAGGTTGCAGGAGTTCCAGACTCATCAAGCATAGCATGAGCCATTTGTTGAACCGTTTTGTTCATCCTTTCTACTACTCCATTTCTCTGAGGAGTCCTTGGAGTAGAGAATTCCCTTCTTATTCCATGTTCTTCACAAAAATCAAAAAATTCATCCAAGGTAAATTCCCCTCCTCGATCAGACCTGAGGCATTTGATTTTGTGATCTAATTCGTTTTCAACCAAGGCTTTGAATGCTTTGAACTTTTCGAAAGCTTAGTCTTTATGCTTCAGAAGTCCTATCTAACACATCCTAGAAAAGTCATCAATGAACAATATGAAGTATTCTTCTCCTCGAGGTGACCTTTTCCTGGATGGACCACATACATCTGTATGGACAAGTTCAAGTGGCTTACTTGCTGATCCTTCCTTCTTAGGGAAATTAGTTCTGGCTTGCTTACCAAACTGACATGATTTACATATTGTATTGTCTGGAATTCTGATGTCAAGGAGATCACAAACTGCCTGATATTTGCATGCTTTCCTTATCTGAGAGAAGCTTAGATGCCCCAACCTTTTGTACCATAGCTAGTGTTCATCATTCTTGCTTAGATAGCATTGTTGTTGTCCTCCCTTGAGTATGTATAAATTATTTGGAGTTCTTATCCCTTTGATAACTGTTTCTCCTGTATCAAGCTCACGAACAATACATCCATTTGATCAAAATATTACCTCATTTCCTTGATCACACATTTGACCGAAACTCAATAGTTTATGCTTTAAGCCATCAACATACATAACATTTCCAGCTTTGACCTTTTATGAATGCAGGGGTGTCATTTCCAAATGAGACCTTCCTTTCCTTTTCTAAGGCACTGTATGACTAAAGCTTTTCTTTATCACCTGTCATATGTTTTGAGCATCCACTGTCGATGTACCACTGATTTTCCTGTCCTTCCACATATAAGACTATACCACATCTTTCTGGTTGCAGTTCTTTCTTCCTCCATGTTTTGGGACTCAATGAAGCTTGCTCCTTCTGAGTTGTTTGCCGAAACCTACTCCTACATTCTGAATCTTCATGACCAAAGTTGTTACAAATAGAACATTCTATTTCATTTTCAAGAGCAGAAAAGTTATTGTAGGTTATTTTCATGATTCCAGTCACACTCCTTTGATTTCGTGCTTCTCTGGTCATGATGGTCTTGTAGGCAACACATTGAGCTACTTTGTGTCCAAAGTTATGACAAGAGAAACATTGGCCATTGAAGAAGTTCCTGTGATTACCAAACCTTCTGTCCAGGTGATCATAGACATTCATTCTTGAGGCAAATTGAGAATTATTTACCTGCGGTTGGTTTTAGCTTCTGTTCATCCTTGAAGTAGATTGTCCCTGATGTACTTGGTGATCTCTGTTCATCCTTGAGGTAGATTGACCCTGATTTACCTGGTGATCTACTTTATGCCTTTGTTGTTGATTGTCAACCTGTTCACTTCTCCTTGCTACATCAAGATAACTTTTGGAGGTGGATGACTTTTGTGCTTGAGATGCTTCTTCAGTATATCCAAGACCTGTCTTGATTAGTGGAGAACGCTGCACTTTGATAATCTCATCTAAAGTTTCAAATCCCTTAGCAAATCTAAGATTAAGAGCTTTTGTTTTCTCAATATCTTTTCTAAGTCCCACAATTTCACATTCTAACTTTTCATTGTGTTTTTCCCTTTCAGCAAGTTGGAATGTCAGAGTATCTATAATCATACTCTTTTCTTCTAAACAGATTTTAAGTTTAGAAATTTCTTCATAGAGATCATTTTCATCTATAGCATCCAAGAAATCATCATCTTCAAAAGCCATCAAAAGTCTATAATCATTACATTGTTCATCTTCATCACTAATTGAAAATCCATCACTGTATTCATGTGTATAATAGATCTTCTTACTTACATTATGTTTTTTGTTCCATCTAATTGATTCCTTACCTTTATCAATCTTATCTTTGTGAGGACACTTGGCTGCATAGTGACCGACTCTTCCACAAGCAAAGCATTTTAAAGGTAGCTTACCTTTGAATCTTCCAGAACCCCGTTGAAGGTTCTTGACAAAGTTTGATTCTTCCTCTCCTTCTGACATATGTCCTAACTCATTGTAATCTCCTTTTCCTGAAGCATTGAATGTGGTTTCTATCCTATCTTATGGTCCCCCTTTTCTCATTTCGAAAGTAGTTAGGATTTCGTGCAGCTGTGACATGGTAATACTTTGTAGATCATGTTTTTCTTCTATGGCAGAGACTTTTGATTCAAACTTAAAAGACAAAGATCTTAAAACCTTTTCAACCAAAGTAACTTCTTTTATCTCTTCACCCAAGTTTTTCATACAATTAACAATATCATCTATACGTAAGAAATAATTATCCACACTTTCATCATTGTACATTCTGAGATTTTCATATTGAATTCTGAGAGTTTGTAGTTTTGCACGTTTTACCCGATTGTCTCCTTCATAGCTCAGAATGATCTTGTCCCATATTTCTTTTATGGTTTTGAGCTGCATAACCTTGACAAATTATGATTGAGATAAACTCCCTAATAGAGTATTGACAGCCTTTCCATTTGTTTCATACTACTTCTTACCAACCATATCTATAGTAGTTATTGATGGAAATGTGTGTCCTGCTTCCACGATATCCAAACTTCTGTACCAAGAGATTGAAGATAGGCTGTGATTCTTACCTTCCAATAGACAAAGTTGCTCCCATCAAAGATTGGTAGCCTGATCGATGCCTCTTTTTCATAGTTGCTCATGATGATAAATCTTCCTTCGAGCGATCAAGCTTCTTCTGAAGGACCTGCTCTGATTCCAATTGTTGGAAATAATACTGAGAGGGGGGGTGAATCAGTATATCAAGTCAATTATTTTTCATTTCATAATCAGATTTGCATATGCTACTTCAGTTAGTGAAAATGGCATATATACGCAACTACAGTTAAGGAAACTCAGGTATAACTTCCAAACTTATAATTAATTTATTCTTCAGATGTTGATCATTAATCTGTGTGTTAGAACCATATAACCAGTAACCAGGAACAGTAAAATAGAATAGACAATCACACACAAGAACACAAGATATAAGGTGGAAACCCAATGTGGGTGAAAACCACCTGCTGCAATTCGTCTCTATCTTCTTTCAATTAGAAACTTCTTTTTACAATGGATCTGTACTGGTGCAGTATTATACCAGTACATAGGCTCCTACCTATAGAAGGCTACAACCTTCTCTCGTTCCCCATCTTCTCCTGGAAGGGAGCTATAACCCCCTTGGCTCTTGTACTAGCTGATGTACTAGTACGTAGGTGCTGACCTACAGAAGGCTACAACCTTCTCTTTCTTCCAGGGACCACGTTTCATAAATTTTCAGACTGGATCCATTAATGACAATAATCAAACATCAAATACATCTACATACATACGCTTCTGTATTAAGACCAACCAGTGTATATGCTGCTTTGACTTACTGAACCAGCGTGTATACACGCCTCTGCTGTGCCGAACCTGCGTATAGGTTTATAAAAGATAATTTACCCTTTTCACTTATTCAGACATGAGTTATACCCAGATTATCAGATTTATAGATCAAGTCATGCGCCAAATATAACAGATCAAAAGCACACAAAGATACTACTATTCAAGCCTTAAGATCTTGACCCAACAATAGAACTTATCTTTCTTCTTGCGCTCAGGTTCCTCCTCAGTTGAGATCCAGCTATGCACCATAACCCAATTCTAGATCTTGCTCTTCATAAGATATTCAATGCTTGAGTGAATGCCTTTGCCTAATGACCTCCTTCCCCTTTTATAGTCTTAGGCCTTTCTTAATACCATGGTCGAAATCCATAGAGAATCAACACCATGGACCCAATACCTGGGTTCAACACTTCGGACGAGATACCATAGGTCCAAATATCAAGGACTAAATACCATGGACTGAAAATAATTTTTCCACATGTACGCACTTTTTCTTGCATGAAAGTGCGTGCATACGTATATGTGCCTTTTGATTGTCGATCCCACGTGTATACGCGACTTGGTTAAGAGGAACCTGCGTATATCTCTTTTTCTTTCATTCTGAGAGCCTGAACTGTGATCTGTCATTTGAGTGAGTTGCCATCAAGGACAACACCTGTGTCATAGTGCCAAACCTGTGTCATAATGTCAACATTTTGTGCCATGTTGACGGGATGCTCACCATGCATGTTTTTGTGTCATACTGATAGGAGTCTTTTGATTGAGAATTCCAGTAGTGGAATATCCCTTAGAGCCACTCCTGTGTGAGGGAATTTTTCCTTATATGATCGAGACATCATTTCTGTGTACATCACCATTATTGACAGCACTTAATGCAGCAGCCTACACCATCTTGACACCGGGGCCCGGAGACGTAGTCCCTCCTGGACGAACTTCATTATCAACACTTATGTTTTCATGTGCTGATGATTGTCTTGTTCCTATTCTTTTCCGCATGCAGATGTATTCATTAATGTTCTTTTAAAAATGTAATTTAACACATCACGAAAGTAAAAGGTCTTGGAAGGGTCCTTCTTCACACCCGGACCTAGATCAGCAAGTATATGCCATTTTTCTAAGTTTTAACCATTTAATTCACTTATAATACTAGAAATCATTAACTTTTGGAAAACACAAATGGAACCCATATAATTATGAAAATGGAGGCTAATGAAAGGTTATATGGTCATGGAGTTGCGACATGTAAGTGAAATGGTGGTGATAAAGGTGAAAGTGGATGATATTTTGAATACATTTTGGAGACTCTGTAGGATGTGGGGGAAATCCCTGTGTTATTGTAGCCTAGATAGCATGGCTTGTTTATAATTTAATGTAAGTATATGTATATGAATATATTGATTGGGATGAGGGAGTTCCATTGGCTAATTGTTATATGGAAAAGAATCGTAGTGGAGGTTGATTATTTATTTATTATGATTGTGGTTATTATATTTTTCTTATGAATGCTTGTTTTCATGGTCAATGCCTCCCTTGTTTAAGGAATGGGGTGTGACATACAAAAATGATTGGTTGAAGCCTGTAAAGGTTGTTATCTCACTATGAGATAGAGCATCCATGTTCAATACCTAAATTAGATGAGTTCAAAGGCAAGGGTCTTGTGTAGACCTTGTAGATGAAGGATTTGTAGCTATACTAGAGAAAGAGACTGCAATATTAGAGTTTATCTTGAATTATCAGGAGTCCCTTGTGTTACATCATCTGAATACTTATTTAGTTTGTATGGGGTATTCTTCTAGTATAATGGAAAAGCAATTGAATAATGTGGCTTAGACAATGAGGACACGGTTGAATATGTTGATGATATTGTTGCATCTGATGGTTAATTTTAAGAAATGAATGGTTGATTGTTGGCCTTGGAAAAACAATTTGAATTTACATCTATTGATATGATTTATTGTGGGAAAATTGGAATTCTCAATTAGTGGTGATAGTCTTAGTAAACAGATTGAATGAAGCCAATGAAAGATGGCATTGTTTTTAATTTTGAAGGTTGGTTTTAACAAGTGATAATAGGGGTCTTGGTAAAGAGGCTGATAGTAATCAATGCTGATAATTTCGGGTAAAAATATAAAATTTAACCGTGTAAAGACATGATTATGCATGAAATGGTGTTGATGTGTTAAAGAGTTTCTAATTAATTTCCTTAAGATTACATATTCCCGGATTACTAGTGATATAAAGGCTAAATTTAATTGTTTCTTCAGTCTCAGTACATAGATTAAAAGAAATTAATGATGTTGATTTTGGCATATTAGTTGGCTTCCAATTGTAGTTGAAATTGACAAAGAAACTGGAATCTTCTAAAAACATGGTTATAAATGAGCTGATATGTGCATGTAGAAATTCTGGTTTTTGAAAAATTATGTTGAGGTATTTATGCCTTGGATTTTGAGACATGTGACTAATACTTAAATTGAGACATGTGTGTAGTTGCAGGGAAGCAAGCTTATTACAACAAGGCAAGGCAACTAATATATGTGTTTATATCTGTTACTGTACTAACAATTGGTTGTATGTGGCACATTAGGGGACTTTTGAGGTTTAAAATGGGCCGCATAAGGAAATTATAAAAATAATAGTGGAAATAATAAAATATGACTATATTACATCATCAAATTTTAGAGGGAAAAAAGGAAAAACTATTTTTTCAACTCATATTTTCAACTTATCTCCATATGGGTTTACTAAAATTTCAAGCAGAAACACTTGTTGGATGAAATTTTTGATTTTTATCCAAGTAGTATCCATGTTGCACACTTTCGATGGACCCTACTACACTAAAAATGAGAAATACATGAAAAAGGTGATTGCAATCATGTTTTTAATATATTTCTCATTTTTCGTATAGAAGGGTCCATCGAAAGTATGCAACGTAGGTACTCCTTGGATGATGAATTAAATTTTGCATCCAACAAGAACTCCCGTTCGAAAATTGAGTAAAACCTTAGGGAGATAAGTTGAAAATATGAGTTGAAAAATTAGTTTTATTATTTTAATATTTTTTAATCTTTTTACTTTTTTACTTCAAAAAAGGTGAATCATCCCCCATGGTTGACATCATCATCTTTAATCCTATTGGTTCTTATAAAATTTATTTTGGTTGTACATTTTTCTTAAGAGGCCCATTTTAGACCTCAAAATTCCCCTAATGAGAACATAACAAAACTCAGTGGTAGTGAAAGGAAATATCTATCATGGTATGGTGCAGTAAGATAGTCCATCAACAATGAGAAAGAGGGACATCCCTCCAGAGGAAAATAACCTTCATGAATTTAGAGGTTGAGCTCAAGGACTTGGAAAATGAGCTAAAGATCTATAGGGTGGAACTTACACTAGTGCAAAATGACTAATTAGTTACTAAAAAACAACTAAAATTTGCATATAAATGACCATTTTTCAGTTGGTGACCAATAGTAGCTAATTGATAGTATCTTATAACGCGACCAACTTTTAGTCACTTTTAGCTTAGTCATTAATTGGTTTCCTCAATTTTACCATCTGGTAGTATATTTAGTCATAAATTTCCTCATTAATGTTTCATTGGTTTAGTCATGAATTGTCACAATTAATGACTAAATATATAACAAAATATATTACTATATGAATCCTCGAGAAAACCAATTAATGACCAAAACATTGATCATGTTATAAGATATTGTAAATTAGCTACTAATAGTCATATATATGCAAATTTTAGTCATCATTTAAAACCAATTAATGACCAAAGAGATATGACTAAATTTTAGTCATGTTATGAGATGTAAATTAGTTACTAATAGTTGTATATATGCAAAATTTAGTCATCCTTTAATAATAAAAATTTTATCATTTGCAGTAGTCATTTATATTTTTTTTTTATATTTTCATATTCATTATATAAACAACTGATTTAGTAGTTTCTATTCATTTCATTTGTTCATGTTTATCATTAATTAATATAAACTACTAATTTAGTAGTTTTATATTGATTTTATGTGTTTATTATTAATCACCATAAATTAATTAGTATGATTATGCGACTAAATTTTAAGAAAATGTCATACGATGTGCATGTTTATCTAATACAATAACACAAAGTTACATATGTTAATTACAAGACTAAATAATATCAAGTGCAAATAAAAATAATTTCAACCATATAAATTTTATTATATAAAATATCAAGTATTACAATATGATTTTCCAACTTAATATGGGTTGGACTACAATTTACACATGAAATATTGTTTCATCAGTTCAAAACATTATCACTGTGTCTCCAAAGCATTGCAAGTGAATTCACCAACTCTGAAGGCTTGACCATCAGTCTCTATGAGTGTGTCTTATGCAAGATATTGACTCTAAGGGTATCATTAGACAAATTCTCTTCTCTCTCTCATTTTGCATTTGTTGCTCCAATGTTATTGTTCTCCTCTTTCTTCAATTGTTGCTTCTTACCATCAATATTGAATTCCTCTCCTGAAAATGAAAGAAGATACAATGCAGAGTATAAGACATGAAAGACGATGAATACTTGAATATAAAATAAAGTAGATTATAAAATATTTATATGAAATATACCTCAACATTCGATAATGGCCACTATGTGTTATAGAAATTTTTGGGCCCTACAACCCCAAGCATGAAATGTCCATAAACCAAGGGCTCCTAAGTCCCTAAAAGTGTTGTTCTAACCCTTAAAGTAACAAGGTCAACAGATTACAGTTTCTCCGAGAAGTTCTCCATGAGAAACTGCTCATAATTGGTCAAAACAGGATCATTGCAACTGCTCCACTGGCTAAGTGCGTTGCATCTCACCCAAATACACTGTGAGGGTGCGTTTCATTTCAAAAGTCCCTTCTGTGGGGTGCGATGGGCGAGAAATGACAAATGGCAGTGTCATTCCGCGAGGTGGAGAGGCAATGGAAGCTTCCAGAATCTTCTCCTGTGACACTTGCCTCACTGAATTCGACCAAGGATGAGTAAGAGGCCCTCAGTCTCCAAGTGGAAGCAAGAACTATCAGAGAGAAGACACTAATCAAATCACAAGCTGACTCATCCCCCTTACAAATATCTATATATGGATCCCTCATCCCAGAGATCCAGAGGCTGGAATTTTGCATATTGTAAGGAATTGCTGTTGGTTTTCTGAGACAAACATCAGATTGTTGGGTGATCTAAGCTTTGTTTGAGGTGAAGAGGGGCTTCTTTGCTGGGAGGTTGATGCTGGGTCAGAACAACCGGTTGTAACTCCTCTTGGCTCTTTTCTTGTTTATCAATAAAAGCTATTTGAGTTTTCCTCCATGCTTTTGTGTCATTGATGCTTATTACATTTGTATGGTCAATTTACATCTGACCCTAGATTGTTTATGATTATAGATCCATGTCTTTGTATAGTGCTATGCTTCTGTGATCTTACAGGTACTTTGTGAAGCTGGGCGTGCAAGGGAGAAGGTAGTTGAGGACTATCAAAGAAGAGAGGGATCAAATCAGGAGATTGGCGCAAGACAGAGGTTGGTCTTTCTGTTCCTCTCTATCTATAATTCATAAAGGAAAAACAGAAGTAGCTTTTCTCTGTTTGTTTCTAAGGCAGCTGTCACACCTTAGTGGGATAGAGTAGTTCCATATAGACACTTTTCCTTGTAACAAAATGGCGACTCCACTGGGGAACTAATTAGTTTGTTTTGTTTGTCATTCTTTGTTGTTTGTTTCATAAACTTACAAGTAGCATTCGAACTGCATTTGCCATAACAAATGCAAAGTAGACAACTGCTACTTCAATCCATCTACTGGATCTGTTTATGATTTAAACAACTGATTCACAAACTATCTGATTTCCCTTGTGATAGCTCTTAGATCCTCCTTAGATCTACCCCTGATTGTTGCATTACTGATTGATTTTTACTCGGCCAAAACCCAAGAACTGAACTGCAAACTATGAGCCGGAATCCGAACAGAGTCTCGTTTCTGGCCCAGCGCAGGTACTGTTCAGAGATTTTGAATTTCAGCGCACTTCCCAAGTGGTCAACCTGCGCTGCATTTCAGATTCTCTGTGTTACAGGTGCGCTGATCAGACTAGTTCTGTGCAGTTGTGTCTTCTGTGGTTCATTCTTTCCAGTTCTATTCTTGAATTTTGCTGCCTATGATCAGTATATGTCTGTTTGAAACCCCTTTTCCTTACTGTTATTCTGCCTCCTTTGTACAAAAGAATTGTAGATGTTTTTGTGTGTTTGTTGAGTCATTTACAGTTCTCCTTTGTGAAAGTAGCGTAATCATACTGTCGCCCTTTGATTTGAAACTGTCGCAAGTGTCGATTTCAATCGTAGGAAAGAGCTTGATTGCTGTTGATGGTCGATTATCTTGTTGATTGTTGTTAACATCTTTTCTTGAACTCGAAGAGACAAAGGATCCATTCTATGCCCTCCGGGGGCCAATCAGGATCAGCTTATCGAGCCTTTCTTTCTTGAACTCGAAGAGACAAAGGATCCATTCTATGCCCTCCGGGGGCCAATCAGGATCAGCTTATCGAGCCTTTCTTTCTTGAACTCGAAGAGACAAAGGTGCCCTCCGGGGGCCAATGAGGATCAGCTTATCGAGCCTTTCTTTCTTGAAGTCGAAGAGACAAAGGTGCCCTCCGGGGGCCAATGAGGATCAACTTATCGAGCCTTTCTTTCTTGAAGTCGAAGAGACAAAGGTGCCCTCCGGGGGCCGATCCCGGCTAAGCGTCAAAGCGTTTAACGTTTTTTGATTTCGAAAAGAAACTTGTTTATATTTGTCGCTTGAAAAGAAATTCAGATTTGTGCATCAACTTTCTTTTTAGCATTCATATACTAAGAAAGTCGAAAACAAATACATGCATGTGCATTTGCATATAGATAGTCTGATTGGCTTGATTTAGGAAAGTGCATTTAGAGTGTGCTCTTTGCTCTTTGTGAAAAGATTCTGTCTTTCTTTTCCCTAGTAGCTAGGATTTTCATTGCATAAAGGAGATAAAAAGTTTGTTTATCATCTTAGATTGCATTTTAGGAATTACATCTATATCTCGTGGTGAACCGGAAAGGAAAACTTCATAAACAAGATCAACTTAAAATAAATTCAATGAATCTAACAACGCTTTGGAACTTAACGCACAACATTTAGAAGTCTAGGCTAGAGACGTATTCCGGCGTCGTAAAGCCTGGTAACTGTTGTTCTCACTGATGGTTGGGTGATTCCTCCACTTTGAGACGATAAGTGCCAGTACGGACTTGTGCTCCCACGTACCGTGGAGTATATTTTGGGAGACCCCAATAGGCTTAATCCTTTATCCATAGGAAGTCGTGTCTGCCGCCCTATCGATCGCAATGCACTGAACACAGCATTCGGGAAGATTGACTGTCGTACCGTAAAAAGTATTCTTCAGTTTTGCGATTGGTTTGGTAATCCCTCTACCTAGATTTCCAGAGCAGTCCCTTTTGTTCCTTTTCAGACTTCTTAATGGAAAAGGTCCATCTGACCACTTGTCACTTCAGGCTCATTAAAAATCGAAGGAGACTAGAGTCATCTTTTGTTTTTTCTCGACTCTTAAAAACTGAAAAAACAAGTTGTTTCAAAGCGTCTAAAATTTATTTCAAATGGAATATTCATTACCCTTTCCTACGTTGATCTTGGGATGAGAAAATGGAATCCACCAACCAAGGAATTCCCCTTGGAGGAAATCCTAGTCCCTTCTCCTCTTGGGGAGATGTTGGTGCACCCCATATGGCCACATTGTCACTTCTAGGACTGACAATTGGTTTGCCTGTATGGCTCTTCTCAACCTCTGTCATTCAGAACACCACAATTCCTGAACAATCGAATCAACAACTAGACGAGTCCAGAGTTACCCACCAACCTTCTACTTCCTCTAATTCTTCCTCTCCTCCTTCCTCTTCACTTGATGGGGCTGGTAAAGCCAAAAGTCAAGTTCCTAAGGAGAAGAAGGAAAAGAAGAAGAAAGAGAAGAAGAAGAAGGAGCCAAAAGCGAATGGGGGCAAATGAGTGTTGTATAGCGAAACTCCACACACTGCACCGACCAATCGCCATGTGTCATTTGCAAAGGAGACCACTATCACAGAGATTTTCCTTGCATCCCTCGGATCTTAAGGGATTGGTCTCCTTGTTTGCACAACCCGGTGTCGTCAACCTCTGATGGTCATGTTGAAAACACATCGTCAACTAGTGAAAGTGAAGCCCCAGGACAAAAAGGAAAATATAGATTTCCTTGTAAACTGTGCGAAGGAGATCATGCCGTCCACCGTTATCCCTTCTTAGACGAAGCCAAAAGAGTTTTGGATGATCGTCTGGTTTCGCCGTTACGACTTCCTCCTGGATATAAAAAACTCTTGCCGAGTCCGTCACTAGTTGAAAATCTCGCTGGCCTACTCAGGTGGTCGGCCGAAACATCTATCGTTGAAGATAAACCATCTGAATCCATACCGGACGAAATTCAAAAGGTCGAGGCGGCAGTTGACCCGGTCTTGCCTTCAGAGGTTCCATCTTCAGATGATACAGTCACTGAAGAGAACAAGGATGAAACCGTCCAAATTCTTTTCATAAGCACAGACTCCAACAAACATGGGGGCAATTTACCCGTTCCTTTACCGCAGGAAGGAATTTCGTCAGAGTCGTACCCGGCCGTCTATTCGGTCCCACCTCCAAGCAACCTAGTTGTTTCCTTCGACTGGAATCAACTCGGTAGACCCCGTCTACCAGCTAGTATACCGTTCCGAATTATTGTTCAAATATGTAGAATGGTTATGGCTGGTACCATCATAGATGAGGGGGCTTCTATGAGTATCCTTTCCTCAACTACTTGGAAAGCGCTTGGTTCGCCATCGCTTTTGCCTGAGATGAGAAATATGATAGGCTTTGATAAAGGAACCAGTCGACCATTAGGGATCCTTCCCAATGTGCCCATAACATTGAGAGGGAAAATCATTCACATGAATGTGATGGTAGTTCAAGGACCCCTGGATTACAATCTACTCCTCGGACGAGACTATATTTATTGCATGAGAGCCATTGTCTCATCACTCTTTAGAGTGATGTGTTTTCCGCACGAAGGAAGAGTGGTCAAGCTCGTAGACCAACTTTCATTTCCGGGATCACGCATAGCAAATAGTCATATACCATCCCTAAATGGTCTTTTCACACAAGAAATGTCTCAATCTCCAGTCTGTCCACCCGATGAGCGCGAGTGATTCGGGGGGACATGACTGAATCCTAGGGGGCATGCACCCTGGTCTGCTTCGGCAGGAGAACTTCGGGTATAGGGTAGGTTTCCGTGAGAGAATATGACCTCCGTACTCCCGTCCGTTATTGGAAGAGGGAGTTGGACTGGAATAAGATCCTCTTGTCAAAGTTATGTGGGTTGGCGGGCATCGCCGCTCACCGTTGCTTATTTCGGTAGACATCGCCGAAGAAATTTTGTTTACGCGCTAAATAGAACAATCTTTGGGTAGCCTGAAAGAGGTATACCTTTCCTAATAAAACAAATGTTTTGTCAGCTCGAATAGAAGGTGACCTTGAAACTCTGTTTTATACCTGGGGGCATGCAAGCCTTTTGGCATGCAAGTGAAGAGCGACTATTTA
This sequence comes from Pinus tabuliformis, assembly GCA_031772625.1. Lineage (NCBI taxonomy): Eukaryota > Viridiplantae > Streptophyta > Pinopsida > Pinales > Pinaceae > Pinus > Pinus tabuliformis. Next base: position 269,757,577 of record CM062812.1, read on the forward strand.
TTTTTTTAAATTTTTAGGAACTCTAACCCTTTAAACTCGTAGGATTGGTCGTTTCCTAACTTGCATAAAGAAAGGATGTGGGGAAAAACTCTAAAAGTTGCCGTTTTATATGAGACATTCTTATCACACGACTGCATTAATCGAGCAGTTTTAGCACATAGTTCAAGCTCGTTAAAAAATAAACATAAGACATGAGCAAATGTTTCCCCCCACGTTTAAGCTCGTTAAAAAATGAACTATTCCCTGGTAAATAACAATCGGGAATGTAGTACTTCAGTCGTTAAAGCCTTGGTCATGTTTGCACCGTCACCTCCACTTTTTCATTGGCTGATCATTCACCTCCATTTGATTGTTTATCCATTTTGAGGAATAGCTGCGAAGAGTGATTTCACTAGCCATCCTTGTGACACTGCCATGATTGGAAAATTCCAAACCTTACCTGGAATCAGCGGCTACCGTTTTATCACTCGTTCCTCAAAAGACGAGTCTCCTTTAAGCTCTTTTCAACTGACTCGTAAAATATGAAAAGATTGCCGAGCCATTGGCCTCTCCAGCTCGTTAAAAGGATAGGAAGTGCTATCCCTCCTCTAGATTTTAATCTTTTTGGACCTGAGGGATTATTACACAAAAAGATAGAGCGCTTGTTTTGTTCGGCTCGTTAAAAGTATCGAAAATTCATCCCTTCTGTATTGTTTTATACTTTTTCGGACTTAAGGGATTAGATGACGAAAAAGGAATTTTGGAGTTACCTTTACGTCCCTTTCCAGACTCTCTAAAATTGAAAAGGACCGAGTTATCTTTGTCGTTAAACTCGTTAAAAAGATTAATAGCGACAAACTTGTCTATAGACGAGAACGAGTTTCACTATCGCTAGGCTCGTTAAAACATAGCGATGGGTTTTACCGAAGGGAAAATTATAGAACAAGCATATGTTATCCTCCTCAAGCTTGAAAAAAATAAAGAGGTACTGGTCAGCAATGACTGGGGAAAATTGCGAAGAAAACTCAAAGAAACTTTGTTGGTAGCAAGTCGCTCTTGAACATGACACTTCCACTCCGTGCCCGAGTCGGGTTGGGTTGTTTCATTCACCGGTCACATCACCATGGTCATGCCATACCATCCACATTTGGGGTTAATGCTACCAATCCATCACATCAGTGTCGCCGATATGTTCAGGAGAAGTCATTCAGAGAATTCACCTGTGTCTCACCCACTGCCATACATTATACTCCATTCTTTCATGACCGCCACCCTGAACCTTATATCACCAGATCGTTTTCACCTCCATTAAAATCATTTTCTCCATTCCGTGTCATTGATGTGGGATTCATTAAGACCCTCCTGTGATGGATCACTTCTTGTCGACATCAGCTCATTATCCAAGAAGTTGATCTAGGAACACCCCATTTAGTACTTTGAAGCTTGCATGCCTCAATGGCAAGTTTCTCACTTCCGGCGACAGGTTTACATCAATGACCTTCGACCGAAAGATTTTGCGTGGTGTTCGACGCCAAGTCCTTTATTCACACCACGTGAATTGTATTGCAATACCTTGAGGGTCATTATCATTATCAGTGATTCCTCTCGCGCTTGTTAACAGTTTACATCATTGATTGGTAATCAAGCGATGTCTTTCCATGTTCGACTTCAGAACATTTCTCACATGGATCGACTTGTACTTTGAGTGAAGATCGGATGAGATTGAAGACCCCGGATCTAGTTTCATCCATCCGGGCTGCGATATATATTCAGGGAAATAAAGAAATTAAATGTACATCATTGTTGCACAGATAATCATCCACTCAAAAGGATGATGGCTCTATCAGAATCATCAGTCTACACTCAGACGATTGTCTGTCCTATGTACATGAAAATGAATTTATAAAGTTGAGCATGGGAATGCCCGCCTCAGCTAGATCATGAAAATAGTATGAAGATAATGTATTGTATTGTATCTTATTACAGGTCTCCTCCCAGCATTGAAAGAACTTCGGATCCTCATAATAAAGCATTTCACCCGACACTAAAAGATTAATGGCCTCATACTTTAGGGGGCAACTGTTATAGACATTTTTGGGCCCTACAACCCCAAGCATGAAATTTCCATAAACCAAGGGCTCCTAAGTCCCTAAAAGTGTTGTTCTAACCCTTAAAGGAACAAGGTCAACAGATTACAGCTTCTCCCAGAAGTTCTCCATGAGAAACTACTCAAAATTGGTCAAAACAGGATCATTGCAGCTGCTCCACTGGCTAAGTGCGTTGCATCTCACCCAAATACACTGTGAGGGTGCGTTGCATTTCAAAAGTCCCTTCTATGGGGTGCGATGGGCGAGAAATGACAAACGACAGTGTCATTCTGCGAGGTGGAGAGGCAATGGAAGCTTCCAGAATCTTCTACTGTGACACTTACCTCACTGAATTCGACCAAGGATGAGTAAGAGGCCCTCAGTCTCCAAGTGGAAGCAAGAACTATCAGAGAGAAGACACTAATAAAATCACAAGCTGATTCATCCCCCTTACAGATATCTATATATGGATCCCTCATCCCAGAGATCTAGAGGCTGGAATTTTGCATATTGTAAGGAATTGCTGTTGGTTTTCTGAGACAAACATTAGATTGTTGGGTGATCTAAGCTTTGTTTGAGGTGAAGAGGGGCTTCTTTGCTGGGAGGTTGATGCTGGGTCAGAACAACCGGTTGTAACTCCTCTTGGCTCTTTTCTTGTTTATCAATAAAATCTATTTGAGTTTTCCTCCATGCTTTTGTGTCATTGATGCTTATTATATTTGTATGGTCAATTTACATCTGACCCTAGATTGTTTATGATTATAGATCCATGTCTTTGTATAGTGCTATGCTTCTGTGATCTTACAGGTACTTTGTGAAGCTGGGCGTGCAAGGGAGCAGGTAGTTGAGGACTATCAAAGAAGAGAGGGATCAAATCATGAGATTGGTGCAAGACAGAGGTTGGTCTTTCTGTTCCTCTCTATCTATAATTCATAAAGGAAAAACAAAAGTAGCTTTTCTCTGTTTGTTTATAAGGCAGCTGTCACACCTTAGTGGGATAGAGTAGTTCTAAATAGACACTTTTCCTTGTAACACTATGTGGCTGGATGACCTATATAAACAAAGCAAATAAAATGTCACCATAGAAAATGGAATTGGAGGGGGATTCATCATGCATGCTAGGATTTTTTGTGTCTGTACACATTATATTGCTCGATTCTAATTGTATAAAAAACAAAAAGTATGCACAATGACATATAGTGAAATGTGGGTGTCTATTTGACTCAATGATATGCTTGATTTTTTAACCCATTCCAATCCTACCACAATGAAATTAAGAGAGACAAGGACACTAGAAGGACTATCAATAAATGAAATTAGATACTTTAGAATGCAACTTAATTGTACCTGAATGTAACGATAAGTATTTGTAGCTTCCTTATCACCGATGAGCATCAAATCACACTATGCAAAATTCCTTGCATTATTATAATTTGGTTTCACCTGCAATAATCCTCTGTAGTAGTCCCTTGACTTGCCTATAGATATAATTTTAGAAACAATCCTACTCCTGCAATTCTTCCCTATATGGATCATCTTTGTCCCCCCTGTATTGATAGTTATTTTTCAAGGCAACATAATAGAACTCTCCAATTGCATCATTGTCTTTCAAAACAATGTTTAAGTATTTCCAGGTGATTGTTGAACCATTCTCTACTCAGGTCCATGAAATCCTTGATTTTTCTCCATTGCAAAAACCTATTTTCGTAATAAAATTATAAATCCCACATCTACATTCCTCATCCCTGACATACCAATTTTTAATAGTGGAATACTTTATCATTTCTACCTCGGCGCAATAAAGATCCACTACTGTGGCATGGAGATGATTGTTGTCATAAAATGGTATAGTTCATCCTTCAATATATGTCACAGAACTCCTCTCACCTCACAAAACTCCTCTCATCTACAAAAATAAGGGTCCTCTCAAAATGCCTGGTCTCCATCTCATTCATCCTGAAATAAGTGGATATTTCCATGGGTGACAAAGTGTGCTTGGAGATTTAATAGAAGGAGATATCACTAAAAAAATAAAAATACAATGCAGCATAATAGTTATCAGCAGGAGCAACAACCCTGCCAAGCTACTTCCTAACTAGATAAAGATACTCTTGAATTACCTCTTATAACAAACAAAAGATAACCTCAACTACCTATAGAGTCTACCTATGCATGGTAGCAATGAAAACACTGTCAAAAACAACATCTACAACAACATTGGTCAATCTCTTCTTCTAGTCAAGGGCATGCCCAGCTTTTGAAAAGTATCAAGAAGGTCAGGGTCCACCTCATCCAGGCTCCTCTTCTTCTTCTACTCTCTCTGTTTAGGTTCAGAATAATACCAAAGGTTTTTGAAATTTATGGGTAGGTAAAAGTTATTAGACCAATGAGTTCTTCCATTTTTAATCATTGTATGTAAGAATTTCTAAATTGCAAAAGTCATTCAGGTTCCTTCTTTTTAGCTGAAATTAACCTAAGCTTTGGAGAGTTGTAAGTTTTAATGGATCTAAGTATATTATACTTAAAATATAGTAACATGGTTTAAAACTGTAGGCATTGAGATCAGAATCAAAGGATGAAACATAAAATATTTTATGTTCATGATTACAAGAAATTTTAATTTCATGTAACAAAGCTTGAGGAAGGTCTAGCATTTGCATCCTACCAGAAATTTTTCTTGCATCACTTGAACCTTTTTAATTTGGGCATGGTAGAGTCCATTACATAAACAATCGACCACTAAAAAAAAGTGAAAAGAAAAAATAAAATTTCATGCATTCTGACCCTAAAAAATTTAGGGAGGAGCGAACTGATATGTACAATAAGGACATGCAAAATGCTAACCTGTCCATTGTTCTTTGATGAATTGTTGGCCATAATTAAGATCTGCATTATCATAATCATTAAACCCTTTGTACAGTAAGGACATACAAAATTCTTACTTGTGCATTGTTTATCATAATCATTAAACCCTTTGTACAATAAGGACATGCAAAATGCTTACTTTTGCATTGTCTTTTGATGAATTGTTGGCCGCAATCAAGATTTGCATTATCATAGTCATTAAACTCTCAACTCTAGATAAAATTTATGATTTGATCATATAAACCTTTAAAATTATTTACCCATAAGAACAAAAATCCTCTTTAGTAAAAAGGAAGAACATAGTCCAAATTCATACCCATGTACAAATTACCAAAATATCATAATCATTAAACCCTCAACTCTAAATAAAATTTATGCTTTGATCATATAAACCCTCAAAATTATTTACCCATAAGAACAAAAATCCTCTTTAGTAAAAAGGAAGAACAGATTCCAAATTCATACCCATGTACAAATTACCAAAATATCCACGCCCAATGACCTTGCCCTTATCATAATCATTAAATCCTCAACTCTAGATAAAATTTATGCTTTGATAATATTTACCCTAGAAATTATTTACCCATACAAACAAAAATCCTCTTTTAATGAATTTAGGCTTCTGTGATCCATATTAATTTTGAGAAGAATCTTGGGCGAAAAATCACATAGAGATATTTTCGCCGAAGATTCTTCTAAAAAATCCTCTTTAGTAAAAAGGAAGAATAGAGTCCAAATTCATACCCGTATAAATTACCAAAATATCCACCACCAGTGACGATCCTACCCTAGAAATTATTTACCCATACAAACAAAAATCCTCTTTAGTAAAAAGAAGAACAGAGTCCAAATTCATACCCATGTACAAATTACCAAAAGAACAGAGTCCAAATTCATACCCATGTACAAATTACCAAAATATCCACTTCTAGTGACCTTACCCTTCCCATGAAATCCATAGATCGGGTTGGTGGCTATAGTGCTACAATATGATGTTGTAATCTGTGAATATTTTATTTGAACCCAGGGCTAAACTGGAAATGAAAAAGAAAATAAATATTTATTATTTTATTTGAACCCAGGGCTAAAAATGAAAAAGAAAATAAATATTTATAATAAAAAAATAAAAGAAATATTTATAATATAAACTAAAATATATAAATTTCAATTGGGTTAAAAGATTTATTTTTAATAAGAATTTGTTATTTTTTCATAAGACGCTAAATTAAAAAGAATAAGAAGAAGTTAAAAATGATATTGGGATGAGTGTAAACATTTAAATATGACCTATAATAAAAAGTTAAATTAATAAAAATAATAAAATTTAATTTGTTATATTTTGATTTTGTTATTAACTTGTAAATAGGCTTTGTTACAATACCATGGGCCAATACCATGGCTTATCAATAATACAAGTCCAAAAACATAACTTATTTCACAACCAAAATATTTTACAACAATATGACAAGATTCTTAACTGTGGATATTCACCCCAACATTACATTAGATATTATTAACTTGTAAAAAATAACCTTTGTTACAATACCATGGATTATCAATACCACATGCCCAAAAAACATAAATTATTTCACAATCAAATATTTCATAATAATATGACAAGATTGCTAACCATAGTTATTCACCCTCACTTTACCATGGATATTAACTTGTAAAACTGCTTTGTTACAATACCATGGGTCGATACCATGGCTTATCAATGCACATTTCAAAAAACCATAACTTTTTTCATAGTAAAAATATTTTATTTAATTTAATTTTACAACATTTTTTTAATTGAATCTAAAAGGGAAAATGTTACAATTTGATATATATCTAAACCCTCTATAGTCAGGACTACTAAAAATAAAGGTTTTAATAAAATTAAGATAAGATGGATCTAATCTGGTTCTATATATATATAGCTAAGGATCCAAGGGATGACAACAAAAAAATTGACAAATTATAATATATTAAATACAGTGCATGATTTTTTAAAGTTTTTCATTATTTTATTTTCTTTGACATAATTGATCCAAAATATAGGTTTAATAGTTTACAACCAATACCATGGGCCAATACCATGGCTTATCAATACTACAAGTCCAAAAACAATAACTTATTTCACAACTAAAATATTTTACAACAATATGACAAGATTCTTAACCGTGAATATTCACCCCCACATTACAGTAGATATTATTAACTTGTAAAAACCTTTGTTACAATACCATGGATTATCAATATGACATGCCCAAAAAACATAAATTATTTCACAATCAAAATATTTTATAACAATATGACATGCCCAAAAAACATAAATTATTTCACAATCAAATATTTTATAACAATATGACAAGATTGTTAACCATGGATATTCACCCTCACTTTATCATGGATATTAACTTGTAAATCCACTTTGCTACAATACCATGGGCCAATACCATGCCTTATCAATACCAACTGCCAAAAAACCATAACTTATTTCATAGTAAAAATATTTTATTTTAATTTAATTTTACAAGGTTTTTTTAATTGAATCTAGAAGGGAAAATGTTACAATTTGAGATATATCTAAACCCTCTATCCTCACGACTACTAAAAATATTCCTATAGAAATTAAAATAAGGTTTTAATAAAATTAAGATAATATGGATCTATGTCGGTTCTATATATATATATATATCTAGAGAGAGAGAGAGAGAGAGAGAGAGAGAGAGAGAGAGAGAGATATCTATCTATCTCTCTCTCTCTATATATATATATATATATATATAAAACTGACATTGATCCATCATAGCAAAGGATCCAAGGGATCAGAGCAATCAAATTGACTAATTATAATAGATTAAATATAGTGTATGATTTTTTAAATATTTTCATTATTTTATTTTCTTTGACATGATTGGTCCAAAATATAGTTTTAATATTTTATAGCGAATTAAGTTTTTCTAATTTAGATCATTTCTTAAACACAATACAATGTGATCAAATTTAAGAGAGAGTTGGGGAGGGGGTGGAGAGAGGGAGCAAGACGGTGAAAAAGTTAGAGGATGGAGAGAGAGAAAGAGAGAGTGATGGGGGGAGAGAGAGTGAGGTGGGAGAGAGGCAGCAATAGGAAGGAAGAGAGAGGAGAGGGAGGGAGGAACGAACAAAGACACAGAGAGATAGAGGTGGAGAGAGATAGGAGTGAGAAGGGAGAGATAGAGAGAGAGTGAGGGAGAGAGGAGAGGAGGGAAGAGAAAGGAGATGAGAGGATAGAGATAGGGAAAGAAGGGGAAGGGAGAGAGATGGAGAAGGATAGGGAGGGGGGGAGATAGTGATAGAGTTGGATGGAAGATAGAGAAAGAGAGAGAGAGAGAGTGATTTGGGGAGAGAGATAGAGGGAGGTGGGAGATAAGGGATAGAGAGGAAGGAAGATAGAGATGAGGAGAGAGAGATCGAATTGGAGGGGGTAGGAGAAGGAGGGAACAAGAAAAACATAGAGGGAGAAAGGTGGAGAGAGAGAGGGGGTGACAAGGGAGTCATGGAGAGAGAGTGAGGGAGAGAGGAGAGCGGGAGGGAATAGAGAGAAGGATATAGATAGAGAGGGAGAGAAGGGGAAGAGAGAAATAGACAGATAAGGGGAGGAGAGGGAGAGAGAGTGTGTGTATGTTTGGTGGGTGAGATAGAGAGAGGGAATAAAAAAGAGACACAATACAAATATAGATATTATATAGTATTATATAACCAAACTAGATCCATATTAACCCTATAACTATCAAGTGCTGAGAGGGATCCAATCTCTCGAGGTGAAAACATTTCCTCAGGTTTTGCACTAGAAAAAAAAGTTTGCACCTCGAGATATTGGACCCCTATCAAAGCTTGATAGATCTGGGGTTAAGATGGATGTAGGTTGGTTAATATGAAATTAAAGTAGTATTTATTTGATATTATAGTCTTAAAAAATAAAATTTCCCTTTAAATTAATTTCAAATTAGAACTAGATCCAATTAGATTCAATGAATAGATTTTTAAAAAATACATAAAATATTTTTTTTATTAAGAAATATGTTTTAAAATTACAAATTATTAGAGATACATAGTGAAAAGTTGGCTCACCTATACACCATGTGAGGATGAAGAAGTGTTTAAGGAAGGATAATCTTTCAATCCCCTATCACTTGTAAGTTTAGATTGCTTGACACAATTAAGATGACTAACATAAAAAAACTGATTCATATTATTGTAGGACTTTTTAGGTAGTTGTATTTTTGTTCTTAGACTAAATTAGTTGTCCATGTTAGTCATTTTTAGTTGTATTAATTATTAGCTAGTCACATATTTTAACCCGTGACTAAATTAGTGATTTATGTTAGTCGTTTTTAGTTTGGTCACTTAAGATTGCTCATTTTTGGTAGTATTTCACTTGGAAACGCTGTGGTAACTAAATTTTTTAGTCACCTAGTCACTAATTGCTCATTTTATACTAGTGTTAGAAAGCTCACCGAGAAATATCAAGAACTAGCCAAGTGGGATTTTCAATTGAAAAAACAGTGGCAAGAATTGACATATCAAACTGAATCCTCACAAAAGAAAGATGGAATAAGTAGGAAGAGGCCATATGAGGTTGAAAAGGAGAAGAGGATGGTTTCTTGTTGGTAGTGTGGAGAATAGAATCTAAGAAGGAATTGTCCCTACAAGATGAAGAAGAAATAAAATAATCACTATGAGCCATAGGGACACGAATTAGCGATGCAGGATGTCGAGAAGGAGGAGGAGGCATTCCCTCAAGCTCCTTGATACATACATATGTGTCGAAGAGATATCCTGTAAATGTTTGGGTAATGTAAGACTTACAGGCTGTTGTAAGCCTTATAAAGAAGTCTTGAACTGATTTTGGTATGTGGATATACATATGTACATGTATACCTATGTGCACTTGTATGATGGATGGAAGCGCCATGAACGCTGGACTCATGGGGATAAAAGTTGATTTTGGTGACTGTTTTATTTTAATGCTTATAGGTGGTGGCTTTAATTTATCACTTTCATGATTGAAATCATTTTGATTTTAGATTTATGCATGCCATGTTATTTTTGTTTGTGTGGTTTTCCTCCATGATTGTGATCATGGATTTTATTTTCATTTGCAGTGTTGCCTCTTGCATTTCCTTCTGATGTTACGATGGGACTTTGATTTACATACTTGGGGCATAGGGCCTAAGTTGAGTCAAATCAATTGAAGGTGGCAGGGAGGCAATGAAGCTTTGGTGAGAGAGCTTAAGAGTATTGCATGTAATTGACACTAATGATGACCAATTGAGTAAGTTCTAGGTAACAAGGAAATTCAAGCTCGGCAAATGGGCTGGAGAAAGGTCAATGTTGGAACATATTGGGCAGTTACTCTTGGACATGACAGCAGGTATAGATGAAAACATAAGTGGCAAGAAATTGTGGCATAACAACAATGTGAAAGAAAAAGGTAAAAAGGAGGAATTTTGGAAGAGAATTCCATCGAATAATGTGTGCTTTGCTTACATACAAGGAGTTATTTAAACCCTAGTTTTATTTGAAATAAGTCAATGTTTGTTACACCCAAGACTGAGTGAATAATAACATGACATCCAAGTGGTTGGTTAATCCATGGAAAATAATGCCCAATGACATGGTAGCCAAAAGAATGGCACAAGGGGAGTTCTTTGACTTTAACTCAATCTACATATATAAATTTATGATATTCCCATGACCATGCCAATATTTGTATACATATATGAATTTCATTTTGACTGACAGTTTTTGTCAAGGGTCATTCTTAGAGATGAGTGATGGTTGAAATTCATTTAAGACAAATGTGAATGGAATAAAAAGGTTCCCAGTGAATGAGGAATCAAGTGGGAAAAAGTAGCCCTGGTTGATTTATGAATTTAATACCATCTGAATATGATTCCTAAACTATGTCAATGTTGTGTTATGAAAAAGGAATGATGAATAATATACCAGCAGAATGAAAGCAGTGTGATCTATGACATGCAGGGTGTTGGGCATGGAATCCCCCCAAGGCATGTTTTGGGGCTTAAAGCCCAAGTTTTGACCAAATATTTTTGTAAAAGCTCCACGAATTGTGGGCGGGGGCACGAAAGTATAATAGAGTCACAGGGTTGTCCACCCTAGTTTCTGTAATGTAATTTTAGCTGGATAGACCTACCCATGGTCTGCGGACCATGGGATTGTATAAATAGAGTGAGACTCTAAGTGAAAAAGATAACTAATAAACGAATAGAAGAAAAGCATGAGAAATCTAAGTGATTGAGTCGAAGTGTAAAGTTTTTCTGTGGGTTGTAGAGTAGGAGAAGGCTCTGCAACTAAGTGCGTAGAGGCCTAGTAGTCAGCAGCTGAGTGCGTGGACCCTTGCAACTAAGTGCTCAGGGTAGGTCGAGTCTGTAACCATTGGGCGAATCAATAAAGAGAAGTTTTGCTATAATTTTGTGTATATTTTCCTGGTTTAATGCATGATTGGATATAATTTGCAAGTATATTGTTTATTTACTGCGTGATCATGTATGAATGTTTTGTATTGCTAACTTAAGACATTCAAGTAGATGAAGGTAATTAATTAACACTAGAAGATAAGTAAGATCACGGGTAATAATGCAAAGTGCGGCACAAACCCTAGTTAGGGCTGCACAAAGGCCTTGTATCAAGTTGCGAGAAACAGGAAGTGCACGAGGCAACCTGCGTGCAGGAACAAATAGAGAACTAGTTGTACCTCTCAGACATCTCAAGGGTGCAGAAACCTAGTTCTAACACCCTCCCATACTACTTTGGTTGAGACCTCGGTCCACGCTCCACGGAATGTTGTCGAAAGGGCTAGTAGTACAGGGATTTGTTTGGCTAATTAACTCTCAACCTGGGTCAGGCCCCAACAAGCCAAAAAATGGTTCCGTTGCTGGGACTAGGATCTGCATAGAGATGTCTGATTTCGTATCACTGGAATCCGACAAAGAAAGGAATTGAAGATTGGTTGGAGAGAAATATTCACGAGTTTGCGGCGCAGGAAAATAGGAATCTGTGACTATCAAAGGAAGAGTGGTTAGACTGCTACTTGTATACAAATATCCATGAAATGTTCTTTGCATCCTTCCCCACTTAATTGTACGAGTGGATCACAAAGCTAGCAGATAGCCAAGGGAGGTGTAAAATCGACAAACCTATTGTGTGGACTCCAGAATTGGTGCACAGATTGGAAGCATCGGAAGATAAGATCACGTGCACTGTTGATCACTAGCTCAATCGAATCATAGGAGGATTCATCACTAAATTTTTGGTAGATACTTCAGTCAACTATAGCAAGGCATAACAACACTTTCTCAAGGGACTGTGAGGTAAGTACGTTAAATCTTTGAACACTTCGATTAAAATGCTACTGTGTGAAAAGCAAGTTATACAAATAAATTGATGTTTGGGGCTACGCAAAGTGGGAGAATCTACAGAAATGAAGGTAGCACAGAACTAGAAAGTAGCCCCTTGATTTCACCTCTGTGAGGGGGTGAAGAAGAGCTCATGAAGGTCTCACCAGGAAGTGAGATCAATCTGATAAGACAGAGAATTCCGTGCATACCACCCCCACCCACACCACCACCAATTTCACTGTCTTCATCCCCATCTTCGCCCATACCACCTGTGCCACCACCGCGAAGCAATATGGAAAGCACGATAAATCTACCAATGTTCAAGGGAGTAGGTAACAAAGATCCGTACTAGTTTTGGTTGGTGATAAAAGTTGTATGGGAAGCATAGGGTGTCACAAACGACAATATAAAGAAGGCAACATTGGTTAACGCTTTGTAGGATCGCGCACTGACCTGGTACATTAAGCATTCCAATGATGTTGGGCATGGAATCCCCCCACAGCATGTATTGGGGATCAAAGCCCAAGTTTTGAGTATTATTGTTGAGAAGACTCTGCGAATTGCGGGCGCGGAGTGCAAATTGTATGTTAGTGTAATAGGGTTGTCCGCCCTAATTTTTGAATGTAGTGTCAGCCTACCCATGGTCCGCAGACCATGGGATTGTATAAATAGAGTGAGGCTCTAAGTTGTAAAGTAAATGGGAGATACATAGAGGAACGAATGGAGTCTAGAAGATAACGAGCATAGAGTAAAGGTCTAAGTGTGTTGGGTTGTAGTAGTGGGAAGAGGCTCTACAACTGAGTGCATAGAGGCCTAGTAGAGTCCGCAGCTCAATGCACAGACCCCTGCAGCTAAGTGCATAGGATGGAGTCGAGTCTGTAACCAAGGAAGAAGAATAATAAAGAGAAGTTTGATTCCAAATCTTGTGTATCTGTTTTGAGTTATTATATGGTTGATATCTTTTGCAATTATATTGTTTTATTTATTGCGTGCACTGGTATGAATGGTGAACACTGTTAAGTATAACTAAACACATGCAGATAAGCTAAGTGATCAACTAATATCGGGTTAATAGTAAGGGATTGGGTACTAACGTGGATCGAGCCCCGAGTAGGGCTGCGTGAAGGCAGCATCATAGGTTGCAAGGTACTGATAGGTGCGCATAGCGACGTGCACGCAGGGTCAAACCGCAGACCACCGAAAATCATAAAACATATCTAGGGTGCAGAAACTTGGTTCTAGCACCCTCCCATACTACTTTGGGTGAGACCTCAGTCTGCGCTCTGCAAATTGTTACCGAAAGGGCCAGTTGTTGGGCAGATGAATCTTTCTTACAGACAAGACCGATCTCCCTAGTATCTAATGATATCTAGCGACAAGCAAACCAAAAAAATTCTATCTTTCTCTAGATATGCAATTTATAAATAAAGGCTAATAGATGTTTTAGGCCTACCTCAGGTCCAGTGCTAGTTTGTGGAAGCCACGCTCCGTTGATCCAAATGAGCTCCTTTGTAAAGAATCTGCAAACACAAATAGGCACACATATCAAATAACACCTGAAAAGCCAATATAATAAACCATATTTATCATGATGATCAAGGAATTCATGAAATAAACCATAGAAGACAATTTATTGAGAAAAATGAATCTGATTGTATTAACTTTAATCAAAGAAGAACTTTACAACCTTGGTGCCTTGATGCTGTACAAGCTCCTCCCAGGGTCCAGCAAGAATCTCCTCTACTTTGACAAGTTTCACTCTCTTCCCAAAGAAGCCAAAATGTATGTAATCTCTCCTCTCAAGCTTAACTAGGAAGTCTCAATTCCAATAGCATTTACCCTAAAAAATGTTCAGCTTTCAACCTCCCCAGCAACTAGCCCAATGCCTCAATTTATAGTGCAGAGGAGGGAAGTTACTAGGTCCACCTTCAAAGGGATAGAGCCCTCCTTCAAAGGGAAAAGCTCCTCTCATCAAGGGGTTAGCTCCTTTAGTTATGGGATGCATGAAGCACCTAGGAGCGAACCAACCACATCAAGATTCCTTCTAGAAGTGTCCATAATTAACCCAAAGTGAGTTTTTAAGAATAAACTTGCGCCTTTTTTACTTTTACAGGGGTCCGCACCCACTCCTTTAGAGACAGAGCGGGCAAGTCCGCAGGTAACATGACCAAGGGGTGTGGGACCGCAGGTAATGGTAAGAGAAAGTGCGGAACCAGAGGTTTATAGATTTTCAGGGACTTTCTCTCATTTTTAAAGCTTGACATGAACAATTGAGGTTTGAGACTTGCAAAGGAGGATAGTATGAGTGGTGATGGACTCACACTGACTGCAGAAAGTCATGGTGACAATATTTTGTGTAACAGATTGCCCCCTAAAGTGTGAAGTCTGTAGTAGATGAGGATTTCATTTATCATCTAAGAAGAGTGAATTACTTTATAATTTCAAGGATCATCTTATGGAGAGCCTGGTTGGAACCTGTAAAAACATTCAATACAAAATATATATATGAGATCATATCATCGCTGAGGTAGGCATTCCCATACTCAGATCAAAACTGACTAGAAAACTAACTAAACTGCTTTGATATAGGAATGATCTTGCAATACATCACAAGTATAGACACATGTAGACACAATATGGACGCAGCCATCTGTTTATGAATAGTCCACTATATAATGAATACAAAATTCCTCGCAGCCTGGATGGTGGAAACTAGATCCAGGGTCTTGATTTCTCCTTCCCGAAATAGTATGATTTTGTCCATGTGAATGAATGTGTTGAAGTCGAACATGGTAGAAACCACTTGATTACCAGTCAATGATGTAAACTCTTAACAAGTGTGAGAGAAACCACTTGTAATGTCAATGGCTCTCAAAGTACTCAGTATAATCCATGAAATGCGAATAGATGTGTTGATGTCAAACATGTCAGGGAATCCTTTGATCGAAGGTCAATGATGCAACCTATCATCGAAGGTGAGAAACCTGCCATTGAGACATGTAGATCCCAAGTTACTGACGATTTCTAGATCATCTTTCTAGATAATTAGTTGAAGTCGATAAAAAGTGATCTGTCGTAGGCAAGCCCATAACACAAAATCATAGATCAAGTTTGAAGAAATATAGTTGCAAGGACTGACTCATGGATGGTCAATATGGATGACAGATATTTTGCAGATGAATGGTTTATTTTCACTGACCTTTTAAACACATAACGACACTACAGATGGTTTGGTGACAATAGACCCAAAGCTAATACCCAGAAACTGGTTGAAGACTTTCGAATATGGTTTGATTAACTATTAGGCAAAGGATTTCCCGACCCAGGTGAACAAAAAGTGTCGTGTTCAAGAGTGGTTAAATGTTTTTCTGAGACACAAAGTATGACAAACAGGTTCATTTTTCTCTCTTTTCCCCCACCATTTATGGCAAGTACCTCTTTATTTTTGACAAGCTTGAGGAGGATAACATTTACTTGATTATAAGCTCATCCTTCAGATGAGTCCAACTTAGTTTAAATTCAAACCCTAAGAAGGAGTGGTACGTTCCTGTTTGTAATTGAACAGGTCCTTTACTGTTAAATTTTAACGAGTCCAGTATAGGAGAAACTCGGCATTTTTCAATTTTAGGGAGTCTGAAAAAACTTAAGAAAACTCCATGGTTTTCCTTTTTCGTAAATTTGTGTCTCCCAAGCCCGAAAAAGTATAAAATAATACTTGAGAGAACCGCTTGACCATTACGATCAAGGAGTACTTTTCATAATTAGTGCCTCTGATCCGAAAAAGTAAAAAAGCGATCAATGACACGTCGTTTTATAACCAATATCGAATTTGAAACGACAAAAATCCGACAATCTTTTCATGTTTCTATGGTCAGAAAAGAGTTGTAAGTGGACCGTCTTTTTAATTATGTTTTAACGAGCTTAAAAGGAAAAACTACGCAATCTTTTCATATTTTTAGGAGTCAGAAAAGAGCTTAAAGGTGACTCTAATGTTTTTTGTCGAAAATGATCAATTTTGCCTAAAAAATCTGTTATCCTGCACAAAAACTCAAACATTACTCATACCTATTTAAAATAAATAAAAATTCTTCAAAAGTTACCTCTTTAAAGTGAAAAATAAACAAATTAAAAATTCATTTATTCAAAAAATCTTATAAAAAGGGCTTTTGTAAATTCATTTTTACCGTTTGATTTCAGAGTGAAAAAAGAGAGCTTTTGGTAAGAAACTTCCCATGAAGATTGTGGAAAATCCGTTCGTTGGAATCAAACACCGTCACCTCCAGGTAATCCACATCATCTTATTCTTGCATTTCATCCATTTGAAATTTGTTTTTAGGGTTTTATTTTGATTTTTAGGAAATATTTAGGTAAAAGACTGCGCGTGGGGGTCCGCAGGCGTAGCATGCGAAACCTGCGGACCCAGAATTTTTCGAATGCAGAAAAAAGTCAGGGGCCTGCACCTGCTGTATAGCAAGAGTATGGACCTATGCACTGTCTCTAACATAGAGGGTGCGGTCCCCGCAACATAGGTTTTCAAACTTAAATTTTTCAAATTCCGCCCAAAAACTTTGATTTAAAATATTCTAATCCACCTTTTTATTGAATGTAGGGTATACACCATGCTTGACTGGTGGGAACGGGAGCACGAGGATGTGGACCTCGCCACAATTAATCATCAACCTTCAATTGATGCATTGAAGGCATGCGGTTTATTCAAATTCTGGGCCATACCTAGCATAAGGGCCCAGGTGGACTTTTTGCAGTGGCTGGTAGACAGGTGGAATGTACAGGACCAATGTTTCTTTATTGGTGGCCACCAGCTCGAAATGGAGCCGGAAGACATTTAATTTTTGACTGATTTGCCTAAGAGAGGTGAACAATTGACTCTATTCGAGGCTAGGCCAGGTGGCCAGTCTGTTGATAGCCTCAGGCTAGAGTTTTGTAACGACCAAACCAAGGACAAACGGATTGATATCAAAACCATCTCCCGTCCTGAACTCAAAGTGATTGCATTTACTGTCACCAGACTCTGTGGAAGCGCAACACTACATATGGCCACTGGATGCTAAATGCGGATGGCAGTAGATTGCTTTCGGGGCACCATCTTCAACTGGTGCGAAGCTATGTTGGCTAATGTAAAAGGCGAACTAACTAGAGCAAAGAACGGACAACTGAAAAAATTTGGATATGGTTTCTTAGTTGTGAGCTTTGGTCTAGAGAGGGTCCCAATGTTGGTCCCACAGCATCTTTCCATTGGAGCTGGACTTCCCCGAGAGCCCAAACTGATGCGTTGGGTTGCAGTTATGGCCTGTCATCCTGAGGAGGGTTCAGAAGTTGTTCGATTTCCTCCTGAGTATTTTCATTGGTTGGAGAACCAAGTTTTTTCTATTCAGGATTTTCCTTATGCTGGGATGGATTATTGTGGTGACCCAGACATGGCTCTTCCACCAGGAGAGAAATGGGATGACTCAGGTAAAATCATTTTCAACATTTTCTAATTTAATTTTTTTGTTTTTGTTTTTAAATCGTCCCAAAATTGATAGTAAAAAGTTTCAAATGTAGATGTAGGTCCACGATGACCAGCCGCTCTCCAGCCCTATGAGAGGAAACAACTAACTGTAGTAGCACCAGCCCCACGGGACGAATCTACAAAGACCTTGGCCGAATTGGAAAACCATCCAGAGCGTTTCACAGCAGACATTCCAGAGACTAGCATAGATGACATTCCTCTTAGGCTACAGCGCTATGTGATTGGGGTCCTAGGACCTTTCAGGAGGTTCCTTTGTAGGGTGTCCTGTACAGTGGTTTCTTATTGTCATCATCACCAGTGATAGGATGATCGCCTGTTGTAGACTCATATGACATTTTTTCTTTTTGTACTTATCATTTTTGCCGATCATAAGGTGTTTTTCAACCTATGATCGAAGACGATGTATATTTGACACACTTCTATGCCATGCTATATCACTATTACCGGTTCTCTTGTAAAACATGTTATGGAATGTTTTTAAATTTACTTGTTTGATTATTGCAAATGTCTACTTAACATTCGAGAAGCAATTGCATCTGCTAATGTATTTAAATATCTTGGAATATGCTGATATTCAATATAGTCAAATTCACGTTCCAAGAGACGAACTCTCAAAAATAATCTCAATAACACTGGATTTCTAATGGCATAAACTCTATTAAGCTGCAATACAATGAGTTCAGAATCTAACCTCACAATCAAACTCCGAATCCCAAATGAGATGGATTCAGATAATAACTCAATCATTACACTATACTCTGCAATGCTGTTCGTTGTTTGACCAAGGCTTACCCCATGCATAGATACCAACTCAGCAGAGGGCAAATAGATAACCCAAGCTGCAGAAGAAATGTTCCGTGTATTACAACAAGCACCATCAGCAAAACCAATGTATGTTTGGAGAGACGTTGACATCTGCAATATCAAGAGTAAAATCAAGATAAGCAGGAATACTGACAAAAACACTCTCTAAGCTAATCACACTTTCTAATCTAAAACACACCAGCTAGAAAGAAAACTAACCTAACTAAAATCTCCAAACCTAGATTTAAGCATAATATCTCTTCAGATAAGGACCATTTCTGGGCTTACCTAAAGAGACCCCGTCAAAGTCTACCAATTCATAGGCCCCTTTTGCCAGCTTTTTATTAACAACATAAGGACCATGCCACATGGGTACAAATTTTCCAGTGCCTAATTTATGATTTGCTTGATCGTACAGTAAGACTAGGTCTCCTTCCGAAAAATTACGAGGTGTAACATTTCGATCATACTGAGCTTTAATATGTTTGGCATGAGCTTCGATTGCTAGTGCAGCATCACGTCGATTCTCATCTAGCTGAGCCAAGTACAAAAAACGTTTTTCCTCTTCGGAAGTGTCTAGAAGTAATTCTATGGCCATTTGCAATGACAGGATTTCGCATTCAATGGGTAACACAGCTTCCAAACCGTAAACTAGTTGGAAAGGAGTGAAACCAGTTGATGTTTTTACTAAGGTTCGATACGCCCAAAGCGCTAAAAATAACATGTTATGCCAATTCGACCTATGAATCCCAATGATTCGTCAGATCATGATGACTAGAACTTTGTTGATGGCTTCAAACAGACCATTAGCCTGTGGATAATATGGAGTTGAACTATTGTGACGCAGGCCAAGTTGGTCTGTTAGTTCAGTCATCATAATATTTCGAAAATGATGCCCATGATCAGTGATAATCGCTTGTGGAACACCGAACTTAGAAATTATATGATTGAAAATGAAAATCGCAGCAGTTTGGCAGTCTGCCAAAAATGTAGGCATCGCCTCGCCCCACTTATTAAAATAATTTACCGTAAGGATGATATACGCATGCACCCCAGCCGAGTGGGGGTTACATGTAATAAAATTGATACCCCATTTCGCAAAAGGACTGACAGAAATTATAGGGTGGAGAGGAGCAGGTGGAGCGCGCATCTTTCAATCAAAAATTTGGCAGTTGTGGCATTTTTAGACCGTGTTAATACAATCTTTAAACAAAGACGGCCAGAAATAGCTAGCGCGCATATCTTTTGGGCTGTGGCAAACCCAGACATATGACCACCACACGCTCCAGAGTGACAGTCATTTAGAACCCTTTCAGCTTCCTCATGAATTAAACAACGTCGGAAAACAGAGTCCGCCCCATGACGATAAAGTGTATCTCCAATAATTTTGAATTGTTGGGACTGGAATCGTATTTTCACTACCGAATTCATCTTCCTGAACTAACACCATTTCAATGGTGGAATGAGATGCAGTGAGATATAAGAAGTAGTCCTGGTTGTAGTTGGGAGGATGCAATAACGGTGCATGGGTCAACGCGTGTTTTAGAGCATCAAAATATTTGTCAGCTACCTCATCCCAAAAGAATGAATTATTTTGTTTCAACAACTTGGTAAAACCCTTTGTGATCTCGGCGTAGTTAGGAATGAATCAGCGTAAAAAGTTTTCTTTCCCTTGCAAACTTTCGAGTTGGCGAAGAGTTGAAGGAGGCGGCAATTTGACAATAGCTTCAACCTTCGAGGGATTGACACGAATGCCAGCTTTTGAAACAACAAATCCTAGTAACCGACCCGTTTCTATACAGAAAACAAACTTGTGTGGATTCAACCTAATTCAATAATGCTTACACCTCATAAAGATTGCTCGTAAATGGATGAGATGATCGGCTAGATGTAATGAATGAGTAGGTAAATCATCGAGATAGGGTTTCACAATGTGCTTGATGTCATGAAACACGTAAGACATGGCTCTTTGAAAATTTGCACCGGCGTTCTTAAGCCCAAAAGGTAATTTGCAATAAGAAAATGTCCCCCATGGACAAATGATAGCCATTTTTGGTTGATTAGCAGGTAGAATATTTATTTGATTGTATCCGGAAAAACCATCCATGAAGGAGAATATTTCACTGCTGGCACAATCATCAATGATTTGATCGATATAGGGACTTGGGTAATTGTCTTTTGGACAGGCTCGATTAATATCCCTATAATCGATACATATTATTATTGTTCCTTGCTTTTTGTTAATAGGAACAATATTCGATACCCAATTTGTTAATGGAATTGTATAAATGAAACCTGCTTTAAGTAATTTCTCAACTTTTGCTTTAATAGTAGTAGCTTTTCGCAAGTGGATCTGACACAAACGTTGCCGGACGGGTTTAGCATCCGGGTAAGTTTTGATTTCATGAACAACAATTGTTGGGTCAATCCCTGGCATTTCCTCATATGACCAGGCAAACACGTCATGGAATTCTTGAAATAGGGCCTTATATGTTTGAATTTCATCTTTCATACAAGAGGCACCTATATGAATGTTTTCAACAATTCTAGGTTTAACTGAAATGTCAGTAGGAATAGTTCGAGAAATATTTCCCAAATTTAACTCAGAATCAAGATTTTTCAATGGATTCTGAGGTTCCTTAACATAATCAGTTGTAAAAATAGATGAAAAATCATTTTCAAAGCGATCAATCTCAGGTAAAAACAAAGATCTATGATGAAGATCTTCCCATGGTAAATCATCAACAGACAAGATTGCTCATCAGTGTGAACAAGTTCGGAAAAATTTGTTGAATTTGAGTTTGATGTTGAAGTGATTCTTAATGGACTACATTCATTAAGTAAATTTGGGTTGAAGAAGGGTCAGAAAATGACTGTACGGCCTGATACGCAATTTCATATGGACTCAAAGGCATAGCATCACCAAATGAATCTATCTCAGATTCGGAAGGTACGATCCAAGGATCATCATAAACAATAGTGTCTGATGAAATCATATGAATGGTTGCAGTAGAGGGCGATACGTTGGGAGGAGGAAAGGAAAAAGTTCCTAGTAAACCAGAATATTTAACTAGTCCTACTCCAACATCCTTATAAGGAATAGTTGTTTTTCCGACATGTTGGATACTTTCAGAAGAGGCTGGGTCGGACGAAAAGTAAGTTAGCTAGTATATAGTTACGATCTTTCCATTATGAGGAAAATTTATAAGCCAAAAGACCGATGAAACAACAACAGTCATAGCGTAAGACCAACTACGACCCAAGAGAAGGTTGTAATCTAGAGGGGCATCAACCACCTCAACATCTAGATTAACAATCTTGCCTTGAACCCCTATAGGTAAATCCTGTATAATGCCAAAAGGATGGAACCCACAGCCATCAAAGGCCTTTAGAATCGTCGGGGATTGGTTAAGTGTAGGAGAACCAAGCGATCTCCAACACTGGATCGACATAATACACGTTGAGGCTCCCTCATCAATCACAGTCCTATAGCAAGGTCTGTTTTCTACTAACACTGGAATCTGGAAAGCCATTTGATGAGGTAAGCGAGGTGTACTATTTTCTAGATCGAAAATTATAAGGTTTGAGTCCTGAATATCAACAGCTCCTATAGTCGACAATAGCAATTTACACTGTGCTGGACATGATTGCAGCACCTTCAAAGTTGACATTGCTGAAGGTGAAATAGCTAAATCTTCAACAATGTTATAGTTCCGAGCAGCTCTCGCATGAGGATTGAAAGCTGACTTTCGAAGTATACCCTTAGCGGGCGGTTTGATTACTAAGTCTGGGTTAGGTTTCTCGATCTGTAGTGGATTGGAACAAGGAGTTGAAGTTGATGGGTTCGAATTAGAAGATTCTGCTTCCTTACCACCAACAGGACTTTTAATTCCATAATCTTGCAATCATGTCGCAATCCTAACATGGGACATCATCATTATGGATTCTTCTGAGGCATTTGAGGAGGAACCTATCCTCTTACTGTCTTGAATAGGAAAAGGATCCTTCAAAACAGTAGGCGTTTGAGAACCTTTGACGGTTTTCGCAACCTCAGCTCGATGATGGCAGTCTCTTGTAAAATGCTCTTCATTACAAATGAGACAAGGATAACGAGGTTTACATTTCTCATTAGTAGATTCCATTTTTTCTAGTTTCTCTTTCGAATTTTTATCTGTTTTATTTTTCTTCTTCCCTTTCTTCTTACCGCCGGATTTTGATTTGGCCGTAGATGACTCTACAACATGAATATCGGCAGAAATTTCCGCGGAAGAATCTCCTGTCGGGGAATCTGGTAAAGTTATGACAGGAGAAGAATTCTTGGAATATTTCTTCTTACTTTTGGTATTAACTGTACCAATCATACCATCAGCGGCATGAGACCCTAAAGGAGCTGCAGTTATTTGATTTTGTTTAGGAAGATCGGGGATTTTCTCGTGTAACGTACCCGACTGCGTATAAACGATGTCAAGGTACTGAGCTTGATTAATTACTTGATCTTCAGTAACGACTCCTGCTTAGCTACATCCTCAGTGATTTAGGTAGTAATGATTTAACAAACCATTCTGCTAAGATTTGATCCGGAATAAAAACTTTCACTAAATGTCGTCGACGTCTCCATTCATGAACGTGATTTGAAATGTAAGTGGAAGTTTACTGTTTTAATGAAGTTAATAATTCCATGCCATTTTCATATCTGACAGGCAACTGAAAATGAGTTAAAAACGAAGTAGCTAGCTGACTAAAGTTATAAAAAGTGGCTCGCGGTAACTCAATGTACCACTTGGCCGCAAGACCAATTAGAGTGCGTTGAAAAAGCCGTAAACGAATTGAATCATATGAAATGGAATTAGATGCACACCAGAGGTGGTAAGTCATCACATGGTTCGACGGATCCTCTCCTGATTTACCTTCAAACTTAGGAATATCACTAGGCAACTTATTCGGCATTGGCGGCCAAAACGGAATATAATTAGTCGGATCGTTCGTAAGGCGTGACAAATCAGGCAAGTCCAAAGTTGCAATGAATGGTAACTGACGATTAGGGTCTCTAAAACCCTAGGTCATGAGACCAGCCCTAGGAGGAGGATATCTAGGATAACTAGGAATTGGAATTGCATTTGGGATATTATATGCTCCCGAAAAACCAGGATTAACCGGACCATACTAGGGTTGTTGAGGTTGCTAATAAGTATATCCAGGGTATGGTTGATACTGATAGACTGAGTTCTGCACAACAGGACCGAATTGGTACTGTCCCTAGTACGGTTGATAAGTAAATTGAGGTTGACTTGTGACAACCGTACTTGGACCAGGTTGTCCTATAGGCATTTGAACCGAAGTTTGAATTGTGGGTCCAGACTGAGGTAAAGATGCTTGAGGAATTGATGTAGGAACAGTAGAAACTAGAGCTGTCGATACTCCAAAAGTAGGTGGGGTAGATGGAACAGATGTTGCAGCAGTTGTAGCAGTCGTTTGAGGTAGAGTTCAAGGCGAACTAGGCCCAGGCTGAGAAACTATAGAAGGTGTAGAAGTTTGAATAGTAGGCTGGACAGGTTGCTGGGTTGAACCAGAAACCAAGGGTTGTCCAGATTGAGATGACAACTGCACATTCAGTTGTAAGATCTGTTGAGATTGAGAGGGATCACACACTAAGTTCATTCCGGGGTATGGAGCCATAAAAGGTTGAGCATATTGAGGATCATAACCGGGTTGAGGGTAGGGTTGATAATTCAAAGGTACATTGCCAACTCCTTGGACAAATGATTGACCAGAAGGTGGTTGGAAACCTTGGGTTGGGTATTGACCTTGAGGTTGATAACCTTGAGGCACGTACTGATACTGGGGTTGACCTTGAGGTACATATTGATACTGGGGTTGACCTTGAGGTACATACTAAGTTCGGGGTTGACCTTGAGGAATGTACTGTCCCGTAGGTATGTACTGTCCTTGAGGTTGCCCCCCAGGCGGTAATTGGGTACCTTGAGGTTGCCCCCCAGGTGATAATTGAGGACCTTGAGGTTGCGCCCCAGGCGGTAATTGGCCACCTTGAGGTTGCGGATTTGGAATGGTACCTGACATCATAAGAATATCTTCTACACTCAACGGATTAGTTCCGTTATTACCAATTAATAACCCTTGTTCAACAGGTTGAGGAGATGCTCTCGAAAAAGTACCAGTAAGTGACTGATACCTAGAGGGAACAGAAGGACCGCCATATAAAAATGTTTCTCGAGATTGAGAAAACATGGATGACTATCTCAACATATTCAAAGGAGGATAATAACCCGTAGGTGTTGGATGAAAAGGAATGCGAGGTGGTGAAAAACTTAGTCCCAGGTTTTCCAAAAAATTGGTCAATGAAAGATACCAAGCGTCCCTCCTAGATGGATTGTAAAAGATTGATTCACGCTCCCTAAGTTCTATAGCTGGTTGATTTTCAGGGATAGGTATACCTTCTTCCGGAGTAACAAGTTCTTCAATAGTAATAAGTCCAGAAGGAATATTTTCGGTAATGACTCTTTCTACCTTAGGTGAACCAGGACCACTGGAAGTTGGAGAGGCAAATCCTGATGTTGGAGTAGTAGCAAGTTCAATTTTAGGTTCATATATTTTAGGTTCCTCGGCTAATTCACTAGTAGAAGAAAAACTACCAGTAACTTCGGAAAATGAAACAAGTTCAATAATATACTCTGGTGCTTGAACTTGATAATCAGGATGTACAACTAAAGAAGACTCTCCTTCTTCAGGTGACCCAACTCTACTATCACTAGGAGTTACAAGGGCTCGTAGCCCTTCAAGCTGGCTTGGTGAAAACTCAGGAGGTTGGCCTCGAAGTCTACAAGACTTCCTCGGTAATTCAGCCACGATTAAATATTTTAATTACTTCACACGCAAAGCAAGGAAAATCTCAATGAAAACCACCTAAAGTCTCTAAAGAACCAAACAATTTTGAATCACACGCCTAAAGAATCTAGGAGGTCAAACCACACACAAACAATAACTTTCCATACCGAAAACACTAGTTGGTGATGAAATCCAACGTCGCAGAATTCAATACAGAAATGGTAGTTGGAACAGTTACCCCGGCAACCTGCTTAATGAATAGACTAGCAAAAGTTTCTCCACTAAACCGTCTCGAGTGAAGAGAACCCCCAGAAAATCCGAGTCTAGTCGACGTCTGCTCTAGGTACAGTGGGATCTTCCCTCCACCGTCACCTTAAGAAAGAATCCTATAGATTATGGTCACTATGGTTACCAACGGAAACAAATATACCTAGGAGAACAGTTTGTGATCCGATACACATGCAAGGGCTGAGTAGCAAGCTCAATCCCCTTGAAGGCTCCTTGACATAATCCAAGGTTTACCAACAAGTGACCCCAGGCTCCTCGACAATGGTTAATCTGAGGTTTACCATTTTTAATACGTGTATATCTTGTATCATTCCCAATGAGGAAGGATTGATTACCCCACTGGTTCAGACATGATCTCGTGCTTGACTCCTTTAAGAGGAGCTTCCCAGAGCATAAATGTAACAATTGGAATTTATCTCCTACCGCAAGATACAGCTACTTGTTTGTTTTACTATCTTGGAGAGTTAATTACTCCCTACTCCAAGATACTAGCCTAAGCTATGTTGGTGATAAAGAGCCCTAGAAATAAAAAGGTTGCTAGATAGATTTTACTTTAAGCGTTATTTTTATTGGTTTTTTCTTAAGTCAAAAGGTGTGGAGATGAAACTTATGGTGTGAAGACTCGACTCCAAATCACTAAAAATGCACTTAAGATGATAAACAATCCTTTTTCTTCAATGAATTTCTAGCTAAAGAAAGAGTTGAGAATGCAAATGCTTGAAAAAACAAATCTTTCCTTAACAAACAAATAAAAAGAAGAACTTTTTGTCTTTTCCAATAAACTCAAAAACGAGACAACTAGTTATGCTCACAAAAATTTCTTTTTATTTTCAAACACTCAAATACTACAAAACAAACTTTTTCAAAAGAGATTTTTTTTTTTTTTTTAATTTTATAAAACACTCAAAACTATTGAAAAATCTAATCTTGAGATCTATAAATTCTAAAAAACTAATTGAAGTAAAAGCTTACAAGATTTCTTTTCAAGGATATTTTACTTAGTTATGAGCAAACTAAGGACTAATTTGTCCAGAATCACAAATTAATCAAAAAACAAACTGATTTTGTTTTCTTTTTTTAAAAATGAAATCCAAAACTTTCAAAACAAGTTCTTTCGAAGCTTCGCAAAGAGAAAAACAAGATGTATTCCTCAACAAAGGCAGATTTTACAAATCGGTCAGACTCATAAGAAGACCAACAAAAGCCAGGGTGATCTGAGGTTTCTAAGGTTTCTAAGCTCTGAGTTACTACAAATACCAAACAAAAATCAAGCCAGGCACACAAAGCTTCTAGAAATTCACCTAAAACCTAAATGCCAATGGAATTAACCTACAAATTTTTTTCGACAAGACACGTGCAGATCTGGGCAGAGGCTAAAACATATAAACAAATCGTAAGCTAATTGAATGAGAAAATTTTAAGTTTTTCAAAATTTTGACAGGGTCCGCAGGCTCCCAGTACAACCAGGTGCGGTACCGCTCTGTGTGTAAAGAAAAAGTGCGGGGATGTCTGCATTGTGTTACAAACAAAGGGTGCGGTCCTCTTCCAAAAGTGTGAAAAAAAAATAATTCAAGATCTACAGAACCTACCCAATCCCACACAGCAAGAAAAAACCAGAAACAAAGAAACAGTTTCTCAAGTCAAAGTAAAAGCAAAGGCAAAAACCAAAAATTCAAGTCCCCAGTGGAGTCACCATTTTGTCAGGCGGATGAATCGTTCTTGCAGACAAGACCAATCTCCCTAGTATCTAATGATATCTAGCGACAAGCAAACCAAATTTTTTTTATCTTTCTCTAAATATGCAATTTATAAATAAAGGCTAATAGATGTTTTAGGCCTACCTTGGGTCCAGTGCTAGTTTGTGGAAGCCACACTCTGTTGATCCAAATGAGCTCCTTTGTAAAGAATCTGCAAACACAAACAGGCACACGTATCAAATAACACCTGAAAAGCCAATATAATAAACCATATTTATCATGATGATCAAGGAATTCGTGAAATAAACCATAGAAGACAATTTATTGAGAAAAATGAATCTAATTGTATTAACTTTAATCAAAGAAGAACTTTACAACCTTGGTGCCTTGATGCTGTACAAGTTCCTCCCAGGGTCCAGCAAGAATATCCTCTACTTTGACAAGTTTCGCTCTCTTCCCAAAGAAGCCAAAAGGTATTTAATCTCTCCTCTCAAGCTTAACTAGGAAGTCTCAATTCCAACAACATTTACCCTAAAAAATGTTCAGCTTTCAACCTCCCCAGCAACCAGCCCAATGCCTCAATTTATAGTGCAGAGGAGGGAAGTTACAAGGTCCACCTTCAAGGGGATAGAGCCCTCCTTCAAAGGGATAAGCTCCTCTTATCAAGGGGTTAGCTCCTTTAGTTATGGGATGCATGAACCACCTAGGAGCGAACCAACCACATCAAGATTCCTTCTAGAAGTGTCCAGAATTAACCAAAAGTGAGTTTTTAAGAATAAACTTGCGCCTTTTTGACTTTTACAGGGGTCCGTACCCACTCCTTTAGAGACAGAGCGGGCAGGTTCGTAGGTAACATGACCAAGGGGTGCGAGACTGCAGGTAATGGTAAGAGAAAGTGCGGAACCAGAGGTTTATAGATTTTTAAGGACTTTCTCTCATTTTTAAAGCTTGACATGAAGAGCTGAGGTTTGAGACTTGCAAAGGAGGACAGTATGAGTGGTGATAGACTCACACTGACTGCAGAAGGTCATGGTGACAATATTTTGTGTAACACCAGTAGTACCAGGATTTGTTTAGCTAAATTACCTCTGAACCTGGGTCAGGCCCCTACAAGCCAACAAATGGTTCCGTTGTTGAGACCGGGATCTGCATAAGGGATGTCTAATGTTGTGTCACTGGAATCCAACTAAGAAAGAAATTGAAGGGTGGTTGGACAAGAAGATTCACGAGTTCGCTGCACAGGAAAACATGAATCTACGAGTATCTAAGGAACAATGATTGGAGTGCTACTTATATACGGAAATCCATGAAATTTTCTTTACATCCTTTCCTTCTGAGCTGTATGAGTGGATCGTGAAGCTAGCAAACAGTCAGGGAAGGTGTAGGCTCAACAAACCAATCGCGTGGACTCTGGAATTAGTGTGTAGACTAAAAGTGTCAGGAGATAAGATCACGCGAGCTGTGGACCATTGGCTCGATTAGATTACTGGAGGAATTATCACTGAGTTCATGGTAGATATGACCATCAGCTACAGTAAGGTGGAATGATGCTTAAAGGACTGCGAGGAAGTATATTAAATCTTTGAATACTTGATTAAGATGCTATTGTGTGAAAAGTGGGTTATGTGAATAAATTAATGTTTTGGACTACGCGAAGTGGGAAGATCTACAGAAATGGAAGTAGTGAAGAGTTAGAAAATAGTCCCTTAATTTCACCCTCGTGGAAAGTGAGGAAGAGATCGTGAAAGTTTCTCTGAGAAGCTCGGTCAGTCTGATAAGGCAGTGAATTTCGGGCTTACCAGCTCTACCTACATTGCCACCCATCTCACCCTCGTCACCTCCATCTCCAC
This sequence comes from Pinus tabuliformis, assembly GCA_031772625.1. Classification (NCBI taxonomy): domain Eukaryota; kingdom Viridiplantae; phylum Streptophyta; class Pinopsida; order Pinales; family Pinaceae; genus Pinus; species Pinus tabuliformis. The sequence goes on from CM062812.1 coordinate 269,786,908, forward strand.
CTACCCCACCTCCACCACCACCATAGTTCAGTATAACGAGTGCGATCAAACTGCCAATATTCAGAGGAGTAGGGAATGAAGATCTAGACCAATTCTAGTTCATGGTAAGGGTGGTATAGGAAGCACAAGGAGTCGTGGATGAAAATATAAAGAAGGCTACATAGGTAAGCATGTTGAAGGACCACGCATTAACATGGTACATTAAGAATTTTAATGACCATCCAAACATAGGAATCATAGGAATCCAAGTTGCACTGAACAGGGAATTTAGCAGGCCAAAGTCAGAGACATAATCAATTATTGGGTTTAAGGAGATTGTGATTCTCCCGGGCAAGACCCCCTGGGATCTGGACCAGAGGCTGAAGAGAATGATTCGCAAAGCCAACATGACTTTGATAGATGGACAACACTGTGCCTGGTTTGTAGCGTCATTAACACCACATTTAAGGACGAGGATGTCACAACAAAAGCTTTCCACCCAGGCCAAAGCCTTGGAGACGGAAATGAGATTGCATGAGACCCCTTTACAAGATCCTGGTTTGGGAGTCCAACAAATCCATGCGCAACTGCAAAATTTGTGTCTGGAAATGCAGAGTTTGAAACAGGGCAGGGCACCTTGGTCAAAGGCGTGCGAGGAGGTATGGTGCATAAAATGTAAAGGCCAGGGGCATGAAAAGGACCATTGTCCAGTTTTCGCGAATTACTTGGTGGGAGGAGGGCTGATGCCATGAAGACCTGAGGCACAAGCAGGACCAAGCGCGGTGCCTGCACTATGGTGTGTGATCCGTCAGATAGGAGGAAAGCACACCATTTATCATCTATTGCAAAAGTATATGTAGACGTCCCAACAATTGTTTTGTAATTTCTGCAGGTCAGTAGGCCATGATGAATGCACCTGCAGAAGCTACGAACTAATTATGGATCAGAATCTTGCCTACAGGGTACAGACAAAAATGCAAGCCCTCAACCCAAATGAATGAATGGCTCACACTGGATTTCAAGGGCGCGAATGAGGTCGAGGAGGAATGGGACTAGGAAGGGGTCGCAGACAAATAATTTGTTACAATTGCAGAGGGCCAAGAAACTATGCCCATGATTGTAGAAATCTGATGAGGACAACATGTTTGTACTATACTCAGTTTGATCATGAGGTAGAAGACTTCCCTACATTGATAGCGAGGCTATGCATAAAAGGGGTACTCTAGCCTCCTCCGACTCAGAATTTGCAAATGATGAGGTCTGAGCCGCGCGAAGAAGGCCCGAATGGAAACATAGTGCTCAGAAGCGGTATCACCACCAGTGATGATAAAGGTAAGCAATTAGAAGAAAGTGGGTGGGTTCTCAAGGCTCCTATAAAGGAACTTGAATTTGATTTAGAACACGTGAAGGAGACATTCATGGAAGCTAAGAAGAGCACCATGAAGGCCTCCACTTCAAGTAGTAAGGATCAAGTAGAACTAGGATGGATCCTTCAATGCTCACTACCTTTCTGGAGACATGCATGAAACTACTGTGCGACAGTAGGGCGGTAAAGGACTACAGGAACTTATCACTAGGTGCAAGGGGTTAGGAGAACCACGCGTGGTTTGGAAACTTGGAAAGCATGCATTGCACACAAGGAGGGAAATGAGGTTGATTGCACAAATCAGCAAGTATGAAATGGATCAGGTAATCCTACATCTTGGATCAGATGCAAATGTACTACCGAAACAAACATGGGAACACATGGGTAGAACCACACTACAATGGTCTCCTAGTTAATTGCGAATGGCGAACAAGTAGAAGATCCTCCCCATGGGGAGCTTGAAAGGGGTAATGGTGGATATTAAAGGTGTGAGCGCGTTGGCGGATTTCGAAGTAATAGAGATTGTCGATGACAGCAATCCCTATCCTGCACTACTAGGAATAGATTGGGCCACCAATATGAACGGAGTCATAAATCTGAAGAAGCGCAAGATGATTTTTGAGAAAAAGTCACTACATGTAGTAGTACCGCTAGATCCCGCTGAAGGAGCGCAATACATTGAACCGGTGCACGACGATGATAGTGATGATGATGTCGATTGCATCTACAAGATAACCGCGTGAGAATGGGACTAGGTGAACCCAACTGCAGATGGTAGGATTTCGTGGGAGTGCGAAAGCTCCTACACTTTGGATTTGGACGAAGAGGTAGAGCGATGGCAGATTCAGCCACACGAAGTAACAATGCTTAATTGAAACATGATGGTTAGATCACTGCGCTACGTGACAACAGAGGTAATGGATCTGCCTATGTATGATGGGTTGACAGCAGTGGATGAATTCCTGGAAAAATTTGAAAGTGCAATACCAGAACAGTAGTGGTTCGATGCTCTGAAATGGGCACTGTGCGTGACGCCTGCAAGGTGGTGGAGTACACATCAGGGAATTTTTTAGGATTGGTGTAAATGAAAGAGGGTGATGTGCCTAAAATTTGGAAAACCCCAGCTAAGGATGAGAGCCGGTTACGAGGGAGAAAACAACTTGCGCGCCCACCTTGCTTGATGGGTACAGACATATGACATGCAGCCCGCATAAGCGCACACCACTCCCAAAATAGAGAATCGGAACAAAACACAACAGCAGGAAAGGAGAAGCGTGCCAAGGATTATCCATGGAGAAGCATTTGACAGGGTGTGCGAAGTGCTGAACAGGGTTCACCAAGCGAGACACACTGACTGGGACCTGCACATACTAGCAATTCGATGGGCCTATGGGACCATATGTAAAACCTTGACCACAAAAACAATTCTAAGGAGGTGGACTGAAGTAAGGACAATAATCTCTAAGGAGCATGTGAAGATGAATCCACACGAAATAGCACCCACAGGTGTGACAGTGCGTGAAGCTGACGATGAGCAAATCACATAGCTAAGTGAAGCAGAACACATAAGACTTCAGGATGCCATTCGGCAAGGGAACCTTAGAATTCACGAACTTGAAAAGGACTGGGCATGACTAAGGAAGAAAAGCATTTTGATGGATGCAGAGGTTAAGAGGTTGGAGAATGAGATCAAGGGAGCATGTCTCGTCAATAAACCAAGGATGGCAAGGCAAGGTGCGGGTGATCATACTAATGAATTAGAAGACTATTGCCAAGAATTAATTAGTCTGTTGCCATGGCTAGCACTGTATATCACCAAACGTAGTAACCAGGGGGGCGCACTACAAATAGTAGAGCGCGTAACGTTGATCACCACGATGACAGATGGTGAGCACCAGTATTACAACAATAATGCTGCAACTCCTGGGCTGCCTACTTTACTGTTATCAACCCGGTAGTTCGTAACAAACTTGGAAGTGTCGGTGCTCTATGCGCAAGTACTAGTTCTCATTCCAGGTTGTCACATGGTCTGCCAGTGCAAGATCACTAGGAGCTCAAGCAAATTTCTATGGATTCTAGAAGAAGCTCTATATGTGATGAAAGGAAAGTAAGATAGATGCTATTCTAACTGCAGAAAGGAGAAAGATTGAAATGTAAAGAAAACCTAGTGAACCCTAATTAACCAACTAATTCTACTTTTGTAGAAAGCGCTATGAAAACCATGAAAGGAATACCATTACCAATTCAAGGAATTAAACAGCATCTAACTATGCTATTTCTAGAAGTACATAATAAAAAAACATATTTTTGGATTTATATGTATTTTTATGTGAATTTGACATCCATGTAATTTATTGTGTGTGTGTGTGGCAGCGAATAGGTGGTGTTGAAGGGCACTTTTGGGACTTGAGAGGATGTAGGATGGTGTGGATGGGTCCTAGGAGGTCTCAGGTGGCCTTTTGGAGGATTTTTCCACACTCGGCCTTCAAAAGAAAGCCTACAGGAAAATTTACAGGAGGACACAGGAAATCTACAGGAGGAAAACAGGGAATCTACAGGAGGCATACAAGAGGAGGCCGAGAGCAGTTTTCACTATTTTGAGGGTGTGAGAGTAAGTGATAAAGGTGGATGAATATTGGAATGAGGTGTTAGGGGCACCTAAGGTCTACCATGAATCAAAAAGAGAGAAAAAGATGATTGGGTTTTATCAAGGAGAGAGGAAGAAGTTCTATGGAAAAATGCAGGAAACTAGGGCAGAATTGAGGTGAGATTTGGGAGACCTATAGGGCATGGATCAGATGGAGGATGTGATTGTTGATAAGTTGGACTACTTCTGGAAGAGATCTGATGCATAGAAATAGACAGTCAACGAAGGAAATCAAGCAACAAGTGAAATGAATGCATTTAGGAAAAACAGAGTTTTGCATAAAAATGGTCTAACCTATGATCTATGAAAGGAAATGATGAGAAATGTTGTAGGAAAGGAAAGAATGAAAGAAGACTATTTCAAATCAAGAAGTGAGCATGATGAAGAAGATCTAAAGCAAAGCAAAGCTAGACTGTTAACCTACTAAAAAGATGCAAACACTAGAAGTCCTATGGAGGAGGAAAATCTGTGTTTTTGGGGTAGAAAAAGGGTCTTTGCCTCAAATCATGGTCCCAAAGGGAGGAATAGAGGCCAAGGCACTATTGCTAGTCTTTTAAATATTTTTTTATCACTATTCAACCTGCTGCAGAAAGCACAAATGGAAGCAAAATACTGAATCATCAAAAGCAACCTATTCTTAACCATAAAAGAAATACATCTAACAGCAACCTAATCTACAAACTAAAATCAAACATACAAATACAAGTAAAGAGGATCTTGGCTAATTGGATTGATCCCTAACCCAAGTGCTTCAGCCCTCTAAGGTAACTCAGTGCTATCTCAAAAAGGATCCCATATTTATTATCAAAACAATAGCAAGATTACATGAAACTGTCACAAAATAATAAGCTTGAAGTTGGAGCAGATTTTACATAAGCAAAAATCCAACAAAAATTTGACCCTAGTGAGGCTCTAGGCCTCTCTACTTATACAAATGAAACTACCAATAGTTTTATTAAAATCAAGGAGGCTTGGCTCCCAAAACTCGAGATAATCATCAGTGATCCTACACTTGCTCGGCTGCATGATTCAGCTGCTTTTAGTCCGAGCTGAATCAAGGGGAATTCGAAGTGAGGAGTAATAAATGAGGGGGATTCCCTCCTATAAGTCCTCTCCTTTGTCCTCTTAGAGTTATTGCTGACATTTGTCCATTGGATCCTTGACTTTGACCTTGAAACTCATCAATAATCTGCATTAAGTACATGTTAGACCACATCACACAATAACTAACTCAACTCACTCTATAGGCATAAATATAATCATAAAATCATGCAATAAGCTAAGGGAATGGTTGAGTTGACTAGGTTAGGAGGTAAAATGAGTTCATATAATTACCCATTTGTGAGGCTCATCATCACTCCCTACTGAAAGTGTTGCTCATCCTCTGAGAAACTTAGTCAATCTCCTCATTTTTTATGGCCCTGTTGGCCTCCCTAGCATCCCAGGCTTTTGATGTGGTCTACTCTTCTTTGGCATAGAATCCTGCCTTCCTATCTATCTATTTCCACTACTCATCCTTTTATTCTTCTCTTCTGCCTTCCAACATGCCTAACATCAGTGGGGGACTTAGTTTGAGGCCATTCCAGTTGACCTTCAGCCTGTGCATGGAGTGCTTGTACATTGGCACTCTTTTCAGTGCCTCCTTCAGCCTCATGGGGGAATGATATTCCCTAATTTGCAGACTGTGTGGTAAGGTGTTCCATCTCCTCATGCATGCATGCACACAATCATCCCCAAGTAGTCCTTGCATATCCTCAAAGTGTGCAATGGCTTGTGCCTGATTGGTGAGATATCTAGGGGCAATCTGAGGGTCATTAGCAAGTAGGTTGTGTGTGCTGATGAGTTTCATAGGATTTGATGGCTCAACTCTTATCATTAGTGGCTCATTCTACTCCTGTACCATCAATCCTTTTATTTCTGCTACCCTCAATTCTTTGTGGTTCATCCATGAGGCCATGTCCATTAATTGCAGGTCCCCTAGGTTGGCATTGGGGTTCCACACATTCGTATCTATGAGGGCCATGTTATGTAGGTAGAATTCTGCCATATTTGCCTTATCCTCTAATGTGCTTTGGTAACACATATCCATAAACTGCCTGTAATCTTAAAAAGGCATTTTGCCTCTTTGTGCTAGAGTCTTTATCTGGAATTGTAACCATTGGTCCTTGAGATAGAGGCCATAGGATTTTGCTGGTGTTCTACATTGCAATGCCTCCATGGATAAGCTGGCCATGCATGCTAGTTGAGTCTCTTTCTCTTGCAGTGGCCTCCTTAACAATTCATTTTTAATTTCAAGGTGGCTTCTTGTAATTGCTTCTCTGTCTTTGAGAGCACTCAACTCTCTACCCATTTCTCTGAGTTTGTTTTCCATATGGCCAACATCCTCAACTCCTTTGGATTTGGCTATTTTCATCCACCTATGTGTTCTTATTATTTCTTTCTCTAACTCAAAGAATAGTGGAATTGCAAATTTTTGTGGGGTTATCCTTCCTCCCTCAATTAGATTGTAATAGAAGGCAAGACTAGGTTGGGGATCAGGTTCTTGTAGCTATGTTGCTTCCTCCTTTACCTGTGGCTGTCCTTCCATCCTTTTCTCAAGCTTTTGGGTCTCTTGTAGTTTTGACAATGTCTCCTGTAGAACTGTCTGAGCCTCCTGTAGGATTGTTTTTGGGTCCTGTAGTACTACCTTTTCCTTCCATGTGGAAGATCTAGGAGTCCCCATTTCATATGTGATAGGTGTCTTGGAAGGGGATTCTTTCCCCTTGGAAGAGGGTGAATCTTCAATTGTAATTGGCATTTTTGAAGAGGGCTGAGGTTTGCCTGTTTTGATTCTTGTGCTCTTCCTAGCCCTGAAATACATGGAGGCCTGTCTTTTCCTATTTTGCTTTGGCTTGATTGGTGTACTGAGGGTAGTGAGGGTAGCTGCTGCCTCCCTTTCCAGAGTCTCAGGGGACTCTTCTCCTTGCTCTGTCTTTTTTGCCTCTTTTTCTCCTCCTTTTGTCTCTTCCTGCTCTGTTTCTTCGGCTCTCTCCTCCTCTATTTCAGTTTCTTCCTCCTTCCTTTCTTGTTCTACTAAGTCACCAGTGGCTTCACCTTCTCCCCCTTGCTTCTCTTCCTCCTCACTGCCAATAGGACTGAGATCATAGGTTAAGGCCTTTACGTCATCCTCATCTGTTATGTTTCGTAAAATTTCCCATGCTATAGGGAGTGTAAATGTATGGAGGGCTTCCTCCACTAGGATTTTGATTAACCCATGGTGAGTTAGCTGCTCTGAATTTCATGCTTGAACCTTAGTGCTGGAGTCAATGAGGGACTGCAAGAGGAAGTAGGGGATACTGAGCTTCTGAGGTGCTGGAGTGTCCATGCCATACCATAATTCATGGAGAATTATAAAGTGATAACCATAGACAATGCTATACCTCCCTTCATAGGAAATGTATTTGATTATTTGATAGCTAACCTCATCCCAAGGATATGGTATGCTAGCCCTTCTAATGCTATTTTTATCCTCTACATGTAGAATTTTCTCTACAAATCAGCGAGCTCACTGATATCATGTCGAAATTTCACATTCACATCAAACTGATATATGCAATGTACTAAAGCATAATACTAGATCTACATCTACCATAAATTTTGCAGAAGCTAATCAACCATGAGCAACATAAAGCATGAACACATATAACTGATAAGAAGGAATCAATCACACATAACACAAAATATATCACTGGGGAAAGCACCAACATAAAACCGCAACACTGTATTATCAATCAAGTGGATATCCTCAACAACATACAAAAAGAATCAACTCAAGAGCTATCCTGCTCTCTCTGTAATCAGAAGATGAAAATCATGGACTACCTAGGCCTCAATATATAGGTTGTAAATTGGCCTAATCATACCTACTGTCACCGTAGGTCTAACTACGTAGTCATAGAAGAAAATAGATTCCTTCCTTATGCAAGGAATACTTACTAGAAATATCCTAGCATCTGATAGTACACTATTCCTCATCTGATCTCAACTAGGTCTTTGTCTGAACTGCCATGCATCAGTTATTCACAAGAGAATACTCAGTTATCTGAAAATAATAGTTGTCACATGCATGCAAGCATCAACAAACTATATCTCATTAATTTAACAACTTGTTAAATTAATCTAATTGGACTTGACTAAGTTAAACTAAGTCAACTAATCCTCTCAATATAGAACTCAACCTTATGTCCTTTAATCAAGGGATAAATTCCTAAATAAAGAGAGAAAATAATTGCATGATCTCATAAAGACTTCAAGTTTAACTTTCCATAACTAATTAACTCATGGAGATTAATTAGTTAATATGTTAAACTGCTAGTAAGACCAAATTCGTTTTTACTTCCTATAGTTAGACTAGGGACTGCTAAAAATAGGAAGGGACCCAGAAATGCTATTTTTAGAAGTTTCTATTTTTAATAATTTCACTTCTCACCTAAAGTGGCCAAACTTCTCATTGGCCAAACTAGTATTTTTAGAAGTGATATTTTTAGCACTTCCTAAATTTAGCATTTCTTGTTGCACACTTTTCAACACTACAGGGGTTTCATTGTTTTGGAAAAAGTTTTTCTTGGCAGCTTGGCCAATTGGTTTCTCATCCTTACTCCAAGGCAGCCCAAGAGAAAGGGTAGTGACCCTACTGATAAATTCAGGGGTAATCTCCATGGAAAGAACTCTAAAGGTGACACTGGCATGAGTTCTTGTGTGGGGTACCAGAGAGAGAGCAAACTCTTGGGTGATTTCCTCATCAAACCCTTGGAATTTCTCAAAGAAATTCATCCAGTTTGCCCTTATGAAGATGTCCACCACTTGTGGATGTGAATGGAGCCTAGTGGATTTAGTGGGCTCCTTTCTCATAAGACCTCCTTTCATTTTGTTTATACTCTTTTGGGAAACTAAATGTGGAGATGGAGACAACAAATTTTGAGAAAAACAGAGAAACAAAGGAGACTGCGTTTTTTTTTTTAAAGTAGAATTTTTTTTTGTATTTTCTCCTCTCATAAAGACTTTATTTTCTCCTCAAATTGAAACCACTTCTTGCATATATTGATATTCACTAGGGGGTATGCATGAACCCTACCTCTTCAGACCGAAAATCGTGCTAAAACTCGTGTTTTCTCCCTTGAAAACAACTCACTGCCCCTTCTGTAGAAGCTTGTTGTCCCTCTTGTAGAATTCCTATAGGTGCTCCTGTAGAAAATGTCGAGAGTAGGAATATGGGAGAGATCGATCGAGGACGATGGTTATGAGGCTGTGGGGGCACAAGGAGACTGATGTAGCTGAGTTACAAGTAAAGAATGAAGGAAAAGGTGGTGAGAATGCTAGGGGAGGAGTACTTAATACCCTTTATGGATATTTCTGGTGATGAGGGGTGAGCTGGCAAGGTATATGTTTGCCATATTCGGACCATTGTTCCCCACCTACTTGGTCATCATGGCTTCTGCTCGTAATCATCTCCCAGCATTGCATCGGAGTTCACACTTCCTCCACTACTTGTCCTTAGCATCTTATGCTGGAGTTGACTGTGTGCACGTGTGGGTGACATCTCGAATGAGTGGAGTCAACTAGATGAAGGTGGCCGAGTTAACTGGCCACCTTTCCCTCGTTCAACCTCAACCATATCGTTGCTTTTGCATGACTTCTAATTACACAAATGAAAACAGAGGAGCGATTTAGTCACTTACCTGTGATCCGAATGTATTTGCTATGAGGTGTTGTGGCTCTCTCTCTGTTGCATGCCTTTATTTCTTTTGATGCATGATGTCTTCTTTATGATGTGTGGTTGTGTCTTGTGTAGGTTATTCTCTGGCTTGGTCTAAGCTTCAAGTGCCTTCTCAACCTTCATGTGTGCATTCTCTTACTGCTGGTGCTAGGTTTTGATGGGATCAGCTGCTACAGGAATTCCTACAGGAGCTCATGTAGTTGCTTCTCCCCTTGAAACTTCAGCTTCTTCATATGCCTGGAGCTTGAGGATGATGCCATAGGTATAGATACAAATGGAGAGGTAGTAGGTAGGCTTTAGGTGAGGTGGATGGTCCTGCTTCCTCTCTTATTTTTTGATTTTTTTCTTTTACTAAAAAACTATTTTTTTCTGTGTTTTTCTTGGATAGGAAGAAAAATGATGCTTGGGGTGTGATGCAAGCTTGGAAATGATGGAAAGGAGGTTTGAAGACTGTAAGAGGGTTTATAGTTTCTTCATGAAGCTTCCCTGTCCCTCAAACCACCTTTTGTATCCATTTATGGTTCTCTATAATTCCTACAGGAGCCTCCTATAGAAAACACAGAGCCTCCTATAGAAAACACAGTATTTGAAAAAGCATCACAGTGGGGTGAAAGAAATGCCAAAAATGATGGAGAAAAGTGTGGAGAATATGAGATGGGTGCTGGTATGAATGTCGGGGTCCCCTTGGCACCTTATTCGTCTCCTTGTAGTCCTCCTGCAAACCTGCAATGCAACAAAAAAAAAAATTCTTTCTCCTTTTTCTCTCTTTTTTTTAAACAACTAGGGTGCCTCAGAGAGGTTTTAATCCTAATTGCCTGCCCTAGGCACCTCCAAGGGAGGTTTTCACCCAGGGATCTTATTTTTCTCTTATTTTTTTTTGTCATCACTGGGCCGCCTTAGAAGAGGTTTTCAACCCAATGATGGGATTCAAGCACCTCATTGAGGTTTTCACTTGAGTCCTTATTATTGTTTTGATTTCTTTTCTTCAGTGAGTGGATGAAGTGGAAGCTAAAACATACTCCACTACCATCACTGTTTTATTCAAATCTTCAATAATTTTTTGCTTGGAGAGGGTTTTCTTGTAAACTTTCAATCGATGTCCATTGACAAGCATGGGGATGGCTTCATCATCAATGGTTCTGATTAGAACTAAACCATTGTCATTGCATTTCTCCACAATGTAGGGTCCCAGCCATCTTGTCCTCAGCTTGCCTTTAAAATCTTTGTATCTTGAATCATAGAGTAGTGCCCAATCTTCCTCTTGGAATTGCTTCTCCTTGATATTTTTGTCATGCCATATCTTTCTCTGAAGCTGAACTACCTCTGTATGGAGAAGGGCTTGCAATCTGTATTCATCCAATCCATTGAGATGAAGTAATCTCTCCTTCTGTGCATGGTTGAGGTCTAGGTCTAGCTGAGTTGCCATCCTTAGTGTATTGAACTCAAATTCTATTGACAGCAAAGCCTTCTTCCCATAGAACAGTTCATAGGGTGTGAACCCTGTGGTGGTCTTCCATGTTCTGTTGTAGGCCCAAGTGGCCTCAACTAATCTATCTACCCAGTCTTTTCTGCTGCTGCTCACTACCTTGGTTAGGATCCCTTCTAATGCTCTGTTAGTGACCTCCACCAGCCTATTGGCTTGTGGATGGTAAGGGGTGGAAGTCCTATGCTTGATTTTATGATGTGTGAGTAGGTCTTCAATCAAATTGGAAGTGAACTGATTCCCTTGATCTGTTACCAGCTCTCTTGGATACCCGAACTTGTAGAATATGTTTTCTCTCAAAAATTCAGCTACTTTTTCCTCTGTCACTGCTTTGATTGCTTTTGTCTCTGCCCACTTTGTTAGGTAATCAGTGCACACAATGATGTATTGTTTTTGCTTTGAAGGAGGGTTGATAGGACCCACAAATTCCATGCCCCACTTCTGAAATGCCTCAAGGTTCACTTGAGGTTGCATGGGCATCTCATCCTTTGGAGTAGGTTTCCTAATCCTTTGACACTAGTCACACTAGCTAGTATATCTCCTCACATCCTGATGAAGAGTGGGCCAGTAGTAGCCTGCTTGCAATATGTTGAAGGTAGTTCTTTTTGCTGCAAAATGACATCCATAAGGCCCGTCATTATAGGTCAGGAGGATGTCAAATACTTCCTCCTCCCTGACACATCTTCTCAATATCTGATCTGGGCCAATTTTGAAGAGATTGTCCCCAATCCAGGTGAAAGGGGCACATTTCCTTACTATCTTGCTCTTCTCTTTTGAGGACAGGTGTGGTGGGAACTGTATTGAAACCAAGTAGTTTGCTATATAAACAAACCATGGAGAGAGTACTGAGATAGCAAAAAGATGTTCATCTAGCATTTGGTCATCCACCATTCCTTATTCACCTCCAAGCAAATTTAGTCTAGATAAAAAGTCAGCAACAACATTTTCTTTACCAAGCTTATCAATAATTGTTAAATCAAACTACTGCAGTAAAAGCAACCATCTAATAATGTGAGCATTTACATCTGGTTTGTTCATTAAATATCTAATTTTAGCATGATCAGTGTGCACAAAGGTTTGATAGCCTGTGATATAATGTCTGAATTTGTTTAAGGAATGCACGACAGTTAGGAGTTCCTTCTCGGTCACTGTATAGCTTAACTCTGCCTTTGACAAGTTCCTGCTTATAAAGTATATGGCATATGGCAACTTCTCATAAATTTGTCCTAAGGCTGCTCCTATCGCTTTGTTTGAGGCATCTGTATGAATGTGAAATGGCAGGGCCCAGTTTGGGCCTCTGAGAATTGGGGCAGTCACTAGCTTGCTCTTCAAGGTATCTAAGGCTTCTTGACATTTTTCCGACCATATGAACTCAACATCTTTGCCTAAGAGTCCAAACAAAGGAGAGGCTATCTTGCTAAAATATTTAATGAATCTCCTGTAATACCCAGCTAAACCTAGGAAACTTCTGACATCTCTCACCTTTTGAGGAGGTGGGACCCTTTGGATGATGGAAATTTTGTTGGGGTCCACCTATAGTCCTTGCTGAGATATTGCATGACCTAACACTGTCCCTTCAGTCATAAAAACTTCACATTTTTCTAGATTAGTGGATAGGTTCATCTTAATACACTTGTCTAGAACTTTTCCTAGGTTAGATAAAGCTTCGTGAAAGTCAGAACCATAACGAGTAAATTCATCCATGTGTATCTCTACTGCATCATGAACTAATTCAGAAAATATACTTAATACCAATCTTTGGAAAGTGGCTAGAGCGTTGCACAAACCAAAAGGAAGGACCCGATATGCAAAGGTACCCAAAGGACAAGTGAAAGTGGTCTTATCTTGGTCTTCCAGGTTGTTTTGAATCTGATTGAACCCGCTAAACCCATCTAGGAAAGAGAAAAAAAAATTCCCTGCCAGACCGTCTAACACTTGATCGATGAAAGGTAAAGGAAAATGGTCCTTTTTAGTGGCTTTTTTCAATTCCTGATAGTCGACACGGATTCTCCACTTACCATTTTTATTTGGCACTAGCACCAAAGGAGAGACCCATTCACTGTCAGAGATGGGAAAGATGAATCTTGCATCAAGCAATTTCTGTAGTTCATCCTTAAAAATATCTTTAAGTGCTGGATTCATCCTCCTTTGAGGCTTCTTGACTGGTTTGCAATCTTCCTTGATGTATATATGATGAGTACATACTAAAGGGTGTAGTCCCTTCATCTCTTTATAACTCCAGGCGAAGGCATCTAGATGTTTTCTCAGTAGGTTGCACAGTTCCTTCTCCTGGGAAGTGGATAGGGATGGATTGATTTTCAAGGTTCTTTCTGGGCCAAACTCTATATTCTTAACATGGAGAGAAGTAGGATTGGCCACACAGAGATCAATTGAGGGGTTGTTTTGGGTTTCTCTTACTATGTCTTCTAATGGTGATACACTGGGAGGTGGATTCTGAATCAAATTTTCGATCATATCATCCTCATCTTTCTTTTTCCCCCCCATGGTTGTTTCTAATGCACAAAGTGGTGCAGAATAAACTTCATCCTCTTCTTCCTCCTCCAACTAGAGAGGTAGATCATGTTCTAGCAAGGGTTGGGCAAGAGGATATAGGATTAACTGCTTGGACATGTTCCCATTCTTTATGGTCATGTTGCTAGCTCGACAACTGATGTAAGCATTGGCTGTAGCCAACGAGGGCCTTCCTAGAATGAGAGGATACCCAGTGAGCTTTTCCTTTGGCTGGAGAACAAAGAAATCAGCAGGTTACCCCCAAGAATCAATGGAGACCATCACATCTTCCATAATCCCCTCAGAGGTCACGGTGGAGCAGTCTGCTAGTTGTAGCACAGTCGTGGTCTTCCTCAAGGAGCCCTGGAGGTTAAGTTTGAGCATTGTGTCCTTTGTCATCACATTAATGGAAGCTCCCAAATCAATCAAGGTATGTGGGATCATGGTGCCATTGATGTGGACATCAACAACTAGGCTCCCAGGGTCCATATATTTTGGATAGATTACCTGCCCTAACATCAGGTCAGATAGTTGTCCTATGACATTGATGGTTGGGGCATCTCTCTTACGCCTTCCTAGATGCCTAAAGCACTTCTCTTTGATCAACATATTGTAGATAGGCACATCTTTTATGGCTTGGAGAAGTGGTATCTTTACACATAAATGTTTCAATTCTCCGAGGAGTTCAGTCTCTTCTGGGGTAGGCTGGATTGTTATGGATAGTCTCTTAGGAAAGGGTGGATTTGCTTTAGGTTCGCTTTCCTCTTTATCTTCCTCAGCTTCCCTGGGTGGAGGCTAGCTAGTTGGGAGAACTTTCCTAGATCACAAGTTGATTTCTTGAATCCCCACAACATAAGTTGGGCATGATGGTTCCCCACTATACACTTGCTGATCCTATCTATTGTTCACGTTCAGATTTGGCTAGGCACGCATTTGGGGTTGCCTTGGTGGAGCAGAAGGTAACGATTATGGTTGGGCAGGTGGTGGAGGCATAAGAGCAAGAAGAGAGTTGTATTGGGGCCTCCACCCCTAATGAGATGAATTCCACTGAGGCTATGGCTGAGCATAGGATTGAAATGAATAGGTGGTTTGTTGGACATGATATTGAGATGTGAAGGACGAAGGAGGTGGTGTGGACCAAGAAGGATGAGCAGGGGGACCCCAAGAAGATATGGAGGGCACTTGGTTTGGGTTGTAGTATACGTGAGATGTCCCTTGTATCCCCTACTAGTATGGTCTAGGTCCATGTGGCCTTCTTTGGTTTATGTAATAGAGTTGTTCAATGACTCCCTCAGTCCCTTGATATACAGCTTTAAGTCCAGGCAAGGAAGGGCACTTATCTATAGAATTGTTTTCTTCACAGACTGAACAAACCTCTATAGAGTTCAATGGGCATTTATTCCTAGGATGCCTCCTGGTGCATCTAGGGAAAAAATTGGCCAAAGCCCTCTCTGCTTCCTCTTGTTTTCTTTTGATATGTAAAGTGTCCATTTGCATGGCAAGAGTTTGTAGCATCTCACTCTTGAAGTCTTCCAGCATGTTTCCAATTTCTCCCTTAATGGATGAGTTGGAGGAAGAGGTACCAGCTATGGGTTGACTCCCCCTACCTTTCTTTGTGGCTGCTCTAGAATGGTTTCTAAAAATAGTCTTTATGTCCTCATAGGATAGTTGGTAGATGTCTCCCCTAGCCAGTAGATGGAGGGTGTCTAAAAGATCTTCCAGAATTCCCCTGAGCAGGACCAACTTCAGAGACTCAAGGTCAAGTGTACACCTGACCCTTTTGTAACCGAGCTAGAACCTCTCTTCATAGTCTTCCAGGGACTCATCATTTCCTATGGTCATTCGAAAAATTTCTTATTTAGTATCTTTTGACCTACAATAGTCTCGATACTTTTTGTTAAAGGCTTACTGCATCTGAGCCCAAGTTGTGATGCTATTGCCAGGTAATGCCATGAACCAGTGCAGTGCTTCATCCTTGAGAGTAGAAGGGAACAGTTTCAACTTTTGCTCATCTTTTGCATAGTCATAAGTTCGATAGATGATAGAAAACTCGAACAATAAGGTATCAGGATCTTTTGTAGTCAGACCATGGAAATAAGGTAGGGAGGAAGGGCTTATATTCTTCATTTTGGTGTTCCCATTTGTCTCCTGAATGGGAAAGGTACCCTCTATTCTTTCTCCATTCCCCTAGCATTTTTGTTTTCAGCAATTGGCTTCAGAGGAATGTTTTCTTCTTCTTCTTACCCTATAGGTTCTTCAAATATGTCTGGCTGTTCACCTAAGGGTTCTTCTTGATCACAACTACCAAAGAAGAGATAAGGGTGGTTGTGTGAAGTAGTGGGGGTGTTGGGAAAAAAATTTCTTGAGCTATCTCTATTCCTACAAGGCATGAAAGGAAATCTTTTTTGGTTGGTTTTTGTTTCTTTTCCCCACACTGATAGTACCTGTAGAAAGTGAGATTGTGATTGAACAAAACAAATTGCAACTAGCTGAAATGAACTTGCTGAAATGAAAATTTGCAGAATTGAAAAGGAAAGCAAGGAAATACAGAACTTGAAAGGAAAAGAAATGACTAGTCTACTTTTGCTGAAATAAACTATTAGCAGAATGTTGAAATAGAAAATAGAAGAAAATAGTAATCACAGAATACTCTGACGCTTCCCCAGCAACGGCGCCAAAACGTAGTGAGCACCAATATTGCAGCAATAATGCCGCAACTCTTGGGCTGCCTACTTTACTCTAGGGAAAATTTTAAGGATGGAAATTTATCTTAAAGTTTAGAAACCTTGGTGAATCCCACTAGTCCATAATATGAAATATATAAAATGGTTGGAGATATTTTTGTAAAAATATTCAAATTTATAATATTTTTATATAGTCTATATATAATTTTTTGGAAATTTTTGGGGCAAAATAATTTCATTCTATAAAGTTTGGGCAAATCACTTTTACAAAAAAATTGAAATTAGTGAATATTTTTTTTTGGAAAAAGTATTGAAAATTATCCCATGGGAAAATATTAGCCCCTAAAATTTTCCTTGCTTTACTCTTATCAACCCGCTAGTTCGTAACAAATTTGGAAGTGTTGGTGATGTATGCACAAGTACTAGTTCTCACTACAGGTTGTCACTTGGTCAACCAACGCAAGATCACTAGGAGCTTAAGCCAACTTCTATGGATTCCATAAGAAGCTCTATATGTGATGAAAGGAAAGAAAGATAGATGATATTCTAACTGCAGAAAGGAGAACGACTGAAATGTAAAGCAAGCCTAGTGAACCCTAATTAACCAACTAATTCTACTTTTGCAGAAAGCACTATGAAAACCATGAAAGGAATGCCATTACCTATTCAAGGAAGTAAACAACATCTAACTATGCTATTTCTGGAAGTACATAAGAAAAAAACATATTTTTGGATTTTTATGTATTTTTATGTGAATTTGACATGCATGTGATTTTATTGTGTGTGAGTGAGGAAACAAATAGGTGGTGTTGAAGGGAACTTTTGGGACTTGAGAGGATGTAGGATGGTGTGGGTGGGTCCTAAGAGGTCTTAGGTGGCCTTCTGGAGGATTTTCCCACACTCGGCCTTCAAAAGAAATCCTATAGGAAAATCTACAAGAGGACACAGGAAATCTATAGGAGGAAAATAGGGAATCTACAAGAGGCCTATAGGTGGAGGCTGAGAGTAGTTTTCACTATTTTGAGGGTGTGAGAGTGGGTGAAAAAGGTGGATGAAGGTTGAAATGAGGTGTTAGGTGCACCTAAGGTCTACCATGAATCACCAAGAGAGAAAAATATGATTGGGTTTGCTCAATGAGAGAGGAAGAAGTTCTATGGAAAAATGCAGGAAACTAGGGCAGAATTGAGGTGAGATTTGGGAGACCTATAGGGCATGGATCAGATGGAGAGTGTGATTGCTGATAATCTAGCCTACTTCTGGAAGAGATCTGCTACATAGAAACAGACAGTCAACCAAGGAAATCAAACAACAAGTGAAATGAATGCATTTAGGAAAAACATAGTTTTGCATAAAAATGGTCTAAACTATGATCTATGAAAGGAAATGATGAGAAAATATGTAGGAAAGGAAAGCATGAAAGAAGACTATTGAAAATTAGGAAGTGAGCATGATGAAGAAGATCTAAATCAAAGAAAAGTTGGACTATTAACCTACTAAAAAGCTGCAAACACTAGAAGTCCTATGGAGGAGGAAAATCTGTGTTTTTGGGGCAGCAAGAGGGTCTTTTCCTCAAATCATGGTCCCAAAGGGAGGAAGAGAGGCCAAGGCACTATTTCTAGCATTTTTAATCTTTTTTGGTCACTTTTCAACCTGCTATAGAAAGCACAAATCGAAGAAAACTACTAAATCATCAAAAGAAACCTATTCTTAACCATAAAAAAAATACATCTAACAACAACCTAAGCTACAAATTGAAATAAAAACATACAAATACAAGTAAAGAGGAGCTTGGCTGCTTGGATTGGGCCCTAACCCAAGAGCTTCATCCCTCTGAGGTAACTTAGTGCTAGCTCAAAAATGACCCCATCTGTGTTATCAAAACAATAGCAAGATTACATGAAACTATCACAAAATAATAAGCTCGAAGTTGGAACAGAGTTTACATAAGCAAAAATCCAACAAAAATCCAACCCTAGTGAGGCCCTAGGCCTCTCTACTTATACAAATGAAGCTACCAATATCTTCCTTAAAATTAGGGAGGCTTGGCTCACAAAACTCGAGATAATCATTAGTCATCCTCCACTTGCTCGACTACATGATTCGGTTGCTTGTACTCCAAGCTGAATGAAGGGGAATTAGAAGTGAGGAGTAATAAATGAGGGGAATTCCCTCCTATAATTCCTCTCCTTTTTCCACTTTGAGTTATCCCTACCATTTTTCCATTGGATCCTTGACTTTGACCTCGAAACTCATCAATAATATGCATTAAGTACATGTTAGACAACATGGCACAATAACTACCTCAACTCACTCTATAAGCATAAATATAATCATAAAATCATACAATAAGCTAAGAGAATGGTTGAGTTGACTAGGTTATGAGGTAAAATGAGCCCATATAATTACCAATTTATGAGGCTCATCATCAAAAAAGTGGTGAGCACCAGTATTGCACATCATCAAAAAAGTGGTGAGCACCAGTATTGCAGTAATAATGCTGCAACTCCTGGGCTGCCTACTATACTCTTATCAACCGGGTAGTTCGTAACAAACTTGGAAGCATCGATGCTATATGCACAAGTACTAGTTCTCACTACAGGTTGTCACTTGGTCAGTTGGCGCAAGATCATTAGGAGCTCAAGCCAACTTCTATGGATTCTAGAAGAAGCTCTATATGTTATAAACTGAAAGAAAGATAGATGCTATTCTAACTGCAGAATGGAGGAAGACTGAAATGTAAAGCAAACCTAGTGAACCCTAATTAACCAACTAATTCTACTTTTGCAGAAAGTGCTATGAAAACCATGAAAGGAATGCCATTACCTATTCAAGGAAGTAAAAAACATATAACTATGCTATTTCTGGAAGTACATAAGAAAAAAACATATTTTTTGATTTTTATGTGAATTTGACATGCATGTAATTTATTGTGCGTGGGTTTGGTAGAGAATAGGTGGTGTTGAAGGGCGGTTTTGGGATTTGAGAGGATGTAGGATGGTGTGGATGGGTCCTAGGAGGCCTCAGGTGGCCTTTTGGAGGATTTTCTTAACTCGGCCTTCAAAAGAAAGCCTACAGGAAAATCTACAGGAGGACATAGGAAATCTACAGGAGGAAAATAAGGAATCTATAGGAGGCCTATAGGAGGAGGCCGAGAGTAGTTTTCATTGTTTTGAAGGTGTGAGAGTCGGTGAAAAGGGTGGATGAAGGTTGGAATGAGGTGTTAGGGTGCCTAAAGTCTACCATGAATTACCAAGAGAGAAAAAGATGATTGGGTTTGCTCAAGGAGAGAGGAAGAAGTTCTATGGAAAAATGCAGGAAACTAGGGCAGAATTGAGGTGAGATTTGGGAGACCTATAGGGCATGGATCAGATGGAGGGTGTGATTGCTGATAAGCTAGCCTACTTCTGGAAGAGATCTGCTACATAGAAACATACAGCCAACCAAGGAAATCAAGCAACAAGTGAAATGAATGCATTTAGGAAAAACAGAGTTTTGCATAAAAATAGTCTAAACTATGATCTATGAAAGGAAATGCTGAGAAATGTTGTAGGAAAGGAAAGCATGAAAGAATACTATTGCAAATCAGGAAGTGAGCATGATGAAGAAGATCTAAAGCAAAGAAAATATGGACTATTAACCTACTAAAAAGCTGCAAACACTAGAAGTCCTATGGAGGAGGAAAATCTATGTTTTTGGGGCAGCAAGAGGGTCTTTGCCTCAAATCATGGTCCCAAAGGGAGGAAGAGAGGCCAAGGCACTATTGCTAACCTTTTGAATATTTGTTTATCACTGTTCAACCTGCTACAAAAAGCACAAATCGAAGCAAACTACTGAATCATCAAAAGCAACCTATTCTTAACCATAAAAGAAATACATCTAACAACAACCTAAACTACAAACTGAAACAAAACATAGAAACACAAGTAAAGAGGAGCCTGGCTGCTTGGATTGGGCCCTAACCCAAGAGCTTAAGCCCTCTAAGGTAACTCAGTGCTAGCTCAAAAATGATCCCATCTTTATTATCAAAACAATAGCAAGATTACATGAAACTAGAAGTTGGAGCAGAGTTTACATAAGCAAAAATCCAATAAAAATCTGACCCTAGTGAGGCCCTAGGCCTCTCTACTTATACAAATGAAGCTACCAACAACTTCCTTAAAATCAAGGAGGCTTGGCTCCGAAAACTCGAGATAATCATCAATCATCCTCCACTTGCTCGGTTGCATGATTCGACTGCTTGTACTCTGAGCTGAATGAAGTGGAATTCAAAGTGAGGAGTAATAAATGAGGGGGATTCCCTCCTATAAGTCCTCTCCTTTGTCCACTTTGAGTTGTTGCTGCCATTTGTCCATTGGATCCTTGAGTTTGACCTTGAATCTCATCAATAATCTGCATTAAGTACATGTTAGACCACATGGCACAATAACTAACTCAACTCACTCTATAAGCATAAATATAATTAGAAAATCATACAATAAGTTAAGAGAATGGTTGAGTTGACTAGGTTAGGAGGTAAAATGAGCCCATATAATTACCCATTTATGAGGCTCATAATCACCCCCCTACTGAAGGTGTTGCTCATCCTTTGAGCAACGTAGTCAATCTCCTCATCTTTTATGGCCCTGGTGGCCTCCCTAACATCCTAGGCTTTTGATGTGGTCTACTCTTATTTGCCATAGAATCCTACCTTCTTGTCTATCTCTTTCCACTGCTCCTCCTCTTCTTCTTCTCTTCTACCTTCCAGTATGCCTAACAGCAGTGGGGGACTCAGTTTGAGGCCAATCCAGTTGACCTTTAGCCTTTGCATGGAGTGCTTGTACATTGGCACTCTTTTCAATGCCTCCTTCAGCCTCATGGGGGAATGATATTCCCTGATTTGCAGACTGTGTGGTAAGGTGTTCCATCTCCTTATGCATGCATGCACATAGTCATCCCCAAGTAGCCTTTGCATATCCTCAAAGTGTTCAATGGTTTGTGCCTGATTGGTGAGATATCTAGGGGCAATTTGAGGGTCATTAGCAAGTAGGTTGTGTGTGCTGATGAGTGCCATAGGATCTGATGTCTCAGCTCTTATCATTAGTGGATCATTCTGCTCCTTTACCATCAATCTTTTTATTTCTGCTGCCCTCAATTCTTCATGGTTCATCCATGAGGCCACGACCATTAATTCCAGGTCCACTAGCTTGGCATTGGGGTCCCACACATTCATGTCTGTGAGGGCCATTTTAAGTAGGTAGAATTCATCCATCTTTGCCTTATCCTCTGATGTGCTTTGGTCACACAGATCCATAAACTACTTGTAATCTTGGAAAGGCATTGTGCCTCTTTGTGCTAGAGTCTTTATCTGGAATTATAACCATTGGTCCTTGAGATAGAGGCCATAGGATTTTTCTGGTGTTCTACATTTCAATGCCTCCATGGATAAGCTGGCCATGCATGCCAGCTGAGTCTCTTTCTCTTGTAGCTGCCTCCTTAATAATGCATTTTCAGTTTCAAGGTGGCTTCTTGTAATTGCTTCCCTATCTCTAAGAGCACTCAACTCTCTACCCATTTCTCTGAGTTTGTTTTCCATATGGCCAACATCCTCAACTCTGGATTTGGCTATTTGCATCCACCTATGTGTTCTTATTCTTTTTTCTCTAATTCAAAGAATAGTGGAATTGCAAATTTTTGTGGGGTTATCCTTCCTCCCTCAAGTAGATTGTAATAGGAGGCAAGACTAGGCTAGGGATGAGGTTCTTGTAGCTCTGTTGCTTCCTCCTTTATCTGTGGTTGTCCTTCCATCATTTTCTCAAGCTTTTGGGTCTCTTGTAGATTTGACAGTGTCTCCTGTAGAATTGTCTGAGCCTCCTATAAGACTGTTTTTGGGTCTTGTAGTACTACCTTTTCCTTCCATGTGGAAGATCTATGAGTCCCCCTTTCATATGTGATAGGTTTCTTGGAAGGGGATTCTTTCCCCTTGGAAGAGGGTGAATCTTCAATTGTAATTGGCATTTTTGAAGAGGGCTGAGGTTTTCCTATTTTGATTCTTGTGTTCTTCCTAGCCTTGAAATACATGGAGGCCTATATTTTCCTCTTTTTCTTTGGCTTGATTGGTTTACTAAGGGTAATGAGGGAAACTTCTGCCTCCCTTTCCATAGTCTCAGGGGACTCTTCTCCTTTCTCTGCCTTTTCTGCCTCTTTTTCTCCTCCTTCTGTCTCTTTTTTTGTCCCTTTTTTTGTCTCTCCATGCTCTGTTTCTTCAGCTATCTCCTCCTCTATTTAAGTTTGTTCCTCCTTCCTTTCTTGTTCTGCTAAGTCACCAGTGGCTTCACCTTCTCCCCCTTTATGCTCTTCCTCCTCACTGCCAGTAGGACTGACATCATAGGTTAAGGCCTTTATGTCATCCTCAGCTGTCATGTTTCGGAAAACTTCCCATGCTATAGGGAGTGTAAATGTATGGAGGGCTTCCTCCACTAGGATTTTGATTAACCCATGGTGAGCTAGCTACTCTAAATTTCCTGCTTGAACCTTAGTGCTGGAGTCAATGAGGGACTGCAAGAGGAAGTAGGGGATACTAGGCTTTTGAGGTGCTGGAGTGTCCATGCCATACCTTAATTCATGGAGGATTCTAAAGTGATAACCATAGATAATGTTGTACCTCCCTTCATAGGAAATTTATTTGATTATTTGATAGGTAACCTCATCCCAAGGATATGGTATGCTAGCCCTTCTAATGCCATATTTATCCTCTACAGGGGTTTCATTGTTTTGGAAAAAGTTTTTCTTGGAAGTCTGGCCAATTGATTTCTCATCCTTACTCCAAGGCATCCCAAGAGGAAGGGCAGTGACCCTACTGATAAATTTAGGGCTTATCTCCATGGAAATACACATAAAGGTGACACTGGCATGAGTTCTTGTGTGGGGTACTAGAGAGAGAGCAAACTCTTGGGCGATTTCTTCATCAAACCCTTGGAATTTATCAAAGAAATTCATCCAATTTGCCCTTGTGAAGATGTCCACCACTTGTGGATGTGCATGGAGCCTAGTGGAGTTAGTGGGCTCCTTTCTCATAAACCCTCCTGTCATTTTTTTTATACTCTTTTGGGAAACCAAATGTGGAGATGGAGACAACAAATTTTGAGAAAAACAGAGAAACAGAGGAGACTGTGTTTAAAAAAAAAAAAAAATAGAATTTTTTTTTGTATTTTATCCTCTCTTAAAGACTTCATTTCCTCCTCAAATTGAAACCACTTCTTGCATATATTGATATTGAATAGGGGGCATGCATGAAACCTACCTCTTCAGACTAAAAATCATGCTAAAACTCGTGTTTTCTCCCTTTAAAACAACTCACTGCCCCTCCTGTAGAACCCTGTTGTCCCTCCTATAGAATTCTTGTAGGTGCTCCTATAGAACTTGTAGGTGCTCTTGTAGAAAATGCCGAGAGTAGGAATATGGGAGAGATTGATGGAGGACGATGGTTACGAGGCTGTGGGGGCACAAGGAGACTGTTGTAGCTGAGTTATGAGGAGAGAATGAAGGAAAAGGTGGTGAGGGGTGAGATGGCAAGGTATACTTTGGCCATATTCAGACCATTGGTCCCCACCTGCTTGGTCATCATGGATTCTCCTTGTAATCATCTCCCATCATTGCATCGGAGTTCACACTTCCTCCACTACCTATCCTTGGCATCTTGTGCTGGAGTTGATTGTGTGCACGTGTGGGTGACATCTCGGATGAGTGGAGTCAACTAGATGAAGGTGGCCAAGTTAACTGGCCACCTTTCTCTCATTCAACTTCAACCATCTTATTGCTTTTGCATGAATTCTAATTACACAAATTCAAACAGAGGAGTGATTTAGTTACTTACCTGTGATCCAAATGTATTTGTTGTGAGGTGTTGTGGCTCTCTCTTTGTTGCATGCCTTTATTTCTTTTGATGCATGCGGTCTACTTGTTGATGTGTGGCTGTGTCTTGTGTAGGTTCTTCTCTGGCTGGGTCTGAGCTTTAGGTGCCTTCTCAACCTTCATGTGTGCATTCTCCTGCTACTAGTGCTGGGTTTTGATGGGATCAGCTGCTACAGGAATTCCTACAGGAGCTCTTGTAGTTACTTCTCCCCTTGAAACTTCAGCTTCTTCCTATGCCTGGAGCTTGAGGATGATGCCATAGGTATAGATAAAGATGGAGAGGTAGTAGGTAGGCTTCAGGTGAGGTGGATGGTGCTGCTTCCTCTCTTATTTTTTGTTTTTTTTCTTTTACTAAAAAAACTAATTTTTTTTGTGTTTTTCTTGGACAAGAAGAAAAATGATGCTTGGGGTGTGATTCAGGCTTGGAAATGATGACAAGGAGGTTTGAAGACTATAGGAGGGTTTATAGGTTCTTCATGAAGTTTCCCTATTCCTCAAACTGCCTTTTGTATCCATTTCTGGCTCTCTGTAATTCCTACAAGAGCCTCCTATAGAAAACACAGAGCCTCCTGTAGAAAATACAGTTTTTGAAAAAGAAGCACAGTGGGGTGAAAGAAATGCCAAAAATGATGGAAAAAAGTGTGGAGAAGATGAGATGGGTGCTGGTATGAATGTCAGGGTCCCTTGGCACCTTCTTCGGCTCCCTGTGGTCCTCCTGCAAACTTGCAATGCAACAAAAAAATCATTTTCTTTCTCCTTTTTCTCTTTTTTCTCTTTTTTTTTGGTTGAAAACAACTAGGGTTCCTTAGACAGGTTTTCACCCTAATTACCTACCCTAGGCGCCTCCAAGGGAGCTTTCACCCAGGGATCTTATTTTTCTCTTCTTCTTTTTTTGTCATCACTAGGCCGCCTCAGAAGAGGTTTTCAACCCAATGATGGGATTCAAGCGCCTCATGGAGGTTTTCACTTGAGTCCTTATTATTTTTTTGATTTCTTTTCTTCAGTGAGTGGATGAAGTGGAAGCTGAAACATTCTCCACTACCATCACTATTTTATTCAAATCTTCAATAAATTCTCACTTGGAGAGGAGTTTCTTGTAAACTTTCAATCGATGTCCATTGACAAGCATGGGGATGGCTTCATCATCAATGGTTCTGATCAGAACTGAACCATTGTCATTGCATTTCTCCACAATGTAGGGTCCCAGCCATCTTGTCCTCAACTTTCCTTTGAAATCTTTGTATCTTGAATCATAGAGTAGTGCCCAATCTCCCTCTTGGAATTGCTTCTCCTTGATATTTTTGTCATGCCATATCTTTCTCTGAAGCTGAACTACCTCTATATGGAGAAGGGCTTGCAATCTGTATTCATCCAATCCATTGAGCTGAAGTAATATCTCCTTCTATGCATGGTTGAGGTCTAGGTCCAGCTGAGCTGCCATCCTTAGTGTATTGAACTCAAATTCTATTGACAGCAAAGCCTTCTTCCTATAGACCAATTCATAGGGTGTGAACCCTATGGTGGTCTTCCATGTTGTGTTGCAGGCCCAAGTGGCCTCAACTGATTTGTCTGCCTAGTATTTTCTGCTGTTGCTCACCACCTTGGTCAGGATCCTTTCCAATGCTCTGTTAGTGACCTCCACCTACACATTGGCTTGTGGATGGTAAGGGGTGGAAGTCCTGTGCTTGATTTTATGATGTGTGAGCAGGTCTTGAATCAAATTAGAAGTGAACTGACTGCCTTGATCTGTGACCAACTCTCTTAGATACCCAAACTTTTAGAATATGTTTTCTCTCAAAAACTCAGCTACCTTTTCCTCTATCGCTACTTTGATTGCTTTTGTTTTTTCCCACTTTTTCAAGTAATCAGTGCACACAATGATATATTTTTTCTTCTTTGAAGGAGGGCTAATAGGACCTACAAATTCCATGCCGCACTTCTGAAATGACTCAAAGGTCACTTGAGGTTGCATGGGCATCTCATCTTTTGGAGTAGGTTTCCCCATCCTCTGACATCGGTCACACTGGTTGGTATGTCTCCTCACATCCTGATGAAGAGAGGGCCAGTAGTAGCTTTCTTGCAATATCAAGAAGGTCGTTATTTTTGTTACAAAATGACCTCCATAAGGCCCATCATGACAGGTCAGGAGGATTTCGAAGACTTCCTCCTCCCTGACACATCTTCTCAAGATCTGATCTAGGTCAATTTTGAAGAGATTGTCCCCAATCCAGGTGAAAGGGGTGCTTTTCCTTACTATCTTGCTCTTCCCTTTTAAGGACAAGTGTGGTGGGAACTGTGCTGAAACCAAGTAGTTTTCTATATCAGCAAACCATGGAGAGAGTACTGAGATAGCAAACAAATGTTTGTCTGGCATTTGGTCATCCACCATTGCTTCTTCACTTGCAGGCAAATTTACTCTAGACAAAAAGTCAGCAACAACATTTTCTTTACCAGGCTTATCAATAATGGTTAAATCAAACTGCTGCAGTAAAATCAACCATCTAATAATGTGAGCATTTACATCTGGATTTTTCATTAAATATCTAATTGCAGCATGATCAGTGTGCACAAAGGTTTGATCACCTATGATATAATGTCTGAATTTATTTAAGGAATGCACGACAGCTAGGAGTTCCTTCTCAGTTACTGTATAGTTTAACTTTGCCTTTGAAAAGTTCTTACTTATAAAGTATATGGCATAAGGTAACTTTTCATTTGTCCTAAGGCTGCTCCTATTGCTTTGTTCGAGGCATCTATATGAATGCGAAATGGCAGGGCCCAGTTTGGGCCTCTGAGAATTGGGGCAGTCACTAGCTTGCTCTTCAAGGTATCTGGGGCTTCTTGACAGTTTTCTGACCATATGAACTCAACATATTTGCCTAAGAGGCCAAACAAAGGAGAGGCTAGCTTGCTAAAATCTTTAATGATTTTGTTGTAATACCCAGCTAATCCTATGAAACTTCTGACATCTCTCACCTTTTGGGGAGGTGGGACCCTTTGGATGATGGCAATTTTGTTGGGGTCCACCTGCAGTCCTTGCTAAGATATTGCATGACCTAACACTGTTCCTTCAGTCATAAAAAATTCACATTTTTCCGAACTAAGGGATAGGTTCATCTCAATACACTTGTTAGATAAAGCTTCCTGAAAGTCAGAACCATAAGGAGTAAAGTCATCCATGTATATCTCTACTGCATCATGAACTAATTCAGAAAATATACTCAATACCGCTCTTTGGAAAGTGGCTGGAGCATTGCACAAACCAAAAGGAAGGACCTAATATGAAAAGGTACCCAAAGGACAAGTGAAAGTGGTATTATCTTGGTCTTCTGGGCTGATTTGAATCTAATTGTACCTGCTAAATCCATCTAGGAAAGAGAAAAAAAATTTCACTGCCAGACCGTCTAACACTTGATCTATGAAAGGTAAAGGAAAATGGTCCTTTTTAGTGGCTTTGTTTAATTCCCGATAGTCGACACAGATTCTCCACTTACCGTTTTTCCTTGGCACTAGCACCAAAGGAGAGACCCATTCACTGTCAGAGATGGGATAGATGAATCTTGCATTAAGAAATTTCTGTAGTTCATTCTCAACAATATCTTTAAGTGCTGGATTCATCCTCCTTCGAGACTTCCTGACTAGTTTTCAATCTTCTCTGATGTATATATGATGAGTACATAATGAAGGGTGCACTCCCTTCATTTCCTTATAACTCCAAGCAAAGGCATCTAGATGTCTTCTCAGTAGGCTGCATAGTTCCTTCTCCTAGGAAGTGGATAGGGATGGATTGATTTTCAAGGTTCTTTCTGGGCCAAACTCTATATTCTTAACATGGAGAGAAGTAGGATCGGCCACATAGAGATCAATTGAGGGGTTGTTTTAGGTTTCTCTTACTATGTCTTCTAATGGTGATACGCTGGGAGGTGGATTCTGAATCAAATTTTCGATCATATCATCCTCATCTTGTTTTTTTCCCCCCATGGTGGTTTCTAATGCACAAAGCAGTGTAGAATAAACTTCATCCTCATCTTCTGCCTCCAACCAGAGAGGTAGATCATGTTCTAGCAAGGGTTGGGTAGGAGGATATAGGATTAACTGCTTGGACGTGTGCCCATTCTTTATGGTCATGTTCCCAGCTCGACAGTTGATGTAGGCATCGACTGTAGCCAACAAGGGTCTTCCCAGAATGAGAGCATACCCAGTGAGCTTTGCCTTTGGCTGGAGAACTAAGAAATCTATAGGGTACTTCAAGAATCAATGGAGACCATCACATCTTCCATAATCTCCTCAGGGGTCACGGTAGCTATATCACGGTTGTGGCCTTCCTCAAGGAGCCCTGGAGGTTAAGTTTGAGCATTGTGTCCTTTGTCATCACATTAATGGCAGCTCCCAAATCAATCAAGGTATGTGGGATCATGGTGCCATTGATGTGGACATCAACTACTGAGCTTCCAGGGTCCACATATTTTGGACAGATTACCTGCCCTAACATCAGGTCAGACAGTTGTCCTATGACATTAATGGTTGGGGAATCTCTCTTGCGCCTTCCTGGATTCCTAAAGCACTTCTCTTAGATCAACCTATTGTAGATAGGCTCATCTTTTATGGCTTGGAGAAGTGGTATGTTTACACATAAATGTTTCAATTCTCCCAGGAGTTCAATCTCTTTTGGGGTAAGCTGGACTGTTATGGATAGTATCTCAAGAAAAGGTGGACTTGCTTTAGGTTCGCTTTCCTCTTTATCTTCCTCATCCTCCCTGGGTGGAGGCTAGCTATCTGGGAGAACTTTCCGAGATCGCAAGTTGATTTCTTGAATGTCCACAACATAAGTTGGGCATGATGGTTCCCCACTATACGCTTGCTGAGCCTGTTTGTTGTTCGGGTTTGGATTTGGTTGGGCAGGCATTTGGGGTTGCCTTGGTGGAGCAAAAGGTAACGGTTGTGGTTGGGCAGGTGGTGGAGGCATAAGAGCCGGAAGAGAGTTGTATTAGGGCCTCCACCCCTGATGAGATGCATTCCACTAAGGCTGCGGTTGAGCATAGGATTGAAATGAATGGGTGGCTGGTTGGGCATGATATTGAGATGTGAAGGACCAAGGAGGTGGTGTGGACCAGGAAGGATGAGCAGGGGGACCTGTCACACGGAATGAGTCGATCTTGCGGACAAGATAGACCTTCCTAGAATCTAACGATATCTAGTGACAAGCAAGCCAATCAAAAACTATCTTTCTCTAAATATGCATTTATAAACAAAGGCAAACAAGTGTTTAGGCCTACCTTGGGTCCAATGCAAGTTTGTGGAAGCCTCGCTCCTTTGATCCAAATGAGCTCCCTTGTTGCGAATCTGCAAACACAAACAAGCAAAAAAATTAAATAACACCTGAAAAGCCAATATCATAAAGCATACTTAACATGATCATCAAGGAATTCATGAAACAAATGACATAAGACAATTTGTTGAGAAAAATGAATCTGATTGTATTAATTCAAATCAAAGAAGAACTTTACAACCTATGCCTTGATGATGTACAAGCTCCTCCCAGGGTCCAACAAGAAGTCTCCTCTACTTTGACAAGTTTCACTCTCTTCCCAATGAAGCCAAAAAGGTATGTGATCTCTCCTCTCAAGCTTAACTAGGAAGTCTCAATTCCACCAGCATTTACCCTAAAAAAATGTTCAGCTTCTAACCTCCCTAGCAACCAGCCCAATGCCTTAATTTATAGTGCAATGGAGGGAAGTTACTAGGTCCTCCTTCAAAGGGATAAAGCCCTCCTTCAAAGGGATAGCTCCTCTCATCAAGGGATTAGCTCCTTCTCTTTTGGGATGCATGAACCACCTAAGAGCGACCAATCCACATCAAAATTCCTTCTAAAATCATCTAGAATTAAACCAAAGTGAGTTTTTTAGAATAAACTTGCGCCTTTTTGACTTTCACAGGGGTCCGCACCCACTCCTTTAGGGACAGAGCGGGCAGGTCCGCAGTTTTTGTGAACAGGGGGTGCAGGACCGTAGGCAACAATGAGAGAAAGTGTGGAACTAGAGCTTTGTTGATTTTCAATGTCTTTCTCTCATTTTCAAAGCTTGACTTGAAGAGCCGAGATCTGAGACTTGCTTAGGAGGACAGTACAAGTGATGATAGACCCATACTGACTGCAAATAATCATGGTGACGATATTTTTGTGTAACAGATTGCCCCCTAAAGTGCGAAGTCTGTAGTAGATGAGGATTTCATTTATCATTTAGGAAGAGTGAAGTAATTTATCATTTCGAGGATCATCTTGTGGAGAGCCCGGTCAGAACCTGTAAAAACATTCAATGCAAGATATATATATATATATATATATATATATATATATATATATATATATATATATATATATATATATATATATATATGAGATCATATCATCGCTGAGGTAGGCATTCCCATACTCAGATCAAAACTGACTTAGAAAACTAACTACTGCTTTGATATAGGAATGATCTTGTAATGCATCACAAGTTTAGACTCATGTGGACACAGTATGGACGCAGCCATCTGTTTATGAATAGTCCACAATATAATGAATACAAAATTCCTCGCAGCCTGGATTGCGGAAACTAGATCCAGGGTCTTCATTTCTACTTCCCGAAACAATACGATTCTATCCATGCGAATGAATGTGTTGAAGTCAAACATGGTAGAAACCACTTTTTACCAGTCAATGATGTAAACTATTAAGAAGTGTGAGAGAAACCACCAGTGATGTCAATGGCTCTCAAAGTACCCAGTAAAATCCATGAGATGTGAATAGATGTGTTGATGTCGAACATGTCACATAATCCTTTGATCGAAGGTCAACGATGCAACCTGTCGTCAAAGGCAAGAAACTTGCCATTGAGGCATGCAAATCCCAAGGTACTGACGATTTCTAGATCATCTTTCTAGATAATAAGCTGAAGTCGATAGAAAGTGATTCGTCGCAGGCAAGCCCACAACACGAAATCATAGATCAAGTTGAAGAAATTTAGTTACAAGGACTGACTCAGGGATGGTCAAGATGGATGACAGATATTTCGCAGATGAATGGCTTATTGGCACTGACCTCTTGAACACATAATGACACAACACATGGTTTGGTGAAAACTGACCCAAAGTTAATACCCAGAAACCGGCTAAAGGCTTTCAATGTGGTTTGATCAACTATTAGGCAAAGGATTTCCCAACCCAGGTGAATAAAAGTGCTGTGTCCAAGAGTGGTTACAAAGTATGACAAACAGGCTCATTTTTCTCTCTTTTCCCCCACCATTTCTGGCAAGTACCTATTTATTTTTGACAAGCTTGAGGAGGATAACATTTGCTTGATTATAAGCTCATCCTTCGGATGAGTCCAACTTAGTTTAAATTCGAACCCTAAGAAGGAATGGTTCGTTCCTGTTTGTAATTGAACAGGTCCTTTACTGTAGAATTTTAACAAGTCCAGTATAGGAGAAACTCGGAATTTTTCAATTTTAGAGAGTCTGAAAAAACTTAAGAAGACTCTAGGGTTGACCTTTTTTGTAAATTTGTGTCTCCCAAGCCCGAAAAAGTATAAAATAATACTTGAGAGAACCGCTTGATCTTTACGACCAAGGAGTAATTTTCGTAATTAGTGCCCCTGATCCGAAAAAGTAAAAAGGCGATCAACGACACGTCATTTTATAACCAATATTGAATTTGAAACGACAAAAATCTGGCAATCTTTTCATGTTTTTACGGTCAGAAAAAGAGTTGTAAGTGGACCGTCTTTTTAGTTCCGTTTTAATGAATTTAAAAAGAAAAACTCGGGGATCTTTTCATGTTTTAGGAGTCAGAAAAGAGCTTAAAGGTGACTCTAAATGTTTTTTCGTCGACAATGATCGATTTCACCTGAACAATCCATTATCCTGAACAAAAATTGCAAACATTACTCATACCTGTTTGAGATGGATAAAAATGCTGCAAAAATTACCTTTCTAAAGTGAAACATAAACAAATTTACAATTTATTTATTCAAAATACTTATAAAAAGGGCTTTCGTCAATTCATTTTTACCGTTTAAGATTTGGGTGAGAAAATAGTGCTTTTGTTCATAAACTTCCCGTGAAGATTGCGTAAAATCCATCCGTCAGAATCGAATGCCGTCTCCTCCAGGTAATCCACATCATCCTACTCTTCAATTTCAACCGTTTCAATTTGTGTTTTAGGGTTTTATTTCATTTTTTAGAGTGTTTTTAGGCTAGAAACCCACGCGCGGGGGCCCGCAGGCATAACACTGGCAGCCCGCGGACCCCGACTTTTTCTCAATGGGGAAAAAGTCAGGGGTCCACACCTTCCATGAAGGCAAGGTGCGGACCCTCGCACTGTCTCTAATAGAGAGGGTGCGGACCCCGCAGCAAGGGTTTTTAACCCAAAAATTCTCAAAATTGACCCAAACAAATTAATTTCTTGCATTCTAATTTTCCTTTTTGTTGGATGTAGAGTGTACATCATGCTTGATTGGTGAGAACGGGAGCATGAGGACGTGGATCTTGCCGCGTTGAATCACTAACTTTCTATTGATGCATTGAAGGTATGCGGCTTGTACAAATTCTGGTCCATACCTGGCATGAGGGCCCAGGTGGATTTCTTACAATGGCTGGTAGACAGGTGGAGGATATAGGACCAGTGCTTCTTCATTGGTGGCCACCAGCTCGAAATTGAGCTGGCAGATATATACTTTTTGACTGGTTTGCCTAAGAGAGGTGAAGACTTGACTCTATTCGGCACTAGGCCAGATGGCCAGTCTGTCGATAGCCTTCGGCTAGAGTTCTGCAAAAGCCAGGCTAGAGACAAAGGGATAGACATTAAAACCATATCCCGTCCTGAGCTCATGGTGGTTGCGTTTACTGTCACTACACTTTGTGGGAGTGCCGCACTACACATTGCCACCGGATCCCAGATGCGGATGGTAGTTGACTGCTTTCGAGGCACCATCTTCAACTGGTGCGATGCTGTGTTGGCTAATGTAAAAGGCCAACTGACCAGAGTCAAGAACGGAAAACTGAAGACCTTTGGTTATGGGGCTTTGGTTGTGAGTTTTGGTCTGGGAGAGGGTCCCAATGTTGGTCCTGAAGCACCTTACTGTTGGAGCTAGGCTTCCTCGAGAGCCCAAACTGATGCGATGGGTTGCAGTTATGGCCCGTCATCCGGACGAGGGGACAGAGGTCGTTCGATTCAAACCTGAATATTTCAATTGGTTGGAAAACTAGGTTTTTGCTATTCAGGACTTCCCTTACGCTGGGGTAGATTTTTACGGTGACCCAAACATGGCTCTTCCACCAGGAGAGCAATGGGATGATTCAGGTAAAATCATTTTCAACATTTTCCTATTTTAATTTTTTTTTTATGTCGTCCCAAAACTGATAGTAAAAGTTTCAATGTAGATGTGGGTGCATAGCGACCAGCCATTCTCCAGCCTTACCAGAGAAAACAACCAGCTGCAGCGGCGCCAACCCCACAAGACGAATCAGCAGAGACCTTGGTCGAGTTGGAGAGTCATCTAGAGCGCTTGACAGGGGACATTCCAGAGACCGGCATAGATGACATTCCTCGTCGACTATAGCGCTATGTGATTGGGGTCCCAAGACCTTTTAGGAGGTTCCTTTGTAAGGTGGCCCGTACAGTGGTTTCTTATTGATATCATCACCGATGATAGGATGATCGCCTATTGTAGACACATATGACATTTTTGCTTTTTGTACTTATCATTTTTGCCGATCATAAGGTGTTTTTCAACCTATGATCGAGGACGATGTATATTTTGACACACTCCTATATATATCACTATTACCGGCTTATCTTGTAAATCATGTTATGGAATGTTTTTAAATTTACATGTATGATTATTGCAAATGTCTACTTAACATTCGAGAAGCAATTGCATCTGCTAATGTATTTAAAGATCTTGGAATATGCTGATATTCAATATAATCAAATTCACGTTCCAAGAGACGCACTCTCAAAAATAATCTCAATAACACTAGATTTCTAGTGACATACACTCTATTAAGCTGTAATACAACGAGTTCAGAATCTAACCTCACTATAAAACTCCGAATCCCAAATGAAATAGGTTCAGGTAATAACTCAATCACTGCACTATACTCGGCAATGTTGTTCGTTGTTTGACCGAGGCTTACCCCATGCATAGATACCAACTCGTCAGAGGGTGAATAGATAACCCAAGCCGCGGAAGAAATATTTTGTGTATTACGACAAGCACCATTAGCGAAACCAATGTATGTTTGGAGAGGAATCGACATCTGCAATATCAAGAGTAAAACCAAGATAAGCAGGAATAATGACGAAAAACACTCTCTAAGCTAAGCACACTTTTTAAACTAAAACACACCAGCTAGAAAGAAAATAATCTGAACTAAAAATCTCCATACCCATTCTTTAAGCATAATACCTCTTCAGGTAAAGACCATTTCTGGGTTTACCTAAAGAGTCCCCGTCAAAGTCTACCAATTCATAGGCCCCTTTTGCTAGCTTTCGCTTGACAACATAGGGACCATGCCACATAGGAATGAATTTTCCAGTGCCTAATTTATCATTAGCTTGATTGTACAATAAGACTAGATCTCCTTCTGAAAAATTTCGAGGGCTCACATTTCGATCATACTGAGCTTTCATACGTTTTGCATTAGTTTCGATCGCCAATGCAGCATCACGTCGATTCTCATCTAATTGAGCCAAGTATAACAAACGTTTTTCCTCTTCGGAAGTGGCTGGAAGTAACTCGATGGCCATTTGCAATGACGGGATTTCGCATTCAATGGGTAACACAACTTCCAGACCATAAACTAGTTGGAAAGGAGTGAACCCTGTTGATGTTTTTACTGAGGTTCGATACGCCCAAAGCGCTGAAAATAGCATGTTATGCCAATTCGACCGATGAATCCCAACGATTCATCGGATCATGATGACTAAAACTTTGTTGATGGATTCAACCAGACCATTAGCTTGTGGATAATAAGGAGTTGAACTATCGTGACGCAAGCCAAGCTGGTCTGTAATTTCGGTCATCATAACGTTTCTAAAATGACACCCATGATTAGCGATAATCGCTTGTGGAACACAAAACCTAGCATTTATATGATTGAACACGAAAATTGCAGCTGTTTTGCCGTCTTCCTCAAATGTAGGCATCGCCTCAGCCCACTTGGTAGAATAATCTACCGCAAGGATGATATACGCATGCCCCTCGGCCGAGTGAGGGTTACATGTAATAAAATCGATACCCCATTTGGTGAAAGGACCAACGGAAATTATAGGGTGGAGAGGAGCAGGTGGAGCGCACACCTTTCGATCAAAAATTTGGCAGTTGTGGCATTTTCAGACCGCGTTAATACAATCTTTAAACAAAGACGGCCAGAAGTAGCCATCGCACAATATATTTTTGGCTGTGGCATACCCAGACATATGACCGCCACACACTCCAGAGTGATAGTCATTTAGAACCCTTTCAGCTTCCTCGTGAGTTAAAAAACGTCGAAAAATAGAGTCTGCCCCACGGTGATAAAGAGAATCTCCAATAATCCTGAATTGTTGGGACTGGAATCATATTTTCCGACGTACTGATCTTGAAATTTCTGGCCGAAAGGATTGGGTCTGGAGATAAACGATGATATCCCCATACCACGGATCTAAAGTGCTAATTAGAAACAAGGATTCGTCCGCAATGGGCTCCTCCGCCATAGTTTCCATGTAAGCATGCGAGAAGTCACACATTAAATCCGCAAAAACTAAAGATTTCTTAGACTTAGATTTTTCAAATTCCAAGTCGAACTCCTGCAGGATCACAATTCATTTGGATTACTTGGCCCCTAGCAATTTCTTGGTCAAAATGTAGATCATAGGGTTGCAATCAGAAATTACTGTAGTTTTACATAGTAAAATGTAGTGACGAAAACGTTGCACAGCTTGAACAGCTGCCAATGCCAATTTATCCACATGTGAGTATTTTAGCTCAGTTGGATTTAAAGTTCGACTAAGGTAATATATCACATGTTCAATACCGAATTCATCTTCTTGAACTAAGACCATTCCAATGGTGGAATGAGAGGCGGCGAAATACAAGAAGTAGTCCTGGTTGTAGTTGGGAGGATGCAATCACGGTGCATGGGTCAATGCGTGTTTTAGTGCATCAAAAGATTTCTGAGCTATCTCATCCCAATGGAATGGAGTATTCTGTTTCAACAACCGGGTAAAACCCTTTGTAACCTCGGCGTAGTTAGGAATGAATCTTCGTAAAAAGTTTGCTTTCCCTTGCAAACTTTGGAGTTGGCGAAGACTCGAAGGAGGAGGCAATTTGACAATAGCTTCAACCTTCAAAGGATCGACGCGAATGCTAGCTTTCAAAACAACAAACCCCAACAATCGACTCGTTTCTATATAGAAAACACACTTGTGTGGATTCAACCTAATCCGATAATGCCTACACCTCATAAAGATTGCTCGTAAATGGATGAGATGATCAGCTCGATGTAATGAATGAGCAGGCAAATCATCGAGATAGGGTTGCACAATGTGCTTGATGTCATGAAATGCATAAGACATGGCCCTTTGAAAAGTTTCCCTGGCATTCTTGAGCCCAAAGGGTAATTTGCAATAAGCAAATGTCCCCCATGGACAAATGAAAGCCGTTTTTGGTTGATCGGCAGGTAGAATATTGATTTGATTGTATCAGGAAAAACCATCCATGAAGGAAAATATTTCGCTGCCGACACAATCATCAACAATTTGATCGATATAGGGAGTTGGGTAATTGTCCTTTGTATAGGCTCGATTAATGTCCCTATAATTGATACATATTCTTATTGTCCCTTGCTTTTTGTTAACCGAAACCCACTCCTTTAAGGACAGAGCGGGCAGGTCCGCACCCACTCCTTTAGGGACAGAGCGGGCAGGTCCGCAGTTTTTGTGAACAGGGGGTGCGGGACCACAGGCAACAATGAGAGAAAGTGCAGAACCAGAGCTTTGTTGATTTTCAATGTCTTTCTCTCATTTTCAAAGCTTGACTTGAAGAGCTGAGGTCTGAGACTTGCTTAGGAGGACAGTACAAGTGATGATAGACCCATACTGACTGCAAATAATCATGGTGACAATATTTTTGTGTAACAGGACCCCAAGAAGGTATGGAGGGCACTTGGTTGGGGTTGTAGTATGCCTGAGATGTCCCTTGCATCCCCTGTTGTTATGGTCTAGGTCCATGCGGAATTCTTTGGCTTATGTAATAGAGCTGTTCAGTGACTCCCTCAGCCCCTTGATATACAACTTTAATTCTGGGCAAGGAAGGGCACTTATCTGTAGAATGATTTTCTTCACAGACTGAACAAGCCTCTATAGAGTTCAATGGGCATTCATTCCTAGGATGCCTCCTTGTGCATCTAGGGAAAAAAATGGCCAAAGCCCTCTCTGCTTCCTCTTGTTTTCTTTTGATATGTAAAGTTTCCATTTGCATGGAAAGAGTCTACATCATCTCACTCTTGAAGTCTTGTAGAATTTTTCCAATTTCTCCTCTAATGGATGAGTTGGAGGAAGAGGTACTGGCTATGGGTTGACTCCCCCTACCTTTCTTTCTGGCTGCTCTAGAATGGTTTCTAAAAACAGTCTTTATGTCCTCATAGGATAGTTGGTAGATTTCTCCCCCAGCCAGTAGATGGAGGGTGTCTAAAATATCTTCCCAAATTCCCCTTAGTAGGATCAGCTTAAGAGACACAGGGTCAAGTGTACACCCGACCCTTTTGTAACTGAGCTGGAACTTCTCTTCATAGTCTTCCAGGGACTCATCACTTCCTATGGTCATTCAGAAAATTTCTTCTTTAGTATCTTTTGACCTACAATAGTCTTGATACTTGTTGTTAAAGGCTTGCTGCATCTGATCCCAAGTTGTGATGGTATTGCTAGGTAATCCCATGAACCAGCGTAGTTCTGCATCCTTGAAAGTAGAAGGGAATAGTTTCAACTTTTTCTCATCTTCTACATAGTCATAAGTTCAAGAGATGATAGCAAACTTGAACAAGAAGGTGTCAGGATCTTCTGTAGTCAGACCATGGAAATGAGGTAGGGTAGAAGGGCTTATATTCTTCGTTTTGGTGTCCCCATTGGTCTCCCGAATGGGAAAGGTACCCTCTATTCTTTCCCCATTCCCCCTAACATTTCTATTTTCAGCCATTGGCTCCAAAGGAATGTTTTCTTCTTCTTCTTCCCCTATAGGTTCTTCAAATATGTCTGGTTATTCACCTAAGGGTTATTCTTGATTGCAACCACCCAAGAAGAGAGAAGGGTGGCTGTGTGACGCAGTGGGGGTGTTGGGAAAATTTTTTCCTGAGTTATCTCTATTCCTACGAGGCATGATAGGAAGTCTTTTCTGGTTGGTTTTTGTTTCTTTTCCCCACACTAACAGTACCTACAGAAACTGAGATTGTGATTGAACAAAACAAATTGAAACTAGCTGAAATGAACTTGAAGAAATGGAAATTTGTAGAATTGAAAAGGAAAGCAAGGAAATGCAGAACTTGAAAGGAAAAGAAATGACTAGTCTACTTTTGCTGAAATAAACTATTAGCAGAATGTTGCAATAGAAAATAGAAGAAAGAAGTAATCACATAATACTCTGACACCTCCCCGGAAACGGCGCCAAAAAGTAGGCCTCTCTACTTATACAAATGAAGCTACCAACAGCTTCCTTAAAATCAGGGAGGCTTGGTTCCCAAAACTCGAGATAATCATCAGTCATCCTCCACTTGCTCAGTTGCATGATTCGGTTGCTTGTACTTTGAGTTGAATGAAGGGGAATTCGAAGTGAGTAGTAATAAATGAGGGGGATTACCTCCTATAAGTCCTCTCCTTTGTCCACTTCAAGTTATTGTTGCCATTTGTCCATTGGATCCCTGACTTTGACCTCGAAACTCATCAATAATCTGCATTAAGTATATGTTAGACAACATGGCACAATAACTAACTCAACTCACTCTATAAGCATAAATATAATCAGAAAATCATACAATAAGCTAAGAGAATGGTTGAGTTGACTAGGTTAGGAGGTAAAATGAGCCCATATAACTACCCATTTATGAGGCTCATCAACAAATGAGGTTTTTTGCAGACTATAATAGAGAGTGAGATGGAGCCTCGCACAAGTGGTGTGACCACCTGACTAGCCGTTGGAAGAATAGTCTTAGCACTCCAGGTAGCTGAAAGGGAGCGCGGGACTATAAACTATTATGCCTGGAAGCTACGTGCTCTGACAGGTGCACACAGGAAAAACCTGTCACAAGGTTTGCGCCCGCACATGGAGGGATGCGCCGCTACATGGGTGGGCTGGGAAGTGAACATTGGTGTCACTGTTCATGATGGGATGTTCGATTTGAGGCCAAATGGAGCGGGCGACAGAATTTAAGATAAGAGTTATGTGCAAGATTTAAGAAAATCTGCTGCCAAGAAAGCATTGATGGCCAGGAATTGGGGGGAATGGTTGAATTTGAATTCAAAAGGCGCTATAAAACACCAAGTGCTAGCCAACAGACAACACTTGGTCAATTGGGACTTGAGCGGTTGAACAGAGCGTAGAGTGTTGAGAGCCGAGCGAGAATAGAGACTTTAAGTTCGTAAAAGACCACATACATTGCAGTATTGATGACAGCCATAAAGGATGGGTTGGGAATTGAAAAAGGAACCATTGGCGAGGCCACGCAGACCCCCATGGTCCATGATGTTCCCAGAGGCACTGGGGTTGTGAAATAAATCCCTAAATCACCCCGGATGCCAAGGACGAAGAAAGATAAGTAGGCAATGGGACTAGTACACATGTCCCCGAGGAATCCACAACACAGTAAGTTATCAATGGAAGAAAAAGGCAAGGCAGTCACCATTGAAAGAGATGAAGAGGAAGAGGACTTGTAGGCTCTAATTTCCATGGTAGAGGAAGAAGAAGACGTGGAGGAAGACATCCAACCAATGCGCCCCATAGCGAAATTGCCCGAGTATGTCCCTCCATGGAAAGGGAAAGCCAAAGTAGCAAAGGATCTGGATGTAATGAAGAGTTCACTCCATACCCCGCTCCTCCTTGATGGAATTACCTTTGAGGGTCCGCTTCTAGGATGCGTTTCAGCCCTAAAATTTGAAGATTGGGACCTCATGGACAGCGAGAAGTTCCCGCACTTAGAAATGGTGAACTTGATGAAACAAAATACAGAGGGGCTGTTGATAACGTTAGAGCCGTGAAAATGGTTGCATGGTGTTGAAAAGGATGGGTTGCTTCATCTACTATGGATACCACATTTCCACAGCGCGCCCATCACCATTTTCGTCATCAGGCAGCTGCTTTTCCTAGTGCATGATGGGTACTTATGGCTGGAGGAGCCTATTCCCATCACGATAGATCTCATCCACCGAATTTCTCAGCTTCCCTGTAAGGGAAAGGACCCTACAATGATAGCAGGGAAAAGCAATGACTTGGCTCTCACAGAGGCCATGAAGAAAAAATATAAGCTCAAGAAGAAAGAGAGGGGTTACGCTAGCACCAGTATCAAGGATAAAGGGTTGCGTGTAGCCACCCAACTCCTGGCCGATAAAGTAATGAGAAAATGTTACGGCGTTGAAGTACCAGCGTTGGTAGTTATGTTGGCCAAACAGTGTGTGGAAGGGGTCCAGTTCAACTGGGCCTAGTTCCTCTGCAAAGAGTTTTTGCTCAACTCCTAGGAGGCCCAGGAACAGGGTAAGACCTTCCACTATGTGTGGTTGCTCTTATCCATCTTGCTGGTAGCAGGACAACTATTGGAGGACAGCCAGTTCCTGAGCATCAACCGAGACTTACTAGAGGCTACGAAGTACACTTCACTCTAGTCCACCAAGTACATGAAACGGATTTGCGATACCAAGATTTTCTAGGTGCTCATGGAGGCGAGCATCTGAATGTGGATTAATACGAGGCCGCGCCTGTCCCCCACAGTGCACAACAGTCTGCAGTGTTTTGCAGATTTCAAGGTGGACATGCACAATATCTACATCAGAGTGTGAAATTATCTGGCGCAGCAGTGGAAAAAGCTCCCATTCATAGCCACTAATGACGCGATCTTTACAGTGTTAGCGACATGGCCTCCCGAGCGGCACGCCCCGAATTTAGTGGAGTTGGAGAAGATAGCAACGCAGAAAAGGAAGGATGCTACCAAGATGCGCATCACCCAACTGGTTGAGAAAAGGTGGAACGAAAAAGTGGTAGCAGGGGTCAGGGCAGCCCATGAAGCGGCACAAGCAGGAACAGAGCAGAAGAAGGCCACCGAACCAGCAGCAGCAGCGTAGATAGTAGAGGCCACAATAGTGCAGGCAGAGGAGGGCCAAGCAGTGTCTACAAGGTAGAAGGCAGAGGACACAGAACTTGCAGAAGAGAGCGTGGACCACGGACCGCCTCTACACATCTCAGGTGGCCGCACATCACAGAAAGATCGAGCTCGTAAAAGAAGATCAAGGCCTCGAAGCTGGCCATCGACCCGATCACCTTAACTGAAGATGATCTCCATGACATCTGCGAGACGGTTCATGATTTCACTAGTGAAGCACTCCAAGACATTATGATGGAGTAGCAGACTATGTTGGGGTCCCTAAGGGCATAGTTGCAAGAGTTATAGGTATGGCCCCCGCAGGAGGGTACCTTTTCTACCCACGTCACAGCAGGCATGTCAGCAGCAGAACAGATGTTTCGTGCGAAGATGGCTAATACGATAACCTTTCTGTTATAGACATTTTTGGGCCCTACAACCCCAAGCATGAAATGTCCATAAACCAAGGGCTCCTAAGTCCCTAAAAGTGTTATTCTAACCCCTAAAGGAACAAGATCAACAGATTACAGCTTCTCCCAGAAGTTCTCCATGAAAAACTGCTCAGAATTGGTCAAAAAAGGATCATTTCAGCTGCTCCATTGGCTAAGTGCGTTGCATCTCACCTAAATACACTATGTGGGTGCATTGCATTTCAAAAATCCCTTCTGTAGGGTGCGATGGGCGAGAAATGACAAATGGCAGTGTCATTCCGCGAGGTGGAGAGGCAATGGAAGCTTCCAAAATCTTCTCCTGTGACACTTGCCTCACTGAATTCGACCAAGGATGAGTAAGAGACCATCAATCTCCAAGTGGAAGCAAGAACTATCAGAGGGAAGACACTAATCAAATCGTGAGCTGACTCATCTCCATTACAAACATCTATATATGGATCCCTCATCCCAGAGATCCGGAGGCTAGAATTTTGCATATTGTAAGGAATTGTTGTTGGTTTCTTAAGACAAACATCAGATTGTTGGGTGATCTAAGCTTTGTTTGAGGTGAAGAGGGGCTTCTTTGCTGGGAGGTTGATGCTGGGTCAGAACAACTGGTTGTAACTCCTCTTGGCTCTTTTCTTGTTTATCAATAAAAGCTATTCAAGTTTTCCTCCATGCTTTTGTGTCATTGATGCTTGCTACATTTGTATGGTCAATTTACATCTGATCCTAGATTGTTTATAATTATAGATCCATGTCTTTGTGTAGTGCTATGCTTCTATGATCTTACAGGTACTTTGTGAAGCTGGGCGTGCAAGGGAGCATGTAGCTGGAGACTATCAAAGAAGAGAGGGACCAAATCAGGAGATTAGCGCAAGACAGAGGTTGGTCTTCCTGTTCCTCTCTATCTATAATTCATAAAGGAAAAACGAAAGTAGCTTTTCTCTGTTTGTTTCTAAGGCAGCTGTCACAGCTTAGTGGGATAGAGCAGTTCTATATAGACACTTTTCCCTGTAACAAAATGGCGACTCCACTGGGGAAATAATTAGTTTGTTTGTTTATCATTCTTTGTTGTTTGTTTCATAAACTTACAAGTAGCATTCGAACTACATTTTCCATAACAAATGCAAAGTAGATAACTGCTACTTCAATCCATCTACTGGATCTATTTATGATTTAAACAACTAATTCACAAACTATCTGATTGCCCTTGTGATAGCTCTTAGATCCTCCTTAGATCTACCCCTAATTGTTGCATTACTGATTGCTTTTTGCTTGGCCAAAATCCAAGAACTGAACTGCAAATTATGACCTGGAACCCGAACAGAGTCTCGTTTCTGGCCCAGTGCAGGTACTATTCAAGGAATCTGAATTTCAGTGCACTTCCCGAGTGGACAAGCTGCGTTGCATTTCAAATTCTCTGTGTTACAGGTGCGCTGATCAGACTAGTTCTGTGCAGTTGTGGCTTCTGTGGTTCATTCTTTCCAGTTCTATTCCTGAATTTTGCTGCCTGTGATCAGTATATGTCTGTTTGGAACCCCTTTTCTTTGCTTTTATTCCACCTCCTTTGTACAAAAGAACTGTAGA
This sequence comes from Pinus tabuliformis, assembly GCA_031772625.1. Classification (NCBI taxonomy): domain Eukaryota; kingdom Viridiplantae; phylum Streptophyta; class Pinopsida; order Pinales; family Pinaceae; genus Pinus; species Pinus tabuliformis. Next base: position 269,830,607 of record CM062812.1, read on the forward strand.
TGTTTTTGTGTGTTTGTTGAGTCATTTACAGTTCTCCTTTGCAAAAGTAGCGTAATTGTACTGTCGTCCTTTGATTTGAAACTGTCGCAAGTGTCGATTTCAATCGTAGGAAAGAGTTTGATTGCTGTTGATGGTCGGTTATCCTGTTACTATTGCTTTTGGTCTGAATTTGTAATTTTCCAGTGTCTAGAACAAGTATTCATTTCAAAATCGTAAGGTGTTGTGATCGTCTCCATTTTTTGATTTCGAAAAGAAACTTGCTGATATTTGTCGCTCGAAAAGAAATTCAAATTTGTGCATCAACTTTCTTTGTAGCATTCATATACTAAGAAAGTCGAAAACAAATACATGCATGTGCATTTGCATATAGACAGTCTGATTGGCTTGATTTAGGAAAGTGCATTTAGAGTGTGCTCTTTGCTCTTTGTGAAAAGATTCTGTCTTTCTTTCCCTTAGTAGCTAGGATTTTCATTGCACAAAGAAGATAAAAAGTTTGTTTATCATCTTAGATTTCATTTTAGGAATTACATCTACATCTCGTGGTGAACCTGAAAGGAAAACTTCATAAACAAGATCAACTTAAAATAAATTCAATGAATCTAACAACGCTTTGGAACTTAACGCACAACATTTAGAAGTCTAGGCTAGAGACATATTCTGGCGTCGTAAAGCCTGGTAATTGTTGTTCTCACTGATGGTTGGGTGATTCCTCCACTTTGAGACGATAAGTGCCAGTACGGACTTGTGCTCCCACGTACCGTCGAGTATATTTTGGGAGACCCCAATAGGCTTAATCCTTTATCCATAGGAAGCCGTGTCTGCCGCCCTATCGATCGCAATGCACTGAACACAACATTCAGGAAGATTGACTGTTGTACCGTAAAAAGCTGCAGTTTTGCGATTGGTTTGGTAATCCCTCTACCTAGATTTCCAGTGCAGTCCCTTTCGTTCCTTTTCAGACTCCTTAACAGAAAAGGTCCATCTGAGCACTTGTCACTTTAGGCTCATTAAAAATCGAAGGAGACTAGAGTCATCTTTTGTTTTTTCTCGACTCTTAAAAATTGAAAAAACAAGTTGTGTCAAAGCGTCTAAAATTTATTTTAAACGGAATATTCATCACCCTTTCCTACGTTGATCTTGGGTTGAGAAAAATGGAATCCACCAACCAAGGAATTCCCCTTGGAGGAAATCCTAATCCCTTCTCCTCTTGGGGAGATGTTGGTGCACCCCATATGGCCACATTGTCGCTTCCAGGACTGACAATTGGTTTGCCTGTATGGCACGTCTCAACCTCTGTCGTTCAGAACACCGCAATTCCTGAACAATCGAATCAGCAGCTAGATGAGTCCAGAGTTACCCACCAACCTTCTACTTCCTCTAATTCTTCCTCTCCTCCTTCCTCTTCGCTTGATGGGGCTGGTAAAGCCAAAAGTCAAGTACCTAAGGAGAAGGAAAAGAAGAAGAAAGAGAAGAAGAAGAAGGAGCCAAAAGTGAATGGGGGCAAACGAGTGTCGTCTAGCGAAAATCCACACACTTCACTGACCAGGCCTAAATTGCCATGTGTCATTTGCAAAGGAGACCACTATCACAGAGATTGTCCTTGCATCCCTCGGATCTTAAGGTACTGGTCTCCTCGTTTGCACAACCCGGTGTCGTCAACCTCTGATGATCATGTTGAAAACACACCGTCAACTAGTGAAAGTCAAGCCCCAGGACAAAAAGGAAAATATAGATTTCCTTGTAAACTGTGCGAAGGCGATCATGCCGTCCACCGTTGTCCCTTCTTAGACGAAGCTAAAAGAGTTTTGGACGATCGTCCGGTTTCACCGTTATGACTTCCTCCTGGATATAAAAAACTCTTGCCGAGTCCGTCACTAGTTGAAAATCCGGCTGGCCCACTCAGGTGGTCGGCCGAAGCATCTATCATTGAAGATAAACTGTCTGAACCCATACCAGATGAAAGTCAAAAGGTCGAGGTGGTAGTTGACCCGGTCTTGCCTTCAGAGGTTCCATCTTCAGATGATACAGTCACTTAAGAGAATAAGGATGACACCGTCCAAATTATTTTCATAAGCACAGACTCCAACGAACATGGGGGCGATTTACCTGTTCGTTTACCGAAGGAAGGAAGTTCGTCAGAGTTATACCCGGCCGTCTATTCGGTCCCACCTCCAAGAAACCTAGTTGTCTCCTTCGACTGGAATCAACTAGGCAGACCCCGTTTACTAGCTAGTATACCATTCCGAATCATTGTTCAAATATATAGAATGGTTATGGCTGGTACCATCATAGATGAGGGGGCTTCTGTGAGTATCCTTTCCTCAACTGCTTGGAAAGCGCTTGGTTCGCCATCGCTTTTGGCTGAGATGAGAAGTCTAACAGGTTCTGATAAAGGAACCAGTCGACCGTTAGGGATCTTTCCCAATGTGCCCATAACATTGAGAGGAAAAATCGTTCACATGAACGTAGTGGTAGTTCAAGGACCCCTGGATTACAATCTACTCCTTGGACGAGACTATATTTATTGCATGAGAGCCATTGTCTCATCACTCTTTAGAGTGATGTGTTTTCCGCATGAAGGAAGAGTGGTCAAGCTCGTAGACCAGCTTTCATTTCCCAGATCACACATAGCAAATAGTCATATACCATCCCTGAATGGTCTTTTCATGCAAGAAATGTCTCAATCCCCAGTCCGTCCACCCGATGAGCGCGAGTGATTCGAGGGACATGACTGAAACCCAGGGGGCATGCACCCTGGTCTGCTTCGGCAGGAAAACCTCGGGTATAGGGTAGGTTTCCGCGAGAGTATATGACCTCCGTACTCCCGTCCGTGATTGGAAGAGGGAGTTGGACTGGAATAAGATCCTCTTGTCAAAGTTATGTGAGTTGGTGGGCATCGCCGCTCACCTTTGTTTATCTCGGTAGACATTGCCGAAGAGGTGTTTTGTTTACGCTGTAAATAGAACAATCTTTGGTAACCTGTAAGAGGTAGGCCTCTCTCGGTAAAACAAATGTTTTAACGGACTAAAGAAGGGGTAACCTTGAAACTCTATTTTATACCTCGGGCCATGCAAGCCTTTTGGCGTGCAAGCGAAGAGCGACTATTTATTTTTTAAATTTGTAGGTCCTCTAACCCTTTAAACTCGTAGGATTGGTCGTTTCCTAACTTGCATAAAGAAAGGATGTGGGGCAAAACTCTAAAAGTTGCCGTTTTTATATGAGACATTCTTATCACATGACTGGATTAATTGAGCAGTTTTAGCACATAGTTCAAGCTCATTAAAAAATAAACATAAGACATGAGCAAATGTTTCCCCCCGCGTTTAAGCTCATTAAAAAATGAACTATTCACCGGTAAATAACCATCGTGAATGTAGTACTTCAGCCATTAAAGCCTTGGCCGTGTTTGCACCGTCACCTCCACTTTTTCATTGGTCGATCATTCACCCCCCATTTGATTGTTTACCCATTTTGAGGAACAGCTGCGAAGAGTGATCTCACTAGCCATCCTTGTGACACTGCCGTGATTGGAAAATTCCAAATCTTACCTGGAATCAGTTGCTACCCATTTTATCACTCGTTCCTCAAAAGACGAGTCTCCTTTAAGCTCTTTTCAACTGATTCGTAAAATATGAAAAGATTGCCGAGCCATTGGCCTCTCCAGCTCGTTAAAGGGACATGAAGTGCTATCCCTCCTCTAGATTTTAATCTTTTTGGACCTGAGGGATTATTACACAAAAAGATCGAGCACTTGTTTTGTTCGGCTCGTTAAAAGTATCGAAAATTCATCCCTTCTGTATTGTTTTATACTTTTTTGGACTTAAGGTATTAGATGACGAAAAAGGAATTTTGGAGTTACCTTTACGTTCCTTTTCAGACTCTCTAAAATTGAAAAGGATCGAGTTATCTTTGTCATTAAAATCGTTAAAAGTGTAATAGCGACAAACTTGTCTATAGACGAGAACGAGTTTCACTATCACTAGGCTCGTTAAAACATAGCGATGGGTTTGCCCGAAGGGCAAATTATAGAACAAGCATATGTTATCCTCCTCAAGCTTGACAAAAATAAAGAGGTACTGGTGAGCAATGACTGGGGAAAATTGGGAAGAAAACTTGAAGAAACTTTGTTGGTAGCAAGTCGCTCTTGAACATGACACTTCCACTCCATATCCGAGTCGGGTTGGGTTGTTTCATTCACTGGTCACATCACCATGGTCCCATCATACCATCCACATTTGGGGTTAATGCTACCAATCCATCACAACAGTGTCGCCGATATGTTCAAGAGAAGTCATTCAGAGAATTCACCTGTGTCTCACCCACTACCATACATTATACTCCATTCTTTCATGACCACCACCTTGAACCTTATATCACCAGATCGTTTTCACCTCCATTAAAATCATTTGCTCCATTCCGTGTCATTGATGTGGGATTCATTAAGGCCCTCCTGTGACGGATCACTTCTTGTCGACATCAGCTCATTATCCAAGAAGTTGATCTAGGAACACCCCATTCAGTACTTTGAAGCTTGCATGCCTCAATGGCAAGTTTCTCACTTCCGGCGACAGGTTTACATCAATGGCCTTCGACCGAAAGATTTTGCGTGGTGTTCGACGCCAAGTCCTTTATTCACACCACGTAAATTGTACTGCAGTACCTTGAGGGTCATTATCATTATCGGTGATTCCTCTTGCGCTTGTTAACAATTTACATCATTGGCTGGTAATCAAGCGATGCCTTTCCATGTTCGACTTCAGAACATTTCTCACATGGATCGACTTGTACTCCGAGTGAAGATCGAACGAGATTGAAGACCCCGAATCTAGTTTCATCCATCCGGGCTGCGATATATATTCAGGGAAAATAAAAAAATCAAATGTACATCATTGCTGCACAGATAATCATCCAATCAAAAGGATGATGGCTCTATCAGAATCATCGCTCTACACTCAGACGATTGTCTGTCCTATGTACATGAAAATGAATTTATAAAGCTGAGCATGGGAATGCCCGCCTCAGCCAGATCATGAAAATATTATGAAGATAATGTATTGTATTGTATCTTATTACAGGTCTCCTCCCAGCATTGAAAGAACTTCGGATCCTCATAATAAAGAATTTCACACGACATCAAAAGATTAATGACCTCATGCTTTAGGGGGCAACTATTATAGACATTTTTGGGCCCTACAACCCCAAGCATGAAATGTCCATAAACCAAGGGCTCCTAAGTCCCTAAAAGTGTTGTTCTAACCCCTAAAGGAACAAGATCAACATATTACAGCTTCTCCCAGAAGTTCTCCATGAAAAACTGCTCAGAATTGGTCAAAACAGGATCATTTCAGCTGCTCCACTGGCTAAGTGCGTTGCATCTCACCTAAATACACTGTGTGGGTGCATTGAATTTCAAAAATCCCTTCTATAGGGTGCGATGGGCGAGAAATGACAAATGGCAGTGTCATTCCGCGAGGTGGAGAGGCAATGGAAGCTTCCATAATCTTCTCCTGTGACACTTGCCTCACTGAATTCGACCAAGGATGAGTAAGAGACCATCATTCTCCAAGTGGAAGCAAGAACTATCAGAGGGAAGACACTAATCAAATCTTGAGCTGACTCATCTCCATTACAAACATCTATATATGGATCCCTCATCCCAGAGATCCGGAGGCTGGAATTTTGCATATTGTAAGGAATTGTTGTTGGTTTCTTGAGACAAACATCAGATTGTTGGGTGATCTAAGCTTTGTTTGAGGTGAAGAGGGGCTTCTTTGCTAGGAGGTTGATGCTGGGTCAGAACAACTGGTTGTAACTCCTCTTGGCTCTTTTCTTGTTTATCAATAAAAGCTATTCAAGTTTTCCTCCATGCTTTTGTGTCATTGATGCTTGCTACATTTGTATGGTCAATTTACATCTAATCCTAGATTTTTTATAATTATAGATCCATGTCTTTGTGTAGTGCTATGCTTCTGTGATCTTACAGGTACTTTGTGAAGCTGGGCGTGCAAGGGAGCAGGTTGCTGGAGACTATCAAAGAAGAGAGGGACCAAATGAGGAGATTAGCGCAAGACAGAGGTTGGTCTTCCTATTCCTCTCTATCTATAATTCATAAAGGAAAAACGAAAGTAACTTTTCTCTGTTTTTTCTAAGGCAGCTATCACACCGTAGTGGGATAGAGCAGTCCTATATAGACACTTTTCCTTGTAACACTTTCTAGAGGGAGCGCTAGTCTTGGAGAGCACAATGGATCGGGTGACACTTAATACAATGAAAGTCATTGGCCTTAACTTGGTTGCGATTCCTCGCGACACACTTTATCAGCTATAGGATGGGATAACAGAAGAACTTTGCGGCAGAGAGACCTGCATAATCTAGGTTTTGAGTGAGCAGAAGATTAATATAGAGCATCTTAGCTTGCAGCAAGATGAGTTGGTGTAGTAGAACCGACAATTGGTACAGATAGTTGACGACGCTTACCGGTGTGTCCCAGAGTTGTCCATTGCAGCGGACCTACCAACAGAAGTGCGGATCCACTGTTTGGCAAGTGGAGTCCATAACGTGCGTGAGGAAATAACAAGAGTGCAACTGGAGCTGAATCTCCAGATTGCTGAGCTGCGACTGAAGGCATAGCCTTCCACTCCCCTAGAGGTTAGAGAACAGTGCACCAGCACTATTGCAGCAGGGATGGAAGAGATTGGAGGTGCAGTCCGCGATTGTACCAACATGTTGGAGCAGGCGTTGGAGGTCCTCACTACGTTGCAGGAGGACCCCAACATTTAGCGGCTGGAGACCGAGGCATGCAAACTCCAACAACAATATGACAACATTAGAGGGACTGCATAGATAGTAGTCCTTACTCAGTGGCTTGCAAGGATGTAGCAAGCCAAGGCTTTAAAAGAGTAGGTGGACATGGCACGCCACAAAGAAGCAGTTCTAAAAGCACGCGTCTAGCCATGGATTGATGAAGCCTTCACAATCACAGTGGATATTGAAGGAAAGCTTGTGTAGATTCAAGGAATGCATGCACAGATGTAGCACAGCATGTTGGAAATAGAGGGTTCAGAAGAAAGAATGCAGCAGGTTTAGCAGGCAGCAGCTCAGTGCATTGCCGACATTCAGGCCATTCGGGACCAGCTGGAGGGACTCCACGCTAAGATCGCCACGCCGAAAGAGTGACTCGAGGATGAGTCACAATGTTTGTGTTGGGGGTCTATTGGGCATGGAATCCCCCTATGACATGTTTTGCGGCTCAAAGCCCAAGTTTTGAGTATTATTGTTGAAACGACTCTGTGAATTGCGGGCGCGGAGTGCAAATTGTATGTTAGAGTCATAGGGTTGTCTGCCCTAAGTTTTGAATGTAGTGTCGCGTATCCATGTTCCACGGACCATGGGATTATATAAATAGAGTGAGGCTATAAGTTGTAAAGAAAATGGGAGATACATAGAGGAACGAATGGAGTCTAGAAGATAGCGAACATAGAGTAAAGGTCTAAGTGCATTGGGTTGTAGTAGTGGGAAGAGGCTCTGCAGCTGAGTGCGCAGAGGCCTAGTAGAGTCTGCGGCTGAGTGCGCAGACCCCTGCAGCTGAGTGCATAGGATGGAGTCAAGTCTATAACCAAGGAAGATGAATAATAAAGAGAAGTTTGATTCCAAATCTTGTGTATCTATTTTGAGTTATTATATGGTTGATATCTTTTGCAATTATACTACTTTATTTATCGCGCGTGCTGGTATGAATGGTGAACATTGTTATGTATAACTAAACACATGAAGATAAGCTAAGTGATCAACTAATATTAGGTTAATAGTAAGAGATTGGGTACTAATGTGGATTGAGCCCCAAGTATGGCTGCACAAAGGGAGCATCATAGGCTGCGAGGTACTGATAGGTGCGTGTAGCGACGTGCACGTAGGGTCAAACCGCAAACCATTGAAAATCATCAGACATCTCTAGGGTGCAGAAACCTGGTTCTAGCACCCTCCCATACTACTTCGAGTGAGACCTCAGTTCGCACTCCGTGGAATGTTTCCGAAAGGGCCAGTAGTACCAGGATTTGTTTGGCTAAATCAACTTTGAACCTGGGTCAAGTCCCTACAAGCCAAAAAATGGCAACCTGAATGTGGGGATCGTGGATATCCAAGCTACGCTAAACAAAGAATTTAGCAGGCCAAAGTCCAAGGCACAGTTGATCATTAGATTCAAAGAAATCACAATGCTACCAGGCGAGACCCCGTGGGAGTTGGATCAAAGACTGAAGTGCATAATTCGTGAAGCGAACATGATATTAACAGATGGGAAACACCACGAGTGGTTTGTAGCATCGTTAATCTTGCATCTATGGAATGTGTTGTTGCAACAAAGGTGAACTACTTAGGCTGAGGCTTTGGAGGTCATGATGAGATTGCAAGAGACTCCAATACAAGATCCTAACCTGGGAGTTCATCAGTTTCACGTGCAGTTGAAAAAATTGTGCCTGGAGATGCAGAGTTTCAAAGAAGATAGGACAACCCACCCAGAGATGTGCTATGAGGTATGGTGCATAAAATGCAAGGGCCAGTGGCATGACAAGGATCACTGCCTGGTGTTCATGAATTACCTTGCGGGAGGAGGGCCAATGCATTGAGACCAGAGGCACAAGCAGGACCAAGCACGATGCCTACATTATGGTGTGCAATTTGTCAGATAGGAGGAAAGCATGCTATGGATAACTGCCATCTATTACAGAAGTATACGCAAAATTCATAGCAGTTGTTCTATAATTTCTGCAAGTCAGTAGGACATGATGAGTGCACCTATAGAAGTTATGAGCTTATGATGGATCAAAATCCTACCTACATAGTTCAAGCCAAGACACGGCCCCTCAATTAAAACACAGGAATGGCATGCACTGGATTTCGAGGGCACGGACAAGGCTAAGGTGGAGGAGGGCCAGGAATAGGTCACGAACAACTAATATGTTACAATTGCGGAGGGCCAGGGCATTATGCCTGTGATTGTATGAATCCAATGCAACCATCATGCTTGTATCGTACATTGTTTGGCCATGAGATGGAGGATTGTCCCACATTGATAGCAAGTTTGCATGATAAAGGAGCACTCCAACATCCCTCAACTCAGAACCTATGAATGATGAGATCTGAGCTGTGCGAGGAAGACCCCAATGTAAATATCATGCTCCGGAGTGGTATTATGACAGGAGATGACAAAGGCAAGTAGCCTGAAGAAAGTACCTAGGTTCGCAAGGCTCCAACGAAGGAACCATAATTTGATTTGGAGTGCGCTAAGGAGACCTTCATGGAAGCCAAGAGGAGATTTGCTGATGCCTCCACTTCAGGAAGTAAAGACAAATTGGAGTCAGAAATGGACCCATCGATGCTCACTACGTTCTTGGAGACATGGATGAAGTTGTTGCACGATAGCAAGGCTGTAAAGGGGCTGCAAGAACTCATAACTAGAAGCGTTGGGACGGCGCTAGGAGAACCGCACATAGTCCAGAAGCTCGGGAAGCACACGATGCGAACAGGAAGAGAGATGAGATTGACCGCAGAGCAGGGAATATGAGATGGACCAAGTGATTCTGAATATAGGATCAGATGCGAACGTCCTGCCAAAGCAGACATGGGAGCGCATGGGCAGGCCTGCACTGCAATGGTCTCCTATCCAACTGTGGATGGCGAACCAGCAAAAGATCCTACCTATGGGGAGACTGTAGGGAATCACAATAAATAACGAAGGAGCAAGTGCACTAGCAAATTTAGAAGTGATAGAGATTGTTGATGACAACAATCCCTACCTCACACTATTGGGAATAGATTGGGCCACTGACATGAATGGAGTGATAAATATAAAGAAGCGCAAGATGATCTTTGAGAAAACGTCTCTGCGTGTGGTGGTACCTTTAGACCCTGTAGAGGGATCACGCTACACGGAGTTGGTGCGTAACCACGATAGCAACGATGACTTGGACTGCATCTACTAGATAACCGCGTGCGAGCAAGACAGGGTAAATCCAACTGTGGATGGCCGAATCTCATGGGAGCGCGAAAGCTCCTGCACATCTGATTTTGACGAGGAGATAGAACGATGGTAGAACTGGTTACACGAGGTAACCACGCTCAACTGTAACATGATGATAAATTCATTGTGCTGTGTAGCAATAGAGGCAAGAGATCTACCTACGCATGATGGGTTAAGCGAGGTGGATGACTTCCTAACAGGATTTGAAAAAGAAGTGCCGGAAAAGTAGCGCTTCGATGCTTTGAAGTGGGTATTGCGAGCTACGCCCGCAAGGTGGTGGGGTATGCACCAAAGAAGTTTTGAGAATTGGCGCAAATGCAGAAGGATGATGAGCATGCAGTTTGGGAAGCCTCAAATGCGATTGAAAGACAAGTATGATGGATGAACCAGCCCACACAACCATCTATCCAGGTGGATATAGGCATATGGTGAAAAACCTATATGAATGCACACCATCCTCACAGTAGGAGACACGATCAGTAAGTAGGTGCGGGTAAGGCAATGGCGTGAACGACCCCTCCGGTTTTGACCACAAAGTATGGAAAGACCAAGTGTGTAGAAGAATATCCACGTAGAAGCTATTAACAAAGTATGTGAAGCACTGAACAAGGTCCACAATGTGAAGCAGACTTACTAGAACCTGCGCGTACCAACAATTCTCTGGGTTTATAGGACTGCGTGCAAAAAGCTGACCGCACAGGCATCACCAAGGCTGGAGTATGGAGGGACTGCAGTAAGCTCTATAGTACTTGGAGAGATTAGACTGTGCATGATGGCACCGGTAGATACGACGATTTGTAGAACCTTGAAAGTGGAAATCCAATAGGGAAATTTTAGACTCCAAGAACTTGAAGAAGAAAGGGTATGATTAAGGAAGAAAAGCGTTGTGGTGGACGCGGAGGTCAAGAAGATGGAGGATGAGATAAAGGAATATTTTCTCGGAAAAAATATCAGGGTGATGAGGCAGGATTTCTACAATCGTGATGACAGGTTTAAGACCTATGACTGCGAATTGATTAGTCTGATGCCTTGGCTTGGACTGCACATTGTTAAGCGTATTGACCAGGGTAGCACGTTGCAGATGGTAGAGTGCGTGATGCCCACTGTAACAATAAAAGGTGAGTATTCTCCAGGAAACTTGATGAATGACAAGATGAAACTTCACACGGGTGGTGCGACCACCTGACTAGTCGAAGGAAGTACAGTCTTAGTGCCCCAGGCAATTGAAAGGGAGCGCAGGACTATAAACTCTTCTGTCCGGGAGCTGCGCGATGTTAGAGATATGTGTAGAAGCAAAGAGTCACAAGGTTTGTGACCACACATAGGGGGCTGTGCTGCTGCATGGGTTGGCTAGAAAGTGACTGTTGAAGTCACTATTCATGATGGGATGCTCGACTTGAGACCAAATGGAGTGGACGACAGGCATTTAAGATGCGAATTATGGGCAAGATTTGGGAAAATTTGCCACCAAGGGAGCATTAATGAACCAGATTTGGGGGGAACGGTCAAATTCAAATTCAAAAGCGCTATAAATTACAAAGGGTTGCCCAGCAAACAACACTTGGTCAGTTGCGAATTGAGCTATTGAGCAGAGCCTTGATTGTTGTGTGTTGAGCGTTGATTGAGCTCCTGAGTTCGCAAGTGCTAGATTTCTGGATAGACACGATGGCAATAGCTGAGGATGTTATGGAGATAACAGAACTAACCATTGAAGTGTCCGTGTTAGCCCTGAAAGTGGGGGATGCTCCAAAAGGTGTTGGGATTGTGGCAGAAAGCCCAAAATCACCGCGCACACTAAGACCCAAGAAGGATAAACAAGCGATGGTTGCTGTATGTGTGTCCCCGCGGAACCCACTGCACACCAAGCTGTTAATGGAGGATAAAGGGAAAGACATCACCATAGAGACTTATAAAGAAGAAGAATACCTGGAGGACCTAGTTATCGAAGAGGATGAGGACGAAGGCATGGAGGAGGAAACTGAGCCTTCGCACCCCCCGATAAAGCTGCCTGCCTATGTCCCCCCACGGAAAGGAAAGGCTAGAGTGCCCAAGGACCTTGACGAGACCAAGAGCTCACTCCAAACCACGCTCCTCCTAGATAATATTAGTTTTGAGGGCACACACCTAGGACAGGTGCCAAGCTTAAAATTCGAAGATTGGGACCTCGCTGACCACGAGAAGTTCCCTCACCTTGCGACCTTGCACCTCATGAATCCCAAGCAGAACACTACGGCCGGGGTTATAGAATTAGTGCTGTGAAATTCATTGCGCGGAGTGGAAAGGGAGAGGCTACTTAACCTACTCTAGGTGTCGCATTTCCACCGTGCCCCAATAACCATTTTTTTCATTAGGCAACTGCTCTACTTAGTGCATGATGGATGTTTGTGGCTGGAGGAGCCCATCTCCATCACGAAAAACTTGATTCACCACATTTCCCGGCTTTAATGCAAAGGAGAGGACCCCGCTAACATCTCGGAAGGGAAAAGCAATGACTTGGCCATTGCAGAGGCCATGAAGAAAAAGTACAAGTTGGAAAAGAAGAAGAGGGGTTGTGCCATATCCAGCAGCAGTGACAAAACAATGAAAGTGGCAACTCAAATACTAGTCGATAAGGTTATGTGAAAGTGTCACACAGACGAGGTACCCACGTCAGTGGTAGCACTAGCTGAGCAGTGCACGGAGGGGGTCCAGTTTAACTAGTCCAAATTCCTTTGTAAGGAGTTTTTAGAGAATTGTCATGAACCTTAGGAATAGGGCAAAAAGTTCCAATATGGATGGCTTCTGTTGTCCATAGTGCTCGTGGTAGGGGAATTACTGGAGGATAGTCAATTCCCCATGATTGATAGATATCTGCTGGAGGCCACAGAGTACACTTTGCTTTGGGCCACAAAGGATGCCACTAGAATCTATGACAGTAAAATATTCTAGGTGTTCATGGAGATGAACCTCAGAATGGGGATCAATCACAAGTTGCGATTATCACCCACTGTCTACAACAGCCTTCAGAGTTTTGCAGAATTTAAAGTGGACATCGATAGTGTTTACATTAGAGCACACAAGGACCCGACCAAACAATGGAGAAAGCTACCCTTTATAGCCACAGACGATGTCATCTTTAACATCCTGGAGACATGGCCACTGGAGTGGCATGCTCTAGAGATCTTGGAGATAGAGAATTCAGCGGCATAAAGAAAGAAAGATGAGGCCAAGTTGCGCATCGCATACTTGGAAAAAAAGAGAAGGAAGGAGGCAGTGGCAGCAGAAGTGTGGGCGGTGTGGGACGCTGCACAAACAGCAATTGAGTAGGAAAAGGCCACAACAGCAGCAACAACATAGGAGGCAGCCACAAAGGCGCGTGAGGGACAAACATTGCCTTCGCATGGTCAGGAAGCAGAGGAAAAAGAGGGAGGCACGAACCCACAAACCACGTCAACACAGTTGAAGCACCAACAGCCAATTGAATGGACAAGGCTGCGTAAGAAGGTCAAGGCATCGAAGTTGTCTATTGACCTGATCACCCTAATCGAGGGTGATCTGCACGACATCTACGAGACCATGCATGATGTCACCTCTGAGGCCCTCCAAAATTTCATGCAGGAGAACCAGATTATGTTGGGGGCCCTCAGAGCACAGTTGCAGGAATTACAAGTGTGCCCTCCTCAGGCTGGTACCCTTTCAACCAGCCTCGCAATTGGAACAACAAAAACAGAACAGATGTTGTGTGCACGGATGATGAATACCATAGTGTTGCCAGAAGGGGCACTAGTGACAACAAATGAGGCTGACAAGCCTATGGTCAGCGTGCTGAAGGGTCTCGGTATCAATATGGCTGCACTCCTATGAGAGACCTTATATGTTTTGTAGGATGGGATAACTGCAGAGCTACGAGCTAGGGAGAGCTGTGCACTGCAAGTCCTCAGCGAGCAAAAAATCAATATGGAACAATTGAGCTTGCAGTGCGACGAAGTGGTGTCGTAGAATCAATAGCTAGTACAGGTAATAGACGAAGCTTACCAAAGTGTCTCGGAGCTGGCCATCCCAGCAAACATAATAGTAGAGGCACGCATCCATAGGTTAGCAGCTGGGGTGCGTGAGGCGTGGGAGGAAATGAAAAAGGTTCAGCTGGAGCTGAACCTTCAAATCACCAAACTATGGTTAAAGGCGCAGCCATCCACCCCTCTCGAAGTTAGAGAATAGTGCGCTAGCACTATCACAGCGAGATTGGATGAAATTGGTAGTGCAGTGTGAGATTGCACTAGCATGTTGGAAGAATCCTTTGAGGTCCTCACAAATCTGCAGGAGGACCTCAACATCTAGTGCTAAGATATAGAGGCGCGAGAACTCCAACAGCAGTATGACAGCATCAAAGGAACTGCGTAGATGGTGGCCCTCACTCAGAGGCTCACGCGGATGCAACAGGCTAAAGCACTGAAAGAGCAGGTGGACACAGCATGACACAAGGAAGCAGTCTTGAAGGCACGCGTTCAACCTTGGATTGACGAGGCCTTCACCATCACAATAGAAATTGAAGGCAATCTCACACACATGTAGGGGATGCACGCACTAATGTAGAGAAGCACTTCAGACATAGAGGTCTCGAAACAACGTATGCAGCAGATCCAGTAAGTAGCAACTCAGTGCGTTGCTGACCTGGCCGCAGTTCGAGAACAATTGGGAGGACTCCATGTAAAGATCTCCGCACCGACAAAGTGACTTGAGGGCAAGTCATGATGTTTTTCTTAGGGGCCTATTGGGCATGGAATCCCCCCAAGGCATGTTTTGGGGCTTAAATCCCAAGTTTTGACTGAATATTTTTGTAAAAACTCCATGAATTGTGGAAAGTATAATAGAGTCACAGGGTTGTCCACCCTAAATTTTGTAATGTAATGTCGGCCGGATAGACCTAACCATGGTCTGTGGACCATGGGATTGTATAAATAGAGTGAGGCTCTAAGTGAAAAAGATAACTAAGAAATGAATAGAAGAAAAGCATGATAAGTCTATGTGATTGAGTCGAAGTGTAAAGTGTGTCTGTGGGTCATAGAGTTGGAGAAGGCTCTGAAGCTGAGTGTGTAGAGGCCTAGTAGTCTGCAGCTGAGTGCACAGGGCAGGTCAAGTCTGTAACCATTGGGAGAATCAATAAAGAGAAGTTTTTCTATAATTTTGTGTATATTTTCCTGGTTTAATGCATAATTGGATATAATTTGCAAGTATACTGTTTATTTACTGCGCGATCGTGTATGAATGTTTTGTATTGCTAACTTAAGACATTCAAGTAGGAAAAGGTAATTAATTAACACTGGAAGGTAAGTAAGATCTCGGGTAATAGAGTAAAGCGTGGCACAGCCCCTGGTTAGGGTTGCGCGAAGGCCGTGTATTAGGTCACGAGGAACGGGAAGTGCGTGAGCCGACCTACGCACAAGAACAAA
The DNA here is from genome assembly GCA_031772625.1 of Pinus tabuliformis. NCBI lineage: Eukaryota > Viridiplantae > Streptophyta > Pinopsida > Pinales > Pinaceae > Pinus > Pinus tabuliformis. Next base: position 269,846,054 of record CM062812.1, read on the forward strand.
TAGAGAACCAATTGTACCTCTTAGACATCTCAAGGGTGTAGAAACCTGGTTCTAGCACCCTCCCATACTACTTCGGGTGAGACATCAATCCACGTTCCGTGGATTGTTGCCGAAAGGGCTAGTAGTATAGGGATTTGTTTGGCTAATTAGCTCCAAACCTGGGTTAGGCCCCAACAAAGCAACATAGGGAAAGACACTAGAGGAAATGTTTCTCGATGTTTGTGGATAAAGACGATGTGGTCACTTTTTTTTCAACATTGTTGTATACATATCATATTGTATCAATTGTATTGTGTATGTGTTGTGTTCTACATGTATATTCATTGTATTGTATTATGTGTGTATGTATATGTTGTGTGTTGTGTTGTAACACTATGTATACATGCATGTGTTGTGTGATGTTTTGGTATAGGCACGTATGGGATTTTTTGGGACCTTGTGTTGTGTAATGTGTTTAGGACAGTGTTTTAGCCATTGCAACAAACCCTCCAAAAAATCTGGAAACCCTAAAGTTTTCGGAGCCCCTGTATCGTGCGGCGCCACTAAGATTTGCTCAAAGAGTTCAATAGACTTGAAGAACCCCTGGTGGCCTTGCGACTCGATGGTTGCAAGGTCACGCATTCCTCACTCACCCATGAATGTGACCATGCAATCCTTGCGACCTCACAACTACCTGGTCGCAAGTTCGCATGTCAAACCCATGAGACCTCACACGTGTGAACAAATTTATAAAAGGGAAGGTTGCCCAGTCTCATTATAGTTGCTCCTTTGGTCAAACGAAAGGAAAGGAAGGTCTGCGACATGGGCACGCATGTGTTTTCCTCTAGGTAAGTGACCATTCGCCTTGCTAGTAATCATGATTTTCTCCCAGGTGTCTCTGTCTGCATCCCTGACATTCTTCATCCCATGCCTAGGGGGTTTTTGCCCATATTACTGGATTTTCCCCCTCATTTCCCAAAAACAGTTGCCTTGGCCACTTCACTCTTCCTAGACCCAGAACTCAGCTATTTTTCGACCCTAACCTTCCTGGTTTTCCCTAGTAAACTTAAACCTTCTTACCTGGAAGAATCCTAGACCTCGTAAAGCCACAAATTATTTTCCTTGATCCTCTTAAAACCTAATTCGCATGACTTGAGACCACAACATCTCTTTTCACATTACTTCGCGACTTGCAACTTTTCCCGACATGACCTTGCGACTTGCGACCCTGTGACCCACATCTACTTGCGACTTGTGACCATACTACCCCATCAACCCGACCTGTGACTTTGCGACCCCTATCAATCTGTGACCTATACAACAAGTCGCTTAGTCACATTTCTATCCTTGTGACCTTGTGACCTGCCTCACCTATGACTGTCCTACCACCTGCTGAAACTCCTTTTATTTTGTAGTTTTACTTGATTTTCATGTCATCTCTCTCATCGTGGGATTGTATTTTCGACATGCCAGGTGACATGGACCTCGACTGCATATCCATCTCTTCCTTCAAAGATGAAATGGCTCCCCCAACCACTAAGGCTTCTCGCAGAGGCTCAGGAAGTGGGTCATGGGAGGCCGACCAAGATGAGGAGCCACCCATCTTCGGGGACAACTTGCAACATTAGTAAAACCACGAGGCTCTCCTAGTACAACATCTATGAGGATTTTTCGAAATCCAACATTCCGGAAACCGAGGAGGATTTTCCAGTATACATAAACGTCAAACAATCAAGGTTACACAAGGTAGTGGTGCACCCCCTGGTCTTCCCATGGACATAAATTATTGAATGGATGTTGCAAAGTACAGATATAGATTCATGGATGATCAGGAATCATGCCAAGGCACCCATAGCCATTATCTCTACTATAGACATCCATGCCTACTATAGACTCCCTGAGAGACGAGAGGTTTTTAATACCAGGTGGCTCTCTAGGTTCGTGACCCCAGTGAAGGACATCCTAAGGGAATGGTGGCAAGAACCATCAAAGTTCTGGGTCAGAACGGATTGGTCATACAAGACAGTGGGATTGTGCAAGGTATATCAGATAGTTGTTGCAATGATGTGCTAATTATATGGCAAGGAAGACTGCGACGTTTTTTACAGCACCTTGGTCCCCCTCATGTATGTTGTTGCCACATGAGGAACTATTTTTAGCTAGGCAATCATCCTTTCATCATCCTTGAGAATGAACATGACTGCATCCAAGCTCCCACAACTGGAATAGCTACCAAAATTCTATATGTCTTCATACCTCCTCAACGTTGTCTACTCGAGATGCTACTTCGAGCACTGGAGCTACAACTAGGACTCATCAACAGCCGACCCCGTGCACTGCCATTACAAAGTTTTCTGGGACATGGCTTACAAAGGTATGATAGATGTAATCTTTGAATCTTTCATCATCCCATTGTACCAGCTGCTATTCAGGGATGAACCACCATGCATGTCAAAGAGGGCTATGAAGACTGTGGTCAATGTAGCACACTAGTTTCCCATTAAAGAAGGAACATTCATCAGAGTATTCGGTACCCATAAGGCCCCTCATGCCCTACCAGGTTTATCATGGACAAGACGCTCCTGCGAGAGGTCTGCTACCAAATGACATAGGGTTTTTCTAGGATATTGAACAAAGGAAAAAAGAAACCATGGCCCGCTTTCCCTCTCACCATTGGAGCATATGTGGTGGAAAATTTCAAACAGGTAGAGGTAGAGGCCAAGGCATTGAAGGGAAGCCACTTTGTGACACTCAACTATCAAACATATGATCTTGAGAAAGTCGTGGTTTCCCACTGCAAAAAGGAAAAATTTCATTGGTCTTATTCTCATACCAAACAGGATCTCGAAGATGGGATAAAAAATTGGTATAATGCTACAAGGGAACTTAGCCCAAGAAAGAAACAAGCCAGAGAAGATGAGCTCCTCAGCAATTCCTAGGAAGATGTGAGCCTCAAAGAAAGAGCTTCCACCATAAAGAAAAAGTAACACGAGGTGCCAAAATGCACCGGGGAATCTAAGAAGGGAAAGGGAAAAGAGGTAGAAGATGCCTTGAGTGACCACGAAGAGGAAGACACTAATACTACACTAGAACAAAGGAATGCCACCTTGGCAAGGAGAAAGCAAGAGCTTAAAAGGCAAAGGGAGCTAGAGAGAAAACAATCTCAATATTCCAGCAACCAAGGATAGAGTGAGAAAAGGAGATGGCAGGAAGAGCGAGAAAAGGAGAAACAACTGCAAGAAAAGAAGCAGGAAGAAATAAGGGAATAGGAAGAGGTAGAGAAGAGAAAATAGGAGGAAGAAGTAGAGAAGAGAAGGCAGGAGGAGAACAGGAGATTAGAGCAAGAGCTAAAAAATATGGAAGATGAGCTAGAGAGGCAACAAGCACTCGCAGATCAAGAGAAAAGATGATAGGAAGAAGAACTAAGGAGGAACAAGGAAAAGGAAGTCAGGGAAAGTGAACAAGGAGAGACTAGCAAAACAGCTGACCTGGGTACAGGACAAAGTGAACTTCCCCCATTAGACGTGCCTCCTACCACTCCCCTCACCGATGGGCACCTCCCCCTGCAAGAACTAGGTATCTCGGAGGGACAGGACGAGGAGGTCCTAGATCTCACAAGGCTCACTTTCGATGAAGTAAACCTCAAAATTGTGCAAGAAAGAAAAAAATATTATGCCAAGAATCTAGTTGAGCCTTTATTAGTAACCACAACCAAGGATATTGTGCCCAACATTACAGCAAACCCGCAAATGATTGCCTTGGCTGGGACAACTTTCGTTGCCGCCACAAAACACAATGTGGCCTGGATGAGAAAACAGATTGTTGGTCTTCATAATATTCTTTATGCATCTGAACAAAGGGCCACCATGGTAGAGGAGGAGAAAAGAAATGTGGAGGAAATGAACGCAGCACTCTGTTTTGTTCACACGAGCGCAATAGAATTCCCGGTTGCAATCGAAGCAGAAATGGTGACTCTTGGGGAGTCCATGGCAGTAGTATATGAAGAGATGCCCAAACTGCATCACACAATGGCCCCAATCGTGACAATCCAAGCCCACATAAAAGAAAGAGTCACGATGCTTAAGGAGGCCATGACTGCTCCCCAAGAAAGATTGGATCACCATGCAGAATACCAAGGTTCAACTCTGCATCAAAATTCAGTCTAAGGACAAATTGACCAAAGATGTGGACAGGGTATTGGCATCCTACAGGCATCTGTTCAGTGGCTTAGAATCTATGATCCAACTTCATGGGGTCCCCTCTATAGGAGAATTCAGACAGGTGAGGAAGCAGGATGAGATCTCCAAGGAAGTACAGACATTCGTAGAGACATATAAACAAGCGACCCATACAAAATACATGCTAATCACCAAAGAAAACATCACACGTTATGTGGTGGAACCAGTGAGGATCTACACCAAACTAGTAACCTTGAACAATCAGGTGCATGCCAAACAAACCACCCTCATCCCAGATGCACTCGAGTTCCTGCAGCGACATGATGAATATCAGCTGCAGATCACTCCCATCGTAGCAGAATACAACCTATGGCACACATATTTGATGGAACAACTTGGTCTTGACATTCCAGAACTTGCCATTGTTAAATTAGTGAATTAGGTTGATAGCTTATTTTTTGTGATGTATCTACTTCAGTAGCATAGAACATTTTGTGAATATGAAAGGTCATGTGGAATACCAAAATTCATCAGGTAGATGAAAAGTCATGAGGAAGTTCAAGAGTCAAGGGTAGGCCAAGAGTCACCCTCACCCAATAAATATACCCTCATGCCTCATTTGTATGGACCTTTTGCTGAGGAATTTTTTTGGAGATATAGACATTTCTTGAGAGAATTTATGCTCTTCTAATTTATGCAAGGAGTGATTGTACATTTCCACTATTGGATTCTTCAGATCTTTTATATTCTAATGCCATGAGTATTTTCTTCACTTGATGGATCGGATGTTCCTAAAAGCTCTTTGATGTGCAGTCTCCTCATATGTTGTCTCATACTACAAACTTTGTGTTGCTTCATATGAATGGAATTTTATTTGCTAACTCTATGCTTGTGCCAGTGAACTATTTCATTGGTATCGGTATAATTTGTTTTGATTGCACATTTATTTATGCTCATAGATGTTTTAGAATTAATTTACAATCATTAAGCACTTTATCTTGGTAAACATGAGTCTTATTTGAATCCTGCTAACAGTAACTTTACATAAGGTTTATGTTGTTTATAGTCTGGCTATTCATGGTTTATGCATCATAAGATATTTGTCAATTATTTCCTTATATTTATTGAAGTTCATGCTTATAATTGAGTTCATTTTTCGCCTCCATCCGAAGCAAGCTTAACACAAATGAACAACAGTTGGGCCTACATACCAGAAGGGATCCCTATCGCAAATGGTGCAGGCTCTAGTTGGGAACCTACATCAGGGAGATCCCCTTTTTTGTTGGCAGAAAATTCCAGCCCGTCAATAGATTTGGTGCTAGAAGGAGGGCCATGGCAAGTACTAATCCACGCCCTCACACCAAGATTTCTCATCAAGGTAGTAACCAACCTCGGCCTCCCACGCCCCTTGAAATACCATACAACCCCCCTTATGGGCTAGCCTTCATGAGGCCACATCAAGAAGAATCCCAACTTCCCCCTCTTGAAGATGCTCCTGGAGGAGAGGAACTCCCCATGTTCGAAGTCACCAGCGAACAACTCAGGGCTTTGCGCCCTATTACTTGACAGTTCACCAGGGGTTTGAAATGCATTCCCGCCACTAACTCCTTATGCAATCCTCGCACCTCCACACTTCATCACACATGTCAAGGCATCCTCATTAACTCCATATCATAGTTAATTGGCCTAGCGCTGGATGACTATGCAGATGTTGTTGAGAGGCTATCTATCGAAGGGTTGGAAAGTCATCTTGAAGATGAGGGGGGTGACCCTAGGAATACCTTCACCAGCGAAAATAACCAGTCATAATGGGAGGAGACGCAGGGAAATGATTGACATCTCACTGAAGAGACCCCTGTTAACAATCAACCTCTCACTGGGGGCACTTAAGGGATCCTGGGATGGGGAACTGGGGATTACCTTAGAGACCGTATAAACTTCTACAACAATCAACGTATCATGAGAAACCTGAGGAATACTAGGAATGTGAGAAACACTAGAGATCTAGGACACCTCAGAGTGCCTCGAGGAGAAGGCAGGCGACCCCCTCACACTAGCGGGGGATCAGGCACAGATAGCGAATCAGAAGGTAATGACCACCACCTCCTTTTCCACCCTAGAGGAAATCACCACCAATAACCGCTGGCTTGGATGGCTCAATCCCCATTAAACCTTAGAGGCTAGCTCCATGACATGCCTCGCCATTCTGAGAAACACCTCCCGAAGTTCGACCCCGAGAAGGGGACCTCATCTGATGACCATATTAGCAATTTCTACCTAGCATTGCAAATGATGAAGGTCCAGTATGATGATGTAGTGTGTCATTTATTCCGCACACCCTTGAGAATAAAGCAACCACTTGGTATCAGTCGCTGCTTGTCACCTCCATCTAAAATTGGGATGAGTTCCAGAAAACGTTCCTTGACAAATTTTCAGAAGACAAGACACCTTTTATGCTCCTCACCAAGCTTAACATTGAAATTTCATAAGAAAGAGAAGGTAAAATATTCCAATCAATGTTTCACTACCATTTTGAATAAATTCCCTATGGACATAGCCCTGGATGATTCCATCACGATTGATTATTACAACAAGGCCCTGCCTCAAGATATTTTTGTGTTTGTTAAATGTGAAGCAAAACCCACCCTGGTAGAGAACTTCACTACTGCGCTTGAAGTCGAAAGGGACATCCTTTCTGTCAGTGCCTTAGAGCATGAGTCCTGAAAGGATGAAAAACCCTCCAGGAAAAAGAACCAGGCCTTATCAAGTAAAACCGTAGGGCCCTGCCTTGGGATATTACCGTGTTCGTTAAACGTGAAGCAAAACCCACCCTGGTAGAGAAATTCGCTACTACGCTTGAAGTCGAAAAGGACCTCCTTTCTATCGGTGCCTTAGAGAATGAGTCCTAGGAGGATGCAAAACCTGCCCTAGTAGAGAACTTTGCTACTGTGATTGAAGTCGAAAAGGACCTCCTTTCTATCGGTGCCTTAGAGCATGAGTCCCCAGAGTATGAAAAACCCTCCGGGAGAAATAATCAGGCCTCATCAAGTAAAATCATAGACAAAGACAAAGATTCCTTTGATTTTGAGGGACTAGCCAAATCCCTAAAATAGTTTACTAACAAAGTGGCTCCATAATATGACTGTCGTAGTCACCCAGTTGTTAGAGGATCAGGCCACTGGAGAGGGTGAAGAAGAAACTAACGATCCTGAAGAGGATGACTCCCCTCCCAATGATGATGCTCCATTTGCTGTGTTAACCTTTGAAGTCATCCGTGGGGGAGAGTTGTTGACTGCTCAAGAGGCCATCGTCGGAGATGCTCCCCCAAGCCCCCAAAAAGTTACAACCTTAGGAGTAAAGGTCCCATGTCAGACGCTACTCTGGAGGATAAGAAAAGGGCATTGTTACGAAGGATTATTCCCCCCACTACTAACAGCTAGTCATCCACTTCTGCACCTAGAGGGACGAATGATTTAAGCTCTAATGAGTCACCAACTAGTACAAAAGGAGACTCATCCACACCCAGAAGTTCGTCTAAAGGGGTGATGGCTAAAACTACCTTGGCAACACAGCGCTTGACACAAAATCCTTCATCCTTAGAATTAGATTACAATATCATCGAAGATTTGAAGAAGACTCGAGTTAATATCTCGTTGTACGAGTTATGCAAGTTGACTAGTCAGCGTGAGTTGATTTCCAAAGCCTTCGCCATCTCTCCTACCCCTTCAAAACCCTCCACATCGAGTAGGGGGAACTCCACAGGTCGATCCCCAGTTGTGATCGACCTTCAAGCCATAGTGAATGTCGCAAACACAAACTCGAGAGGCTCAACCCCTCCTTTCCTCTTAACCTTCGAGATGTTCAATTTTAATGTTCACAACTACCTCGTTGATTCTGGCGCGTCAACCAATGTCATGCCCTGGTCAGTATGCAAGAAGCTAAATATCCAACTGGAGAAAATCGATGCCAAAATCATCCAACTCGATAGGTCTCAAGTTCCGGTTGTGGGAGAATTAAATCATTCAGTTATCTTCTAATTCTCGAGTGCACTAGTGCATTGACATAATCGTTGTAGACATTCTAGAAGCCTATGGTCTTCTTCTTAGCAGAGATTGGTCCTATAAGCTTCAGGGCTACTTCGCCACAGACTAGTCCCACTTATGGCTACCTTACAAGGGAAGAAATAACCAGATCGGTGTCAACTATGAGCCTTGCATGAAACACACTGTAACCGACCTGGAGGGCTCTAATGAGCCGATCAGCTATGCCCAACAAGAGTTGTAGTTGTGCCTCCTAGAGTCCCTATTTGGGTGCTATCAGCCTCATACATCAACCATTTCCCAGGATACCCATATTGAAATTCCCATGAAAACCCCAAGCATTGATAGCAAATTCTATGCCTTAAACTTTCATACGTCGGGTTTACCCTCCCTTAGTACTGAAACATAGACATTGTATTATGATGGATCTAAAACTCATGACAGAGCTGGAGCAAGGTGCATCCTGCTAGACCCCAAGGGGAATAGATTCTTGATCTCTTATAGGTTAGAGTTCCAATGCACCAACAACACTGCAGAATATGAGGCATTGGTCCTCAGCCTCAAAAAGGCCATCGACCTAAGAGCAGATTTTCTGAAGGTAATTGGGGATTTTGAAATTATTATGAGACAGGTACACAATACGATTCACTATTTGTCCCCACACCTCAAGAATTACCAGCAAGAGGTATGGTGTTTGATAAATTCGTTTAAATATTTCAATATTATTTCCATTCCTAGATTTAATAATGCCACTGCTGACACTTTAGCTAATGTCGTAGCTAGATTCACACCCCTTAGGGATGGATTTTCTATTGAAATTATGTATAAACCTGTAGTTCCCAATAACATAACTAATTTACGCATTTTCAATGATGACCAATAGATTCTTGAGTTCATGACATGTGGAACTGTTCAAAGACATAGTTATTGATGAAGAGGAACATGATAGGTCGCTATAAGAAGAAGCAGATTTGCGGAAAGGAAACCCCTTGCCTAAGGGGGTGGTGACATTAGAGAAATTGTTCGACCTCTAGAACCATTTCCAAGAGCCATCGAACAACAAAAATCATAGTTCCACTCTCTCGCATGAGTAGATCAACCTCGTGACCAAATATGACCCCAAATGTGTTAACATAGGGCTGGGATGCATCCCAGAGGAAAGACAGGCATTCATTAGCCTATTCAAAAGGTACCACGATATTTTTTGCTTGGACATATGATGACCTGCAGACATATGATACTCAGATTATTCAACATGTCATCCCTACAAAAGAAGGGTCTAGACCATTTCAGTAAAAATTGAGGAAGTTTCATCCCACGTTAGAACCTCTCATCCAAAAGGAACTCAAGAAATTGTTGGACACTCACATCATCTTCAAGGTCAAGAACTCTACATGGGTGTCCAATCTAGTGCCAGTACAAAAGAAATACGGGATAATACATATGTGCGTTGATTTCTGGAACCTCACCTGGGCATCAGATAAAGACAACTACCCAATCCCCTCCATGGAGCAGATCCTCCAAACTGTCTCGAGATCCAAAGTCTTCTCCCTGTTAGATGGTTTCTCCAGTTACAATCAAGTCCTAGTAGTTGAACTTGATCGAATCAAAACAAAATTCCGAACAAAGTGGGGGACATTTGCATTTCATCGTATGCCTTTTGGGCTGATAAATGTTGGGGAAACCTTCCAGAGAGCAATGGATATCGCCTTCTGAGGTCTTATGGGTCAGAGCATGGTGGTCTACCTAGACGATGTCACTATTTTCTCAAAGAAAAGGGGTGACCACCTTCACCATTTGAAGCAGATTTTTGAAAGATGTCAGAAATATGGAATCACTCTCAACCCTAGGAAGAGTATATCCATAGTTTCCGAAGGAAATCTTCTTGGTCACATCATCACCAAGAATGGAATCACCATAGATCGTGACCATGTAAATGCTATAGCACAGATCCCTTAACTGAGCACCAAAAAGGGTATGCAATCTTGCCTTGGCAATATTAATTTTCTTTGCAAATTTGTTTCAGATTCTGCATAAATTATCAAACCTTTACAAAATATGATAAAAAAAGGATGCAATATTCAAATGGAATCAAGAAGAAAAGGAATCTTTTGATCACATTAAAACAACAATCACAGAGGCTCCTTCCCTTTCCAACCCATATTTCAGCAAGGATTTTATCTTGTACACTTTCACCTCAGACTCGTCATTGGCCGCAGTCCTCACACAAAAGGATTGTGACCACGATGAACAACCTATATCCTTCATGAGTATAGGGATCGAAGGTGTAGAGCTAAATTACCCAGACATTGATAAGTAGGCATACACAGTCTACAAAGTGGTGAAACACTTCAGACCATACATCCTAAAAATCGTGTCACAGTAATGGTTCCACACCCCGCTGTCAGATCCCTCTTCATGCAACAGGAGCTAGGTGAGAGGAGAGCCAACTGGATGACCTCCCTCCAAGAATATGATTTGGATCTCAAGCCCTCCCACAACGTGAAAGGGAACGAGCTCTGCAAACTAACCACCGAGGCGGCTCGTCAACAAAATACAGAGTCTGATCGACTGGTCCTGGAGACAAAAGGCTGGGAACATGAAATCAAAATGTACCAAAATGAACTCCTCATCCCACATGAGTCCTCTTCATGGTACTTTGATTTAAGACAACTCCTAGTGCAGGGATCTCTACTCGAGACCATGTCCGCCAAACAGAAGAGGGCTATCAGGCTTAAGGTAGCCTCATATCAAATGTTTCAAGGAAACCTTTTCAGAAAGCACCACCTCGGCATACTACTAAGATGTTTAGAATACAATGAGGCTAAACGAGTGCTGAAATATCTACATGATGGACCTGAAGGAGGTCACTATGCAGGTGAAACCATGGCCCATAAGATCATGTGAGCAGGTTTCTATTGGCCCATGTTGTTCAAGGACGCACATGCCTATGCTTAGAAATGTCCCATCTACCAGAAGCACGCGTGTAGGCAAGCGAGATCCTCCGCTCCACTCCAACCTGTTATAGACATTTTTGGGCATTGCAACCCCAATCATAAATGTCCATAAAATAAGGGCTCCTAAATCCCTAAAGGTGTTATTCCAACCCCTAAAAGAACAAGGTCAACTGATTACATCATCTCCCGGAAGTTCTCCATGAAAAACTACTCAAAACTGGTCAAAACTAGATCATTTCACTTGCTCCATGGCCAGGGTGCGATGCATCTCACCTTGTACACACGGGAAGTGTGTTTCATTTCAAAAAGCCCTTGTATGGGGTGCGATGGACGAGAAAAGACAAGTGGCGGAGACAGTTTGCGAGGTGGATGATCATGGAATCTTCCAGAAACTTCTCCCGTGACACTTGCCTCTCAGAATTGCCCAAGGATGAGTAAGGGATCAATGAGATCTCCAAGTGGAATCAAGAACTATTAGAGAGAAGACACTAATCAAAAACCCAGAGCTGACTCACACCTCTGAAAATATCTATATATATATCTCTCATCCTAGAGATCCAGGGGGGAGAGGCTGGAATTTTGCATCTTGTAAGGAATTGTTGTTGGTTTCTTGAGGCAACATCATAGTGTTGGGTGATCTAAGATTTTCATGAGGTGAAGAAGGGCTCACTTGCTGAGAGGATGATGCTGGGTCAGAACGATTGGTTGTAACTCTCTTGGATCTTTCTTGATTATCAATAAAGCTATTCAAGTTTTCCTCCATACTCTTGTGTGATTTATGTTCTATGCATTTGGTCAATTTACATCTGATCCTAGATTGTTTATGATAATAGATCCATGTTCTCGTATAGTGTTATGCTACTTTGATTCTAGAGGTACTCTGTGAAGCTGGGTATACAAGAAAGCAAGTAGCAAAGGACTATCAGAAGAGAGAGGAATCGAGCAAGGAACCAAGTGCAAGACAGAGGTTGGTCTCCTTTATTCTTCTCTCATCTATCTTTCATAAAGGAAAACGAAAGTAGTTTTACTTTTTTTGTTTCTAAGGTAGCTACCAGCCTTAATGGGATTAGCAGTTCTGCATAGACACTTTTCCCTGTAACAAAATGGCAACCATACTGGGGAGTGAGTAGATTGTTTGTTCATCTACATTTGTTTACTTTATAAACTTACAGACGGAGCCTGAAGTCAAGACAACTAGCCTTCGAACTGCATTTGCTATGCAAGTGCAAAGTAGATCAATGCTGCTTCAATCAATCTCCGGTTTTGTTTATGAATTAAACAATTGATTTACAAGTTCTCTAATTTCCCTTGTGGTGGCTCTAGTAACCTCCTTAGATCTACCCCTGTGATTGATTTACTAATTACCACTTGCTCGGCCAAAGTCCCTGAGCTGAACTGCAAACTATGACCCGGAACCCAATCAAAGTCTCGTCCTTGGTCCAGCGCTATGTCTGTTCTGTGAATCTCAAATTCAGCGCACTTCCTGAGTGTAGTAGGTGCTTTGAATTTCAGTTTCACTGTGTTACAGGTGCATTGATCGGACTAGGCATTGTTCCTAAATTTTGGTTTCTATGTTCACTCTTTTCAGATCTATTCAAGAGTTTTGCTGCCTGTAGTCAGTACACCTCTGTTTGAAACCCCTTTCCTTGTTGTTATTCCGCCTCCATTGTGCAAAGAACTGTAAATGTTTTTATGTATTTTTTGAGTCATTTTCAGTTCTCCTTTACAAAGAAGTAATGTAATTGTACTATCGTTTCTTGATTTGAAAGTGTCGCAAGTGTCATTTTCAGTCATAGAAGAGAATCTGATTGTTCTTGATATTCGATTACCCTATTACTATTGTATTCGATCTGAATTAGTAGTTTTTCTAGTGTCGAAAGCAAGTTTTCATTTCCAAATCGCGAAAGTGTTGTCTTTGTCTTCATTTTGGTTTTGAAAAGAAACTTGTTAGTAATTGTCGCTTTGAAAAATAATTCAGATTTGCGCATTAGCTTTCTTTTTATCATTCACATATTAAGAAGGCTGAAAAAAAATACATGCATGTGCATTTGCATTTAGACTGTTTGATTGGTTTGATTTAGGACAGTGCATATAGTGTGTGCTCTATGCTCTTTGCTGAAAGAATATTGTCTCTCTTTCCTTAGTAGCTAGGATTTTCATTGCACAAAGAAGATAAAACGACTGTTTATCATCTTAGATTGCATTTTTGGAATTGTACATCTACATCACGCGGTGAACCTGAAAGGCAAATATCTTAAGCAAGATCAACTATAAAATAAATTCAATGAATATAACAACACTTTGGAACCTAACACACAACATCTAGAAGTCTAGGCTAGAGACGTATTCCAACGTCGTAAAGCCTGGTAACTGTTGTTTTCAATGTTGGATGGGTGATTCCTCCACTTTGAGATGATAAGTGCCAGTACGGACTTGTGCTCCCACGTACCGTCAAGTATATTTTGGGAGACCACAATAGGCTTAATCCTTTATCCATAGGAATCCGTGTCTGCCGCCCTATCGATCGCAATGCACTGAACACAGCATTCAGGAAGATTGACTGCCGTACCGTAAAAAGTATTCTGTAGTTTTGCGATTGGTTTGGTAATCCCTCTGTCTAGATTTCCAGAGCAGTCCCTTTTGTTCCTTTTCAGACTCCTTAACGGAAAATGTCCATCTAAGCACTTGTCACTTCAGGCTCATTAAAAATCAAAGGCGACTAGAGTCATCTTTTGTTTTTTCTCGACTCTTTAAAATTGAAAAAACAAGTTGTGTCAAAGTGTCTAAAATTCATCTAATTTGGAAACATACTTCCCCTTTATTTTTAATTGATTGAGTAATCCGAAATCGTGGAAGAAAGTCAATTGAAACCCCGTCGTTCGCGGAGGCTTACGAGTCAACCGTCTTTGTCTCCAGAATCGAAACTAATACGGACAAAGCGAACTCGTTTAACCGGTTCCAAATCTCCTAGTAAAGTTAGAACAAGTGTTCCAACACCATCAGAGACTCCGGTTACTCCGAACATTTCTGGTATCCCTGCCTTTATAGAAGAAGTTCAGCAGCCAACGAGGGACAGTAGCTCTGATCCTAGTTTGAAGGTAAACACTTGTGTTACTGAACCAGTTTCATCTACAATCGGTTCGGAAAGTGTTATTCCCCAAACATCTGTCGCTGCAGATTCCATACCTTCTTCGGCACCAGAAATATTTTATGGACCTGACGGTCTACCTCTTCCACCTGGTCTGATTGCTATACAAGAGATTGCGGGGGATCCTACATCTAGTACTCCATCGAAATTTGGAGTCGGGATCACTCTGTATCCTTCTTCATCAAAAATTAGTCTACCGCCATCGGAAGCTCCTGTAGAATCGCTAGGTAATATTTTGGATAGACTAGAAATGTCTGAACAACCGTCGACATCTAGAACTGTGTCGTCCGACACAGCAGTAGCAGAGCCTCCTGCTGCTACTCCAACAATGTTCGCCGATATACCATCTGTCCCGGCAAGTTATCAACAACAAGCCAGAGTCCAACCAGGGACTGTTTTGACGACATGGTCAGTTCCTATTTCTTCCTCCGGATTATCATCTGGTATTTCTTATGTTGAAACTTAAAAAATTGATCCAATGTGTCTTCAAAGGCCAATCTACCCTTTAAGTACTAGATTGCCACCATATGGAGGGTAGTATGCCTTTTGATTGTTCCCTCCCAGAGAACAACCATGTGGGAGTTTACAGCAAAGTTCAGGTCAAACTGGAATTACATCCAGCGGTTGGGTACCAATACTGCCTCAGCAACCAAGGGTTGTATATTCAATGCAGCCAGTCCACCCTGTGTCGAATATTCCCACTATACCTGCTATGGTGACTGCGTTGCAAGTACAAGTGCTACTTGTTGTATGTCAATCCCAAGTTTCTCAAGTTGCAATACAACAACCTCTTGTCTCAACGACTCAATCACAACCTTAGGTTAGTGCCTCCTTATCTGGAGCAACTCAGGCTCAAACAAGTACTATGACTCCTCATCTTGGTCAATCATCCAGTATTGGGCAACAACAAATGGTCCAACAACCATGGCTGGTTCAATCTCAACAACCGCAATTCCAGCAATCATATCAAGGACCTAAGCAACAAGTCTTTGTGAGTAATGGGCAACCGCATTTCCAAAGCGGTTATCAAAATCCATACTATAATGGTTATGCCCATCAACCTTATCAAATTTACCAGCATCAAATACATTATGCTGGTATGCAAAGACCCACTGCTCAGGCGATTCCATCTTATCCTGGGTATGCTTCGCCTAACCTGAATCAACAGTTGCCCTTTGTAGCAACTCTAGAATTACCAGATTTAAACCGGCTAACGAATGATCCAATTGCTTATGCCTCTTGGTGGCCAGCGATTCCGCATAAACTTCCATCAGATATTCCTAAATTTAATGGAAATCCGGGTGAAGACCCGTTGAATCATGTGATGAATTTTCATCTGTGGTGTTCATCAAACACCCTAAATGATGATTCGATTAGACTTTGCCTTTTTCAGAGAGCGTTAACTGGTCCGGCAGCAAAATGGTATATCGAATTACCTAGAGCTTCGTTTGATAACTTCAGTACCCTAGCAACAACCTTTTTAACCCATTTTCAGTTACCCATAAGGTACGAAACGGGAACAGAACTTCTTACCAATTTCAAACAGATATTGGCCACTCACATATCTGATCATATTCATGAGTGGCGACGTCGTCGCAGAATGGTAAAAACATATGTTCCTGATCAGCTGCTAGCTGAATGGTTTATTAAGTCATTATTACCTTCTATCACAGAAGATGTGGCAAAGGGAGTAGTCATTGTTGAAGAGCAAGTTATTGCTCGTGCACAATATCTAGACTAGATCTATTTTCAGTCTGACAGGCTCTATGATAAAATACCTGATGCTCCTAGACCGGAATTTTCTGTTCCTCCCCCTCCTAAATCAAACAAAGACTCTCATGCTTGTGATGGCGTGATAGGTACGACAAGCACGAAATCGACAAAGGATACATCTAAGAAAGCCCATAAGATTTATGATCAAAATGCAAATGAAGAACTTCTTGCCTCGGAGGTAAATGCCGTGTCGACCGACAAGGGAAAACAACTGAAGAAACCAGGGGGCAAGAAGAAAAAGAAAGGGAGGAAAAAGAAGCAGGATGAGTCATCCCCTGAAAAACCTTCTGCAAACCCTTCTGGGCAAAGGAAACCCCCTGCGGGGTGTCAGATATGCGATGAGGATCATCAGACGAGAGATTGTCCACATAAAGCTGAAGTTAAGAAACTCTTTAAGAGTTCAAAAACCTCAGCAGTATTGACTAATCTGTTTCCAAACCCGAGAACCAAACTGGTTGCTAATCAAAATGATTCCTGATCCCAAGTGCTTATGTTTTCTATCTCAAAGCAGTAAAATGATGTTTTGACAAAGAATAAAGATTACGGGAATCCACAGCTATCGAATAACAAGGCTAATGAACAACCTAGTAGTTCGAAAAACAACTTTGACCAAAGTTGTGCCACCCATCATTCCTGAACCAATGATAAATCTACCAAAGGGAGTAGTACACAAATTGACATTTAATCCTTGTGCCAAAGTAGCACAGAATTATAACATAGTAGAGGACCTGGCCCAATCGCCGTCCGCTATGTTGACACTTGAGGTACCGCAAAATTTCCCCTCCCAAAAGCAGGATCTATTATCAATAATAGGTGGGATTGACCCAATGGATTCCAATCTTGTATCCTTTAATCACAAAGGATATGACCCTCAGTTACCAGCTCAACTAGCTTTCCTTATTCAAGTGAAAGCCCTCAACAAAACTATTCATCGAACAATTATTGATGAGGGGGCATCTACATGTATTATGTCGATGAGTTGCTGGAAAAATTTAGGCTCACCACCCTTGTCACGATCGTCAACGATGTTAAAAGCATTTGATGGATGATCATACACTCCATACGGGATTTTAAGTAACTTGAAAGTTGAACTAGGGGGCAAAACAGTAGAAATTGATGTTGAAGTAATTGACGGAAACCTCGATTACAACATCCTACTGGGAAGGCCCTGGATATATGCCATGGCTACAGTTGTGTCGACCTACTTCAGGAAGATTGCATTTCCCTTTAAAGGAGGAATTACAATCATCGACCAACAAACATTTCTCCCCAACAGTTCACAATTTATGGGAAGCAATCCAATGATCCATGGAAGCAATCATTCGCTTCAAAATATCGGAGTAGGTCTCCTAAAAGACCCTGCCTTAATGGGTACTTTTGCCCTACCACCTCCGAGTAATTTGGTGGAAGTGGCCACAGTGGAAACCTGCAATATGAAATCTTTTATATCTAATGGATTCGGAAGATTCCTAAACATTTTGTCAACATGGATCATCAGCATTTTAGAAATATTGTAGCAATCAATTTTCTTGGCCTGGGGGGCAAACCCAAATCAATGCTCATCAGGTGTTTGGATAGATAGGTCTAAGGAATATGGTACTTCTTCAGATCCTTGGTCGCATGTACATTCTATAGACAAAGGAATCATTCAATCAATGATGTTAGGAGAGGCACCAAGGGAAGATTACCGCCATCGTTCCCATCTCTCGGATTACAATGAAGATTATTCCAATGATCTTAGTCATCCTTCAGTTTTTGATTTTCTATCAAATATTGTAAATACGGTGGATTTCAAGGATGGTTCATATCTCGTGTCAACCTCGTTAAAAAATGAAACAAGGAATCTGAGGATAGTTCTTTTCCAGTGTCAACCTCATTAAAAAATGAAACAACTCCCTTTCCAAATCGAGTCTTTCACTACGATCTCGTAAAATCAAAGTCGAGTCTTTTGAAGATCTCGAAGGTAAACCTTCATTCCAACCACCGAGATGAATGCAATGAAGCTTGGGGGGCATGCACCTCGATTTGCTTTATTATGCTGGGGGCATGCAAACTTATCACGAGCAGTGTTACTGCAGGGTTCAAGCTCATTAAAAAATAAACCCGCCACGAGCAATGTTACCACAGGGTTCAAGCTCGTTAAAAAAAAAACCCGCATCGAGCAGTTTTAGTGCAGAATTCAAGCTCGTTAAAAAATAAACATAAGTAATGAGCAAGTGTTTCCCCCAGCATTTAAGCTCATTAAAAAATGAACCAATTCCCAGGAAATAACCATCGTGAATGTATTACTTTAGCCTTTGAAGCCTTGGTCGTGTTCTCATCATCACCTCCACTCTGTATTGGCCGATCATTCACCTCCACTTGATTGTTTACCCCTTTTGAGGAAAAGTTGCGAAGAGTGATCTTGTTAGCCATCCTTATGACACTGCCGTGATTGGAAAATTCCAAACCTTACCTGGAATCAGCTGCTACCCGAATCTATCACTCATTCCTAAAAAACGAGTCTCCTTTAAGCTCTTTTCAACTGACTCGTAAAATATGAAAATATTGCCGAGCTATTGGCCTCTCCAGCTCGTTCAAGCGACCGAAAGTGCTATCCCTCCTTTAGATTTTAATCTTTTTGGACTTGAGGGATTATTACACAAAAAGATCAAGCGCTTGTTTTTTTCGACTCGTTAAAAGTACCGAAAATTCATCCCTTTTGTATTATTTTATAATTTTTCGGACTTAAGGGATTAGATGACGAAAAAGGATTTTTGGAGTTTCCTTTATGTCCCTTTTCAGACTCTCTAAAATTTAAAAGGATCGAGTTATCTTTGTCGTTAAACTCGTTAAAACCTAATAGCGACAAACTTGTCCATAACAGACAAGAACAAGTTTCACTATCGCTAGGCTCGTTAAAACATAGCGATGGGTTTGCCCAAAGGGCAAATTATAGAATAAGCATATGTTATCCTCCTCAAGCTTGAAAAAAATAAAGAGGTACTGGTCAGCAATGACTGGGGAAAAATTGGGAAGAAAACTCGAAAAAACTTTGTTGGTAGCAAGTCACTCTTGAACATGACACTTTCACTCTGCATCCAAGTCAGGTTGGGTTGTTCCATTCACTGGTCACATCACCATGGTTCTGTCACACCATCCAAATTTTGGGTAATGCTACCAATCCATCATGTCAGTGTCGCCGATATGTTCAAGAGAAGTCGCTCAGAGAATTTACCTGTGTCTCACCCACTGCAATACATTTACGCTCCATTCTTTCATGACCGCCACTCGTTTGCTCCGTTCCGTGTCATTGATGTGGGATTCAATAAGGCCCTCCTATGACGGATCGCTTCTTGTCGACATCAGCTCATTATCCAAGAAGTTGATCTAGGAACAACCCTTTCAGTACTTTGAAGCTTGCATGCCTCAATGGCAAGTTTCTCACTTCCGGCGACAGGTTTACATCAATGGCCTTCGACTGAAAGATTTTGCATGGTGTTCGACACGAAGTCTTTTATTCACACCACGTGAATTGTACTATAGTACCTTGAGGGTCATCATCATTATCGGTGATTCCTCTCACGCCTGTTAACGGCTTACATCATTGGCTGGTAATCAGGCGATGTCTTTCCATGTTCGACTCCAGAACATCTCTCACATGGATTGACTTGTACTTTGAGTGAAGATTGAACGAGATTGAAGACCTCGGATCTAGTTTCATCCATTTGGGCTGTGATATATATTCAGGAAAATAAAGTCATCAAATGTACATCATTGCTGCACAGACAATCATCCAATCTAAGGGATGATGGCTCTACCAGAATCATCAGTCTACACTCAGCTGATTGTCTGTCTCATGTACATGGAAAATGAATTGATAAAGCTGAGCATGGGAATTCCCGCCTCAGCTAGATCATGAAAATATTATGAAGATAATGTATTGTATTGTATCTTATTACAGGTCGCCTTCCAGCTTGAAAAACTTCGGATCCTCATGATAAAGCATTTCACCCGACATCAAAAGATTAACGACCTCATGCTTTAGGGGGCAACTCTTATAGACATTTTTGGGCACTACAACCGCAATCATAAATGTCCATAAACTAAGGGCTCCTAAGTCCCTAAAGGTGTTGTTCCAACCCCTAAAAGAACAAGGTCAACTGATTACATCATCTCCCAGAAGTTCTCCATGAAAAACTACTCAGAACTAGTCAAAACTGGATCATTTCACTTGCTCCATGGCCAGGGTGCTATGCATCTCACCTTGTACACACGGGAAGTGCATTGCATTTCAAAAATCCCTTCTATGGGGTGCGATGGACGAGAAACAACAAGTGGCGGAGACAGTTTGTGAGGTGGATGATCATGGAATCTTCCATAAACTTCTCTTGTGACACTTGCCTCTCAAAATCGTCCAAGGATGAGTAAGAGATCAATGAGATCTCCAAGTGGAATCAAGAACTATCAGAGAGAAGACACTAATCAAAAACCCAGAGTTGACTCACACCTCTGAAAATATCTATATATAGATCTCTCATCCTAGAGATCCAGGGGGGAGAGGCTGGAATTTTGAATCTTGTAAGGAATTGTTGTTGGTTTCTTGAGGCAACATCATAGTGTTGGGTGATCTAAGCTTTTCATGAGGTGAAGAAGGGCTCACTTGCTGAGAGGATGATGCTAGGTCAGAACGATTGGTTGTAACTCTCTTTGCTATTTCTTGATTATCAATAAAGCTATTCAAGTTTTCCTCCATACTCTTGTGTGATTTTTGTTTTATGCATTTGTATGGTCAATTTACATCTGATCCTAGATTGTTTATGATAATAGATCCATGTTCTCGTATAGTTTTATGCTGCTTTGATTCTACAGGTACTCTGTGAAGCTGGGTATACAAGAAAGCAAGTAGCAAAGGACTATCAGAAGAGAGAGGAATCGAGCAAGGAACCAAGCGCAAGACAAAGGTTGGTCTCCTTTATTCTTCTCTCATCTATATTTCATAAAGGAAAACGAAAGTAGTTTTACTTTGTTTGTTTCTAAGGTAGCTACCAGCCTTAGTGGGATTAGCAGTTCTGCATAGACACTTTTCCCTGTAACACAACCCATAACATTCAAGGAACCTTTTCAGCAATGGGTGTTGGACGTCATAGGTGAGATCATGCCAAACTCATCATAACAGCACAGGTATATACTTATGACCATCGACTATTTGACCCGATGGGTAGAGTCATTTCTGTTGTGTAAAGTTAACGATGATGAGGTAATATCTTTCATTAATCAGTACATCATAGCCAGGTTCAGTGTTCCAACCTCACTTGTCTTTGATAATGCTACATATTTTTCGTCTTTAAAATTGTATGATTTTTCTTTAGAAAATAGTATCGTGTTAAAACATTCAACCAACTACTACCCTCAGGGGAATGGCCTAGCAGAATCAACCAATAAAAACCTCATCTGCATCCTCAAGAAAACCCTGCTTTCTCATCAAAGGAACTGGCACAATGCACTCAGTAATGCCCTGTGGGCCGACCAGGTTACCCCCAAACCATCCATTGGCACATCCCCCTACTTCCTAGTCTACGGGAAAGAAGCCATCTTGCCACCTAACCTGTACCTCCCAACCCTCAGACTAGCTCAAGAGTCACAAGGCTCCCCGTGTCTTGCCATTCAAAGCCGTATCGATACCCTTGTGAGGTTGGAAGAGGAGAGACTAAAGACTAAAGAGAAATTTTCCATTCATCAAGCTTGGATTAAGAGGTGGTTTGACAAGAAATCTGTAGGGTCCTATGAGTTTAATGTGGGCGATCTGGTTCTTAAATGGGATCAGGCCCACGAAGATAGGGGAAAACACATGAAGTTCCAAGCTTTGTGGATTGGCCCCTTCCAAATCAAAGAGAAAATTGGCCAACACACCTTCAAGTTGCAAACCCTGGGAGGGTGAGTAGAACCCATCCCTGTGAATGGCCAAGACCTTAAGTTCTATTTCACCTAGCGGCCCCAAGGTTGCTAGCCCCATCTTGTACCATAGCCTTATTTTGTTTTCCTAGCTAGTTGTCGTTTTTCTTTCAGTATAATTTGTTGTTTTATTCCTTTTAGAATAAGTTTGAGATGGCAGGTAGAGGTTAGAACGACCCTACATGTTCACTCCCGTGGATACTCTACAGAACCATTTGTTGACTGAGACTTAAGTTGCGGCAAAAAAATCTAGTGTGCCAGATTGGCAGATGTGGGGAACTCGATGGTACACACGGCCTCCATTATTACTCATGTCGGTTTGTCCTAACCACTTACATGGCTGATAAGTTGTGAATTGTTATAGCTCACCCATGGTATTGGGAAGAAAGGAGGAACTAAAGAAACCTTTTTGAGCATACATATATTTCAGGAAAACAATAAGGTCTCTAAAAAACCAAAAACTTCCTGTTTGCAAGTCAAATAAGTCAGGATCCCTCGTCCGCCCAGGATTTAATCCACCATCAAATAAGTTCAAATAAGCACAGAAAAATAAGTGCCAATGAGCACATCGGTCCATTCATAATAAGGGCTAAAGGACCAAGAAATGCTTCCTCCGCAAAGAGGTGAGGCAATGACTCCACCGGGGTACTGACCAAGCTCGCTGGTAGCGGAGCAATGTTCGAAATTTCTAGGTAATGACTCCGCCAGGGTATTTTTTAGGCTTGCTACCAGTGGAGCAACACCATAGTACCATGACCATTACACTGAAAAAACATCAAGCTCATATTATATCTTCATGTTCCATTTTCCTTCCTAGGATAGTAGGAGGTAGCACCCTATCGTGTGTGATAAAGGCCATTTTTTTTTGCAAGATGTGACAGTCAATTGGTTCGAAGGGGAGGCCCAAATACCATCAATGGGACCCACAGCTCCATGAAGAAATACTTATTTAAGTCCCTTTAGTCTAGGCCAAACGGCGTCAGAAGATCCTAGAGTCTCCTAGGGAATCGTCAATTGTTGTAGCGGCTGTAACAACCCCTTCAAAAAATCTAGAAACCCTAAAATTTTTGGATCCGTTGTATCATGCGAAGCCACCGATACCGCTAGGATCTTCTCAAAGAGTTCAACAGACTCGAAGAACCTCGAAAAATTCTATTTTTTCAACCAATTGAAGCTAGGTTGCTAGTTCCTGCATAAAGTTGGTTGGTCACGGTTTCGGAATGCGACTAAAGCTAAACCTTGTGACCGCTACGACTAATGCGACCTGTGCGACTCACTAGTAGCATAGGTCATGAGGTCGCATCTTCCTCTCTTGGTCATCGATATGACCATGTGACCCTTGTGACCTCGCGACTGGATGGTCACAAGGTCGCACATGCCTCACTCACCCATGAACGCGACCATGCGACCCTTGCGACCTTGCGACTACCTGGTCGCAAGGTCGCATTTAAGGCCCATGTGACCTCACACGTGCAAAAAAATTTATATAAGGGAAGGTTTCCCAGTCTCATTATAACTGCTCCTTTGGTCACATGGAAGGCGAGGAAGCTCTGCGATTTGGGTACGCGCACGTTTTTCTCCAGGTAAGTAACCATTCGCCTTCCTAGTAATCATGATTTTCTCCCAGGTGTCTCTGTCTGCATCCCCAACCTTCTGCATCCCATGCTCAGGGGGTTTTAGCCCATGTTACTTGGCTTTTCCACCTCATTTCCCAAAAACAATTGCCCTGGCCACTTCCACTCTTCCTGGACCCAGAACTCGACCATTTTTTGACCCTAACCTTCCTAGTTTTCACTAGTAAGCCTAAACCTACTTTCCTGGAAGAATCCTAGACCTCCTAAAGCCACAAATTGTTTTCCTTGATCCTCTTAAAACCTAAGTCGTGTGGCTTGAGACCGTGATATCTCTTTTCACGTGACTTCGTGCCTTGCGACTTTGCTCGACACAACCTTGTAACTTGCAATCCATATCTACTTGCAACTTGCGACCCTGCGACCCACATCTACTTGTGACTTGTGACAATACTACCCCATCAACCCGACCTGTGACTTTTTGAACCCTATCAATATGCAACCTATACAACAATTCTCTTAGTCGCATTTCTATAATTGCAACCTTGTGACCTGCCTCCCCTGCGACTATCCTACCACCTGCTGAAACTCCTTTTATTTTGTAGTTTTGCTTGATTTTCATGTTGTCTCTCTCATCGTGGGATTGTATTTTTGACATGCCAGGTGACGTGGACCTTGAGTGCATATCCATCTCTTCCTTCGAAGATGAAATGGCTCCCCCAACCATTAAGGCTGCTCGCAGAGGCTCAGGAAGCAAGTCATGGGAGGCCGACCAAGATGAGGAGCCACCCATCTTCGGGGACACAGCTTGCAACATTAGTAAAACCATGAGGCTCTCCTGGTACAACATCTATGAGGAGTTTTCGAAATCATACATTCCAAAAACCCAAGAGGATTTTCCAGTATACATAAACGTCAAAAGATCAAGGTTACATAAGGTAGCGGCGCACCCCTCAGTCTTCCCATGAACATAAACTATTGAATGGATCTTGCAAAGTATAGATACGTATTCATGGATGATCAGGGATCATGTTGGGGCACCCATAGCCACTATCTCCCTGCGGACATCGACACCTACTACAGACTCTCTAAGAGATGGGAGGTTTTCAGTACCAGGTGGCTCTCTGGGTTTGTGACCCCAGTGAAGGAAATACTAAGGGAATGGTGGCAAGACCCGTCAAAGTTCTGGGTCAAAACAGATCAGGCATACAAGACAGAGGGATTGTGCAAGGTATATCAGTTAATTATTGTAATGATGTGTCGATTATATAGCAAGGTAGAATGCGATGTTTTTTACGACACCTGGGTCCCCTTCATGTATGTTGTTTCCACCCGAGGAACTATTTTTAACTAGACAAGCATCCTCCCATCATCCTTGAGAACGAACATAGACGTGGCCAAGCTTCCACAACTGGAACAACCTCTAGAATTCTATATGTCTTCATACCTCCTCGACGATGTCTACTCGAGATGCTACTTCGAGCACTGGAGCTGCAACTAGGACTCATCAGTAGCCGACCCCATGCACTACCATTACAAATTTTTCTGGGACACGACTTACAAAGGTATGATAGATGTAATCTCTGAATCTTTCATCATCCCATTGTACCAGCTGCTATTTGGGGATGAACCACCATGCATGTCAAAGAGGGCTATGAATATTGTGGTCAATGTAGCACACTGGTTTCCCATTCAAGAAGGAACATTCATCAGAGTGTTCGGTACCCATAAGGCCCCTCATGCCCTACCTAGGTTCGTCATGGACAAGACTCTCCTGCGAGAGGTCTTCTACCAAATGACACAAGGTTTTTCTAGGATATTGAACAAAGGGAAAAAGAAACCATGGCCCGCTTTCCCTCTCACCATCAAAGCATATGTGGTGGAAAATTTCAAACAAGTAGAGGCAGAGGCCAAGGCATTGAAGGGAAGCCACTTTGTGACACTCAACTATCGAACATATGATCTTGACAAAGTCGTGGTTTCCCACTACAAAAAGGAAAAATTCCTCTGGTCTTATTCTCATACTAAACAAGATCTCGAAGATGGGATAAAAAATTGGTATAATGCTACAAGGGAACTTAGCCCAACCAAGCAGGATGCTAGAGAAGATGAGCTCCTTGATGATTCCTAGGAAGACGTGAGCCTCAAATAAAGAGCTTCGACCATAAAGAAAAAGCAGCATGAGGCGCCAAAAGTCACTGGGGAATCTGAGAAGCGAAAAGGAAAAGAGGTAGAAGATGCCTTGAGCGACCACGAAGAGGAAGACACTAATACTACGTTGGAACAAAGGAATGCCACCTTGGCAAGGAGAAAGAAAGAGCTTAAAAGGAAAAGGGAGCTAGAGAGAAAAAAATCTCAAGATTCCAGCAACCAAGGACAGAGTGAGAAAAGGAGACGACAGGAAGAGTGAGAAAAGGAGAAACAACTGCAAGAAAAGCAGCAGGAAGAAAGAAGGGCACAGGAAGAGGCAGATAAGAGAAAATAGGAGGAAGATAGAAGGGCACAGGAAGAGGCAGAGAAGAGAAAACAAGAGGAAGAAGTAGAGAAGAGAAGGAAGGAGGAGAACAGGATATTAGAGCAAGAGCTGAAAAATATGGAAGATGAGCTAGAGAGGGAACAAGTGCTCACAGATCAAGAGAAAAGATGACAGGAAGAAGAACTAAGGAGGAACAAGGAAAAGGAAGTCGGGGAAAGTGAACAATGAGAGACCAGAAAATAGTTGACCTGGGTATAGGACAGATTTAACTTCCCCCATTAGACATGCCTCCTACCACTCCCCTCACCGGCGGGCACCTCCCCCTACAAGAACTGGGTATCTCAGAGGGACAGGACGAGGAGGTCCTAGATCTCACAAGGCTCACTTTCGATGAAGTAAACCTAAAAATTGTGAAAGAAAGAAAAAAATATTGCGTGAGGAACCCAGCTGAGCCTTTATTAGTAACCACGATCAAGGATATTGTGCCCAACATGACAGCAAACTCGTAAATTATTGCCTCGGCCGGGACAACTTTCATTGTCGCCACAGAAGACAATGTGGCCCGGATGAGCAAACAGATTACTGATCTTCATAACAGGATTTATGCATCTGAATAAAGGGACACCATGGTGGAGTAGGAGAAAAGAAAGGTGGAGGAAGAGAACGCAGCACTCCGTTTAGTTCACACGAGCACAACAAAATTCTAGGCAGCAATCGAAGCAGAAATGGAGACTCTTGAGGAGGCCATGGTAGTAGCCTATGAAGAGATGTCCAAACTACATCACTTAGTGGTCCTAATAGTGTCAATCCAAGCCCACACAAAATAAAGAATCACGATACTTAAGGAGGCTAAGACTACTTTGGATAAGATACACGAATGGTCCATCAAGTACCTAGGAGCACTGACAGTGGTCCCCAAGAAGGATTGGATCACCATGCGGAATACCGAGGTTCAACTCCGCATCAAAATTCAGTCTAAGGAAAAATTGACTAAAGATGTGGATAGGGTATTGGCATCCTATATGCATCTGTTCAGCGGCTTAGAATCTATGATCCAGCTTCATGGGGTCCCCTCTATAGGAGAAGTCGGATAGGTGAGGAAGCAGGATGAGATCTCCAAGGAAGTATAGGAATTTGTAGAGACATATAAAAAATAAGCCCGTAAAAAAAACATGCCAATCACCAAAGAAAATATCACACGTTATGTGGTGGAACTAGTGAGGATCTACACCAAACTGGTAACCTTTAACAATCAGGTGCATGCCAAATGGACCACCATCATCCCAAATTCACTCGAGTGCCTGCACCGACATGATGAAGATTAGTCGCAGGTCACTCCCATCGTAGAGGAATACAACCTGTTATCTCAAAATCAAACCCTAGTAGGCTGCTGATCAGGTAGACTTTAAGTAACTGTTTCAAACCTACTTTAGGCTGAGGCTTAACCTCCTCAACCTGAGAGGGCTCTCTCACAATATTAAAGATTTTGATTATGAGTAAGATGGCTAACTCTATGAAACAAAATGAAGGAATGTAAGTGTTGGAAACACAATTAGAAATTATCCATTGGGCTTATGGAGTCAAAGTCGTTTGAGTATAACAATGATATCAGCCTTACATAGAAGTTGGGGCATCCAGAATTCAACACATTTATAACACACCAAAAACATACAGGAAAACACAGTTTATAAATGCATGAAGGAAGTTAGAGCACTGCTAGTGATTTCTAAGTAATCACACATTCATACCACTGTAGATAATAGGAATAGAACAATACAAGACATTCATAGCATCGAATTCCTTCTGATTCCTGAGAAGCAAAGCCAAAGTACTGTATTACTAAAAACAGAGTCTTTACATAAAGCCAAATATGAGAACCTTTCGGAATAATTTTCCCCTCCCTTTGTACATTAGCTCTTCTGCAATATATAGAGCTCTTTACATAATTGATTTCCTCCTCCGGCATGAGGGGAACTATAATTCTTCCTATGATGACACCTATTAACATTTAAAACTAACTAATCAATGCAACTGACTATTAACTAGCAGTTTTAGAGACCTAAAACAATTAGGATTCTAACTCTTCATCATGTTGGTAGTAGCATTAAATACAATCCAAATTTGTTCTCTGAAAGATGGCCTTCTTTAGTTTAGCTTTGGTGGATGTTTGAAACTGCTTGCTGGCCCTTAATGTCTCATCTCTTAACTGCCCCTGGAAAGTAGGAAACTGCCCCTGTTTTTCTGCTTTTGGTCTCCACAAGGATATTCGAAATCAATTATCCCTGCTATTCTTCTTTTATTACACAAAAATATTTTGGACTATCATGTTTTTCATGCACTGTAGATCTTTCCCATGCACCTGTATGAAGATAAAACCTCTTTAATTCTGCCTGAAGTATGATGAACAATACTAGCTGTGATCACTTTTATAACAAATGGCTTATGGTTCATATATGCTTTTCCTTTGCTCGTTTTGCCCTTGCTGGATGCTTGTATTGTGTAAATGATCTTTCTTCAGAAACTCCTTTTCAAAAAGGTTTCCCTTTTGTCCCTCAAAATTGGTCAACTTTATCAAAATATGCAGCTACAGTAGTTTCGTAGCGCGCTACGAAACTGCTATGTATTAGGCATCATCTTCAGCAGTTTCGTAGCGCGCTACGAAACTGCTGTGTAATCACAAAAACACAGTTTTTTGCCAAAATTCGACTGCCTTGAGCTTCTTTATCTTGACATGTCCTTTTCATCTGCCTTGAAGCTATTCAAAACTGAATGTAGAGGCACCATTCTTCAAGGAAAACTTCAAAAAGGTAAATCATCAAAATTTAGGACTTAACATTACTTGGTGTGTGATTTTCCTTAGCTAAGGAAATCCTTCCCACTGGCCTAGCTGTATCTTGCAGGTCTTCAATCTATCTCACTTACCTCTGTCTCTGCCTCTTGTAACCTTTTTAAATGCCTAGTCACAGGCCTTCTTAGCTTGAAAACAAACTCTGAGATCTGGCCATCAAATTGAAGCTTTTTGGAAGATTTAACTCCTTTGGTTTTGTTCTTTTTGGCTTCAAATAGATCTACTTGGACCAGAGGAGTCTCTTCTATGTAGATGGTGTGGAGTAGGTCGTTCAAACTTCCCTTTGAAGCTAGGCTTTCATCAACAATCACTGTCTTCCCCTTTTCCTTGGCTAATTGACTTCTGGTTACTCTTCTTTTGACTATTTTATCAATAGATTTCTCTTGTACCTCTTCCTTGATCTAAACCTTTTTCTTCTGTGATTCTTCCTTTCTTCAGAGATGTCTATGAAATCCCTACAAGGAAACTTGAAGATAACCTGCACTGTATTGTTTTGAACACTGCCTCACTTGAATTTGAAACTAAGAGCTGCCTCACTTGAGTTTTCAAAAGAGTTCTAATGAGTTCTATCCTTAAGCTTGTAAATTGTCTTCTTATGCATGAAAGGAACATGGGAAAAAACAATACTAACACACCTCACCTTACTTTTTTGAAATTTGAAAGAATGCGTACAAGACATCTAACGAATCTAATGATGAGAAGGAATGGCTCCATGTGATAGGCATGGTTCAAGGAGTGACACGTGGTGTTGAAACATTAATAGATTTTGATGAAAAAGACAGCTAGACAAGATCTGGCAGGAATCCCCGATTTTGTAGCGCAGCCAGTGCAAAATTTGGGTTTTGCGCTACGAAAACACCTAGACTAGATTTTTGCGCTACGAAAACTCCTAGACAGTTTCGTAGCACATAAGAACCTTGAAACAAGTTTCGACCTATGATGTTCATGTGAGCTATGAGACCAATGATAGACTAAGACAGAGAATTTACCCCTTTTGACATACCAACAAGATTCTTAACAAGACTCCTATTTAAAATCTTAGACTCTAAAACAACATGAAAAGACCAGACCAAGACTGACACCAACCTTTTGAAAAATTTAAAAAATTGATGCTCAGAATTTGAAAATTTTTCTTAAGTGATAACACAACCCATGGCACACATATTTGATGTGACATCGTGGTCTTGACAGTCCAGAACTTGCCATTATTAAATTAGTGAATTAGGTTGATAGCTTATTTTTTGTGATGTATCTACTTCGGTAGCATAGAACATTTTGTGAATATGAAAGGTCATGTGGAATACCAAAAGTCATCAGGTAGATGAAAAGTCATGAGGAAGTTCAAGAGTCAAGGGTAGGCCAAGAGTCACCCTCACCCTATAAATACACCCTCATGCCTCATTTGTATGGACCTTTTGCTGAGGAATTTTTTTGGAGATATAGACATTGCTTGAGAGAATTTATGCTCTTGTAATTTATGCGAGTGATTGTACGTTTCCACTATTGGATTCTTCAAATCTTCTATGTTCTAATGCCATGAGTATTTTCTTCACTTTATGGATTGGATGTTCCTGAAAGCTCTTTGATGCGTGATCTCCTCATATGTTGTATCATACTACAAACTTTGTGTTGCTTTGTATTAATGGTATTTGATTCACTAACTCTATGCTTGTGCCAGTGAACTATTTCATTGGTATTGGTATAATCTATTTTGACTGCACCTTTATTTATTCTCATAGATGTTTGATCATTGTGAATTAATTTACAATCGTTAATCACTTTAGCTTGGTAAACATGAGTCTTATTTGAACCCTGCTAATAGTAACTTTACATAAGGTTTATGTTGTTTATAGTTTGGCTATTCATGGTTTATGCGTCATAAGATATTTGTCAATTATTTCCTTGTATTTATTGAAGTCCATGCTTTCAATTGAGTTCATATTTCGCCTCCATCCGAAGAAATCTCAACACAACTGAATGGAAATTGAGCCTACATACCGGAAGGGATCCCTATTACAAACGATGCAAGCTCTAGTTAAGAACCTACATTGGGGAGATCCCCATTGCTATTGGCAGAAAATTCTAGCCTGTCAACAGATAGGCAGTTATAAGATTATCTAGGCTTGTGTTGATTAGGATGGGTAAATTTCCCATAATGGGTGCTTCCTTGGCCTGCAAAGGTGTGGAATACACTTATATTTATGTCAATAGAAGAATGCTTGGTTGGTGCTAACTAGCTAGTTTTGTAGTGCCCATATTTGTGGGGTAGAAATTCGGCTTATTTAAATTTATGTGTTACTAAGTGCTCACCTTGGGGCCAATTAGCAACTTAGTAAATTTGAAATCAAAGAGAAGATAAGAGAAGGCACTAGGTGCTTTTAATTTTGGCAATCGATCTAGTGTTTGTACATGGTCAAAGAGAAGAGAAGGCACTAGGTGCTTGCCAAGTTGGAAATCGATTTAGTGTGTGTACATGGTCAAGGATAAGAGAAGGAATTGGGTGCTTGTGAGGTTTGGTAATCGATATAGTGTGTGTACAGAAAAATAAAAGGATGCCTCCCGAAATGGGAAATTGATCTAGACTGTATGAAGAAAGAAGCAAGAGTGATCCAAATATGAGTATCATAATTTCATTTGATTTTCTAAATTATGAATATAAATTGATGTGTTGATCTATGATGATTTGGTTTATGAGCTAACTTGGTTTTCCTTGATAATGCAAAATAAAGTCATGAGTTTCATTTTATGGATAAGATTATAATAAGTTATGATTCAAATTTATTTTGATCCCTTGTGATGAGTCTAATGGAAATTTATATGCTATGATGTAAGAAAGCATGGAGATTTCCCAATTTGGGTGGTTGGAGTTGGTTGCAGGATTGATAGCAGCAACAACAAAAGAATTGAAGCATGCAATAGTACATCGGTAAAATATTTCAGGGATAGGTCCATTATGGGACATTGACACACAATGGTTCCCACTGATTACCATGAAGCATGCTATGACTGGTATGATAGTTTTGAGGAAATGGTATACCTTGGTTTTGAGACTCTCTTGATGCAAGGACACCTTGCCAAGGAATGGATCACTCGAGGGACTAGGAAGTAGAGAATGGGATGCCTAAACTTATAAGGTGTGTGATTGCATGAGAGGGGGTGACTGGATTTCCCAAGGGATTCAGAAACAAAGAAGGGAAGACCAGAAAATAAATTGGTTTTAATGAGAAAAATTGATTGGACTCAGAAGAACATTTGGGGTGTGCTTAGAAAATAATGAGTCAGGAATTATTTGTTGAGGGGATAAGGAGTGTATGTTCATTGAGGGAACGAGTGCAAGATAGCAGAATTAGACATTAGATGTAGGTAGCACTCTAGAGAAAGAGAACAATACAAGTTGGATTGAACACCTCTAAAGCATCAAAAGACTTCAAAAAGGGCCATTGGAAGATGGTTGAATTTATAAATTAATGATTATTGAGTGGTTGGTAAACCACTGTGCATATAAGGTGTGTTGTAAAAGTTGAAACAAGTTGTATATATAATGCTCCATAATCAGCAAGACTCGGTCTAATAACATGTTTTGTCATATATGGATATTGAACACCAAGGACGGTGTTCCCCTTGTGGGGAACTCTGATATCCCCTCATTAATATTATCTCTTGTGACACGTATTCCATTTCTTGAGGTAGGAGATTGCTTGAGGTATTTTCTTTTCAAATATTTGTACTGATTGGTTGAGTGGGATGACTATTCTATAAATTAATTGTAGAAATAAGGACACGTCTAGGTGTCCTTTAGCTCTAAACAAAAGTAATAATATGGAAAAAAATTGAAGGTAGCATGGGTTGCATTGTCCAAGAGGTTGATTGTTTCGCAATCATAGAAAAGGACGAGAAGTTAGTTTTTTGGAGAAAAATGGGGGAGGGGGGGAACTTTAGACAGGGGCACCCGTTGATACACGCACTCTCCCTCTTTTGAAGAGACACACATAGAAAATACGGAAATAGGAGGAGCTTTCTAGGCACGTGGAAGTTGTGGAAAAGAAAAAGAAGGTAGCACCTTGAGTTTTGTTTATAAGTGCTAGAGAGATTCAAAACGAGCTAAAGAACCCTCTTAAAAGTTTGTTGGGCATAAGCATCACAAAGAGAGCATAGGTTTTCCTCTAGTGGATGAAGGTAGTGTGGTATACCACATCCAGTTTCAATTGTTTTATGGGTTAAGAGCCCTCAAAATCACTCTACCTCAAGCCTTGGAATCTGGGTCAGGGATGATAGTTGCAAGTAAGGTTTGGCTACAAATTTCTATGGTCAGGTGGAGATTTGAAGTCCTACTCTTAGTTGGAATACTTCTGTATTGGATAAGGTAAGTGTTTCTTATGCTTTTTATTCATAATAAAAATGTATTTACATTACTTATTTGAAATGGTGTCATTTTTGTATGAGAAATAATATGTAATGTTATTGTTTACTCAGTCGATTGATATGTTGTTGACATTTATCTTAAGAGGTGTCAAAAAGATGTGGTAAATTCATGTTGAGGAGTTAGTTACAGTTTGGATGTTGTTATCACTGCTACAACACCCACTAAAATTTTGGCCTACATCCAAATTTAGAGCCTACTTTTACCTTGCAATATATTGTTCCTAGTGGTAAGAGTCATTCCATGAAAATCATCTAATTTTTCTAGTCCCTTTTGGAAGAAAACCCAAATGTGGTATTTTGGCATGGGAAGTATCGTACATTGTGAAAGAAAAGTTTTGGTCTATTTCAAGAGGAAAATTTGGTACTGATGGGTCCTATCTATCACATAGATATGTACTATACTCATTCCCAAATTTTTATGCACTTTTGTACTAGTGTCGTCATTGTCATCGCAAAGTGTATCTTAAGTGTTGCACTTGGAGGAGATTTTTGTTTTGTCATCACATTAAGGGGATCATGTTGTTTCTAAGTGTTGAGTACTCTATGTTGTTTCATCCATGGTTCTGAGTTTTTGATCATGTTCAAGTCATACTTTGGTTTTATCTCTACCTTAATGATCCCACACTTAGTCAAAGTCTGGAAGATTTCATGCCCAACCAACCTGAGCTCACTCTACCCCTTTGAACAGTGCGATGCACAGTTGCAAGCCTCATGATCCAGGTGGATGTTGGTGGCCACCCACCTATCCCACTTGGACCCCCACAACTGTCTCTTTCAGTTTTTTAGTTTACTTAATTATAGCACAATTTACTATTTTTAGCAGTTTTTCGGGTCTTGAACTTCCAGAGCCATTTTGAGGCCCTAAACGACGTTTTTTTGGGAAATCTGGGAGAAACATGGGTTCATGGACTAATTTTTCGCTTCCCAAAGATGTAGTGCTCGGATAGATCTTTCTAACGAGCTATTGTACGCGTCAAAGGAAGATCGGGTGCCAATGTTACGACCCCAGGAAGTTGATGTACCAACTTACCCAAAACGGGGCCCACAATTTTGCGTTTCATCTTCTAGGGTTAGGTTTTGGGATGTTAAGGGTTTTCCATTGTTTCTCAACAATAAATAGGCCTTCGAGCCTCCTTGTAACATAGTTCAGAGGCATGTAGCCACCACATCTCTTCTGAGAGATAAGCTACCATTGCCATAGCTGGTTTATTTCCATTTCTGTTTGTAAGCATATTTCAGTATCTTACATTAATGAAATGAAGTATTATTTCTATTTCATCTCTGTGTTTATGGTTATCTATGTAATTTGTTGTGTTCCCGTTTAAATCCAGGTCAATGGTATCAGAGCGGTCTGTTTTTTCTTTGTTTTTCTTTACATGTCCCTAATGAGGTCGGGATATAAGGAGTTAGGGCTTGAACTGGTTGAACCTTTGCAAGACCAGCCTCGCAAATCCCGGCGGCCTCCCATGGCAGATGAAAAGAAATACAAGGGGGCAGGAGATCCTATCAAAAGCTTGCTCAAAGAAGCCTCGAGCAACAAAGGAACGCGATGATGGACAACTTTGCCCAGATCCTTCAGCGGCTACCCATAGGCGATGCATCGGCTTCCAGTAGCTACTCTGGAAACACCATGCCCTTTAAGGTACAATTAATTTTTAAATCCCCATATTTGAGGGTGATATAGATGCATATGCCATAGATAAATGGTTAAATCTGCTAGAGGGTTATTTTTTTGTTCATGAATTTTCAAGTCAGGAAAAGATTGTTTTCTCTCTTCTCAAAGCAACCCCCTACGTCAAGGACTGGTGGGAAACCTACTGCGAGCAGAAGGATGAAATTACAAACTCATTATTATCAGCCGCACCCACTTGGAATTCCTGCCGGGATGCCATCAAGGAGCAGTATTACCCTGTCAAAAGCTATGAGGACAAATACATAAAGTGGACAACACTATGGCAGGGAAGGAACCAAGATGTGTCGAAGTTCACAAACATTTTTAATACCCTTCACACACAGTTGGGTGTCAAGGACTCTGAGCTGCATCTGGTACTCAAGTACCGCAGCTGCCTACACAGATACATCCAGGAAGAGATGGAGTTCCTGAACATCTCCTCACTCGGTGTGGCATACCGATACACTATCAAAATTGAGCAGAAGTTCAAACAGAAGAAGAAAGACTTTGGATATGCGAATCCGAAGACCAAAGGACAAAGCCAACGCGGGGTGACCTAAGACAACCTGTCGAAGCCGCAAGAGAAGAACAACACCATGAAGTCGAAGAAGGACACTGGAAAGTGGTGTTAGTTCCACAAGAGCCCCACTCATAATGCAAGTGAGTGTCGGACCAAGCAACTGCTGGTGGCCGAGGTGAAGGCTTCAGAATCAGATGCATGTTCCGACCCTGAGTCAGAACCCAACAAGGGGAATGGCAAAGGGAAGACGCAGAGCCCAGTGCCACTATTGCCACCGCTAACATCCAGAAGAATGATCCCAAAGATCCAGAGGAGGGGGAGAATCTTTTCCACTCACATATGTGGGTGAAGGGTTTGCTGCTACAATTCATTGTTGACAGTGGCAGCCAAAAGAACCTCATTTCAACAAAGGTCATGAAGTAGTTGGGCCTATTGACTACACTACACCTGCAGCCATACAGTATTGCAGGCTTCACCAGGGACAAGATCTCCTATTTCACCAGTAGCATCACCTTCCCTATAGCATCAAGCCCTTCACAGATGAGGTATTATGTGATGTTACACCTCTTGATGTTTGTGATATGCTATTAGGCCAGCCATACTTGTGGAGGCAACATGCTGTGTATGAGTCAAGCCCTTGCGCTATCATTTGAATAATTCATTATCCAGGATACCAGAGGTAGCCCCACCTACCACCACCTCTTTGATCACTACCAAGAAAGGCAACAAGTTCATCTCCCAGACTAGGAAATTCATTTTCTATCTAGTTTGCTCCCAAAGTAAGGGGAATATCGTCACCACATCCATGACCCCCACAAAGGGTTCCTCCACACAGCAACAACAGCAAAGGGATATGATCATGAAAGAACATAGGAACAACTTCTCCTCACCCATAGGGGTACCACACAAGTTTCAGGTGGGTAACAGAGTCTAGTTGCATCTACAGAAAGAACGCCTTACAAGAGCCCATCAGAAGCTCAGACCACTCTGACATGGTCCTTATAGCATTACTAAGGTTGCGGGAAACAATGCTTTGGAGCACAACGTTCCTCCATTCCTTCGCTTACATCGAGTGTGCAATGTGGAACGCCCTCGACCATGCTTCCCACCATTACTGGACACGTCAAAGATTGTAGAACAACTCACCAAGGACCAAGTTCAACAGATGGAGGAACTCAACACAATGGGGACCATTGCTTCCTAAGGGGGGAGGAATAATCCAGGTGGATGTTGGTGGCCACCCACCTATCCCACTTTGACCCCCACAACTGTCTCTTTCAGTTTTTCAGTTTACTTAATTGTAGCACAATTTACTATTTTTAGTAGTTTTTCGGGTCCTGAACTTCCGGAGCCGTTTTGAGGCCCTAAATGACGTTTTTTGGGAAATCTGGGAGCAACATGGGTCCATGGACTGATGTTGCTCTTCCCAAAGTTGTAGTGCTTGGATATATATTTCTAACGAGCTATTGTACACGTCAAACGAAGATCGGTGCCAAAGTTACGACCCGAGAAGTTGATGTACCAACTTACCCAAAACGGGGCCCATAATTTGGTGTTTCATCTTCTAGGGTTAGGTTTTGGGATGTTAATGGTTTTCCATTATTTCTCAACAATAAATAGGCCTTCGAGCCTCATTGTAGCATAGTTCAGAGGCATGTAGCCGCCACATCTCTTCTGAGAGATAAGCTACCATCGCCCTAGCTGGTTTATTTCCATTCTTGTTTGTAAGCATATTTCAGTATCTTACATTAATGAAATGAAGTATTATTTCCACTACATATCTATGTTTATGGTTATCTATGTAATTTGTTGGATTCCTATTTAAATCCAGATCACCTCATCACCACCTTCGTTCCTCCTAGAAATTGTGCAATGTGCCATCACTACCTCCAAGGATTGCACATTGGACAGTCACATTACTTAATCTCGGCCTCCTAACCTCCATAACTGTGCAAGCATTCCACCCAACTAGTCCTTTTCTATGCATTGCATAATCCCTGTCTACAGTCTAACTCCTTGGCTACTTGAACTATGCAACTGCACAATCCAATTGCCCAATATCCCTCCATAACTATGCATTGTGTAGTTATAGTGAGTAAGCTTACCTCATTGTGACCCTCAAATGTGAAATATTGCCTCTTACTCCTCCAGAACTGTGCATTGTGCAGTTGCAAGCCTTATTCCCTCACTCTTGTCCTCTAAAATTGTGCACTACGCAATTCCTGAGCCTTTCTCCTGGTCCAGTACTTAGTTCCAAGCCAATCACTAATTTTCATGAAGAAAGTTAGAAAAATATATTTTTGGATGGATGTTGCCTTGTCATGAGTGAATTTGACTTGCAAGTACTATATATTGACATGAAAAGATGGTGATCAGAAAGGAAGAGAAGGATATTGTGCTAGAAGACACTTGGGAAGTTGTGAAGACAAGATGATCATTCAACAAGAAGATCAAGGGACACTAGCTTGCGATGAAAGTTGGAAGATGAAGATCTAATGACTCCTTATTCTCAAGCCTATTGAAGGAGGAAGAGGAATATGATGCAACATATTTCATGAATACACAAAGATAGTAGCAAGAGAAGAAAATTGACATTGACACATCATCAACAAGTCCATGTCATCAGTGTCAAGTCATGTCTTGTTAAAGTGTCATTTCAAGATTCATATGAGTCACCATGTGCCACGTCGTTTGTGGATGTAATTATGTAATGTCAACAAACGAAAAACTGTAAATTAAAGTGGAAGTCCAAGAGTCACCTATAGAATATGAAAAGTCATGTAGAAGTCAAAGGGTCTCATGAGAATTCAAAAAGTCATATGGAAGCCTAAGAGTCATGACAAGAGTCCAAGAGTCACAAGAGAGGTGTAGATTCACCTCATTTATTATATATCCACCCTCATATCTCAATTAAATGACTTTTCACCTTGGCTTCTCCTACTAGGCATTAGAGAGGAAGATAGTTCTTTTGGAGAGCAAGTGGTGGTTCTAGCACTCCACTATTGGAGCTAGTGGTGTTCATTGTATCGATGTATCTTTAACTTTCGCTTAATACTTGAAGCTCATTGATTCAGTACACTTTCATGCATATATCATAGATTTTGTAACACTATTCTTTGAATGTTTGTGGTACATGTTTTTGTTATTTTGTACTAAATAAATTAAACTATTTTGGTGGATTTTTTGTTTATCTTATTGAATGTGTGTTGTAGTTGTTTTAACGATTGTTACTTCTATAGGAACTATTTTGCTAGTCGGTTAACAATTATTTCATATATGTGCTCAAGCGCATTTATTATATTAGTAGTATTACTCTTCTCTTAAATGCACATTTTCATTTCCCTCCAATGAAAGTGTTGGATTGAGGGGTCTTGGACCCAGGTTCAGTGTTAGTTGCCTAACCAACAAAAACCTACACTTCCAGCCTTTTTGGCAATAGTCCTCTTAGTGCAGACTACAGTCTCACCTGAGATAGTATTGGGGGATGCTAGAACCAAGTTTCTACATCTAGAAGGCTATGTGATGCAGCAGCGAGGTGTATCCTTAATATAGGCCCGATTCGACCTTTGCAATCCCTTATCTTTAGAATCATAGACTTAATTTAATTTCTACTTAATTAGATCTATGAGCTTCGCTGAAGTTTTCTAAAATGCATAAGTTAACATAAAAAAGTAGATCTGAACCTTCGTGATGCACTTAAGACAATATTACAGAGAATCGAGTCATATCTAAGCATAAACACATAAACATATAATTATATAGAGAATGCACATAATTGCTTCAAAGATGCTTTATTACTTCATATCTTTAATACATACACTTCTTCTGACCCTGCACACACAGCTAGAGGGGCCCGGGCACTCAGCTATGGACTTACTAAGGCCTCCTCTCACTCTGCTATGGGAGTTTTCCCCTTCGCCATAATCCAAAATATAGACTCAAAATCTTATTCATCCACTGACTTTCACTGCCTAATGACTCCTAGATGACTTCCTTTTATAGTTTTTCACACTACATTACCATGGTCCATGTACCATCGGCGGAAATCAAAACCATCCCATCCCTTTAAAAAATAAGGGGCTTTGACCTTCCTAAAAGCCCCTTTGATTCTTAATGTTTTTTCGCTTCGCTCCTCAAAATGTGGAGACTTTAAAATATTGCATTAAAATTGACTTAAAACTTAGACAAAAATTAGACCTGGGGGTCCCCATCCCAACAAGACCCCAGCACAAAGATGTGACTCATCCTGAGTCACTTGCTAGTACGTCCTCGATGCTCACTTTAAGGCTGCTGCACTCTATCTTCAACGCTTGAATCTTTGTTGTGCACTACGTGTTAGCTTATCAAACCTCCTTGACCAACTTCTCAATAGTTGGACCCTCTACTGCCAATCCAATGGTCCTCTGCGTCTATTGCATTCCTTTCAGTTTACTCTCGATAGACTGAGAGAGTTGACTAGCTTTGTCAGCCCAAGGTTGTGTTCTTTCTTAAATGATTGAGGCTTTGTGTCGCAACTCGTCTATCTGAGCTTGAATGGCCTTTCCTTTATGTAGTTTGGTGAATTGTTTCATAGGTGCTAAGGTCCACATTGTTTCCTGAATTTCATCAAGCTATAGTTGTTTGTCCTTGATGTTCGCTTCAATATTTTGTACATGTGGGTCCTCCTGCGTTGAGGCCCACATCTCCATGGTGTTCTAAAAAATCTAGCTGCAGTCCTTAACTGCAGCTTCTAGTACTTCCATATCTGCCTTAATAAAAGCCTCGTGTTGCTCTCAAACTTCTGGAGGTGTCATTGGCTATAGCTTCATCTGCAGCTCTGCAACCTACATCGATAGCTCAAATTTGACTCATTCAACCTCTGCTTTGGACTCCTTCACCATGGCTGCCAACTTGTTGAGCTTCTATTCCGAATTGTTTTTAGTCTATATGAGAAGCTCTGGTAGCACAATGCAAGCCTGAGTGATGGCATCCTCCAGTTCTTTCCTACACGCAGCAGTTGCATCCTTATCCTGCATCACCCTGGCAGCTTCCTTAGGTAACTACTCATTCTGCCTCTTGATTTCCTTGAGCATGAAGAGCTCCATGTCTTCTTAGATTTTCAATTCAGCAGATACTCCCTTGTGGAGTTCATGTAATGCTTGAATGGGAAACACCACTAAGTTAAGCTCTGAGTTCCTCCCATATGGTGTTGCTGCCTAATCCACCATGATAGGAAAGCACAACAACCTTCTTGGAATGGGCATTGTGCGGAACTTTGTGGTTACCACCAAAATTGAAGGTAATGTTGGTGTCACACTTGTCGTTTCCACACTCACTTTATTCTCGCTCACCTAAACCACACTCGCTTGAAATGCACTCGCTTTCACTTGTATATCTTTGAGGCCCTATTGGACCTGAATTAGTACTAACTTGTACTGATCCTCTTTGTGTCCCCACATGTCCTTAGTGATTGAGTGCATAGTATCACCAATCTCATCGATGTCCCCCTCAGTGAGGGCCATCGATTCAATGTTGGAGGTCTTTTCAGACTTATGCTTCTTGTGTGCACCTCCAATGGTGGATTTCTTCATCTTCTTTAGTATGAAAGGAGACTCAATATCTTTTGTCTCCCTTAAAGGATCTTCTCCACCCTACTCTGGTTCCTCTGTGTTTGGCTCCTCTTCATCTATGCACTCTGGCTCCTGCGTTGTATTCTTCCTAAGGTCCACAGTGACCTTTTGAGGCACCTTCTTGGGGTCTTCCATCGGCGTACCTTTTTATCTTTTTGG
The DNA here is from genome assembly GCA_031772625.1 of Pinus tabuliformis. Taxonomy (NCBI): domain Eukaryota; kingdom Viridiplantae; phylum Streptophyta; class Pinopsida; order Pinales; family Pinaceae; genus Pinus; species Pinus tabuliformis. The sequence goes on from CM062812.1 coordinate 269,887,340, forward strand.
TACCTGCCTAGTCTTCTTCAGCTTCCTTGTTGGGGTCTAGCCACACACTTGACTAGTTAGAGATTATGGAAAAAATATCCTGCTCTGTGACCAAGTAGGGAAAATCATATCATAAGCCCTCTGCGTTTTTCTTCACATGTATGTGTACGGTGTGGAAATCTGCTTTGAAGTTCACAACTATGCGATATTGGGAAAATAACACTGGTGAGAGCCATGGCTTCTATTTAACCACGGTGCACAGATCCAACTCAAACACCCAAAAAAATTTATTCTCTACCACCCGAATTGGATCCTTTGACACCCACAATGAAGCGTACCTCGTAGCTTCACACAAGTCTGGGTCAACATTAGGGAAATACGACTCATCGAGGGTTCTTTGGGCTGTCAAAGCAATCAATAGCAACAACCATGCATAATGGAAGGGTTTCCCATCTTCCAGTGCCTCGCGAAAATCATCCCAACTAAACATAGCATCTTTCTTCAACAACCTCTCCGTTGGTGCAGTGATCTGTGCATATGCCTTTATAAATTTCTTGTAATACCTTGTAAAACCAAAAGTTGCACATAGATGTTTTAAATTCCTAGGTGGATCCAGATTGATAATTACAATGATCTTGGTAGGGTCGACTATCAATCCCTGCTTTCATACAACATGTCCCAATAGTATGCCATACGGTACACAGAAAACAAATTTCTTCAAATTCAAGGAAATCTGATACTTCTTGCATGTATCCAACATTAGGCACATGCTAGAAACATGTTTCTTAAATAGTCCAAATACTATCCAATCATCAAAGTAGACCTCCAAAAACTTGTGAACAAATTCCTTGAATTCTGCGACTACCACCCTTGAAAATATTGCATGAGCATTTTTTAGTCCAAAAGGCATAAATGTATATTGGAATGAACCCCATTCTGTAGCAAAGGTATTATTGCCTCTATCCTCTAGCGCAATCTTAATTTGGTGATATCTTGAAAATCCATCTGTAAATGAATAAGCCTCCTATCCATGAATGTTTTCTAGAACTTCATCTGTAAAAAGCTTAGAAAGGGATCATGCACACATGCATCATTTAACTTCTACATATCTACATAGATCCTTATATCACCCTTTGTTTTCTTTTCCTAGACCACATTGGGCTGACCCATTCCGACTCTTTTATTGGCTCAATTATACCTTTCGTGAGCATCTTGGCCAGCTCTTCTCTTACCTTTTCCTTTTACTTGGGGTTTATTCAATATGGGTGTTGCTTAACCGACTTCGCATCTAGCTTTAAATTGACCTTCGTCATACCCAAATCACTTACTATACCCTTCAATTAAGAGAAATTTGTTGGAAATAAGTCTGGATATTCATTTAGTAATTCAACAACCTTGCCTACAATGTCTTCATCCTTATAGTCACCAATATGCACTAACTTTGGTTCTTCTTCTGAGCCAATATTTACTTGTTTTGTCTTTACTAGCTGTGATATATCAGGGATCTTTGCATCAAGTCTTGCTACTTCGTGCAATCCCTTTGACTTAGGAATATTGATATTTCGCAGATCCTCATCATCTTCTTCCATAGTAACATTGTAGCATTCCAAATCATGTTGTAGCTGTGCACTCCAGTCAGGATGCGTCCAAGTTATAGGTTCTATTGGTCTTCGTAAGATCATTCCCTTAATCACCTAAAAAACCCCATCAATGCATTCAAACCCATCTTCAAAGTTGAATGTCTGTGAGGAAACTCTCCTTAATTTCATCCCAATTAGTAGTCACATGTCACAGCTCTGTCTCCAAATACCAGTTCATTGGTATAACATCTACGTTATTAATAAAGATATGCACTCACTCTGGTTGAGGTACCTCACCCCAAGCCTTAGTTTATAGAGCCAAATGTTCACGTGGGTCATCCTTACCTGTGTAATTTTCACTGATTCATGTTGCTGCGGAGCTAAATCAAAGTCTCATTAGTCTACGATATTGCTTCCAGTCAACAATATTATCCTTAAGGGTTCCCCATCATCTTGCAAGTGTAGCTCTTAAATCCAAATCTAGAGCCTAAAACATGTGCTCCTCTAGTATTTCCCTTTCAAAATGGTCAAGAAAAATATTGACATCATCTAGCCCATCATAAAAAGGTAATTTATGTACCTCAGTTGATATACATCGCAGATACTTTGTAATCCTATTGCATCTAAGTGTAGAGACCTCATGTAATCGATTATGCCAGTTTTCTAATTCTTCATCTGTGTCTGATTAGCATGAACTATACTTCTCCCAACTGATCTGTCCATCTATAGTGGGATTAATCCAGTCTTCATCTCACACAGTGAGCTTCTATATGTGATCAATATCTTCATCATCATAGTCATCATGGACTGGCTCTATGTATCATGCACCTTCAGCTGGATCCAATGGAACAACCACTCTAAGGCCATTCCTTTCAAACACCATGCTCCACTTCTTCAAATTAATAATAGAATTCATGTCAAAATCCTAATCAATCCTGAGCAATGCTGGGTATGGATTCTATCATCTACTATTTTAATAGCTTCAAAATTTGCAAGAAAACTGGCTCTCTAGATATCTACAATCACTCCATGCAAGTGACCCATCAGAATTATATTTTGTTGGTTTTCCATGCACAGGTGGATTGGCGACCAATGCAACTTAGGTTTCCCCATATGTTCCCAAGTATGTTTTGGTAGTACACTATCATTAGATCCCAAGTATATAATTATCTAGTCCATGTCAAAATCACGAATTTGTGTTGTCAACTGCATTTCCCTACCAGTCCTCTTGTTGCTTCGGTTCACCTTATTCACTACGCATTGTTCTGGTCATGATTTTTCCTTGCTACCCTAGTTATCTATCAGTTTTTGTAGTCATTCACTACCTTATGATCCCTCAACAGCTTCATGCATATCTGTAAAAACGATTTCAGCACCGTGGGATCAGAGTTCTCCATCGCAGTACATTCTTTAGATTTCCCTTATTGTGGTACTATTGGTATCTAGGTTTTAGACGTAGAAGCACCTAGATCCATAAAACTTTTTCTTTCCTCCATAAATGTTTCCTTTTCTCTTTGCAATTCAAATCCCCTTCAAGATGTCTATCCATTTAGTTCATATTCTTATTACTATTATGAAGTATCAACCTAATTTTATCCATATCATTCAACCTGCCCCAACATTCTTCTCGCCAGCCTTGCGAACCCATGTATCTAATTTTACTTCTACCTTGTCTTCACTAGTGGCTATACCACTTCGTGTGACTATATTGACACTAGGATTGTCTTCACGCAGTTTGGATATCATCATTTGAATGTTCTATGTGGGTTGTTGGTTCTTCTTTTCCTACATCTTTGCTATTAATACATGACACTCTTTTATAACATGAGCAAATTGTTTATAGTATTGACAAGAAGGATGAGTTGGATACTGACAGTCGTGCACAAAATGTCTTGTTTCTCCATAGTTGTAGCAAATGATTTGGCCCCAACCTCTTCCAGGGCCTCCTCCTCCTCCTCTTCCATGTCCTTGGAATCCTCTGTGAGCCACTGGGGAGCCTTGTTCGTTTTGTGCGTGGGATTCAGCCTGCGTCCTATACATTGGGGTTTTGTCTATCATCAAGTCATATCTTTAGAAATATATTTCATCATGGCCAACCAATTTACAAAATTTGCAAAATAGTTGCTTTGGTAACTGTACAAAATTTTGCAACAAATAACCATTGGCTGTCGTATGCATTCCTGGCACTTGGAAGATACTACACTAGACACTTGAACTGGTACTTGATCCAGCAGGAGACTCTGGTTTTAGTGGGTTGGGACATCCCGCAGCTATATAGTCCCAGGACATAGGGCACTAATCCTTATAGTGGCCTACAACCTTGCATTTCATGCACTAAACTTCAAGGTGCAGTCCTAACTGAACCTTCTTTCCCTTCTTCATATCCTGCAACTCCATATGCAAGCTTGCTAACTGTGACTAGATATAGTGAACTCCTATATTCATATCCTAGATCGATGAAGCCTCTAGCTTCCTTGTGATCTCTAATGCTTCGGCCTGAGATCCGATCTTCTATTGAGACAAATGAAATCTTAAGTGTGGAAATAATGAAGCTATGTACCATTCCTTATGTTTTTCATATAAAATCTGAAGATTAGCTTGTCTCAATAAGCACTTCAACCTCTGATCTATATCTCACACAAACTCGTTAGCCATCTACATGATCTCCTTTATTTCAGTAACACACTAAGCTTTTGATTTCTGCTTTCTAGATTATGTGTTCAACGTAGTCTTTGTCTCAGCTAATGTAGCATTCAGATTGGTTGTACTATATTTGATATACCATGTAAGATCTCTATCCTAGAGTGATGTAACCAGTTGCACTTTCTTCATGTCATTATTATTGATTTTCTATGCCTTCCACATATTTTATGCTACGAACCAAAACTGATCAAGATCCTCCAATCCCTAACCCTTGAATAGATGCATTTTCATTGTATTCTCCATACTAAAAAATGAATGTGGAGATGGAGGTGGAGATGGAGGTGTAGGTGTATGAGGTGGTGATGAAGGTGGAGATAGGGTGGATGGATGTGGAATCCCAAAAGTGCCATGGCCTTCTGCCTACAGTTCACCTCCAGGTGATTTAGGGTTGGTCCTTTCTCCTTCGTTGTCTCATTCTCCCAACAATGGATTGTACGCACCCTCAGTATATTTGTCCAATTAGCTTTGAATCTTTTTCCACTTCGCATATCTGATCTGACCTCTTTTAAACAATAACTCAAAGGCATAACACCCTTTCACACAACAACATTTTAATCCAAGTTTTTAGCGATCTCAGGTACTTACCTCTCAGACCCTTAAATAATTGACTTTCAACTTCGCTGTAAGATACATATGTGTTAATTGCAATTTCAGTGATGAAACTACCCAAAATACTATCAATCCAATAGTCAACAGCCCTTGAAACCTTATAATCAAACTCTTCTAGATACTTGATTAGTTCAGGAATCCACACAATAGGATCATCGCTTTCCCAAGCAAGTTTTTTGTCCACTAACTTTGAAATCCACTCATGCAGTTCATTAGGGAATGATGTGAAAAATATTTCATTCTCTTCAATATAGAGATATCTTTGTAACCACCTCTCTTTTGACCAGCACAGATTCTAATTTTCCTATGCTGCAAACTCGTTCAAGTTCCAATCTATCCACTACTCAAGTTATTTCTTAGTTGGTATCCATGGATGCCACATCACACATCCCTCAGGTAGATCTCGGTCCCAACAGTAGAACCATTTGTTGGCTTGAGGGGGCTTGGACCCAGGTTCAAAGTTAGTTGCGCTAACCAACAAAACCCTACACTATCAGCCCTTTCGGGAATATTTCTCTTAGTGTAGAATGTAGTCTCACCTAAGGTAGTATTGGGGGATGCTAGAACCAGGTGTCTGCATCCATAAGGCTATGTGATGTAGCAGTGAGGTGTATCCTTAATCTATGCTTGATTTTACCTTTGCGAGCCCTTATCTTCAGAATCACAAACTTAAGTCTATTTCTACTTAATTAGATCTATGAGATTCGCCTAAGTGTTCTAACATGCATAAGTTAACACACAAAAGTAGATTTGAACCTTCATGATACACTTAAGACAATATTATAGAGAATTGAATCATAACTAAGCATAAACACATAAACATATAATTATACAGAGAACACATAGAATTGCTTCAAAGATTCTTTATTACGTCATATATTCAATACATACACTTCTTCTGACCCTACACACACAGCTACAGGGGCCCACGCACTCAACTGTGGACTTACCAAGGTCTTCGCGCACTCAACTACAGGAGCCTTCCCATTCACCAGATACGGAATTACAGACTAAAAATCTTATTCATCAATTTACTTTCATTGCCTAATGACTCCTAGGTGACTTCCTTTTATAGTTTTTCACATTACATTACCATGGTCTGTGAACCATGGGCGGAAATCAAAATCATCCCATCCCCTTACAAAATAAGGGGCTTTGACGTTCCTAAAAGCCCCTTTGACTCTTAATGTTCTACGTGCTTCGCTCCTCAAAATGCAGAGACTTTACAATCTTACATCAAAATTGACTCAAACTTAAACAAAAATTAGACCTTGGGGTCCCCATCCCAATAGAAAGAACCTTCATACATTCTATAAATAAACATTTCACAAGGCATACTCACTTGTTCATTCAGAAGTACATGTGCTAACTATTACTCTCTTGTGCTAACTATTCTCTTGTGCTAACTATTGCAGCCAAGGAAAATCCTTAAGAAAATGGTATCGGGCCTTATTTCTGAAAGGGCTCCTATACCAAACAGTGTGAGGTTTAATTGGGACTTCACATTGGGGAGACCCCCTTGCATGTTGGAAGGTTCCAACACTATCAATAGGTGCTTTCCAACAGTGTGTGTGCACATTAGTTTTTTTTATAGAAACCAGAATGAAAGTCTTTCACACTTATAATGACATAATATTAATTCTATTGCAAGCTCTTGCTATCTCTTGTCTACATTTTCTAAGTAGAAATAATGGGGATTCCTCACTCTCTATCCATACTGATCCATTTACTATGTAAGGCTAATTTCCTTGGTCTTCTAGTGAAGCATGTCTAGGTTCTTGGGTCTGCTTTTTCACTTTCTAAAAGCTAGGGTGTAAATAAGCCTTGTGTTTTTATGTTGTTAGTGAAACTATATCATAAGCCATATTTACTTGGTTTTATGTTCCCTATACTAGGCATGATGTAGGCCATACACTTAATGAGACCTGTTTCCTCAGTGAAAGTACTTCACTCTATATGTTCTAGGTACTGTGAAGATAGTAAAATCTGTGTTCTATTAACCTTGGTATATTTAGGCTCAAGAAATTTTGGTTGATAAATTGGTCAATGGTCTCATTAAAATTGAATAGACAATTCCTTGTCCTGTCTATTATGTCTACATTGTTTCATTATAACCAATATTAGAAGGATAGTGTAAGGTGTGTGTGTATGTGTGTGCAAAGTTCGAATGCCAGGGAAGATGCTTTTTGAAATCTCGAGAGGGATAACTCTTGTTGAAGCTTAGGAGAGATAGCTCCAAAGTGAGCCATGTAAATACCTTTATGGCGACAGGTCGAGTGCTAGAGTTAGACTCAGATGTTCACAAAACCACCGTGGCCAATACATATGTTAAGACTCTTCCAATGCACTGCCACACTAACATTAGCCCTCAATGCCTTTAAAATCCAGTTCATATGGCCTTTTCTTGGTGACTAAGATCTCGGAATCTCAGTCTTAGCATTTTCAAGCATAGTCTCTTAAATTTTCTCCCGAGATAGTTTTCTCTGAAAATGGGTTTCATTGAGAAAGGTTTTCCTGAGATGGAGTTTCTTCTGAGATTGTTTTGGTTGAGATAAAAACCTCTGAGAATCTATCATGATATGGAAAACGATTCTCGTCAGTTGTCGTTCTTTATATTTTATCACTGTGCATTGACTTTTAAAACCTTTGAGACAGTGAATATCTTTGTTTCTTAATGATCACTCCTATGTTAATTGCCTACAAAAATATCAGTATCGAAAAATTGGAGCATGGTCTCTTGGAGAAATGTCTGAGATGATTTTCTTCAAGAAATGGATTTTTTTTTAGATAATTTTCCTTCGAGATAGAGTTTTATCTGAAAGGATTTTCCTCGAGATGATTTTCTTTTGAGGAAGGATTTTCTCCTGGATAATTATTTCTGAGAATTTTTTTTCTCTAATATGGAGTTTCACCCCAAAAGGTAGTTTCTTTGTGATTTTTTCTTCCAGGATGACTCAGGGGTTCAAGGGAAACCTACAAGAAGGATAGCTTTGGGATGACATGGCAGGAGTGGACTCGAGTTCCACTATTGTTTCATATCATGCAAGGACACATGGAGAGGGCCTCCAAGGTGCGCTTGTGTAAGAGTGGGAGCATGACGGTTTCTTTGAAATAATGGTTCTTAGAGGAAATGGTTCCTAGGTGAGATGTTTATCATCAATAATCATCCTCACTGAGAGTGATCCTTGATAACACTCCCCTCACAGTTATGGGTAAATTTCGAAGATTATTATCTCTTAGGTGACATGGCATCCAAGGGACCAACACCTTCTTACTCTTCAAAAATTGTGTATACAACCCTCAACAAATTATTACGTGATCGGTATGAGTGGCTCAGTAGCTAGTGTGACATGACCTAACACGAATGGGTCAGTTGTTGAGAAGTGTAGCAATAAAGTCTCAATTTGACTTTGACTTGGATCAAATTGAGAAAATTCAAATTTCCATATCAAAAGACAACTTGGATGCAGTTAACTTGTGTGACATGGAACTTGTCACTTAGTTAGATCAGTAAATTCAAGTTAGAGTGCCTGGAGTTTAGTTAAGCATGTGTGATTGCTAAATTTTAGTAATCCAATTCAATGATGTCCAGTTTTTTTCAATTAAACTAGTCCTAACAGTTGGAGGAACTAGTGGAAGGTTATGTGTAGTGGGACAATAGTCTAACTCATTGATCATCCAATTAACTAATCAATCAGCCTAAAATAACTAGTGCATGCAGAGAATTCAAGTTCCTAGTTGTGGTGGAGATTGCAAGGAATTATAACAAGAAGTTGTAAACTAGTTTGAGTGTATAGTTGTTGCATTCAGTCAGATGATCAAACCTTGGGAATTTTTCAATCAATTGGAGGAAAATTCATTAAAAAATAGGGGTTAGTTTTCCAGGATTTTTGCAAGGAAATAGGGGCTCAGGTAAAAGCAGAAATTGACTAAGTTTGGGTCATAGCTTCTCATTGAGCAAAGAGAGAATTTATTCACATGTAGGTTATGCTCAGTGTGCGAAATAAGTTGTAATACATTTCTATTAAAATGATTAATGTAAAGAGGCTTGAGGGGTTTTCCCCAATTGGGTTACCTTAGAAAAAGTATTGGCATGTGTTATTTCTTATTACATGTCTGAGATTTTTGTTCTAAATTGTGAATTCAATTCTGCAAATCAGTGGAGTAGAATTGTGTCTCTTGATTTAGATTAAAATTAATTGAGTAGTTGCAATTATATCACCATATTTCTACATGGTATTAGAGTAGGATTCAAAATAGAGTAGTAATTTAGAAGTTGTTTATCAAGAGGCTTGAATTTGCAACTTCAATGTAGTAGGATCTCTTCAGAGTTGGGATAATGGACTTCAATGGACTGGTATTAGAGTATGCCTTCGAAGGAAGATCAAATTTCATAGCATGGAAGGATAACATGGAGGCACTGCTTGATGACAATGTCTTGCTAGAATACATCAAGAGAGATGTTGCAAAACTAATAGAATCTAATGCCCATAACCTAGCCAAATGGATTTGCAATGCAGAAGGAACTGACAAAGCTATTTGAGAATAATAGTGATCATAGAAAACTAGCCCTCAAAGACAAACTTTGAAACATCAAGATGTAGAAGAATGATACTATTCCGCTGTATCTTAGCAGATTTACATAAGTTCATGGTGAGCTTGGAGGGGTTGGTTTGAATGTTGCAAAAGATGACCCAATGAGCCTAGCTCTTCTAGGCCTTCCCAAAAGTTGGCATAGCTACCACGACTCGGTGAATGGGAAGGAGAAATTGCTAAATTAGGAACGTTTGTGATCTGATTTGGTACAAGAAGAGATGAAGTGGAATACTAGATATGGAAATTCATCCAAGGGCAAGGATGAAGAAAACTTTTCATTTGTTGGAAAGGGAAAGAAGGGAAAAGGTAAGAAATATCAAACCAAACAAGAATCTTGCCAAGGGGGCAGGAAGAAATACTTGTCCAAAATAAAATGATTCAATTGTCATGAATTTGGGCTCTATGCTACAAAGTGTCCACACAAATTTTTTGCAAGAAGAAATCAGGAGGAGCAGTAGGTGAGGCATTAGCTTGAGAGTTTGATCTAGACTTCACACCCTTATTGCATCCATGGCCAATGCTGTGATGTGTAGTGTATGGTACTTAGACTTTGATGCCTTGTTACACATGACAGGGTGCAGAGATTTTTCAGTGACTTGGAGGAGAAAGATCTCCATATGTATATTGAACTTGGGGATGACGGAAGATACAGTTCTACTGGGATTGGTACATTAACCTTTTAGATCTCCTCTTTGCCTCAAATATGACATGTTTGTTCTATTCCTAAAGAAGAATCTCATCTCTATAACAGATTTGGAAGACCATGGCTATGATATGATCTTCAGTAAAGGGAAATCATTCCTAAGACACATAGCCATTGGACAGGTGAAGTAGATTGGGGTTTAGGTGAAGAACCTATACAAGTTGGATGTGGAAGATTGTGTTGCATTAAGAAATAAGGTAGAGAAAGTGCAGAGTCACGATGTCAGTGAACATTGGCACAGGAGATTGGTCCATTTGCATCATGACGCCCTAAAAATTATGCAAAAAATAACCAATAAACTCCCTAAAGGAGAACTTGAGTAGTAGGATTTCTGCAAAGGTTGTACCTTGGGGAAGTATGCGAAATCCAGATTCCATGAGTGAGACAACAAAGCACATGTAGAGTTGGAAAGAGTCCACTCTAATGTTGGTGGACCTTTTTCGACACCCTCCACTACCAAACACAAATATTTTGTTAATTTTATTGATGATTTATCAATAAAGTGTTGGATCTTCATGCGGAAGAAGGATGAGACATTCTCAAAATTTGTAGAATTCAAGGCACTAGTTGAGAATGAAACCGGAAAGAAGGTGAAGGATATCAAGAGTGAAAATGGAGGTGAGTATGTTTTGAATGACAACAAGGATTTCTATGCGAAATAAGGCATTCGAAGATAGATGAAAACACCCCACAACTCGCAGTAGAATGGGGTAGCTGAGAGAAAGAATCAGAGCATTGTTGGAGCTGCAAGAGCTATGCTACATGACCAAGGCATACCACTGCATTTGTGGGCATAGGCATATAACACAACAATCTACTTGTAGAATCAGAGTCCTCATCAGATTCTGGTTATGATTACACTGGAGGAGGCCTTCTTAGGGAGAAATTCATATTTGTCTCATTTCAAGATTTTTGGAGCCTCTGTTTACTGCCATGTCTCCAAAGATTCAAGGAAGAAGCTGAAGTTGACATCAGAGTTTGGAGTTTTTGTGGGTTACATTGAAACTCCACATAATTACCGTGTGTACTAACTTTCCCTCATAATGACAGTTGTGCGAAGGGATGTAAAGTTTTATGAGGAAAAAGAAATTTGGTGCTCTCTTGAGAGGGGACTTTAGATCCCACCAGAAGAGGAGCTTTTAGCTCCAAAGGAGGAACCTGAGGAAGTTGTGGAGTAGCCACAAATTAAGCAGAGAGGAGGCAGAGTGGAGACATTCATTCAAGCAAAACCATCTAGAGAAGGAGTTGGCTTGATGGGCCCTGACTCAAGTTCAGTGTTAGTCATCCAAGCAAATCCCTACACTACTAGCCCTTTCAGCATCAGTCTGCGGAGCATAGACTAAAGTCTCACCTGAAGCAGTATGGGGGGATGGAAGAACCAAGTTTTCAAACCCTGAGATGGTTTTGATGTTGATTTTACACCTTAAAACCTTCCTTCACGCAGATCGATAAGCCTTTAGGGCTTATCTATGTACTTTCTCTTCCGTCTCTTAGAACCTCTGCGAAGGTATATGATCATCCTTTGCGCAACCCTAACTAGTGGCTCAGGTAACTTATGCACCTTGTTATTGTGTTATTGTATAATTCCTGAATTATCTTAAGTGTTCACCAATTTTACCATGCAATTAAGATTATATTCGCGTAAACATGTATCCTTATTTGTGTTCATATAACCGATAGAAACATATACATTCGCGCATCAAATTATCATTATAACATAAACCTAGAACTTAATGTAACATAATCACATGCGATCCACAAAGGAAAAATATACAGTAATTTCAGAATACTTCTCTTTATTGATGATTCATATTTTCAATATAGACTCTATTTTCCCTGCACACACAATTGCAGGGATCCACGCACTCAGTTGTAGACTTCTACCCTAGGCCTCTACGCACTTAGTTGTAAATCCTCTTCCTATGCTAAGACTCTCGCTCTTAGCTCTTCATAAAATCATCAAGCACTTACACTTTTCCACTTCTACTTCTAAGACTCTCTTTTTATATAATCTCATGGTCTGCGGACCAATGATAAATCTCTAAAGCCGACACAAGCTATCTAAGCTAAGGGCAGAAACCATTTTTGACTCTTGCTATCTTCATGCTCCGTGGCCACAAAATATGGAGACTTTAGATTCCTTTGTACAAACTTCGGGCTTTCTACCCCAAACTTAGGCTTTTAGTCAAAAAAATGACCCCAGGGGACCCGTTCCCAACAGGTCCCCAACACAAACATGGTGACTGACCCTCGAGTCACTCAGCTAATGCAGAGAGCTTGTCGCGAAGACCGCTTAACTTGACTTGGACTACTGAAACTTCGGTGGTACACTGTGTTGCCACCTGCTTGATCTCCTTGACCAGCTGCTCTATTGTTGGCCCTGTGCCGTCTAACTGAATCTTCTGTTGAGTCTTCTGCAAACTAGCCATCTTACCTTCAATTATGGCCATGATCAAATAGGCCTCATCCAATTAAGGCTATAAGTGAGCCTTCAACACTGCTTCCTTATGCTAAGTTGCATCTACCTGTTCTTTCAAAGCCTTGGCCTCCTTCAGCTTTTCTAGCCTCTGCGTGATGGCAACAGTGCACGTCGTTGCTTTAACTTCATCGTAGAGTTGCTGTAGCTCCCGCACTTCTATTTCCATCCTCTGCATAGTGGGGTCATCCTGCAGGCTGGTGACCACCTCTAGCGACTGCTCGAAGAGTGTTTTGTAGTCCTTTACTACATTGTCTACTGCTACTACGATGTCTTTAACCACTGATGCGTGATGTTCTCTGATTTCTGGTGGAGTCAAAGACTGGGCCTTCAACTGCAACTCTACGATTTTTAGGTTTAGTTCCAATTGGACCTTTTCCAATTCTGTGTGTGCGTTGCATACTCCAGTAGCGAGCTTCCAAACCCACACATCTACTGGCTCAGCCTCGGGAATGTCCAATTCTGGGACAGATCTGCATGCCTCAGCCATGACCTTAGCCATGCACTAACTCTTGTCCATAAGGTCTTTGATGAGGTCAATGGAAGAGTCTGCTGTATAGCCATCTGGGAATTGTTGATCTTCTACTCACAGATTACTTGTAACGTGTGCTATTTATGCGCCTGCAGTTCCGCGATAACACCATCTTGCAAAAGGTGAAGTGCCTCACTGGGATGCATGGCCAAGTTAAGTCCAACACCCTTGAGGGTGATGGCCGCAGGCCTATCAGCTTCTATCTATGTAGTCAGTGCTCCATCCAACAACATTATTGCTCGAGGATCCCATGTGCGCAGCATCCCTATGGCTTCAGAAGTGCCAGGCACCAAACTGGTTGACGCTGTGCTGCTTTGTACCTGTGATGCGTGGATCTTCAGCTCACACAAACCCATCTAGATAGCTCCCAAAGCCTTCTACTTCTACTACTCGAACTGCTATAATAGTTCTGCAGTGGCATCCCTCACCGTATCAATTATGTCATTCAAGTCCACCTCCATTAGGGTGATCAGGTCGAGAGACGTCTTGTTAGCCTTGGAATTCTTCCTAGGCCCTACTTTTTCTAGATATCTATTGTGATTGGTGTGGAATGGATTCGTCTTCGGGTCCACTCCTCCCTACTCCGTCTATTCATCCTCTTCTTCTGGCTCCAGGGAAGGAAACTTCTAACTCTGGTCAGAGCCGCGCTCCTCTTCCTCTGCTTGCCCACATGTCTGCTTCACGGTAATGCGCTCTGCCTTGGCCTTATCAGCCGCCTCCTTTTGTTTCTTCATGGCCAACTGTTCCATCTTCAGCTTGGCTTCTTCCTTCTTTCATTGTGCGACGGACTTGCTAGATCCTGTTGTCAAGTCCATGGAATTTTTCCAATATGTCAGCTAGTAGTCGAGGACCGTTGAAATTGCGTCATCTGTGGCCAAGTATGGCAGGTCATGCCACTTCTATTCAAGGTCCTTGCGTGCACGTATTGAGACATGGTGGAATTTGGCATTGAATTCCACATACTCCTGCAGGTTATCAAAATTTGTTGGTGACAACCGCAGCTTGTGATTGATGGCCATATGGATGCTCATCTCCATCAAGATCTAGAAGATCTTGTTGTCCTTGATCTGCTAAGGATCCTTCATAGCCCATAGTGAAGCAAACTTCGCTGCTTCTGGTAGGTCTGGCGCGACCAGAGGAAACTAGCTATCCTCAGGTAGCTCCCATGCAAGCAACACTATGGACAGCAGTAGCCATGCCTAATGGAATGTCTTACTATGATCCTATGCCTCGCAATAGTTTGCGTGGAACTCACCGCAGAGGTAGCGCACCCAGTTAAGCTATATGTCCTCCGTGTACTGGGCCACCAAGGCTATCACTGGTGCTGGAACTTCATCTACGTGACACTTCCTCATGACCTTTCTTACCAAGATTTGCATCGCCACTTTGACCACAGGGTCACAGATACTCGTGATGGCATAATCGCGCGACTTCTTTACTAGCTTGATTTTTTCCTTCATTGCCTCAGCAAGGGCATGCTCGCCGGCCTTTCTGCCAAACGCCATGGCTGGATTTTTTCCTAAGTGCAGCAGCCATGTGACCCTATGGATTAGCATGTTAGTGATGGGTATTGGCTCCTCCAGCCACAGACACCCATCATGCACCAAGCACATCAATTTCTTGATCACAATCATCAGGATGGGCACACGGTTGTAATGTGGCACCCACAGTAGGTTTAGCAGGCCTGCCTTATCCATGCCTTTCAGCCACTTCCTCGACTCCAAAGCGGGCAATCCAGTGTTTTTGTGGAAGACAAGGTGCATAAGTTGGTCTGTCACTAAATGAGGGAAACATTCCATGTCAGCTAAATCCCCCGCTTCCAATTTTAAAAGGGGGACATGCCCCAAGTGCGATCCCTCAAAGACAATTTGCTCTGGCAGTAGGGGTGTGTGTAGGGTGACGTTACTCTCATAAATATCCTTTGGCACCTTCATTTTACCCCTACACGGAAGAATGTACTCAGGTAGCTTAGAAATGGGGTCAAACCCCTCAATGTCAACATCCTTTGTTTCCATCACAATATCCTCATCATCCATGGGGATTTCTTCAACCTCTTCTTCCAGCTCTAAGGCAACCACCTTTCCCTTTTCCTACACGGTGGGCTTATCCTTCTATGGGTGCTTTCTAGGTGATTTGTGCATCGGCTGCGGTGTTGCGGCCTACTTTCCTTTCTTGTTCGTTGGACCCTCCTTGGTCGGGGTAGGCCTTGGCCTAGGTGACCATGGTGACTTAGGTACTTCAGCTGGTATTTACACAGTGACAACCTCTGGGGAAGCTCCCTCAGCTGCCATGGCTACCCCTAGAACAACTCCTTCAGTTGTCATTGCTTCCCCAACATTTACAGTCTCAAAGATTAAAAGTTTTCATGGTTCATGCATGCCTGAGAGCTCAACACCTCAATTCTCAAAATGTCAAGTGTTGTCCGCTGGGCAACCCTTTGTAATTTATAGGCATTTTCAAATTCAAATCCGACTGTTCCCCCCACTTTCAGTTCATTAATGCTAGATTGGCGACAGATTTTCAAAGATCTGGTCCATAAATTCTGACTTAAATGCCCCCCACCACTCCATTTGGCTGTCTTTTCATTGTCAAATCATGAACAATGACTTTAACAGTCACTTTCTGGCTATCCTACACGGTTTTTCCTTTGGTAGCATAGCTCCCTGCATTCTTCTGCAGGCTCTGTGAAATTTCTTCATTCCGCGTAGTTCCCTGATCACACAACTCTTCGACCTAGGCAGTGTAGTTTATAGTCCCACGCTTCCTTTCAAGTGCCTTAAGCATTAATACTATGCTTCCCTCATATATTCACCTAGCTGGATCACCAGTGTAGGGCTTCAATCGGCTTCCATTCACCTTCCTTGGAATTCAATTTGACCAACTGAACTACTCCACCATCGGTAATCTCCTTGATGACATACGGGCCTACCCATTGCATCCTAAATTTCCTTGGAAACTTATCAAATTTGTTGTCATATAACAAGACTAGATCATTTATATTGAAGGTGCGCAGTTTGATGTGCCGATCGTGCCATGCCTTTTCACACTACTTTTGAACTTGTTGATGAAATCTAGCTAGAAATCGGTCCTCCTCAAGCTCCATTAGTTGCACGAGCCTCTCTTCCAGGGCTCTGCGATCCACCATTCTTGTGAGTGCCGCTATGAGTAGACTAGGTATAATGTATTCCATTGGCATCACAACTTCTACACCATACACGAGTCTGAAAGGCATTTTTCAAGTCAGCTTCTTGCAAGTCGTTCTGTAGGCCCATAGCTCTGCGGATACACGCACATCCTAGTCATTTCTATGAGCATTGCAAACCTTCATCAGTCCACTCTCCAGTATCTTATTGAATGCTTCCACCATCCCATTAGCCTGTGGATGATAAGGCATACTTTTTTGATGATACACCTGAAATTCCTCTGTCAATGCATTGATTGCTTCGTTAAGAAAGTGTGTACCACGATCACTCATCAAGATCTTTGGACAATCAAATCTCGTCAGGACATACTCAAAGACAAATTTTGTTGTTTTTGTGCTTGTACAGTCCTTCATAGGTTGTGCCTTCGCCCATCTGGTCAAATACTTAGTCGTGGTGATGATGTATTGTGCACCTGTCTTCTTTCCTTGTGGCTAAATTGGTCCCACAAAGTCAATTGCCCATTTTTCAAATGGTTGTAACATCACCTATGACATCAGAGGTAGCTCATCCCTCCATGACGGCTTGCTAGTCCTTTGACATGCATCACATGCCCTACAATATGCTTTCGAATCCTTATGCATGGTTGGCCACCATAACCCAGTGCGTAGAATCTTCCGCGATGTTGCTTTCCCTGCATAATGTCCACCCAAAGCTACTCCATGAGCCTCAGCGAGGATGTTGCTTCATTCAAAGTTAGGCACATAACATCGCAATATTTCGTTTGACCCCATTTTGTACAAGTGCTCTGTAATGATAAAAAAATTTGTCGTGCGCACTACTAATTCCTTCTTCTGTCGACTGGTATAACCTTCTAGAGTCGATATTGTCATTAGGAAGTGGATAATATCTTCAAAGTGACTCTTCGCAATGCACACTACAAAGAGTTGGGCATCAGGCAGTCCTTCCTCTAAATTAGTAGGTTCCTCTCCAGTTTTAATGTGCGACAGATGATCAGGGCCCACATTTAGTCGTCATGGCTTCACAATAATCTCAAAGTTGTACTCCTGGAACAACAACAACCACCTACATATTTCCCCCCAACACAGGCTTCTTGACCAGGTACTTCAATGTAGAATGATCCATATACATCTTAAAGTTTCTGCCCAACAAATTATGCCTAAACTTCTGTAGCGTTCACACCATAGCTAATCCTTCATGCTCTATTGTGGAATAATTTTTCTTTGTTTTAGACAGCTTCCTACTTGTGAATGCTATAGGGTGATCCAGTTCTCCCTCACCGGCCTGTGTCAATATGGTCCCCAGCACAATACTTGATGCATCCACGTGCACATGAAATTCCTTCTTCCAATATGGGAAGACTAGGATCAGTGCAGTGACCATTTTTTCTTTCAGCACATCCAAGCTCTTCTGACATTCATCATCCCAATAGAACATAGCATCCTTTTTCAACAACTTCTCCATAGGTGCGGTGATCTGGGAATAGCTCTTGATGAACTTTATATAGTATCCGTTATGCCCTAGAGTTGCACATAGCTGTTTTACACTCCTCGACGCCTCTAAGTTTTTATCACCATGATCTTCACAGGGTCTACCATCAATCCTTGTCTGCATACCACATGACCCGACAAGATCCCAAAAGGGACACAAAACATACACAAATCGTCAAAGTATACCTCTAGAAATTTATGAATGAAGTCTTTGAATGTTGCAATGACTACATGCAAAAATATCGTTGGCGCATTATTCAGCCCAAAAGGCATTACGGTGTATTGAAAACATCCCCATTCAGTTGTGAAGGTCATCTTGCTTCTATCCTCAAGCACGATTTTGATCTGATGGTACCCAGAGAACCCATCAGTGAAATAGTATGCTTCTTAGCTGCCTACATTATCTAAGACCTCGTCAGTGAACGAGGTCGGGAAAGGATCATGCACACAAGCGTCATTTAATTTCCTGAGATCTACGCATGTCCTTATTTCTTCCTTTTTTTTCATTTCCTGTGCCACTACTGTTCTTACCCAATCAGATTCTTCCACTGGTTCAATAATACCCGCTGCGAGCATCCTATCTAACTCAATGCAGACCCTTTTCTTATACTTCAGGTTGAGGTGGTATGATCTTTGTTTCACAAGTTTAACGTCCGGCTTTAGGGTGATCTTCATGACACCTAGGTCTCCTATTATCCCTTTCAGATTGGAAAACTTCATGGGGAATAAGTCCTGATATGCGCGGAGCAGTTTGGCGACCTTATTTACTATCGCGTCGTCCCAATAGTCCTGAATCTTTGAAAATTTTGGTTCTGCCTCCATGCCAATGTTTACTTGCCTGGTCTTGAGTGGCTCAGTTGTGTTTGGGTTCTCTATATGTGGTCCTTCAACTCCCCGGTGACCTTAAGTCTCTAGGATATTAACCTTTCTCGGGTCTTCGTCTTCTTCTTCGATTGTTACATTGTAACATTCCAGCGCGTGGCTCAACTGGGTAATCCAATCAGGTTGAATCAGGTCTAGAGGATCTCATGGTATCCTAAAGATGGTTGTATTAACCTCCTGCAATGCTTCATCAATGGATTCAAATCCATCCTCAAAACTGAATGTCATCAAAAATCCTTGGCGTAAAACATCCCATTCTTCAGTGCCATGATGGAGTTCTGTCTCCAAGTACCAATTTATTGGTATAACCACTAAGGTATGACAAAACAGATGGACCCACTCTAGTTGAGGCTTCACTCCATATGCTTCAGTACATTTGACCAAATGATCGTGCAGATCATTCCTCCCATCATACTTTTCTATTAGTCGTACCCTTGAGTGGCCAAAGTGTACCCTCATCATTCTCCTATATTCGCGCCAATCATCGAAACTACCCTTATGCATACCCCACCATCTGGCAGGTGTAGTGCACAGCACCCAATCTAATGCCTGGAAGTGAGGCTTGGGCACTTCCCTTTTGAATGCATCAAAAAAGTGATCAACGTCAGTTAGCCCATCATAGTAAGGCAGGTTCCTTACCTTTGATTATACACAATGCTATGACTTGGTCATCATATTACAGTGCAACGTAGATACTTCATGTAGCTAGTTCTATTAGTTCTCTATTTCTTCATCTGAATATGATGTGTAGGAGCTCTCGCGTTCCGATGCAATACGTCGTCTGCTGTTGGATTCACCCAATCCTAGTCTCGTGTCGTTATTTTGTAAATCTGGTCCAAATCGTCATCACTTTCATAATCGTGAACTGGTTCTGTATAGCACAGTCCTTTTGCAGGATCTAGTGGCACCACTACTCGAAGCCATTTCTTTTCAAATATCATCTTTCGCTTCTTCAGGTTGATTATGCCATTCATGTCAGTGACCCAATCGATCCCAAGGAGCGTAGGGTAGGGATTGCTATCATCCACAATCTCTATTACTTCAAAATACACTAGTGCACTCGCACCTTTGATGTCAACTATTACCCCCTGTAGCCTCCCCATTGGGATGATTTTATGTTGATTCACCATCCTTAACAGGATTGGAGACCACTAGAGCGTAGGTCTCCCAATTCTTTCCCATGTTTGTTTTGGCAAAACATTCGTGTCGGACCCCAGATTGAAGATAACTTGGTCCATTTCATATTCCCCTATCTGTGCAATGAGACTCATCTCACGTCTAGTCCTCGCCTTATGCTTACCAAGCTTTCTAACTATGCACAGTTTGCCAGTAGTGTTGTCCTTGCCAACGCACCGATTGATCAGTTCCTACATTCCCTTCATAACCTTACTATCGCGGAGTAGTTTCATGCGGGTCTTTAAGAACTTGGTAATCATGGATGGTTCCATTTCTTCAACTGGTTTCTCCTGACTTCCTAAGGTAGAGGCCTCAGTGAAGCTTTTCTTTGCTTCCATAAATGTTTCTTTTGCGCCCTCTAGATCAAACCTAGTCTCATTTTCTAGTGCTTTGCGGACCCACTCACCTTCTACATGCTGCTGAAAGGAAGCGCGGGACTATAAACTACACTACTCGGGTCGGAGAGCTGCGTGATCTGGGAACTGCGCGGAATGAATAAATGTCACAAAGCCCGTAGAAGCACACAGGGATCTGTGCTACCAAAGGAAAAACTGTGTAGGATAGCCAGAAAGTGACCATTAAAGTAATTTTTCATGATTTGACTGTTGGCATTATGACACAGGTGTTGTCCTTGATGGAAACTCACTCAGATGACAGATCATAGTTCAGGATCATAGAATGAAGGAAAAAGAGGTATATGCAGGTTCCCCTTGACCAAACCGCGTATACATGCAGGTTCTCAGACCAAAAGGCACGTATGTGTATACATGCATTTTCACGCAAGGAAATGCACGTACATGTTGGAAAACTTGGTTTCGGTCCATGGTATTTGGTCCTTGGTATTTTGAACCATGGTATTGGTGCAAGGTATCTTGTCCGAAGTGTTGACCCCAGGTATTTGGTCCAAGGTATTGATTCTAAGTGGTTTTGGACCATGGTATTGAGTAAGGCCTAAGACTATAAAAGGAGGAGGAGATCATTAGGCAAAGGCACTCAAGCATTGAATATCTAATGAAGAGAAAGATCTAGAATACTGGTCATTGGGTTATGGTGTATAGTTGTGTTGGAAATAATACTGAGAGGGGGGGTGAATCAGTATTATCAAATTCTTTTAATAAATCTTCCTTATTTGTTCTTTGAAATATTTTTGCATGTCAGTACCATAAAATAATGAGCATGGACAAAGAAAACAGATAGTCACACCAAAGAACACAAGATGTAAGGTGGAAACCCAATGTGGGTGAAAACCACCTGCTGCAATATGTCTCTATCTTCTTTCAAATTAGAAACTCCTTTTACAATGGTTTTGTACTGGTGCAGTCCTTTACCAGTACGCAGGCTGCAACCTGCAGAGAGCTACAACTCTCTCTCGTTTTCCAGTCTTTCCTGGAAGGGAGCTACAACCCCCTACTTCTTTTCATAAAGAATGAACATCAAGTACATGTAAGTTGCACAGTCCACTACAGTAAACAGATCAGTAATAACAGAACTAACCCAGAACACCTTATCAACAGAAAAATTCAATCAACAGAAGATCTTAAGACAGATACGCAGTTTTTCCTTCTGTGGCCTGTGTCGCTACGCACTTCACCTTCTGCTTCCCTGCGTATACCCGCATAGATCCTTCTGCCACTCTGCGTGTCCACGCACTATTTCTTCAACCGTTCTGCGTACTGTCAATGCAGGTACGCACCCAGAGACACTATTGCGCCGCGTACTATTGCTATAGGTACGCACCCAGAGATACTATCGCGCCGCGTACAGTTACTGTGTGTACGCACCTGAACCTTTGTCGCTCTGTGTACCCACGCAGTTCTCCTTCTTCTGCTCTGCGTACCCACGCAGCTCTCCTGTTTCTGCTATGCGTACACACGCAGATCTTCTATTTCTGCTCTGCGCACCCACACAGATCTTTTGTTTCTGCTCTGCGTACCCACACATCTCTCCTGTTAAACACCTGCGTACTTCTGATTAGGGCCGAATAGGCAGTCCACCAGAGTGGCACAGATGCTCAGATGCCCAGATCTGATCATGCGCTCGAGAGATCACCCTTCACAGATTCGCTTTCAACTTCATATAGATCAAGCTTTTAAGACCATAACCCAATATTTCAGATCTTAAGATATTCAATTGCAAAAGATACTTAGCCAAGTGATCTCCTTTGCTTTATATAGGCAAGCTCCTCCTAAAATCATGGATCAATACCACGAGCCAAAACCATAGTAACACAAATACCGTCGGCTAAATACCAAGGGTTAAACATAAGAAACCCCACGTGTGCTTTTCTCTGCCTTGAAATGAGTGCACTGGGGGTACGCACCTCCTGAACGGCTGACCTGCGTATCTGGCCGCGGTCCTTTCACAGTGTACCTGTGGGTACGCACTTTCTGAATTGATCTCCTGTGTACTTCTTAATTTTCAACATATTGAGAGCCTTGCCATGGGTGTTGCCATCAAGTACAACATCTGTAACATATAGCCATACCAAAAACATAATGCCAACAATCTCCCCCTTTGGACTTGATGGCAACCTCAAAAACTTCAGCTTCATTCTCCCCCTTTGACATCAAGGGCAAAGGGTTATGCTCCCCCTAAGAACATGCTCCCCCTGAATATGAACCAGATCTGCAACGAAGAACCATAATCCACCATGAAAGAGATAGAGACATATTGCAGCTACTTCCATGAACTCCTTCTGAACATCCTCCATAATGCCAACAATGCATTATATGCTCCCCCTGAACCTGTGCCATCAATCTTCAACCAATCAGCCACCCAGCACATGTACGCATATACCCCAGATGAACCATGCATACAACCATCAATCAGAAGAGTTTCAACAATAAGATGATGCATCAACAACCCCCAGCTTTTGCCTGAGGTATTCAAAAGTCTCCCTGGGCAATGGTTTGGTGAGAATATCAACAACTTATTCCTTAGAAGGAACATACTCCAACTTGACTTTCTGTTCAAGCACTTGTTCCCGGAGAAAATGATACTTGGTTGGTATGTGCTTGGTTTTTGAATGCATGACAGGATTCTTTGAGATGTTGATTGCACTTGTGTTATCACATAAGATGGGGATAGGTGGTGTACAGGTGATTTGAAAATCCTGCAAAGTCTGCATCATCTAAAGGAGTTGAGTGCAACAAGATGCAGTAGCAACATATTCCGCTTCAGCTGTAGACAAGGCAATCGAACTCTGTTTCTTGCTGAACCAAGATACCAGTCTGGAACCCATAAAGAACGCACCACCACTTGTGCTTTTCCTGTCATCCACGCTTCCGGCCCAATCTGCATCTGTATAAGCATGAAGTGTGAGATCTGTATCTCTAGGATACCATAAGCCATAATTTTGAGTCCCTTGAAGATATTTGAAAATTCTCTTCACTGCCTGAAGATGAGTCTCCTTCGGATTTGCCTGAAATCTTCCAACTATTCCAACTGCATGCATGATGTCCAGTCGGGTACCTGTCAAATAAAGTAAACTTCCAATCATAGATCTGTAGGTTGGTTGATGTACTGCTGCAGATTCATCATTTGCACTGAGGCTACATCCTGTGACCATGGGTGTACATACTGGTTTTGCATCTTCCATGCCATATTTCTTCAAAATCCGTTTGAGATACTTGGTTTGAGATAAAAAGATTCCTCCTTCTTTTTGTTGGATTTGCAAACCAAGGAAATATGTCAGTTCTCCTAGCAAGGACATTTCAAATTCTTTCTGCATGACCAAGGCAAAGCTTTGACTCATAGCTTCTTCATTGCTACCAAAAATAATGTCATCTACATACACAACAAGTATTAGCAATTTGTCATTTTCAACTTTTATATAAAGATTGCTATCTGCTGATCCTTTTGAAAAACCTTGTTGATGAAGATATTTGTCCAAACGGTAGTACCAAGCCCTTGGAGCTTGTTTGAGACCATAGAGAGCCTTTTTCAATCTGCATACAAGATTTGGATCATTTCCAAGAATGAACCCATCTGGCTGCTCAATGTATACCTCTTCTTCCAAGTCTCCATTCAGAAAGGCTGATTTCACGTCCATTTGAAATACTTTGAAGTTTTGAAAACTTGAGAGAGCAAGGAACATTCGGATGGCCTCAAGTCTTGCAACAGGAGCAAAGGTTTCTTCAAAGTCTATTCCTTCTTGCTACACATACCCTTTACAAGCAAGTCTGGCCTTGTTTCTAATTACTTCTCCATTTTCATTCAATTTATTTTTGAAGACCCATTTTGTTCCGATAACATTCTTATCCTTTGGTCTAGGAACCAGCTCCCAAGTGTTGTTCTTTTCGATCTGCTCAAGTTCTTCATCCATTGCTTTCACCCAACATTCATCTTTGCATGCCTCTTTCACATTTTGTGGTTCAGTAGAGGAGAGTAATGCCAAATAGCTTGAAGCTTCTGCAACTGTTCTTCTTGTTTGTACACCTGCTTCTTTCTGCCCCATAATCTGAGATTCTGGATGATTCTTCTGAACATATCTGGATGGAGTCTTTTCTTCTATTCTTGTTTGCTCCTCTGGTTCTTCTTGAGGTTCTTCTTGAGGTTCTTCTTCTTCATCATTCTGTCGTTGAGGGTAGCCTTCATCTTCTTCGATGTCTTCATGATGTACTTGCCTAGGAATGTATCCCTTCTCATCAACCACTACATCAATGCTGTCAACAATTCTGCCAAGTCTTTTATTGTAGCATTTGTATGCTTTGCTATGTGGAGAGTAACCAAGAAGAATGCCTTCATTTGCTCTAGGTTCAAGTTTGCCAAGCTGCTCATCAGTATTCTTGATATAGCATTTGCTCCCAAAGATTTTGAAGTGCTTTACCGAAGGAGTCCTACCACTCCAGAGCTCATGAGGAGTTTGAGTGCTGTTCACCCGGACATTTGTTTTGTTGAGAATAACAACCGCAGCATGTGCAGCTTCACCCCAGAAAGTTGCGGGAGTTCCTGACTCATCAAGCATAGCACGAGCCATTTGTTGGACTGTTCTGTTCATTCTTTCCACAACTCCATTTTGCTGAGGAGTTCTAGCTGTAGAGAATTCTCTTCTTATCCCATGTTCTTCACAGAAATCGAAAAATTCATTTGAGGTAAATTCCCCACCTCTGTCAGATCTGAGGCACTTAATTTTGTGACCTGATTCATTTTCAACCAAGGCTTTGAAGGATTTGAATTTTTCGAATGCTTCATCTTTGTGCTTCATAAGTCCTAACCAGACAAACCTGGAGAAATCGTCAATGAATAATATCAAGTATTCTTCTCCTCGAGGTGTTCTTTTCCTGAATGGACCGCATGTATCTGTATGTACTAGCTCAAGAGGCATGCTAGTTGATCCTTCCTTCTCTGGAAAGTTAGTTCTGGTTTGTTTTCCAAACTGACATGATTTGCATATGGTGTTGTCAGGAATTTTGATATCTGGAAGATCGCAAACTGCCTGATATTTGCATGCTTTCCTTATTTGTGAAAAGCTTAGATGTCCCAACCTCCGATGCCATAACCAGTGCTCATCATCCTTGCTCAGATAGCATTGTTGTTGTCCTTCTTCAAATATGTACAGATTATTTGGAGTTCTTTTGCCTTTGATCACTGTTTTACCTGTATCAAGATCACGAACAAGACATCCATTTGATCTGAATATCACCTCGGTTCTTTGATCACACATCTGACTGACACTTAGAAGATTATGCTTCAATCCATCAACATACAAAACATTTCCAGCCTTGACCTTTTCTTTTAACTGAGAAATGCCTTTTCCTTTTATAGTTGCAGGAGTATCATTTCCAAAAGAAACTTTCTTTCCCTTTTCTAGAGCAGAATATGACTCAAGTTTTTCTTTATCACCTGTCATATGCTTCGAACATCCACTGTCAATGTACCATAGATTTTCCTGTCCCTCTGCATAAAATGCTATCCCACATCTTTCTGTTTGTGGTTCCTTTATTCTCCATGTTTTGGTGCTTGAGGCTTGTTCCTTTTTCTGCTGAAACCTGCTCCTGCATTCAGAATCTTCATGACAAAAGTTATTGCAAATAGAACATTCAACTTCATTTTCAAGAGCCGAAAAGTTGTTATAGGTCCTTTTTGTAATCCCGGTCATACTTCTTTGTTTTTGAGCTTCTCTAGTCATGATTGTTTTATATGCAACACATTGAGCTGCTTTGTGACCAAAGTTATGACAAGAAAAACATTGTCCATTGAAGAAACTTCTGCGGTTATCAAATCTACCGGCCAAGTGATTGTAATCTCTATTGTCATTCATTCTTGAACCAAATTGAGAAGATTTTACCTGTGGCTGGTTGTAGCTTTTGTTCACTCTTAAGACGGATTGCCCCTGATAGTCTCTGTTTGCAGTTCGTCCTTGCTTTACCTGATGGTCTCCATTGTGCTTTTGCTCATTTCTTCTTGCTGCATCAAGATAACTTTTTGAGGTGGATGCTTGAGAAGTTTCTCCATTATAGCCCAGACCTGTCTTGTTTAGAGGAGACCGCTGTACATTGATAATCTCATCTAAAGTTTTAGATCCTTTGACAAACTTAAGATTAATAGCTTTTGTTTTCTCAATCTCTTTTCTAAGACCAACAATTTCACCTTCTAATTTTTCAATATGTTTTTCCTTTTCATCAATTTGAAATTGTAGAGTATCAATGATCATATTCTTTTCTTCTATACATCTCTTGAGTGTAGTAATTTCTTCATAAAGGTTATCCACATCTATAGCATCCATATAATCATCATCTTCAAATGCCATTAACAATTTATATTCATTACCTTGTTCATCTTCATCACTGTTTGATAGACCATCACTATCTTCATGAGTGTAGTAGCTTTTCTTATTTGCACTTTGTTTCTTGTTCCATCTAGCAGGTTCCTTTCCTTTATCCTTATAAGGACATTTTGCAGCATAATGACCTACTCTTCCACAAGCAAAGCATTTAAAAGGTAACTTACCTCTGAACCTTCCAAAACCCCTTTGAAGATTTCTGACAAAATTTGATTCTTCTTCTTCTTCTTCTGGGACGTGGCTTGCTTCATAATAATCTCCTTTGCCTGACACCTTGAAAGCAGCTTCTCTTCTGTCTGATGGACCTCCCTTTCTCATTTCATAAGCAGTTAGAATTCCATGTAACTGAGACATAGTAAGAATTCGTAGATTTTCCTTTTCTTCTATTGCAGATACTTTAGATTCAAACTTGGGGGACAATGATCTTAGAACCTTTTCAACCACAATAGCCTCTTTTATTTCTTCACCCAAATTTTTCATGCAATTAACAATCTCATCTACCCGAAGAAAATAGTTAGCCACACTTTCATCATTATACATCCTGAGATTTTCATACTGAATCCTGAGAGTTTGAAGTTTAACACGCTTTACCTGTTCATCTCCTTCGTAGCTCAAGACAATCTTGTCCCATATTTCTTTTGCGGATTTATATTGCATAACCTTTACAAATTCTGTTTGAGATAAGCATCCCAGCAGAGTATTGACTGCTTTAGCATTTGTTTCATATTTCTTCTTTTCGACCGCATCTGTAGGAGTAGTTGAAGGAAAAGCGTAGCCTGTATCTATGATATCCCAAACTTCTGTACCAAGAGATTGAAGATAGGCAGTAACTCTTACCTTCCAATAATTGAAGTTTGTCCCATCAAAAATTGGTGGTCTGATTGATGCTTCCCTCTCGTAGTTGCTCATGATGAATGATCTTCCTTCAAGCGATCAAGCTTCTCCGAAGGACCTGCTCTGATACCAATTGTTGGAAATAATACTGAGAGGGGGGGTGAATCAGTATTATCAAATTCTTTTAATAAATCTTCCTTATTTGTTCTTTGAAATATTTTTGCATGTCAGTACCATAAAATAATGAGCATGGACAAAGAAAACAGATAGTCACACCAAAGAACACAAGATGTAAGGTGGAAACCCAATGTGGGTGAAAACCACCTGCTGCAATATGTCTCTATCTTCTTTCAAATTAGAAACTCCTTTTACAATGGTTTTGTACTGGTGCAGTCCTTTACCAGTACGCAGGCTGCAACCTACAGAGAGCTACAACTCTCTCTCGTTTTCCAGTCTTTCCTGGAAGGGAGCTACAACCCCCTACTTCTTTTCATAAAGCATCAAATGAACATCAAGTACATGTAAGTTACACAGTCCACTGCAGTAATCAGATCAGTAATAACAGAACTAACCCAGAACACCTTATCAACAGAAAAATTCAATCAACAGAAGATCTTAAGACAGATACGCAGTTTTTCCTTCTGTGGCCTGCGTCGCTACGCACTTCACCTTCTGCTTCCCTGCGTATACCCGCAGAGATCCTTCTGCCGCTCTGCGTGTCCACGCACTGTTTCTTCAACCGCTCTGCGTACTGTCACTGCAGGTACGCACCCAGAGACACTATTGCGCCGCGTACTATTGCTGCAGGTACGCGCCCAGAGATACTATCGCGCCGCGTACAGTTACTGTGCGTACGCACCTGAACCTTTGTCGCTCTGCGTACCCACGCAGTTCTCCTTCTTCTGCTCTGCGTACCCACGCAGCTCTCCTGTTTCTGCTATGCGTACCCACGCAGATCTTCTGTTTCTGCTCTGCGTACCCACGCAGATCTTCTGTTTCTGCTCTGCATACCGACGCAACTCTCCTATTAAACACCTGCGTACTTCTGATTAGGGCCGAATAGGCAGTCCACCAGAGTGGCACAGATGCTCAGATGCCCAGATCTGATCATGCGCTCGAGAGATCACCCTTCATAGATTCACTTTCAACTTCATATAGATCAAGCTTTTAAGACCACAACCCAATATTTCAGATCTTAAGATATTCAATTGCAAAAGATACTTAGCCAAGTGATCTCCTTTGCTTTATATAGGCAAGCTCCTCCTAAAATCATGGATCAATACCATGAGCCAAAACCATAGTAACACAAATACCGTCGGCTAAATACCAAGGGTTAAACATAAGAAACCCCACGTGTGCTTTTCTCTGCCTTGAAATGAGTGCACTAGGGGTACGCACCTCCTGAACGGCTGACCTGCATATCTGGCCGCGGTCCCTTCACGGTGTACCTGCAGGTACGCACTTTCTGAATTGATCTCCTGCGTACTTCTTAATTTTCAACATATTGAGAGCCTTGCCACGGGTGTTGCCATCAAGTACAACATCTGTAACATATAGCCATACCAGAAACATAATGCCAACAAGCTGGATCTGAATCAAGGAAGAACCTAAGCACTTGAAGAAGAATAAGTTCTATTGATGGGTCAAGATATTAAGGTTTGAAGAGAAGTATCTTTATGTGGTTTTGATCTTTTATCTGAATAATTGGTGCATGTCATAATCTATAAATCTGATGATCTGGGTATAACTGATGTATGAATAGTTGTAAAGATTAAATCATCTTTTATAGATCTGTACACAGGTTCATTACAGCAAGGGTGTGTTGTCAGGCGGAAAGAGTCGATAGTGTGGACACAACCAACCTCCCTAGGAGCCTAAGACTCTCTAGTGACAAACAAGACAAATAAGAGCAATCCTTCTCTAAACATGCATTTACTATATAAGAAATCAAGTGTTTAGATCCTACCTGTAGTCCAATGCTGTTGTAGCAGTCCAGCCTCGCTGATCCAGATGAGCTCCTCCTTCACTTCGAAACCTGCGTTCACTAACAATCAAACGATTAAATAGCACTTGATAATCTCATAAAATAAAACATGTTTAACACATAGACCAAGGAGTACATGAAATAACTCATAAATAACAAGTTATTGAGAAGAATGGACTCATTTGCATTAATAGGAAACAAAAGGAACAATTACAACCTGAGCCTTGGTGTTGTGCAAGTCCCTCCCAGGGTCCATCAAGAGTTCTCCTTTACTTTGACAAAGCTCACCCACTTCCAAATAGAACAAGCAAAGATGGCAATCTCTCCTCACAAGCTTCTAAATGGGAGTCCTAATTCCAGCAGCATCTACCCTTAGAAATGTTTAGCTTCCAACCTCCCCTCCTTCTGGCCCAATGCCTGTATTTATAGTGCTCTAGAGGAAGTTATTCAGGTCCACCATCAATGGGATAATCCCCTCTTTGGATGGGATAGCTCCCTTATTGATGGGATAAGTTCCTCTTTGGTAGGGGTACATGAACCATCTGGAGGCACTCAATACACGTCGAACAACCTTCTAGAATGCTCTAGAAATGACCACAAGTAACTTTTTAAAGATGAAACTTGCGCATTTTGACCTTTACAGGGGTACGCACCTGCCCCTTTGCATACAAAGTGTACAAGTACGCAGCTTTTGTGAACATTAGGTGCGTATCCGCAGGTAAGGTTGAGAGAACCTGCGTACCCAGAGATAAATACATTTACAAAGACTTTCTCTCTTTTTGGAGTTTGACATGGAGAGCAGAGGCATAAGACTTGCCCAGGAGGATAGCATGACTGTTGATAGAGCCATACTAACTATAAATAGTCATGGTGACATTTTTTAGTGTAACAGATTGCCCCCTAAAGTGCGAAGCCTGTAGTAGATTAGGGTTTTGTATTATCTAGGAAGGGTGAAGCGCTTTATCATTTCAAGGATTATCTCGTGGAGAGCCTGGTCAGAACCTGCAATTTTCAACACAAAATACATGTATAATATTATATCATCACTGAGGTAGGCATTCCCATACTCAGATCAAAACTTTAACTAACAGACTAACTACTCTGATACAGGAATGATCTTGCAGTACATCATAATCATAGACTTTTGTAGACACAGTATGGGCGCAGCCATCTGTTTATGATTAGTCTACTTAGATAATGAATACAAAACTCCTCGCAGCCTGGATGGTGGAAATTAGATCCAGGGTCTTCATTTCTACTTCTCGAATTGGTACGATTCTAGCCATGCGATTAAATGGGTTGATGTCGAACATGGTAGAAACCACTTGGCAGTCCGAAACGTTGGGTTCACAAAACTCTTCAACAGGTTATTCCTCCTCTATAGAAAACCACTTGATTACCAGTCGATGATGTAAACTGTTGACAAGTGTGAGAGAGACCACCAGTAATGTCAATGGTTCTCAAAGTACCCAGTACAATCCATGAGATGTGAATGAATGAGTTGATGTCGAAAATTTCACGGAATCCTTCAATCGAAAGTCAATGATGTAAACTGACGTCAAAGGCGAGAAACCTGCCATTGATGCATGCAGACTTCAAGGCACTTGGCAGTCCGAAACGCCCCTGATGATGGACTCACTTGGCAGTCCGAAATGTTGGGTTCACAAAACTCTTCAACAGGTTATTCCTCCTCTATCGAAAACCACTTGATTACCAGTCGATGATGTAAACTGTTGACAAGTGTGAGAGAGACCACCAGTAATGTCAATGGTTCTCAAAGTACCCAGTACAATCCATGAGATGTGAATGAATGAGTTGATGTCGAACATTTCACGGAATCCTTCGATCGAAAGTCAATTATGTAAACTGACGTCAAAGGCGAGAAACCTGCCATTGATGCATGCAGACTTCAAGGCACTGACGATTTCTAAGTCATCTCTCTAGATAATGTGCTGATGTCGATAGAAAGTGACCCGTTGCAGGCAAGCCCACAACACGAAATCATTGTTCAAGTTGAAGAAATGTTGCTGTAAGGACTGACTCAGGGATGGTCAAATGGATGACAAGTATTTTGCAGATGAAAGTTTTGCTTGCAGACCTCTTGAACACATAACGACACAACAGATGGCTTGGTGATAAACGACTCAAAGTTAATCCCCGGAACCCGGCTGAAGACTTTCAATGTGGTTTGATCAACTGTGAGGTAAAGGATTTCCCAACCCAGGTGAATTAAAAGTGTCGTGTCCAAGAGTGGTAATAAAGTTTCTTCTGAGACAAAAGATAACAAATAGGCTCATTCTTCTCTCTTTTCCCCCACCATTTCTGGCAAGTACCTCTTTATTTTTAACAAGCTTGAGGAGGATAACATATGCTTGATTATAAGCTCATCCTTCGGATGAGTCCAACCTAGTTTTGATTCGAACCCTAGGAAGGAGTGGTTCGTTCCTGTTTGTAATTGAACAGGTCCTTTACTGTGAAATTTTAACGAGCCTAGTATAGGAGAAACTCGGCGTTTTTCAATTTTAGAGAGTCTGAAAACTTAAGAAGACTCCATGTTGAACTTTTTCGTAAATTTGTGTCCCCCAAGTCCGAAAAAGTATAAAATAATACCTGGGAGAACCGCTTGATCTTGCGACCAAGGAGTACTTTCATGATTAGTGTCTCTAACTTGAAAAGTAAAAAACGATCAAGGACACGTCGTTTTATTTCCGTATCGAGTTTGAAACGACAAAAACCTGGCAATCTTTTCCTGATTTTACGGTCAGAAAAGAGCTATAAGGGGACCGTCTTTTAATTCCATTTTAACGAGTGTAAAAGAAACGCTCGGCGATCTTTTCATATTTTAGGAGTCAGAAAAGAGCTTAAAAGATGACTCTGACGTGAAAAATGATAATTTACCCTAAAGTCCCTTTGTCCTGCACAGAAACAACACATTACTCATACCTGTTTAAGATAGGCAAAAATTCATCGAAAATGTCCTTTCATGGTGAAAAATAAACAAATCTATCATTTATTTATCCAAAAAACCTATAAAAAGAATTCTTACCATGTCATTTTTACCATTTTACTGTTGAGGTTGAGAAAAGGGCTTTTGACAAGAAACTTCCCGTGGAGATTGCGGAGAATCCGACCGTCAGAATCGAACGTCGTTTCACCAGGTATTCTACAACACCCCTCTCTTGTTTTCCATCCGTTTAGAATTCATTTTTAAGTTTTTATTTGATTTTTTGGGGGCATTGGGGTTTCAAAATGCGCCCTTCGGGGTACGCAGGTCATGCACTGCTGACCTGCGTACCCCGATATTTTCCCAATGGGAAAATTACGGGGTCTACGCACCCGGCCTTAAGGGAACCTACGTCCGGGTGCTCTGTCCCTAAAGGCCGGGGTGCGTACCCCGCAAAACGCAAATTGAAACCCTTGGCCCTCCAAAATAGACCAAAATTTTTAAATTTTATGGATTCTCACTGATGTTTTATGATGTGCAGGGAGCACACCATGCTTGATTGGCGTGAAAGAGAGCACGAGGATGTTGATTTGGCCGCGATAGGTCATCAACCTTCCATTGATGCATTAAAAGCATGCGGACTGTACAAATACTGGGCCATACCTGGCATGAGGGGCCAAGTGCCTTTTCTTGAGTGGCTGGTCGAAAGGTGGAACATTCAGGAGCAATGTTTCTACATCGGAGAGCACCAGCTCGAGATAGAGCCCTCCGATATATATTTTCTCATTGGCTTGCCTAACAGGGGCGAGCAACTTTCTCTATTCGGGACTAGGCCGGGTGGCCAATCCCTTGCTATTCTCCGACTAGAGTGGTGCAACAACCAAAACCATGAGAAGGGGATAGAAATCAAGTACATATCCCGACCTGAACTTATGGTGATAGCCTTTACTATTACCAGACTTTGCGGCGCGGCCGCTTTGCACCAAGCCACCGGGTCCCAAATGCAGATGGCTATAGACTGTTTCCATGGCACCATTTTCAACTGGTGTGATGCTGTGTTGGCTAATTTGAAGGGCCAACTAACCAGGGCAAAGAGAGGACAACCGAAGACCTTTGGATATGGGCCTATAGTTGTCAGCTTTGCCCTAGAGAGAGTTCCAATGCTGGTCCCCCAGCATCTTACAGTTCCCGTTGGGGCGCCTCGGGAGCCTAAGTTGACGAGATGGGTTGCGGTAATGGCCCGACATCCTGATGAGGGCGCAGCAGTTGTTCGATTTCCTGATGGTTACTTTCACTGGCTAGAGAGCCAGGTCTTTGCTATTCAGGACTTTCCTTATGCCGGAATGGATTTTCGGAATGATCTGGACATGGTTCTTCCACAGGGAGAATAGTGGGACGATAGAGGTATTTCATTTTTCACAAGTTTTCAAATTATGTATATTTTTTTTTATATATCGCCTCAAACTGACAACACAAATTTTCAAAATGCAGATGTAGGTCCACGGCGTCCAGCCAACCTCTGGGCTTTTGAGAGGAGCGTACCAGCTGTACCAGCACCAGCCCCACAGGATGCGGCTGCAGAGACCTTAGCCGAGCTGGAACAGGATCTAGAGTGTCTGACGGCGGATATACCAGAGACCACCATAGATGACATTCCCATTCGACTTCAGCGCTATGTGGTTGCAGTCCCAGGACCTTTTAGGAGGTTCTTGTGTAGGGTAGCGCGGGCAGTGGTCTCGTATAGAGAGCACCACCAATGATTGGCTAGTCACTTTGTAGACACATATGACATTTTGGCTTTTTGTACTTATCATTTTTGCCGATCATAAGGTGTTTTTTCAACCTATGATCGAAGACGATGTATATTTTTTTTGACACACTCCTATCTATATATATATATCATTATTACCAGCTCATTTTGCTTAACATATGTGATGAAATGTTTTTAAATTTACTTGCATGATTATCGTAAATGTCTGTCCAACATTCGAGAAGCAATTGCATCTGCTAATGTATTTAAAGACCTTGGAATATGCTGATATTCAATGTAATCAAATTCACGTTCCAAGAGACGCACTCTCAAAAAAAACCTTAATAACACAGGATTTCTAATGGCATATACTCTATTAAGCTGTAATACAACAAGTTCAGAATCTAACCTCACTATCAAACGTCGAATTCCAAATGAAATAGATTCAGATAATAATTCAACCACTGCATTGTATTCTGCAATGTTGTTCTTCGTTTGACCGAGGCTTACCCCATGCATAGAAACTAACTCGTCAGAGGGCGAATAGATAACCCAAGCTGCGGAAGAGATATTCCGTGTACTACGACAAGCACCATCAGCAAATCCAATGTATGTTTGGAGAGGCGTCGACATCTGCAATATCAAGAGTAAAACCAAGATAAGCCAGAATAACGACTAAAAACACACTTTCTAAGCTAAGCATACTATCTAAACTAACAAACATACTAGCTAGAAAGAAAACCTAACCTAACTAAAAATTCTCCATACCCACCATTTAAGCATAATACCTCTTTAGGTAAAGTCCATTTCTGGGTTTACCCAAAGAGTCCCCATCAAAATCTACCAGCTCATAGGCCCCTTTTGCTAGCTTTCACTTTACAATGTAGGGTCCATGCCACATGGGAACGAATTTTCCAGCACCTAGCTTATCGTTAGCTTGATCATATAATAGCACTAGGTCTCCCTCCGAAAAACTTCGAGGGGTTACATTTCTATCATACTGAGCTTTCATTCACTTCGCGTGAGTCTCGATTGCCAATGTAGCGTCACGTCGAGTCTCATCTAATTGAGCTAAGTATAACAAACGTTTCTCCTCTTCGGAAGTAGCTGGGAGTAATTCGACAGCCATTTGAAGTGATGGGATTTCATATTCAATGGGTAACACAGCTTCCAAGCCATAAACTAGCTGGAAAGGAGTGAACCCTGTTGAAGTTTTCACTGAGGTTCGGTATGCCCATAGCGCTGAAAATAACATGTTGTGCCAATTCGACCGATGAATACCAATGGTTCATCGGATCATGATAACCAGAACTTTGTTGATAGACTCAACCAAACCGTTGGCTTGCGGATAATAAGGAGTAGAGCTATCGTGGCGCAAACCAAGCTGGCTTGTAAGCTCAGTCATCATGATGTTTTGAAAATGGCTCCCATGGTCAGTGATGATTGCTTGTGGGACACCAAACCTAGTTATAATATGATTGAATACGAAAACTGCAGTTGTTTTGCTGCTTGCGTCGAATGTAGGCATCGCCTCGGCCCATTTAGTAAAATAATCAACCGTGAGGATGATATACGCATGCCCCCCGGCCGAGTGAGGGTTACAAGTAATAAAATCGATACCCCATTTGGCGAATGGACCAACGGCAATTATAGGATGGAGAGGAGCAGGTGGTGCGCGCATCTTGCGATCAAACACTTGACAGTTGTGGCACTTCCGGACTGCAATGATACAATCTTTAAACATGGACGGCCAGAAATAGCTAGCGCGCAACACCTTCTGAGCTGTGGCATACCCAGACATATGACCGCCACATGCTCCAGAGTGACAATCATTCAAAACCCTCTCAGCCTCTTCGTGAGTTAAGCAACATCGAAAAACTAAGTCTGCCCCCCGGCGATAAAGTGTATCTCCAATAATCTTGTATTGCTGGGATTGAAACCGAATTTTTCGACGTTCCGACTTTGAAGTTTCAGGCCGAAAGGTTTGGGTTTGGAGATAGATGATTATATCTCCGTACCACGGATCTAAAGTACTGATAAGAAACAAAGATTCGTCCGCAATGGACTCCTCTGCCACAATTTCTGTGTCAGCACGCGGGAAATCACACATCAATTCCGCAAAAACTAAGGATTTCTTAGACTTGGACTTCTCAAACTCCAAGTCGAACTCTTGCAGGATAACGATCCATTTAGAGTACTTGCCCCCTAGCAGTTGTTTTGTCAAAATATAAATCATAGGGTTGCAATCCGAAATAACTGTAGTTTTACGGAGAAGAATGTAGTGACGGAAACGCTGGACAGCTTGAATGGCTGCCAGGGCCAATTTCTCCACATGCGAATATTTTAGCTCAGTGGGGTTTAATGTCCTACTAAGATAATATATCACATGTTTTGCTCCGAATTCATCTTCTTGAACTAACACCATTCCAATAGTGGAATGCGAAGCTGCGAGGTATAAGAAGTAGTCCTGGTTGTAGTTGGGAGGATGCAACAACGGTGCATGGGTCAACGAGTGTTTAAGTGCATCAAAAGATTGTTGGGCAATCTCATCCCAAAAGAATTGAGCGTTCTGTTTCAACAACCGTGCAAAACCTTTAGTGACCTCGGCGTAGTTTGGAATGAATCGACGTAAAAATTTCGCTTTCCCTTGCAAACTTTGGAGTTGGCGCAAACTCGAAGGAGGAGGCAATTTGATGATAGCTTCGACCTTCGAGGGATCGACGCGAATGCCGGCTTTTGAAACAACAAATCCCAGCAATCGACCCGTCTCTATACAGAATACACACTTGTGGGGATTCAACCGAATTCGATAATGCCTACACCTCATAAAAATTGCTCGTAAGTGAACAAGGTGATCAGCTCGATGTAAAGAATGAGCAGGCAAATCATCGAGGTACGGTTGCACAATGTGCTTGATGTCATGAAATGCGTAAGACATCGCCCGTTGAAAAGTGGCCCCGGCATTCTTAAGCCCAAAAGGTAATTTGCAATAAGAAAATGTCCCCCATGGACAAATGAATGCCGTTTTTGGTTGGTCGGCAGGTAGAATATTGATTTGATTATAGCCCGAAAAACCATCCATGAAGGAAAACATTTCACTTCCGGCACAATCATCAATAATTTGATTGATATAAGGCGTAGGATAGTTGTCTTTTGGACAAGCTCGATTTATATCCCTATAGTCGATACAGATTCTTATTGTTCCTTGTTTCTTGTTGACCGGAACAATATTCGATACCCAATCCGTTAACGGGATTGGATAAATGAAACCTGCTTTCAACAGCTTCTCGACTTCTGCTTTAATCGCAGCCGCTTTCCGAGGGTGAATCTGACGCAACCGTTGCCGGACGGGTTTAGCGTCCGGGTATGTCTTTATTTCATGAACAACAATGGCAGGATCGATTCCCGGAATTTCCTCGTAAGACCAGGCAAACACATCACGGAATTCTTGGAATAGGGCCTTGTAAGTTTGGATTTCATCTTCTGTACATGAGGCACCTATATGAATGTTTTCCTCAATTCCGGGCTTCACTGAAATATCAATGGGAATAGTGTGAGAAATATTCCCTAAATTTAGCTCTGAATCAGAATGGTTCATTGGATTCTGAGAGTCTTTGACATATTCAGCGGTAAAGATAGATGAAAAATCATTTTCAAAAGGATCATCCTTAGGTAAAAACGAAGATCTGTGATGGAGATCTTCCCATGGTAGATCGTCTACACTTAGGATTTCGCGAAGTTGCTCGTCATATGACACGACTTCGGGAAACGCTATCCGTTCTAAGGTTGATGTGAAAAGTGATTCTTCACTGACCACATTCATTTGGTCGATTTGGGTTGAACGCGAGTCGGTAAAAGACATGACAGCTTCATAAGCAATTTCATATGGACTCAAAGGCATGGTATCACCGAATGAGTCTATCTCAGATTCAGATGGGACAATCCACGGATCATCATAAATAATGTTGTCTGATGTAATCATATGAATTGATGCAAATGAAGGGTCTGCGTTGATTGGAGGGAAAGGAAAAGTTCCCAGTAAACCGGAATCTTTAACTAAACCTACGCCAACGTCCCTATAATGGATTGTCGTCTTACCGACATGCTGGATACTCTCTGAAGAGGCTGGGTCGGATGAAAACTATGTCAGCTGATCAATGGTCACGATCTTACCGTTATATGGAAACTTTATTACTCTGAAGACCGATGAAACGACTGCTATCATAGCATATGACCAACTTCGACCCAAAAGAAGGTTGTAGTCTAGAGGGGCATCAACCACCTCCACATCCATACTAACGGTTTTACCTTCTACCCCTATAGGCAATTCCTGTAGAATACCAAACGGACGGAACCCACGGCCATCAAAGGCCTTAAGGATGGTCGGGGATTGGTTCAACGAAGGAGAACCAAGCGATCTCCAACATTGAATCGACATAATACACGTAGAAGCTCCCTCATCAATCACAGTCCGATGAATAGGCCTGTTTTTGACTATCACTGGAATTTGGAAAGCCATTTGATGGGGTAGACGCGGTGTACTATTTTCTAGATCGAAGATTATCAGGTTCGGGTCCTGAACATCAATAGCTCCGATAGCCGACAAAAGTAATTTTCGTTGTGCTGGGCATGATTGCAGCACTTCTAAAGCCGACATTGCTGAGGGTGAAACAGCTAAGTCCTCAACAATGTTGTAATTCTGGGCTGCTCTCGCATGTGGATTGAAAGCAGACCTTCGAAGTACACCCTTGGCGGGCGGTTTGATTACTAAGTCCGGGTTAGGTTTTTCGATCTGTAGTGGATCGGAATCAGGAGCTGAGGTTGATGGGTTAGAATGAGAAGATTCTGCTTCCTTACCATCAACAGGATTCTTACTACCATAATCTTGCGATCGAGTCGCAATCCTCACATGAGACATCATCAAAATGGGTTCTTCACTGGCAGTCGAGGAAGAACCTATCATCTTACTTTCCTGCTTTGGAAATTGATCTTTTAACACAGCAGGAGTGGGAGAACCTTTGACTATTTTCACAACCTCGGCCCGATGAGGGCAATCTCTTGTAAAATGATCCTCTTCACAAATAAGACAAGGATATCGAGGTTTGCGCTTTTCGTCATTGGTTTCCGACTTTTCCGTTTTCTCCTTCGGAGCCTTGTCTGCTTTAGCCTTCTTCTTTCCTTTCTTCTTTCCACCGTTTTTTGATTTGGCCGTAGATGACTCTACAGCGTGAATATCGGCGGAAAGTTCAGGAGAAGACTCTCCTGTCGGGGAATCGGGCAAAGTGATTATAGGAGTAGTTGAAGCCTTGGAAGACTTCTTCTTACTCTTTGTATTCACGATACCAATCATACCATCAGCGGCATGAGATCCCGAAGGAGCAGCAGAGATTTGATTCGATTTTGGAAGATCTGGAATCTTCTCGTGTAACGTACCCGACTGAGTATAAACTAAGTCAAGGTACTGCGCCTGAGCAATGACTTGCTCCTCAGTAACTACTCCGGCCTTAGCTACATCTTTAGTAATCTTCGGTAATAATGATTTAACAAACCATTCAGCTAAGATTTGGTCCGGAATAAAAACTTTCACTAACCTTCTTCGACGTCTCCACTCATGAATGTGATCAGAAATATACGTGGACGTCGATTGTTTTAGTGAAGTTAATAACTCCGTGCCGTTATCGTATCTGACCGGCAACTGAAAGTGAGTTAAGAACGAGGTAGCTAACTGGCTGAAATTGTAAAAAGAGGCCCGTGGTAACTCAATGTACCACTTGGTCGCGAGACCAATGAGTGTACGCTGGAAAAGACGTAAGCGGATCGAATCATCCGAGATAGAATTTGAAGCACACCAGAGGTGGTAAGTCATCACATGATTGGACGGATCCTCTCCAGACTTACCTTCGAACTTGGGTATATCACTGGGCAACTTATTTGGCATTGGCGGCCAGAACGGAAGATATTGAATTGGATCGTTCGTTAGGCGCGTCAAGTCTGGTAAATCCAAAGTTGCGATAAACGGTAACTGCCGGTTAGGATCTCTAAAACTCTGGGTCACAAGACCAGTCCCAGGAGGAGGATATCCAGGATAACTAGGAACAGGAGTCGCATTAGGGATATTATATCCTCCTGGAAAACCAGGATTAACCGGACCGTACTGGGGTTGTTGAGGTTGTTGATAAGTGTACCCAGGATACGGTTGATACTGGTAAACCGGTTGTTGGACAGCTTGCCCATGTTGGTACTGTCCCTGGTATGGTTGTTGAACAAATTGAGGTTGAGTAGTGACAACCGTACTTATACCAGGCTGACCTGTAGGCATCTGGACCGTGGTTTGAATCGTAGATCCAGATAACGGTAAAGATGTCTGAGGAGTGGTTGCAGAGACAGTAGAAACCGGAGCTGTCGATACTCCAGAAGTAAGTGCGGCAGATGTAGCGGTAGTTGCAGCAGCCGTTTGAGATGGAGTACTAGGTGCAATTGGCGGCTGAGTAACTACCGAAGTTACAGAAGTTTGAACATTTAACTGGACAGGTTGCGGTTGTTGGGGTGGACCAGAAACTACGGGTTGTCCAGCTTGAGGTACCAACTGTATACTTGGCTGCAACACCTGTTGACCCTGTGATGGATCCCACACTAACATTCCATGACCTGTAACAGGTTGAGGATACTGAGATCCATAACCGGATTGAGGATAGGATTGATAATTGAAAGGTGCAGTTCCCATACATTGAATATATGACTGACCTTGAGGTGGTTGATAACCTTGACCCGAGTATTGACCTTGAGGTTGATAACCTTGAGGTAAATACGGGTACTGGGGTTGACCTTGACCTTGAGGTTGATACCCTTGGGGTTGATACCCTTGAGGTAAATATTGATACTGAGGTTGACCCTGGGGTACATATTGAGGCTGGGGTTGACCTTGAGGCATGTATTGCACCATAGGTACATACTAACCTTGAGGTTGCCCCCCAGACACGATTTG
The DNA here is from genome assembly GCA_031772625.1 of Pinus tabuliformis. Classification (NCBI taxonomy): domain Eukaryota; kingdom Viridiplantae; phylum Streptophyta; class Pinopsida; order Pinales; family Pinaceae; genus Pinus; species Pinus tabuliformis. The sequence continues at coordinate 269,928,508 of CM062812.1, forward strand.
TGTACCTTGAGGTTGCCCCCCAGGCGTTAACTCAGGCTGCCCCCCAGGCGGTAATTGGCCACCTTGAGGTTGGGAAACGGGAACTGAACCTGACATCATGTAAATGTCTCCTACACCCAATGGTATATTACCATTGTTTCCAGCTAATAACCCATGATCAACGGGTTGAGGAGATGCCCCCGCAAAGGTACCAGAAAGTGATTGATACCCGGTGGGAACAGAAGGACCGCCGTGTAAGAAAGATTCAGGAGTTTGAGTAAACACGGACGACTGACCAGACATATTTACAGGAGTATAAATACCTCCAGGTGGAAAGGGAGTACGAGGTGTAGAAAAACCTACCCCTAAGTTGTCTAAATAATTGGTTAACGAAAGGTACCAAGTAGTACTTCTAGGAGGACTGTAAAAGATAGATTCACGCTCCTTGAGCTCAATAGTAAGTTGATCTTCAAGGTTAGAGACGCCTATTTCTTCCTCTGGAGCAAGTTCTTCAATAGCAATCAGACCAGTAGGAAGATTTTCGGTGATAACTCGTTCTACTCTTGGTGAATCTGGAACACTAGAAGTCGGAGTAACAGGTTCAGATATTTCAGGTTCTTCGCCTGTATCACTAGTAGACGAAAAACTACCAACAAGCTCAGAAACTGTAACAGCTTCGGGATTATAACCTGTCTCTAGACTTTGGTAATCTGGATGGACCACCAAGGAAGATTCTCCTTCTTCAGGTGAACCTACTCTACTGCCACTAGGAGGAGTTACAAGGACCTTTAAACCTTCTAGATTACTGGGGTCGTCTCGAGGAGGTTCACCTCGAAGTCTACGAGATCTCCTCAACAATTCGGCCACAGAAACAACTTCAGGAGACTGGCCCCGAAGTCTACGGGACTGTCTCGGTAATTCCGCCACAGCTAAAAACTTTTAACTACTACACACGAAAACAAAGTAAAATCTCAAATCAAAACCACCTAAAGTCTCTAAAGAACCAAACAAATTTGAATCACACGCCTAAAGAATCTAGGGCGTCAAACCAAGCACAAAGAGTAGCCTTCCAGACCGAAAATTCTAGTTGGAGATGAAACCCAACATCGCCGGATTCAGTACATAAGTGGCGGGTGGAACAGTTACCCCGACAACCTGCTTAATGAATAGACCGGCACAAGTTCCTCCACTTTAACCGTCTCGAGTGAAGTGAACCCCCCGGGAAATCCAAGTGAGTCTAGCCGACGTCTGCTCCAGGTACAGTGGGATCTTCCCTCCACCGTCACCTCGGTAGAATCCTAGAGATAATGGTCACTAAGGTTACCAACCGAAACAAATGCGCCTGGGGGAACAGTCTACACTCCGACAGCACGCAAGGGCAGAGTATCAAGCTCAATCCCCTTGCCGGTTCCTTGACAATAATCCAAGGTTTACCGACAAGTGACCCCTGGCTCCTCGACAATGGTTAATCCGAGGTTTACCATTTGTAATACGTGCGTGTCTGGCGTCGTTCCCAACGAGGGAGGATTGATCCCCTCACTGGTTCGGACACGAGCTCGTGCTTCTCCTTTAAGAGGAGCTTTCCCAGAGTACAAATGAGACAATTGGATTTATTCTATCACAAGATAAGCTACTTGTTTGGTTTTGTTGTCTTGGAGAGTTAATTACTCTCCTACTCCAAGACACTAGCCTGATCTAAATTGGTGTTTCAGAGCCCTAGTAAATAAAAGTTACTAAGTTGATTTTACTTTAAGCGTTAATTTTATGGTTTTTCTTAAAGACAAAAGGTAGCGGAAATGAAACCAATGGTGTGTAGACTCGACCCAAACCACTACAAAGATGCACCTAAGATGATTTACGCTACTTTTCTCTTTCAATGAAATTCCTAACTAAGAGAGTTGGAAAATGCAAATTTTATAGAAAACAACTTTCTTAGTAAAGACAATCAAAGAAACAATTCTCTTTATCTTTTCAAGCATACAAACATGACCACTCCTTACGTGCACGAAAAACTCTTTTTCTTTCAAAATCCCTCAAAGCTACTTGAAACAAAACTTTTCAAAGGAGATGTTTTTGTATTTTCTCTTATTTAATAAAGCATATAAATCTATTTTAACGAAAATCAATCTCAAAAGTTATAAAATCTATGAAAACTTGACTCACAAGCAAATCAAAAATAAATTTACTCTAAGCAAACCTAACAAGGCAAAAGCCTACAAAGATGATTCTAGGTTGTTTTACTTGACCAAAATCAAGCCAAGGACCAGCTAATGCAGAATCAAAAGACCAGTCAAAACAAAACTCAAATCTTTTTGTTCTTTTTGTAAAATGGAATTCAATACTCAATCAACAAGTACTTCGAAATTTGCCAAAGAGACAACTCAAAGGTAAGTTGCTCTCACAGGTAGACTTTATGACAGGTCCGACTTCTAAGAAGGCTGACAAAACCAGAGAGATCTAAGGCTTGACAACTTCTACCGCCAAAGTCACTACAAGACCTACTCAAAAATCAAACCCTAGGGCTTAAACTTCTATGAAATCCACTAAAACACTCAATGCTATCGAAACAAGTTCAGGTGAAGATCTTTGACAAGAGACTAATGGATCTGGGCATTCAAAACTAAGAAAAAGCAAAATCTAAGAGGAAAAATGCAAAAAATGGAAATTTCTTAATTTTTAGCAGGGTACGCAGGCAACCTGTTAAGCCAGGTGCGAGCCCGCTCTGTGCACACAGCAACAGTGCGTACAAGTACGCACTGTGCAATACTCAGAGGGTGCGTACTACTGAAAAAGCCAAGAAAAACTAAATTCAATCTAACCCTAAGCTAACCCACCCAAATACAAAGTCACAGAGCCAAAAATCAGAAAATAAATGACTTTTCTCAGATCAAAGTTGCATACAAAGGAAAAGACTTTCACATCAATGGATTCCCCAGCGGAGTCGCCATTTTGTCAGGCGGAAAGAGTCGATAGTGCGGACACAACCAACCTCCCTAGGAGCCTAAGACTCTCTAGTGACAAACAAGACAAATAAGAGCAATCCTTCTCTAAACATGCATTTACTATATAAGAAATCAAGTTTTTATATCCTACCTGTAGTCCAACGCTGTTGTAGCAGTCCAGCCTCGCTGATCCAGATGAGCTCCTCCTTCACTTCGAAACCTGCGTTCACTAACAATCAAACGATTAAATAGCACTTGATAATCTCATAAAATAAAACATATTTAACACATAGACCAAGGAGTACATGAAATAACTCATAAATAACAAGTTATTGAGAAGAATGGACTCATTTGCATTAATAGGAAACAAAAGAAACAATTACAACCTGAGCCTTGGTGTTGTGCAAGTCCCTCCCAGGGTCCATCAAGAGTTCTCCTTTACTTTGACAAAGCTCACCCACTTCCAAATAGAACAAGCAAAGATGGCAATCTCTCCTCACAAGCTTCTAAATGGGAGTCCTAATTCCAACAGCATCTACCCTTAGAAATGTTTAGCTTCCAACGTCCCCTCCTTCTGGCCCAATTCCTGTATTTATAGTGCTCTAGAGGAAGTTATTCAGGTCCACCATCAATGGGATAATCCCCTCTTTGGATGGGATAGCTCCCTTATTGATGGGATAAGTTCCTCTTTGGTAGGGGTACATGAACCATCTGGAGGCGCTCAATACACGTCGAACAACCTTCTAGAATGCTCTAGAAATGACCACAAGTAACTTTTTAAAGATGAAACTTGCGCATTTTGACCTTTACAGGGGTACGCACCTGCCCCTTTACATACAGAGCGTACAAGTACGCAGCTTTTGTGAACATTAGGTGCGTATCCACAGGTAAGGTTGAGAGAACCTGCGTACCCAGAGATAAATACATTTACAAAGACTTTCTCTCTTTTTGGAGTTTGACATGGAGAGGCATAAGACTTGCCCAGGAGGATAGCATGACTGTTGATAGAGCCATACTAACTGTAAATAGTCATGGTGACATTTTTTAGTGTAACATGTGTATACACGTTGGTTCGGCATTTCAAAATAGCATATACGTAGGTTTGTCTTTAGGAAAGTGTGTATGCACGCAGGTTCGACACATTGAAGTAGCACACACCTCATAAAATATGTTTTAGCTACTTTTGTTTGTTGTTGTAGTGTTTTGGGTTCTGGCTTAGGTTCTGGTTACAACATTCAGAAAAGTGATTGTTTGATTCAGTTTTGGTTGGTACAAAGGAGATTGGTTGATGCAGATATATTTGATGTTATTGATGGATCCAGTCTGAAAATTTATGAAACGTCCCTGGAAGAAAAGAGAAGTTTGTAGCCTTCTGTAGGTTAGCACCTATGTACTAGTAAACACATCAGCTAGTACAAGAGCTAGGGGGTTGTAACTCCCTTCCAGGAGAAACTGGAGAATGAGAGAAGGTTGTAGCCTTCTGCTGGTAGAAGCCTGCGTACTGGTATAAGACTACACCAGTACAAAATTTGTAAAAATAAGTTTCTTATTAAAGAAAGAGAGAGACGATTGCAGCAGGTGGTTTTCACCCACATTGGATTTCCACCTTATATCCTGTGTTCATGTGTGTGATTTCCTGTTCTATTTACTGCACCTGGTTATTGTTTATATGGTTCTGATACATAGATTAAGGATCAACTAACTAAATTATATGTTTGCAAGATATATGTTGGTTGCTCTAAACACAGTTGCGTATACACACAAGTTGCATTAACAGAAGTAGCATATATAAATTTGTTTATGGAAATGAAATATTGTTAACTTGCTAATACTGATTCACCCCCCCCCCTCTCAGTATTATTTCCAACAATTGGTATCAGATCAGGTCCTTCAGAAGAAGCTTGATTGGTTGAAGGAAGATCTATCATCATGGGCAGATACGAAAGAGAGGGATCCATTAGACCACCAATCTTTGATGGGAGCAACTTTGTCTATTGGAAGGTAAGAACCACAAACTATCTTCAATCTCTTGGAACAGATGTTTGGGAAATCATGGAAGGAGGATATACACTTCCATCAGCAATTCCTACAGATACAATAGGTAAAAAGCAATATGAAACAAATGCCAGCGCTGTCAATACACTACTGGGGAGTCTATCACAATTAGAATTTGTCAAGGTTATGCAGCTCAAAACCGCCAAAGAAATATGGGACAAGATTGTTCTAAGCTATGAAGGAGGCAATCAAGTAAAATGTTCAAAACTACAATCTCTCAGAATTCAATATGAAACTCTCAAAATGCACAATGATGAAAGTATAGCTCATTAATTCCTATGTATAGATGAGATTGTTAATCGCATGAAAAACTTGGGTGAAGAAATAAAAGAAGTTACTTTAGTTGAAAAGGTTTTAAGATCCTTGTCTTCTAAGTTTGAATCAAAAGTTTCTGCCATAGAAGAAAAGCAGGATCTTCAGAGTATGACTATGACACAGCTGCACGGAATCCTAACTTTTGTTGAAATGAGAAAAGGAGGTCCATCAGATATGAAAGAAGCAACATTCAAGGCTTCAAGAAGAGAAGAGCTCAATCAATCAGGACACATTTTAGAAGGAGAGGAAGAAGCAAACTTTGTCAAGAACCTTCAACGGGGTTCTGGAAGATTCAGAGGTAAACTAGCTTTCAAATGCTTTGCTTGTGGAAGAGTCAGTCATTATGCAGCCAAATGTCCTCATAAAGATAAGCTTGATAAAGGTAAGGAACCAGAAAAATGGAATAGAAAATGGAATTTAAGAAGAGCTATGATACGCATGAAGATAGCGATGGTTTATCAAATAGTGATGAAGATGAACATGGTAATGATTATAGACTTTTGATGGCTTTTGAAGATGATGATTTCTTGGATGCTTTAGATGAATATGGTCTCTATGAAGAAATTTATAAACTTAAAATTTGTTTAGAAGAAAAGAGTATGATATAGATACTCTAACATTCCAACTTACTGAAAGGGAAAAACAAAATGAAAAGTTAGAATGTGAAATTGTGGGTCTAAGAAAAGATATTGAGAAAACAAAAGCTCTTAATCTTAGATTTGCTAAAGGATAGGAAACTTTAGATTAAATTATCAAAGTGCAGCGTTCTCCTCTGATAAAGACAGGTCTTGGATATACAGAAGAAGCATCTCAAGCACAGAATCCATCAACCTCCAAAAGCTATCTTGATGCAACAAGGAGAAGTGAACAGGTTGACAATCGTCAGCAAAGGCATAAAGAAAATCACCAGGTAAATCAGGTTCAATCTACTTCAAGGATGAACAGAAGCTACAACCAACCTCAGGTAAATCATTCTCAATTTTCTTCAAGAATGAATGTTAATGGAAACTACAATCACTACGTCAGTAGATTCGATAATCACAGGAATTTCGTTAATGGCCAATGTTTTTCATGTCATAAATTTGTACACAAAGCTACTCAATGTGTTGCTTACAAGACCATCATGACTAGAGAAGTATGAAATCAAAGGAATGTGACTGGTGTTATCACTCAGGTTGTTCCCCAAAGTTGTAGGAAAGGGAATACGGCTGAGGTAACCACAAACCAATATTTTAGATACATATTCTAGCCAATCTGCATCTATAGAGGGCTCTCTCTTTATGATTTAGCTATGTTTGAGGTATATTAGGCTAGTTATGAAGTGAAAGGATTTTGTTTAGAGTTTGGTTGGAGGAATGGAGTTTCAATAGAACAGTGAGGTAAAACTGAAGCGTTTCAGTCCATTGGGCATGATGGAGTCAAAGGAGGGTAGCTTTCTGGGTTTGGTTTTTCCACAAAGGATGGTATCACAGAGCAAGGTAATCGAACATGGAACAATTCATAGGCTGGAGTAAGGTGGAATGGAGTCAATGGGTGAAGGGCAATTAAGAATCCTTCATCATGTTGACAGAGGGAAAATGGTTGATTACTGTTAAGGAGCAGTTAAGAATTCCTTAGCAAATATTCAAGATGGAAGAATCAGGGGAAACAGGAGCAATTAAGAATTCACTGTTTATTCTAATTCTGAAGAAAACATTAATAATAACAAAGACTGAACACAGAGTGCAATTGAGCAAATTCTGAGTTATTCTTTTTCTCTATTATTTAGATCATGAAACATAGATGATATAGTAAACACAGAAACTGTAAAACACAAGTTAGAAGGGACTTATTGATCCATAAGATGATTCAAGAATTCTGTAGCATGGTCCTTAGCAGCCATTCCTCATTCAGTAAACCAGACAAAAATGGTTCCAACATCCTTTTATTCCAAAAACTTGAGAGTTACAGCAAAGTCTGAGAATGCATCCCAATCAACCAACCTCAAGTACTTCGTTTTGGGGGGATATTTATACAAAAATGTCAAGATATCATACAAAATATCTGATACAAATAATATCTACTGACAATTATTTCTTCTTTTACATAGATAGAGACAGATAGTCTCGAAAACAGGGAGATAATAAATAGATGCAATAAACTCATGCTGCATTGGTTGTTCCGTCTTTATGAGATGTACTGGAGGTAGGTGCTGCAAGTCGGTTCCCAGCTGTCTTCTACTGATCCTCTGTGCTGGTTATTCTGCTTTGGTTGGATTTTCTTTAACTCTGATGTGATGCGCTTTGACCCACAGGACTGTGATTCATTTCTGTCCTCCACATTATAGCAGATGGTCCAAAATTTTGCATTGACCAAAGATAATTTACAGGATCTCTAACATGCTTTGCCACCATTCTGGTCCTGGTATTTTATGTCTCTGCAGCTTCCTCAGAGTTTCTTCAGTCTCTATGTACCTGAAGAAATTACTTGGGATGGTGAACAGATGCTTCACCTCATGTTCTATGTAGAATAGATTTTCCAGGTTGTCATAAAGGGACTGGCTAGATGGAAGTGCCCTCTCTCCTGAAGTGCTTGAAGATGCATTAGCTTGATTAGCAGCATATGTATTTAATTTATGTACATAGTCCTTGTGCTTCATTAGATGATCTTTATTTCCCAAAGGACTTGGCAAACCTTTTTGATGCAGGACTGTAAATTTTTTTGTGAAAGAATCGATCTCCACCTGCATGTCTTGGCATCTTCTATCCAAGTTTTGCATTAGAGTTCACATGGTTAGAACTCTCTGGATGTCTAGAATGGTACCTGTTCTGTCCCTAATATCCAGTGCTTCTAGTTCTTCACTGGTCTTGGTATTCAAAAAATGTATTAGCCTGTTAGCTTGCTTAGGAATCTGTCCCAATAAGGCTCTTGTTTTCTGAATTTCCACTTGGGCCACTTTTATCAGGTCAATCTGCTCATGAATGGTTTGAATAGACCTCCATACATCACTAAGGGATTGAGTGATGTTGGTCCACAAAATTCCTCTGATTTCTGCCAGAGGCTTATCCAGAGAGAGATCCTTCTCTAAGGCTCTTACCTTGTTCTCCAATGCTTTGACTTCCCTTGTTTTCTCTACCACATTCACCTTGGATTTATCATAGCTTTTTTTAACCTTTGCCAATTTTTCTTTGACTTGTTTTAGCTATGATACTTGGAGTTTCAACTCCTCCATGGCTTTTATTAATTGCTCTGTAGTCATAGTTGTACTGTTGTCTGGTGTTGTTGCTGTTACAGAGGTACCTGTGGTGATTTCTGTTGTTGATGCTGGGATAGTGGGAGAGGCAGTTGTGACTATTGGAGCTACTTCAAGTGGCTGGGAGGTCGAATCTCCCTGATTTTCTTGTAGTGCTTTCTCCAATGCCTTCTCTATCTCACTCAATATTTCATTCAGTCTCATGAGCAGGTCCATCATTTCCTCTTCGGATTTCTGCTGCACAACATCTGCAGTCTGTGGGTGCATAGAAGGAGGCATTTTGAGCTATTTTCTGAGGGCGGAAATGTCCTCTTCCTTTTTCTTCATTAGTGCTTTTATGCCTTTGGAATCTTTGGGATCATGTCCCAGTTCAATGATGATGTCCTCCAAGGATTTGATCCTGCTGTCCTTTGCTAGAGAAGAAGCTTTCTCTAAATCCAACTGAGCTGAGGTATTATTTAAAGAATTTTGCAATTTATGGGCCAACATTGCTTTATCAGCTAGCGTGGAATACACCATCTCTCCAGTCTATTTGTGCAGCTCAATCTGGTCAATTGGATGAATGTCCTTGGCCAAGACTTCCAGATTTTTCCTGATATAATTAGCTTCCATTTGTGGTTGCTGCACCTTGGGCTTGAAATAACTCATGATAATTTTCCCTTCTTTAATGTCATATGCTGACATTAATCTTTGTTGTTTTGTGGGGGCCATCTTAAGATATTTATTGTAAATCTGCAGCCTCAGTGGATCATTTCTAGCCTTTATCTCTGTGAATGTTCTTTTGATGTCATAGGTCTGCTTACTTGGTGGCCTAGTGGATGAAGCTTCCACACTATGTTGCCTTTCTAGCTCCTGCCTGTGTGAGCTGGTTGATGTGTCTATTACTGGGGAGGTCTGTGGGTTGGTTGCCCTCTCACCTCTTAGACTTTCTATTGTTTCTTCAATGATTTCCTCTTCAGATAGAGGATTCAGTCTTTGCCTTTTTGCACCTGGTTGTTCTACAGGTCCACTGATGGGTGTGGCCTCTTCTCTGTCTCTTTTCTTGCCTTTTTCCTCATTTAGAGCAGTCTGTAGTGCAGGAATATCTGCTGTTTTGGTTTGGACCAGAAGAATTTGCCCCTGCTGATCAGTCATTTCTTGCTGCTCTGTGCCTGCTACCTCCTTGCCCTTAAAAGACCTTGTACCTAGTGCACTGGTTTACTATACCGGTTGTTGTGAAGTTCCAGCAGAGGATGTACCCACTCCGGTTTGCTGAGGCAGCTTGAAAGATACCTGTATTTTGGAGGCGAATAAGGCAATTGCAGGTTGACTGATGAGCTGCAGAGCAAGATGATGGACTTTGTTTGGTTGGGTGGCAGACTGGACGCTTCTGCAGTTGCTTAGACGTAGTTTTCATGCAACAGTTTCGCGGAAGAAACAAATGAAAATGGGAGAAAATTACATTTTCATGAGTTTTTAACAAAAATTGGCTTCGCGGGGCTTTTTTGGCGCTTTCGGTCAGATGACGTCATCGGGACGTGACGTTTTGTCATGACGCGAGAGTACGGATGGTGATGTGGTGGTGGCATGGTGATGACATCAGCGGGAGGGCAGTAAGCGGTATCGGCCCGCACCGCTTATGGGTCATAGTGGATTTGGTGGGGAGGGTCGTGAGCATGGCGGGAGGGCACCGCGTGTCCCTAGTATGGTGGTAATACCACTAGCTCCCCGAGCGGTAAACATCGGCGGTGGAGGGCCTCGTGATATGATCATGGTTCGTCCGATGAGCGGGCCCGGATCCAACGGTCGACAGTTAATGGAACTGGCGGAGGTTTACGGCATGGGGCCCATGTAATATAAACAATGGTTTAACACTTCTCGGGCCGATTATTATTGTTTGCCAAGGTGTTTGTTAATTAACCAGGATGGTTAATTAACCATGTTTTGAGCGGCGGAGGTTTTTAATAAATTCCAGATGAACCATTAAACCCTCGTTTATATAGTGTTATGGTTATAGATTAACCGGGGGTGGGATATAAATTTTTTGGGAATTTTTCATATATTTACATAATACCGGGGGGGGAACAAATATATGGGAATTATATAATAAAGTCAAAGTTAGTATTAAAATTGATATAAAAATAAGCGCTAAGTTATAATGTTTAACAACTTAGGCTTAACAGGAAAACAGGGATTTTTTACACAAGAAATGTGGTTTTAGTGTCCAAGTAAAAAGGTGGTTTTAGGTCTTTTATGCAATGAGATGAAGTGATTTAAGAGGGATATTAAGAAGATCTCAACACCTTGGGGAAAATTAGTAAATGTTTTTAGGAAGAAGTGTGAAGGGAAGTTAGTCATGCCTCACTTGATTTGTAACCAAACAGTTGCCATGATACTTATGATATCAACAAGATGAACATCTTTGAGAGACAAAATTAATCATAAGCCTACTTCTGGAACACCAAAACTGCCTACCTAGCCTATTATACCTAACATTTTTCTTCTTCTTCCATGGGTGCACTTGGACTAGCAAACCCTTACAAATTTTCTTTTCTTTTCATGGGAATCCTATCTAAGTTTTCCCTTATTTCTTCCAAGGTCTTAGATTTAACTGTTGAGCTCCTTTGCTTCTCTACCTATCTATTTATCTGCCAAGATTGAACAGTTTGGACAGATTTTATTTTCTATCTCTAAAACGGGAAATTCAAACATGAACTGGCAAAGATTAAGTTGTTTGGCCATTCATCAACTGTGGCCAGAGTCAACCAACTACACACAATGAGATTCTTTGCAAAAATAGAATAGTGGTGGCATTTTGGACTTGCACACTTTCCTGGTCTTTTTTATTTGGGGTTCATTTCTTTCATTTTTCTTTTGACCATTTCATTCTTTTTACCCTTTGATCTTTCTTTTAGGGTATACCCTCTTTTAATTTTTTAATTTTTTTGATCTTTCCAAAATATGGAAAACCTTTGCAGCAAGGAAAGGATGAACATACTAGGGATTTTAACCAGTCAATCATGAAATATGACACCTATTGATATAGGAGCATAACAACTGGGATCATGAAAAGGACCTACAATAACTTTTTTGCTCTTGAAAATGAAATAGAATGCTCTATCTGTAACAAATTTGGTCATGAAGATTCTAAATGCAGGAGTAAATTTCGGCAAACATCTTATAAGGAGCAAGCTTCATTGGGTCCCAAAACATGGAGAAAGAAAGAACGGCAAATAGAAAGATGTGGTATAGCCTTGTATGCAGAAGGACAAGAAAATCAGTAGTACATCGACAGTGGATGCTCGAAACACATGATAGGTGATAAAGAAAAACTTCAGTCATATAATGCCTTAAAAAAAGAAAAGAAGGTCCCATTTGGTAATGAAACTCCTGCAGTCATAAAAGTTAAAGGCTCTATTATCTTAAAAGAAAAGGTTAAAGCTAGGAATGTTATGTATGTTGATGGTCTAAAGCATAATATATTGAGTGTCAGTCAAATGTGTGATCAAGGAAATGAGGTAGCATTTCGATCAAATGGATGTGTTGTTCGTGAACTTGATAGAGGAGAAATAGTGATCAAAGGTATAAGAACTCCAAACAACCTATACATACTCAAGGGGGGCCAACAACAATGCTACCTAAGCAAAAACAATGAACACTGGCTATGGCACAGAATATTGGGGCATATGAGTTTCTCTCAAATAAGAAAATCATGCAGATACCGAGTTGTTCGTGATCTTCCTGATATCTGCATTCCAGAGAATACAATATGCAAATCGTGTCAATTTGGTAAGCAAACCAGAGCACATTTCCCTAAGAAGGAAGGATCAGCTAGTAAGCCTCTTGAACTTGTTCACACTAATTTATGTGGTCCATCTAGGAAAAATTCACCTCGTGGAGAAGAATACTTTATATTTTTCATTGACGACTTTTCCAAAATGTGTTGGATAGGACTTCTAAAGCATAAAGACGAAGCATTCGAAAATTTCAAAGCCTTCAAATCTTTGGTTGAAAATGAATCAGATCGCAAAATCAAATGCCTCAGGTCTGATCGAGGAGGGGAATTTACCTCGGATGAATTCTTTGACTTTTGTGAAGAACATGGAATAAGAAGGGAATTCTCTACTGCAAGGACTCCTGAGCAAAATGGAGTGGTAGAAAGGATGAACAAAACTATTCAACAAATGGCTCGTGCTATGCTAGATGAGTCTGGAACTCCTGCAACCTTTTGGGGTGAAGCTGCGTTTGTTGCCGTCACTATTCTCAACAAAACAAATGTCTGGGTAAAAAACACTCAAACTCCACATGAACTTTGGTATGGTAAGACTCCTACTATAAAATACTTCAAATTTTTTGGAAGCAAATGTTACATCAAAAGGACTGATGAAAAACTTGGCAAGTTTGAACCTATAGTAGATGAAGGCATTCTCCTTGGTTACTCTTCCCGAAGTAAAGGATATAAGTGTTATAATAAAAGACTTGGGAAAATTGTTGAAAGTATTGATGTTGTGGTTGATGAAGCAGGCAAAAATCCAAAGCAAGTAAAAACCGAAGATTATGAAGAAGATGAGGACTATCCTTCCACATCAAATCAGACTAATTCTGAAGAAGAAACCAATGAGGCACCAGAAGAATAGATAAGGGTAGAAGAAAAGACTCCATCCAGGTATGTTTAGAAGAATCATCTAGAGACTCAAATTTTGGGGTAGAAAGAGGTAGGTGTGCAGACAAGAAGAACTATTACAGAAGCTTCAAGCTATCTAGCATTGCTTTCCTCGGTTGAACCGAAAAATGTCAATGAATCATGCAAAGATGAATGTTGGGTCAAGGCCATGAATGAAGAACTTGAGCAGATTGAAAATAATAATACTTGGGAATTGGTTCCTAGACCTAATGATAAGAATGTCATAGGAACCAAATGGATTTTCAAAAACAAGCTGAATGAAAATGGAGAAGTTATTAGTAACAAGGCTAGACTTGTTTGTAAAGGGTATGCTCAACAAGAAGGTATATATTTTGAAGAAACGTTTTCACCTATTGCTATACTTGAAGCCATAAGAATGTTCCTTGTTCTTTCTAGCTTTCAGAAGTTCAAAGTATATCAAATGGATGTGAAATCTACCTTTCTTAATGGAGACCTAGAAGAAGAAGTATATATTGAGCAACCAAACGGATTCATCCTTAGAAATGATCCAAAACTTGTATGCAAACTCAGAAAGGCTCTCTATGGTCTAAAACAAGCTCCAAGGGCCTGGTATTATCATCTTGACAAATACCTTCATCAACAAGGTTTTTCAAAAGGATCAGCTGATAGCAATCTATATATAAAAATTGACAATGATAAACTGTTAATACTTGTTGTGTATGTTGATGATATCATTTTTGGTAGCAATGAAGAAGCCATGAGTCAAAACTTTGCTTTGGTAATGTAGAAAGAATTTGAAATGTCCCTGCTTGGTGAGCTCACATACTTTCTTGGTTTACAAGTTCAACAAAATAAAGATGGTATTTTTCTATCACAAACCAAGTACCTCAAGTAGATCTTGAATAAATATGGCATGGGAGATTCTAAACCAGTATGTACCCTTATGGTAATAGGATGCAGCCTTAGCTCAAATGATGAATCAGCAACAGTACATCAACCAACCTACAGATCCATGATTGGTATTATTCTTTATCTAATAGGCACCCGACTAGACATCATGCATGCAGTGAGAATAGTTGGAAGATTTCAAGAAAATCCAAAGGAATCACACCTTCAGGCAGTCAAACAGATTTTTAAATATCTTCAAGGAACACAAAACTTTGGTTTATGGTATCCTAGAGATATAGATCTTACACTTCATGCATATACAAATGTAGATTAGGCAGGAAGTGTGGATGACAGAAAAAGCACTAGTGGTGGTGCACTCTATATGGGTTCCAGATTAATGTCCTGGTTCAGCAAGAAACAAAGTTCAATTGCATTATCTACAGCTAAAGCAGAATATGTGGCTATTGCATCTTGCTGCACACAACTCCTTTGGATGATGCAAACATTGCAAGACATTCAGATCACACGTACTCCACCCATCTCCATTCTATGTGATAATACAAGTGCAATCAGTATTTCAAAGAATCCATTCATGCATTCCAAGACCAAGAACATACCTATCAAATATAATTTTCTCCGAGAACAAGTGCTTGAACAAAAGGTCAATTTGGAGTATGTTCCCTCCAAGGAACAGGTTGTTGATATATTCACCAAACCACTACCCAGGGAGACATTTGAATGCCTCAGATAGAAGCTGGGAGTAGTTGATGCATCATCTTGTTGTTGACACTTATCTATTTCAGAGAAAAGTGGTTGTACGCGAGTTTAATGAAGCGTATCCGCATACATATGCCGGTTGCTGTGGATACAGTCTTGTATTTGTTGGTTTGAAGAATATCATTGGACTAGACTTAGGATGAAAAGAGTCTGATATGGGTCTGATAGTAATCATCTGGCACAAGTTCAGGGGGAGCATATACTTCTAATAATGCATTGTTGGCATTATCTTAGAAGATCTTGGTACAATTTCGCAGTTGTTTTTTATTCAGGTGGAACATGTGCTGAAGGAGATCATGGTTGCTGGTCTGGATGGTGATTGACAGATGCTGCTAATGATAGTTGCTGGTGACTATCATAGTCTTGCTTTAGATATTTTGTCTCTATGTCATGTATATCTTTTATTATCAAGGTCATGTAACGACCTATTTTATTTCCCCACTATGCCTGGGATGGATGATGTAGTGTTCTTGTTTTATCATGTATAAACTTATGGTATATCCCACTTGGTTGGGTGGATGAGTAAATCTTGGTATATCCCCACTTGGTTGGGAGATGGATGTAGGTATGAGTCTTTGGTGATAGGAAGGTCATTTATGATGTATAGAGTCATGCTCTTCTTGTAAAACATCTTTTTGCAGACCTTGCTTACAGTCAAGCGGAGCATGAACAACACACTTCAGCATATCAGAGAATTTAGTATGTACTTAGGGGGAGCATAACCCTTTGCTCTTGATGACAAAGGGGGAGAATGACTTGGGGTTGCCATCAAGTCCAAAGGGGGAGATTGTTGGCATTATGACACAGGTTTGGCACTATGACATAGGTGTTCTCCTTGATGGTAACTCACTCAGATGACAGATCATAGTTCAGGATTACAAAATGAAGGAAAAAGAGGTATACACAGGTTTCCCTTGACCAAACTGTGTATACACGCAAGTTCTCAGACCAAAAGGTGCATATTCGTATACACACACTTTCATGCAAGGAAAAGTGTGTACATGTTGGAAAACTTGGTTTTGGTTTGTGGTATTTGGTCCTTGGTATTTTGACCCATGGTATTGGTCCAAGGTATCTTGTCCGAAGTGTTGACCCCAGGTATTTGGTCCAAGGTATTGATTCTAAGTGGTTTTGGACCATGGCATTGAGTAAGGCCTAAGACTATAAAAGGAGGAGGAGATCATTAGGCAAAGTCACTCAAGCATTGAATATCTAATGAAGAGAAAGATATAGAATACTGGTCATTGGGTTATGGTGCATAGTTGGATCTGAATCAAGGAAGAACTTGAGTGCTTGAAGAAGAATAAGTTTATTGATGGATCAAGATCTTAAGGCTTGAAGAGAAGTATCTTTATGTGGTTTTGATCTTTTATCGGAATAAATGGCGCATGTCATAATCTATAAATCTGATGACCTAGGTATAATTGATGTCTAAATAGTTGTAAAGATTAAATCATCTTTTACAGATCTGATTGCAGGTTCATTATAGCAAGGGCGCATATACACACTGGTTCGACATTTCAAAACAGCGTATACGTAGGTTTGTCTTGTGGAAAGTGCGTATGCATACAGGTTCGACACATTGAAGTAGTGTACACCTCATAAAATATGTTTTAGCTACTTCTATTTACTGTTGCAATGTTCTGGGTTCTGGCTTGGGTTCTAGCTACTGTTACTGTGTTCTGGTTACAGCATTCAGAAAAGTGATTGTTTGATTTAGTTTTGGTTGGTACAAACGAGATTGGTTGATGCATATATATTTGATGTTTGATTGATGTTATTGATGGATCCAGTCTAAAAATTTATGAAACGTGGTCCCTGGAAGAAAAGAGAAGGTTGTAGCCTTCTGTAGGTTAGCACCTACGTACTAGTAAACACATTAGCTAGTACAAGAGCTAGGGGGTTGTAGCTCCCTTTCAGGAGAAGCTGGAGAATGAGAGAAGGTTGTAGCTTTCTACAGGTAGAAGCCTACATACTGGTATAAGATTGCATCAGTACAAAATTTGTAAAAATAAGTTTCTTATTAAAGAAAGATATAGATGATTGCAGTAGGTGGTTTTCACCCACATTGGGTTTCCACCTTATATCTTGTGTTCATGTGTGTGATTGCATGTTCTGTTTACTGCACCTGGTTATTGTTTATATGGTTCTAATACACACATTAAGGATCAACTAACTAAATTATAAGTTTGCAAGATATACGCTGGTTTCTCTAAACACAGTTGCGTATGCACGCAAGTTGCATTAACAGAAGTAGCGTATATAAATTTGTTTATGGAAATGAAATATTGTTAAATTGCTAATACTAATTAACCCTCCCCCCCTCTCAGTATTATTTCCAACATTGACGATGAAAAAGCAACCAAATGGAGTGGGGGGGCAACATTTAAGTCAGAATTTGTGGACCAGATCTTTGAAAATCTGCCACCAATCTAGCATTAATGAACCGAAAGTGGGGGGAACGATCAGATTTGAATTTGAAAATGCCTATAAATTACAAAGGTTTGCCCAGCGGAAATCACTTGGAATTTTGAGAATTGAGGTGTTGAGCTCTCAGGCGTGCATGAACTGTGAAAACTTTGAATCTTCGATAGTGAGTTCAGCATTTGAGAAGTTTCCAAAGGAGACACAGGAGTTGTTGAATAACATCATGTTGATGTTGGCTAAGACTATAAATGTCGGGGAAGCAATGAAGACCAAAGGATTTGTTCCACAGGTAGCCATGGTAGCCGAGGGAGTTACCCTGGAGGTTGTCACTGCAGAAGTACTAGTTGAAGTACCTAAGTCACCATTGTCTCCCAGGTCGAGGTCTACCCTAACCATGGAGGGTCTGAAGAACAAGAAAGGCAAGCAGGTCGTGACACTGCAGCTGGTGCGTGCATCACCTAGAAAGTACCCACAGAAGGATAAACCCACCATGCAGTAAAAGGGCAAGATGGTTGAATTAGAGCCAGAAGAAGGGGTCGAAGAAATTGCCATGGATGATGAGGATATTGTGATGGAAACATAGGATGTTGAGGTTGAGGGGTATGACCCCGTTTCTAAGCTACTTGAGTACATTCCTCCACGCAGGGTTAAAACGAAGGTGCTGAAGGATATTGATGAGAGTAAGTGTTGGCTTGTGGGGGCCTGACCCAGGTTCAGGGTTAGTTAGCCAAACAAATACCTACACTACTGGCTCTTGGCATCAAACCATGGAGCGTGGACCGAATTCTCACTCGAAGTAGTATGGGGGGATGTTGGAACCAAGTTTCTACACCCTGAGATGGTCGTGATGTTGGTTTATTCCTTCTACTCCTACCTTCGCGTCGGTCACTTAGTTCTAGGGCTTGCTAGACTAGCCCTCTATTCCACCCTTCAGTACCTCTGCAAAAGGGTACAATTGACCTTCGCGTAGCCCTAACCTGCGGCTCAAGTAATTTCGCACTGCTATGGCAGCGTACCGTGCAGATTCCCAAAACTAGTTTAAGTGTCTTACTTATATTATTAGTCAATCATAGTTAGCACTGTGTAAAAAGATGTTCTTACTTGTGTTCACTTAACCAACGTAGTTACATACATTCGCGCATCATATAAGCATTATAAATGAAATTCATACATAACATGTCAATATGTATTAACAGGAAAAATGACACAAAATTTGTAGAATACTTCTCTTTATTGATATTTTTCAAGTGATTACAAACTATATCCACCATGCGCACACAGCTACAGGGATCCGCACACTTAGCTGCAGACTTCCACCGTAGGCCTCTGCGCACTCAGCTGCACAACCTCTACCTACACTACGACCCGAACTTAGATTTCTTACTTCAGAGCTATGACTAGCTTAGTGACTACTGAACTACTTAGAGATTACTTAGCTCTTTTTATATAATCCCATGGTCCATGGACCATGGGTAGATCTTTTACAACTGACTTTACTTTACAAAAATAAGGGCGGACAACCCTTTATGACTTATGACACCTTCATGCTCTGCAACCACAAAATCAGAGAATTTACAATTTTATTACAAAATTTGACCCAAACATGGGTTTTTAGCCCCAAAAATGTCCTTGGGGGATCCCGTTCCCAACAAGACCCCAACACAAAAATCGTGACTTTGCCTCGAGTCACTTGGCAGGCATGGCAATCTTTGCGTGAAGACCTTCTAGTTCGACTCATATGACCACAACCTCAGTTGTGCACTGTGTGGCCACCTTCTTTGCATCTTCAACCATCTGCTTGGTAACTTCTACTAAATTGTTGGCCTGAAGCTTTTGTTGAGTTGCTTGCAAAGACGCAAGCTTTCCTTCAATAGTTCCTGTCACCATGTAAGCCTCATCTAGCCAAGGCTTCAATCTTGCCTTCAGAACTACTTCCTTGTGCAGCATTGCATCCACCTATTCCTTCAACCACTTGGCCTACTATAGCTTTGATAGTCTTTGTGTCAGCGTGATGGTTCACGCTGCGCCCTTGACCTCACGATAGCACTAATGTAGCTTGCGCAGTTCCATCTCTAGTTGTTGTACATTGGGGTCCTCCTGCAAGCTTGTCAGGACCTCAAACAACTGCTCAAAAAGTTGTGTGTAGTCTGCTACTGTACTATCCATCACTGCTACTTCTTATATGATAGCGCTCACCCACTGCTCTTTCACTTTTGGCAGAGTTGAAGGCTGATCCTTCAACTGTAATTCCGTGATTTATAGGTTCAACTCCAACTGAACCCTCGTCATCTCAGTACGAGTGTCACAAAGCCCTGTGGCTAGCTTGCAGATGCACACCTCGAATGGCTCCTCCTCAAGAATGGCCAACTCTGGGACCATTCGGCATGCCTCCTTGATGATCTGGATAATGCGCTTGTTTTGATCAGTCACCTCAGTCATAGCAGCGATGACAGGGTCTCGTTGTAGTGTCATCTGCTCGTTGTTGATCCATTTTTTACTGATCACCTAGAGGGCACAGTGCTCACAAGCCCTCAGCTCTGCAATCACTTTGTCCTGCAAGAGGTGGAGAGCTTCACACGGGAGCACTGCCAAGTTTAACCCTACTCCCTTTAGGGTGCTGACAGTGGGCCTGTTAGCTTTGTTCTTCGTGGTCAGTGCTCCATTAGGTAGCACTATCACACTGGACACCTTCACGCGCAGCATCTTGGTAGCCTCTTAAGTGTCGATAGCCAGGTTGTTGGACACCGTGCCATGCTGTGACGTGTGGGTCTGCAGCTCCTGCAAACCTATCTGGATAGCCCCCAAGATTATCTTATGTTGCTGCTCAAATTGTTGTAGGGCCTCTGTAGTGACATCCCTCACTATGTCATTGATATCATGCAAATCGCCCTTTGTCAGCGTGATAGGGTCCAATGATGTCTTGGTAGCCTTTGATTGCTTCCTGGACCCTCCTTTCTCCTACTCCCTTGGGTGCTTGATGCAAGGTGGACCTCTCCTGCGGGTCCACACCGTGTTGTTCAGTCTGCTCATCTGTCTCCTCCTTTGTCTCAGGTGAAGGCGACCTCACGCCTTTGTCAGAGCTTCGCTCTATCCCACCTTTCTACTTTGTTGTCTACTACACGGTCTCGTGCTCCGCCTGGGCCTTATTAGTGGCCTCCTTCTTCCCCTTTTTGGCTAGCTGAGTCATATCTAGCTTGACCTCCTCCTTCTTTCTCTATGATGCGGACTTTCTTCCTCCCACTGCCAAGTTTGTTGTAGCGCACCACTCTGTGGGCCATTGATCAAGCACCACATCAATGGCGTCATTTGTTGCCAGGTAAGGTAAGTCATACCATTTCTGCGCAGGTTCCTTCCGCACCCTGATGGATACATGATGAGAGTCTGCTTTAAATTCTGTGTAGCCCTGTAGGTTGGCGTACACCGTAGGCAACAACCGCGGTTTGTGATTGATGGCCATGTAGATGTTAATCTCCATCAAGATCCAGAAGATCTTGCTGTCCTAACTCACTGCACATCCTTGGTCACCCACAGCGAAGCGCACTTTGCTGCTACTGGGAGGTCTGGCACGACCGAAGGGAACTGGCTGTCCTCTGGGAGCTCCCATGCGACCAGCACAATTGACAGCAAGAGCCGCGTGTAGTGGAATGTCTTGTTGAGCTCCTATGCTTCACGGAAGTTCTCCAAGAACTCATCGTGAAGGTAGTCCGACCAGTTGAACTGGACTCCTTCGGCACACTGGGCTGCTAGCGCGACGACAGGTACCAACACCTCATCGACGTGACACTTCCTCATCACTTTTCCTGCTAGAATATGCGTAGCTGCCTTTACATCAGGGTTGCAGATGCTGGATATAGCATATCCGTGTGGCTTCTTCACCAGTGTAAACTTTTCTTTCATAGACTCTATGAGGGCCTATTCACCACCTTTTTCGCCAAATATTATGGCCAGATTCTCTCCTGTATACAACAATTGTGTTATCCTGTGAATCAATATATTAGTGATGGGTATTGGATTCTCCAGCCACAGACACCCATCATGCACCAAGCACAGTAGATGCTTGATGGCCAATACTGTCACCAGGGTGTGGTTGTAGTGGAGCACCCAAAGCAGGTTGAGCAACCCTGCCTTGTCTACTCCTTTGAGTCACCTCCACAGCTCCAATGTAGTCATTCCAGTGTTTGTATCAATGATGTGGTACATTAGCTTCTCGTTCATCAGGTGTGGGAACTTTTTGTGATCAACCAAGTCCCAATCATCAAGTTTTAGTAGTGGCACATGTGCCAAGTGTGGTCTGTCAAAATAAATCTCATCCAGCAGCAGAGGGGTTTGCAAGGGGGTCTTGCTCTCATCGATGACCTTCAGCACCTTGGTCTTGACCTTGTACGACGGGTCATACTCAGGCAACTCAGTAATAGGGTCAACACCCTGGGCTTCAATCTCCTCCAATTCAACTCCCACATCCTCATCATCCATCCAGATGTCTTCAACGTCTTCCTCCTCAGGCTGTAGTGTTGGGTCTTCCTGTAGTGAAGTGACAGTGGTAAATGACTGATCTAACAAGCTGGTGCACTCCTGTATGGCACGTGCTATTGCTTCCTGCCCAGATTGGATGGTGCATTGCCGCTACTCTCTAACATCTGGTGGTGTAGATGGCTACGCCTTGAGTCTCAGCTCTGCGATCTGCAAGCTGAGGTCCAACTGGACTTTTTCTGTTTCTTCCTTCGCCGCACGGAACCCACTAGCCAACTTGTCAATCCGTATGCCTACGAGTAAATCTAATACAATCTCGAGCTCAGGGGCATGACAACACGCTTCCTCAATAATTTTCTCCAACTGCCGAGTTTGTGCTACTGCTTCATCACGTTGGAGGCTCAACTGCTCAATGTTAATTCATTGCTCACTGAGTATCTGTACCACACGTCCTTCCCTAGTGCGGAGCTCCATCGTTGTGCCATCCTATAGCTGATATAAGACTTCTCGTGGGAGGGCAGCCAAGTTTAATCCAAGTCCCATGAGTTGGCCTACCACCACTCTGTCCTCCGCATTGTCTGCTATCAATGCTCCGGCCAGAAGTGTGATAGTATTAGCCAGTTTGGCCCGCAGTAGCTGCTCAGTTGCTAACGTACCCGTAGCTTCATGGGTAGCTATTACTCTCGGCTGTGGGGTCCATGCTTGAAGTTCCTACAGTTGTGTCCTAAGGGCCCCCAACACAGTCTGCTACTCTATCATGGCCTCGTCGAGCGCCTCCCTGGTAGCTTCGTGAACTATATCCTCGATGTCACATAGGTCACCCTCGGTCAATGTGATAGGCTCCCCATCCAACTTGGACACCTTGGTCTTCTTCTGCAACCTTGACCATTCTATCACACGTGATCATTTTAAGGGTGAATAAGTGGTGCTTGGCTCCACACCTTCTGTCAAATTATCTAGTTCTGGCTCTGTGGTCGCGTGTGGGCCTCTTTCATCCTCTGTTGTAGCAGCCCCTCCTGCTGTCGCCTTGCCTATGGCAGCTTGTGCTACCTCCTGGGATGCCCATACTTTCTCACCAAGCTGTTCTTTCTGATTCTGCTATGCTAGGAACTTGGCAGCATCCAAGTCTTTAGGTACCTTGACCCTCCCTTTCCATGGAGGGACATACTTAGGCCATTTTGCTGGAGCCCGTACTAGCTGGATATCTTCTTCCATCTCTTCCTCTGGTTCCATCTCTTCGACAAAGTTCAGGGGATCCTCTTCCTCATCATTGCTCTCAATAGTAACTGTTTTTCCCTTTTCTTCCATCAACAGTTTTCCGAATCGTAGTTTTGCGGAGACACCCAGACTGTTCTTGCTACTTGTGGGTCCTTCTTGGTCCGCGGTGTCCGGGGTGATTTAGGGATCTCGGATGTACCCCCTTCCTGTGACGTATGGTTTTGTGTAACGTCCTCGGTCATGGAAATCATCCTAATTAGGGACTCCTACATATCCTTTGGCAATGATTGAAACCACGGACTTGCTCTCATGACTGCCTCATTCATCATGCTCCTGTCTGCTTGATAACGGAACGAATTAATATGCAAAGTGCCAAGGGTTGTTTGGTGACAGGCCACCTATGCTTTATATGCCTCTTTGAATTCAAATTTGACTATTCCCCCCTTTTGTGGCTCATTAATGTGATTTTGGTGGTAGATCCGTTCAACCTTGTGTCTTAATTTCCCATCGTCCACTCCTCGGTGTCTTAAATGGGACATCTTGTCATGAACAGTATCTGCAACTGTCACCTTCCACCCTCCCCATACAGCAGCATAGTCCCTTGTACGCGGACACGTTCTATGCTTCATACTGATTTTGTGCGCCATGTCTGAGCCGTGCAACTCCCCTACAACTCCATTATAGTCCCACACCCTCTTCCAACTGCATGGAGTGCTGAGACTGAGCTTTCTACAGATAGTCAGGTGGACGCACCCTTGGTGTGGGATTTCAATTTTCTTGCTAGCTCGGGCTGTGGGCACCTTTCGAGTACCTTTGTATCCTATAGCCCATTGCGCTCTGTTATATATGGTACACTCCCCCGTTAGTGTGGTCGTAGCTGTGATAGTAGGGTTGCAGCGCGTTCTAGTACCGTAGTAGGGTCGGCTAGGTCTGGTCTTCTTATACTAAGATTCGTGCGGTCCACTTGTTATAGACATATTTGGGTACTGAAACCCCAAACTCATAGGTCCATAAACTAAGGGCTCTTTAGTCCCTAACAGTGTTGTTTCATACCCTAAAGGATCATGGTCAACTGATTACATCATTTCCTAGAAGTTCCACCTAAAAAGCTACTCAGAATTGGCCAAAACTAGGCCATACTGACTACTCCATGGTCAGGGTGCGATGCATCTCACTTTCTACACATGGGGGGGGGTGATGCATACTGAAATGGCCTTCTATAGGGTGTGATAAGTGAGAATAGACAAATGGCAGAGATAGTTTTCTAAGTGGATGATCATGGAATCTTCCAGAAACTTCTCATATGACACTTGCCTCTCTGAATTCACCCAGGGATGAGTAAGAGATCAATGAAATCTCCAAGTGGAACCAAGAACTATCAGTGGAATGACACCAATCAAAAATCTAGAGCTAACTCACACCCTTGCAAGACATCTATAAATGGATCCCTCATCTAAGAGATCTAGAGGCTGGAATTTTGTATTATGTAAGGAAGTATTGTTACTTTATCTGTGAGAAGAGACATTGCATTGTTGGGTGATTTTCTTGTTCATGAGGTGAAGAGGGCTTGTACAACTAGGAGGATGATGCTGGATCAGATAGCTGGGTTGTAATCCTCTCTTACATTACTATTAGTAAAGTTCTTTGAGTTTTCCTCCATATAATCTTGTATTTGTGAATCTTATTGTTTATGAATGCAATTGTATGGTCAATGTGTTTCTGATTCTGCATTGTTTATGATGTTTTAGATAGAGATGCTTTGATAGTTTTCTATTACCTTGACTCTACAGGTACTCTTTGAAGCGGGACAAGTAGGAGAGGAGTGGAAAATTCTATCAAGGAAAGGAGAAATCAAGCTAGGATCAAAGAGAAAGATCCAGGTTGGTCCTCTGTTCTTCTCTTTCATCTATCACACTTAAAGGAACTCTTGAAAAGCTTTCATTGTTTGTTTCTAAGATAGCAACCCATCTTAGTGGGACTAGCAGTTCGAATCGACACTAGTTTTCCTTGTAACAAAATGGCGACTCCACTGGGAAATGAATAGTTTGTTTTGTTTGTTTATTGTTTGCTTTATAAACTACAAACGGAGCTTGAAGTTAGCCAGCTAGCCTTCGAAATGCCTTTGCTATGCAATTGCGAAGTAGATGAATGCTGCTTTAGTCAATCTCCGGGTTGGTTTATGAACTGAACATCTGACTTACAAAGCATTCTAAGTGCTCTTGTGTTGAAGCCTTGAAAATCGGGTCGACAACAAGGGGGATACCCGCTCGGTCCGGACCTTGGTTGGCAGCTCCTTATCCGCTTGGTATAGCAGGTCTGACTGGGGATAATGGGACCAGTTTCCCAATCTATGAATTTGTGTGTGTATAATTTGATGTTGTTGATCTAACAGTTCGGGGTTTAAGATATTCTAATTCAAACTTTAATCTAATTTTATGCTATTGTAATCTAATAAACAACACGTCTAAGTCTATACTAACTCGGGATGTAATTCTTCTATTATGCGATCTAAAGAGATTTCAAATAACAACTGGTAATAAAGATCATTCAGCGATTATAAGAAAGGAAATCAATAAAGATGAACCACTTCGCATAAAAAGTTAGACGAAACAGTTGTGAAAAACATATCGCATAATTATCTATTCATACATTAAGCATAAATAAATAGCTATCACCGTACAAAAGTGCCAAATGATAACTCAGGCATTCATGCAATAATACATAAACAACTAAAAAATGTATATCACTTTAACATATAAGCAGAAATGGTCAAGAGATAAAAGTACCATTTATGACTAGTCCTACTCATAAGCTTCAAGCGACAATGATTTATCTCTCCTTGCTCTAACATCCACTAATAGTACAGAAGTGCAACATCAGTAGCAGATATCAAATGCAAACATCAACAAATCTTGATCCATTCATTCACCAAAACCTCCTATGAGGGTGCAAAAGTGCATGTTCTAAGGACAAGTTTTTGATAAATTTTTGGACCCTTCTCTAAATGCATGAGAAGGGTTTAAATACTATTAACTAAATAACTTAATTACACAGATTCAGGATACGGTTTAAATGACCGCCCTTTTTCTAAGCAAAACTATTTCTAAAAATTAAATCTAATTTCTAACTATTTCTGCATTTGCTCCTTAATGTTGCAAGCATTCAGTATTTGCCTGGGAGAGTCGGCTAACTGTCTTCCACTTTTGGCTGAGCTAAGCAAACAGAAATGGTAAGAGCTGGCACCATCTTTTCAACAAAATTGATGATATACTCGAGAGTCATCTTCTGACTATGTGGCTTCACCGTGTATGCTCAGTAATAATCCAAGTTCAACTTGGTTAACCCTTGAATCGCTTCTGCCTTTTCTTTAGCTTTATGTTTCCAGTTTGTTCTTTACCATTGCTTTCTTGCATTTTTCGGGCTTACAAGTGACTGAGAAATTAGAGGATTTGCTTTTTGAGCAATTTTCTCAGCGATGCGCGATTAGTGCTAGGCGCTAATCGCGCATCGGAAACTGCCTCCGTTCTTTGATCCGAGCTTCTCTGATGCGTTTTACGCCTTTGGCGCCTTTATCTTCACTGGGTATAAAGCTTCAAAATTTGTAAAAATAACACTTTCGTGAGCTCTTGACCTTGAGTGTTCAACCTGCCTGTCGATATCAGCACCGTTCAATACTCATTCAACCATGGATGTAAATGAAAGATCTGTAATGGATGGCTCAACAACGTTCTGTGAATTTTGCGGCTCTATTGCATGCGGCCGTCTTTTCTCTGTCTTTGAACATTGGAGTTTTACCTTTTTTCCTCATAGATTCCTGCAGTTCACAATTGAGGAGAGAGTAATGATAATAAAAATTGATAGGAAAGCTTTAAATGCTACGGATATGCAAAAACATGCCACCTAACATAAACTGGCTCTTCAAACAACACAAAACCATCTTTCATTAACAACTGGCGTATAATTCATTAATTATCATTAAAGCACATATCTAGTTCTTGGTTTATGGAAAAATTTTCTTGAATATTGAGCCAGGAAAATTTACGATGGAATGTTTCTGCGATCTGCATTACCATATCGCATTTCGCAATTTCATCGTGCTGTGTTATCGCAAGGTTACTTGATCGTGCTATCGTAAGATCACGAATCGCAGTATCACAATATTGCAGATCGCTGTAATCGTTAAATCGTTATGTGTTTTTCATGTAATTTTGCGATATGCGATATACGATATCGCATATCGGCGATTTTTTAAGGTTTTCCAATGTGAGTTTTTATTAATGCATGCGATGCGATGGAGTTCGCGTCGCAATCTCGCAGTTTATCATTTTTACTCATAAGGAAATGTCCTATCATTCTTTGCGCGATGCGATGTTTCTTAAGGAGTAAAATACATGAGCCTTAATTGATTTTTTGAATTTTTTTACTAAGGGTCCCCTCTTACCTAGTGTTATTGCTAATACTAAATAAGGAGGGGGGTTGTTGGTGGCCACAACAATTGGCAATTCACTTGGAAGAACCAGTTATCTCTGTTTTTCTATTGAATTTTCTAAACTTCCAAAACAGAAAATTTTTCAGAAAATTAAACTTTATTATGGAAAGATAAAGTACATTATGCTCTAAACTGTCAATGATATTTTGTTTCAACCATTTTCCACTTTGATTATTTGCTTCCTCGGGCTAGTCCTTGTATTTACATCAATCATTACTTAGTCTTGTAAAGATAAAACAAAGTCTCCTCTGTAAACCAATTTTAAATATGCTCATTTGTTGTAGGTAGAGCCTCTGTTGCCAGCAGGCATTTATAGCCTCGACAGGGTTACCTGTTACCCAACAATGATCCTGTATCCTACTTAAGGCAGCCTACAACTTTCAAATAAAAATCCATATCCACACTTATTGCTTTGATTTTCTTTTTTATTCTTAAAGAACAATGTCTTGGTTTGGTAGCCAAATTATGACACAGTCATTCACTTGATTTATAACTTTGCTGAACAAGCTGGCTCGTGATGAGACCCCTTGTCTTTTGATTGCAACAATCTTGAGTCATTGCCCTGTTGTGGTGTACAGTATTGGCAAAGTCAGCAAGTTATAATATCTGTGATAATGATAATCCAGCTCGTGATGAGACCTCTTATTCTTCAAGATAAAGTGTATCCTTGGGTTGTTCCTCTGAAAGTTGTGATTTCCTTAGTAGGGAGGAAGTCATTGTTTCCTTAATATAGCTCTGGACGACAATAATAGAGTTTTTTGAAATAGTTGTTCTACAGAGAATCTTTATTTTGTTATTGATACCTTTCATTGTACTGAGATAAAACAATTTCTTCACTAAAGGTTGTTTTCATCAAACTTTTTGAAGTTGAAACTAGTATCATATCTGAGCTAGAGTCTTTAACTATATCTATCAATAATAAAGATCAGTTTTCCAAAATATTTGCTATTTATACAAGTGAAAAGTTCAAAATCTGAAAGAGAATTGGTGTCTTTTTCGTAAATGCCTAATGTAACCACTCACAACTGGTTTTATTATGAACAAAAAAAAAACAAAAACTACTCTACAAAAATAGAAGAATAATCTTCTATGGAAAATATTTCTTGAGAATTTGTCCATTAACAGGCAAAGGATCCCTCTTACCTGCTAAATCTTGTAACACAAACGTTGATGGACCTATGACTTCTACAATTTGAAAAGGACCAAGCCACATTCTTTGAATTTTGTATGTTTGCCCTTTTCTTCATGAGCCTTGTCCCACTTTAAAACTAAATCTCCCATCTGAAAATCTTTTTTGGTCATCATGTTTGAATCAAAAGAGGATTTTACTAGTGCTTGATGATGATCATGCGTTTTCCTAGCTTGTTCTCGTTGTTCTTCTAATTTAATTATTTCCATTTGTCTCAGTTGTAAGGAGGAAGTGGGTACTTCATCAATGTATTGAACTAAAGACAAAGAGGGAATTGCTAAGTGAGTCGGAAGAACCACTTCTTTCCCATAAACTAAATTAAAGGGAGAAGTGTCGATAGAAGCTTTTTGCATTATTCGGTCTGCCCATAAAGCATATATCAAAGCCTTGTGCCAATTTTTTATGATTTTGGTCAACTGTTCTTTTAATAATCCTGATTAGGTTTTTATTTGTTGACTCAGCTAACCCATTACCTTGTGGGTAGTAATTGGTCGGATATTTAAGTTTGAATCCTCTTTTAAGTGTGAATTCAGTCATTGCATCTCCAGAAAAGTATGATGCATTATCAAACATTAAAGCGGATGGCAATCCAAACCTAGTGATTATAAATTGATCTATGAACTCAACGATATTTTCAGCATTAGCTGTCTTGAGTGGAACTGCTTCTACCCACTTAGTAAAATAATCTGTTGCTGTGAGGATGTATCTATGCTACTTAGAAGAGTGAGGAACGATCTCACCTATTATGTCCAATCCCCACTGACTGAAAGGTTGCTCGATGTTTACCGGCTGTAGTGGCAAGGATGGCTTCTTTTGTCTTCCAGCAGTAGTTTGGCAGACTTGACATCTCCTCACGTAACTGTGCGAGTCTTTAAATAACGTGGGCCAGTAATATCCTACACGTAAGATTTTATGTGCAATAGCATCTCCAGCATAGTGTCCGCTTGTCGGCCCATCATGGAGTTCCTGCAAAACTTTTTCAGCTTCAGATTTCTCAAGACACCTAAGGAGAACAGAATCATAATTTTTCCTAAAAAGAATATCATTTATGAGCTGATATTGTTAGGCTTTCAACCTTAGAGCTCTTTTCTTAGTATGATCGAGGTGTGAAGGAGCATACCCGTTCTTAAGATAATAAATGATATCAGCGTATAATGACTCTGCATCGTTTAGGCTTACCTCGCACATTTGTACCTCTTCAGATGGAATTTCAGAAATTTGCGATGCTCCAGCCAGCATTTTGCAGAAGCCTTGACCTCTTACAATGTTTGCTGGTTTAATCTCAATGTCATATTCCTGTAAGGCAGTAACCCAATTGGCCCTTTTCTCACCCACATCCTTCTGTACTAGAAGATTCCTTACCGCTGGAAATGGTACTATAATCTTAGTATGGGTAGAAATGTCTGAAGTATTTGACAGCTTTGAAAACAACATAAGCCTATTTCTCCACGTCTGAATAATTTAGTTTAGCACCCTGTAAATTTGAACTAAAAAACGCAATTGGGGCTTCCGCTTTTTCTTGATTTGCTTGAGTTAGTATCGCAACATATGACTTATCTGAGGAAAATGTGTATAAAATAAAAGGCTCTGAAAAATTCGGAGTTGCTAAAGATGGAGCATTAATAATAGCTTGTTTGATCAGGTTGAATGCTTCATGTTCATCTTGGCCCCATTTAAAATTTGAGTTCTTTTTAATCATGGTTTGCAACATAGACATGATTCGTGAAAAATCTGGAACGAATCTCTTTACAAAGTTGATCTGAACAAGGAAAGATTGCATGGCTTTTTTGTTGTGAGGTAGGGATATTTCAGAAATTTCTTTGATTCTGTCGGAATCGATGTGAATACCGGATTTTGACACTATGAATCCTAGAAGTTTCCGTTCACTTAGTGCGAAAAAATATTTCTTTGGGTTAAGTGAAATTCCATACCTTAAACAAGGTTGAAAGATTTGTTTCAAGTCTTTGAGATGGTCGCTTCGCTTCTTTGAATACACTGTTATATCATCCAAATAAATTACTACAGATTTATTGACTAAACCTTTGAATGTGATGTCCATGGCTCTCTGAAATGTGACACCAGCATTAATCAAACCAAATGGCATCTTTCGATATGCGTATGTGCCCCATTTAGTTCTGAATGTGGTTTTCAATTGGTCATCAGGATGTACCAACACTTGATTGTATCCTGAAAATCCATCCAAGAAAGACATTAATTCTAAGCCCGCCACTGCCTGCACTATCTGTTCCATAGGTGGTAAAGGAAAATTATCTTTTTGACAGGGTTTGTTAAGGTTTCGAAAGTCAATGCAAATCCTAATATCTCCGTTTTTCTTTCTAACAGGTACCATATTGGAGACCCATTTGGAATGTCTGACGGGAAAGATTATTCTGGCTTTCAATAACTTATTAAGCTCAGTTTTTATCTGATTTTCTAAATTGGGGTGGATCTTTCTCAGCTTTTGTTGCACAGGTTTTTCATTATCGATCATGGGAATAGTATGTTGGATGATAGAAGTGTCGTATGTTTTCAGCTCATCATAATTCCAGGCAAAAACATTTTTATATTGTCTCAAAAGACGAATATACGCTAGTTTTTCTTTAGGGGTTAGGCTGAGGCCTAGATTAATGTTTTGTGGTTTGGCATCAGTTCCTAGGTTTCCTAATTCGTAGTTCAAGGTTGAACTTTGGAGTTTTGAATTGGTAGACCTCTTAAACCGATCTTTCAAATCATACAAGTCTTCTAACTTGACCACCGACTTAGGTATAGAATTATTAGTGCTATCTTGTTGCAATTATCAATCATGTTGGTCTTCGTCAATTATTTGATTGGAGTAGGATCCTTCAGATGTGAGGAAATTTACAATATCAGGATCATCATTGAATACTCTCCAATTTGTGATGTTATCAGGAATGGATGGTCTAAAGATTAATTCTATTGATCTATCTGGACTAAAATCTTCTGAAGGAATAAGCTTAGAAGCTACGTTAGCCAAAAGGTTTTCACTTGCATTTTGGAGTCTGGGGATTGAAGAGATATTAAACGCTATGAAATGCTCAGTCAGATCTTGAACTAAGGATTGATAATGTTTTAAATGACCTGATAAGCAATGTATAGTGTTACGTACCTATTTAACCACAATCTCAGAGTCTCCAAAAACTTGAAGATACTTGACATCTAACCCGATTGCTTTGTACAAGCCTTGGACCAAAGCCTCATATTCTGTTGTATTGTTGGTGCAATCAAATTCGAGTCTGCACGTGAGCATGATTTTATCTCCTTCTGGAATAATCAGAATGCATCCTGCTCCTGCTCCTTTGTTAGATCTAGAACCATAAGAAAATAATTTCCAAAACAAAGATTTATTTACAGGTTTATCTAAAAAATTGATACATTTCGAACTATCAGTTCGAGAAAAAATTTCGACTTGGGACAAAACAGAGTGTTCTAAATAGGGTGACGCATGAGCATTAAAATTTCCGAGGAAAGAATCTACCGAGTAATCGCCAATAATGTTGTTGTTATATGCTACTGGTTCATTTTCCACCTCTAGCTTCGTTACTATGTACTTCTGATGTAGCTCTCGTTCAACTTTTATTTGATTCGGTTTACCATTGTAGGGCAGCCACATGTGCGACCAGTTAGTTGCGAAGTATCCATGAAGTTTTTCTGACCAATCCCTGCTAAGAATTAGGCCATAGAATTCAGGAATGTCAGCAACTAAAATGTCAATAACTTGACATACTTTTGGGTTGGATGACAACCTTATGGTTACTTGATTTAGTTCGCCAATCACTTCGACTTGAGATCGATCTAGTTGAACTATGCGCACAGCGGATTTCTGTGGTTGAACGTTTAACTTGGCACTATGGATTTGGGTAAAATATTTGATGAAGCACCAGAATCTACCAAACAATTGTGCACATTTTTGTTGAAGATTTCATAAGTAAGGAGAAACGAGGGAGTGTGAGATCTTGATCTTCCTCCAATTAGAGCAATGTCATTCGGATCAATCTTATTGATCGCGTTAGTTGGAGGTCTTCCCATGTTATGGGAAACTTGAGAAAGTACAGCGGCAGGCAATGGTGCAACTGGCACAGCATGTAATTCTTTCATCATTATCTTCTGTTGATGCTTCAACTTGCTTAGTTCGTAAAGGGTGATGTTGGCCCTAGTCTTTTTCATGTCTTCTATAATATTGTACTCCATTTCATCCGACACAATCAGTGTTTTAGATGGAGTTGTTTCATCTGTTTGGACTGGGCTGGTTTGAGTCGCTTTAGATGTCATTTTCTTTGTTGCGACTTTATCCTTTATTGCAGAGCTTGCGCTCTTTGGCTTAGGGATAGTTTGGGGAGGATCAAGCTGATTTTTGCTTCGTGTGCTAACTGGAAATACTTTTTGATCTTCTTCTTGTGGGAGGATGAAATCCCACATTCCTTGTAATTCCACAACTTCTTCTTCATCAGTTTTCCCTTCAGTGGCAATTTCCTCTTCCTCTTCCTCAGATTCAACATTTGAAATAGCATTGGGTGGCTTTGAATCCGTTGAAGGACCTCTTTTAAAAGCTCTGTAGGGCTTTTTTGAAGAAGTTTATGCTACTTTCTTTTTGATGTCGACCATTTCATTGGACATGGTCTTTAGAACTTTCTGCAATCCTTCCAAATCGAATGGATCTTTTGCTTGTTTCTCCTTGGAGTCTTCCTTGAAGGTGACTTTTTTGGATTTACGTTCCTCTATCGCGGATTTCTTTTCCAGGGCTATTATTCTTTTCTCTACTGCTATTGCTTCTTTCATGTTATTGGCTAAGGTTGTTTTATTGGCCCTGTCCACAAAGATTGCTATGTTCAATGGTAGAGCGATGATATACCACTCACATTGTAGTTCTTCGCTGGGCTGGGAAGCAGTAGGAATTTTGTTGAAAATTTTATTGAAACGTAAATTGAAATCCTTGATAGGCTCTCTAGTTTCGGCTCTAAGGTTGGATAGGTCATTGATTAACGTTTTCGTAGACCTATCATCACCAAACTTGGTTAGGAATTGCTCCTGGAAGATGTCCCAACTAGTGATGGATCCGGAGGGTAATGAAAAATACCATGAACCGGCTGTTCCTTGCAGAGTATAAGGAAAAATCCGAACAACAGCATCTTCATTAGTAACCCCATTGAGATTAATGGATAGCATGAAGTTGTTTATGTGCTCTTCTGCTAGCATGCCTGCCTCGGGATTAAATTTAGGCAGCCATTTCTCAGGATGGGCCGGTATTTGACTCAAGGGTGTAGGCATTAAGACTGCCCTAGGGCTATTCCATGGAGACTGGGCCATTTTTGAACTGCTAACAGAGGAAAATGCAGAAGATGATCCCTGTGGCTGGGAGGATGAGGAAACGACGATTATAGATGATTGAATAGGAGTTGTGGGGGTTCCAGTGGATGGATGGATGATGATCTGGAGTGGTGGCGTGGATGGTTGACTTCGCGGTGAAGAAGTTGAGATGGACGATGTTGACAAAAGAGTCTCACTGTCAGACTCTTTAGGTGATTTCCTCGCTCTTTTCCCGGTGGGAAGAGGTAATTTGGTTGGCTGAATGCCAAAATTTTCACTCTTTAGCCTGGTCAGGGGATAAGCAGGATTGTAATGCGAAGTCACGCTGCCTTGAGATTTATCAGACCTTTGAGGAGAAATGGAAAATCGTTGAAGTTTGTGAATCAGAGATTCGACTTCAGGAAGTTCAACGGTAGATTGTTCTGAAATGTCAGGGTGTGTAGCAGCGGTTCATACTCGAGCTACTTCTAACTCTGGATTTAAGTGTAATGGAGAAGTCGGGGGAGATGGTGAGGGCGATTTACTCTCAGAATGGTATTTAGATTTGTATTTACTTGCCATTCATAGTTCAGGCCCTCCTTCTAGCGCCAAATATGTTGAAGCCCCGAAAATCGGGTCAACAAAAAGGGGGATACCCGCCCGGTCCGGACCTTGGTTGGCAGCTCCTTATCCGTTTGGTATAGCGGGTATGACTGGGGATAATGGGACCATTTTCCCAATCTATGAGTGTGTGTGTGTAGAATTTGATGTTGTTGATCTAATAGTTCCTATTTAAGATATTCTAATTCAAACTTTAATCTAATTCTATGCTATTATAATCTAATAAACAACACATCTAAGTCTATACTAACCCGGGATGTAATTCTTCTATTATGCGATCTAAAGATATTTCAAATAACAACTAGTAATAAAGATCATTCAGCGATTATAAGAAAGGAAATCGATAAATATGAACCACTTCGCATAAAAAGTTAGACGAAACAGTTGTGAAAAAAATATCGCATAATGAGCTATTCATACATTAAGCATAAATAAATAGCTATCACCGTACAAAAGTGCCAAATGATAACTCAGGCATTCATGAAATAATACATAAACAACTAAAAATTGTATATCACTTTAACATATAAGCAGAAATGGTCAAGAGATAAAAGTACTATTTATGACTCGTCCTACTCATAAGCTTCAAGCGACAATGATTTATCTCTCCTTGCTCTAACATCCACTAAGAGTACAGAAGTGCAACATCAGTAGCAGATATCAAATGCAAACATCAACAAATCTTGATCCATTCATTCACCAAAACCTCCTCTAAGGGTGCAAAAGTGCATGTTCTAAGGACAAGTTTTTGATAAATTTCTGGACCCTTCTCTAAATGCATGAGAAGGGTTTAAATACTATTAACTAAATAACTTAATTACACAGATTCAAGATATGGTTTAAATGACCGCCCTTTTTCTAAGAAAAACTATTTCTAAAAATTAAATCTAATATCTAATTATTTCTGCATTTGCTCCTTAATGTTGCAAGCATTCAGTATTTGCCTGGGAGAGTCGGCTGACTGTCTTCCGCTTTTGGTTGAGCTAAGCAAACAGAAATGGTAATAGCTGGCACCATCTTTTCAACAAAATTGATGATATACTTGAGAGTCATCTTCTGACTATGTGGCTTCACCGTGTATGCTCAGTAATAATCCAAGTTCAACTTGGTTAACCCTTGAATCGCTTCTGCCTTTTCTTTAGCTTTATGTTTCCAGTTTGTTCTTTACCATTGCTTTCTTGCATTTTTCGGGCTTACAAGTGACTGAGCAATTAGAGGATTTGTTTTTTGAGCAATTTTCTCAGCGATGCGCGATTAGTGCTAGGTGCTAATCGCGCATCAAAAACTGCCTCCGTTCTTTGATCCGAGCTTCTCTGATGCGTTTTACGCCTTTGGCGCCTTTTTCTTCACTGGGCATAAAGCTTCAAAATTTGTAAAAATAACACTTTCGTAAGCTCTTGACCTTGAGCGTTCAACCTGCCTGTCGATATCAGCACCGTTCAATACTCATTCAACCATGGCTGTAAATGAAAGATCTGTAATGGATGGCTCAACAACGTTCTGTGAATTTTGCGGCTCTGTTGCATGCGGCCGTCTTTTCTCTGTCTTTGAACATTGGAGTTTTACCTTTTTTCCTCATAGATTCCTGTAGTTCACAAGTGAGGAGAGAGTAATGATAATAAAAATTGACAGGAAAGCTTTAAATGCTACGGATATGCAAAAACATGCCACCTGACATAAACTGGCTCTTCAAACAACACAAAACCATCTTTCATTAACAACTGGCGTATAATTCATTAATTATCATGAAAGCGCATATCCAGTTCTTGGTTTATGGAAAACGTTTCTTGAATATTGAACCAGGAAAATTTGTGATGGAATGTTTCTGCGATCTGCATCGCAGTATCGCATTTTGAAATTTCATCTTGTTGTGCTATCGCAAGGTTACTTGATCGCGCTATCATAAGATCGTGGATCGCAGTATCGCAGATCGTTGTAATCGTTAAATCGTTATGTGTTTTTCATGTAATTTTGCGATATGTGATATGCGATATTGCATATCGGCGATTTTTTAAGGTTTTCCAATGTGATTTTTTATTAATGCATGCAATGCGATGGAGTTCGCGTCGCAATCTCGCAGTTTATCATTTTTACTCATAAGGAAATGTCTTATCATTCTTTGCGCGATGCGATGTTTCTTAAGGAGTAAAATACATGAGCCTTAATTAATTTTTTGAATTTTTTTACTAAGGGTCCCCTCTTACCTAGTGTTATTGCTAATACTAAATAAGGAGGGGGGTTGTTGGTGGCCACAACCCCTTGTGGTAGCTCAGAACCTCATCAGATCTTACCCTTATGCTTTGTGTTTACTGTCCATATTACTCAGCCTAAATCACTGAACTTAGCTGCAAATTTTGAGCAAAAACCAAGCTCAATTTCACTCCCTATCCCATCGCACTGTTTGCAACTGTGCAACCTGGATGCATCGTACCTCCCATGTGTTGTAGGTGAGAGCATCGCTATTTCCCTGTGTTGCAGGTGTGATGATTGAGTGACACTATTTTCTTCTCTGAAATTTGGTTTTTCCTCCTTGTTTTCAGTTTTATTCAGTAGTTTTTCTATACATGATCAATACCTTCTTGCTGTAACCATCTTCCTTCACATTATTTCAGCCTTTATCAGTTAGGAATTGTAAATGTTTTTGTGTATTTTTCAATCATTTACAGTCTTCCTTTGTCTAAAGTAGCCTAATCGAACTGTCATTTTTGATGCAAGTGTCGTAATTGTCATTTTAAATAAAAAGAAGAGTGTCGCAAAGTCTTCTCTTCTAGATAGTTGATTGTACTTTTGTCATTTGTACTTGATTTGAAATTATTAGTATTTGAAGTGTCGAAAATAGTTTTCAATTCGAAGTCGAAAAGTGTCATCTTAGTCTTCCTTTCGTTTTGAAAAGAAAATTATTAGTACTGTCGCTTTGAAAGCAAATAGTTCAGATCTGTACTTAGCTTTTGTTTTTGACATTCACACA
This sequence comes from Pinus tabuliformis, assembly GCA_031772625.1. NCBI lineage: Eukaryota > Viridiplantae > Streptophyta > Pinopsida > Pinales > Pinaceae > Pinus > Pinus tabuliformis. Next base: position 269,966,006 of record CM062812.1, read on the forward strand.
TTAAGAAAGTGAAAAACAAATACATGCATGTGCATCTGCATTTTGACTGCATGTGAAATTTGATTTAGGAAAGTGCATTTAGTGTGTGCTCTATGCTCTTTTCTGAAAGAAAAAATCATCATCTTCTTTCCTTTGTAGCTAGGATTTTCATTTCTAAAAGAACATAAATGACTGTTTATCATTTTAGATTGCATATTTAGGAATTTCACATCTACATCATGCGGTGAACCTTGAAAGACAAACTTCTAAGCAAGATCAACCATAAAATAAATCTCAATGAACATAAAAATGCTTTGGAACCTAATGCAACACATCTAGAAGTCTAGGCCAGAGATGTATTCTGGCGTCATAAAACCTGGTAACTATCATTTTCATCGTAGGTTGGGTGATTCCTCCTCTTTGATATGACAAGTGCCAGTACAGACTTGTGCTCCTTGTATCGTCGAGTATATATTGGGAGACCAGAATAGGATGATATCCTTTATCCATAGGAAGTCATGTCTGCCGCCCTATCGATCGTAATGCACTGAACACATCATTCGGGAAGATTGACTGCTATACATAAGTCCTTGGTAATTTCTCTATCATTTATCGTCAAGGTGTATTTTGAAATTTTATGATCGGTTTGGTACACCCTCTATATAGACTTCCAGAGCAGTCACTTTCATTCCTTTTTGACTCCTTAAAATAAAAGGTCCATCTGAGCACTTGTCACTTTAGGCTCATTAAAAATCGAAGGCGACTAGAGTCACCTTTAGCTTTTTCTCGACTCTTAAAAATTGAAAAAGAAAGTTGCGTCAAAGTGTCTTTAAAATTTATTTTAATCGGAATAACATCCATGTTCCTTCGTTGATCTGAGGTTGAAATAATGGAATCTACCAATCAAGGAATCCCTCTTGGAGGGAATCCTAGTCCTTTCTCCTCTTGGGGAGATATTGGTTCTCCATATATGGCTACATTGTCCCTTCCAGGAATCACAATCAGCCTGCCAGTATGGCTATTATCGACCTCTGTCATTTAAAACACTGTAATTCCTCAACAATCTAATCAGCAACTAGATGATACTGAAGTTACCCCTTCGCCTTCTACTTCATTTGTTTATTCTTCCCCTTCTTCTTCTTTGCTTGGTGAAACTAGTGACACTAAAAACCAAGTAGCTGAGAAGAAAAAGAAAGGGAAAGAGAAGACGAAGAAGCTAGCTAAACAAGGTAACACCAATGCATCATCTGGTGAAAATCCACACACTAAAGTTTCCAAACCAAAAAATCCATGTGTAATTTGCAAGGAGAGACATTACCATCGAGATTGCCCTTGCACCCCGCGGATCTTGGGAGAATGGTCTCCCCGTTTGCACCATTCGGTGTCATCAACCCCTGACAATCTGGTTGACAGTGCACCATCAACTAGTGAAAAGGAAGTCAGTAAACAAAAATGAAAAGTCAGAGTTCCATGTAGGTTATGTGAAGGTGATCATACTCTTCACCGTTGTCCTTTTCTAGATGAAGCCAAAAGCATTTTGGATAACCGGCCTAATTCACCGCAGCAACTTCCACTGGATACAAGAAACTCTTGCCAAGTCCTTCACTAGCTAAAAACTCGATTGACATACCTCAATTTTTTATCAAATCACCTATCTTTGAAATTGAACCTTCTGAGTCCATACCGGACCAAAGTCAACTAGTCAAGATGGCAGTCGACCTAGTCTTGCCTTCAGAAAATCCACCTTCAGATGATATAGTTTCCAAAGAGAATGAGAATGACACCGTTCAAATTCTTTTTGTTGATACATAGTCTAAGGAACTTAGGGGAAATCCACCCATTCTTTCACAACAAGAAGAGACCCCCCAGTTCATGAAACTTATCCGGACATTTATTTGGTACCTCCTCCAAGCAGTCTAGTCATTTTCTTTGATTGGAATCAACTAGCGAAACCTCGCCTTCCATCTAATGTACCATTCCGAATCATAGTACAAGTTTACAAAATGATCGTGTTTGGCACTATCATGGATGAAGGGGCTTCGGTGAGTATCCTTTCCTCAACTGCTTGGAAAGCACTTGGTTTGCCATAGCTTCTGCCTAAGAAACAAAATTTGTTGGGCTTCAACAAAGAAACCAGTGGACCATCAGGGATCCTTCCAAAGTTGCCTTTAACTTTGAGGAAGAAAATTGTTCATTTTAACGTGATGGTAGTCTAAGTTCCACTAGATTACAATCTACTCCTTGTACATGATTATATATATAGCATGGAAGCTATCGTTTCCACATTCTTTCAAGTGATGTGTTTTCCACATGAAGGCAGACTGGTGCAACTTGTCGACCAGCTTTCATTTCCTGGTTCAAACACAACTATAAATCAACCATCATCCCTAAATGGTATTTTCTCATCAACAATGTCTCTTCAACCTTCATTCCATCCACCTAATTACCGTGAGTAGTTCGGTGAGTGTGATGAAGGTCAGGGGGCATGCACCCTAGTTTGCTGCAGCAGGTGAACCCAGAGGAAAAGAGAGATTTTCTTGAAATTTCATAATACTTGGACTGAATAACATTCCCGTATAGGTTATGTAATCAGTTTGATGTGATTATTTCCTTTGTACAATTGTGAATGGAAGCTCACAGCATTTGCCTTCGTAAGTTATGTGATTGGAAGCTCACAACAATCACCTTTGTCTATTTCGATGGACAACGCAAAGGAAGAGTTTTTGTTTGCCGACAGAAACGATCCTACCTAACCACAAGGACTTCCATTTGGTAACTTGGAAACTCTCCTTTTACTGAAAGACCTGGGGGAATGCAAACCTTTGCATGCAAGTGAAAAACGACCCTTGATTTTCTTAGTTTGTAGGTTCTCAACCCTTTAACCTCGTAGCTTGGTCGTTTCTAGCTTGCATAAGAGGGAAATAAGCACATGTTATAATAGTGTTCAAGCTCATTAAAAAATAAATCTACCAAGAGACATTATCAAAAGACTGGTAAGAGAAATGTTCCCGTAAGGTTCAAGCTCGTTAAAAAATCAACCTACACTGAGCACATGTTGGCACAAGGTTCAAGCTCATTAAAAAATAAACCTGCCTTTGGTAAATAACCTTTTGTGATTGCTTTGCTATCTGCCCTTTTGAACTTTGGTTGTGTTCCTTCTGTCACCTCCATTCGTTTGGCCGACCATACGCTACCACTTGATTGTTTACCCTTTTGAGGAACATCTGTGATGAGTGATTATGATTGCCACCCTCTTCACACTGCCATGTTTTTAGAATTTCCAAACTTACCTGGAACCAGCTGCTACCCAGAAATACCACTCGTTCCTCAAAAACAAGTCTCTTTTAAACTCTTTTTAGACTCGTTAAAAATAAAAAGATTGTCGAGCTATTGGCCTTTCCAGCTCATTAAAGTAAAGGGAACACCATCCCTCTCATATATTTTAATCTTTTTGGACTTGAGGGATTATTAAACAAAAAATATTGAGTGCTTGTCTTTGTCGGCTCATTAAAGCTATTGAAAAGTCATCCCTTTCGTATTATTTTATACTTTTTAGGACTTAAGGGATTATGCCACGAAAAAGGATTTTTGGAGTCTCCTTTTCATCCCTTTTCAAACTCTCTAAACATGAAAAGGACCGAGTTATCTTTGTCATTAAACTCGTTAGAACAATAGCGACAAACTTGTCCATCCAGACAAGAATGAGTCTCACTGACACTAGGCTCGCTAAACACAAAGCGACAGGTTTGCCCGAAGGGAAAATTATAGAACAAGCATATGTTATCCTCCTCAAGCTTGACAAAAATAAAGAGGTACTGGTCAGCAATGACTAGGGAAAAAGGGAAGAAAACTTGAAGAACTTTATTGGTAGCAGGTCGCTCTTGAACATGACACTTTCACTCCATCACCATGATTGAGTTGGGTTGGGTTTTTTCCGTTCACCATCACCATTGGTCCTCTGTACCATCCATGGGGTTAACGCTACCAAGTCCATATCAGTGTCACCAATATGTTCAAGAGAAGTCATTCAGAGAATTCACCATCCAGCAAATGCCTCATCCACTGCAATACATCCACCCTTCATTTTTCATGACCGCCATTCCTGAACCTTATATCATCAGATCGTTTTCACCTCCACAAAAATCATTTGCTTCGTTTCACATCGTAGATGTGGGATACATCAAGGCCCTCCTACGATAGGTCACTTCTTGTTGACATCAGCTCATTATCCAAGAAGTCGACTTAGAAACAACCCTTTCAGTACTTTGAAGCTTGCATGCCTCAATGGAAAGTTTCTCACTTTCGGGGACAGGTTTACATCAATGACTTCCGATCGAAAGATTTTGCATGGTGTTAGAAATTAGCTCATATATTCACACCACGTGAATTGTACTGTAGTACCTTAAGTGTCATCATCATTATCGGTGACTCCTCTTGCATCTGTTAATAGCTTACATTATTGGTTGGTAATCAGGCGATACCTTTCCATGTTTGACTTCAGAACATCTTTTCACATGAATTGACTTGTACATCGGGTGAAGATTGAACGAGTTTGAATACCCCTGATCTAGTTTCATCCATCCGGGTTGTGATATATTCAGGAAAATAAAGACATCAATTGTACACAGAAACTACATAGATAGTCATCTAAGCCAGGGAAGATGACTCTTCATGTGAAGAATCACCAGTTTGCAACAGCAGACGATTGTCTATCATATGTACATGAAAATGAATTTATAAAGCTGAGCATGGGAATGCCTGCCTCAGCTAGATCATGAAAATAATATGATGATGATGTATTGTATTGTATCTTATACAGGTCACCTTCCAGTTTGAATACCTTGGATCCTCATGATAAAGCATTTCACTTGACATCAGAATATTTATGACCTCATGCTTTAGGGGGCAGCTATTATAGACATATTTGGGCACTGCAACCCTGTTATAGACATTTTTGTGCCTTACAGCATAGAGCATGAAATGTCAATAATCTGAGGGATCCAAAGTCCCTAAACAAGTTGTTCTTGCCCTTAGAGGAACAAGGTCAGCAAACCACAGCACTGCAAAACAGTTCTCCACTGAAAAACACTCAAAAACAGGTCAGTTTTGGATCATTGCAGCTGCTCCACTAGGCATCTGCGCTGCATAGCAGGTACAACAAAGGCTACCTGCGTTGCATAGCAGGTACAACAAAGGCTACCTGCGTTGCATAGCAAGTAGAACAAAGGCTACCTGCGTTGGGCGTACTTGAACATGTGGAGGAATCTTTTTCTCAAAGTGCCAGTGCCCAGGAAGCTTCTAAAAAGACACTTGATGATAAGATTCACCTAATGATGAGTTAAGAGCTTCTAAAACTCCAAGTGGAAGACAGAAACTCCGAGTGAAGAACTGAAGAACAACTGGAGTTGAAGAGGACAACAAGTCACACATCAAGCTGACTTATCTTCACTCCAAAACTCTATATAAGAATCTCATCCCATGGGATCTGGGAGGCCGGAATTTAGTGCAAAGAATTGCTGTTGGTTTGCAGTTGAGAGTATTGGGTGATTGCTTGAGGGAGGTGAAGAAGAGATTTCTCTCCGTCGGGAAGGTGATGCTGGATTGGACCTCTCATGGTTGTATCACCGCCTGAACCTTACTTCCATATATTAATAAAGCTTTTGAGGTTCTTCTATTCGCATGTGTTTCAATGATGTATTGTCTTACTTGCGTATTTGATTTATGCTAATCCTTGAATCAGTTATGCATGCATGCTTCTTGTAGTTTCCTTTTCTTGTCTTATTTGCAGGATCTCGTGTAGCTGGGCCCGTGAAAAGACTTGGAGCTGGGAGCAAGCGGCAATCAAAGGAGATTGGATCGACCATTTGCGCAAGACATCGGTAAGTGGATCTCTTCCTTTTATCTCTTGCATGTCATAAAGAAGAAACTTTAGATAGTTTTGCTTTCAGCTGTTGCTAAGGAACTGTCACCCTTAGAGTGGGTTAGGGTCATTCCGAGTTGGATACTTTCCCCCACAACAGACTGGAGACTCCGCTGGGGATCATGTCTTGTTGGTAGCTTGTGTTTCTTGCTATTCTTTTCTTAAACAAAAGGGTACCGAATCGAAAACTGCATTCGAGTTCTTCGAATGCAAAGTAGAGGGCAGCTACTCTAGCCCAGTGCTGGGCATGTTTATGATTTGAAGAGCTGATCCACAAGGACTCTTTTTAGCTCTTTGTGATAGTGTTCATCTTCCTTTAATCATCCTCTAGAGTATACTTGACTGATAGCAACTAATTTGGCCAAAAACCGCTCATTTTTGAGCAAACTGTGAGCCGGAATCTGAGAGAGACGAGAGTTGTCTCGTTCAGTGCAGCTGCAACAAAGGCTACCTGCACTGCAACGCAGGTCCCGAAGGGGCTACCTGCGCTGCATCTCAGATTGACAGTGCAGCACCTGCGCTGATCCAGTCTTGCCTTGTGCAGCTGGGATTCTCCACTGTCTGTTGCCCAGTTTTCAGTACTATTTTTGCAGCCTGTTGTCAACCTGTATACCCAGCTGAAACCACTTCTCTTTGCCATCATTCCGCCTTAGTTGTGTGAAGAAACCATGATTGTTCTTATTGTATTTCTTGCTGTCATTCACAGTTTCCCATAGCGAAAGTGAACTAGTCTTGCTATGACCTCTTGAATCTAGACCTGTGAGAAAGTGTCGTTGTGATTCTAAGAGTTAGTTTATTGCTGTTCATAGCTGCTTGAGCATTTGCTTTCGTTATATGGTTCGAATCTCAGTATTTCTTGTGATTGAAATGAGTAAATCTTAAGGTGTTCTTTTGATTATTAGGCAATACTTGTTTGTTTTCGCTTGAAATTGAATTCGAAATCGTACAACAGCTTTCTTTTTGTCATACACCAAACATTAAGAAAGAAGAAAAGAAATACTTGCATTGTGCATGTGCATTTTGACAGTTTGCATGTCGATTTAGGAAAAGTGCATCAGTGTGTGCTCTATGATCTGTTTGAAAAGATGATGTCTTTCTTTTCCTTCAGTAGTTAAGGTTTTCATAAGTTGAAAGAATTGAAAAAGCTTGCTTATCATTCTTAGACTGCATTTAGGAGTTGTCTCATACATCACGTGGTGATCCATAAAGGCAAACTGCTAAGCAATATCAACCTAAAAAGAACTGAATTTATCTAACAACGCTTTGAAACATAACGAAACACAGTAGAGGTCTAGGTAGAGACGTGAACCGGCGTCGTTAAACATAGTGACTGTCGATCTCTACGAAGGTGGGTGATTCCTCCTGAGAGACGATAGCACTAATACGGACTTGTGCCCCCGCGTACCGTCGCGTATATTGGGGGACCCCTATAGGAACAAAGCCTTTATCCATAGGAAGCCGTGTCGGCCGCCCTACTGATCGCGATGCAGTGAACACAGCATTCACGAAGATCGACCACTCGTACCGTAAAACGTATTCTGTGGTTTCGCGAAAGGTTTGGCACACCCTTGCCTAGAACTCCAGAGTAGTTTCTTTTGGCCTTTTTCAAACTCTATAACTGAAAAAGTCCATCCGAGCATTTGTCACTTCGGGCTCGTTAATACATCGAAGGAGACTAGAGTCATCTTTAGCTTTTTCTCGACTCTTAAAACATGAAAAAGCAAGTTGTGTCTTAAAAGCGTCTAAAATTAATTCAATTCGAAAACACATTTTACCCTGTGCATTGTTGGTTGATCAAGTAATCCGCAATCGTGGAAGAAAGTCAATCGATGAACCGTTGTTCGCGGAGGAATACGAGACAAACGTCTTTGTCCCCGGAATCGAAAACAACCCGGGCAAAGCGACCTCGTTCAACTGGTTCCAAATCACCTGTCAAAGTTAGAACGAGTGTTCCAACGACATCTGAGGTTCCGGTTACTCCAAACATTTCTGGAAACCCTGCCCCTATTGAAGAAGTTCAACAGCCCCAGAAGGACAGTAACACTGATCCTAGTCTGAGAACAAATACTTGTGTTACTGAATCAGGTCCATCAGTGATCGGTTCAGAGAGTCTTGCTCCTCAGACAACTGTCGCTGTCGAAACAACCCCTTCTTCGGCACCAGAAATATTCTACGGACCTGACGGTCTTCCTCTTCCACCCGGTCTGATCGCAATAGAAGAGATTGTAGAAGATCCGCAAGCAACTACTCCAACACATTTTGGAGCAGGGATCACTCTACTTCCTACTGCATCAGAAGCTAGCCTACCACCCAGAGAAGTTCCTGAAGAATCACTAGGCAATCTACTGGATAGACTAAAAATGTCTGAACAACCGTCGACATCTAGGACTGTGCCAAATGACACAGCGACAGCAGAACTCCCTGCAGTCACTCCGACAATGTTCGCCGGCATACCATCTGTCCCAAACTCTCAACAGCTGGGAGGGGTCCCTTCGGGGGCCATGACGACAGTGTGGTCTGTTCCTGTTTGTTCTCCCGGGATAACACCCGGTAACTCCTATGTTGAAACTCAACAGATTGATCCTTTTGGAAATCCGTTGGGACAATCCGGTCCTCGAGGTGTATTAAATCCTCTCAGTGCCAGACCACCACCGTATGGGGGGCAATATGCTTTTTCATTACCCCCTCCTGGAGGGTACCCATACGGGAGTTCACAACCATACCCAAGTTATACTGGAATAACTGCAAGTGGTTGGATACCTATGCTACCCCAGCAACCAAGAGTTGTGTATTCTATGCAACAACAGATGCCTGTGACGAACATCCCGACGACACCAGCAATTATGACTGTGTCGCAAGTTCAAACGATACCTGTTACATGTCAACCTCAGTTTTCTCAGGTTGTAATGCAACAACCCGTTGACCCTGCAACCCAACCGCAATCGCCGGCTGGCGAGGCGTCACAAACACAAACGGGTACCCTTACCCCTCATCTTGGCCCAGTGGTAAGCATCGCACAACAACCAATGGTATCACAACCATGGTTGGTGCAGTATCAACAACCGCAGTTCCAGCAAGTGTACCAAGGTACCGAGCAGCAAATTTTTGCGAATAATGGACAACCGTGCCTACAATACGGTCAAAACCAACCACTCTATGGTGGAGCAGTCCATCAACCGTATCAATCATATCAGCATCAATTACATTATGCTGGTATGCAAAGACCAACTGCTCAGGCGATTCCGTCGTATCCTGGGTACGCTTCACCTAACTTGAGTCAACAGCTGCCATTCGTGGCAACTCTGGAGTTACCCGATCTACATCGGTTGACAAACGATCCTATCGCCTACGCCCCTTGGTGGCCCATGATTCCTCACAAACTTCCATCGGACATTCCTAAATTCAATGGAAATCCAGGTGAAGACCCGTCGAATCACGTCATGACCTTTCATCTGTGGTGTTCATCGAACACCCTGAACGATGATTCGATAAGACTTCGCCTCTTCCAGAGGACATTGACAGGTCCGGCGGCCAAATGGTATATAGAATTGCCAAGAGCCTCTTTCGACAATTTCAGCTCCTTAGCCACGACTTTCTTAACCCACTTTCAATTACCTATCAGGTATGAAACAGGAACCGAGATACTGACCAACTTCAAACAGACGACAGCTACTCACATATCTGACCATATACATGAGTGGCGTCGTCGACGTAGGATGGTCAAAACATACGTTCCTGATCAGCTACTAGCTGAATGGTTTATAAAGTCATTACTTCCGGCTATAACGGAAGATGTGGCCAAGGGGGGGGTCGTAACGGAGGAGCAAGTCATTGCTCGTGCTCAGTATTTAGACTTGGTATATACTCAGTCGGGCACGCTCTATGACAAAATACCTGATGCCCCCAGACCTGAATTTTCAATTCCTCCCCCTCCTAAATCGAATATTGACTCTCATGCCGGAGATGGCGTGATTGGCATTGCAAGCGCGAAGTCGAGAAAGGCTTCACCTCAGAAAGCCTGTAAGACTTCAGATCGAAATGCCCATGAAGAGATTCTTGCTTCGGAAGTAAATGCCATATCAGTAGATAAAGGCAAAGAAACCAATCAACCAGGAAGCAAGAAGAAGCAAAACAAAGGGAAGAAGAAGCAACAGGATGATCCATCACCTGAGAAGGCTTCTTCAAGCTCTCCTAGGAAAGGGAAACAGAAAGAGAAGTCACCTGGTCCATGTTCTATATGTGACGAGGACCATTGGACACGAGATTGTCCATACAAGGCTGAGCTCAAGAGATTCTTTAAAAGTCCAAAGAACCCAGCTGTGTTGACTGACCCGTTTCCCAACCCAGGTCAAAATATGGTTGATAGTGGAAACGCTTCCCTGTCGCAAGTACTGATGTTGTCGATCTCTAAGCACCAAAATGATGCTTTGATTTCGACAAGGAACAAAGATTACGGGAATCCGCAACTGTCAAACGAAAAAGGTAACGATCAACCTAGTAGTTCGACAACAACTTCGTCAGAAGTTGTCCCTCCCATAATGCCGGAATTAACGATAAAACCACCTAAGGGTGTGGTACACAAGTCGACTTTTAATCCTCGTGCCAGAGCGGCGCAACATTATAACATAGTGGAAGATTTGGCTCAATCGCCATCCGCTATGTCGACTCTAGAAGTACTACAAAATTGTCCATCCCAAAGGCAGGCATTGTTATCGGCAATAGGGGGGGTTGATCCTAAGGATTCCAATCTTGTGTCCTTTGATCACAAAGGGTATGACCCTCAGTTACCAGCTCAGCTAGCTTTCCTGATTCAAGTGAAGGCCCTCAACAAAACTGTTCACAGAACAATTATTGACGAGGGAGCATCGACATGTATTATGTCGATGAGCTGCTGGAAAACGCTAGGGTCACCAACCTTGTCGAGATCTTCGACAACACTAAAGGCTTTCGACGGTAGGACATATACCCCTTACGGTATCCTAAGTAACTTGAAAGTTGAACTAGGTGGAAAAACGGTAGAGATTGATGTTGAAGTCATAGATGGAAATCTAGATTACAACATCCTACTGGGAAGACCATGGATTTATGCCATGGCAGCTGTCATGTCGACTTATTTTAGGAAGATCGCTTTCCCGTTTGAAGGAGGGATTATGGTCGTCGACCAACAGAACTTCCTCCTTAATGGTTCACAAGTTACGGGAAGCATTCCCATGATCCATGAAAGCGACCATTCAATTCAAGATATAGGAGTAGGACTGTTGAAAGACCCCACGATGATGGGGACTTTCTCGCTACCAAATCATATGTACATAGGAAATGTACCATTGGTGGCCACCTACAACATGATATCTTCCACGAAGGTCGCAAAAGACAAAGTCATCATGGATCGGGCAATGGTGTTACACCCGAGCCCAATCGAAATATTGTAGCAATCAATGTTTCAGGCATGGGAGGCGAGCCCAAATCAATGCTCGTCAAGCATTTGGGTAGATAGGTCAGGAGAATGTGGAACCCCCTTTGATCCTTGGTCACGAGTGCATGCAAGTGACGAAGGAATCCTCCAATCAATGTGGATTGAGGGGGCGCCATGGGAGGATAACCACCATCGTTCCCTTCCTCAGGAAGATACTCAAGGCGACCTATATCACCCTTCAGTATTTGAATTCCTAACAAATACTGTAAATACGGTGGATTCCGAGAGAAACCTATCCAATATAGAAGAGACTATAGCCATAAATATCTCGACCAAAACAGACATTGTAGAGAATATTTATGTCGGCAAAGGTTGTTCCCCTTCAGAACAAGAAATATATAAAGCTCTTTTCCGCGAATTTAGAGATGTCTTTGCTTGGTCATATGATGAAATGCCAGGCATCGACTCGAGTATAGTTGAACATGAAATTAAGATGTATCCTGATGTCAAACCAGTAAGACAACGGCTTCGGCAGGTGCACCCCAAGAAAGCCGCTGCCATCAAGGCGGAAGTTGAAAAGCTCCTCCATGCTGGTTTCATCTACCCGGTTCCTCTAACCGATTGGGTATCGAATATTGTCCCTGTTATGAAGAAACAAGGAACAATACGAGTGTGCGTCGATTATAGGGATGTAAATCAAGCTTGTCCAAAGGACAACTACCCTACACCCTTCATCGACCAGATAATTGATGAATGCGCCGGATGTGAAATCTTTTCATTTATGGACAGATTTTCCGGGTATAATCAAATTAATATCTGCCCACAAGACCAGTCAAAGACTGCATTTATTTGTCCGTGGGGCACATTCGCTTATCGAAAATTACCCTTTGGTTTAAAGAACGCAGGGGCGACATTTTAGAGAGCAATGAATTATGCTTTCCATGACATCAAGAACATCGTTCAACCTTATCTCGACGATCTTCCGGCTCATTCGCAAAAGCAGACTGATCATCCGCATCATTTAAGAGCAATATTTCTACGTTGCCGACACTACAAGATAAGACTCAATCCACACAAATGTGTGTTTTGTGTCGGTTCTGGTCGTTTACTTGGCTTTATAGTCTCCAAGGATGGGATTCGTATCGACCCTTGCAAGGTGCAGGCAATCATTAATTTGCCTCCACCTTCGAACTTGCTTCAGATTCAGAAACTCCAAGGGAAAGCAAACTTTCTGAGGAGGTTCATTCCAAATTACACAGAACTTGCTAAAGGTTATACCCGTCTCCTGAAAAAGGATGTACCTTTCGTCTGGGACCAGGTTGCACAAGCTTCCTTTGATGCTTTGAAAGAAGCGCTAGTCAAAGCATCATTAATGTACGCCCCAGACTATCTAAGGGATTTTAACCTGTATCTTGCTGCAGCAGATACGACCATTGCAATGGTTTTGGTTCAAGAAGTCGATGGAATTGAACACCCTATATATTATTTAAGTAAAAACTTAAATGATACGGAAAGTAGATATTCTCATCTTGAAAAGTTGGCATTAGCAGCTGTTCAAGCGATTCAAAGATTTCGACATTATGTCCTCTTTAGGAAGACCACTGTATTGTCAGATTGCAACCCCATGACTTATATACTGTCGCGACAGTTGCTTGGGGGCAAATATTCAAAGTGGATAGCTATCCTTCAAGAGTTTGATCTGGAATTTGTGAAATCCAAATCAAAGAAAGCTTTAGTTTTCGCAGAATTATTATGCGATCTCCCGTCATCGTACAACGATGAAACGTCCAAAGAATCGATCGTGGACGAAAGTTTGTTTCTGATATCAGCAAGTGATGAGTGGTATGGAGATATAATAATTTATCTCCAAACCCAAAAGTTTCGGCCAGACACCTCTCACTCAGAACGAAAACGCATTCGATACCAAGCAAAAGACTACATGATCGTCGGTGATACACTTTACCGTCGTGGTGTCGATACGGTCCTGAGAAGGTGTCTAACCCATGAGGAAGCCGAAAAAGCCCTGAATGAATGTCATTCAGGCACCTGTGGGGGGCATCAATCTGGATATGCTACAGCACAAAGAATCTTACGAGCAGGATACTTCTGGCCAACCATGTTCAAAGATTGCATAACTGCGGTTAGAAGTTGCCATGCATGTCAGATTTTTGATAGCAAAACCAGAAGACCCCCCGCTCCTTTACAGCCAATAATAGCTGTGGGGCCTTTCGCCAAGTGGGGCATCGATTTCATGCAATGTAACTCCACCTCGACCGGGGGGCATGGGTATATTATAGTCGCAGTTGACTATTTTACCAAATGGGCCGAGGCGATGCCTACATTGGATAACACTGGTGAAACAGCAGCCCTATTCTTTTTTTAATCATGTAGTCGCCAGATTCGGCGTGCCACAGGCCATAGTAACAGATCATGGATCGCATTTTCGCAATCACATGATGGTTGGATTAACTGCCAAACTAGGATTGTCTCACGACAGCTCTACTCCGTACTATCCGCAAGCTAACGGACAAGTTGAAGCGATCAACAAAGTCCTGAAGCGCATGCTGCAAAGGATGGTGGGGGTTCACAAAAGAAGATGGCATTTGATCCTATACTCGGCTTTGTGGGCCTACCGAACATCGGTAAGGAATGCCACTGGGTTCACACCGTTTCAACTGGTGTATGGCCTGGAAGCGATCCTACCGATCCAGTGCGAAATTTCGTCCCTTAAACTCACAATTGATCTCCTCCCCGGAACCTCAGAAGAAGAAGCTCGTTTCTTAGAGTTAATCCAGTTGGATGAAACTCGTCGTGATGCCGCCTTGGCCAACGAAGCCCATAAGAAATGAGTCAAAGCGCAGTTCAACAAAAATGTCAAACCTCGTGTCTTCTCGGAAGGTGATTTGGTCTTGCTTTATGACCAAGAATCCGATAAATTGGGAGCTGGGAAATTCAAGTCCTTATGGATGGGCCCTTATATTGTTAAAAGTGTATTAGCAAAAGGTGCCTACGAGTTGGTAGATTATGACGGAGTTCCACTGGCGCAACCTCGCAACGGGTTGTACCTTAAGCGTTACTATGCCTAGTAGTAACCTGTATGCTTTTGTTACATTTTTGTTTTCGCTAAAGCGTTTGTTCCGGTTTAAGTAATCCACTTTTTACACTTATTGCAGATGTCAAATCCATTGGAACCGTGGGTCGGATATGCTGACGGAGCGAGTCGTAGTTCGAGGAACCTATCCTCTGCAGCATGGGCCATTTTTAACCCAAGCGGCGAGTTAGTGAGTTTCAGGGGGGTATGTATTGGTCAATCAACAAATAATATCGCTGAGTATAGCGCGTTGATAGAGCTCCTCTCTGATGCCATCACCCATGGCATACGCCGGCTAGTCGTCAGGCTAGACTCGCAGCTCGTGGTACTACAGCTCAATGGTACCTACTCTGTCCGAAATCCAGCTATTTATCGCAAGTTCCTAAGAGTTAAAATCTTGGAAAGACGGTTTGATTTTATCCAATATCAACACATTTCCAGAAACTTAAACACATTAACCGACTCGTTAGCAAACTATGTGTTAGATAGACATCTGCAAAATTGATAAAAAGAGAAGCATCATCGATGTTTCATACATGGATCACATAAAAACTGGAATAAACTCCGAAAATAAAAAATATACACAATTGTTTACGGTTTACATGTAATGTTCTGTAACCAAGACAAAATCGGTCATATGACCCCAAAACTCAAAAATGGCTGGGGGGCACCCTAGCCTAGTGATGCTCATGATAACATGCCACGGCCTGTGCAATCATGCGCAGAAGACGAGACCATCGTCTGGGAACACCAACAGTATGTCGCTGCAATCGTAGAGGCAACTCGTCGATCCGTACATCCGGAATCCCAAGGGTAAGACCCTCGACATGTTCCTGCACAGCTGTAAGAGTCTCGGCCAAGTCAAGGTCACGGAGAATAGCTCTCCCAAGAGCCTCCCCTGCGGGGGCAGCGGCCGGAGCTCTCGGACGAACTGTTGGACGGACAGGGCCCACATCTGCATGCACACATGAGTTTGATTAGAGTCTTGATAGAGTAAAGCACAAGGACATTATAAATAAAAAACAGTAAACAGTGATAAGGTCAAAATATTTACCAAGATCACCCCACTGCTCGCCATCCGGTAGTACCAAATCCGGATCACCTCGGAAGTCCATGCCAATATATGGATACTCGGAAAAAGCCATATCCTGCCGCTCAAACCACCTAAAGAAGGCATCAGTAAAAGTAATCTTAGACTGACCCGCATGCCTAGCCATGTGGTCAACCCACCTCTGCATGCGTGGCTCAGTAGGAGATGGCAAGTCGAGAATAATGTACTGAGGTTGCATCAGGGGTATCTTCTCCAAAGCGAAGGCAGTCAAAACTGAACCGAAGCCAAAATTCTTCAGTTTCCCGTCCTTTACTTTGGTCAACTGGTTTTTCATCTGAACTAATACTGCATCACACCAGTTAAAAACTTTCGGCTGAAGACACTCCAGGGCATGCTGCACATATGACCTGTTGGCAACGTGAGGGGATGCACTACCGGCCATCCTACAAATCGTGTACAGAATAGACCTGAGAGACCTGTCAGTGAAATCACAGATAGAAATCTTTCCGTCTCTGCTCGGCTGAGATCCCTCCCTGCAATACTGACGGATATAATCTTTCACGGAATCACTCCCTCGGGCCGAACCGGACAAGGAAATGGGGGCACCCCGCCTTGAAAAACCAGTCAAGAAGTAGATGTCCACTATGGTCAAAGGGATGGACTTGCCCCTAATCTGGAACACTTGGTTAACAGGATCCCAAGCATCAAGCAGGTACTGCAGTAAACGTATCTGTGCCCTCATGCTAGATATGCGGAATAATTTTAGCAAGCCATAGTTCCGCAACGCGCTCACAGTAACAGGATCATGGAGGGCAATCATGTCCTCCTCTTCATGCTCTCGTTCTCGCCACGTAAGAGTCATTCTGCTCCAATAAACTCTGCAAAACAAACAAGAGGAGGAGTAAGATCCCTGACTCAGTGAAGAAAATGGCAAAAATCTCATGAAAAATTGTGCAACCAAGAAGTTTTCTGCGCCCAACGCAGGTAGAGAAGGGTCTACCTGCGTTGGGGAACAAACTGCCTTTGAAAATGAAGGCCCCAACGCAGGTTTCGATATAGGGCACCTGCGCTGATGGCAGAGCGCCCTAGAGAAACCCCAGGGGCTCATGGGGGCAGGAAAACAAGCATGAAACTGAGAAATAAGACCATGAAAAGATAGAGCTAAGGTTTAGCTCCTACCTGGTGAAAACGGCGCTGAAAATCGTCCACAGAATCTCCCAAAATCAGCTGGTGAAAAATCAAGAGGAAGAGGCACCTCCAAAGCTCCAACAAACCAAATGCACATGAAATGGTAAAATGAGGGGTAAAAACATCTTTTAATTGCTTTTTACGTAGTTCGAAGTGAAATATTAGTATTTTTACTTCATGTTATCCGTTTCTAACAAAGTTTGTTGCAGCAATTGATGATACAGTACTATCTCTGAAAAAGAAAAAGCCAGTCATGGTAAAATATGAATTTGATCTTATCAAACGAGCAGTTTTGGCAAAGTTCATGCTCGTTAAAAAATAAACGTAAGAACCAAGCAGTTTTAGCGCATAGTTCATGCTCATTAAAAAATAAACATAAGATTGAGTAGTGTTTTGGCGCATTCAAGCTCTTTAAAAAAAATGAACCCAGTACCGGTAAATAAACATCTGAGACCGTAAATTCATCAGCCATAAAAGCCTTGGTCGTGTTTGTGCACCATCACCTCCACTTCTCATTTGGCCGATCATTCACATCCACTTGATTGTTTACCTATTTTGAGGAACAGCTGCGAAGAGTGATTCCACCTAGCCATCCTTGTAATACTGCCGTGATTGGAAAATTCCAACCTGTACCTGGAATCTGCTGCTATCCCTGTTTATCACTCGTTCCTCAAAAGACGAGTCTTCTTTGAGCTCTTTTCACTGACTCATAAAATATGAAAAGTTTGCCGAGTTTTGGCCTTCCAGCTCGTTAAAAGGACCGGAGGAGCTATCCCTCCTCTAGATTTTAATCTTTTTGGACCTGAGGGATTATTGCACAAAAAGATCGAGCGCTTGTCTAGTTCGGCTCGATAAAGATATCGAACATTCATCCCTTTTGTATTGTTTTATACTTTTTCGGACTTAAGGGATTAGATGACGAAAAAGGACCCCTTGGAGTCTACTTTATGTACACTTTTCAGACTCTCTAAAAATGAAAAGGACCGAGTTGTCTTTGTCGCTAGGCTCGTTAAAAATATTAGATAGCGACAAACTTGTCCTTAGACAAGAACGAGTTTCCCTATCGCTAGGCTCATTAAAAACATAGCGATGGGCTTGCCCGAAGGGCAGGTTATAGATCAAGCATATGTTATCCTCCTCAAGCTTGTCAAAAAATAAAGAGGTACTGGTCAGAAATGACTGGGGAAAAATTGGGAAGAACCTCAAAGCTTAATGGTAGCAAGTCGCTCTTGAACATGACACTTTTGCCTCCGTAAATATCGGGTTGGGTTATTATCATTCACCGGTCCCTTCACCATGGTCTCGCCATACCATCCATACATGGGGTAATGCTACCGATCCATCACATCAGTGTCGTTATATGTTCAAGAGATGTCATTCAGAATGTGTCAACCGGGTCCCATCCACTACCATACATCATCTTTCATCCTTCCATGACCGCCACCCTGAATCATATTTCACAAATTGTTTTCACCAATCATCACTAGCTCCGTTCCGTGTCACTGATGTGGGATTCATTAGGGCCCTCCTTTGACGGATCACTTCTTGTCGACATCAGCTCATTATCCAAGAAGTTGATCTAGGAACACCCCCCTCAGTACTTTGAAGCTTGCATGCCTCAATGGCAAGTTTCTCACTCCCGGCGATAGGTATACATTAATGACCTTCGACCAGGAGACTTTGCGTGGTGTTCGACGTCAGATCCTATATTCACACCACGTGAATTGTGCTGCAGTACCTTGAGGGTCATCATCATTATCGGTGATTCCTCTCGTGCTTGTTAACAATTTACATTATTGACTGGTAATCAAGCGATGTCTTTCCATGTTCGACTTCAAGAAATTCTCACATGGATCGACTTGTACTAATGTGAAGATCGGACAAGTTTGAAGACCCCGGATCTAGTTTCATCCATCCGGGCTGCGATATATATTCAGGAGATAAAGACATAGACATGTGCAGCAGATGATCATCCTACTAAAAGGATGATAATTAAAAGCAGAGAATTATCCGTCTATTATCAGACGATCGTCTGTTTATGTACAACAAATGTATTTATAAAGCTGAGCATGGGAAATGCCCGCCTCAGCTAGATCATGAAAAGAAAGTATGAAAAGATAATGTATTGTATTGTATTTTGTTACAGGTCACCTCCCGGCAATTGAATGAACTTCGGATCCTCCTAATAAAGCATTTCACCCGATAAACGACCTCATACTTTAGGGGGCAACTGTTATAGACATTTTTGTGCCTTACAGCATAGAGCATGAAATGTCAATAATCTGAGGGATCCAAAGTCCCTAAACAAGTTGTTCTTGCCCTTAGAGGAACAAGGTCAGCAAACCACAGCACTGCAAAACAGTTCTCCACTGAAAAACACTCAAAAACAGGTCAGTTTTGGATCATTGCAGCTGCTCCACTAGGCATCTGCGCTGCATAGCAGGTACAACAAAGGCTACCTGCGTTGCATAGCAAGTAGAACAAAGGCTACCTGCGTTGGGCGTACTTGGACATGTGGAGGAATCTTTTTCTCAAAGTTCCAGTGCCCAGGAAGCTTCTAAAAAGACACTTGATGATAAGATTCGCCTAATGATGAGTTAAGAGCTTCTAAAACTCCAAGTGGAAGACAGAAACTCCGAGTGAAGAACTGAAGAACAACTGGAGTTGAAGAGGACAACAAGTCACACATCAAGCTGACTTATCTTCACTCCAAAACTCTATATAAGGATCTCATCCCATGGGATCTGGGAGGCCGGAATTTAGTGCAAAGAATTGCTGTTGGTTTACAGTTGAGAGTATTGGGTGATTGCTTGAGGGAGGTGAAGAAGAGATTTCTCTCCGTCGGGAAGGTGATGCTGGATTGGACCTCTCATGGTTGTATCACCGCCTGAACCTTACTTCCATATATTAATAAAGCTTTTGAGGTTCTTCTATTCGCATGTGTTTCAATGATGTATTGTCTTGCTTGCGTATTTGATTTATGCTAATCCTTGAATCAGTTATGCATGCATGCTTCTTGTAGTTTCCTTTTCTTGTCTTATTTGCAGGATCTCGTGTAGCTGGGCCCGTGAAAAGACTTGGAGCTGGGAGCAAGCGGCAATCAAAGGAGATTGGATCGACCATTTGCGCAAGACATCGGTAAGTGGATCTCTTCCTTTTATCTCTTGCATGTCATAAAGAAGAAACTTTAGATAGTTTTGCTTTCAGCAGCTTGCTAAGGAACTGTCACCCTTAGAGTGGGTTAGGGTCATTCCGAGTTGGATACTTTCCCCCACAACAAACCCCAAACTCATATGTCCATAAACTAAGGGCTCTTTAGTCCCTAAAAGTGTTGTTTCATACCCTAAAGAATCATGGTCAACTGATTACATCACTTCCCAGAAGTTCCACCTGAAAAACTACTCAGAACTGGCCAAAACTAGACCATACTGACTGCTCCATGGTTAGTGTGTGATGCATCTCACTTTCTACACACGGGGGGTGTGATGCATACTAAAATGGCCTTTTGTAGGGTGCGATGAGTGAGAATAGACAAATGGTAGAGACATTTTGCTAAGTGGATGATCATGGAATCTTCCAGAAACTTCTCATATGACACTTGCCTCTCTGAATTCGCCAAGGGATGAGTAAGAGATCAATGAAATCTCCAAGTGGAACCAAGAAATATCAGTGGAATGACACTAATCAAAAACCCAGAGCTGACTCACACCCTTGCAAGACATCTATAAATGGATCCCTCATCTGAGAGATCTAGAGGCTGGAATTTTGTATTTTGTAAGGAAGTGCTATTGGTTTATCTATGAGAAGAGACATTGCACTGTTGGGTGATTTTCTTGTTTTTGAGGTGAAGAGGGCTTCTACAACTGGGAGGATGATGTTGGATTAGAAATTTGTGTTGTAATCCTCTCTTACATTACTATTAATAAAGTTCTTTGAGTTTTCCTACATCTAATCTTGTATTTTTGAATCTTATTGTTTATGAATGCAATTGTATGGTCAATGTGTTTCCAATTCTACATTGTTTATGATGTTTTAGATAGAGATGCTTTGATAGTTTTTTGTTACCTTGACTCTACAGGTACTCTTTGAAGCGGGACAAGTAGGAGAGAAGTGGAAAATTCTATCAAGGAAAGGAGAAATCGAGCTAGGATCAAAGCGAAAGATCCACGTTGGTCCTCTGTTCTTCTCTTTCATCTATCACACTTAGAGGAACTCTTGAAAAGCTTTCATTGTTTGTTTCTAAGATAGCTACATGTCTTAGTGGGACTAGCAGTTCGAATCGACACTATTTTTCCTTATAACACCGCTTGCACGACTTTGATTTTCATTTTGCTGATTTCTTCATCCAACATCACGCTTTTCCTCCTCAATCGAGCCCATTCTTCATCGAGTTCGTGAAGTTTCAAGCTGCCGCGCCAAATGGGTTCCTGCAATCGCCGAATTCCTGTGCCCAGGTCCTTGTGTTTAGTCTGAACTACAGGGGTGGTGGTCAGGGAAATTCTCTTCGCCTTCCTGGTTTCATCGTGCCTGACCGCGAATAGGGCCATCTTCGCACACCCCGTTTTGTTTATGGTCCTATGGGCCCATCAAACCCTTGTTACGCACAGATTTAGTTGGGGAGGTGGTTGCATAGCATACGGATACATCCCTCGTCATAGGTGGGTGCCCAAACCACTTCGTCCTAGATGCCCAAACTGTGTTCGACGTTGTGGGCCTCCAACCCGTACACGCAACCGTCGTCTACATTCGCGCCCATTCCACCTAATCTTCCAAGGCGTACCCCACCCTTGTGTAGTTGTCACGTGCAGCACCCCTTTTTGCGTACCGTGCCACTTCTGCTCCATGATTGTAGTTCCACAATGTTCTACAAATTCCTCCCCATTTGTTGCGCTGTCATCTGCTAGTAGTTTCCTTACTTCAATTGTCACGAGTCGCAATGATCTAATCATCATATTACAATTTAGCGTTGTTACTTCATGCAATCAGTTCTACCATCGCTCTATCTCTTCATTTGAATCTGATGTGCAAGAACTATCACGCTCCCATGAGATTCTCCCATCCGCTATTGGATTCACCCAATCCTAGTCTTATGTTGTTATCTGGTAGATTCATTCTGGTTCATTGTCACTATCCTCATCATGCATAGGTTCCATGTAGTGCGCTCCTTTGGCTGGGTCCAGTGGAACTATTATGCAGAGCAACTTTTTCTCAAATATCATCTTCCGTCTTTTTAGGTTGATGACCCCATTCATGTCCATGGCCCAGTTTATTCCTAGCAATGCAGGGTACAGATCACTGTCATCCACAATTTCTATTATCTCAAAGTTTGTCTGCATACTTACGCCTTCAATGTCCACTGTCACCCCTTGTAACCTTCCCATTGGTAAGATATTTTGTTGGTTAGCCATCTGTAATTGAATAGGAGACCACTGCAGCGCGGGCCTGCCCATTTGTTCCCACGTCTGTTTTGGTAATACATTTGCATCTAACCCCAAATCTAGGATGACCTGATCCATCTCATACTCACCAATTTGCACCGTCAATCACATTTCCCGCCCAGTGTGCAAAGCATGCTTTCCTAGTTTCTGAACCATGCGTGGCTCTCTTGACCCTTCGCACCTAGTGATCAGCTCTTGTAGTCCCTTAACTGCCTTATTTTCATGTAGCAGCTTCATACATGTCCTTAAAAAGGTAGTAAGCATAGAAGGATCCATTCTCAACTCAAGTTGATCCTTACTACCTGAAGTAGAGGCCTCTGTGAAGCTCTTCTTAGCTTCCTTAAACGTTTCCTTCATGTGTTCCATCTCAGACTCAGGTTCCTTTGTAGGAGCCTCGCGAACCTTCGAATCTTCTCGAGGATGTTATCTTCCCCTATAGTTGCATTGCTTCTAAGTACCATTTTTACACTGGGGTCCTCTTCGCGTGGTTCAGACCTCATCATTTGGATATTTTGAGTTGGAGTAGGTTGTAGTACCCCTTTCTCACGCATTTGGGTAATCAGCGTCGGGCAATCTACCATTTCATGATCAAATTGCTCACAGTATGGACAAGAGATTATCGTTGGGTTGGTACAATCATGAGCGTAGTGCCCCAGCCCCCCGCAATTATACCAAATCAGTTGTCCACACCCTCGTCCAGGTCCCATTCCTCCTCTTCCTTGTCCACGTCATTGGAATCCACCACGTGCCTCTATGATTGGATCGAAACTTCGCATTTTATTCTACATTCGATAGGCTAGGGTCCTATCCATCATTAGCTCATAGCTCTGACACATTCGCTCGTCATGACCCACTGATCTACCAAAGTTACAGTATAGTTGTTGCAGAGTCTAGGTATACTTCTGCAACAGGTCATAGTTGTCCGTCGCGTGCTTTCCTCCTACTTGACATATCGCGCACCAAAGTGTGGGCGCCGCACTTGGTCCTACTTGTACCTCCAACCTTAATGGCATCGCTCCCCCTCCCGCCAAATAGTTCACAAATATAGGGCAGTGATCCTTGTCGTGACCCTGGCCCTTGCATTTGATACACCACACTTCTTCACGTGCCTCTGGTCAGGGTGCCCTATCTTGCTTTAGGCTTTGCATCTCCAAGCATAGGTTTTGTAGTTGCGCATGGATTTGTTGAACTCCCAACCTAGGATCTTGTATTGGAGTTTCATGCAACCTCATCGCTATCTCTAATGCTTCAGCCTGGGTTGAGATCTTCTGTTGTGACAGCATCGTCCTTAGGTGCGGTCTCAAAGATGCCACAGTGCAGTGCTGCGCATCTAAAAGCGTCATATTAGCCTCATGGATCATACTCTTTAGGCATTGATCCAGATCCCATGGAGTCTCACCTAGAAGCATCACAATTTCCTTAAATCTGATGATAGACTAAGTTTCTGATTTTGACCGGCTAAACTCTTTGTTTAATGCATCCTAGATCTCTACTATTCCAACATTTGTATGATCGATAGAGTGCTTGATGTACCACATCAATGCGCAATCCTGAAACACACTCACTAAAGTAGCCTTTTTAATATTATCATCTGTAACGCCTTGGGCTTTCCATATTTCCTTTACCACGAACCAGAACTGATCTGATTCCTCATTTCCTATGCCTCTAAATATGGGCAACTTGATCGCACTTGCCATTCCCACCCTTAGAGGTGGTGGAAGTGGGGTGGGTAAAGATGGGGTTGATGTAGGTGAAGTGGGTGATGGCGTGGATGGAGGTGGTAACTGTGGAATGTGCTACTTTATCAACCAGACCGCACTTCTCAGAGAGAACCCATGGAGCTCCTCCCCACTTTCTCGCGAAAGTGAAACTAGGGGACTATTCTCTAATCCTTCAATCCCTTGGCAGCCTCTTCTGCTCCACATTACCCAAGACATCAATGGATTCGCATAACCCATTTTTCACATAATATCATTTTAATCCAGGTATTCAATGATTTGATGTACTTACCTCGCGGTCCCTTGAGAAAACGCCACTCCGCTTTGCTGTAGCTCATGGTTGTGTCTATCACGAACTCAGTGATAAACCCTCCTATT
Organism: Pinus tabuliformis; assembly: GCA_031772625.1. Taxonomy (NCBI): domain Eukaryota; kingdom Viridiplantae; phylum Streptophyta; class Pinopsida; order Pinales; family Pinaceae; genus Pinus; species Pinus tabuliformis. Next base: position 269,990,182 of record CM062812.1, read on the forward strand.
ATCCAATCCAGCCAATGATCTACTACTCGTGCGATTTTATCTTCAGATGCCTCTAATCTGCGCACCAACTCCAGAGTCCACACAATGGGCTATTCAAGTCTGCACCTTCCCTGACTGTCAGCTTGCCTCGCGATCCACTCATACAGTTCTACCCAGAAGGACGCGAAGAAGATCTCGTGGATTTCCATGTATATGTAGAGATCTAACCACCTCTTCTTAGATATCTACGGGTTTTTTTTTCCTGTACCACAAACTTGTGAAGCTTCTGATCCAACCAATCTTCAATTTCTTTCTTCATAGGGTTCCAACATTCTGACATCAGACATCTCTTAGGCAGATCCTGGTCCTAGCAATGGAACCATTTGTTGGCTTGATGGGGCCTAACCCAGGTTCAGAAGTGTTTTAGCCAAACAAATCCCACACTACTGACCCTTTCGGAAACAGTCCATGGAGCACGGACTGAAGTCTCACTCGAGATAGTATGGGAGGGTGCTGGAACTAGGTTTCTGCACCCTAGGGATGTCTTGATGAGGACTGGAAGGGTTGCGAACCGATCTGCGCACTCGCGCTACTCTTCACAGCAGTCTGGCCTTCGCGAAGCTCGGCAATGAGGCACTTCTTAGATTCTTATTATTAAGGTGTTTCTTATAGATCTTATCTAATTCTTAAGGTCTTTAATCAAGCATTCAACAGTTATAACCATCACACGCAACCATAAATCTTACAGATATGCATAAACTCAGAATATAAGCATAAACATATAGATCTATGCACAATAATTTAGAAACACTTATCTTTATTAATCTTCTGTTCAGCACAATCAGTTCCACCCTACGCACTCAGCTGTAGGGGTCCGTGCACGTAGATGCGGACTCTACCAGGCCTTTACGCACATACTTGTAGAGCCTAATCTAACTACTACCACTCACGACTCAGACTTTTAGACTCAGAGCACTCTTTCTTCTTACAAACCCATACACTTCAGATCTTAATCAAAAGCTACCAACAAAAATGACTTCTAAACCTAGAGCCCTGCTCTATTTATACATTCTCATGGTCCGTGGACCATGGGCAGGCCGACTCACTTTCTATTATCTTACATTATTCTCGGGCTGACAACCCTTTGACTTGACTCATTACAATTCACTCTCCGCACACTTCGCAGAACCTTTACCATACTTTTACCCAAAATTGTGGGCTTTAAGCCCCAAAACTATTACGCAGGGGATCCACTGCCTAACACCTTTCTCCTATGCAAATGGCTTTGGTGGGTTTCTTCTTGGTGATGCATGCACAGTATGGCAGGTTGCTTGCCCTTTTTATCCTTGGTGGTCTCCTTGGATGGGGTCATCTTTGGTCTTGGCATCCTCGATGATTTAGGGACATCAAATAGTACTTCAGTGACCTCTAGAGCAGCTACCTCTACCTCTATCTCCCTTTCCTGCACTGACTCCTCTACTTCGGTATCTATAGCTTCTATGGGTGTCGACATAATGCTCTCCAACAGTGCTCGAGACATCTCTGGTAAGTTTGCAAATGTTGGAGTCTCTTTCAAAGCTTCAAAGAACTCTCGGTTCATGTGTGCCTAAGAGCTCAACAACTCAATTCTCAAAATGCCAAGTGTTTTTCGTTGGACAACCACTTGTAATTTATAGGGAATTTTGAATTCAAATCCGGCTATTCCCCCCAAATTTGGTTCATTAATGTAGGATTGGCGGCAGATCTTCAAGGATTTAACCCATAAATTTCATCTTAAATGCCGGTTGCCCACTCCCTTTTGCTGCATTTCTACCGTCAACTCATGAACAGTGACTTTAATGGTCACTTTCTGGCTGACCTGAGTGATTTCTCCCTGGGTAGCACAACTCCCTTCGTGCTACCATGAACCCTATGACACTTCCTTGCTTCTTACAATCCTCCAATCGCGCAGCTCCCCAACCTGAGTTGTGTAGTTTATAGTCCCACACCTCCTTTCAGCTGCCTGGAGTGCTAAGACTATGCTACCTTCATTTATTCACATGGTCAGACCATCGGTGTATGGCTTCAAGCGACTACCATTCACCTTTCCTGGGAAGGGTTCGCCATTCGATTTGATTAGTTGTACCACTTCTCTATCGGTAATCTCCTTAATGACATAGGGCCCTAACTAGTTCATTCTGAATTTCCCTATAAATTTATCAAACTTACTGTCATATAACAAAACCAGGTCATTTACCTTAAATGTGTGTAGCTTAATGTGTCGATCATGCCATGCTTTTTCGAGATACTTTTTGACCTATTGGTGAAATCCAGCTAGAAATCTCTCTTCCTCAAGCTCATCCAGCTGTGCGAGTCTTTCCTCCAGGGCTCTATAATTCATCATACCTGTGAGTGCAGTTATGTGTAGATTAGGCACAATATATTCCATAGGGATTACCACTTCAACACCATAGACAGGTCTAAAGGGAGTTATCCAATCAACTTCTTGCATGTCGACCGATAAGCCCATAGTACTGTAGGTATGCGTAGGTCCTAATCACTTCACTGAGCATTACAAACCTTGGTCAGCACATTCTCCAACACTTTATTGAATGCTTCCACCATCCCGTTAGCCTGCAGATGATAAGGCGTTCTCTTCTAGTGATATACCTAAAATTCCTCCATTAGCATGCTGATCATCTCATTCAGAAAGTGCGTACCGCGATCACTCATCAAGATCTTTGGACATCCAAATCGCATTAGTACATACTCAAAGAGGAACTTTGCAGCAGTCACTTTTGTGCAATCCTTCACAGGCTGTGCCTCCACCCAACGAGTCAAATACTCTGTCACGGTGATAATGTACCTCACTCTCGTTTTTCCTTGGGGCTGAATGGGCCCCACAAAATGTATCGCACATTTCTCAAAGGTTTATGACGTCATCTATGGATTCAAAGGCATCTCATCTATCCGCGATGGCCTGCCAGTCCTTTGACATACATCACACGCCTTGCAATATGATTTTGAGTCCTAATGGAGGGTTGGCCACCACAACCCTGCATGTAGAATCTTTTGCGCAGTCGCTCTCCCTGCGTAATGTCCTCCCGCATTGCCCCCATGAGCATCTATGAGGATGCTCCTCCTTTCAAACTCTAGTACATATCGTCGCAATATCTCATCAGACCCCATTTTGTATAGATGCCCAGCAATGACAGAAAAATCTGTTATGTGCACCACTAATTCCTTCTTTTGATGGACGGTGTATCCCTCCAAGGAAGTTCCTATCATCAGGAACTGTATTATATCCTCAAAATGACCATCCGCAATGCGCACTACAAATAGCTGTGTGTCGGCAATACTTCTTCCAAATTAGTGGGCTCTTCCCCTGTTTCGATGCGTGACAGATGGTCTGATCCCACGTTTAGTCATCCAGGCTTTATAATAACTTCAAAATCATATTCGTGGAACAATAACAGCGACCTGTAGATTCTCCCCACGAACATAGGCTTATTGACTAGGTATTTCAGCACGGAGTGGTCTGTAAACATCTTAAAATGGCCTCCCAGCAAGTAGTGTCTAAACTTCTGGAGCGCGTATACCATAGCTAACCATTCACGCTCGGTGGTGGAATAGTTCTTCTTTGCCTTGGATAACCTTTTCCTTGTGAATGCTATAGGGTGGTCCAAGTCTCCTCCAACAGCCTGTGTCAGTAATGCTTCCAGTGCTATACATGAGGCATCGACATCTACATGAAACTCCTTCTTCCAATCTGGGAAGACTAGGATCGGCGTAGTGACCATCTTTTATTTCAATACATCCAAGCTCTTCTTACAATCCTCGTTCTAGTTGAATGTGACATCCTTCGTCAACAATTTCTCCATAGGTGTGGTGATTTGGGCATATCCTTTGATAAACTTTCTGTTGGCATTATGATTCTGGTTTGGCTCTATGGTACAGGTGTTGTACTTGATGGCAACTCACTCAAGTGGCAAAACTCTTTTCATGCTCTTAAAATGATGGAAAATAAGAGGTTCGCAGGTGCATCGTTCAAAAGGTGCGGACCCACAGGTTCGCCATCCATGGAGTGCGGACATACCCACAGGATCACCGGTCATAAGGTGCGGTCACCCCAATTCACTCACTCCAATGCAGAGAAGCGCGCTTTCATGGGGTATCCTATGTTTGGCCCTTGGTATTTAGCCCGTCTTTTACGATCCTATGGTTTTGGCCCGTGGTATAGGATCTAATTTATTGAACCCTAGTTTGGATCCCTTGTATTGATTTTTGATGGTTTTGTCCCATGGTGTGGATAAGGGTTTGACTATAAAAAGGGGAAGGAGATCACTTGGCAAAATACTGGTGAAAAATTGAATATCTTAAGATCTGAAATTTTGGGTGTTTGGTTTTACAAAGCTAAGATCTAAATCAAGGAGAAATCTTAAGGTGAATCTATTGATAAGTCGTGAACTCTCGGGCGCACGATCAGATCTGTGGATCTGACTGACTGTGGCACATTGGAGGACTGTTAATTTGGCCCTAATTAGAGGTTCGCAGGCGATCCACGGCGTAGGTGCGGGGGTACGTAGTGTAGGAGAAGACGCAGTGCGGGGGAACGCAACGCATTAGAAGGCGCAGTGCGAGGTACGCAGCGTAGAAGAAAGCAAAGTGCGAAGATACGCAGAGGCACAGAAGGAACAGTGCGGAGGTATGCGGTCTGACACACAGTACAGTGCGTATCTGAGTTGAGGTACACAGTTCAACAGAAGGGGAAGTTGCGGTGGTACGTAGAGCAGTAGAAGGATACAGTGCGGATCTGCACAGTTCAGGCATAGAAAGACTGCGGATACCCGCAGGTTTATATTGGTGAAGTTGCGGACTTGTCTTGAAACATTTATTGGCTGTCTTTTATCTATTGTTGCAGAGTTCTGGGTTTAGATTTCTGGTATTAATTTTCTGTTTACAACATTCTGAGTAGTTGGGTGATTCATTGGTTGTATAAGGAGATTGGGTGATTTGCATGTACTTGATGATTATTTGATCTTCTTGGATCCAGTCTGAAAATTAATGAAACGCGGTCCTTAAAGAAGTAGAAGAGCAAAGGGGGTTGTAACTCCCTTCCAAGAGAGACTGGAAACAAGAGAGAGTTGTATCTCTCTGCAGGTTGTAGCCTGCGTACTGGTAAAGGTCTGCACCAGTACAAAATCCTTGTAAAAGAAGTTTCTAAATTGAAAGAAGATAGAGACATATTGCAGCAGGTGGTTTTCACCCACATTGGGTTTCCACCTTATATCTGGTGTTCTTTGGTGTGCTTATCTATTTTTCTGGTTCTTGTTCATTATTATATGGTACTGACATACAAATTAATGATCAATATCTGAAGAATAAATTAAAGTATAAATCTGGAAGGCATATTGAAAAGAATTTGATAATACTGATTCACCCCCCCCCTCTCAGTATTATTTCCAACAATTGGTATCAGAGCAGGTTCTTCAGAAGAAGCTTGATCGCTTGAAGAAAGATCTTGCATCATGAGCAACTACGAGAGGGAAGCATCAATCAGGCCGCCGATTTTTGATGGGACAAACTTCGTTTATTGGAAGGTAAGAGTTACTGCCTATCTTCAATCTCTTGGTACAGAAGTCTGGGATATCATAGATACAGGATATACTTTTCCTTCAGCAACTCCTACAGATCCGGCTGAGAAGAAGAAATATGAAACAAATGCAAAGGTGGTCAATACTCTATTAGGATGCCTATCTCAATCAGAATTTGTCAAGGTAATGCAGTTTAAATCTGCAAAAAAGATATGGGACAAGATTGTTCTGAGCTATGAAGGAGATGATCAGGTAAAAAGAGCAAAACTTCAAACCCTCAGGATTCAGTATGAAAATCTCAAGATGTATAATGATGAAAGTGTGGCTAACTATTTTCTTTGGGTAGATGAGATTGTTAATTGTATGAAAAATTTGGGTGAAGAAATAAAAGAAGCTGTTGTGGTTGAAAAAGTTCTAAGATTTTGTCCCCTAGGTTTGAATCTAAAGTTTCTGCTATAGAAGAAAAGGAGAATCTACAAAGCCTTAAAATGTCACAACTGTACGGAATTCTAACTGCTTATGAAATGAGGAAAGGAGGTCCATCAGACAGGAGAGAAGCTCCCTTCAAGGCTTCAGGCAAAGGGGAGTACTACGAGTCAGGACATGTGTCAGAAGAAGAAGAAGAATCAAATTTTGTCAGAAATATTCAACGGGGTACTGGACGGTTCCAAGGTAAGTTACCTTTCAAATTCTTTGCTTGTGGGAGAGTCAGTCACTATGCTGCCAAATGTCCTCACGAGGATAAGATTGACAAAGGAAAGGAACCTGTTAGATGGAACAAGAAACAAAATGCAACTAAGAAAAGTTACTACACTCATGAAGACAGTGATGGCCTATCAAATAGTGACGAAGATGAACGAGGTAATGATTATAAACTTTTAATGGCCTTTGAAGATGATTATTACATGGATTCTATAGATGTGGATGACTTTTATGAAGAGATTTATAGACTCAAGACATGTTTAGAAGAAAAGAATGTGATCATTGATACTCTACAATTTCAACTTGATGAAAAAGAAAAATCTCTTGAGAAGTTAGAATGTGAAATTGTTGGCCTTAGAAAAGAAATTGAGAAAAAAAGGTTCTTAATCTTAAGTTTGTTAAAGGATCTGAAACTCTGGATGAGATTATCAATGTACAACGTTCTCCACTAATCAAGATAGGTCTAGGTTATAATGGAGAAACATCTCAAGCATCCACCTCAAAGAGTTATCTTGATGCAGCAAGGAGGAATGAACAAAAGCCCAATGGAGATCATCAGGTAAAGCAGGGATGAATTACATCAAGAACAAATAGAGACTACTAGGTAAACCAGCGGCAATCCATCTTAAGGGTGAACAAAAGCTACAACCAGCCACAGGTAAAAACTTCTCAATTTGCTTCAAGAATGGATGACAATAGAAATTACAATCATTTGGCTGATAGATTTGATAATCGCAGAAGTTTCTTCAATGCCCAATGTTTCTCTTGCCATAACTTTGGTCACAAAGTAGCTCAATGTGTTGTCTATAAGACAATCATGACTAGAGAAGCTCAAAAACAAAGAAGTATGACAGGGATTATGAAAAGGACCTATGACAATTTTTCGGCCCTTGAAAATGAAATTGAATGTTCTATTTGTAATAACTTTGGTCATGAAGATTCTGAATGCAGGAGCAGGTTTCGGCAGACAAAGGAACAAGCCTCAAGCACCCAAACATGGAGAATAAAGGAACCACAACCAGAAAGATGTGGGATAGCTTTTTATGCAGAAGGACGGGAAAATCTATGGTACATCGACAGCGGATGTTTGAAGCATATGACAGGTGATAAAGAAAAACTTGAATCATATACTGCTTTAGAAAAAGGTAAGAAAATTTCTTTTGGAAATGATACCCCTGCAGCCATAAAAGGAAAAGGCACTGCTCACTTGAAAGAAAAGGTCAAAGGTGGAAATGTTTTGTATGTTGATGGCTTGAAGCATAATCTACTGAGTGTTAGTCAGATGTGTGATCAAGGAACCGAGGTAATATTTCGATCAAATGGATGTAGCGTTCGTGATCTTGATACTGGAAAAACAGTGATCAAAGGCAGAAGAACTCCAAATAATCTATACATGTTTGAAGAAGGACAACAACAATGCTATTTGAGCAAAGATGATGAACATTGGTTATGGCACCGGAGGTTGGGGCATCTAAGCTTTTCACAAATAAGGAAAGCATGCAAATACCAGGCAGTTCATGGTCTTCCAGATATCAAAATTCCAGACAACACCATATGCAAATCATGTCAGTTTGGTAAGCAAACCAAAACTAACTTCCCTGATAAGGAAGGATCAGCCAGCAGGCCTCTTGAACTAGTCCATACAAATGTATGTGGTCCATTTAGGACAAGGTCACCTCGAGGAGAAGAATACTTTATATTATTCATTGACTACTTCTAAAGGATGGTTTGGCTGGGACTTATGAAACACAAGGACGAAGCATTCGAAAAATTCAAATCTTTCAAAGCCTTGGCTGAAAACGAATCAGATCACAAAATTAAGTGCCTCAGGTCTGACAGAGGTGGAGAGTTTACCTCAAATGAATTTTTTGATTTCTATGAAGAACATGGAATAAGAAGGGAATTCTCTACAGCTAGGACTCCTCAGCAAAATGGTGTCGTGGAAAGGATGAACAGAACGGTCCAACAAATGGCTCTTGCTATGCTTGATGAGTCTGGGACTCCCGCAACCTTCTGGGGTGAATCTGCATTTGCTGCAGTTGTTATTCTCAACAAAACAAATGTCCGAGTGAACAGCACTCAAACTCCTCATGAGCTCTGGTATGGTGAGACTCCTTCAGTAAAGCATTTCAAAATTTTTGGGAGAAAATGCTATATCAAGAACACTGATGAACAGCTTGGAAAACTTGAACCTAGAGCAAATGAAGGCATCCGCCTTGGTTATTCTCCCCACATCAAAGCATATAAGTGTTACAATAAAAGACTTGGAAGAATTGTTGACAGCATTGACGTAGTGGTTGATGAAAAAGGATACATCCCTAGGCAAGTAAATCATGAAAATATCGAAGAGGATGAAGACTACTCTCCAAATCAGACAAATTATGAAGAATAACCTCAAGAGGCACCTGAGGAGAAAATAAGGATAGAAGAGAAGAGTCCATCTAGGTACGTTCAAAAGAATCATCCAGAATCTCAGATTTTGGGGCAGAAAGAAGCAGGTGTACAAACAAGAAGAACAATTGCATAAGCCTCAAGCTATTTGGCATTGCTCTCCTCCACTAAACCACAAAATGTAAGAGAGGCATGCAAAGATGAATGCTGGGTCAAGGCGATGGATGAAGAACTTGAGCAGATCGAAAAGAACAACACTTGGGAGTTGGTTCCCAGACCAAAAGATAAGAATGTCATAGGGACAAAATGGATCTTCAAAAATAAGTTGAATGAAAATGGAGAAGTAATTAGAAACAAGGCCAGACTTGTGTGTAAAGAGTATGCTCAACAAGAAGGAATAGACTTCGAAGAAACTTTTACTCCCGTTGCTAGACTTGAGGCCATCCGAATGTTCCTTGCTCTCTCAAGCTTTCAGAAGTTCAAAGTTTTTCAATTGGAAGTGAAATCAGCCTTTCTGAATGGGGACTTAGAAGAAGAAGTGTACATTGAGCAACCAGATGGTTTCATCCTTGGGAATGATCCAAATCTTGTATGCAGACTAAAGAAGGCTCTCTATGGTCTTAAACAGGCTCCAAAGGCTTGGTACTACCGTTTGGACAAATATCTTCATCAACAAGGTTTTTCAAAGGGGTCAGCAGATAACAATCTTTACATAAAAATTGAAAATGACAAATTACTAATACTTTTTGTGTATGTAGATGATATTATCTTTGGTAGCAATGAAGAAGCTATGAGTCAAAGCTTTGCCTTAGTAATGCAGAAAGAATTCGAAATGTCTATGCTTGGATAACTGACATATTTTCTTGGATTGCAAATCCAACAAAATGAAGGCGGAATCTTCTTGTCTCAAACCAAGTATCTCAAGCAGATTTTGAAGAAATATGGCATGGAAGATGCAAAACCAGTATGTACCCCCATGGTCACAGGATGTAGCCTCAGTGCAAATGATGAATTAGCAGCAGTACATCAACCAACCTACAGATCTATGATTGGAAGTCTACTTTATTTGACAGGTACCCGACCAAACATCATGCATGCAGTGGGAATAGTTGGAAGATTTCAGGCAGTGAAGAGAATTTTCAAGTACCTTCAAGGAACTCAAAAATATGGCTTATGGTATCTTAGAGATACAGATCTCACACTTCATGCTTATACAGATGCAGATTGGGCCGGAAGTGTGGATGACAGGAAGAGCACAAGTGGTGGTGCATCCTTTATGGGTTCCAGATTAGTATCTTGGTTCAACAAGAAATAGAGTTCGATTGCTTTATCTACAGCTGAAGAGGAATATGTGGATGTCGCATCTTGTTGCACTCAAATCCTTTGGATGATGCAGACCTTGCAGGATTTTCAGATCACTTGTACTCCACCTATCTCCATCTTATGTGATAATACAAGTGCAATCAGCATTTCAAATAACCCAGTCATGCATTAAAAGACCAAGCACATACCGATCAAGTATCACTTTCTCAGGGAACAAGTGCTTGAACAAAAGGTCAAGTTGGAGTATGTTCCTTCTAAGGAACATGTTGCTGATATACTCACCAAACCATTGCCCGGGGAGACCTTTGAATACCTCAGGCAAAAGCTGGGGGTTGTTGATGCATCATCCTGTTGTTGAATCTCATCTGTCTCAGAGATTGTTGGCTGAATGCAAGGTTCATATGGGGTATACGCGTACATTTGCTGGTTTATGGATTGGTCGAAGATCGCATAGCACTAGTTCAGCGGGAGCACATATAATGTATTGTTGGCATTATGGTATCACAGAAGGCGAACATGGATGTTGATTTGAATATCGCTACAATATGTCTCTTTCATTCATGGTGTATGGTGGATTATGGTTTGCAGATCTAGTTTACAGTCAGGGGGAGCATGATCAACAGAACAAAGACTTAAGCATGGTCTCAGGGGGAGCATAACCCTTTGCCCTTGATGCCAAAGGGGGAGAATGACGATGAGGATCTTGAGGTTGCCATCAAGTCCAAAGGGGGAGATTGTTGGCATTATGATTCTGGTTTGGATCTATGGTACAGGTGTTGTACTTGATGGCAACTCACTCAAGTGACAAAACTCTTTTCAGGCTCTTAAAATGATGGAAAATAAGAGGTTCGCAGGTGCATCATTCAAAAGGTGAGGACCCACAGGTTCACCGTCCAGGGAGTGCGGACATACCCCCAGGATCACCGGTCATAAGGTGAGGTCCCCCTAATTCACTCACTCCAATGCAAAGAAGCGCGCTCTCATGGGGTATCCTATGTTTGGCCCTTGGTATTTAGCCCGTCTTTTATGATCCTATGGTTTTGGCCCGTGGTATAGGATCTAATTTATTGAACCCCAGTTTGGATCCCTTGTATTGATTTTTGATGGTTTTGTCCCATGGTGTGGATAAGGGTTTGACTATAAAAAGGGGAAGGAGATCACTTGGCAACATACTGGTGAAAAATTGAATATCTTAAGATCTGAAATTTTGGGTGTTTTTTTACAAAGCTAAGATCTAAATCAAGGAGAAATCTTAAGGTGAATCTATTGATAAGTCGTGCTCTCGGGCGCACGATCTGATCTGTGGATCTGACTGACTGTGGCACATTAGAGGACTGTTAATTTGGCCCTAATCAGAGGTTCGCAGGCGATCCACGGTGTAGGTACGGGGGTACGCAGTGCAGGGGTACACAGCGCATCAGAAGGCGCAGTGCGAGGTACACAGCGCAGAAGAAAGCAAAGTGCGAAGATACGCAGAGGCACAAAAGGAACAATGCGGAGGTACGCGGTCGGACACACAGTGCAGTGCGTATCTGAGTTGAGGTACGCAGTTCAGCAGAAGGGGGAGTTGCGGTGGTACGTAGAGCAACAAAAGGATACAGTGAGGATATGCGCAGTTCAGGCACAGAAAGACTGCGGATACCCGCAGGTTTATATTGGGGAAGTTGCGGACCTGTCTTGAAACATTTATTGGCTGTCTTTTATCTATTGTTGCAGAGTTCTGGGTTTAGATTTCTGGTATTACTTTTCTGTTTATAGCATTCTGAGTAGTTGGGTGATTCATTGGTTGTATAAGGAGATTGGGTGATTTGCATGTACTTGATTATTATTTGATCTTCTTGGATCCAGTCTGAAAATTAATGAAACATGGTCCCTAAAGAAGTAGAAGAGCAAAGGGGGTTGTAACTCCCTTCCAAGGGAGACTGGAAAATGAGAGAGAGTTGTAGCTCTCTGCAGGTTGTAGCCTGCGTACTGGTAAAGGTCTGCACCAGTACAAAATCCTTGTAAAAGAAGTTTCTAAATTGAAAGAAGATAGAGACATATTGCAGCAAGTGGTTTTCACCCACATTGGGTTTCCACCTTATATCTGGTGTTCTTTGGTGTGCTTATCTATTTTTATGGTTCTTGTTCATTATTATATGGTACTGACATACAAATGAATGATCAATATCTGAAGAATAAATTAAAGTATAAATCTGGAATGCATATTGAAAAGAATTTGATAATACTGATTCACCCCCCCCCCCCCTCTTAGTATTATTTCCAACACTTTCTGTAATATCCTGTATGTCCTAGGATAGGGCATAACTGTTTCACACTCCTCGACACTTCCAAGTTCAGTATCACCAATATCTTCACAGGATCTACCATCAGTCCTTGTCTGCAAACCACATGACCCAGCAGGGTCCCAAAAGGAACACAAAATAGGCACTTCTTTAGATTAAGCACGATTTAGTATCTTCGAAAAGTATTTAGCATCAGTCGTAAACTAGTGACATGGTGTTTCACCAGCCCAAACACAGTTCATTCATCAAAGTATACTTCCAGGAACTTATGAATAAATTTTTTGAACGTAGCACCAACTACATGCGAAAAAATCGCAAGTGCATTCTTCAATCCAAACGGAATTACAGTGTACTGGAAACACCCCCACTCAGTCGCGAAGGTCATCTTGCTCCTATCCTCTGGCGGGATTTTGATCTGATGGTACCCAAAGAACCCATCAATGAAGGAATATGCTTCCTGGCCACCTACATTGTCCAACACTTCATCCATGAATGGAGTCAAGAAAGGATCATGTATGCAAGCGTCATTCAGCTTTCTGAGATCCACACATATCCTTATTTCATCCTTCTGCTTCTTTTCCTGTATCACCATTGGGCTTACCCAGTTAGATTCTTCCACAAGCTCAATGATGTCTGCCGCAAGCATCTTGTCTAGCTCTAAGCAGACCTACTCCTTATACTTTGGATTAAGATGGTTAGGTCTTTGCTTAACCAGCTTTGCATCGGGCTTCAATGTGATCTTCATAACACCTAGGTCTCTGATTATCCCCTTTAGATCCATAAACTTGGTAGGGAATAAATCATGGTATTCGCGGAGTAATTCAGCGACCTTATGCACCGTCGCGTCATCCTAGTAATCTCCAATATTCATGAATTTGGGCTCTGCCTCCGTACCAATGTTTACTTGTTTCGTTTTTAGCGGTGTAGTTATATCAGGATTCTCAATTTGTGGTCCTTCAACCTCACGGCGGCCTTCTGTTTCGGGGATGTTAATATTTCGTTGATCCTAATCTTCTTCTTCAGTGGTTATGTTATATCATTCCAACGCATAACTCAGCTGAGTAGCCCATTCAGGCTGAATCAGGTCCAAAGGATCCTGTGGTATCCTAAAGATTGTTTCTTTCACCTCCTATAGCACCTCATCAATACAGTCAAAGCCATCTTCAAAACTGAATGTCATTATGAATCCTTTTTGTAGAATATCCCATTCACTTTTACCATGTTGAAGCTCTATTTCTACATACCAGTTCATCGGGACGACGTCTAGGGTGTGATAGAACAAGTGCACCCATTCTGGTTGGGGCTTTTCTCCATAAGCCTAGGCCCATTTGGCCAAGTGCGCACAAGTCATATTTTCCATCGTACTTGTCTATTATTCGTATATTCAGCTTCCCAAAGCATGTTCTCATTATCCTCTTACATTCATGCCAATCATCAAAGCTTCCCTTGTGTGTACCCCAGCATCTTGCAGGCATAGCGCACAGTGCCCAGTCCAATGCCAGAAGTGCTACTTTTCTAGTGCCTCCCTCTCAAGTGCATCCAAAAAGGTGTCTACATCATTCAGGCCATCATAATTAAGTAGATTTCTTACCTCTGACAACACACAGCACAGTGACTGAATCATCATGTTACAGCTCAGTGTAGTTACCTCATGTAACCGATTCTGCCAGCACCCTAATTCTTCATCAAAGTCTGAGGTGCAGGAACTCTCGCAATCCCATGTAGTTCATCCATCCATTGTTGGATTCACCCAATCTTATTCTCGCGATGTTATCTTATAGATACAGTCTATATCTTCATCACTCTCATAATCACGGACTGGTTCAGTATAGTGCAATTCTTTAGTAGGATCTAGGGGTATGTATAACATTGAGCGATTTCTTCTCAAATATAAACTTTCACTATTTTAGATTGATTACCCCATTCATATCAGTAGCCCAATCAATTCCCAGGAGTGCAGGATAGGGGTTTCTATCATCCACAATTTCTATTACTTGAAAGTCAGCCAGTGCACTCGCACCTTCAATATCTATAGTCACCCCCTATAGCCACCCCATGGGGATGATCTTCTACTGGTTTGTCATCCTTTGATGAATTAGAGACCACTGCAACATGCGTCTCCCCATCCGCTCCCAAGTCTACTTCAGTAGGACGTTCGTGTCTGACCCCAGGTCCAAAATAACCTAATCCATTTCATACTCTCCTATATGAGTGGTCAGTTTCATCTCTTGTCCTATCCTTGTCTTATGCTTACCAATCTTTCGTACTACACACGGCTCGCCTGGAGCATTTCTAACGCACTTGTTTATAAGCTATTGTAACATGTTCACAGCCTTTCTATCACACAGTAACTTCATGAAGGTCTTCAAGAATGTTGTAGGCATAGAAGGTTCCATCTTCTGATCAAGCTTATCCATGGTTCCCGAGGTGGAGGCCTCAGCAAAGCTCTTCTTTGCTTCCATGAATGTTTTACATGCACACTCCAAATCGAACTCACCTCCTTCGTCGGAGCTTTGCAAACCCATGTACTTTCTTCGGGTTGTTTTCCCTTGTCATCTCCTCTTGTGATTCCACTTTGGAGCACTATATTCATGTTTGGATCCTCTTCACACAGCTTAGTTCTCATCATTTGCAGGTTCTGAGTCAGTTGAGGTGGTAGCACCCCTTTGTCACGTATCCTTGCTATCAACGTAGGACAGTCTTCCATCTCATGATCAAACAGAGTGCAATACTTGCACGATGGACATGTTGGGTTAGTGCAATCATGGACATAGTGTCCTGATCCTCCACAATTGTAGCAGATAAATTGTCCCCGACCTCTACCAGGTCCTCCTTCACCTCGGCCTCCTCTGCACCCTTGAAAACCTATTTTCTCCATCACTACGCTCTGTTCATGGGGTTGCGTTTCTGCCTGAACCCTATAGGTAGGAGTTGTATCCATCATCAATTCATAACTTCTGCAATTACACTCATCATGCCCTACCGATCTACAAAAGTTGCAGAACAATTGTTGCGGTGTCTGTACAAACTTTTGCAGTAAATGATAGTTATATGTGGCATGTTTTCCTACTACCTGACATATAGTGCACCACAATGTAGGGTCCGCACTCGATCCTACTTGAGCTTCCGGTCTCAAAGGAATCGGTCTCCCTCCTGCAATGTAGTTCGCAAAGACTGGACAATGGTCTTTGTCATGCCCCTCACCCTTTCATTTTAGGCACCATACCTCTTCACACACCTCTAGTCGAACTGTTCTGTCCTGCTTCAAGATTTGCATTTTGAGGCAAATATTTTTGAACTGCACATGTATCTGCTGAACCCCCAGATTTGGATCTTGCATCGGTGTTTTAGGCAGTCTCATTGCAATCTCCAAGGCCTCGGCCTAAGTCATTATATTTTGTTGTGATAGTGCAACCCTTAAGTGTGGCAGAAGCGAAGCCACAAACCACTCACGATGTTGTCTGCCTGTGTTAGCTTCGTGGATTTTACACTTCAACCTCTGATCTAATTCCCAAGGTGTCTTCCTTGGTTGCATCGCGATCTCTTTGAACCTGTTGTGGTAAAAATACAACACCCCCCATTATTGATGTGTCCGCTTCGAATAATGGGGACCCTTTCTATAAAAATTTTGGCTAAGCACCTTTTTGATTTTTATTTTAATTGATTGCCCTACGGTTTCGTTAATTTTTAGTTTTCTTTGGATTCTTGTTTTGATTGCTTTGTTAGAATCGATTTTTTATAAGCTTCACATTGACGCTTGTTTCGCCTCATTTGGTCAACTGGTTTGAAAATGGCACTCATTTGAAAATCTGATTATTTAGCTAGCCTGGGTTAAAAATGTATAAAATGTACAATATTGCATTTTGTAAATAAATTAGTTTAATAAGGCATTCAGTGTAAATATTAACTCGTAGAAGGTTTTACTAACATTTTTCATTATGCAGCCAAATAATTAAGCATCGAGACTTAAGAAATTCACTCCAATTTTGTAATCAAATCTTAATCTCGAAAAACCAAACATTCAAGTGGCTGTAGTTTATTTTTATTATTTTTCATTTATTTTCTAAGTGGCTGTAGTTTTATTTTTAGCTATAGTTTAAAAACTTATGTTCTTAAAAAACAAAATAAAAAAATGAAAATTTAAGTTTAAAATTAAATTTTAAATTAATTAAATTAATTAATATATTATATAATTAATTTAATTAAATTAAAATTTAAAACAAACAAATTAAAAAATATATATATATAATAAATAAAAAAGAATTCGTATCGGAATTTTTAATCGCATCGGAAGCTTTCAAATAACATGTTTTTAAGAACCCCGATGAACTCATACCCCCGATACCCGATGCCGATATCGCATCGGGACTTTTCATGTGCCAAAGTTTAAAAGGGCCGATATCCCTCGTTGCCCCGATCCGATATCCCAATTGCAAAAGTCAAAGGACATAGGGGTCATTACCTTAGTTTAGTTTTTAAAAAGCTTTGTTTTAAAAGTTTTATCACTCTTACGTATGAGTGGAAAGTAGTGGTGTAGGTTAGTTAATATATATTAATTAGTTAATATGTAATATGTAATATTATATTATTTAATATAATATGTAATATATATTATATTGTTTAAATTAATATGTATTATTTAATTAATAAATTTTAAACTAATCATATTAATTAATTTATAACAGTTAATTAATTTGATTAATTTAAATTTAAAATATTAGTTAGATTAATATTAATTAGTAATTAGATTAAATTCGTTTATAAATAGTTTACTGATAATTAGTTTAGTTAATGATTAGCAATTAAATTAGAATTAATTAGGGACTAATTTAGGATTTAATTTTTAATTCAAATTCTCAGTCTTTTTAGCCCAGCAACAGAATTTCCAGATTTACATCAGATTTGACCCATCAACTTTGGAAGCTCATAAATTCAGTTCTGCTTGGCCAAATGAAGCCCAGGACGGCTCATTGGAAAGAGAAAATCAAGGAGAATATTTCTGAGGAGATTTCATTGACAGATTTGGTCATTTATTGGGTCAAAAATCAGGCAGAAGATCAAGCTCCGAATTTTGGAAACAAAATCAATTTTCTGAGTTATTGTTTTCAATTTCATTTATCCAAAGCCTCTTCTAATTGCAGATCCATTGGCCAATGATATCCTTTGCCAATCAAATCATTCCAAGCATCAATACGTAGCTTATATTTTGTTTTTAATTATTTATTTAAACAGAATTTGATTGGGTTTGATTTAATTGCCAGAAATGATATTTTGATTGCATTTTGATTTATTTTGATTTCTTTTGCAGGAAAATAGTGGAAGAAATATGGAAAAAGAATCTCAATCAATGAGAAGGCTCCAGCAATTGAAGATCAGAATTAGGAGCAAGTAAAATTGGATTTAGCAGAATTCTCTTGAACAAACTCTCCTCTCTAAACATTCTTTTACAAAGACTATAAATAACAGATTGCAGAATGTAAAAGGGGCTGCTCTCCTCTACAATTTTAGACTACTGAAAGCACTATTGTAATTGGAATTTAGAGTTGTAGGAGGGAGGAGTGAAAAATCTCAGATCTGGGGATTATTGGGGATTTTCCCTTTGTATATTGAATTATGCATGAAGAACAAAGCTTGCACTATTGTGGCTCTAGTTTTGAAGACAGAAATTCAAGCAATGTAAAGGGCTGTTGAAGACCAAGGATAGAGAAATGGATGCAATAAATTGGTATTTCTAATACTACTGTTTTAAATATCAGTTTCATTTTTATGGTAACAGTAATGTGTCATTTTATTCATGTTTGTGCACTATTGTCAATATGGGTGGTTTGTCTCAATATTGTTATCATGTATCTCTGTTCTTATGGATTAATTTTTGATTCCTGAGTAACTATTTACTCAGAAATCTGCCTTATTAAAACTGATTTATTGAGTGGTAATATGTTGTGAACTATTTCCACATATCATTATTCAATTATTGGATTTGCTGATTTGATAATCAATATCATTTATGTGAACTACTTCCTAAGTGTTGTTGGTTTATTATTTCAGTAAAAAGGTCTCAATAGGATGTGTTTTGATATCCATAATATCAGTTAATTGAACTACTTCATTAACTTGATATTAATTATAAACAAGACATACCTAAATCCCAATACTTTAATTATCTTGCTCTTAGTTGGGTTAGATCTATATCTGCCTAATTAAGATAGGATTTAGATTAGTTTCTTTTGCTTGCATCATAGAATAAGCTTGCATTTAGAGTAATTTTACATTCTTTTAAGTCCTCTTCTCAAAGAGGCAAAACTTTAGTTGTGGCTTGGCTGAGCCCAAATCAGCTTAAGGGTCATTCTCTTGCCTGATCAGCAAGGAGAAGTGATCTGATGTCCCTGTCTATTGGTAGTTAAAGATACATTATAAACCAATAGCAATAGGGAGAAGGTAACTGGACCTAGATGAACAGTCGGAGCCACCACACCAAACGGAAAAGGAGCTGCTTTTAAGGTCCGGACCGGGTGGTTATCCCCCAATGTTGTTGCAGCGATTTTCGAGGCATCAACAGAACCCCACAATAGACTGTGCTTCAGATTTAGGCCTATTTAATTCTTTGTTCAGGGTCGTCTAGATATCTGCCACTCCAACATTCGAGTTATCATTAGAGTACTTGATATACCAGGTTAGCGCGTGATCCTGCAGATAACTAATTAATGTTGTCTTCTTCATTTGATCATCTGTAACACCCTGAGCTTCGCGTACGACTTTCACAACGAACCAAAATTGGTCTGGGTCCTAATTTCCCAAGCCTTTAAATAAAGGCAGCTTCACTGAATTTTCCATACTGAACTACGATGGAGGCAGAGGTGGTTGGGTGAAGTTGGAGGTGGTGTCGATGGAGGTGGCAGTAGTAGGAATCCTTGTCTTATTAACTAAATAGCACTTCATGGAGAAGCATGCACTACTCCCTCTTTGTCACCTCACGGAGGTGAAATCAATGGAATATATTCAGGGCTCTTTCTTCCTTCATTCGTGTAAGTTTTTTTGCTTCACGTAGCTCCAAACATCAAGGGAGCTGCATAACCCGCTTTTTGCACAATAACATTTTAATCCAGGTATTCAAAGATTTCAAGTACTTACCTTGTGGTCCTTTGAAAAATCATCGCTCCGCTTTGTTGTAGATGACTGAGGTATCAACCATGAACTTAATCACAAATCCTCCTATGACGCGATCGAGCCAATGATCGACAATGTGGGCGATCTTGTCCTCGGATGCTTCCAATTTTTGTACTAGCTCTGGGGTCCAACCAATAGGATCATCAAGCTTCCACCTTCCTTGGCTATCTACTAGCTTTGCGATCCACTCGTATATCTCAATGGGAAAGGAACATAAAAATATCTCATGGATCTCTATATACAGGTACCTGTCCAGGCATTGTTCCTTTGTAAGTCACGGGTTTCTATTCTCTTGCACTGCGAATTCATGGATCTTCTTGTCCAACCAATCTCTGATCTCTTTCTTATTTGGATTCTAGTGATACAATAGCACACATCTCTTATGTAGATTTCAGTCCTGGCTAACGAAACCATTTGTTGGCTTGTGGGGGCCTGACCCAGGTTTAGTGTTAGTTAGCCAAACAAATCCTTACACTACTGGCCCTTTTGGCATCAGCCTACGAAGCACGAAGTGAAGTCTCACCTGAAGCAGTATGGGGGGATGTTGGAACCAAGTTTCCACACCCTGAGATGGTCATGATGTTAGTTCATTCCTTCTACTCCTGCCTTCGTGCTAGTCACTTAGTTCTAGGGCTTTCTAGACTAGCCCTCTATTCTGCCCTTCAGTACCTCTGTGAAATGGTAGATTGACCTTCATGCAGCCCTAACCTGCTACTCAATTACTTTCGTGCTTCTATAGTAGCATACCATGCAGATTACCCAAACTAGTTTAAGTGTCTTCCTTATCTTATTAGACAATTGTAGTTAGCACTGCGTAAACAGATGTTCTTACTTGCGTTCACTTAACCAACATCATCATATAAGAATTATAAATGAAATTCATACATAACATGTCAAGATGTATTAGTAGGAACAAAGACACAGAATTTGTGGAATACTTCTCTTTATTGATATTTTTCAAGTGATTACAGACTCTATCCACCCTGCGCACACAGCTGCAGGGTCCCACACACTTAGCTGCGGACTTCCACCCTAGGCCTCTTTACACTCAGTTACAAAGCCTCTATCTACACTACGACCAGAACTTAGACTTCTTACTTTAGAGCTATGACTAGCTTATTGACTATTGAACAACTTAGAGCTTACTTACTTAGCTCTTTTTATAAAATCCCATGGTCCACGGACCATGGGTAGATCCTTTACAGCTAAATTTGCTTTACAAAAATAAGGGCAGGCAACCCTTTATGACTCATGACACCTTTGTGCTCCACGACCAAAAAATGTGGAGACTTTACAATTTTATTACAAAATTTGACCCAAACATGGTTTTTTAGCCCCAAAACTGTCCTTGGGGGGTCCCGTTCCCAACAGTAAGGTCACCCTGCACACACCCCTACTGCTAGAGCAAATTGTCTTTGAGGGACCGCGCTTAGGGCATGTCTCCCTTTTAAAATTGGAAGACTGGTATTTAGCTGACATGGAGTGTTTCCCTCATTTAGCGATAAACCAACTTATGCACCATGTCTTCCACAAAAACACTGGAGTGACTGCTTTGGAGCCGAGGAAGTGGCTGAAAGGCATGGACAAGGCAGGCCTACTAAACCTATTGTGGGTGTTGCATTACAACCATGCACCCATCATGATGATCGTGATCAAGCAATTGTTGTGCTTGGTTCATGATGGGTGTTTGTGGCTGGAGGAGCCAATACCCATCACTGACATGCTGATCTATAGGTTCACGCGGCTGCTACACTCAAGTGAAAATCTAGCCATGGCATTTGGAGGAAAGGCCCGCAAGCATGAACTTGCTGAGGCGATGAAGGAAAATTTCAAGCTAGTAAAGAAGTGGCGTGGCTATGCCATCACGAGTATTTGTGACCCTGCGGTCAAAGTGGCGATGTAAATCTTGGTAGGAAAGGTCATGAGTAAGTGTTGTGCAGATGAAGTGTCGACACCAGTGATAGCCTTAGTGGCCAAGTGCGCAGAGGGTGTACAGTTTAACTGGGTGTGCTACCTCTGTAGTGAGTTCCTTGTGAACTGCTGCGAGGTGCAGCATCATAGTAAGACATTCCTCTATGCATGGCTACTACTGTCCATAGTGCTGGTTGCGTGGGAGCTACCTGAGGATAGCCAGTTTCCTCTGGTTGCGCCACCTCTAGTCGAACTATTCTATCCTGCTTCAAGATTTGCATCTTGAGGCAAAGATTTTTGAACTGCGCATGGATCTGCTGAACCCCCAGATTTGGATCTTACATCGGTGTTTTAGGTAGTCTCATTGCAATCTCCAAGGCCTCGGCCTAAGTCATTATATTTTGTTGTGATAGCACCCTTAAGTGTGGCAGAAGCGAAGCCACAAACCACTTGTGATGTTGTCCATCTGTTAAGCTCATGTTAGCTTAGCGGATTTTACACTTCAACCTCTGATCTAATTCCCAAGGTGTCTCGCTTGGTTGCATTGTGATCTCTTTGAACCCCACAATAGACTATGCTTCAGATTTAGGCCTATTGAATTCTTTGTTCAGCGTGGTCTGGATATCTGCCACTCCAATATTCGGGTTATCGTTAGAGTACTCGATATACCAGGTTAGCGCACAATCCTGCAGATAACTAACCAATGTTGTCTTCTTCATGTGATCATCTGTAACACCCTGAGCTTCCCATACGTCTTTCACAACGAACCAAAATTGGTCTGGGTCCTCATTTCCCAAGCCTTTAAATAAAGGCAACTTCACTGAATTTTCCATACTAAACTGCGATGGAGGCAGAGGTGGTATGGGTGAAGTTGTTGGTGATGGTGGTGAATTTGGAGGTGGTGTGGGTGGAGGTGGTAGTCGCGGGAATCCTTCTCTTATTAATTGAATAGCACTTCACGGAGAAGCTTGTGCTACTCCCTCTTTGTCACCTCACGGAGGTGAAATCAATGGACT
The DNA here is from genome assembly GCA_031772625.1 of Pinus tabuliformis. Taxonomy (NCBI): domain Eukaryota; kingdom Viridiplantae; phylum Streptophyta; class Pinopsida; order Pinales; family Pinaceae; genus Pinus; species Pinus tabuliformis. The sequence goes on from CM062812.1 coordinate 270,012,529, forward strand.
ATATTCAGGGCTCTTTCTTCCTTCATTCCTATAAGTTTTTTTGCTTCACGTAGCTCCAAACATCAAGGTAGCTGCATAACCTGCTTTTCACACAATAACATTTTAATCCAGGTATTCAAAGATTTCAAGTAACTACCTTGTGGTCCTTTGAAAAACGTTGCTCCGCTTCGTTGTAGTTGGCTGAGGTATCAACTGCGAACTTAGTCACAAATCCTCCTATGACGCGATCGATCCAATGATCGATAGCGTGGGCGATCTTGTCCTCGAATGCTTCCAATTTTTGTACTAGCTCCGGGGTCCAAACAATAGGATCGTCAAGCTTCCACCTTCCTTGGCTATCTGCTAGCTTTTTGATCCAGTCGTATATCTCAATGGGAAAGGAACATAAAAAGATCTCATGGATCTCTGTATATAGGTACCTATCCAGGCACTGTTCCTTTGTAAGTCGCGAGTTTCTGTTCTCCTGCATTGTGAATTCATGGATCTTCCTATTCAACCAGTCTCTAATCTCTTTCTTAGTTGGATTCTAGTGATAAAACAACACACATCTCTTATGCAGATTTCAGTCCCGGCAACGAAACCATTTGTTGGCTTGTGGGGGCCTGACCCAGGTTTAGTTTTAGTTAGCCAAACAAATCCCTACACTACTGGCCCATTTGGCATCAGCCTACGGAGCACGGAGAAAAGTCTCACCCGAAGCAGTATGGGGGGATGTTGGAACCAAGTTTCCACACCCTGATATGGTCATGATGTCAGTTTATTCCTTCTACTCCTGCTTTCGTGCCAGTCACTTAGTTCTAGGGCTTTCTAGACTAGCCCTCTATTCCGCCCTTTAGTACCTCTGTGAAAGGGTACGATTGACCTTCATGCATCCCTAACTTGCTGCTCAGGTACTTTCATGCTTCTATGGTAGCATACCATGCAGATTCCCCAAACTAGTTTAAGTGTCTTCCTTATCTTATTAGACAATCATAGTTAGCACCGCGTAAACAGATGTTCTTACTTGCGTTCACTTAACCAACGTCATCATATAAGCATTATAAATGAAATTCATACATAACATGTCAAGATGTATTAACAGGAACAAAGACATAGAATTTGTGGAATACTTCTCTTTATTGACATTTTTCAAGTGATTACAAACTCTATCCACCCTGCACACACAGCTGCAGGGGCCCGCGCACTTAGCTGCAGACTTCCACCCTAGGCCTCTTTACACTTAGTTACAGAGCCTCTATCTACACTATGACCAGAACTTAGACTTCTTACTTCAGAGCTATGACTATCTTAGCGACTATTGAACTACTTAGAGCTTACTTACTTAGCTCTTTTTATAAAATCCCATGGTCCACGGACCATGGGTAGATCCTTTACAGCTAAATTTACTTTACAAAAATAGCGATCCACAACCACAAAATGTGGAGACTTTACAATTTTATTACAAAATTTTACCTAAACATGGTTTTTTAGCCCCAAAACTGTCCTTGGGGGGTCCCATTCCCAACAGTAAGGTCACCTACACACACCCCTACTGCTAGAGCAAATTGTCTTTGAGGGAACACACTTAGGGCATGTCCCCCTTTTAAAATTGGAAGATTGGGATTTAGCTGACATGGAGTGCTTCCCTCATTTAGCGATAGACCAACTTATGCACCATGTCTTCCAAAAAACACTGAGGAAGTGGCTGAAAGGCATGGACAAGGCAGGCCTGCTAAACCTATTGTGGGTGTCACATTACAACTGTGCACCCATCATGATGATCGTGATCAAGCAATTGTTGTTCTTTGTGCACGATGGGTGTTTGTGGTTGGAGGAGCCGATACCCATCACTGACATACTGATCTATAGGTTCACGCGGCTGCTACACTCAAGTGAAAATATAGCCATGGCATTTGGCGGAAAGGACAGCGAGCATGCCCTTGCTAAGGAAATGAAGGAAAATTTCAAGCTAGTAAAGAAGTGACGCGACTATGCCATCACGAGTATCTGTGACCCTGCGGTCAAAGTGGCGATGCAAATCTTGGTAGAAAAGGTCGTGAGGAAGTGTTGCGCAAATGAATTGTCGACACCAGTGATAGCCTTATTAGCCAAGTGTGTGGAGGGTGTACAGTTTAACTGGGCATGCTACCTCTGTAGTGAGTTCCTCGTGAACTGCTACAAGGTGCAGCATCATAGTAAGACATTTCACTATGCATGGCTACTACTGTTCATAGTGCTAGTTGCGTGGGAGCTACCTGAGGATAGCCAGTTTCCTCAGGTCGCGCTAGACCTACCGGAAGCAACGAAATTCACTTTGTTGTGTGCTATGAAGGATTCTCAGGGGATCAAGAACAGCAAGATCTTCTAGATCTTGATGGAGATGAGCTTCCATATGGCCATCAATCGCAAGCCGCAGTTGTCACCAATTTTTTTTGATAAACTACAGGAGTACATGGAATTCAAGGCTGACTTCCACCATGTATCAATACGTGCGCGCAAGGACCCTAAAAAGAAGTGGCATGACCTGCCATACTTGGCCACAGATGATGCGTTTGCAGTAGTCCTCAAACAATGGCTGGAATATTGGTGCACAGCCATGGACTTGACAGCGGGATCTAGCAAGTCTGTCGCACAGTGAAATAAGGAAGAAGCCAAGTTGAAGATGGAAAAGTTGGCCACGAAGAAATGAATGGAGGTTGCGGATAAGGCAAAGGCAGAGCACGCTACCGTGAAGTAGACAATTGGGCAAGCGAACAAAGATGAGAGCAGCTCTAATCGGAGTTAGAAGTCACCTTTCCCAGAGCCAGAAGAAGAGGACGAACAGAAAAAAGAACGGACCCGGAGACGACTCCGGTCTACACCAAGCACAAGAGAGATCCAGAAAAAGTAGGGCCATGGAATAATTCCAAGGCTAGCAAGACGTCTCTCGACCCAATCACTCTAATGGAGGGGGACTTGAATGACATAGGTGATATGGTGAGGGATTCAACCGCAGAACTACTACAACAGTTCGAGTAGCAGCAGCTGCAGGCTTTGGGTGTTATCCATATGGGTCTGCATGAGCCGCAAATCCATGCATCATAGGTAAAGACTCGCACGACGTCGACTAGTTTGGCATCTGGCACTTCTGAAGCCGTAGGGATGCTGTGCACACGAGATCCCTGAGCAATAGTGCTACCGGATGGAGCACTAACTATAGAGATAGAAGCTGACAGGCCTGCTATTATCACCCTCAAGGGAGTTGGACTTAACTTGGCTATGTTTCCCAGTGAGGTGCTTCACCTTTTGCAGGATGGTGTGATCATGGAACTACAGGTCTGCGAATAGCACACATTATAGGTAATCAGTGAGCAGAAGATCAATAACGCCTAGATGGATGTATAACGAGACTCCGCCATTTACCTCATGAAAGACCTTATGGACAAGAGTCAGCACATGGCTAAGGTTGTGGCTGAGGCATGTAGATCTGTCCCTAAATTGGACATTCCTAAGGCTGAGCCAATAGATGTGTGGGTTCAGAAGCTCACTGCTAGAGTATGTGACGCACACATAGAATTGGAAAAGGTCCAGTTGGAACTAAACCTCAAAATCACAGAGTTGCAGTTGAAGGCATAGCCTTCGACTCCACCATAAATCCGAGAACAGTGTGAGTTAGCTATGAAATACATTGTAGTAGTAGTAGACAACGTAGTAAAGGATTGCACGACACTCTTCGAGCAGTCACTATAGGTGGTCACCAGCCTGCAGGAATGCCCCACTGTGCAGAGGCTGGAAACAGAAGCGCGGGAGCTACAACAGTGCTACGATGAAGTTAAAGCAATGACACGCACTATCACCATCATGTAGAGGCAAGCAAAGCTACAAGAGGCAAAAGCTTTGAAAGAGTAGGTAGATGCAGCTCAGCACAAGGAATAAGTGCTAAAGGCTCGCTTACAACCTTGGTTGGAGAGGCCTATTTGATCACGACCAAAATTGAAGGAAAACTGGCTACTCTACAGAAGACTCAGCAGAAGATTCAGTTAGACAGCGTAGGGCCAACAACAGAGCATTTGGTCGAGGAGATGAAGCAGGCAGCAGAACAGTGTACCGCTCAAGTTGTAGTATTCAAAGTCGAGCTAGAAGGTCTTCACGACAAGCTCTCCACGCCAACTGAATGACTCAAGGGCAAGTCACCTTGTTTGTGTTGGGGGCCCATTGGGAATGGGTCCTCTAGGTCATTTTTTAGACTAAAAACCTAAGTTTGGGGCAGAAACCTTGAATTTTGTACAAAGGAATTTAAAGTCTCCACATTTTGTGGCCGCGGAGCGCAAATATAGCAAGATTCAAAAAGGGTTTCTGCCCTTAGCTTAGATAGCTTGTGTCGGCTTTAGAGATCTTCCCTTGGTCCGCATACCATGGGATTGTATAAAAAGGGAGTCTTAGAAGTAGAAGTGGAAGGAAGTGTAAGTGCTTGATGAGTCTATGAAGAGCTAAGAGTGAGAGCCTTAGCATAGGAAGAGGCTTTGCAGCTAAGTGCACAGAGGCCTAGGGTAGAAGTTCGCAACTGAGTGCGCAGACCCTTGTAGCTACGTTCACAGGGCAGATAGAGTATGTATTGAAAATATGAATCATCATTAAAGAGAAGTATTATGAAATTACTGTGTATTTTTCCTCCATGGATCGCATGTGATTATGTTATTTAAGTTCTGGGTTTATGTTATAATGCATGCACAAATGTATATGTTTCTATATGTTATATGAACACAAATAACGATACATGTTTACACGAAGATAATCTTAATTGCATTGTAAAATTGGCAAACACTTAAGATAATTTAGGAAATTATACAATAATGCAGTAACAAGGTGAGTAAGTACCTGAGCCACTAGTTAGGGTTGCCCCAAGGACGATCATATACCTTTGCGGAGGTTCTAAGAGAGGGAAGAGAAAGTACATCGATAAGCCCTAAAGGCTTATCGATCTACGTGAAGGAAGGGTTTAAGGTATAAAACCGACATCACAACCATATGAGGGTACGGAAACTTGGTTCCTACATCCCCCCATACTGCTTAGGTTGGACTTCAATGTACGCTCTGCGGACTGATGTCGAAAGGGCCAATAGTGTAGGGATTTGCTTAGCTAACTAACACTAAACCTAGGTCAAGGCCCATCAAGCCAATAGAAGGGAGAAAAAGAACTTTGGAGGTTGATATACTTGTGCCAGATGCAAGGGAGAATGTCGAAGCTCCTTCAAATTTGTGCAGGCAAAGGATGTCATCTGAGAGGTACACTAGCTATATGGCTCTAATGATAATGCTTGTAGAGACTGAGCCATCCTCTTTTGAGGAAGAAGTAGAGAAACCTATTTGGGTTGATACAATGGTGGAAGAATATGAATCCATCATGAAGAACAGTGTTTGGGAAGTGGTCCCAAGACTAATAGATAAATCAGTTGTGGGTTCAATATGGATCTTGAAGGTTAAGCATGCAACATATGGAAGCATAAAGAAGTGTGTTGTGGAGGTAAATCCTCTCTGCGGATAGAGACGATCCCTACTAGCCTAGACCGGGTCTAGCAACAATCACACAATGCCATCACGCAAGTTCCTAATTGCAAATAAAAAGTAGATGGTGAGAACCTACTTGGATTCCAATGCTAATGTTCGTAGAAGAGACGTCGCTCTTGTTCCTTTGCCTCGGTCGGTCACGATCTCCACGATCTCCATGATTGGACACCTACACATGCAAAGAACAACACGAATACAAGCATAAAATCTAGTAGATGCAATTATATATCAGTCAGAAAAGATATAACTCAACATCAATCATAGGAAAATGAGAGTGGAACCATAATGATAGTCATCTATTATTAATAAACAACAAAGAAGAATACAACCATTGTTCTGACGTCAAATCCTCCTTTGGCTGGGTAGTTAGCTACACAAGTCTTGCAAAGCTTGTTGGGATGGGAAACAAGCCTCTCTCTCTTTGGGTGACAAGAATCTCCTCACTTAGATTTGGCCTTATGGGTGCAAAGAAGGCTCTTGCAGCTTCAAACTCTTGAACTCCTGGTATTCTCTATCACTATACTAGAACTGGAACTACTGGCTTGCTCAAGGCATAGAGGCAAGCTTTAATAGATAGAGAGGAAAGAGATAGGATCAACCACATTATTCGTGGGATTGGCTTTATCACTTGGAAACTTCTATGAAAGGTGGCAAACCACTTCCCCTCTATGGAGATTTGAAGCCAAACCATCCTAGCTCAACATAGATTCAGTTGGTGAATGGGTTAAGTAGAACCTTCAGAAGCTTGTTCGTTGAAAACTTTACTCAATTCGTTTGGCGCGAGCGCGACTCTGAGACAGAGTGCTTATAGCGCGCCCTCTTTAGAGGATTTCCCTCATTAGCGCGGGCAGTGAACTGTGGACCCGCGTTAATGCAAAAAGAGCTGTTTTCATGGGTATTCTGCAGGAGATGTCTTCAGGGCATATGAAGCTCATACTTAGAGGAATATGATGCAAGTGGTTTCAGGTCATGTCACTTTCCACAGGTCCCGGAATGAGTCCTCTAGTGTGCAGGAGAGGGGTAACAGGGACGATGACAAATGGTGACAAATCGTTGTGTAACAGATGCCCCCTAAAGCATGAGGCCCGAGTGAGAGAGAGGGGTAAAATGCTTTACAAGAACATGCGTAACTGAGAACACTGCCGCCGGAGAACCTGCGTAAAGAAGTACAACTGATATCTCAAGTACATGATATATGTGGTATGGGTGCAGCCATCCATAACAGAGCACATAATAATCTAGATCCAAGGTATGGGTGCAGCCATCCAGTGAGGATCGGTAAATAGACTCAGGCATGGTTGCAGCCATCCAATGAGGATCGTTAAATAGACTCAAGCATGGTCGCAGCCATCCAGTGAATGAGTCATGTAATGATCATAATAAGCCACAAATCGCAGCCTGGATTCTAATAGACACAATCCAGGGTCTTGCGCTCCATGTCGACCTGAACAGAGTACAAGTCCAAGCATGTGAATACATGAGTTGAAGTCGAACACGCATGAACATCGTCTGATTACCAGTCAATAGTGAAAATTGTTAACAGACGCGAGAGGTACCACCAATAATGACAATGGCCCTCAAGGTACTATAGGTACAATCTACGACATGTGAATCAATGAGCTGGCGTCGAACACCCGCAGAATCATTTGATCGGAGGACAATGATGAAGACCTCACGTCGAACACGAAGAACCTGCCATTGAGGCATGCAGGCTCCAAGGCACCGAAAGGGAGTCTCTAGATCAGCTTCCTGGATAATGAGCTGAAGTCGACAGGAAGTGACCCTGATCGAAGGTGGGCCATAATGTTTCCCACATCATCGACATGAGACAGAGGAAGAATATTGTGGTGAATCAAAATTATGTGAGGCATCAGAGGGAGGTTGTTATTCTGCAGAGGTCAACTTCTCTTGAACATATCGGCGGCACGACAGTGGACTTGGCAGTATTTGACATCAAATGAGCAGAGGTCATGGTGACAAGGCAATGAGCAGATGAGAGGTCAAACAAGATAACCCAAACCCATGGAGGCTAGTGTAAAACAAGATGAGATGTCCCCACCCAGACACGAATGCAGACAAGTGCCATGTTCAAGAGCGACATACTGCCAACACGACAATAATTATGGTTCCATTTTCCCCACCATTTCTGGTGAGTACCCCAGTTATTTTTAACAAGCTTGACGGGGATAGCATATGCTTGTAAGGTGTCATTATGACAAAATCCGATGTCATTAAGTTTTAACGAGTCTGACAAAGGAAGAACTCGGCGCCTTTTCCTGTTTAGAGAGTCTGAAAAGACAACAGAAAAGAAAACTCCAGGGGGGTCCTTTTTCGTAAAGTTGTGTCTCCCAAGCCCGAAAAAGTATAAAACAATGCTCGAAAGAACCACCCGACCATTACGATCGAGTAGTTCCAGTTCTAGTATAGTGATAGAGAATACCAGGAGTTCAAGAGTTTGAAGCTGCAAGAGCCTTCTTTGCACCCATAAGGCCAAATCTAAGTGAGGAGATTCTTGTCACCCAAAGAGAGAGAGGCTTGTTTCCCATCCCAACAAGCTTTGCAAGACTTGTGTAGCTGACTACCCAGCCAAAGGAGGATTTGACGTCAGAACAATGGTTGTATTCTTCTTTGTTGTTTATTAATAATAGATGACTATAATTATGGTTCCACTCTCATTGTCCTATGATTGATGTTGAGTTATATCTTTTCTGACTGATATATAATTGCATCTACTAGATTTTATGCTTGTATTCGTGTTGTTCTTTGCATGTGCAGGTGTCCAATCACGGAGATTGTGGGTATCGTGACCGGCCGAGGCAAAGGAACGAGAGCGACATCTCTTCTACGAAAATTAGCGTTGGAATCCAAGTAGGTTCTCACCATCTACTTTTTATTTGCAATTAGGAACTTGCGTGATGGCATTGTGTGATTGTTGCTAGACCCGGTCTAGGCTAGTAGGGATCATCTCTGTCCGCAGAGAGGATTTACCTCCACAACAAAGTGTAAGGCCAAATTTGTGGCCAAAGGATTCTCTCAAGTTGAGGGAATTGATTATGAAGAAACCTTCCCTCTTGCAGTAAGGTATTCATCCATTAGATCAATTCTTACACTAGCTCCATAGATGGGGTAGAAGATCCACCAGATGGATGTGAATTTTTTTTTCTCAATGGTGCTATTGAGGAGGAGATGTACATTAAGCAACCATAAGGTTTTGAGACATTTGATCGGGAGTCTCATGTGTGAACACTTAGGTGAGTATTGTACAGTCTCAAAAAGGCACCTTGTGCTTGGTACACCAGGATCAACATGTTGGTTGTGGAGCCGAATTATCTTCTTAATTGTTGTGAGGTTTTTTTTTTTTTTTTTTTTAAATGGGTCCTCTAGGGTCATTTTTTGGACTAAAGGCCTAAGTTTGGGGTAGAAATCCTGAATTTTGTGTAAAGGAATTTAAAGTCTCCACATTTTTGGCTCCGGAGCACGAAGATAGCAAGAGTCAAAAAGGGTTTCAACCCTTAGCTTAGATAGCTTGTGTCGGCTTTAGAGATCTACCCTTGATCCGCAGACCATGGGATTGTATAAAAAGGGAGTCTTAGAAGTAGAATTGGAAGGAAGTGTAAGTGCTTGATGAGTCTGTGAATAGCTAAGAGCAAGAGTCTTAGCATAGGAAAAGGCTTTGTAGCTAAGTGCACAGAGGCCTATGGTAGAAGTCTACAGTTGAGTGTACGGACCCCTACAGCTATGTGCATAGGGCAGATAAAGTCTATATTGAAAATCTGAATCATCAATAAAGAGAAGTATTCTGAAATTACAGTGTACTTTTCCTCTATTGATTGCATGTGATTATGTTATGTTAAGTTTTGGGTTTATGTTATAATGCTAATTTGATGCGCGAATGTATATGTTTCTATCTATTATATGAACGCAAATAAGGATACATGTTTACGCAAAGATAATCTTAATTGCATGGTAAAATTGGCGAGCACTTAAGATAATTCAGCAAATTATACAATAATGCAATAATAAGGCGAGTAAGTACCTGAGCCACTAGTCAAGGTTGCGCGAAGGACAATCTTATACCTTTGCGGAGGTTCTAAGAGATGGAAGAGAAAGTACATTGATAAGCCCTAAAGGCTTATCGATCTACATGAAGGAAGGGTTTAAGGTATAAAAATGACATCACAACCATCTTAGGGTGCGGAAACTTGGTTCTTGCATCCCCCCATACTGCTTTGGGTGAGACTTTGGTCTGCGCTCCACAGATTGATTTCGAAAAGGCAAATAGTGTAGGGATTTGCTTGGCTGACTAACGCTGAACCTGGGTCAGGGCCCATCAAACCAACAGAAGGGAGAAAAAGAACCTTGGAAATTGATAGACTTGTGTAGGATGCAAGGGAGAATTTCGAAGCTCCTTCAAATTTTTGTAGGCAAAGGAGGTCATCTAAGAGGTACATTGGCTATATGGCTCTAATGATAATGCTTGGAGAGACGGAACCATCCTCTTTTGAGGAAGTAATAAAGAAACCTATTTGGGTTGATATAATTGTGGAATAATATGAATCCATCATGAAGAACAGTGTTTGGGAAGTGGTCCCAAGACCAATAGATAAATCATTTGTGGGTTCAAAATGGATCTTGAAGGTTAAGCATGCAACATATGGAATCATAGAGAAGTATAAGGCCAGATTTGTGGCCAAAGGATTCTCTCAAGTTGAGGGAATTGACTATGAATAGACCTTCCCTCTTGTAGTAAGGTATTCATCTATTAGATCAATTCTTACACTGGCTCCATAGATGGGGTAGAAGATCCACCAAATGGATGTGAAATTGTTGGATGGGGTAGAAGATCCACTAGATGGATGTGAAATTGTTTTTTCTCAATGGTGCTATTGAGGAGGAGGTGTATATTAAGAAACCATAAGTTTTTGAGAAATTTGATCGGGAGTCTCATGCGTGTAGACTCAGGTGAGTATTGTACGGTCTCAAAAAGGAACCTTGTTCTAGGTACACCAGGATCAACATGTTGGATGTGGAGCCAGATTGAGCATAAAATCAAAGAAGTTGACAAGTATGATGGGTGTATAATGGGAGATTCTCGACAGAAAGGCACTAGGAATAATACGGCTATGTTTAGCACCATCAGTGGCATTCAAAATTTCAAAGGAAACGACAACAGAAGGTTTAATGACGACATTAGCCAAACTATATGAAAAACCCTATGCCTCAAATAAGGTATTTATTATGAAGCATCTATTTAATATGAAGATAATTTAAAGCGTGGATCTGTTGCTAATAATTTAAATGAATTTAACATAGTTACTAGCGAGTTAATTTTTTTAGGGGTAAATTTTGATGATGAAGTTAGGCTCTGTTATTTCTATGCTCATTGCTAGAAAGTTAGAATGGCCTAATTGTGGAAATTAGTAACTTTCTCTCTGGATCTAGTTCTTTAACGTTTGATGATGTTGTTGGTGCATTCCTTAGCGAGGAAATGTGATGGAAAATCTCCAGTGAGACATCAGGTAATGCTTTGACTAAATAGAATAGGGGAAGAAAAATGGAAAGAGGAAGGAGCCCAAGAAATCATAGTAAGTCAAGAAAAGGAAAATCCAAATCTATATTAGGGATAGTGTGTTGGAAATGTGGGAGGAAAGGACACCTGAAGAAATATTGCAAATCTTGGAAGGGAAAAGAAGGAGATGGACAACAAGAGAATAATCATGAAGTGAATGTGATAGGTCATGTGTTGCAAGATGATTTGATTCTTTCATTATATAATATTATTGATGCTAGGGTGGTATATTTAGGGGCCTTATTCCATGCCACACCTGATAGGAAACATTTTCATGACTATGTTCAAGGAGATTTTGGACAGGTTCGTCTGGGTGATGATAAACCCTATAAAATGATTGGAATGGGTAATTCTTTTATAAATCAACAAAATGGAAACTAATGGCTATTGAAGGAGGTAAGGCATGTTCCAGATATGAAGAAACAATAAATTCAATAGGGTAGTTGCGAGGTGAAGGGTTTGTAACTACTTTTACAAACAAAACCTAGAAGGTCATTAAAGGAGCCCTGATAATAGCAAAAGGAGAAAACATTGGTACATTATATTTATGAAATGGTATTTCTAATTTTGTTAATGCTTTAACCTCCATAGGAGAATATATGACACTTAGACATCATAGACTTGGGCACATGAGTGAGAAGGGGGTGCAGTTCATCACTCAAGAAATTTGTTCCCAGGTTTGAAGCATGTTGATTTGGATTTTTGTGAAAATTATGTTTATGGAAAACAAAAGAGATTCATATTTATCATAGGTGGGAAGCAAACGAAGAGTGTAAAATTAGATCTTGTGCATATAGATGTATGGGGGCCTACTCAGGTATCATATCTCGGTGGCTCTTGCTATTATGTTACTTTTATTGATGACATAACTAGGAAAAACTGGATTTATTTTATTCAAAATAAATCTAATGTGATTGATACTTTCACAAAATGGAAATCTTTGGTTGATAATGAGACAGGAAATAAGTTTAAGTGTCTTAGATCAGACAATGGAGGTGAATATTGCAGCAAATAGTTTGATAACTATTGTTCAGAGCATGGAATTCATAGAGAGAAGACAGTTCCAGGAACACCATAGGAAAATGCTGCGTCAGAAAGGATGAACAGGAAAATCATGGAGTGTGCAAGGTGCATGAGATTGCATGTAGGATTTCCCTTAAAATTTTAGGTAGATGTTGTAGATATTGTTGTTTATCTAATAAATAGAGGGCCTTCAAGCTCCTTGGAGGGTGGTGTTCTAGAGGAGCCATAGACAACTAAAAATGTAAACTAGTCATTTTTAAAGACTTTCAGTTGTGAAGCTTTTGTCCACATCAATAAAGAAAATAGAAAAAATATTGAGAAAAAATCAAAGAAATGTATCTTTCTTGGATATGGTGTAAATGATTTTGTTTATCTCATAAAAGATTATGAAAATTACAAAATCATTAGGAGCAAAGATATCATATTTAATGAAAAGGTATTGTATAAGTATCAGATGCAGGGAAAGAAACAGGAAAAAGAAAACAAAGAATACGCAGTGCTTGATGATATCACAGAAAAAGTAAAGGTGCCTAAAAATCATAATGATCAGCAGCCACAACAACAACAACAACCATAACAGCGACATGCACCTCAAACACCTAAAAGTGGTGTTAGAAGACATACCAATATAAGTAGACCCCCTGAATGATACTATCCTTCATTATATTATGTATTGTTGATTGATTCTAGTGAACTAAAAAGATATGAAGAAGTAATGCAGGGATAAACCAAGAAGAAGTGGGTGCAAGCCATGGAAGAAGAGATGAATTCCTTGATACATAACCAAACTTGGGACTTAGTCAAGTTTCCTGCAGGTAAAACAACATTGCAGAATAAATGGTTTTACGGGTTGGAGGAGGAAGATGGAGGTGAAGAGAGGTATAAGGCTAGACTTGTGGTGAAGGGGTTTGCACAAAAGAAAGGTATAGACTTTGATGAAATGTTTTCTCCTGTTATTAAAATGACTTCAATTAGAACTATTTTAAGTCTAGTGGTAGCAGAAGATTTGCATCTTGAGTAGTTAGATGTAAAGAAAACCTTTCTACATGGGGATTTGGAGGAAGAAATATATATGCAACAACCACATGGGTATAAGGTCAAAGGTAAGGATAAGTTAGTGTGAAAATTTAATAAGAGCTTGTATGGCTTAAAATATGCTCTAAGGCAAGGGTATCTAAAATTTGACAGGTTTATGTTTGAACAAAGTTATAATAGATGTCACTCTAACCATTGTGTTTATCTTAAAAAGAAAAATGATGGAAGTTATATTTTATTGTTATTGTATGTAGATGGCGTGCTTGTTGCAGGGTCTAACATGCAAGAAATAAATGTGCTAAAAGTAAAATCAAAAAATTCATTTGCGATGAAAGATTTGGGTGCTACAAAACAAATCCTTGGTATGAGAATAACTAGAGAAAGGAAAAATAGAAAATTAACATTATATCTGAGTGAGTATATAGAAAAGGTGTTGGAAAGATTTAATATGCAGGATGCAAAAATAGTTAGTACACTTTTGGTTAGCCATTTCAAACTAAGTAAGGAGATGTGTCGCAAGACATGGGAAGAGATGCATTATATGTGTAAAGTTCCATATGCATCAACAATTGGAAGCTTCATGTATGCAATGGTCTGCACAAGACTTGATATTTCACATACAATGGGAGTTGTAAGTAGGTATATGAACAATCCAGGAAAAGAGCATTGGAGGGAAGTGAAGTGGATTCTCAAGTATTTGAGAGGTACCACAAATCAAGAATTATGCTTTGGTGGTTCAAAAAATTTTCTATAGGGATGTGTTGGTGTAGATATGGTAGGTGATAGAGATAACAGGAGGAGCACCATAGGGTATGTGTTTACTATAGGTGGAACAATTGTGAGTTGGGTTTCAAGATTTCATAAAGTTGTTTCACTTTCAACAACGGAAATAGAGTATGTTGTTGCTACAGAGGCTAGTAAAGAAATGATTCGGTTACAAATGTTTATGGATGAATTGGAAAAGAAGCAAGAGATGGGCAAGTTATACAGTGATAGCCAGAGTGGCATTCATCTTGTAAAGAAATTGATCAGATATTGATCCAGGACTTTAATGGAAGATCAAATTTAAAAGTGTTCGAAAGAGTGTTGAACATGAACGACTGGATAGATCTTGTCTTCCTGATTCTGGTGTTGTGAATGGTTTGAAAAACCAACACCATATGAAGGAGTTATCACAATTAAAAAAAAATTCCAGTAAACTGCAATTTCCAAGAATAAAATGATTTTTGGGAAATATTAAAAAAATGATATTCCAAGGAATATGTTTGAAAATTATATATTACGGAGCAATGGAACACATAAAATATTGCAGAAATATAAACACAGAGAACGCATAAAACAAGGGAGACACAGATATACGTGGTTCACCCAATTTGGGCTACGTCCACCCCGAACAGCCAGTCCTTCCTTTCTATTATCCACCAAAATGAAGAGACACAACCTACAGCAAATCCGCTGTAATATCCTCTGTTTTCTCTCACAGTCTCACCTCTCAGTTTCTCGCTCACAGAATACACTTCTATATCTCAGCCTCCAAAACAATGCCCTCATACAAAGAGAGAGGTTGCCTTCTAGGGCAAAAAACCCTAAACTAAACATAAGTTCTACCGTCAGATCATCTGCCTAATGAACGGCCCAGATTGACTAGAAATTAATATACTTTTACAAGGCAATTTTACATCTGTTTTTAGCTTCAGGGGCGCTGCCCCCGAGCCCCTGCTAGGGGACCGCTGGCCCCCGGACCCCCCAATCGGGGGGGATCGGCCCCTCGGGACCCCCGCGCGGGGACAAGTCCCCCCCGCATGGAGGGGTGTAGAAACTTCCTGGTGTATACATCCGGCTAAAACAAAGACCTCTGAACAATCATGCTCCACTCACAACAAAATATTCCTTTTTGGCTGACCAATCAAGTGTTGACACGTGGCAAACCTGGAGGCTTCCATGTGGACCAAGAATGGTATTGTGAAATTTTTTGGGGTCTGACGGAATGGAACCCATGACCTCTAGCAAGACAAACCAACACGCTACCAACTCCACTCTACATTGTTTCTTAACAACTTAAGGGAAAATGTTGTATTTATGATTTAACGTGTCACATTTTGGGGGTTAGAACTGCCAACAGTCTTATCCGCTAACGGTCCCATATGACCTGTTCACATGTTCGAGATAACCGTCGTTTGCCAACAAACCGCCAGCCTTAACAGTCTTATCCCCTAACCGCCAGTGGATTAACCATTCACATTTGTTCCAGAAGTTATGGTCCCCTCCAACAGTTAGTTTGGTGCAGGGCTAAAAAAAAGGCGTTCATGCCAAAATTAACTTCAATTAAGTGCAGTTAACCAAAATTAGTGGAGGATCTCTAGGGAAACTGTCTATAGGCACTCCAAGAGAAGTTTTTGAACTATGAGAAAAAAAGAGGCTAGCTAGGCTAATTTAAGCCTTATGACGCTAATGTAATAGTCTAGAGAAGCTGAAGAAGCCATCTTCATGGAGATTTTCATCTAGGGAGATTTTGGAGCTCAGGGCCACCAGGGGTTGAAGGTAGTTGTAGGAGCTACTAGTATTCGTTCTCAGCAAACAAATAGTCATTCCTGACTGTAATGAATCTTCTAAATCGATTACAAGGGTTTACAAAAGCATATAGGGACTTCTAAAGGTCGAGGTGCTACAGGGAATTTCCAGGCAACCTAATGCCAACCATGGAGGAAGGTCTAGATTGGGGATGCGGTGCTCATTTTGAGCAAATGAATAGTCTATTGTTGATGTCTGATATGTGCTGGAGATAGTAGAAGAGGTTTCAGATATAGTTGAAAAATTTTGAAGGAGTTAGTGCCATTAAGAACCTCATGGAAGCTCAGTGCACCAATTGAAGGAATCAAGTCTAAGGGAGCTTAGATCTGTTTGCATATTGATGAAAGCCATGACAGGGATATAGATGGTTTTCTAAGCCCATTGGTTCAGTTCAGTAACCTTTGGAGTTAAGTGTGGAACTTGTAAAAGAAACTTTGCCATAATCCCAAAGAGCCAAGTCAAGATGACAAAATCTCAAGGAGATGTAGCCCACGACATTTGGGTAAACTCCTAGATTAAACATGTTGTTATGTGTTGATTTTTATTAGTTTCATTATATTATTGTTATATGTGTTTAATATGAGTAGAAAAAAATGGACTTAAAGCACTTAAACAGTGAAAAACAAACAAAGACATACACTTATTTCAAGTACTTAATTCTGCAATTGTCAACATAAGCTAGATCATATATTTTGTTAAGCTTTGGAGTGGGAGGTTCTTGTAAGCATAACAAGATGTTAAACCCTCATTTCAGGTTAGTGGTATCAGAGTAGGGTGCTTGATTGACAGAGCAAAATATTTCTTGTTTGAAAGGTGTTCAAATAGTCAAATTCTATTGTTTGATTGTTTGTAAACTAATTATTGTTTGAGTTTACAAAGGTGAAGGGAAAGCTACTGATAAGCTAAGTCCAGGAGAGTACAAGAAGGAAGAAGGGTTGAATGCATTCTCCTTACCCAAAGGACCTCAAGGAAACCCTTGAAGCATAAGAGGGTTTGTTTACAAAAGGCTGCTTGAATAAGAATTTGATTCTACTGCCATTTAGTTCAGAAATTTTTCATTAGTTCTTTGAAAGCCTTGTGAATTTTGTTGAAGTGCTTTTGTTCATTTTTATAATGAAAAATTCTACAAGTGAGTTTTCCAAATCCTCCTCTTTCACAAGATTCTTTGATGAAGACATGAAGAAAGACTTTTTCATCATGATGGATATCGTGAGAGAAATGAGCACTGAACTTCGAGAGCAGTTGAATTCCATGAAGGAAGAGAAGCAATTTCTTTCTGACAAATTGCAGGAAATGGAGAGACAACGTCATATTGCAAATATGGACCTAGAAAGGATGCATGAGTTGGAGACATAGCTCCTTGTTGCCAAATAAGTCTTAGTCAAGTATTATCTTGAAGAAGAGGTAAACAATTCTAGTTTTTCTTCAATTTCCTCTAATAATGTTTATGTTGGTTCTTTTGAAAAACGTACAAGAGGCATAGGGTCCAAGTTGATGTCAAAAATGGGTTATGAAGGAAAATGATTGGGAAAACATGCACAGGGCATTGTTGAGCTAATAATGGTTAAGGAAAGGCCTAAGTATTTGGGTCTTGGCTATGGGAAATCTTATGGAGAAAGCTCCAAAGCAGCCATGAAGGCAATTGAAATAGTTCCTAGAAGGAGTTTCATTTCAGGTTCCCTACCTCAAGTTTGTAAAGATTGTATTCTTGGGGAATGCAATTGTTTGAAACATAATTTGCAGGAAGAAGGTGTTCATAAGCATGCACTCAAACAAGAGAGTTGTGAAATATCTAAAATCATTGAAGGGATTGATGGTGTTCCGAAGGGAGATACTTCTTCATTTGATTCACCTCCTCATGAAGGTAACAAAGGTAAAAGAGAAAGGTATAAATCTGATTTCAATCACACTTCTTTTGATTATGTTACACATGGTAAATTTCCACATAAGAATTGGAAAAAAATTACATGTTCCTTTTGTGGTTTGGTTAACCATAATGTTTCTAGATGTTGGAAGAGAATGGCCACATACAGGATAATTTTGAAGGAAAGGAGGCAAGAAGCCAAAGGTCCATTGGACAAGGAAAATTATGTTGTCAAGAAGATGAACATGTGTTGTACTTATTGCCATAAGCAAGGACATATTGTTGAAAGGTGTTGGACTTTGAATCCAACAATGCTTCCACGAAATTTGAAGAAAGTGGAAAAAAAAGAATGGCAAGAATGGAAAGGAAAATTCCATAATTGATGTGTTTCAGGATGATCCACATGTTGATATTGATGTGCAGTTAAAGGAAGCACCTTTGGTGTGGATTGGTAAGAAATGGCTAGAGTTCTTATCCTATAGTTACATGCATTTTGATGTGAAAAGAAATGTATCACATCTATTTGCATTTCTTTGCTAATGGAATGCAAGTTGTAGGATGGAAAAGTTGAGTATGTAGACTGACTTTATTGCAACAAAATTATCTTCATTTCAGCTTTGAAAGTACATGTACATGTGGTCGAGGATCTTGTACTTATGATTGTGCTTAGGAGAAAGTTGAAGAATCGAATACATGCATGAGAATGGAATGTATGAACACAGGGATGTTAATGATATCCTTGTATTTGAACATGTATGTAATTGACTTGATGGAAAGATATCAACCATCATATTGTTTTGTTTAAACATGCATGTAATGTCATGTCGACTTGGAAGGGTTGATTTGGTCTCCAAGATTGTAAAAGGGAGATAATGAAGAAGTGTCTCATCTTTGTAAAAGAATCATTAAAATTCTTTTTGCACATGCTTGACTTGAAGGGTCAAATGTTTGAAAAGGCATGTTTTAGTCAGCTTGTGATTTAGTCGATCATTTGTACACAAGATGTAAAGACATGATGATTCCCATGATATGAAATTTGTTTCTTTTGATGGAACAAGAATTTATGTAATCAAGTTATTTTCTTCTTCTGACATCATCTGATGAAGAAGATTTGCAGGAGAAAAGGTCACCATGGAAATGGCTTGGAAGCGATGTTTAGCTATCTTCTGTAAATTCTGAATGAGTTCAAGGAAGATAGTTCTTAACAGGAGGAAAAGCGCATCCAGGAAGGGAAGTGTCAACTACCTTCAAGTTTTGGTTCAAAGGCACTAGTCATGCAAGGCAAGTGTATGGAGGCTGAAAGAAGAGGGTGTTGTACTCTCATCTACTGTTCAGATCAGTATATTAGTCTTTTAGGGTCCAAAAGATTCCCAATGGGGAGGAGTGATCAGATATTGATCTAGGACTTTAATGGAAGCTCAAATTTTAGAGTATTCAAAATATTTTTGAACCTAAATGACCGGATAGATCTCATCTTCCTGATTCCGGCGCCAAAAATGGTTCTATTGGACACCTAATCCTCAATGGGTTAGTGTGGAAGCCAAATAGACAAAAGGAGTCCAAGATACCTTGGGATGTGAAACCCAACGGTCAAACTATGTACTATAAATGTATATCTCTTGTTAATAAAAAAGGTACTCTCATGTTTTATCCTTCAGATTATTCTTTTTGCCCATGTGTGTTTAACATGGTATCATAGTAGGTGTATTCCATCCCTACATAATTTCTTTGAGCCATTTGTTTTATGGTCTTTATGAGCAGGTCCTATTTTTAGTATTCATACCTTTTTAACTCCTTGTATTAGTCTTTATACCATACTTTCTCTCTGTGCCCTCTTCTCTCCCTGGGCTGTGCATAATTTTCCTTTCTGCACTCTCTGGGCTCTCTGCCATAATAATTTTTTGTGCCCTCTTCTCTGACCTTTTTTGCGCTGAGTTGCTCTGCTATAATATATTCCTTGCATAATATCTTCTGGACATTGCCAGAGGCGTAGGAGGAATTGTCAGTGGTAATCGTTGGAGGCATACAAAAGAATCCTAATCCTTGTTGTGAGTGTAAAAAAAAAAAACTCCAAACCCATCTCTGTATTGGAGCCCTTTTGCTCTTAAATAAACAAGATTTCTCTGGTTATTTTTTGGCTTCCATTACTTTGCCTTCGAAGACCAATCAAACTGTTTCCCATATCCCTCAAGAATGCACGCCTAAGTGTGTTGAGAGTGTCGCTGTTGAGTGTGTTGTTGTCTTGATAATCATGCTTTACATGAAGCATCAGGATCAACTGATTTTAGTGCCAAAATATGGGATGCGTTGATAGGAGATGAGTTGCACTATTTTGTGCACAAGCACATTGTTAGAGCACGTGCTTTTTCTGAGAGCGCAAGCCTTTTACTCACTGGAGGACATGAGAAAATACTTCATATTTTTTATTTGAATGGTAGCATGGCTTCACAGTGACCAGACTATATTGAGTTCTAATTCTGATACCGGAAGTGTGAGGGAGTGCTGCGTGAAGGACCACTACACGCTTGGTATTGGAACGTTGTTGGGGTCAGAATGCTATATGGTATCATGCTGCTGATATATACCTCTGTTGTATCGTTTTGTGTCCAACGCCGTACAATTTTTTAGTTTCAGTTGGAAATTAATGTTAGCAGTTTGTTTGGTCGCAGTAGTCATTGGCTTGATCCAATGGAATAAGTTTCAAAGTTTTTGATATGGTTGACCCATTCACGCTTGTGTCGGAATGTATAAGCTTAAACAAAAGACATAACTGCTTGGATGCAGCTGGACTATTTTAATTTAATATATAAGCTTTAAAATAAGTCAATTGCTTGGATGCAGCGTCAGTATTCTAATTTATATAAATGGCACCTGTTCAAGAGGAACAATATCTCATTTAGTTAATTTGATACGGAGCTAGATTTTGTCGCTGGAGTTAGAAAATTCAGCTTCTTTTTGTTCGTTTGATATTGGAATTGATGCCCATACTGGAAAGCCTCTGATGGCGGCACCTTTGCAGTTTTCTAGCATAGAATCGGCATCATGTTGCTGTGAGGCTGGTTTGCTGGATTCGTAAAGGAAGAAATGCATTTGCAAACATCCATCTTGGTGATTCACCTGCAAATATCTGTGAGAGGCGACTTCGACGGATTTGAGCATAAATCTCCCATCTTGCCTGCAGGATTTCATGGAGACGCATGGGCCACTGTAGCTGGAAAGTGAAGGAAGCAGCGGAGAGAAAGATCTTTGTGGTATTGATGTCAATTCTTTATGCATCTTTGTACATATTGAATCATCGATTTTCATCAGAAACCTCCTTCTAAAGCAAAAACACAACTAACTGGTAAAGGTGCTCCATTGTGTGAACTGAGCATAAAGCAAACATGGTTGTATATTGAACGCTGGTATTGAACGTAGACTAAAATCAACATAACTCTCCGCTTGGCCGATGTACCACATTTGGCCCTATGACGAATGAACAAGGTTCGTTCACCGAAATCAGAGTCTCAGGCATTTTGCGAGGCCCCAGATCATGAGAAAGGAGCAGTTTTCAGGTAATCACAAGCGATATTTAGGGTTTCAATGTTGCAGTAACAACGTAGGCGAGAAGGCCGCTAATGGTAGAAAAAGAAATGAAAAATCAAACTGAGTTCGAGTAGAACCACGGCCTTTTGTATTACTATCAACGAATCTGTGCTTGTGAGTTGTAGTAGAATAATGCACCAATGTTGTAATGTAGCTGTTGTGTGACCATTGTGGTGAATAACAGATCAGTATATTGTTGAGTATGCGAGCTTGATATTTAACTATCGAATTAAGCTGGGGACCGGTCTGGTTCTCTGGAGGAATTTATTGACCTGTTGTGGTTATGGTTAGAAGTGCCCGATGCTGGAATGTAGCAATTGGGTTTCAAGTTTATTCCAATCGATTTAGCAAAGCCTGTGACTAAAATCATTGTGATTTCTTTCCAAAAGTAGCAGCGGTTGATTTTGATGGAAGTCTTTTTGGGTTAACAATGGCAGTCATAGTATACTTGAACAATGAGAAGAAAAAAATGATGGTCCCTTGATACAGTTCCTTTCATTGGTGCGTTGCTCCTACGTTGGTGTCCTATGTTGGTATCGATTGAATGTTGCTCCACAGTGAACTAGAGGGTCGTCATTCATCCAAAACGCTCACACTATTGGTTGATAAGCTATTGGTATCACGTTGCTCCGTCCATCAAGTCTACGAAGGGTCCTGCTGCCAAGCCAGCCAAGGCTGTTAAACCAGCTACCCCAGCAAAGAAGCCAGCTGCAAAGAAGGCTGATCTAAGTTATATACATTAACGTTGTCCAGTTATATACATTGCTGAAAATTGTACATGTACATCGTATTATTTCAAATGCATTTTCCTGTTGGTATTGTTTCAACTGCATTTCCCCAATTACCTCCTCCTGACATATAATGCTCCACAACAACTCTATTTGAGCGTATGCTGCATTGTCTCATTTATTGTGTGTCTATTGCCTGAGCTAGGCGTTCTCTCAAACTATATATTGTGCGTTGAGTCAAAGCAGTCAGACCCTTTGTATTGTGTATTGATTCATGTGTTGGTGTTAATAGCTCAGTGCGTTGAATGAATGGTTCGTTACCACTGTTTGTGACTACGGTGAATGGTGTGAATACAACGTTAAATAGTTCTTCTACAATAGCTATATGTTGTAATTTTGAAAACTGTACATGGTTGCACACTGATCATTCGCTGCACATTTATAAAGAATATTGCTGGTTGTGATCAATTTTTAAGGTGTAATTCTGACATTGAAGAAAAATGGCCAGAATCAGTGAAGTGTATTAGAGTTCCTCAAAACTCTCATATTGTCTACTAATCATGATACATTAAAAGTCATCAAACTTTCTCTCACATACATTCAGGTCTGTCTACAAAATGCACAAGAGAAAATTGATTTTTTGCAACTCGAATATCAGCTACAGCAAGAAGAACTAAAACAGAGGAGTCATTTTGAACATGTTTTTGTTCAGAACATTGAGACTGCAACCCATCAGAAGCAAGTCAATAATGTTACAGTTGATTCAGATTTAATACCCAATAAAGTAGTAGTTGTACATGAAAACGCAGAAGTTCAATTTACACTTCCCAAGCCCATCATCAGACCTTGGGAACAGCTTGTCCATAACAGGCACAGAACTGGTCTTGGATATGACAAGGACTTGTCCTTTCATATTCCAGACTACTCCAAACCAATCCAATTTCAAAGTGCTACATTCATTCACGAAATTTCACCTACTCCTCATTACAGTTCACCTCCAGTTGTTCCATATTCTGCTCCTCTTCCACAGCAACAACAACAGATTGTAAAATGCCAATGCTGTGACAGAGTTGGCCATCTGAAAGATCATTGTTTTGATCTTCATCCATGTAAGAACTGTCATAAAACCACCCATTCTTCACATAGATGCTTCAGAAACAACCTTCCTGTAAGAACAATGATTCATCTTGGATGGATCGCTTCTTGGCAATGGGCATCAACAACCAAGAAGATATTCCAAACACATGTCAAAACTTGTTCCAGAGTATTGAACAGTCTTGCAGTTGAGTTTTCTCCATCATCTCACCTTATATCTGACAGGGGGGAAATGATGGTCATCTACAAGCTTCAAAGTCACATCAAGTGAGCCTGAGCCACAACCTACCATACCAGATTCAGAGTTGTAGCCAGAAACAAAGATGCCCCTGAGCATGCCTTCAGTCGGTAATCTGGGACACTTCCTCTAGCATAAGACTTCAGCTTCTTTCCAGCTTCGGAAGAATTCTAGGAACAAAATTGAGAACACATCCTCTAGCAGAAGACTCCAACTTCTTGCCAGTTTTGGAAGAGTTCCAAGAATTGCATTAAGCATTCTAGAGTTGTTGGTCATCCTTAAACCATCATAGGTTGAGACCTCCCTTTTCAGGTTGAAGTTCTCCATTTTATGCGGGGTGAGACCTCCCTTTCATGGTTGAAGGTTTCCCTCTTCAAAACAATAGGAGCACTTCCTCTAGCAGAAGACTTCAGCTTCTTACCAGTTTTGGAAGAGTTCCGGGAATTGCACTAAGCATTCCAGTGTTGGTGGTCATCCTTAAACCACCACCCTTTATACCAACATTTCAGAGAGCACATTTAGCCTAATGTTGCCATGCATTTTTTCACATTTTGTATTACATCTCTCTTCTTGGACTCATACATAACCCTTCGGATTAAGGGGGGAATGTTGGACACCTAATCCTCAATGGGTTAGTGTGGAAGCCGAATAGACAAAAGGAGTCCAAGAGACCTTGGGATGTGAAACCCAATGGTCAAACTATGTACTATAAATGTATATCTCTTGTTAATAAAAAAGGTACTCTCATGTTTTATCCTTCATATTATTCTTGTTGCACGTGTGTGTTTAACAGGTTCAAAAAATTGACACTGTATGAAGGAGTTATCGCAATTTAAAAAAAGTCCAGTAAACTGCAATTTCCAAGAATGAATTGGTTTTTGGGAAATATTAAAAAAAAGAATATTCCCTGGAATATTCCTGTTTGGCTAACTAATCAGGTGTTGACACGTGGAAAGCCCGGAGGCTGCCACATGGCCTTGGAATGGTATGGTAAAATTTTGTTGGGATCCGATGGAATCGAACCTGTGACCTCCGCAAGACAAACCAACAGGCTACCAACTCCACTCTACATTGTTGCCTAACAACTTAAGGGAAAATTTTTTATTTATGATTTAACAAGTCACAGTTTGGGGGTTACGACCACCAGCAGTCCCATACAACTTGTTCACATGTTCGAGATAATCATCGTTTGCCAACAAATTGCCAGCCTTAACGGTCTTATCCCCTAACCGCAGGCGGATTAATCGTTCACATGAGTGCCAGCAGTTACAGTCACCTCCAATGGTTAGTTTGGTTGAGCACTAAGAAAAGGCAGTCATGCCAAAATTAACTTCAGTTAAGTGTAGTTAACCAAAATTAGTGGAGCATCTCCAGGGAAAACTACCTAAAGGCATTCCAGAAGCATTTTTCGACCTAAGAGAGTGAAACAAGAAGCTGGCTAAGCTAATTGAAGCCTTCTGAATACAATGGAATAGTCTAGAGAAGTTGAAGAAACCATCTTCAATGAGATTTTCATCCAGGGATATTTTGGAGCTCAGGGCCACCAGGGGTTGGAGGCAGTTGCAGGAGCTACCAGTATTCGTTCTCAGCAAAAAAATGGTCATTATTGACTATAATGAACCTTTTGAATCCATTGCAAGGGATTAAAAAATCATTTGGATACTTCTAAAGGCCGATATTCTACAGGGAAGTTCCAAGCAACCCAGTGCCAACCGTGGAGGAAGGTCTAGATTGGGGATGCAGTTCTCATTTTGAGTAAATGAACAGTCTATTGTTGATTTCTGATATGTGATGGAGATAGTAGAAGAGGTTTCAGAGATAGTTCAAGAATTATGAAGGAGTTAGTGCCATCAAGAAGCTCAGGGAAGCTTAGTGCGTCGATTGAAGGAATCAAGTCTAAGGGAGCTTAGATCTGTTTGCAGGGTGATGACAGCCATGACAAGGATATAGATGGTTTTCTAAGCCCATTGGTTTAGTTCAGTAACCTTTGGATTTAAGTGTGGAACTTGTAAAAGAAACTTTTCCATAATCCCAAAGAGCCAAGTCAAGATGACAAAAGCTCAAGGAGATGTAGCCCACGACATTCGGGTGAAATCCTAGATTAAACTTGTTGTTATGTGTTGATTTTTATTTTCTGCATTATATGACTATTATATGTGTTTAATATTAGTAGAAACAAATGGACTTAAAGCACTTAAATAGTTAAAAACAAACAAAGACATACACATGTTTCAAGTACTTAATTCCACAATTGTCAACATACGCTAGTTCATATTTTTTTTAAGCTTTGGAGTGGGAGGTTCTTGTAATCATAACAAGATGTTAAACCCTCACTTCAGATCAAAAATCAACAGTTCATTCCAATACAAACATATACAACTCAATTAGCATTTCATACAGTCAGTGTTGGAAGATGGATGGTTGAAGCTGGAAAAGATACGTACTAGCCAGAATCCTGCAGATATATTACTGAAAGTTGTAACCAGGGAGAAAATGATAGCTTTCATAATTTCAGTTGGTCTTCAAGTATGACGGTGAATATGAGAAATAGCCAAGCACAAGTGGAGTCATTGTCCAACAAGTGAAGCAACAATGGAGTTTATATGATCAGTCTCCAAGTCGGAGATTGTTAGGTGTGGAGCCTGATTATCTTCCTGATTGTTTAGAGGTTTTTTTTTTTTTTTAGTGGTATTGGATCCCTATTAATGGGGCGTAAACGTTTCCCGTTTAATTAGTATTATATGGCTTCATGGGGGGTAACGACAAAATTTATGAGCCCCCCCGGTGGGGGTTCAGGGGAAGCACCCTCGAAGCTAAAAATAGATGAAAAAATTCCTTGTAAAATATTTTAATTTCATAGTCAATATGAGTATTTCATTAGGCGTATGATCTGACAATAGAAGTTATGTTAATTTAGGGGTTTTTTTTCCCTAGAAGGAAACCCTTGATTTATATGAGGGAATTGTATTGTGATTGCGTATTATTATTCTGAGAGAGAGAGGGGGGAGGTTGTGTGAGAGAAAAGAGGAAAATACAACAAATGTGTTGTAAGCTTGATCTCTTCATTTTGTTGGACAATATAAAACGAAGGACTAGCTATTTCTCCATGGATGTAGCCCAAATTGGGTGAACCACATATATATGTGTCTCTCTTTTTTTATGCGTGAGTGTATTTGTGTTTCTTCAATATTGTGTGTGTTTCATTGCTCTATTAATTAATTTCTAACGTGACAGTTATCTCACAAGATTAGGCTTCACCAAAAGTGAAGTGGATGCAAACCTCTATCATATTTTGATAAAAGGTAAATTGCTTATCTTTGTTTTATATGTTGATGGTTTAATATTGAGAGGTGATGATAATTTGATCAAATCTTGCAAGGAGGATCTTGCAAGGGAATTTGAAATGAAGGACATGGGTCTCATGCACTACTTCCTCAGGTTGGAAGTATGGCAAGGTGATGGGGAATTGTTTATGTCTCAAGGAAAGTATGCTAACAAGATACTGCAGAGATTCTGCATGGATAGTTGTAAGCCCATGGAGATACCTCTAGTGACCAACCAGAGGAAGGAGATTACCACTTCAAGTTAAGAGGTTGATGTTACCATATATCGGCAGTTAGTGGGTTCACTGATGTATCTTGTGATCACATGACCAGATATGTGCTATGTAGTCAACTAGATGAGCCAAGCTATGGTTAGGATGACCAAATTATATTGTAAGGTAGCTAAGCATGTCTTAGGGTACCTCAGCGGCACTACCCAGTATGGATTATGGTACAAACGAAGAGAGGGAATGAAGTTGTGTGGCTTCATAGATGCAGATTGGGCAGGGATTTTAACTGACTGAAAGAGTACATTAGGTGGAATTTATAGTGTTGGGTCCACAGTGGTTTCCTAGTACAATAGGAAGCAAACATTTGTGGTGTTCAGCTCGGCAGAAGTAGAATACATGGTTGTAAGTCAAGCAGCATGTGAGGCGACCTAGTTGAGAAATATACTTTTTGGACTATTTGGTTAGATGATGGATCCAACTATGATCTATTGTGATAATCAAAGTTGCATTAATCTCTCTGATAATCCACTATTTACGATCGATCCAAGCATATAGATATCTAGTATCATCATTTATGGGACTGTGTGTAGAGGCAGATAATGTTGCCACAATATGTTCTGACAGAGGAACAAGATGCTTACATCTTGAAAAAGGATTTATTAAGAGCGAAGTTTGAGTTCAAAAGGTGTAGGATAGGGGTGGTTGATAATCCATTTCTTGTTGAGAGGGAGTGTTGAGAAGTGCAGCAAGAAAGTCTCAAATTCACTTTGGCTTGGTCAAATTGAGAAAATTCAAATTTCCACTTTAGCAGAAAACTTGGACACAGTTAACTTGTGTGACATGGCTCTTGTCACTCAGTTAGCTCATTAAATTCAAGTTAGAGGGATTGGAGTTCAATTAAGCATGTGTGATTTCTAAATTTTAGTAATCCAGTTCAATTATATCCAGTTGTGCCCAATTAAACTAGTTCTAATAGTTGGAGGAACTAGTGGAAGGTTAGTTGTGCAGTGGGACAATATTCTAACTCAGTGCTCATCCAGGTAAATGATCAATCATCCTAAATTAATAGTGCATGCAGATAATTTGAGTTCCCAGTTGTGGTGGAGATTCCAAGGCAGAGTAACAAGCAGCTATAAACTAGTTTGAGTATACAAGTGTTACATGTAGTCAGATGATCAAACCTTGGGAATTGTGTAATGAATTGGAGGAAAATTCCTAAAAAATAGGGGTTAATTCTCTAGGATTTTCACAAGAAAATAGGGGCTCAAGAAGAGGCAGAAAATGAATAAATTTGGCTTATAGCTTCTCATTAAGTAAAGAGATAAGTTATTCACTTATAAGTTGTGCTTAGTGTGGGAAAGCAATTGTAATACATCTTTATTCGTCTTATTAATGCAAAGAGGATTGAGGGGTTTTTCTTAGTTAGGTAACCCTAGAAAAAATATTGTGTGTGTTTTTTATTTCTTATTACATGTCTGATATTGTTGTTTTAAATTGTGAATTCAATTCTAAAGATCAATAGAGTAGAATTGTGTCTCTTAATTTAGATTAAAATTTCTTAAGCAGTTGCAATTATATCACCATACTTATACATCATATGCTTCAAAGTGGGTTGTATCAGGGATGCACATGGGGACCACATAGGTGCCACATGACATATCATAGTGACGTGGAATTGTTTAATAGGCTAGCTTTAAATGGTCATAATTTTTTATCTAGAGGTTGCATTGGGACAAAATTTATCTCATCTGAATCATCTTGACGAGAAAAATGCAACAATGTCATTCCTTTGAAGTTTCGAGGAAGTTAAAAAATCAAAATTTTTAGACCCCATTTCCATAACACTACTTTGGATCTCGGGTTAGCATAGTGATCACCTATTTCTAACCTATGTTTGTAGCTAGGATTAGGAGGGGGTGTGTTACAAACAATCAATCGAAAATATTATCCCTGAAACATTTATTGTTGTTTTCATTAAAGAAGGGAAGAACCCAGATTTAGGTGTTTGGGGACCCCATGCTCATTATTAACTAGGTGAATAAAACTCAAGCTTGAAAAAATTTTATTCTCATGCCTATTACGGAGGAAATCATGAGAATTATTGAAATCTTCTCCTTTTTCACTTGATATCATATTTATAGGGAAAGGAATTGGACAACAAATAGCCTCTCAAAATAAGGCCTCAATATGGACCAAGGCATGTGGGGTATTATAGAACAGATAGATGGATAGGTCTATGATTATTTTCACCAGCCATATAGGGATCTTCCTCTTAGATCAACAACAGATTAATCCTTCAGAGACCAAATAGTTTTTGGTTTTTTGGAGTAATTTTTCTATTTTTAGTTGGATAGATTTCATGGGTTTTACTCTAATTGGACAGTTTTATACTTTCAGTTGGATAGTTTTCTACTTTATACTATAATTGCACTCTTTTTTTTCTTTTTTAGATAGATCTTACAGGTTGTAATCATTAGTATTAGTCTCATGGTTCCACCAAAAAAGTGTAGTTTATAATGTAAATGAGCACTTAGCCCCTGGAGCTCTCCCATGAACTCTTACTATTATTTTTGGTTTTTTAAGAGAATGAATACACATAGGATGTGTATATGAAGAATGTAATTTTCAATCATTTCTATGAATGAAATTATGGTTTTTTTCCTAGGAAAAAAAAAGAAACAGAATCTATGATTCCAATTGGAATGGCATACATTGAGCCTTCCAATTTATATTATCTCATACTCCTTGGAAATAATGATAATACTAAGAGGGGGGTGAATCAGTATTAAGGCTAATTTTAACTTTCTTATGCCAATTTTCTTTTCTTATTTAAATTTGGCAGTCATCCATATACTCAGCAGCAATATGTATTATGGCAGCAACATGAACTCAACAAACAAGCATACACAACATGAGCATCATACATATGAGACTCAAGGTTTTCACGTGGAAACCCTTTCAGGAAAAAACAAAAAAGCTTGTTGTTGTTATTAATGTAAAGTAAGAGCACCTACTCTATTACATCAATCAGTTTTGTGAACACCCAGTCACAAGAAGCACCAACTCTCTTTGTTTGTTTACTAGCATTGACTAGCGAAAAGCACCAACTCCCTCTTGCTGTAGACACTTGTCCATCTCACCATAATTAGCATGTGAGGAGCTGACCTCACGGATTTGTTTCAAGCTCCAACTTGCAACTCCTTGGATTTTTGCAAGCACCAACTTGCAGGAGGCACCAACCCCCAATCCTTCTCAAGCACCCACTAGAGAATGGAAGCACCAACTTCATATATGCATGCACCAACACATATTCAAATAGGAATTGAATGTCCTCTGCAACTTGGAAACCACTCTATTTGATAACAGCTTTGATCTCTTGCTCACTCTGTTGCACTTTGCAGCACTCTGCAACACTCTAATCTACTTCAACAATAGCCACACATCTCGACCCACACAACTCTACCTCTGCCCTTTACTAACATTCATTTTAGCACTTGGCCTCTTTCTCTCCACAACCACACACAAATCTCGACCTTCTGATCTAAAAGGCACACACAACTCTAGGAATTCTCTCATAGTGCATAGGCATCGTTGACCTTTCACACATAGCACAGCTCTCAGGGTCTCTCTTTCTCTACAAAGACAATCTCTGTCTCTTTTTGCATAATAGGATCTCTCTTAGCCTCAAAGTAGTGCACACTCTCATAGATAATTTTCCACTTTGGCTCACAGAAAACTATGTTGTTTCCCCCTCCAATGATTATTCAAGCTCCTAGGTTTTGTTCCTCTCTTGTATCCCTCATTGATGATGCCGCATTATCCTCATTGAAGAATGCGCAACTACCTTGGCATGACTCTCCATTCTGTTGTCACATTGGTCTTGGTCTCTTCCACTGCATTCACTATGAGAATGGGAACTTGAATATTTTACCCATACTAAGAATGAATTCTCAGTCCACCTGATTACTCAAACCAGGCATAGTCCTCTCTATCTGCAACTCTCCCATCACTGGGACTCTCCATGCATATTCATGGCTCACAGAGCTTGACAGTACTTCAGCATGCCTTCTCTGTGGGCCATATTCCTTGTTTCCTTGTCTCAGAGATCTTTGACTAATCCATGAAAATCATCATTTACTCCAGTGCCCAACTCTATGTTCCGCATTTACTCACACAGCTGCCGACCCATGCGCCCTTCAATACTTTGTACTGTGCTTTATCAGAGGAATTACACTATAGTGCATTATCATATTCTTTTCCATGTCGAATCTTTTAGTCTTAAAATCCATACGAAAATAGCAAACTCTGATTGTCCTTGGCCGCATTTTGTTTAAGCTCCTTTTCACTTTTCTCTCCATAGCACAGAGGTACGGTGACCGGGGGCTTAGCCTTAAGGTGCTAAGTCTTTCAACACTCTATCAGCGTCCTTTCTCCTCGTTTTATGATCTGTGCCTTTGGTTCTTAAACTCTTTGAGACTGCATGTCAACCCTTATATCAAATCCCCCTCATCGGCATTTTTCAATTTTCAACAGTCACAATCCTTTGATCGTTGATGTGACATCATCACTACCATGTGGCACTCCCTAAGTGGTGACACGTGTCACCCAGATATTGCCCATTAGGCCACCCAAAATGGTCGAATATGTCCTTTTGTACCTCCACATCATGCTGATGTAAGCTTCCACGTGTCCTTATCAGAGCCAATCAGACGCTGCCATGTGTCCTCTTTAGGACCAATCACCTGCTGCCATGTATCCTCATCATAACCCACGAGATGCTTCCATGTGTCCTCATCAAGACCAATTGTATTCCACCATGTGTCCTCCTTGAGGAGAGAAAAGGCCTCGCCAACCTTTAGTTTTGTGATGAATTTCTTTGTTAAATTTCTTTTGCCCTCCCCGATGTTTTTTAATGCAATCGACGTTTTCACATATTGTAACTCTTTTTAAAGGTTCACACAAAGAAGTTTCAATTACCGGTACACGATGTGCCAATGCTCTGACATGCCTAACTTCTAATGCTGCCACGTTTCCTGCTAGAGGAAAGAGAAAAATGGTTTATGTTCCCTGCTTTTACAATCAATTCCTTTGTTATTTCTCTTTGGAATTCTTTAGTGCTTTTAAAACTATCAACGATTATTGATATCGCAACATTTAAATGGTCACCACTAAGAAGTTCTGATGTGTGATTGCCAATAGGCATATACACCATGTGTCGATCTCCTCTGATTGTTGATCTTCGATATGCTAAAATGTTGATGCTTCGATCGCCAATATGGCTTGAACATTGACCTCCGACCACCGATGCATTAATACACCCAATGTGCCAACCTCCGATTGCGATCACCAATATGCCTGGATCACCAATGTGCGAATGCAAATATCGTTGGGCCTCCAATTTATGATTGCTAATTTGGCTGGATCACAGATGTGTGATCGCCGATATTATTGGGCCTTCGATCTGCGATTACTGATATGCCTCAATTGTCGATCTCTAATATGCAATATTCTTCCCTGCCTAAGGCTTCAAGACCCTAATCTTTAGTAGGCATGTTGTAGCGGCTACAACCACCCTCCAAAATTTTTCCTTAGCTTCATTTTGGAGCCTCCCTACCAACCATCCTCAGCAGCATGTCTTGCACTGTTAAGCACATCAGCTTCTTTCATAGAGTCTTGTCAGCTTTTGCATGCAAGTTTGTTCCACCCCCTTCACAGGCTACTTTCTGAACTTGGTGTCAGTTGCTGGTTGAGAAACTCCCTCTAGGAATTGCACAATTCTGGAGGGGAACCAGCCTTCCCTCCAAAAATTGCGCAAACCCAATTGGACACCTAGCTGGGCTCTAGAATTGTGCAATTTTTCCTGACAGTCTTCCTCTCAAAAACTGCGCAATTCATCCTAGGACAACTTCTCAGCCCAGAAATTGCACAATTTTGGGCAGAAGTCACCTACTACTCCTAGAAATTACATAATCCCTCTGGGGAAGCCATCCCAGCAGCTAGCAGAAATTGCGCAAATCCAACCAGTCAGCCTGCTCAGCTCAAAAATTGCAAGATACAATCAAACAGGCTTCCTTGATAAAATTGTGAGGTTTGACCTAGGACAGTTCTCAGCTCAGAAATTATGCAATCCTAGGAGACAATCACTTGTTCCTCTCAGAAATTGTGCAATCCCTCTGGGACAACCATCTCTACTCAGCCCAGAAACTGCGCAGATTTTCATCCCAGACTCGCAGGCTGATGCATGTGCCTTCAAGTTGACAGGTTCTCTCCACGACCGAGAAAAATTGATTTGCATGCATGGAATGCTTTTCCTAAGGCAACATGCAAAGGTATCCCTTGATTCAGGGATCTATTTTTATCAGATAGAGGTTACATGCAAGGTTCATTTTAGAAACGTCCCACCAAGTGTTGCTTTTCCTAGATTCATCGCTTGCATGTCACAACCTCGATTTTATCAAAACTCATCAACCAAACTTTGTATAGCTCATTCCTCACATCGACCTTGCAGCTCTGACATCCCACATTACATATAGGATTCGTCGGAAAATTCATCTTAGTTGTCTCAGGGTAAGCCCACTTTTCATGTCTTACGCTATGTTTCTATCGCTTTTTATGTTTTGCTTCATCTGTGTGATGTCTGCTTGATTTCAGTGAGTGCTTGTTTTCGTTTTGATGTATGTAAAATAGTAGAAGAATTGTTTTAGTTTTCGTTCGCATCTCACTATTGTCACATTCATGACACTGTTTTTGCACGAACGGTCATTGTTGTAGTGACTCGCTTCACACACATGCATGCTTTCCAATTTTCTGAATCATGCACTTGTTTTTTCATGTATGATCATTCACTCTTGCTTGCAGTCATCTCATCATGCATTTAGACTTCTCATGTTTTCAGTCACTTGTCAGCCAATCTAGGCTGCCTTGCCTAGCTAGCACTATGCATTTCAAGAATCGAAGGCTCTACCTTCCCCCTAGAAATTGCACATGTCTAGCCTAGCACTGACCTCCAAGCTTGCATTGTGTAATTCTTGGAGGCAGTGTCCTGTTGGCCCCCGAAACTATGCAATGTAGTTTGCTAGTTGCATGTCACTGTTGACTGAAATTGTGCATTCTGCATTTTTAGTCCTCAGCAAGCCAGGATGAACTATCCATTACATAGCTCTAGCTGTCAGTCAGCCTCTTGGCAGCGCGGACTATGCCTTGCACAATTTTGGCAGTCAGTCTCCTAACCCCCTGGCAGAAATTGCACAACCTTCACGGTCAATCACACAGGTATGTTGCAAGTTAGTCCTCAAGTTTGTTTTGGTTTTCGATTGATAGATTACTTGCCATGAGTGTTTCTATGTCTACAAGCTTTATAGGTGTTCGTCTGTCTCTCAGCAGCACAAGTGCAATGACCTTCAGGAGAACAGAGTCAAAGGACACCGTTGAGAGCACAATGACAGTTACATCCAAGCAAGTGTCTATGAGCTTGCCTACCTATGACTACATCAAGTTGTTCATAGACAAGGACATTAAGATAATATGGAAGTAGCATCACAGTGAGCAGCACCATTAGCAGCAGCAGAAGGTAGCATGCCTGCATGCGATGAATGCAAGAGGAAGGTTTTTGACATCATAGAGTCGGAACAAAGCTGCAAGTTCAAACCAGATCCATTCATGACGAAAGTAGCTTTCAAGATTGAGGCTATGAGGTGATGGCATGACATGAAGATCATGTGAAGGCAAAGAAAGAAACAGAGAAGGAGTTGCATGTGCTGAAGCAGCAACTCGAGGAAGAATTGGAGCTACACAGAAGAGAGAATGTGTTGCAGCAGGAATAGGTACAGCAGGGGGTGCAACATGCACAGACGAATGAAACTGCGCCCATACAAGTTATAGATCCATCCCAGTAGCTAACACGGAGTAGACAAGGTGAGAAGTGTTGTTGATCACATGCAAGGGAACTCAGTAGCATGAATGCCATTATGCACACACATGCAATCCCACCCATTTGGCACACTTACCGAGGCGAAGACAAGAACCAAGGCCAACTAGAGTTGAACATGTACTTCGACAAGTTGATGTGCATGGTCATTGGAACACACCTGGAGATCAGCATAGACACTATGCATCAGTATGTTGTTGGTCCATCCACACTCAAGATGATGATGTGCATGATATCAAATGAGTTGGATAGAGGGGCCATATCAGTGTAGCCGATGCAACAGAGGCAATAGTTTTCTTTCAGTAAGATGTCACCATTGAGCACACAGACACCATCACGGACAACCAAGATTGGCATCAGTTCGCCGTCATCGACCATCACAAGGATGTCAAAGAGTTGGTCTCACTACAACAATTTGAGTGTCAGTGATGTCTTGCATGGCTTGCTCAAGCCATTTTGTCTCACATGGGTACATGTGCAGATTGTATGTAACGTCTTGTCAAGTGCAATTTCAAGTGTCGATAGTTGAATGTAACATCCATAGAGTAGTTGAAGAGTCATGAAGGTAGATGAACTATCACAAAATGCAATGTCAAGGATCACCCCACCCTTTGCTATAAATAGTTCCTCATAACTCATTGTAGGGGCTTTTGGTCAACCAAGCTTCCAATAGCAGTATCTTAGAGAAAGCCTGGACAATATTGTAATGAGCCTTGGCTTCTCCACTGTGCAGAGCTAGTATATCTCTTTGGAGGAGCAGGCGGTTGTGACTATAACACTCCACTATCGGAACTAGTGGTTCAACATGGATGTATTGTATGACTAGAACTTACACTTGTTAATATAACAGAGCCAGCACGTTTCATGCATATGTCGTATTGTATTCCAGCTATCTTGTTTACTCTAAGAGATATATGTATCTATTTCCTTACATATGCATGTATGGACTATTATTTATAAGTATGTATGAATCTTACTGAAATGTGCTAATTAGTTTAACTATCACTTTGGATTTCCTGCTAACTTTATTTCCAGTTTGTGATGCATCTTTGCTCGTGTATTCCCTTCCAAACCACGTGATATCACAGGTTTCCAAGGGGTGCATTCACCCCACTTGTCGTGTGTTAGAACCGTTCATGAACCTTCCTTAACTCACTGCAACTGTCACACCCTTGCTACCAATAGGAACATCTTACTTGCCTCTGTGCAAAACCACGATTAAGGCGATATCATACGACCCACTACTGGGACTCCTACACCAAACGGTCTGAGGTCTAATTAGGACTTCTTATTGGGGAGATCCCCTGACATGTTGGCAGGTCCAGCACTGCCAACATTTTTAGTGCTAGAAGGAGGGCCAGATGACAAGTTGAGCCCTCATCATCTGTTTTGAGTCTTCACACATCTATCATGGATTTTGTTATAGTTCACCCTCTGAAATGTCTATCCAAAGGACATATATTCCACATCGAGAGGGAGTTATGGGATCACTTTTCACAAATCACGTAGGATGGTGAAGGTGAAGTGGCCTAGCTTGAGCACTTAGATGACTTCCATGTTCTCATGGAGGGTGTGGAATATTTTAATGAATAGAGGTATGTTAGCTGCTCACACACACACTTCGCAGCCACCCATTGCAATGGTGTGGTACACTACCTCATAACTTTGTGCACTCATTCAAGCAGTTCGGCGATCTAATAAATCTGTTTTAAACCATTTTGATCCTGAAGTACTCGATAAAAAATTGTTAAAACAATGGAAGGAACCACATGAATCACCTATGGAGTTTTTGGAGCACTTCCATCTATTCATGTTTGAAGCCTTGAAAATTCAGATGAACTTTTAGTATCTCATGGATAGACTTGGATGTCGCCTTATCAAATTTGTCAATCCCAAGAAGAAGTTCAAGCTCAAACCCCACTCAACATACTTCGGTGATGAATTTGCACAATCACAGATAGACACGTCGCTATCACAAGTGACTGTCTGCCATCCCCTTATCAAACAACTCCACCACCACAGAGTGGTGTGGGAGAATATGCACACGCATCTATTCAACCGTCACATCCTCCTGACATTTCTCCTTCCGATTTTCACACAAGCTTAGTTGGGAATCCATTGGGTTATCACATGTATTTCGTACGTCAACCTATGTCCTCATATTCTGATCCTCCTCCGGATTGCACTATCTTGTGTTCTTCCATTCCAGACTTTACACTTGCTGTGAACGAGGATCAATCCATCGATGGAGTTGGTGTTGCACAACCAACATGTGTTGTCATTCATGAAGAGAATGACTGGGAGATTGAACATCCACTAGTAGCAGAGGACCATCCCTGCCTGCCCGTACCTCCTCTATTTCTTCCTGACATCTTTGATGATCCTGCCATCCTTTGTTTTTCATTTGTATCTCCATCCACAGATGCACCCATTCTAGATCATTCGCAGGACACATCGGATGTCAGTCCATCATCCGACAACAGAGAATACCAATCATTCTTTGGACATCCACTTGATTTTTCATCTATCTTTTCTAGAAATGCAGAGGATGAACATTCTTGCTTCTCATCTACCCCTCTGTGCAATTCATCAAATCATGAGGATGCCGACCAACATCCTGAATTTTCTAATCTTGGTTGTCGTGATCTCTTTACCTCATCATCCGATCACGATGTTGATTCACTCATTGTTAATACATCCAAGCCACTGGTCTACGATGATCCATCTGTCAACGAAGTCGAAACCCCTTATATTTTCAAGGCACTTCAGCCCAAGCTAATAGTTATGTTGGGCCTTCGCTATCCTGAGGTTGGTTTCGCTTCTGATCAAGAAATTTTTCAAACACCCAAGGCTCCTCATCACTCATCTATATGCACTCAAGAACAATCTAACACTCATATTTCACTTCCTCCACTCAAACTACACGATCCCATCGTTCACGCATTGGAGGAATCTTACTTAGCAAGCACACTTGTGCAACATAAGTGGTCTACCTTCCTCACGTGTGCTTTCATGTCACAGTCAAGAGTATTCATGCGCTTAACATATGTACATAGTGTCACACAGCGTCATGGTATGTCCACAGACTGCATGTCATGCACTTTCACTCATTTTTATTTTTTTCTGTGGACTCTTGTAAGCTTAGAGTGTGTCTGTATTCATTGTTGTATCTTTCACATCCTCTAGTTCACACAATTGTGTTGTTCGCAAACCATTCCTTCACCGACATGGGTCAACCAATGCAACGGTGGTTGCATTAAAAGTATCAATTCACATGAGACGACCCATGCACCATTAGCTTAGGAATAGGAGTAGTGTTTGTTTTTTGAGTTTTTTTCTTGCATGCATGTTTTCTTATTTATTTATGTGTTTGTTTGCTTGTTATTGTCCATAGGTTAGTTTCGCATGGATCGTGTGCGACTCTTGAAACAAGCTAGGTAAAGTATAAGAGGACTTATATAGCTATCAACATTTGGTTATCTGTTTTTTGCTCTCTTAAGTAAGAACTTGTTATCTTCATTCCATGATACGCCATTGGAAAATAAGTACTATTTGAAGTGAACGTTGGTGAAAACACAATGCTTGCGTGCTAACTAGTATCACCTACTCTGGTCGGTTGTTTTTGGGTTAATCCTTGTCAACTCAATCAAGTAGAGTAAGGTGAGGGGGAAAACCTTGACAAGCACATTAGAGTTATATATAAACTACTTCTCTAAAGGAACAACCTCTTCTGCTCTCAATAACTTGAGATCCCTCTTTCACCTCTGAAATGAATAAGTGTTATGCACAGTTATGAAAATGAAAAATGAAAAAGTGAAAAATTTCGAAAAAATGAAAATTGAATAAGCCGAAAGAAGAGAAAGGCTTCTTTCACAGAGAGGTGATGCATGTAACTCTGCCGTGGTACTGACCAGGCTCGCTGGTAGCAGAGCGATGCTTGTGTCCTGTGTGACTCTATCAGGGTACTGTCCAGGCCTGCTGGCAGTGGAGCAACACCAAAGATGAAACTAAAACTCTGACGACTATACTACTTGTTCATCGATATACCCCTCATCCCCAATTGAAACAACTGTGTTGGCTTGGCTTGGAATCTGTGTCAACCGACCAAGGGCTTGGCAGATGCTACATCTTACAATCAAGCAAGTGTGAAAACTAAGACGACCAGAGAACTGAAAAATACTTTTGGAGGTGCTAGACTTGCTTTTCACGAACAACGTCCATTCAGAGAGTTGGAGTTCTACCAGTGTGTCACCAAGTGTTGTATAGGCTACAAATACCCTCCAAAAATTTTCCTTAGCTTCGTTTTGGAGCCTCCCTACCAACCATCCTCAACAACATGTCTTGCATTGTCAAGCACATCAGCTTCAATTGTTTCATAGAGTCTTGTCAGCCTGTGCATGCAAGTTTGTTCCACCCCCTTCATAGGCTGCTTTCCAGACTTGGTGTGAGTTTTTGGTTGAGCAGCTCCCTCTGGGAATTGTGCAATTCTGGAGGGGAACCAGCATTCCCTCCATAAATTGTGCAAACCCAGTTGGACACCCAGCTAGGCTCCAGAATTGCGCAATTATTCCTAACAGTCTTCCTCTCAAAGATTGTGCAATTCATCCTAGGACAGATGCTCAGCCCAGAAATTGCACAATTCTGGGGCAGTCAGCCCTCTGGGGCAGTCAGCCCAGCAGCTAGCAGAAATTCCACAAATCTAGCCATGTAGCGTGCTAAGCTCAGAAATTACGAGATACAGTCAAACAGGCTTCCTTGAGAAAATTATGAGGTCTGACCTAGGACAACTACTTAGCTTAGTAATTGTGCAATCTTAGGAGACAATCAATTGTTCCTCTTAGAAATTGCATAATCCCTTTGGGACAACCATCTATGCTTAGCCCAAGAACTGTGTAGATTTTCATCCCATGCTCGCAGACCAATGCATGTGCCTTCAGGTTGACTGGTTCCCTCCAGGACCGAGAAAAAATTATTTACATGCATGGACTACTTTTCCTAAGGAAGCATGAATTAGGGATCTATTTTTAGCAGCTGGAGGTTACATGCAAGGTTCCTTTCAGAAACCTCCCACCAAGTGTCGCTTTTCCTAGATTCATGGCATGTGTGTCACAACCTCGATTTTATCAAAACTCATCAACTGGACATTGTATATCTCATTCCTCACATCAACCTTGCAGCTCTAACATCCCACATTTCATCTAGGAGTCATCGACACATTCAACTCAGTTGTTTCAAGGTAAGCCTGCTTTTCATGTCTTCTGCTGCATTTCTGTCACTTTTTGCGTTTCACTTTGTGTGAGTGTTGTATGCTTGATTTTAGTGTGCTCTTGTTGTCGTTTTGATGTATGTTATCTTGTAGAAGCATCATTTCAGTTTCCATTCACATCTCATTAATGTCGCATGCATGACACTGTTTTTGCATGGACGGTCGTCATTGCGGCGACTCACTTCACAAACATACATGTTTTCCCATTTTCTGAATCATGCACTTGTTTTTTTCATGTATGAGCATTCACTCTTGTTTGCAGTCATCTCA
Source organism: Pinus tabuliformis (assembly GCA_031772625.1). Classification (NCBI taxonomy): domain Eukaryota; kingdom Viridiplantae; phylum Streptophyta; class Pinopsida; order Pinales; family Pinaceae; genus Pinus; species Pinus tabuliformis. Next base: position 270,052,779 of record CM062812.1, read on the forward strand.
TCATGCATTTAGACTTCTCATTTTTTCAATCACCTGTCAGCCAAAATACATTGCCTTAGCCTGAATCGTTCCTTGCCTGGCTAGCACTGCATATTTCCAAAAGCGAAGGCTCTACCTTCCCTCTAGAAATTGCACAAGTCTGGCCTAGAACTGATCTCCAGGCTTGCATTGCCCAATTCTTGGAGGCAATGTCCTTCTGGCCCCAGAAACTATGCAATGCAGTTTGCTGGTTGCATGTCACTGCTGACTAAAATTGTGCATTGTCCAGTTTCAGTCCTCAACAATCAAGGATGGACTGTCCATTGCACAGTTCCAGTAGTCAGTCAACCCCCTGACAGCCCAAACTGTGCCTTGTGCAGTTTTGGTAGTTAGTCTCCCAACCTCCTAGTGGAAATTGTGCAACCTTCACGATCAATCACATAGGTATGTTGCAATTCAGTCCTCAAGTTTGTTTTGGTTTTCAACGAACAGATTTATTAACATGAGTGTTGCTATCTCTCACAGGTGTTCGTTTATCTCTCAGCAACACAAGTGCGATGACCTTCAGGATAACAGATTCAAAGGACACCATTGCGAGCACAACGGGGGTTGCAGCCAAGAAAGTGTCTATGAGCTTGCCTACCTATGAATACATCATGTTGTTCATAGACAAGGAAATCAAGATAATATGGCATAAGCATCAAAGCAAGCAGCACCATCAGCCGCAGCAGAAGGTAGCACACTGCATGCAACGAATGCAATAGGAAGGTTGTTGACATCATAGAGGCGGAACAAAGCTGCAAGTTCAAAATATATCCACTCGTAACGAAAGCATCTTTGGAGATTGAGGCTATGAGGTGATGGCATGACACGATATCGTTCAAAGGTAGAGAAAGAAACAGAGAAGGATTTGTATGTGTTGAAGTAGTAACTCATGGAAGAATTGGATCTACACAGACGAGAGAATGAGTTGCGGCAGGAACATGTATAGCAGGGGGCGCAACATGCAAAGACAAATGAAACTACACCCATACAAGTTATAGATCCATCCCAGTAGCTTCCATGGAGTAGACAAGGTGAGTAGTGTTTTTGATCGCATATAAGGGAATTCTATAGGAATTTACAAGGTAAGTTCCTCAGATAGAACACCAAAGGACACGAGTTAGAAACAGATCATAGATCAATACACCAATATTCTTGACATGGCTAAAACCCTCAAAGAGGGAAACAGTCCACGGCCTGAGCCAACGTGGCCACTTCAGACAATTTATTAATGTAAAAGAATGAAAATTTACATAAGCTTCTCTCATGAACAGTCCCCCTACAAATGACCCTCCATGCTCTTTAAATAGAGATCATGGACCAATCGGGTGTTAAGCCATGGATCAAGTGTCGGTAATACTAAGGAGAGAATGAACCATCGGATCGCTTTATATCTAGAACATATCGTGACCGTCGGATTGTAAGTTCCAAAAGTACATAGTAAAGAAACACACTTTACCTAACTCTCACTAGACCAAGATATACTTAACTATTTCCTATGTGTCAAAATATTCTAACATCCCCCCCTTAGAACAACTTGGGATAGGATTGAAGGATGTAAAAATATGACACAATATGAGAAGGAAGGAGACATTAGAGCCTATCCCCCCTTAGTGACAACTTCCTGAACTCCAACCATAAATTGAAGTTTAGTAAAGTTCGCCTCTGTGAGAGCCTTTGTAAAGATGTCTACAACTTGATCATCTGTTGAACAATATTTCACTTCAATAATATGGTCATGAATGAGCTTTACATAGTTGAATGCCACTTTGATTATCACACCAAAGTGTAGTCGGATGCTATTGTTGAAAGCCAAACTTTGATAGGAACCACAATACTTTACTTCTGCTGAAGAAAGAGAAATGACACTTTGTTTCTTGCAAGCCCATGTAATAGGTCCAAAACCAAGAGTGAAGACATAACCTACAGTAGACTTCCAATCATCAGGGTCAACAGCCTAATTGGAATCAGTGAAACCAACCAATAGAGGAGATGCTTTTGCACTGTAATGAATCCCAAACTGAACCATACCTCAAACATAACAAAGTATTCTTTTAGTTGCTTTCCAATGACTTTCATGTGGGTTTTTCATAAACCGAGCAATAAGGCCAACAACAAAGGAAAGGTTAGGATGAGTATGGGTCAAATACAAAAGTTTTCCTACAAGCTGATGGTATAAGGTAGCATCAACTTCAGGGAAAGTACAAGTGACTGAAATTTTGGCTCCAGAGTGAAAGGGAGAAGGGACTGGCTTATAGTCTTCCATGTGAAAGTGGCGTAGAAGATCACAGGCATACTTGGACTGGGAAAGGCAAATACCTTCCTTGTATTGCAAGACTTGAAGACCAAGAAAATAATGCAAGTGTCCTAAGTCTATCATTTCAAACTGCTTTTTAAGGCTGGACATCACATGGTTTATAAGGTTGGGATCACTACTATTAAGGATAATATCATCAACATAAAAAACAAGAATGATAATACACTTACCCACTTTCATGGTGTAGACAGTATTGTTAGAATGACACCTATAAAATCAAGTATCTAAAAGCAAGATGTCCATTTTGGCATACTAAGCTTGAGGGGCATGCTTGAGACCATAAAGGGATTTCTTAAGCCTACATACAAGGCTGGAGTCTATTTGTATAAAGCCAGGAGGTTGTTCCATATATATTCTTTCATGTAAGTCCCCATGCAAGACTACAAATTTAACATCCATATGATGGACTTCCCGTTTGAAAGAGGCAGCAAGGGAAAGAACAAGGTGGATAGAGTTCATTTTGGAAATAGGGGAGAATGTTTCAGTATATTCAATACCTTCTGTTATCTCAAAATCAGACCCTGATAGGCTGCTGGTCAGGTTGATTCTAAGTAACTATTTCAAAACTACTTTAGGCTGAGGCTTAGCCTCCTCAACCTGAGAGGGCTCTCTCTGGGTGTAATAATGATTTTAATTAAAACTAAGATGGCTAACTCTTGTAGAACAACTATGACAAATATGAATGCTGGAAACATATCAAACAACTATCCATTGGGCCTATGGAGTCAACAACACCTCAACATAACAAAGATCTTGACCTTACATGGAAGTCAGGGCATTCAACATTTGAATATTCAGAACATACACTCATATAGAACCACACAGTTTATAGATGCATACAAGAAATCAGAGCACATTCAGTGAATTCTGAGTGATTATACATCCATACCACTGTAAACAAAACTAAGGAAAGGACAAAATCACACATTCTGAATATAAGAAATCCTTCATGAATCCTGAGAAGTAAAATCAAAATTATATTACTGAAATGAGTCTTTACATAAGCCAAATACAAGCTGTGTCATAAAATTTTCCCACCTTGATTACATTGTTGTTTCAGCTATATATAGAATTTTTATTCTAACTGATTGAGATTCCTCCTCCAGCATGAGGGGAACTTGAAAACTACTTCTAATGACACCTATCAACCATTTAACTAACTAATAAATACAACAAAGTGCAAACTGGAGTTTTTTTAGAGATCTAATTCAACTATGACTCTAACTCCATATTACATGCATGATGGCTTCTCCTCGTTCTTTGACATCTGGCCCTCTTTTAGTTTAGCTAAGATGGGTGTTTAATATTAATGCTCCTTGCTGACCTTGGATGCTGAATCTTTTAAACTGCTCAGAAATATTAGGAGATTACCCTTGCTTCTCGGCTTCAGTTTTCCCCAAAATATTCGAATGCACAGAAGCATGACCTTTAGCCTTTAATTACCCAAATGTAGAAGACTGCCACGTCCCTGATGCGTTGTAAGCTTTTCCCATGAACATGTGTGCAAGAAAAAGTTTCTTGCAGGCAAACCGTTTGATATACCCTGAACTGTGGTAAAGGTATTCCCTTTACGACAAAAATTGGATTTGAATATTAAACCTTTTTAAGCGTCCACCTGTCTTGACCTAATTGACTGTTGACAGCTTCAGATGATGTCTTGCATTCCCTTTGGACGTTTTCCTTTCAAAATTCCCGCTTCTAATTCAAACTGCTTGAATTGCGTAAAAATCATCACCTTCAGCAGTTTCGTAGCGCGCTACGAAACTGCTGAGTTTTTTTTAAAACAGCTTGCTTTTGACCCGAGACCTTTATTAGCCGAGTATTTGATTGCCAAAAACTCCCCTAAACTTTCCACATGCCGAACAGGGATTTATATTTCCTCAGAAAGATAAGATTAAGCAAATTTGTCAAAATTTTGGAAACAAAACCTTACTTGAAATGAAAACTTATTTAGCAGGTAGCTGGCTTAGCTGTGCCTTCAGGTCTTCAATTTGTTTCCTCATAGCCTTATTCCCAGCTCTCAATTGCATATTGATCCTTCTTATGTATTTGGCTTCTTTGATTGCTGGTACTGTCCATGTGTGAAATTGTGAATGGCCATCAACCACTGAATTCAGCTGAGCTTCTACAACTTCATTCCCTTCCCATAGGGTTTTATAATATTTTGCATGTATGGCTGCATGTTTTCTAGCAGCTTTCCTCAATTTAGCAATTTCATACTTAGCTGATTCCAATTGTCTCTGTATGGCTGCTATATTATCTTCTTGAGATGCAATGACTGTTTTTCCCGTGTCTTTTTGTATCTCTTCCCCTATTTCCTTTGTTCTTGGCAGTGTTTCCTGTACTTGCTGGAATCTCCTTGTCATAGGTCTTCTTGGTTTAAAAACGAACTCTTCAGCTGGCACATCAAATCTAAGCCTTTTTGAGGCCTTGGATTTCTTGGTGCTTTCCTGTTCTGACTGCATCAATTCGACTTGAACTGGTATAGACTGCTCAAATTCAATAGCCTGCAATAAATCATTTAAACTTGCCTTGGACATTGGACTTTCTTCAACCGCTATAGCTTTACCTTTTTCCTTCATTATTTGACTTCTTGTTCTTACCCTTGAGACTGCTTCAGATGTGCTTGTTTCAGGTACAGTCTTTTTACCCTGAGCCTTTTCCTTAGTTGATTGCTGAGCTTGATTTCGGATGATGAGTGGCTTCAGTGGCTTCACTGGTTTTCTTACTTGTGATCTTACTTGTGACTTTGTAACTCTTTTAGCTCTTGCTTTTGTTTGGAGCTCAGCTATTGTAAAATCCCTGGCAGGTTGGGGAGTGAGGCCAGTCTGGCTTTTGAAGCCAGCCATAAAAATGAATGAATTCCAATCCCTGTCTATCTTTTGGAGCCCATCTAAAACCAGTAGTTTAATCAAACCATGATGAAACAAAGAGGTTTCACAATCCTCTTTCCTCAGCTGTACCTTATCACACATCTTACTCAAACTACGGAACAGATAAAACGGTAAGTCTATAGAGACCTTCCCGGTGAAGTGCAAAAGGAGTTTGAAATGGTAAGAATAAACCTTGTTATACCTTCCTTCACAAGTCAAGTATTTCTGTATGCAGGTGAGTAAGAGAGCATAATGTTCTTTGACATAATTCCTGGGCACTGCCTTACTTAAATCTTCATTTACATAATCATCCTTCAAAAACTCCTTGCAAGGATTCATGTCAAATTTAAAATTTTTGAACCATTCCTCTTGCCCTCTTGGGATCTCTGTCACAGCAGATATCACTTCTGGAGAAACCTGCACTTCTAACATGGCTACCTTTGAATTCAAACCAGTGAAGTTAAGTGCGAATTCCTTAGTTACCTGTGCATTTCCTCGTAATTTTTTGCAAAAGTTCCAGCACCCGGCCTTTTTAAACGCTTTCTTCACCTCTTCATTTCTCAGTGTTATATCCAGGCCTTCGGGTTCAGTCCTTAGACATTTTCCAGATCTATGCTCCTTTTTCTCCATGGATTCTTCCAAATCTTCGCACACAAAGACTACCAGCTCCGGTTGAAATTGTGATTCAGCTTCTTTTTTAATTCGGCCTCGCTTGATTATCAGCCTCGCTTGAACTTTCAGCCTCGCTTGAATTTTAAACTCTTCCGTTTAAAACCTTTCAAGATATAATCTTGTAAATTTTGTCATTCATGCAGGATTTACGGCCATCATTATGGTTTATGCACGGTAAAATTTCTTGGGAATAATAACTTGTGCATATCAACAGATCTAGTGGTGGTGATAGTGGCAATGAGCGTTAAAATGTGATAAGAAAGGAATATGAGCTGACATGAGAAGACATGGCTGATGACTCACCTAACGGACTTGACATTTCGGGAAAGATTCGCTGCGGAATGTACGAATCCATGATTTCGCAGCGCTGTTAGTTTTGAATTTTAATGATGCGCTGCGAAACTGCCTAATCATGAAGCGCTGCGAAATTGTCTAGTTATGATTGCGCTACAAAATTGGCGAATTGGAATAGCGCTTACGAAATCAAGAAAAGGCACGGTGACTCACATAAGACAAGAGGTGGCTATAGAACAATGATGGATAGAGGGGAACCAATGGGAGTTTAGAACAACTTGAGTTAAAAAAAACTCCTTTAAAAACTCCAAATCCTACGGGAAGAAAATTAAAAATGAAAATTTGAAATTAAACTAGCACAGACCTTTGTCATCGGGCTAGGATAGAAAATTACATGTATCAATTTTTAGTTCTAAGTGATAACACCTTCAACTTGTGAAAAAACCTTAGCAATAAGACAAGCTTTATGTTTATCAACTTTTCCATCTAGTCCAAACTTGGTTCTGTAAACCCATTTGCATCTAACAAGTTTTCGTCCCTTTGGAAGAGGAACAAGATCCCATGTATCATTTTCCAATAATGAACGATATTCTTCATTCATAGATGTGTCCCAATTTTGATGGCCTGAAGCTTCTACAAAGGTGTTAGGATCATAATTTGTTGAAGCTTGATCCAGTAAACAAGAGGCTATATCAAACTTAGAACATGTACAACGATGATCTGTAGGATCACTTGCAAGAGCACCTGCTACATCCCGAGTAGCACGAACCCATTTTGGAAGCTGAGGAGCTGAAGGAGGATCCTTAGAAGGTGGGGGAGGATTGTCATCCTCACTATCATCATCTGAAGAAGAAATATTTTGAGAAGTAGAAGGGATAGAGAGAGATGGCACATCTGCCGAACTAGGGTCGTAGGCCAATATATTTTCAGCAAACTTTACATCTCTTCTAATGATAACATTTTTGGATTTAGGCAAAAGAAGTCTATATCCTTTGACATCTTCAGAATATCCAACAAAAATACATTTTTCACTCTTAGGATCTAAGGTTTTATGTTTCTCATCTGGAATACGGGCCCATGCTTCACTACCAAAAACACGAAAGTGACTCACATCTGGTTTAATTGAGCTCCATGCTTCTTCTGGAGTGATATTCTTTAAAACCTTAGTAGGAGTGTGGTTTACTATGTAATTTGCACAGTTTATTGCTTCTTCCCAGAAATTAAGACTAATTCCTTTAGATTGAAGCATACAATTAGCCATTTCCTTTAAGGTGCGATTCTTCCTTTTAGCTACACCATTTTGTTGTGGAGTATATGGAACAGTATGTTGCATTTGAATTCCATGCTCAGTGCAAAAGTTGATGAATTTGTTGTTAACATATTCTACACCATTATTAGATCTTAGCTTAAGAATTTGATGTCCAAATTGTTTCTCAACAAAGGCCTTAAAGGCCAAGAACATGTTAAATACTTCACTCTTGAGTTTTAAGAAGTATACCCAAGTGTGTCTGGAGAAATCATCAATGAAAGTTAAGAAATACTTGTAGCCAAAGAATGAAACAACTGGAATTGGACCACATAAATCACTATGCACAAGCTGTAAACGGGACGAGGCATGCCAAGAGGCACATTTTTCAAAACTATCCCGATGATGTTTTTTGAGTACGCATCCGAAACAAACACCATCTCTACAAGGTACCATAGGAAGATCTGTCACCATATTTATTTACATAGATTTTGAAGGGAGCGATAGTTTAAGTGACCAAATCGCTCATGCCAAATTTTTCTCACTTCATCATTATGAGCAACAAATACCAAGGGAAGATTTGATGACCCAAAGTTGTTAAACTTATACAACCTTGTAGAATCATCAGCAATTCTAGTAGCTAAAATCTGTCTAAGATCTCTAAGGTCCTTAATTACAACATCATGAGGTGAAAATTCAATGGTTTTACCTTCACCTGAATGAGTTATCTGATATACAGATAGAAGGTTGCAGGATAAGGTAGGAACACATAATACATCATTAAATTGACCATTGTCTAGATGAATAGTTCCAGTCCCTACAACACTAAGAGATCTATCATCACCAACATATATATTTTTGGTGTTACAATCATTTAAAGAAGAAAACATGGCTTTGTTTTTTTCCATGTGATAAGAAGCTCTAGAATCAATGAGCCACTCATGAGAATGAGAAGAAGAAGATAAATTTAGTGCATAACTAGACCGAGATGTTTGACAACCACATGCAGAAAGTGTTATTCCTGAAGAGGAAGTTGAAGTTGAAGAGTGCTCCAAATGGATGTTATGCTTCTTCATTGTTTCTTCCAAGTCATCCATCTTCTTAAAGCATTTGGATTCTAAGTGGTCATCTCGATGAAAAAGTTGCAATGTCTATCAGTCTTCTTCCCTTTGTTTTTATTTTCCTTATCATTTTGTTGAAATGATTTTTCATTTTGATACTAAAAGTTCTTAGGACCCTTGGTTGGTTTAGGACCATTCTTTTTAGAATGATTCTTCTTAGGATTCTTTGAACTTGATTGTTGTTGGACGGCTAAGGCTTTCTTAAAAGAGTTTCCAAGATTAAGAAGACCAAGATGTAAGATTTTTTCTTATTCTCTTATTAAAGAATCACAAAAGGCCATCAAAAAAGGGGGACTTGTAGGCTTGTCCTTGAGAAATAAAGGCTTCTCTAGTAGAATGGAAGATGGAAACAAACACAGAGTAGGTTGGTCCTAACTTTGTAAGAATGGAATAGATAAGGCTACCATCTTCTTTCTTAACCTTAACACCTTCCAAGAGAATTCTAAGGGTCTTGAAATTGGACAAAAAATCTTCAATGGAAGAAAAATTATTGCGCTCCAACGTAACCAACTCATTTTCGATTTGATGGGGTCTAATTTCATTTTTAATTCCAAAAACTTTATTGAGTTGTTTCATTGCATCATCAGGCGTATCAAGTTCTGTGATATGGAATCTAAGGTCTGGAGAAATAGACATCCCTATCATCCCACGTTCTTAATATTGCCTATTTTCCCATTTTTTTGACTTATCTTCATCTTTAGGTTTAGATTCTTGGCCTGAGGCTATTCTATAAAGACCTTTACTTCTAAGTAAATCCACAATGTAGGATAACCATTAGAAGTAGTTGGTGCTGTCATGGAATTTCCATTTTAACATAAACTAAATCTGTAGATTCTTAAAACTAAGTGTTCCAATGGAAAGATCTCGAAAAATTAGGCCGATTAAAAAAAAATGGCTCTGAAAATGGCTTCCAGATGAAGAAGTTATGGCTTGTTGAAGAAAAGTTGTTGAAGATGTCGATGAAGTACATGAATGTGCAGAAGTGAATGTTAACATTATATTTAAAACAAAAAATCTCCTCCCTTTCCAAACATAATCTAATTATCTCACTTTAAAAAGAAAAAATGTGACCCACTTTTATAAATAAGTGAAAGTCACTTTTACAATGGTACTTTATGAGCTACCCACTAAATTGTAACTTAAATAAAAGATAAAGAGACTTTATTAGAATTATAAGTGACTCACTTTTTATAATGGGTGAGAACATTTTTACATAAAGTAACTTTAAAATATAAGTTACATGTGTTTTTAGAAAAAGTAACTCAACAATAAGAAAGACTTGAACCCAAGACCTCTATTCTAAGTAACTTTGGACCAAGTGAGCTAGTTTAAAAGGTTAGTAATTTTTGGTAAAGAGGAAGGGGGTTTTTTTTTTCTTTTTGTTTTAGTCACTGAAGCTTTGGAGTGCGTGCTTACTTGCAAAAACCATTTTTTCCTGCAAAACAAAAAACCACACAACCCAACACGGACATGCAAAAAAAAAAAAAACATTATGGCTTGAAGTTAGCTTTCTTCGGAAACTAAATATTTTCCAAGATCAAACTAAGGCACAGCGGAAAAGAGCATACGCATGAGAAAAATCCTTCCTTTTTGTTTCTGATTTTCCCAGATCGCACAGCTATGGGGCAAAGAGAATACGCAAAAATGAAAGGTATAGATCTAGTAATAAAAGATAGAGAGATAAATAAACTGAAATAAACAGAGAGATAAATAACTAAAACCGCAAATAAAGGTTGTATACCTCCAGATCTTAAAAACAACGTAGCTAGGGCTACCGGAAACCTTTTCGCGTGAAATGAAAGGGGTTCCTCACTGGAAAAAATACCCCTAACACAATAGAGCAGTCCTCTTGGCCCGAAAGTGGTCAGAAATAGTAGATCTAGGAAACGACAGTCAGATGCAATTGTACCGGCTTCAGATTTGGATCACTAACGGATGCGACCCTCAAATAGCTCTGATACCATGTACGAATTTACAGGGTAAGTTTCTCAGATAGAACACTAAAGGAAACCACTTAGAAATGGATCACAGATCAATACACTATTATTCTTGATGTGGTTAAAACCCTGAAAGAGGGAAACAGTCCACAGCCTGAGCCAATGCGGCCACTTCAGGAAATTTATTAATGTAAAAGAAAGAAAATTTACACAAGCTTCTCTTATGAATAGCCCCCCTACAAATGACGCTCCATGCTCTTTAAATAGAGGTCATGGACCAATCGGGTGTTAAGCCACGGATCAAGTGTCGGTAATACCGAGGAGAGAATGAACCGTCAGATCACTTCATGTCTAGAATATATCGTGACTGTCGGATTGTAAGTTACAAAAGTACATAGTAAAGAAACACACTTTACTTAACTCTAAATTAGACCAAGTTATACTTAACTATTTCCTATGTGTCGGAATATCCTAACAAGCAGCATGCATGCCATTGTGTGCACGCATGCGATCCCACCCATTTGGCACACTCACCGAGGCGAAGACAAGAAGCAAGTCCAACTAGAGCTGAACATGTAATTCGACAAGTTGATGCACATGGTCACCAACACACACTGGGAGATCACCATATACACTATGCATCAGTATGTTTCTGGTCTAGCCAGACTCAAGACGATGATGTGCATGTTATCAAACAAGTTGAATAGAAGGGCCATATCAATGTACCTGGAGGAAACAAAGGCAAGAGTTTGCTTTCAGTAGGATGTCACCATTGAGCGCATGGACACCATCACGAACGACCAAGCTTGGCATCAGTTCACCACCATCGACCATCACAAGGATGTCAAAGAGTTGGTCTCACCACAACAGTCCAAGTGGCAGTGATGTCTTCCATGACTTGCTCAAGCCATTTTGTCTCACATGGGTACATGTGAAGATTGTATGTAACGTCTTGTCAAGCGCAAGTTCAAGTGTCGATAGTTGAATGTAACAGTCATAGAGTAGTTGAAGAGTCATGAGGGTAGATGAGCTATCACAAAAGGAGATGTCAAGGGTCACCCCACCCTTTTCTATAAATAGTCCCTTATAACTAATTGTAGGGGCTTTTGGCTAGCCAAGCTTCCAATAGGAGTATCTTAGAGAAAGCTTGGACAATATTGTAACGAGCCTTGGCTTCTCCATTGTGCAGAGCTATTATATCTCTTTGGAGGAGAAGGTGGTTGTGACTATAATGTTTGCTATCAGAACCAGTGGTTGGACATGGATGTATTGTATGATTGGAACTTACACTTCTTAATATAACAGAGCCATCACGTTTCATGCATATGTCATATTTTATTCTAGCTATATTGTTTACTCTAACTGATATATGTATATGTTTCCTTAGGCATGCATGTATGGACTATTCTGTATAAGTATGTATGAAACTTATTGAAATGTTCTAATTGGTTTAACCATCACTTTGGATTTCTCGCTAGCTTGCTTTCCAGTTTGTGATGCATCTTCACTCATGTGTGCCCTTCCAAGTCGCATGCTATCACATGTTTCCAAGGGGCACACTCACCCCACTTTTCGTGTGTTAGAATCATTCATGTGCCTTACTTGACTCATCGTAGCTGTCACACCCTTGCTACCAACAGGAAAATCTTACCTGCCTTTTTGTGACCCACTGCTGGGACTCCTACACCAAAACAGTCTGTGGTCTAATTGAGACTTCTTATCGGGGAGATCCCCTGACATGTTGGCGGGTCCAGCACCGTCAAAAAGGCCATCAATTTTCAACCAGAAGTCCATTTGTGGACTTTTGCGTATCATTAGAAAGCTCTTCCAGAGAAATTTCCAATGGAGAGGGTTTGATGTAGTCTTTGAGCCCATCTTCTACCTCAAACATGGCTCAAAACTCTCTACCATTATTATGCTCCTTAACTCTCTGAACAGTTGGAATCATAACCACCAAGGTGATCCTATGCATGAAGCCTATAGCTACCATCGACTTTCATCTAGTTAATCACTGTAATCATAATTTTTATGGCTTCTCCAATAAGCCTGCTACTGTGATGATTCTCTACATGAAACCTACATCTACCATGAGATTCCTCCTAGGCCATCGCTACAAAATCTGCTGCAACAAGCATCTAATCTTGTATATTTGATAACAATGCCAACACTCCTACCAATGGTTAGGCAATGCCAACTGCCCGACTCATCTCCTCAGCATGGTTATTGGAATCAATGCCTTCACTAGGCCACTCGCCATCCAGACAATGCCAACTGTCCAACAATCTCCCCCTTTGGCATTGATGGCAACACTCCATCCTTCTCTTCAAGTGATGGCAAAACCTCAAGATGCTTCCACACATCTCATTGCATGTGACACCAATGGCTTTCTTTCTTCTGCACATGCCATCACAGCTTCTCCACAACTTTTATCCCCCTTTGACATTAATGGAAAGGGGATACAAGCTGCTTTTCTCTCCCCGTGCAATCATTGACTATTTAGACCAAAGTCTAGCTATTGAGATGTGCATTCTTCTTCGAAAACATCTGTACCAGGGATTTTTATGTTGTTGAAAATGCAACAAGATGATGGAGCTTAGTGGAAAGGAGTCACCTTCACTAAGTGGGCCCACAGGCTATTTTTGGCGCAAAGTCTATTTTTAGACTATGTCTATTTTTAGACATATGGATCATGGTCTATGAGTTGCAGGATGCTATTTGTGGATGATTGGTCATGTTGGTAAAAATAGATGGACTTCTATTTTTAGACATATGGGCGGAGTCTATTCTTAGACTGCCAGACTAAAAATAGAACAGTCGAATATTATTAGCTCTTAATAATATTTGGACTATAAACATTATCTTATCCTCTTGGAGCACTTCAGTTCGAGCAACGGATGTGGCACATGCAGCTGCCAGAAGGAAATACGCTTTTCTTATGGTTCAGTTGAGCTATTGCATGATGGACTTCAGTTAGAACTCAAGTGGTTGAGTTTTGGTGGAGTTGATTGAGGAGTTGATGGAGTTGTGTTCAATTTGACTTGGTTAAACTAGTTGTATTTAGTTTAACTGAAAATACACTAGTGATGAGTGATGTGAATTAATTATTAATTAATTCACTAATTATTAACTCATAAAGAAACTAAAGAATACATCAATTAACTCAGTGCATGGATGGTTCAGTGGAGACAGGTGTTAGAGGTTGAGATTGCTATCAGTTGTGACTATAGTTGTGCATGAGATTTTGCACATGCATGGATTGAGTATTGACAATGAGGATTGTGTGGTTCAGCCAAGGAAATATGAGTTTGGTTCAGCCATTCATCATTATTCTCATGTGCAGTGGAGGCAGGCAAACAGTCGAGGAGATTTGAGGCATCAGATCTGAGCTAGTTTGTGTGTAACAGGTGGAGATAGTACTAAGTACTTGTGAGGAGTATTGTACTATGTATTGTTACATGTTCTCAATCATTATAATATATAGATAGTGTGGGGTTTTCAGCTATATGCTTTCCCTGGGTTACATACTGTGTTAATGTGCGCATGCGATTGATGTTTCATTGTTTTTAATGTTGCTTTGATGATCAACGTAGAGGAGGTTATGTATTATGCATGTATTCCGCAATAGTGTATAATCGGGATAATCTCTGTGAATAATTGTTTAATTATTCAAAATTTCTACAGATGTTTCTTCTCCATAAAATGGGAATATGTGATATGTTCCCCCTAAACATATATTGCCTCTGATTTGTCCTTCCAGTTTTGGACACCTTATGACTACTTGTTGAGCACTCTATCCACCAATGCATCTTTTGTATCAAAAAATATTGATACCCATTAAACTGTTGATGGTATTGCTACTACTGCAAATACCAAATTATAATGATGCATTTTGGCTCACCCTTGTTCTTTTTTGATGTTTCTTCCAAGCATGTGCTCACTTTATTGAGAATCTCCACTTCTCCCCTTGAGATCATTCTCATACAATAGGGATTGCTTCACATCTCATGCCAATTGCACCAAAAGAAATGATACAAATGGAACAATGTACCAGGTAAACTCTACTATTTCTTTCTCAAAAAGAAATATCCATTTGCATGCAATATTACTCAACATGAGCCCAACACAACCAGTTGGCATAGCTATACCAATTGAGGGTTAAGGGACATGAAAATCTTACACCAATTGTGTTTCATGAACACAAGCCTGCTATACATTATCAAAGTTACAACCTTAAATGAAATAAGAGTATTTCACCAAAGATGAAAACCTTTCATTTGGTTATAAATATTCCTTTCTGAGGCTACCCATTGTTTCCTGCTACTACTTATCAAAGAAGATCCCCTTGAGCCAATGCTCTTTTATCTCCTGCAACATCTTTCTCGCCTTTGTGTGGGGACTAATCGTGTGGGCCTGACTTGACTGTGAGATTCTTGTCATTCCAATACACCCCATCTTCTTTTCACAACATAAGATACTATTGTGTACGCTTAATATTGGCTACACTCCTCCTTTTCAATGTTGATACATTCAGAATAAATCAATTTATTCTTGTAATTATCAAGAAAACACAACTATACCTTCACAATCATATGCACATTTCTGTTTGTTCTTTTTGGTTTCCTGCATCTAACTTATTCGAACTCCCTTGAGGCCATTCTCTTCCTTCAATGGAGAGAAACATAGGATCTACTCCCCCTGAGAAGATCGTCCCCTTTCTTCATCCATACCTTCAAAGGTCGAGTTCTAATAGAAGAATCATCCTTCATCTTCTTCTTTGCCCCTAATTTGGCTTCTTCTCGACTGCACATGGGTAGAGGAAACTTTTCATTCAACTCTTCTTTCTTCACCCAAACCATTTTGGTGCCATTCTTTCTTATAGAGAGATCTGGTACAAGAGTAGGAGGATCATTCTTTTGATTTCTTCCTCCTCTATTCACTTTTCTCTATTGACATAGAGTATTGAAGACAAATGCGTATCTTTCAATGTCATTCTTTCTCCTTGTCTTCAAATCCCAAGCTGCTGCATTTGCATGAACATGCTAAGAAGCATTTCGTTTCTTCTCATTTCTGCAGCCATCCCTCTAATGCCCAGATTTTTTAGAATTGTAACATTTGATTTGGCCTAAGAGTGGGGCTAAGGAGTTAATATTTTTGACAATTCTTTTGTCAAAACTCCTATCGTGACTAGCATGCCTTCTTCTAGCCTTTTTGTGCATCTTGGGTTGTTGCTACCCAACATATTTTTTTTCCTTGCATGCCATCTACAGTCTATGTCTTTATGCCCAAAATTATTTCAAGAGAAACAATATCCATGAAAATACTTTTGAAGACAGAGGTTACCTTTTATTTGTAGGCTTTATCTTTGAGAAAGAGAGGTCCTCTGCTGTCTCTTCATGCGCCTTCCATGACAGTTTTCATTACTTCCATGCACTCTTCCTTGTAGTTGCCTTGCCCTATTCTGTTTCACTTCCTGTGATTGCTTCTTGACCTTCTGTTGTTGTGTTTTTCTTCTCTTGATGTTGTTGTTGTCCAACAACCTTTCTTTCATTGTTTTTGTTGGAACCTTGGACTCCCTTTACCTGGGAATCTTACCCTTCAACCTTCACCATTTTGGAGCTCCCTTCAAGCTTTTGATATTGATACATATCTACTTTTGACTTTTCTTAGTCATGTCTCAATGAGACAACCTCAGTTTGTAGTCTCTCACAGTAAGCTTCCTTCTCTTTCAGTTGATTTCTTAACATACCTGTCAATCTACTAGCCTCTTCCTATTGAGAATTTAGCTCAACTAATGTTTTGTTAAACTTCTCATTCGCAAGCTCATAAATTTCCAGTTGCTCCTCTTTCTTGATATTTTCCTCTTGTTAGCGCTTGAAATTTCACCTCAGGCTGAGAAAGGTAAACCTCAAGGCAACATCAAACCACTTAGCCTCGTAGCTAGCCCTACGGGGCTGGAGAGGGCTCTCTCCGGTCAATCTCAGTAAAGATCTTCAATGGGTGAGATGACCAATAGGGTAACCTTGATTTTAGGCTAGTAAACCGATCAAAAAGGTTGATTTAGGGTTTTTAGGGTTTTTGGTGGCAAATTGAGGGGATGGCAATTTTGGGTGTGGGGATTGGACACAGTTTCTGCAGGGGGTTCTTTGGGGCGAGGTAGGAGACAATATTGATGCCTTTGATTGAGGTGGATGGTCAGGAATGACAGGTGAGGAGCTAAGGAGAGCAAACAATAACTTTGAATTCTCCTTAAACAGTAGAAAACATTGAAATTAAACAAACTTAAAAGCAGAGCATGACAGTCATGAATTCTTACTTTAACACTTCGTTTGTTTAATGTGCAGAAGGAAAAGAAAGGAAATGATTCACATAACACACTTACAGGTACATAGAGAAACACACCATCAATACATGTAACCACAAGAATCCCAAAAAGGACTGCAAAACCCTGGTCTTCCTTAGCCAAAAATTGCAGAGATACAGTGAATAATACAATGATAGCTTATCCCTCAAGAGTCCAACCATGAAAATGAGCAAGAAAGTACATAATATAGATGATCTAACCTCTTTCCCTGCCTCCATGGGTCGAGCTCACTATCCTAGGAGCTGTTTCAACCACTTCTAAACTAAGCACTACAAACTAGGCAGTCAAAACAACTTGCCTCTATAAGCTAGGAAACCAATTCATTCATTTAATTTTCACCTTTTTCATGAATGAATCTTCTAGAAGAGGTACATAAGAGTAAAAGTGTCATAAAATTACATTAATTACGTCAAAGAGCATAATAATCCACCCAAAAAAGTCAAACAAGGTAAAACTGCGTTTTTCTGAGCTGTACAGTGAAATTTGGAAAAGTTTGCCTGACGGGTCGCGCGCCTCTGCCTGACGGGTCGCGCGCCTTTGGGACCACTTTTGGGGCACTTCCAGGTGTCCAAATCGGGAAAGAGTAGGCTTGTTGGAAAGTTTTGTGAGTCTACTTTCCAACCCAACTGGAATTTCTAAATTTGGTGGTCATTTGCCCCTCCAAAATTGCAATCTCCCAAGACTGCTTTCTGCAGTTCAAAAAAGTGGCAGAAAGTCAATTTTTGCTAGTTTTTTGACTTTCTGGAGGCCCAAAACTTCACCAAATCTCAAGTCCATCCATGAGCATGTGTAACTTTTCCTAACAAATCTGGAAATGCTGAGTTTTTGTCAAATGGAGTTGCCATGATGAAGGGTCGCGCAGGGGGTGAGACCCGTTAATGGGAAAAACCTGCAAATTGCCTTAAAATGCCAAAATTCACCCAAAATTCTCAAAATTTCTTGGGATTTGTGCTGTGGCTAGGCTATTTAGTGCCTTGATCCTTGAGTGAAGCCTCAGCCAAGATACGGAGGGGATTAGGCTTCTTTCTCTGTTTTAGTGCCTCGGTCAACCGCTTTTGAAACATCTTCATCTTTGCCTTGCACACATGCATTCTTGCCCAGTAATGGTTCTTCATGTTCCTCAGCAATTTCTTCTCTTGGTTGGCCTTAGCCAACAGCCTCTCCAAGTGTGCATTTACCCGGATGAGCATGGACTCTCGGTCAGCGGGCAATGGGTCACCGGGTCTTCTTCGGTTCAAGATTCGGTCACTACGAATCCTCCATAGCTCATCAAGTGCTTGCTCATCTTCCAACTATTTGTTGCACTGCTCCAGGTATGTGATGGTCCATTGTGCACCCTCTAATTTCCTCTGCAAGGCATCATTTTCAGCTCTGAGATGCTGAATGATCTCCTTTGCCTCTCGGCTAGGAGAACTGGCCTCAAGATCAACAAGCTCAATATCTAGAACTCCTGATGGCCCCTCATCAATCATGGGCTGCTTGCCCCTCCCTGGTACCTGTGCTGGTGAAGAAAGCGAGGCCCCTTCCACCTGATGTGGAGATAACAATTGTTGAGCTGATGATGAAGGCGAGACCCCTTCCACCTGCTGTGGAGATAGTACTCGCCGAGCTGCTGCAAACAAGGCCCTCGGGCCTTTCTGATACGTAACCCAAGGTGAGGAGCTGACATGTCTAGTGACAGGGACGTCATGCTGCTATGATGGTCCTCCCTCCTCGTGAACAACCTCAGGATGTGGCGAGGGTGGTGCTGTGAAAAACTCACGAGAGATGAACTCCTCCCATGAGATGCCCTGCTAAGCCAACTGATGCAATACTACAAGCTGAATCAAACCATAATGGTACAGGCTCCTATACTGCTGTGCCGGGCTCTTCCTCTGCAACATGGGCACCATCCTCTGAATGTTCTGATAGAAGAAAATAGGGATGTTCATCATCCTCACTCGGGTGAAGTGCATCAAGAGGCGAATATGATATGAATATACCTGTGAAAATCTGCCCTCATAGGTAAAATAGTGCATGATGAGCCTCATCATGGGAGCATACTCACTCCTGAGAAACCTGAATGGAAACACACCTGCCAAATGTCTCATGAATGGTGGTCGGACAAAAGGCTCAAAGTGAACATTATCCAGCACCTTGCGCTTATTCCACACCTCCTCAACATTAGGTATCCCTGTGGCATGTGAGATCACCTCGGGTGTCAATGTAAAGTTCACCCCTGCAAGGTTGACATGTCCATCATGCAAGTGTAAAACGAATAGGCGAGCCAACTCTCTGTGATGCTGAATGCGAGAGATCCTCTCACAAAACTCATAGCAAGACATATACTGGAAACATGTGACTGCCATAGGACAAGCCTGTAACTCTGCTAAAGAGGTGGTCTCCTCTCGCTTATGATGTCCACCCTTTCCACCCTTATGAGGCCTCCTCTGTACCTCAATCTCTGAAGCTGATGACTGGTCATCACTTTGCTCATAAGTTTCGGTTTCTGACATTGTTTAAGGAGAAAAGTGGACAAACTGTGTTGTTGTTTCTGCCTGTAAAATGTTGATTTATATGTTGTTTCAATGGGACAAGGAACATGAGGGAACTATTAGGGGAGGGACATTTTTACAAGGAAAATGGGAATACATGTATACAACAGGGAATTTAGGGAAATACACTGCAAACATCATTGCATAACAACCTCAGGATGTGGCGAGGGTGGTGCTGTGAAAAACTCACGAGAGATGAACTCCTCCCATGAGATGCCCTGCTGAGCCAACTGATGCAATACTACAAGCTGAATCAAACCATAATGGTACAGGCTCCTATACTGTTGTGCCGGGCTCTTCCTCTGCAACATGGGCACCATCCTATGAATGTTCTGATAGAAGAAAACAGGGATGTTCATCATCCTCACTCGGGTGAAGTGCATCAAGAGGCGAATATGATATGAATATACCTGTGAAAATCTGCCCTCATAGATAAAATAGTGCATGATGAGCCTCATCATGGGAGCATACTCACTCCTGAGAAACCTGAATGGAAACACACCTGCCAAATGTCTCATGAATGGTGGCCGGACAAAAGGCTCAAAGTGAACATTATCCAGCACCTTGCGCTTATTCCACACCTCCCCAACATTAGGTATCCCTGTGGCATGTGAGATCACCTCGGGTGTCAATGTAAAGTTCACCCCTGCAAGGTTGACATGTCCATCATGCAAGTGTAAAACAAATAGGCGAGCCAACTCTCTGTGATGCTGAATGCGAGAGATCCTCTCACAAAACTCATAGCAAGACATATACTGGAAACATGTGACTGCCATAGGACAAGCCTGTAACTCTGCTAAAGAGGTGGGCTCCTCTCGCTTATGATGTCCACCCTTTCCACCCTTATGAGGCCTCCTCTGTACCTCAATCTCTGAAGCTGATGACTGGTCATCACTTTGCTCATAAGTTTCGATTTCTGACATTGTTTAAGGAGCAAAGTGGACAAACTGTGTTGTTGTTTCTGCCTGTAAAAAGTTGATTTATATGCTGTTTCAAGGGGACAAGGAACATGAGGGAACTGTTAGGGGAGGGACATTTTTACAAGGAAAATGGGAATACATCTATACAACAGGGAATTTAGGGAAATACACTGCAAACATTATTGCATATACATCATCAAATTCATATGTTTACATGGGCATAAGGAGAGATAGGGTTAGGATGAGATTTTTTATTTTTAAAGGGAAAAGGGGTAGGGTTTATTTTCTTTACAAATTTAAAAGGGAAATTGACATGGAAATATAGGGAAAATGAAATGGGAATGAAGAGAATAATTACAAGGGGAAAAACAATGAAACAGCAATAAACCCTAGCATCTTTTTACAAATTTACTATACAGCCATATGGAGCGTTTTCTCTTGCACAATTTGATCATTAAAAACACACTCATGATGTCTTTCAACATAACCAGCAACCATTTCCAAGTTTAGAGAACCTACCTCAAGCAATTTGATGATTTAGAGGGTGCTTGAGCAAATTTGAAATGAGTTGGGAGGGAGGTTGCTTGACGGGTCGTGCACCTCGCCCAACGGGTCGCGCGCGCCTGACGGGTCGCGCCCGTTGAAAATTTGAACTGCGGGAAGCCTTCTGACGGGTCGCGCGCCTGGCCTGACGGGTCGCGCGCCTGTCCTGCTCCCAATTTCAACCAGTTTCGCTCAAATTCGCTTGGAAGCTCGCCCAATCTCTCTTGCAAGTGTTTTGGATGCACAATGAGAGTAAAAGGAGGGAGATTGGGTCTTTATAAATTCCATTTGAATAAATTTCATGCTCAAACCCATTTTCTAATGTTTCTCTTTGACACTTTATAAAACTGACTTTTTTGGTTTCCTTTATCCTGAAATTGACTCATTTAGTGCTTTTGCTTGATTCATTTTGCAGGTAGATCATCTGAGGGATCTTGGCAAGGGGACCAGGGTTGCATACTGTCCACTGAAGTCTTTTGAAATTTCATCACTTTTTACAAAAATTTGAAAAATGACCTTGGCTTTAAAAAACAGAGTTTTTAAATCCAAGGTGAAAATTAATTGTACAAGATAAAAAATTTCGAATAAACATCTTTACAATCATCCCTCTGGCTTGCTGAGCACTTATTGACCTTCAAAAACATGACCTTGTAAACATATTTGACCAAAACCCTAGACCTAGGAAATTGACCTCAAGACAAGACAAGACAAGCTTGAAAGAGCTTAATGACTGAAATGACCTGATCCAGCAATGCCAAGAGGGGTAAAATATACCAGCTCCTCCATCAGGGTTATGGCATGCCTAATGGGATGCAAAAATTGACACTGATGAGACACCTACCTATGCAAATGCAAAGAGTTTTGATCGCTGATGGAGGGCTCAAGACCGACTCTAACACCTCTGATAGTTCCTTGATCTCCTTTAGGGCAGAGATCAACTTCTTTATAGAAAATATCATTTCATTTAGATCCTTTTCTTCACTATCAGAGGTGCTAGATAAGTTATCATAGAGATATAATCCCATCTTTGTGTCCGTGGAGTCTTCCATAGGTCTAAGAGTTATCCCTTCTTCATCACTTTCAGTGATACCATTATTCACTCCAAGGGATATACTTGTTGGAAAATACTGAGAGGGGGGTGGGGGGGCATGGGTGAATCAGTTTCCTTAGAAATTAGAACTTTTAAATCTTTTCAAAACATTAGTTAATCTTCAATTACCATTAATTTGTATGCAGTAACAACAGTGAATAAAAGAACATAAGAGGCACAAAAATTTTAGGTGGAAAACCCTTGCGGGTCAAAAACCACCGAACGCTTTTCTCATAATTCTTTAATCTTCAACTCCAATTGAAAAGAAAGCTCCAACTTCCTAGAATCTAGAATATTAGTCTTCTCCATCTCCCACTAGATGAATGCTCCAATGCTCGAGATTCTTTAGTAGTCAACTGAATGGATGCCCCAACACCTAATGAGCTACAACTCACCCTAGCACCACCCTACCACCCTGAAGTTTTCACAGGCTTGAACCTTTTGGTGACTTCATGCACTAGCCTAGCACCACTGTTATGAAACCAGCTCACAAAAAGATAGAAAAGAGAGATCCACGCCTTAGAATTCAGCCTCTTCGAGGGGGCAACCTCCTTTACATTACATAAATGAACAATTCTTGGATGATACAAATGACAAAACCTCCTTTCTATATATAGGAGTCTAGGGAGTCACAATATAATCCAGCCGACCTAACAATAATAATATAAAGCCACAAAAATAACAATAGAGGGATTCTATGGGGCATAGAAATAACAATATGGGGGTAATAGGGGCACAACAATATAAACAAGGGGTATAACTACAATAGTAATGGGGTAATCACTAGTATTATAGGGACCCAACATGCCCCTCTCCTTCAAAAAAGTGTTGTCCTCAATGCTTGAGTAGTTCTGGATACTTCTGCATAAAATTCTCATCCTCCCATGTGGAATCTTCAGCGGATAAGTTCTTCCACTTGATAAGATACTTTGAAATTGATAATTTCGTAGCTGTTGAGTTCTTGTTTCTGTGACTGCTTCCGGTTCCAATATAATTTTTCCTTCCTCGTCAAGTTCTGGCAATATTGTTTGAATTGGGAGCTTGTCACCTATAACCTTCTTTAAACATGAAACATGGAAAACTAGGTGCAATCGAGAAGCTGTAGGAAGCTCCAATTTGTATGCCATAGTACCAATCTTTTGCAACACCTTGTACGGACCATAATACTTTGGTGATAATTTATTATCCTTTTTAGCTTTCTTTAGGGACATTTGCTTATATGGTTGCAGCCGTAGGAATACCCAATCACCTACATCAAAACTTCTTTCACTGCGATGTTGATCTGCCTGTTGTTTCATTCTATTTTGTGCCAACACGAGGTTATCCTTTAAGAGTTGGAGGACTTGTTGTTGATGTTCGATGTGATGTTCCACTGCCTGAACCTTAGAATTTTCTCTTAAATATGATGTGATGGATGGTGGTTGATACCCATAAAGTGCCATAAATGGGGTCATTTTTGTTGTTGTATGGAAGGAAGTGTTATACCACCATTCAGCCAGAGGCAACCATTTGACCCATTGTGTCTGTTTATCAGATACAAAGCAACGAAGATATCCTTCCAAACATTTGTTTACTATCTTAGTTTGCCCATCAGATTGAGGATGATAAGATGAGATATGAGCTAACTGAGTACCAAGACAAGAAAATAATTGTGTCCAAAAAATTCCAGTGAAAATGGGATCTCTGTCACTTACAATAATCTTTGGGTTTCCATGTAGCTTTTGAATTGTTTCCATAAATGCAGTAGAAACTGTACTGGCTTTAAGTGGATGTGATAATGCACAAAAGTGTGCATACTTGGTAAGTCTGTCAACTACCACCATGATGACACTCTTTCCCTCAGACTTGGGTAAACCTGTGATAAAATCCATTGAAACCCCCTCCCAACGTTGGCTTGGAATGGGTAAAGGTTGTAATAGACCCGGTGTCTTAATTGTTTCAACTTTATTTTGCTGGCAAACCAAACATTCCGCCACAAAATTTTGAATATCTGATTTAAGGCCATCCCAAAAAAATTCCTTCTTAACCCTGTGGTAAGTTTTAAAAAATCCTAAGTGCCCTCCTAAGGGAGAAGTGTGCAATTCCATAAGAATCTTTTGTTTTAGCTGGGAATTCTTACAGAGGTATAAGCGATCTTTGTACCATAACGAATCATTTTTCCAGCTAAATGTATCAGAACTACTGGAATATTGTTGTAGCTTTCGAATAAGTGCCCACACTTCTTCGTCATTCTTCCATTCCTCCCTTGCTTCGTTTATCCAATCTGGTTGGATAATAGAAATGGCACACAACAATGCTTCCACATCCTCATCCTTTCTTGAGAGTGCATCTGCCACCACATTTTGCTTCCCTTTTTTGTAGATGATTTCAAAGTCATAACCCAACATCTTTGTGACCCACTTTTGTTGCTCTTTAGAGGATAATCTTTTTCTAAAAAGTATTTAAGGCTATCATGATCTGTTTTTACCTTGAAGTGTCTTCCCATTAGGTAGGGTCGCCATTTCTTAAGTGCATGGAGTATTGCCAACATTTCCTTCTCATAAATAGCTTTGCTTAAAAACTTTCCCTTGATTGGACGACTTTCAAAAGCAATGGGTCTTTCATCTTGCATTAGAACAGCACCAATTCCATTTCCTGAAGCATCACATTCCACAATAAAGGTTTTTGTGAAGTCCGGTGTAGCTAAGACCGGTGCTTGGCACATTGCCTCTTTAAGATGTTCAAAGGCCTTTGTTGCTTCCGGAGTCCATGAAAATGAATCTTTCTTCAATAATGTTGTTAGAGGTGCTGCTATTCTCCCATAATTCTTAACAAACTTGCGATAATACCCTATCAACCCAAGAAATCCTCGCAGATGCTTTATGGATGTGGGGATTTTCCATTCCTTAATGGCTTTAATTTTGCTAGGGTCTACCTTAACTCCTTCATGAGATACAATATGACCCAAATATTCCACCTCCTGGACTCCAAAGAAACATTTGGATCTTTTTGCATATAATTGTTTCTCCTCCAATAGTTGTAGCACCTTGTCAACATGTTCAACATGATCCTTCCAAGACTTGTTGTAGATTAGTATATCATCAAAAAATACTAACACAAATTTTCTAAGGAATGGTTTGAAAATTGAATTCATCAAACCTTGAAATGTTGAAGGTGCATTGGTAAGGCCAAAAGGCATGACCAAAAATTCATAATGACCCTCATGAGTTCTAAATGCCGTTTTCAGAATGTCTTCAATCTTCATTCTGATTTGATGATATCCCAAACGAAGATCCAACTTGGTGAAGTAAATTGATCCATGCAATTCATCCAGTAATTCATCAATAACAGGAATGGGGAACTTATCTTTAATAGTGAGCTTGTTGAGCTCCCTATAATCCAGACACATGCGCCATGATCCATCCTTCTTGTGCACCAATACTACTGGAGCTAAGAAAGAACTTTGACTCGGTTGAATTATACCAGCCTCTAGCATTTCTGCAACCATACGTTCAATTTCACTTTTTTGGACATAGGGATATCTGTACGGCCTGATGTTTGGAGGAACACTTCCTGGAATCAGATGAATAGCATGATCATGATCACGCATAGGTGGGAGACCCTTGGGAGTCTCAAATACCTTGGAATGATTGTCCAAGACTTTTTGGAGATCTGGAGAAATAGATGATTCCAATGTGGAAACATCTAGTGAGCATAATTGTGCAATTACACCTCTTTGCTCCTTTTTTAGAAGCTTTGTCATACCATGAGAGCTGATTATCTTTCCTGGTTTCCCTGCAATACCCCTTAATTCAACTTCCTTTCCTTCCATAGAAAATTTGATGAAAATTTCTTGAAAATTAAAAGCTATTGTACCCAAGGATTGTAGCCATTGGACTCCTAGTACAACATCCGCACCTCCCATTGGAATGGAAAGCATTGGGCTAGTCAATACATATTCTCCCATGGATAGCTTGATATTATGGCACTTTCCAGAGCAATTTATTGTTCCTCCATTTGCAATCATCACTTGACACTCTGGTGCTGGATATAGGAAGCAATTCAATTCTTTTGCTACCCTACAATGAATAAAATTGTGGGTGCTTCCTGAATCAATCAACACTATTACCTTTTTCTTCTTGATTTGTCCTTCTATCTTGATGGTTTGAGGAGTGGTAATTCCCGCCAATGCATTACAAGATATGGTTGGATTTATTTGTTCTTCATCTAGGCTTTGTTCCTGAAGTATATCTTCTTCTTTTGACCTTTCTTGCTCCTTTTCTTCTTCCTCTTCACAATCTATGTAGAATAATTTCTTCTCAGCACACTTATGACCTTTAGTGTATTTGCTATCACAACTGTAACAAAGCCCTTTTGCTCTTTTTCCTTCCAATTTTTGTGGTGTCAACCTTATAGGTTGTGGAAGACTAGGGGCAACAACACTTCCGTCTTTATAGTTGTGAGTGGTATGCTTCCTGGTTGCCATAATTTTGCTTTCCATTTTTCTTGCTAACCTGAATGCCTTCTCTAATGAATCAGGTTCCCAAAGGCGAACATCATGTTGGATATTATCCTTTAAAGACCCTATGAACACATCAATCCTATGCTCCTCTGGAATATCTTTTACCCTTATGTTCAATTTTTGGAACTCCTCAATGTGCTCCATTACTGAACCCTTTTGTTTGAGACTTATCAATTGGCTAAAAAAAGTGTTTCTTTTTGTATCTTCATAATGTGCTATCAATTCTTCCGTAAAAATTTCCCAAGTGATAAATTGTTTACGAGAGCAAAGCCATTGATACCATACAAACTGATTTGGTTCCAAATATACAGTTGCCATACGTACCTTTTGTGCATTTTGCACATTATTGAGATCGAAGAATTGCTCCATCTGTAATATCCATGTGGCGGGATCCTTGCCATCAAACTTCCTCATATCGATTTTTGGAATATGGTGATTCTTCGATCCAACATTAGCGTCTATGGAATCATGATTAACATTTCTTTTGTTCTCATCATGAGTTTCCTTTACTACCTTTTCACCATTAGTGACCCTTTCTTGTAGCAACTTCTTCAATTCTTCCATGTCTCTCTTCATATCTATCTTCAAATCTGCCATGTCTCTCTTCAAATTTGTCTTCGAATCATCCATCTTAGCTTCCATGCCCTTTATTTTAGATTCCACGCCATTTATCTTAGATTCCACGCCACTTATCTTAGCTTCTGTTAGCTTTTGTGAGCGTGACATTTGTTGCACTTGTTCTTGTAATTTTGATATATCATGTAGCATTTCTTCCTCTTCTTCATGAGTCATGCTAGAGCTTTCAGGTTCCTTACTAGGTGTTTGCATTTTCTTTCTTCAGGGCATCAGTTACTGATAATAATGCTTTATTATGCCCTTTGAATTTCGTTAAACCAAGCTTACACAAAAATTAAAAAAAAAAAAAAAAAACTACACACCTTTTTTTACTTTATAGAAGCCTGATATTGAATCTGATGTATCTATGTAATTTCAGATCATCCAATTCTGAAATTTCTACCTGTGGTAGCCTTCTGCGTCCTATTTCCAATGCCACAAGTCTGAGCCAAATTGGATTCTCCAAGGAAGAGTTATGTGAAATCTCCCACAGTGACTTGTTTTTAGACTGGTTCAGTAGAGCGAACTTGTACGACGTGCCACGAGTCACTGTTTCAACCTTTGGATCTGAAACACACACACAAGAAACTACAGTCCATCCTCTTTCTGTACCTTCTTACGAAATTTCAATCTGATCCCCAGAGAGAAAGTTATGACGATTTTCCCAAGGTCACCTGTTTTGAATGTAATTCAGGAGTCTGCAAAAAGACCAACTTCCTCAGATCATATCTCCGCAAATATCGCGCGAAAAGCTCTGAAATTCGGACCCAAGGTTCAGCGCGATTTCTTCTCAAATGGGTTTTTTTTTGCGACTTCTGAAACTTCACAGAAAAAACGTTATAGCGAAAATTCCACGATGACCTGTTTGGAGCAGCGAAACCCTAGAATCCAAAGCTCTGATACCAAATGTTATGAAACCAGCTCACAAAAAGATAGAAAAGAGAGATCCACGCCTTAGAATTCAGCCTCCTCGAGGGGGAAACCTCCTTTACATTACATAAATGAACAATTCTTGGATGATACAAATGACAAAACCTCCTTTCTATATATAGGAGTCTAGGGAGTCACAATATAATCCAGCCGACCTAACAATAATAATATAAAGCCACAAAAATAACAATAGAGGGATTCTATGGGGCACAGAAATAACAATATGGGGGTAATAGGGGCACAACAATATAAATAAGGGGTATAACTACAATAGTAATGGGGTAATCACTAGTATTATAGGGACCCAACAACCACCCTACCACCTTATAGAAGAATAAAAGAAGAATGGACTCCCGTACCAGGGAAAATGGTCCACTTTACAATGATATAGAATGATGTAGAAGAAGAAGACACACTAGACCATAACCCCAACTATGACACAACCACCTAATGATGATCCTAGACCTCCCGACACTGCCTCTTCAACTCTTGGTAGATATACACTTGTACAACTTTTACAATGATGCTTTTACAATGACTTTGTACAATGATACTTTTACAATGATTGTATGCAGTGCTTCCCACTTGAAGACTTCATGTGGTGAACTTCTTGCTATTGTTATGCACCTTGATTGTTGCTCTTGTCATGCTACCCTTTCTCACTCTTCAGAACATTAGATTATGCATTGAGTCTTCTCTTGATGAATATATAATACCTGCAAAAAGTCTTCAAAGAAATACCCATGACATGATAATAGCAAAACTTACCTCATCCTACAGAACATATGTCAGTGCTAAACAAAAACAACAAATTAGAATACAAAGAAACTAATGCAATTAAGAGATGAACATACATATACAGAAGATACTTACCTGTAGCTTACCTCTACTGCATCATTTTGTTGTACCTTGCTCTTTGCTGCCCTAGAAAGTCTGGTCCTTTGCACCCTTGACAACACTTGATCTAGTTTTTCTTTCCTTCTAGGAGCACGATATTTAATCTGATGTATCTCTATGATTTCAGATCCCAAACCTATGATCTTCACTCCTATAGAAGCCCTTTGAGTCTTCTTTCCAATGCCATAGGTCTGACCCGATTTGGACTCTTCAAGACAAAGTTATTCCCAATCTTTCACAATGACCTAATTATGGACTAGTTCAGTAGAGCGAACTTGTACGACGTACCATGTATCATTGTTTCCTCCTTTAGCTCTGAAATTGATACATAGAAAACTAAATTCTGTGAAATGTCTGTCACTTTTTATAGAATTCCAATCCTCTTATTTGAGAGAGATTTATGACGGTTTTCCTAGGTCACTTCTTTGAGATGAAATTTGGCAGCCTGTAAAAACCCTAACTTCCAAATTGGTTTTAATTTTAGAATCTAAGACTTCGCAGAAACGAAGTTATAACGAAAATGACACAATCACTACATTTGGAGGATATATGAGATTTATTTTTATAGAGTTGAGAGGGGCTTCTATAGAGAATGTTGGAGGGATTTTAGGAGCTTAAAAAATTACTAATTATTGACTATTCAATGACCAAAACCAATTTTTAGTGCCATGCCATAACCCCATAGGGTTTTAGCCCACTAACTGGGGTTACTAACTTCAAACATGAATATCTCTCAAACCGTGAAGAATTACTTGGCGTGCCATATATCAATGGAAACATCTTGATGAGTGGAATCTATCTAGAAGATCCTTGACTCAAAATAGAGTAATTTTTCAAGTCAAAATTCCCTTGCAAGATCATGGTAGCCCCTGGTGCTTCTTGGGTTGACATCAATGACAACCTCAAATCAACTTTAGATCAACAATCTCCTCCTTTGGCATTGATGGCAACACAAGTACTCCCGTTGCGATCAGGGCACCTCTTCCTACTATCTTCTCTCCCCATTTTAAATCAATGGCAAAGGGTAACTCCCCCTAACACACAACCATCCTGTGGACCTGTACACACTTCCACTCCCCCTTTATTTTCTGAATAAGGAAAATCTAATGAGAACTTGGGAGAATCCCAAGATTCTAGTGAAGATATTCAAATGCTTGGCAAGGTAAAGGTTTAGTGAAGATATCAGCGATTTGTTCTTTTGTATCAACATATTCAAGTTTGATATTACTTTTAGCGACTTGTTCGCTAACAAAATGATATTTTATCGGAATGTGTTTTGTTTTTGAATGCATGACAGGATTCTTGGAGATGTTGATGGCACTGGTGTTATCACAGAAGATGGGAATAGGCTCATTGAATTGTACTTGAAGATCTTGCAAAGTTTGTTTCATCCAAATAACTTGAGTACAACAAGTTGCCGCAGCAATGTATTATACTTCCACTGTAGATAATGATATTGAGGTTTGCTTTTTTCTCAACCATGATACGAGACAACCACCTAGACATAATGCTGCTCCACTAGTACTCTTACAATCATCAATGCTTCCTGCCCAATCTGCATCTGTAAAGGCTTGAATAATGAGATTGTTTCCCTTGGGATACCACATGCCATATTTTGTTGTGCCCTTTAGATATTGAAGAATTCTTTTGACGGCAATAATATGTAATTCTTTTGGTGCTGCTTGGAATCTTGCTACTTGTCCAATTGCTTGCATAACATCTGGTCAGTAGGTTGTTACATATAGAAGACTACCAATCATAGATCTGTACAACCTCTAATCCACATCCTTAGATGAGTCGTATATGCTCAATTTGCAACCTGTTACCATCAGAGTAAGGACAGGTTTGCAATCTTCCATTTTGAATTTCTTGAGAATTTCCTTTATGTGCTTGGCTTGGCATATAAATATTCCTTTCTCTTGCTGAGATATTTGAAGCCCTAAGAAGTATGTCAACTCACCAAGTAAATACATCTCGAACTCACTTTGCATCTTTGTAACAAATTTCTTACTTAGTCGATCATCATTGCTACCAAAGATTATATCATCCACATATACCTCAACGATTGTTAAATTATCCTTATCTATTTGTACTTAAAGATTGCTATCAACAGTACCTTTCTTGAACCCTTGTTGACGTAGATATCTATCAAGACAAGCATACCATTCTTTGTAGCATGGTTGAGACCATACAGAGCCTTCTTTAACCTGCAAAAATAGTCTTCTTTTTCTGATAGTAGAAAACCTTCAAGTTGTTCGATGTAAAATTTTTCTTCTAATTCTCCATTCATAAATGTTTACTTAACATCCATTTGGTAGACTTTTATTTTCTTGAGTATGCATAGGCGAGAAACGTTTGGATGGCTTCCATTCTAGCAACTAGTACAAATGTTTCATTGAAATCAATTCCTTCCACTTGTGCATAGCCTTTGCAAACCAATCTTGCTTTGTTTCTGGTAACTTGTCCATCTTCATTCAATTTGTTCCTAAACACCCATTTAGTCCCAATGACATTTTTATCTTTTGGTCATGGAACTAATTCCTAGGTGTTATTCTTCTCAATTTGATCCAATTCTTCATTCATAGCTGCTACCCAATGTTCATTCTAGCTGGCTTCCTCAAAACTACTAGGCTCAAAGGATGCTAGAAAAACAATGTGAGAGTGTTGTGATGAATGAAGCTGTCGACCTTTTCTTGTCCCAATTCCTTCATTTATGTCACCAATGATTTGATTTAATGGATGGTTCTTTTGAATGCATTCTTTTGTTCTCTTTGGAGGAGCTTCTTGTTGTTGTTCCTGTATATCTTGTTAATCATTATTTACTTCTTCCTAGTTAACAGTTTCTTCTTGTTCTAGAATTTTCTCTGTACCTTTTTAAGCCTCTGTCTCAAGCTTCAAAGATTCTAGATCCTCATCATTATTCGTCAGAACACTATCTTCGTCAAATGTAACATTTTTGCTCTCCACTATCTGTTTTCGTCTTAGATTATAGAATTTATAGACATTTCTTTTGCATGAGTAACCAACAAAGATACCTTCATCAACACATGATTCAAACTTACCGAAATTTTGATCTTCTCTTTTGATATAACATTTGCTTCTGAAGATTCTGAAATATTTTACATTAGCCAGTTTTCCTTTCCATAATTCATATGGTGTCTTATTGCAATTATTTCTGAGAAGACTTCTGTTGATAATGAAGATTGTCGTATCAATTGCTTGAACCCAAAATTTTTCATCCAATTTTGAGTCCTTCAGCATTGTTCTACCCATTTCATGTATGGTTCTGTTCTTTCTTTCAGCAACTCCATATTGCTGAGGTGTTCATGTTGTTGAAAATTGTCATTTTATTCCATTTTCGTCATAGTATTGCTAAAATAATTCGGAAGTGAATTCTCTGCCATTATCTGATCTTAGACACTTTATTTTTAAATTAGTTTCATTTTTGACTAACTCCTTCTAGATCTTAAAGAACTCAAATGCTTTAGATTTTTTCTTTAGGAAATTGATGGCTGTCATCTTGGTATAGTCATCCATCATTAACATGAAATATAATTCTCCATCTAAGCCTTTTGTTCCCATAGTACCACGTAGATCAGTATGTATCAATTCCAATGGATGTGATGCAAAGTGTTCTTTTGTTTTAAATCCGCATTTTGTTTACTTGCCATGCCGACAGGCCTCACATAGTGTGTTGGAAGGTTTTGAGATTTTCGGCATTTCTCGTACTGCTTCCTTTTTACTTATCCTGAAAAGATTGTCAAATTTTATGTGATCCATTCGTTTGTGCCATAACTAGCTTTCATCTTCTTTAGCTAGTAGACATGCTTTAGTTGCTTCATCCAGAACATATATGTCGTTTGGAGCTCAACTTGATGTAGCCACAATTTTACCATGCCTACCTTTCCTGATTTCACATTTATGGAGATGAATAGCATTTTGTGTCCTTGATCGCACATTTGTCCAACACTAAGCAGATTGTGATTCATGTTTTCAACCAATAGAACATTCTTGGATAGAGCATCTTTGCTTCCGAGACTGACGGTACCTGATCCTATAACATTTGAAGATCCATCATTTCCAAAGGACATGGTTCCATCCTTCTTCTCTTTTAGAGATACAAATTTCTTTCTATCTCTAGTCATATGTGTTGAGAAACCACTATCAACATACCACACATCTTTTTTGTTTTGAGCCTTGAGAGCTAGAGCACAATTATCATTGTTCTTGTTCTTCCATGTTCGTTCATTCTATGGCTTCGAAGATTCTTCGGAAGGATTTTCAAGACTGCAGTCTCTGGCTATGTGTCCAAATTTTTGACATTTCTAACATTCAATATTACTTCTTAAATGTTCAAATCTATTGATGTTTCGTTGAGCCCTTGGAGGTTAATATTTGATAGATCTCTTGGAATTTTATTGGTTCCTAGGGTACGTGCGACATTCTACAGCTTTATGACCAAATTTTCCACATGAATAACAATAGCCATGAAAAATGTGTTGGTACCTGGATGGAAATCTTTGTCGGGGAATTGTCTTCCAAGGTTGTTCTTGATCTTGTCCAATGAAGTCTACATGCCTGTCAGATCTCATAAGTTCATTGTATTTTGTTGTAGAAGGTCCTACTTCCTCTTCTTTGTAACTCAGGCCAGTTCTGGCATTGTAAGATAGTTTATTGTTGATGAGTTCTTCCAACGCGCTTGAGCTATTGCCATAGTTTTGGACAGTTTTCCCTTCTTCACTTCCTTACGCAGCGAGACTACTTTGGCTTCTAATGCTTCCCTTTCTCGGTTGCTTTCTTCCAACTTCTTTTGAAGTGAATCTTTAATACATTTGTGTTCTTCAACTTCAATTTCAGGCCTTGAACTTGTTCTTCAAGATTTTTGGAATGGATCTTCCTAGCCTTGACCTATTTCATAAGCTTGATTGCCTCCTTAAAAAATTCTTCTATGGTCAACCCTTCTTCTTCATTGTTTGATACCTCTTGTTTATTGTGCTTGGCCATAAACAATACTCTATCATTGGCTTCTTCTTCACTGTCACTGTCTTCATCGGATAATGAGCTACCTTATTTAGAGAGAAAGTTCATTAAATCCTTTCTTCTTGCCTTGTTGAATTTCTTAAAGCCTTTCTTTCCTTTTGAGTTTCCATCACTTCTGTTCATACATTTTGTTGCAAAAGGCCCAACCTCACCACAACCAAAACATATCAATGGAAGTTTACCTTTGATATTCCCTTACCAATTTTTAGTTTTCTCATAAAGTAAGCATATTCTCCATCTGAAAAACCTTCTTCATCATATTCCTTTTCTTCACACTTTCAGGTGTAGGTGCAGGTCTTTTCCTTTGAAGGTTGTTTGTCCTTGTTGGTTTTCTTAGATGCAGCGAACACAATTTCTAGATGCGAAGTACCCTCTTCTTCATCAAGTCTCATTTCATATGCTATGAGAACTCCATGTAATTCCTTCTTTCTAAGTTTGTCTAGATTCACACTGTATTCTAAGACCAATACCTTTGGGTTGAATCTTCCTGGTAACATTCTAAGAATCTTTTGTATAATAGTCTTCTCGTCAACAGGCTCTCCCAATCCTTCCAGAGTGTTGGTTATTTCATCAACGTGTTGGAAGTATGTAGCAATGTTGTCATTTTCTTTCATTCTGAGTTGCTCAAATTTTGCTCTGTAGATTTGAAGCTTTTCTTCTCTGACATTTGAGTCACTTGCATATATATTCTCAAGCTTGTCCCATACATTTTTGGTGGTTTTACAACCCAACACCTTATGATAAGAAGATTCAATAAGTCCACTGATAATAATATTCTTTTCTTTTGCATCATTTACCAAATTCATCTTACCTTGTTCATCCATGGTTGGTGTAAAGCCATTTTGAATAGTGTCCCATACTTCGTAACCCTGTGCCAAGAGATAGACCTCCATCATTCCTTTCCAGAGTGCATAATTATTTTCATTGAATAGAGGTACACCATTCTTGGTATGCTCCATGATCTCCTTCCAGTTGTTAAAGTTCTATTGAAGGAACCAAGCTCTGATACTAATTGTTGGAAAATACTGAGACGGGGTAGGGGGTGAATCATTATTCCTTTGCAATTAGCACTTTTAAATCTTTTTAGAGCATTAGTTAATATTCAATTATCATTAATGTTTATGCAGTAACAACAGTGAATAAAAGGACACAAGAGGCACAAAAATTTTAGGTGGAAAACCCCTTGTGAGTCAAAAACGACCGAACGCTTTTCTAATAATTCTTTAATCTTCAACTCCAATTGAAAAGAAAGCTCCAACTTCCTAGAATCTAGAAAAGCATTCTTCTCCATCTCTCACTGGATGAATGCTCCAATGCTCGAGATTCTTTAGTAGTCAACTGAACGGATGCCCCAACACCCAATGCGCTACAACTCATCCCAGCACCACCCTACCACCCTGAAGTTTTCATAGGCTTCAACCTATTGGTGACTTCATGCACTAGCCTAGCACCACCCTACCACCCTATAGAAGAATAAAGAAGAATGGACTCCCGTACTAGAGAAAATGGTCCACTTTACAATGATATAGAATGATGTAGAAGAAGACACTAGACCATAACCCCAACTATGACACAACCACCTGATGATGATCCTAGACCTCCCGACACTGCCTCTTCAACTCTTGGTAGATAGACACTTGTACAACTTTTACAATGATGCTTTTACTAGGACTATATACGATGATACTTTTACAATGATTGTATGCAGTGCTTCCCACTTGAAGACTTCATATGGTGAACTTCTTGTTGTTGTTTTGCACCTTGATTGTTTCTCTTGTCTTGCTACCCTTTCTCACACTTCATAACATTAGATTATGCATTGAGTCTTCTCTTGATGAATATATAATACTTGCAAAAAGTCTTCAAAGAAATACCCATGACATGATAATAGCAAAACTTACCTCATCCTGCAGAACATATGTCAGTGCTAAACAAAAGAAACAAATTAGAATACAAAGAAAATAATGCAATTAAGAGATGAACATGCATATACAGAAGATACTTACCTATATCTTACCTCTACTACACCTTTCTCTTTGCTGCCCTAGAAAGTTTGGTCCTTTGCACCCCTTGACAACACTTGATATAGTTTTTCTTGCCTTCTAGGAGCACAATATTTAATCTGATTTATCTCTGCGATTTCAAATCCCCAACCTATGAACTTCGATCCTGTAGAAGCCCTCTGAGTATTATTTCCAATGCCATAGGTCTGACCCGATTTAGACTTCAAAACAAAGTTATGCCCAATCTCTCACAATGACCTAATTATGGACTAGTTCAGTAGAGCGAACTTGTATGACATACCATGTGTCATTATTTCCTCCTTCCACTCTGAAATTGATACACATAAAACTATAGTATATGCACTGTCCACCAATTTTTACATAATTCCAATCCTCTTTTCTGAGAGAGAGTTATCACGATTTTCATAAGGTCAATTCTTTGAGATGAAATTTGGCAGCCTGCAAAAACCCTAACTTCCACAGATCATATCTCTGAAAATATAGCGAACCAAGATCTGAAATTTGGTCACGGTGTTCATCAGGGTTGTGGAGAAAATGGGTTTTAATTTTAGAATATACGACTTCGCAAAAATGAAGTTATAGCAAAAATTCCACAATCACTACATTTGGAGGATATATGAGATTTCTTTTTATAGAGTTGAGAGGGACTTCTATAGAGAATGTTGGAGGGATTTAAGGAGCTTAAAAATTATTAATTATTGACTATTCAATGACCAAAACCAATTTTGAGTGCCATGCCACAACCCCATAGGGTTTTAGCCCACTCACTGGGGTTACTAACTTAAAACATGAATATCTCTCAAACCGTGGAGAATTACGTGGTGTGCCATATATCAATGGAAACATCTCAACGAGTAGAATCTATATATAAGATCCTTTACTCAAAATAGAGTAATTTTTCAAGTCAAAATTCCCTTGCAAGATCAACGTAGCCCCTAGTTCTGCTTGGGTTGACATCAATGACAAACTCAGATCATCTTTATATCAACAATACTCTCTTCTCCTTCAAAGGATCCCTTATTTTTTATTGCTTCTAAAATGGGTCTATATTCATTACAACTACTAGATGCATGGCTATCTCTATCTTCAAGTGATTCACATGAACATATATATAATGAATGACCTACTTCTTTAGATTTATCACAAGGCAATAGCATACCTTCTGAGCAGCATGGTCTCTCTTATGAGACTTCTTCCTCGTCAATAGAAGTGTGATGAGAAACAACTTCTCCAATTTCTAATTCATTGTTGGAGCAACAGGGCTCATCAAACTTTTCTTGGGTCACATGGCTATCTCCACAATATAGACATTGCATTATATCCATCACTTCCTTTGTTGACTAACAATGCCTCTCTTTATTGGCACCCAGCTTAGATATCCCTCTCATGATTATCTTTTGGGCTTCTTCATCATGTTCACTCTTTTCTCCATTCAATACAGAAAGCCATATATCACCATCCAAGGACATATGATAGGCTTCAGTTCTAACCTTCCAGATTTCATACCAGAGCTCATGCCCTGATCTATGTAAGAATGGAACTCCTTCTGTTGATAGCCAAGCTTCATTAACCATTTTTTCCCTTTGATCTACCTTCTAGTGATTAAGTTATTCCTGAAGGAATGTGGTTCTAATACAAATTGTTGGAAACAATGATAATATTGAGAGGGGGGTTGAATCAATATTAAGGTTAATTTTTTCTTATGCCAATTTTATTTTCTTATTTAAACTTGGAAATCATCCATATACTCAGCAACAATATGTAATATGGCAGCAACATGAACTCAACAAATAAGAATACACACCATGACCATCATACATATGAGACACAAGGTTTTTAGGTGGAAACCCTTTCAAGAAAAAACCACAAATCTTGTTGTTGTTATTGAAGTAAAGTAAGAGCACCTACTCTATTGCATCAACTAGTTTTGTGAGCACCCACTCACAAGAAGCACCAACTCCCTTTTTGTTTTCTAGCACCGACTAGCAGAAAGCACCAACTCCCTCTTGTTGTAGACACATTTCTAGCTTACCAGAAGCACCATGTGAGGCACTGACCTCATGGATTTGTTGCAAGCACCAACTTTCATCTCCTTGGATTTTTGCAAACTCCAACTTGCAAGAGGCACCAAACCTCAAGCCTTCTCAAGAACCCACTAGAGAATGGAAGCACCAACTTCCTGTATGTAGGCACTAACTCACATTCAAATAGGAACTAAATTTCCTCTATAACTTGGTAGCCACTCCATCTGATAATAGCTTTGATCTCTTGCTCACTCTACTGCACTTTGCAGCACTCTAATATGCTTCAACATCAGTCACTCATCTCCACCCATTATTTCCCTTTACTAGCATTCATTTCAGCGCTTGGCCTCTTGATCTCCACAGCCACACATAGCTCTCGGCCTTCTCTCACAATGCATAGGCATCATCAGCCTTTCACACACATTGTAGCTCTCGGGGTCTCTCTTTCTGTGCATAGGAAATCTATGCCTCTTTTTGCAAAACAAGTTCTCTCTCAGCCTCATAGCAGTGCACACTCTCACATATCATTTTCCACTTTGGCTCACAGGAAACGATGTTGCTCCCCCCCCCCCCTCGATCATTTGAGCTCCTAGGTTTGTTTCTCTGTTGTCTCCCTAATCAATGCTACCACATTGTCCTCATTCAACATTGTGCAAGTACCTTTTCATGGCTCTCCATTCTACTGTTACATTGGTCTTAGAATCTACCACTGCATTCATTATGAGAATGGGCACCTGACTGTTTTCCCCATACTAAGAATGAATTCTTAGTCCACCTGCTTACTCAAACCAGGCACAATCCTCTCTGTCTGCAACTCTCCCATCACTAAGACTCTCCATGCCTATTCATGGCTCACAGAGCTTGACAATACTTCAACATGGCTTCTCTGTGGACTAGAGTCCTTGTTTCCTTGTCTTAGAGATCTTCGACTGATCCATGACAGTCGCCATTTACTCCAGTGCCCAACTCCTTTGTTTTGCATTTACTCACGCAGTTGCTGACACATACACCCTTCAATACTCTGTACTATGCTTTATCAGAGGAATTACACTATAGAACATTATCAGAGTCTTTTCCATATAGAATATTAAATAGCGAACTCTGATTGTCCTTGGCCCCTTTTTGTTTAAGCTCATTTTCGCTTTTCTCTCCATAGGACCGAGGTGTGGTGACTGGGGGCTTAAACTTAATATACTAAGTCTTTCAGCACTCTTTCTAGGGCCTTTCTCCTCATGTTATGCTATGTTTCCTTGATTCTTAAACTCTTCGCGACCACATGCCATCCCTTATATCGAAGCCCCCTTGTTGGCATTTTTCAATTGTGACCAAGTGCTAATAGTCACAATCCTCTGATCGTCGACCACCAATGTGATGTCATCACTACCACGTGGCACTCCTTGAGTGGTGGCATGTGTCACCCGGATATGACCCATTAGGCCACCCAAAATGGTCAAAAATGCCTACAACGTGTCCTTCCATACCTCCATGTCATGCTGACGTAAGTTGTCACATGTCCTCATCAAAGCCAATGAAACACTACCATGTGTCCTCATTGGGACCAATCACCTACTGCCATGTGTCCTCATCGGAACCCACCAGACGATGCCATGTGTCCTCATCGGTACCAATTGTATGCCACCACGTGTCCTCCTCAAGGGGAGAGAAAAGGCCTCACAAACCTTTGGTTTTGTGACGAATTTTTTTGTTAAATTTATTTTTGCCTTCCTGGTGGTTTTTAACGCAATTGGCATTTTCACATATCGCAACTCTTTTTAATGGTTCACAGAAAGAAGTTCCAATTGCTAATACGTGATGTTCCAATGCTTCGACATGCTTGACTTCCAATGCCGCCATGTATCCTGCGATAGGAGAGAAGAAAAGGGTCCGCCTACCCTGGTTTTAGAACGAATTTATTTGTTATTTCTCTTTGGTATTCTTCTGTACTTTTAACACTATCAGCGATTATTGATATCGCAACATTTAAATGGTCACCACTAAGAAGTTTCGATGTGCGATCGCAGATAGGCATATACACCATGTTTTTATCTCCTTTGATCATCGATCTCTGATATGCTAAATTGTCAATGTTATGATCGTCGATATGGTTTGATCACTAGCCTCCAACCGATGATACATCGATACCCCTAATGTGTCGACCTTTGATTGTGATCATCGATATGCCTAGATCGCGGATGTGTGATCGATGATATCGCTAGGCCTCTTTTTTGTGATTGTTGATTTGGCTAGATCGCCGATGTATGATCATCAATATTGCTAGGCCTCCAATCTGCGATTGTCGATATGTCGGGATCTTCAATCTCCAATATGTGATATTCTTCCCTGCCTAAGGCTTCAAGACCTTGATCTTCAGTAGGCCATAAATTTTGAACCAGGATTCCATTTTTAGATTTTCACATATCATTGGAAAGCTCTTCTAGAGAAATTTCCAATGGAGAGGGTTTGATGTAGTCTTTGATCCAATATGCTAACTTAAATATGGCTCCAAACTCTCTTTCATTCTTCTACGTCTTGACTCTCGGGACATCTAGAATCACAACCACCAAGGTGATCCTATGCATCAAGCTTGCAGCTACCATGGACTTTCATTTGGTCCATCACCGTAATCATCAGTTTTATGGCTTCTCTAATAAGCCTGCTACTGTGATGATTCTCTACATGAAGCCTGCAGCTACCATGAGATTCCTCCTAGGCCATCACTACCAACATCTGCTACAAGAAGCATCTGAGCTTGTTTGGTTGACATTAATGCCAACACTCTTGCCAACAGTTAGGCAATGCCAATTTCCCAACTC
The DNA here is from genome assembly GCA_031772625.1 of Pinus tabuliformis. Taxonomy (NCBI): domain Eukaryota; kingdom Viridiplantae; phylum Streptophyta; class Pinopsida; order Pinales; family Pinaceae; genus Pinus; species Pinus tabuliformis. The sequence goes on from CM062812.1 coordinate 270,093,552, forward strand.
ATCTCCTCATCATGACTATTGAAATCATTGCCAACACACTTCTAGATGCCTTCACTAGGCCACTATCCATCCAGATAATGCAACTATCCTATAGTGTTGTTTATAATGTAAATGAGCACTTAGACATTGGAGCTCTCCCATGAACTCTTACTATTATTTTTTGTTTTTTCAGAGAATGAATACACATAGGATGTGTATATGAAGAATGTAATTTTCAGCCATTTCTATGAATGAAATTATGTATTTTTCCCTAGGAAAAAAAAAATCCCATCTATGCCTCCAATTGGAATGGAATACATTGAGCCTTCTAATTTGTATTCTCCCATACTCATTTTAATGTTGTGGCACTTTCCCACACAATCAATATTCCCTCCATTAGTAACTAAAACTTACAAATTTACCCCTAGATATACAAAACAATTCAAGCACTCTTCCAACGTTTTATCAATGAAGTTATGAGTATTACCTGAATTAATAAGAAATTTGACCATTTTCTTCTTAATGTAACCAACAATATTTAGGGCTTGAGGAGCGAACAAACCTGCTAATGTATATATATCTCACACAATGTGTTCAAATCAATGTTTTGTACAATTTCTGTTTGTATTTCCTCATCTTTTAAGTTGAAAAGTTCTTCCTCAATTATTTGTATAGATTCCTCCATTTTCTCTTCATCATTATTTTCCAAGGTGAACAATTTTGTTTCTTGATATTTATGCTCCTTTGACCATTTGTTGTTACAACCAAAGCAAAGTCATTTTTCTCTTCTTTCCATCATTTCCTTCTATGATATTCTAGTAGTTTTATGTAGGGTTGTCTTATGAACCAAACAATATTTTCTTCTTTTGTGTGATCCCATAGAAGACTTTTGTGTAGCCTTATCCTTCACTTGAATATGATGAGAAAATTGCATAGATTCCATAAAGTTTTCTAGTTGTTTTAGGAAATATCATGTTTGATGTCTTATTTTAATCCTCCCATGTAAGACTCCAATCAATGTTCATCACTTATCTTATCCACCCTTGTAGAAAAAACCTAAAATTATGAATTAAAATATGCAATATCACAAAATTTCTTGATTCTTGTCAATTGATAGAAATAGAATTTTTCCCAAGCTTGACCATATTATGCTTTTAAGTCTCTTGTATCTAAACCAAAAGAAGAATGATAAGAATGGGGATTCCTTTTAACTACCCATTGATACCATTTATAGTTTTTTATATCAAATTTCAAATTTGTTATGAGGATCCTTCCCTTTTCATCCATAATAGAATGCAATTCAAAATATTCCTCTATTTAGTGCACCCAAGACTTCTACTATGTTCGAAAATCAAGGTTCTTATATATTATAATTGACTTTCCTTAATTTATAATTACTTGTGATGTTAGTTTCCCTTTTATTACTTTTATTTACTATTCATCAAGCAATTACCAAAAACATGAAGATCATAAAGAGGCAAAGTACACAAGATATAGGCTTCAAGACAAGGAGAAACCCATCCAAGGGGAAAACCCAGAAATAATACTTCTCTTCTTATAGAATCACTTCAAAATGAGACTTCTAAGACCCAAAGACAAAATCCAAAATTCCTCCCAAGCACCAAGTCAGCCCAACAACAAGATATCTTCCAAATGAGACATTTTTTTCCAAAATCAGTGAAAGTCAAACTTGGTCAAAGCATATTCAATCATAATCCTGGCCCTATAATTTGAGGTCTACAATTTCAACCTGCAATTTCGGTCCTTGCAACTCGCACATAACCCTAGAAAACTTCGCACATGTGGACAAAAAAGGTGTTTTCCAAGAGATCTTATTCACTTTGGATTCTTCTCTTTCTTTTTGTTTTTCCTCACTCTTATTCCTTCTCTTATTGCAGATCGAAATTGAGTAACTACAAAGGGTATATCTCTAAAAGTATGGTGAATGATAATCTAATTTTTTTATTAGATGTAACTTGAGATGTATTCCCAATTGTATTTAAATTTAACTATTTGAAATTGATCCAGGTGGATATTGGTGGCCACCCGCCTATTCCACCTAGACCTCCAATCGATTTCATCGGTTTCCTTTACTATAGTAGCATTTACTATTTTTAGCAGTTTTTCGAGTCTTGAACTTCCAGGTCTGTTTTGACCCCCTAAAGAGCTTTATTTTTGAGGTCTGCAGAAATCCCTTCACCATAAGAAAGGGCATGTTGCAAATCCTGTAGTACTTGGTGAGATCTTTCCAACAAGGTATTGTAGGTTCCAAACGGAGATCATATGACCCCGGGAAGTTAGTTGCCCAACTAACTCCAACAACACCCACAAACTCTTGGAGTTCCATCTCATCGGTTAGGTTTTTGGTTGTTTAAGGTTTCCCTTTGTTGTTTAATAATAAAAAGGCCCTTGAGCCTCATTGTAACATAGTTTGGAGGCATGTAGCCACCACATTTCTTCTGAGAGATAAGCTACCATTGCCCAAGCTAGTTTATTTCCATTCTACTTGTAAGAAAATGAAATGAATGTCTATTTACGTTGCATCTTTGTGTTTATGTTTATATATGTATTCTATTGCATTCCTACTTAAGTTTGGATGCTGGTAGTAGAGCGATATGTTTTTTCTCTTTTTTTCTTTGCATGTCCCCAACAAGGTCAAGGCATAAGGAGTTAGGGCTCGAACTGGTTGAACCTTTACAAGACCAGCCTCACAAACCCCGACGGACTCCCATGGAAAAAGAAAATAAATATGAGGTGGCAGGAGATCCTTTCAAAATATTGCTCGAGGAATCCCTCAAGTGACAAAAAAACGCGATGATGAATAACTTTGCCCATATCCTTTGGTGGCTACCCACAGACGACACATCTTCATCCAGAAGCCACTCTAGAGGTGCCATTCCCTTTAAGGTACAAGTCAAATTTTACATTCCCATATTTGAATGCCAGATAGATATAGACATCATATATAGAAGGTTAAATCTATTGGAAGGATATTTTTTGGTTCATGACTTTTCCAATCTGGAAAATATTACTTTTGCACTCCTCAAAGTCACCCCCCATGTCAAGGACTAGTGGGACACCTACTGTGAATAGAATGACGACAGGGAAACCTCAATATTTTCAGCTACACCCTCTTGGAATTATTTTCAAGATGCCATTAAGGAACAATATTATTATGCCATCAGCTATGAAGATAAATGCATAAAGTGGACCACACTATGGCAGGGAAGGGACCAAGACATGTTGGAGTTCACAAATCTTTTTCATACCCTTCGCATGAAGTTGGGTATCAAGGATTATGAGCGGAATTTGGGACTCAATTATCATGGCTATCTACACAAGTACATCTAGGATGAGATGGAGTTCTTGGATATATCCTCACTTGGAATCACCTATCGATATGTTGTCAAGATCGAGCAGAAATTTAGGCATAAGAGGTGAGACTTTGGATATGTGAATCTGAAGCTATGGAAAGGCTCCCCCAAACCGTAGAGAAAAGGATAGAGCCAAGGAAGGGCACCCAGGACAACTCACCGAAGCCACAAACAAATAAAAACACCATGAAGAAAAATAAGGACACACGAAAATGGTGTGAGTCCATAAGAACCCCACTCACAACAAGAGTGAGTGTTGAGCCAAGCATTCACTAGTGGCCAAGCTGAGGGCTTCCGAATTAGATGCATGTTCTGAATCTGAGTTAGAACTCGACAAGGGGGAGGACAAAGGGAAGAAGATTATTGATGTGGAGTCTAGTGCCACCATTTCCACCACCAGGATCTAGAATATTGAGCCCAAATATCCAAAGGAGGGGGAGAAACTTTTCCACTCATAGATGTGGGTGAAGTGTTCTCCATTACAGTTCATTTTTGATAACCGAAGCCAAAATAACATCATTTTAGTAGAGGTCATGAAGCGGTTTGGCCTATTGACCACACCGCACCCACAACCATACATGATTAGGTGGCTTCACCAAGGATGAGATCTTCGATTCATCCAGCAATGTCACCTTCCCTACAACATCAAGCCCTTCACATATGAGGTATTGTGTGACATTTCTCCTCTTGAAGTTTGTGATGTATTATTAGGCCAACCATACTTGTGGAAGCATCATGTTTTGTATGAGTCTAGGCCTCGCATTTTTATTATTTCTTTGGGTAATAATTTATACAGGATACCAGAGGTAGTACCTCCTACTGCCATCTCTTTGATCTTTGCCAATAAATGCAGTAAGATCATTTCCTAAACCGAGAAATTTTATTCCTTATGATTTGCCCTCAGGGCAAGAGGAATATTATGGCCACATCCATAGCCTCCAAACAAGGCTCCTCTGCATGGTAGCAGGAGATGGAAAATTTCATGGAGGAGTATAGGGACATCTTCACCTCACCCACAGGGGTACCCCTACATTGTCAGTTCAAGCACTCCATCGATCTAACCCCAGGTGCATCACTACCCAACGGACTGATCTACCAATGCTCTATTCTGGATAACGATGAAATGAAGAGCCAGATTCATGAGTTGCTGCAGAAAGGGAACATGAGACCAAGTTTATCACCCTATGGAAGCTTGATCATGTTGGTACAGAAGAAAGAAGGCACCTGGACACTCTATATTGACTATCGAGTGCCGAATAAGATCATTGTTTGTAATAGGTATCCAATCCCACAGATTGATGACCTTATAGACCATCTCAAGGGGGCCAGATATTTCAGCAATAGTGATTTGAAGTATGGTTATCACCAGGTGCCAATCGAACCCTCTGATGTGTGGAAGACTACCTTCAAATCCAAGGAGGTCATTTTCAAATCGTTGGTCATGCCTTTTGGGTTGACAAATGCCCTCAAAACTCATGAGGCTGATGGACAACATCTTGCAGCCCTCCACCAACTCATTCATGGTAGTGTATTTGAACGAAATCATGATCTTCATCCAGAGTTGGGAAGAGCACCTACACCATATTCTGTAGGTCCTCCAAACCCTACGACAAAACAAGTTGTGTGCCAATTTAGAGAAATACACTTTTCGTATGACCAAGGTTCAATATCCAGGGTACATCATTAATGAGTGTGGTGTGCATGTGGACCGAACTAAGATACAAGTTATTCAATATTGGTCATCTACCATAGGTTCGTGTTGGGTTTCTCTCATATTACTTGGCCTTTGAGTCAATTCACCATGGGTGGAGCGAAAGCAAAGTTCTTCTGGTTTGAATCCCAACATAAGACATTGTCCAAGTTGAAGCATCACCTCTGATTTGCACCAGTGCTCACATTACCAGACCTGTAGAAACCATTTGAGATTGATACATATGCTTTCGATTATGTTATCGAGGCAGTTCTTACTCAATAGGGACATTAGGTGGCTTATCATAGTGAGACACTTTCAGACATAGTCTAAAAGTATTCGACCTATGATAACGATATGTATTCCATTGTGAAAGCCTACAGATAATGGAAGCATTACATTATGGGGAAGGAAATGGTCATACACACAGACCACCGACCCCTACAGTTCATATAGACGTAAGGAAAGTTGCAGAACAATCGCCATCATAAATGGTCCACATATCTCCAACAGTTCCATTTGAACATCAAGTACAAGAAGGAAAGCACCAACCAGTTATGGCACTTACCACTAGTTATGGCGTTGACCATTGTGCTTGACTCTTGTGGAGATGAGACTTCAGGGTGGCTGCATCTTTACAAGAGTAGTCCAAAATTCAGAATCTCATACCAGATGCTCCTGGAAGGAAAGAAAGTTCCATATTTTCACCTCCAGGGCACACTATTATGCCACATGGGACACCTCTTTGTTCCTTAAAGTGAGCATGCCAAGATGATTTGGGAGGTGCACTACAGTCGAGTCATTGAAATTTTGGAGTAGAGAAAATAGTGGCAGTGTTGTAGAAGTTTATTATTGGCCAAACCTTCGACATGATGTTGGGAAGTACATCAGATCTCACATTGCCTACTCCATTGCCAAATTGATAATCAAGAAAAAAGGCCTATATACTCCTCTGCCTACTCTTAGTTGGCCTTGGGAATCCATCTCCATGCATTACATGTCAAGCCTTCCTTATACTAAGCAAGGAAATCACTATTATTTCGTGGTCGTCAACAAATTATCTAAGATGGCCATTCTGGTGGCTTGCAAGAAGAGTATCACAACATAAGCCAAAGCTAATCTCTTCTTTGAATGAGTGTGGGTACACTTTGGGTTCCCACATTCCATTATCTCATATCAGGACAGTAGCTTCCTGAGTAAATTTTGGTCAAGCCTCTGGTTTATGCTGCATACCAATCTCACTAAGTCCAATTCCTTCCACCCCCAAATTGATGGCCAAATAGAGGTCATCAACAGGATGATTGTGCACATTTTGTGAATGTAAAACTTGAAGCATCCACGCACATGGGATGAAAACCTCCCCTATGTCCAACACACCTATAATAGAGCTCTCCATAGCTCAAATGACCACAACCCCTTTCAAGTGGGGTTGGGATTCCAGCCACTGTGTCCCATTGATGTGACCATACCATTTTCAACTACTTAGGTAGATTTGGCTAATGTCCAGTTCGAAGTTGACAGTGCTAAAAAATTCATTGAATGAATTCATCACATCTACCAATGGTTCCATGACATATTGGATAGAGTTAATTGTAAGTACATGCATCATCATGATTAGCATCGGGTGCCACATAAGTTTTAGGTGGGAAACAAATTTGGGTTACATTTATAGAACAAGAGCCTCACTAGGCCCCACCCAATATTTTCCAGCTCTGATATGGGTCATACACCATCACAAAGGCTATAGGGGACAATGCCTTTGAGCTCTCCATTCCACCTTTCCTTGGCCTACACCCAGTATTTAATGCGAAACAACTGAGACCATACTTTCCCCCATTGTTAAACACATCTGATGGTGATGAGCAGCTGACACTAGTAGAGCTCAACCCAAGTTGCATAGAACATGCCATAACTAATAGGATCATGGACACATAGATCAATAACACTCACCAGTTGAGGATTCATCTATATCAAGTTCTCAAAGTAGGCCAACTCCTTCACCAAGGCAAGTAGTTAACCAAGGACCAGGTTCAACAGAATTGTCCTCACCTCATGGAGGCCCTACATGCAATGGGAAACATTTCTTCCTAAGGGGGGGAGGAATGATCCAAGTGGATATTTGAGGCCTCCCTCCTATTCCACCTAGACCTCTAATCGGTTTCATCAGTTTCCTTGACTATAGCATAATTTATTACTTTTAGCAATTTTTTGAGTCTTGAACTTCCAGAGTTGTTTTGACCCCCTTAAGGACGTTTTTTTTTAGATCCACAGTAGTACCTTAGCCAATGGTAGGGGCTTGCCACAAATCCTGTATTACTTGGAGAGATCTTTCCAATGTTGTATCGAATGCGCCAAACAGATATCATATGACCAAGTTATGACCCCAAGAAGTTGGCTACCAAATTAACCCCAACGGGGTCCACAAACTCTTGTTGTTTTGTCTCTTGGGGTTAGGGTTTTGGTTGTTTAGGATTTCCCTTTGTTGTTCAATAGTAAAAATTCCCTTGAGCCTCATTTTAACACATTCAGAGGCATGTAGCTACCACATCTTTTCTTAGAGATAATCTACCATTTCCCGAGCTAGTTTATTTCCATTCTTCTTGTAAGCATCTTTTAGTTCTTTAATATTAATGAAATGAATATTTATTTTTGTTTCATCCTTGTGTTTATGTTTATATCTACATTCTTTTTTGTTCCTGCATAATTTTGGATCAGTGGTATCAGAGTGGTCTTCTCTTTATCTGCTTTTTATTTACATGTCCCCAACAAGGTCGGAGTATAAGGAGTTAGGGCTCGAACTAGTTGAACCATTGCAAGACTAGCCTCTCAAACCCCGATGGCCTCCCATGGTGGGAGAAAAGAAATATGAAGGAGCAGGAGATCCTTTCAAAATATTACTCGAGGAATCCCTCAAACCATAAAGAAACACGATGATGGAGAACTTTTCCTAGATGCTTCGACAGCTGCCCATAGGTGATGCATCTTCATCCAGCAACCACTCTGGAGGCACCACTCCCTTTAAGGTACAAGTCAACTTTGACATTCCCGTATTTGAAGGCCAAATAGATATCTACATCATATATAGATGGTTAAATATATTGGAAGGATATTTTTTAGTTCATGACTTTTCTAATCGGGAAAAGATTACTTTTTCACTCCTAAAATCTTCCCCCCATGTCAAGGACTGGTGGGAAACATATTGTGAATAGAAGGACAAGAGGGAGAGTTACCCAAGAAGATTCAGCTCATGTCTAGTTTGAAGCTAACAGGGCTAACAGCTTCATTAAGTGCATTCATCACATCCACCAGCTGATCCATGACATATTGGATAGATCTAATGCTAAGTACAACCAACGTCATGATCAACATAGGTTTCCACATAAGTTCCAAGTGGGCGACAAAGTTTGGTTACATTTGTAGAAGAAGAGCCTCATCTGCCCCACAAAAAGCTTCACCTACTCTAATATGGGGGTTACACCGTCACCAAGGCCATAGGGGACAATTCCTTCGAGCTCAACATTCCATTGTTCCTTGGCCTACACCCAGTATTTAATGTTGATTGACTGTGATCATACTTTTCCCCATTGTTAGACATATACAACGTTGTTGAGCAGCTGACACCAGCAGAGTTCAACACAAGCTACATCGAACAAGCCACAACTGATAGGATCATGGACACACAGATCAAGAACACTTCTCAGTAGAGGATCTAGCTATATCGAGTTGTCAAAGCAGGTCAACTCCTTCACCAGGGAAAGTGTTTCCCCAAAGACCAGGTTCAATATAAATTTCCACACCTCATGGAGGCACCGCATGCAATGGGGACCATTTCTTCCTAATTAGGGAGGATTGATCTAGGTGGATATTTGTGGCCACCCACCTATTCCACCTAGACCTCTAGCTGGTTCATCAGTTTCCTTGATTATAGCAGCATTTACAATGTTTAGCAGTTTTTCGAGTCTTGAACTTTCGGAGTTGTCTTGACACCCTAAACGAAATTTTTAGAGGTTTTTAGTAGGCCTATGGCCATAGCTAATGGACTACCACAAATCCTATAGTACTTGGATATATCTTTCCAACGAGGTATCATACATGCCAAATGGAGATCATATGACCAAGTTACGACCCTGTGAAGTTGGTTGCCCAACTAACCCAAACGGGGCTCACAAACTCTTGGTGTTCCATCTCCTAGGGTTAGGTTTTTGGTTGTTTATGGTCTCCCTTTATTGTTCAATATTAAAAATTCCATTGATCCTCATTGTAACATAGTTCAGAGGCATGTAGCCGCCACATCTCTTCTTATAAATAAGCTACCATCACCTCAGCTAATTTATTTCCATTTTGCTTAGAAGCATAGTTACATTATTTAATATTAATGAAATGAATATTTATTTATGTTGGATATTTGTGTTTATGCTTATATCTATATTATGTTGCATTCCTGCATAAGTCTGGTCAGTGGTATTAGAGCGGTTTTCTCTTTCTTTGTTTTTCTTTGCATGTCCCCAACAAGGTCATGGTATAAGGAGTTAGGGCTCAAACTGGTCGAACCTTTGCAAGTCCAGCCTCAAAAACCATAGCATCCTCCCATGGTGGAAGAAAATAAATATGAGGGTGTAGGAGATCCTTTCAAAATATTACTCAAGGCAGCCCTTGAGCGGCAGAGGAACGTGATGATGGATAAATTTGCCTAGATCCTTTCACAGCTACCCACAAATGACGCAACTTCATCCATCAACCACTTTGGAAGTGCCACTCCCTTTAAGGTACAACTCAACTTTGACATTTCCATATTTAAAGGCTAGATAGATGTAGACACCATAGATAGATGGTTAAATTTGTTGCAAGGATATTTTTCGATTCATGACTTTTCCAATCGGAAAAAGATTACTTTTGTACTCCTCAAATTTGCCCCCCATGTCAAGGAATGGTGCGAAACCTACTGTTAACAGAAGGACGAGAGGGAATCCTCACTATTTTCATCCACACCCACTTAGAATTATTTCTGCGACACCATCAAGGAACAATATTACCCTATCGGGATCTATGAAGATAAATACATAAAGTGGACCACATTGCAGTAGGGAAGGGACCAAGACATGTTAGAGTTCACAAATATTTTTCATACCCTTCGCACCAAGTTGGGTATCAAGGTGTTGACGGTGTTGGACCCTCCAACATCCAGGGGGTCTCCTGATATGAAGTCCCAATTAGACCTCACATTGTTTGGAGTAGGAGCCCCATTCGTAATAAAACCCTGTTGTTGAATAAGTGGGTTTTAATGATGTTCCTTAGCTGCAATAATGCATAGAGTGGTGTATTTGTGACTTTGGAGAACAAGTGTGTGACTCTGTGGAAGGTCAAGTGTGATGTATGAAAGGTCCTAACACACGAGGGGAAAATGAGTGATCCCCTTAGAAGCATGTAATAGTACATAGTTTGAAAGGAACATGTTATCACTTAGGGAAAAACCTGGCTGCAAGAAAAACCCTAAGGTAACCTCAAACCTCTTTTAGTTTGAAATATGGCCCTTCAACCCAGAGAGGGACCTCTGCCTAAAACTCAATGACTCTAGGTCATTGTAGTAGTAGGTTTCACAATTGAGTTATGTGTCCAGATTTAGTTTATAAGATAGAATTAGTTGGGTTGTTTACAATACACATCATTGGGCATGGACTCCAGTTCTAACAAGTAAAGCTACAAATCCAATGAGCAAGCTATAAAAATCATGATAACAGCAAATCCTTTTACAAATTGAGAATTTGGAAGAAAAGAACTGAAGTGAGACAAATTTTATTGTTGATTGAGGTAACAAATAATAATGGCTGATAAATATAAGAAAGGAGCATCAATGAATCCCTATCTTAGATACTAAAATTTTCAAACATGAAAGAATTTTTTTATAACAAAGAGGAAACTGATAGGGAACTACAACACATGAGTTTCCTATAAAATGCTCATCAAAAATTGTAATATATTTAAGACTGCTCAAATATACCATAATGCAAAATGTTTTCAGTAAAATCCAACCCTTATTCATTATTCATATACTATATTTATAGAAATTACATCAACTGATTGCAAAACAATAGTCTCCAGATTAATTACAATAATCTAAAATATCTAAATATCTTCAAGTTCATGCATGTAAATAAAAACTTAAATACATTCAATTTTTCCTAAAAATAGCTATTGGAAAATATGTTGATATATAGGTCAAGTGAAATATCTCTCAAAATGTCTTCCTTAGAAATAGAAACAGGTCCCTAACTGATAGAATAACATCCTAGGTGGAAAAATAGGTCCCTCTGCAAAAAAGGATCAATTTTCCACCAAAATTGCCTTTCTTTTTATCCTTTCTTTCATTAGGACCTCTTGGTGAAAAAGCATTGATACCATTGTTGTCAACTTCATTTGGTTTTCTGATTTGTAGTTTTCGTTAACTGACTGGCTATCAACATTTCTTTTCTTCTTGTTCCGAAATCACTGACAGTGGGAATGTCATCATTTTCGCCTGTCTGAATTTCGCTGACAATGACGATGTCTGCACTCCCTGTTTGCTCCAAAATTGTTGAAATATTGAATGTCAGCTTTTATCCATGTATCATCTTCTATCAGTGAATACAAATTTTTGTTTCAAAATAGCTAACAGTGAACCTATTAGCTTCACCAAAATGTTGATGATGGGAATGTCAACTTCTTGACTTTTCCACTATATGCAAAAAATTATTAGGCCGACTATCAACAATAAAATAAAAACCCCTATTTTATGAAATAGATAGGAAAATTTTCAAGTTTACTCCCTCAAGCCTCCTAGCTGAGGGTACTAGCTGCCCTGAGAAGTACATCCACCTTCTCCAATATTTGTTTTTTGTTATGCCCTGTCTTCATAGGACCCTTCTTCATAGTTTCTTTGTCCCTGCCCTTCTTAGAGCTTGTATCCTTCTTCCTATTGATGATAAGGTCCTTTAGTGGCATATTTTCAACATCAATCACCTATTTGGCTAACTCCGAGTTATTTCTGAGTTTAATTTTGTATCTTAATTTGTTTGTTGGCCTTGTATGGGGTCTTTTTCCACCCTTAAAAACTTCAAATAATGTTTCCTCCTCTTGGGTCTCAATCTCTGCTTCTTTGCCTTTAATAACTTCTGGTTTAGTTGTGTCTGCAAGGGAGGCTTCAATAGGTGGACTCACAACTTGGGGAGAGTTGATATCAACAGGTAGGTTTACAAGGGATATAGGGTCTGGTTTACTGAGCCTGACACTTTTTCTCTAGTAGACTTTGGGGATTTTAGGGCCAGAGGATGTAGATGGAACCTCTATGTTTTCTTGGCTGGGAGTTGGCTCAATAGGGGCTTGTCCTTTGGTATTTTTTTCCCCTTTTTAGCAGTCTTTGGTTTGCCTCTTCATCTTTTAAGGGGTTGAGGTTGAAAACCTCCCCAAAAAAGGAAATGGCTCCAAGTCCTTTCTACCCTGGCTAGTTGGTTTTCAATTAGGAGTTTTATTAGGGCTTTGTGATATATGAAATGGGAGGAGGGGTATGTTCAAGATTTGAACCTAGCTGCCATGTGCTTAATGCTTTCTAGTAGATAAAAACAAGGATTGATTCTAATTTGACCAGCTAGATGTGCAAGGAAATAGAAGTGGTAGAGGTTTACCTGATTGAACCTCCCTTTGTAGGTGAAATATTGTTCACAAAGGTGTAGAGGTACATTCCATTGTCCTATAACCATTCCTTTTGAATTCCAACCCCCCAATTTTGACCCTTGAACTCTTCTTTGAAAAATAAAGGGACATTGATCCCTGCCAACATATGACTATGAAAAATCTTGTCTCCATCTATTGGCAAGGTTGTGGCCTCAGCAATTGACTTCTTTGTAATTGAAAAGGATAGATCTCCAACCTCCATTTGATTTCCATCAAAAGCCTGAGCAAAGTACTGATCCATTGCATCATGGTAGTCAGTACAGTGGTGGAAAAACTCACTCCAACCGGCTTGCTGAAATAGTTGTCGGATATCTGGGTATAATTTCCAGCAAATTCAATGCTTTGGACCCAAAACGATTTTCTTTGCCTTCTTTTCCCATCGCACTATGTGGTCTTCCTGGGATTTGATCTTGAATCTTTGTGAGTAAAATGGGTTCAATTCCAAGTGTAATTAACCCCAAACTAACAAAAAACAAATTTACTAATGGGACATGGTAAAATAACTTGACATGCAGAACGGAATATTATAGTTGGTAAGTGAATGATTACAAAGTTTGAGGTGATGACTATGAATGGAGTTCGTATCATATGGTTAAATCATTTTAATGACATTCACTCATAGTGGTAGAGAAAAATCATTAACCATTACTTTTTACCCCTTCAAACCGGATAGAGACACATTTTAATGATATTGTTGACGTAGACGTGGTCAGTTTCATCATAACCTTTTAAATTTAAAAATTGGTTTTGGCTCTGACAATTGGCTTGTCAGTCAAAATAAATTTACTGATGATCTCGTTTTCAGTGAATTTCTTTAGCAGTCCATATCAGATCACTAAAATGTTGATAGCCCCACTATCAGTAATTTCCCTGTTTATTACATCAAAAGAGTTGACAATGAAAATATTAGTCGTTTCTAAAAAAATGAAGTTTACTATGATAATAGAACACACGAGCATAAAAGACATCATGAGTTAGCCTGTGAAATAATTCACATGTTAACCATGACGGAAATATACAACAACATCTATTCAACAAGATTCATAATAATGAAAACGAAATAGTTCATAAGCATTAGCGTAAGTGACATAACATATATTGCAAATATAACAAGAATAGTCCTACAATATTCACAACGTATGCATCAAAACGTGTCGGCTTTGAGCTTTTATTAAAGTGCAAGTTCCAAGCATATATATACCATTAACAAACCACCAGTCCCAATAGTGGAACATGAAGCCTACACCTGCTTCTCCAAAGAAAGATGCTCCCTCTATGTTATAGAGAAACCAAGGCTATCAACAAAAATCCCAAGCTCCTGATCTTAAGCTAAAAGCCTAGCCAAAAGCTTGGCTCCCAAAATCCCTTTACAAGAGTTATTAAGACATATTTATAACAAAAGGGGTGACAATTCATCTCCCTTTTGTGACTCTTGTACTTCTCTCATGACTCTTCAACTTCTTTACAAAATGACTCTTCACATTCCACAATTGACACTTGGAATTCCACTTATTAATTAATTTCAAAAGAATATTACAATATACCCGTACCCATATAGGAAAAAAATTAGTAGAGCCAACTAGATAGCCTAATAAGACAAATAAGTTAAGCTTGTGTTTTGGGAAACTCCATCTCAACAACTTCAATTTGTAGGTTCTTGGTCACACGACGGTGCCAAGCTTCGTATTTCACGATGAATTCCCCAAACTATGTGATGGGATCAGGCCAGAAGCAGACTCTAGCCTCCATGGCATCCAAGTACATTGATTTGGAACTAGTCTGAGTTTCCTTCTTGAGCAGGCGCATCATAGTATTGATCTGGACAGGGCCACAATTGTGTTTCTTCATGGTCTTCCTATTAAATTCAACATCTTCCTTGGTAGTGATCTATCTAAATTGATCCAAGTATTCTTCCACCTCCTACCTAACCTGATTCTTGTGATGGGATCTTGTGTAATTTCACCATGAAATCCACATTGTTGTACAATCATGCATATCAGGCCTGAATATTGGAAATGAATGAGGTGAGTTGTTTGTTGCTCTCAATTATCATTCACACTTGTGCTTTCTCTAACTCTAGCTATTTCCTTATTTTATTTTCTAATTCAGATGGTGCCCCTTTGTATTTATGGACCACTCATCCATGACCGTGATGGTTTCTCCAATGATGATACTTCACCAAGTATGGCTTCCTTAATTTCTTCCAGATATACTTGCATGAGGGCCGTGTTCTAGACCTCTTCTCAAACTTGTTCAACTTCTTACCTCGCACTGCGTAAGTTCTTTTCCAAATGTTTGTTCTCAGCCATCAGATACTCCTTGTTTGACTTGGTAGCACCTGCGAAGGCTAAGTTGGCTACAATAATGGCATTTGGATTCCTTTTGGTGTCTATCACAATCACTCTTTCTATGATGAATGAAGGAGATGTGAGATCGTCTAGAAAATTTTTCTTCCTTGCTTGTACAACCTTCTTCTGAAGTTCATTGTAAGTCATATTGTATGTTTCCATGACTAGACCCTCATCAAGAGGAACAATTTCCTCTTACTCGCTTTGAGCTTTCTCTACTGTCAAAGGAGGGGCAGACTGAATGGTGACTTGCTAAGTGCTTGGCATTAGATCAACATCTTGGATTAATGGCTTTGGTTCCACCTCCATGTCTTCAATCACAATCAACTCCTCAATTTCTTAAGGGATCTCATTATCCTAAAATTGTTCGCTCTCCTCTCCTGGTAGTCGGTTCTACTCCTATTCCTCAACTTTTTTCCATGTTTCTTCTTCTTCTTCTATTCTTCACCTTTCTTCTTCTTCTTTGCTTTGCATTTCTTCTTCCAACTTCCTCTTCTCTTGTTCTTCTCTTTGCTTCATATCTTTCTCTTGCTTCATTTGCTTCCTCTTCTTCTCTGCCGCTATGGTCGCTTTTAGGATATATGGATTTTTTTTCATCTTGAAAATTTTCTCTTCCACTGGACTGTGAGAAATTTTACTCTTTTCCTTTTCACACACTGGGTTGCACCTTTCTATTGGTACTGCCTTTGGAGTGGCTTCCTTCTGTGAAGTAACCTATGATGTTCCAGCGAATCTAACTGGTTCACAGGACTTGGAGGCATTATAACAATTCTTCATCTCTTCCTCCTCGGGCTTGTGAAAGGTCCCACTTGGCCATTGAAAATAAATCCTTTCACAGTGGTATTTACAAAAAAAATATGATCATACAGATTGAACTCCAAATGACCGAATGTGAACTTTTCCATCTCCTTTCCTTCGGTATCTACAAATTTTAGATTCTTTACTTCGTACAATCCAATCTGTATAAGAAGAGTGAGCCAAGGTGCTTTCTTCTTCCTATACAAAACTACAGATAACCTTATTGACAGGTCGTAATAAACTTCTTGCATAACTAATTTATCAGTGGCATACTTAGGAATAATATGTGGTGACTTTTGTCCGCCAAACACTCTGAGGAAAGTGTCATCTGGTGAGGCAAACCAATCTGCTATTTTTCACATTGCTTCCATTGCCCCATATGACATGCAAGATGGATCTTCCTAAAATATTAAATTTGTAATGGAATGAGGAAGTGATCTGTAAGATTTTCCATTACTCCTTTTTGGTTCCACTCTGAATTTAAGCATCTTACAGTAAATGTGCACAGTAGACTCTCTTGGTGTCCAAGTCCAATTCAGCCAAGAAATGAACTGTGAATGCATATTTCATCTAGTAGGTAGAAAGACATGTAAAATATGGCTTCCTTTCCCTTGGGAGGATTCTGGGAATTAGCTACATGGATCTTAAGTTTTTTAGCCAAAAATTCTGACCAGTTGAATGGTTTTCCTTCATTCACAATTTGGTTCAGCAAGGATGCCCACCCTTCAGGGAAGGTCTCTGTACTCTGCTGACCATAGATCTTGCAGCATAGGACTAGTAAGTACTGATAATCCTTCCTGAGATATTTTTTCTTGTAGGTGTTGGTGGGTGTTTGACGGAACTTTGTTGGCTCTTTCACCCAGCCTTTGACAACCTCCTTTGTGCTCAAGTAGCTGATGGCTTCATAGAAGTAACAATCCATGAGTGATTCCAACTCTGGCTAATGGCACATGAGATGGTAATGTAGTGCTAGAAAAGAGGCAATCCTTTGTCTGTTGGCACTATTAAGGGTCATAGACTTGGAATATATATGATAAATTATCTATCTAACAACGTCTACACATCGGAAATTCAAGTACCTGCATGCAACCTTGTGTAACCCTAACTTTTAGACATTGATATACACCTGCTAGTCTTCAAGATTTGATTTGAATATTCTTGATAAGAATGCCTCATTTACTTTGTGCCATGTGATTTCTAACTCTTTCTCTATAAATAGTTGAGTATTGTTAAATTGAGACTTCTGTGATCCATAATAGTTGTAAGAAGAGCTTCGGCGTAAATCACATATAGAAAGAGATCTTTGTCGACGCGTTTCGAGCCAGCAAGTGTGGCTCATCGTCAGGACAAGTTGAAGAAACAGATCCAGCTTTGCAAGTTAAATAGTCTGAGCAGGGCCTCCAACAGCTATCTAGATCAACAGCTAGATTTGACCAAGGGAGAGTCAAAAAGTCAAATTGAATATTTAGAGGGGGTTACATTATTAATTTAATAATTAAAATTTTTTATTAAATGGGAAATAGTTATAATGGAGACCCAACATTTATATACCTAAGGTAAATGTAAGTTGATAGTTAAATAAAATAAAAATAAAAATAAGCAATTAAATAAATAAATATTCGTTAGTAGATAAATAAATAGATTAAAGAAATAATAAAAATGAAAATAATATATATTCGTGAAAATATAAATTGTAAAATAACACTATATAAAAGTTAGTTACAAAAAATTAGATAGAAATAACAATAATAAATTAGTTATGAAAGAAATAGTAAAATATATATTCGTTAATAACTATATAAAATAACAATATATAAGGGCTAGTTAAAAAAAAAAAAAAAAAAAAAAATAAATAACCTAAAAAAAATAAATAAATAAATAAATAACCTAAAAAAAAATAAAATAAAATAAAATAAAATAATAATAATAATAATAATAATAATAATAATAATAATAATAATAATAACAATAATAATAATAATAATAATAATGATAATATGTATTCGTTAATAGATAAATAAATAAATATATATATATATATATATATATATAAATACTAATAATAAAACTAAGTAAATATATATTTGTTAATAATATAAGTACCAATATCAAACAGGAAAAAAAGGGGGGGACGACTCAAAAAATAATAAGCAACTAAATAATACTGATATTATTAATATATTATCGTTAATAGATAAAAATATATACATAAAAATCATATAAAATAGATAAAAATCATAGTTGAGTATTTTCAAAAAATGCCAAGTTCATTGGAGTACTCTCAACTTCCTCCACGGTGCTGCCTTTTGTGGTTTCCTTTGGAGAAGATATCCTTAGTTCCATGATGATAGTAACTAATCAAGAGAAGTGCTCAACAATTGTAATACATGTAGGAGGAAAATTACTCATGGTGAACATGAATTAGCTTCAGCAAAATGACTCACAAAGCAAGATCAAGGTAGCGAACACGAGACTAAAGGGAAAAATTGTGCAATTCCTGAGCTGGGGGAAGGGGTTGGCTCCAAGAACATTGTGTTGTGCATTCTCAGTAGCCAATGGAACAACTTGAGGTTGTGCAATGTGCAGTCTCAACCTTGGAAGAGTGACAGAGAGAATATACATTGCACAGTCTCAGTGGCCAAGGGGGAGGATTGAGCCTTGGAACTACAAAATATAAAGTTGGAAAAGCTTGTCGCGCACACCACTAGTTCCTTATTTTGTTTCCTTGTATATCCTTCTAGAGTCATACATGTCATCAGGAAGTGTATAATATATTCAAATTGTTTGTCCACGATGTGCATTTCAAAGAGTTGTGCGTCAGGCAGTCCTTCCTCCAAATTAGTAGGTTCTTCGCTTTTTTCAATGCGCGACAGGTGATAAGGTCCTGCATTCAATCGTCCTGGTTTCACAATTACTTCAAAATCATATTCCTGGAACAACAACAACCACCTGCATATCTTTCCCCCCAACACAGGCTTATTGACTAGGTATTTCAATGCAGAATGGTCTGTATACATCTTAAAATGTTTGCCCAACAAATAATGCTTGAACTTCTGGAGCGTGTACACCATAGCTAGTCTTTTGTGCTCTGTCGTGGAATAATTTTTCTCAACTTTGGACAGCTTCCTACTTGTGAACGCTATAGGGTGATCTAAGTCCCCTTCACCATCATGTTTCAATACTTCTCCCAGTGCAATACATGACGTGTCCACATGCACATGAAATTCTTTCTTCCAATCTGGTAAGACTAGGATCAACGTGGTGACCATTTTCTCCTTTACCACATCCAAGCTCTTCTAGCATTCTTCATTCCAATAGAATGTAACATCCTTCTTTAGAAGTTTTTCCATTGGTGCGGTGATCTGGGCATAGTTCTTGATGAATTTCCTATATTATCTTGTATGCCCCAATGTTGCACGAAGTTGTTTCACACACCTTGGCACCTCCAAATTGATTATGACTACGATCTTCATTGGGTCTACCATCAAGCCCTGTATGCATACCACATGGCCCAGAAAGATCCCAAAAGTGACACAAAACAAACATTTCTTCAGATTGGGTGTGATCTGGTACCTTCAATATGTATCTAGCATCAAGCGCAGACTTGTCACATGGTGCTTTACCAGTTCAAACATTGTCCAATCGTCAAAGTATACTTCTAGAAATTTATGAATGAAATCCTTTAACACCGCGATGACTATGCGCGAAAAGATCATCAACACATTCTTCAACCCAAAAGGAATCACCATATACTAGAAGCATCCCCATTCAGTCGTGAAGGTCATCTTACTTCTATCCTCTGGCGCGATCTTGATCTGATGGTACCCAAAGAACCTGTCAGTGAACGAATATGCTTCTTGGCCGCCAACATTATCCAACACCTCATCGGTGAATGGAGTTGGGAAGGGATCATGTACGCAAGCATCATTCAACTTCCTGAGATCTACACATATCCTTATTTCTTCCTTCTTCTTCTTTTCCTGAACCACTATTGGGCTCACCCAATCAGATTCTTCCACCGGTTCAATAATACCTGCCATGAGAATCTTGTCTAACTATAAGCGAACCCTTTCTTTGTACTTCGGATTTAGGTGGTAAGGTCTTTGCTTCACAGGTTTTGTGTCTAATTTTAGGGTGATCTTCATGACACCCAGGTCTCCTATTATCCCTTTCAGATCTAAAAAATTCATGGGGAACAGATCTTGATATTCGTGGAGTAGTTCAGCGACCTTATCTACTATCATGTCATCCCAATAATCCCCAATCTCTGCAAACTTTGGCTCTGCATCCATGCCAATGTTCACTTGTTGGGTTTTGAGTGGCTCAATTATGTCTGGGTTCTCTACTTGTAGCCCTTCAACTTCGCGATGACCTTCAATCTCTAGAATGTTAACCTTCCTCGGGTCTTCGTCTTCTTCTTTCGTTGTTACATTGTAACACTCCAGTGCATGGCTCAGTTGGGTATTCCAATCAGGTTGAATCAAATCTAGAGGATCCTGTGGTATCCTGAATATTGTTGTCTTAACCTCCTGTAATGCTTCATCAGTAGATCCAAATCCATCCTCAAAACTAAATGTCAGCAAAAATCCTTGGCGCAAAATATCCCATTCTTCGGTGCTATGGAAGATTTCTGTCTCCAAGTACCAATTCATTGGTATAACATCCAAGGTATGAAAAAATAGATAGACCCACTGAGGTTGAGGCTTCACTCCATATACTTCAGTCCATTTTTCCAAGTGGTCGCGCGGATCATTTCTCCCATCATACTTTTCTATTAATCACACCTTTTGATGACTAAAGCGTACCCTCATCATCCTTCTATATTCACGCCAATCATCAAAGTTATCCTTGTGCGTACCCCACCATCTTGCAGGCGTAGCACACAATGCCCAATCTAATTCCTGGAAGAAATGCTTCTTTAGTACTTCCCTTTCAAGTGCATCCAAAAAGTGATCAAAATCGGTTAACCCATCATAGTAAGGCAGATTTCTTACCTCTGATGACACATAGTGCAACGACTTGGTCATCATATTACAGCACAATGTAGATACTTCATGCAATCAATTCTACCGTTGCTCCAGTTCTTCATATGAATTTGATGTGCAGGAGCTCTCACGGTCCCACGCAATACGTCCTTTTGTTGTCGGATTCACCTAATCCTAGTCCCGTGCCATTATTTTGTAAATTTGGTCCAAATCGTCATCACTTTCATAATCACGAACTGGTTCAGTATAGCGCGGTCCTTCTGCAAGGTCTAGTGGCACCACTACGTAGAGTAACTTTGTCTCAAATATCATCTTTTTCTTCTTCAGATTGATTACCCCATTCATGTCAGTCACCCAATCAATCCCAAGGAGCGCAAGCTAGGGATTGTTTTCATCCACAATCTGTATCACTTCAAAATTAGCTAGTGCACTCGCGCCTTCAATATCAACTGTTACCCCATGAAAACTCCCCATTGGGATGATTTTCTATTGATTCACCATCCCTAACTGAATTGGAGACCATTCTTTCCCATGTTTGTTTCGGCAAAACGTTCGCATCGGACCCTAGGTCCAAGATAACTTGGTCCATTTCGTATTCTCCTATCTGCGCGATGAGTCTCATCTCACGTCCAATTCTAGCCTTATGCTTACCAAGATTTCTAACTACGCGTGCTCCACTAGTAGTGGTTTCTTTTCCAACACACCTATTGATCAGCTCCTGCAGTCCCTTCACAGCCTTACTATTGCGTAGCAGTTTCATGCAAGTCTCCAAGAATGTTGTAATCATGGACGGGTCCATCTCTTTAGTCAGATTCTCTTAACTCTCTCAGGTAGAGGCCTCAACGAAACTTTTCTTAGCTTCCATAAATGTTTTTTTTGCATGTTCTAGATCAAACTCGGTTTCTGGTGCTTTGCAAACCCACTCGCCTTCTTCGGGCTGCTTCCCCTTATCCTCACCAGTCATCACTCCACTACGTAGCACAATATTTACCTTAGGGTATTCTTTGCGAGGCTCAGCCCTCATCATATGCAGGTTCTGAGTCAGTTGTTGAGGTTGTGCCCCCTTCTCGTGTATCTTAGCTAACAATATAGGGTAATCCTTTGTTGCATGGTCAAATTGAGTGCAATAAAGGCATGACAGCCACGTCGGATTCGGGAAATCTCGTGCGTAGTGTCCTGGTCCTCCACAATTGTAACAAATAACCTGCCCTCGATCTCTACCAGGTCCTCCTCCACCTCAGCCTCGTCCGTGCCCCTCAAACTCGCCTCGCGCTCCTCCAGTGCCTTGGTCCGGAGGTTGATTTTCTGCTTACACCCTGTATGCAGGTGTCCTATCCATCATTAATTCATAACTCTGGAAATTGCACTCATCATGACTCATTGATTGACAGAAGTTACAGAAGATTTGATGCAGTGTCTTTACGAATTTTTGTAGAAAATGGCAATTATATGTCGTATTCTTCCTAGCTACCTAACAGATAGCACACCATAGTGTGGGCCCTGCACTTGGCCCTGCTGCAACTTCTGGCCTCAAAGGCATTGGGCCCCTTGATGCAACATAATTTGCGAAAACAAGACAGCGATCTTTGTCATGGCCCTCGCTTTTGCACTTTAGGCACCACACTTCTTCATGCGCCTCTAGACGAGTTGTTCTGTCTTTCTTTAGACTTTGCATTTCGACGCGAAGGTTCTACAACTGCGCATGAATATGTTGAACCCCCAAATTAGCATCCTCCATTGGTGTCTCATACAATCTCATCATGATTTCTAGAGCTTTTGCCTGGGTCCCGATCTTCTATTGTGATAGCGCAACCCATAGATGAGGCAAGAGCAAGGCCACAAACCATTCACGGTGCTGCCCATCAGTCAAATTCATGTTGGTTTCATGGATCATACAGTTTAATATTTGATCTAAATCCTAGGATGTCTCACTAGGCTTCATCATGATCTCTTTGAATCCACCAATTGGTTGTGCCTCAGACTTAGGTCTACTAAATTCCTTATCCAGCGCAGTCTGGATATCTACCAACGCGAATGTCAGATTATCAATGTAGTACTTAATGTACCAAGTTAGAGCGCGGTCCTACAAAGAAATGACCAACGTTTCTTTCTTCATTTGATCATTTTTGATACCCTGAGCTTCCCATACAACCTTCGCAACAAACCAAAACTGGTATGGATCTTCATTTCCTACACCCTTGAACATAGGTAGCTTTACGAAGTTCGCCATGTTGAATGGTGGTGGAGGTGGTGGCAATGTGGGTGAGGGGGTAAGTGGTGGAGGTGAGGATGGAGGCAATGTGGGTAGATGAGGTGAGGATGGAGGTGGTGTAGGTATTCATGGGAATCCCTATCTTATCAAATGAATAGCACTCAGCGGAGAAGCCTATGTTGCCCCTTTGTCGTCACTCAGAGGAGGCTCAATCAGCGGGCTATATTCAGGTCCTTTACTTCCTCCGTCCTTGAAATTCCTTCCACTTCGTGTAGCCACAAACATCAAGGTAACTGCATAACCCGCTTTTCACACAAGAGCATCTTAATCCAAGTATTTAACGATTTCAAATACTTACCTCGTGACCCTTTGAAGAAGCGGTGCTCTACTTCATTGTAACTGACCGAAGTATAAACCGTGAACTCTGTCACAAACCCTCCTATGATACGGTCGAGCCAATGATCGATAGCGTGCGTGATCTTATCTTCAGAGGCTTCCAATTTCCACACTAACTCTGGGGTCCAGACAATCGGACCGTCAAGCCTCCACCTCCCTTGGTTGTCTACCAATTTCACGATCCACTCACATAATTCAATTGGGAAGGAATAGAAGAAGATTTTGTGTATCTCTTTGTACAGATATCTGTCCAACCACTGTTCTTTTGTTAATCACGGATTCATGTTTTCTTGCGCCACGAATTCGTGGATTTTTCTATCCAACCGGTCTTCAATCTCCTTCTTAGTTGGATTCCAATGATGCGACATCGCACATCTCGTTATGCATATCCCAGTCCTAGAAACGGAACCATTTGTTGGCATGATGGGCCCTAACCCAGGTTCATCTTTAAGAAACCAAGCAAATCCCTACACTAGTATCCCTTTCGGCATCAATGCATGGAGCACAGACTGAAGTCTTAGCCGAAGCAGTATGGGGGGATGTAGGAACCAAGTTTCCGCACCCTAAGATGGTTGTGATGTTGGTTATTTTCCCTAACCTTCCTTCGCACAGACCGATAAGCCCTTTAGGGCTTATCAAAGTACATCTCTTATTCATCCCTAAATCCTCCACAAATTTCTTGGATCGTTCTTCGCAGACCCTAAATAGATAGATCAGGCACTTACCCGCCTCTGTAATTACTCTACTTCTGTATTCACTCAGATTTTCTTAAGTATCGGATAACTTTAAAATGCATTGTGGTTATCTTTACGTAAACAGATATTCTTACTTGTGTTCATATGACAAAGTAAAATACATAGATTCACACATCAATATAGGATTAATTCATAACCTCAATATTCAACGTAACATAATTGAAACATTCATAATATAAGTAAAATAACGCATACATAGATAATTCCAGAATACTTCTCTTTATTGATAATCCAGATTTCCAGAACAGACTCTTAGTACCCTGCGCACACAGCTGCAGGAGTCCGTGCACTCAGCTACAGACTTCTACCCTAGGCCTCCGTGCACTCAACTTCAGATCCTCTTCCTATGCTAAGACTCTTCGCTCTTAGCTCTCATAGGCCCATGCATAAAACATAACAAGACTGAATTGAACTGAACTGAACTTAGACTCTCCTAAGACTTCCTTTTTATATAATCCCATGGTCCACGAACCATGGGTGGATCTCTTAAAGCCAACACAAGTTACATAAACTAAGTGCGGAAACCATTTTTGACTCTTTACATCTTCACGCTATGTGGCCACAAAATGTGGAGACTTTCCATTCTTTACACAAAAATTGGGCCTTTAGCCCCAAACTTGGGCTTTTAACCCCAAAATTGACCCAAGGGGACCCCTTCCCAGTAGAGAGAATATGCATTGCATAGTCTCGGTGGCCAAGAGGGAGGATTGAGCCTTGGAAATGCAAAATCTAAAGTTGGAAAAGCCAAGTTTTATGCATTGCATAGTCTCAGAGGCCAATCATGAAGCTTGAGCCTTGTACTTGCATAATTCCCAGTTGAGCAAGGCAACTGCTGGCCAAGTGAAGGGAATATATTCCCAGAAAGAGGATGGAAAAGTGGAAAATCTAAGTGAAAGTGAAAGTTAGAGTGTGGATATGAATAATTAAAGATATATCAGTGAAGATCGAGTGCATAAGATCAACATGCATAAGGAGTCACCGGAACAACGACCACTAATGGGAAAAAATAAGTTTATGCGACACTTGTAAAAGGAAAACCACAAATTGAACCAACACTTTTACAAACTAATATAAGTTGAAATTCCATAAACCATGAAAATAAACAAGCAAAATATCATTCACAAATGTGGAACGACAAAAAGAAAATGAAAAAGTGACAAAAGATGACAAAAGCAAAACTCACATGGAAAAGCGCTGCAAACTCCACCGAAAGCTCCTTGATCTCCTTGGGAAGGTTAGAGATCCACGATCAAATTTACAAATGAGATCTAGGGTCATATATTATATAGATCTATTTCATTTTGGGGTTTATGACGTGCATGCCTAAAATCAAGGAAAAATTGACACTTGGCGAAAAGTCCAAAAATAGAAAGTTGTGTCATCCTTCGAAAAACTAATTATCCACTCCCTATTTTCTAGGAATTTCCTTTTCTTTCTTTTTTTTCTTTTTTAGGAGAACATCCATTCATATTTCCAAAAAGGATTGCATAATTCCCAACCACTGGACAACTCCTTGACTCAGTGAATTGTGTAGTTTCTGAGCTCAAGGGAAACTTTACGCAATTTATGAACTCACAGTTGGGTTGTCTCCCAAAATTACACAGTTTCTACTCTAAAGGCTAGCCTTCTTGTCTGGATTATGCAGTTCAGATCCTCAAGGCTAGCCTTCCTTCCAAGATTGTGCAATTTCTATAGGGATTACTGGCAATGTTGCAATGTCAATTCAAGAGATAGCTTCTGTCTAAAAGGTATCAAACCAAGATCAAAACAAAACATCACAAACATAGCATGAAAAGATAAGTCCTAATCATAGCATGAATACTTGATGATAGTAAATGATAAGCTCCTATGGAAATAAGGGAAGCTCAAAAATCAAAGCATGGGAAAAAATTTAGTGGGAATGCTCTTGATCTGATGAATCATAGAGAGGGGAATATTGAAAACAAGAAACTTCACCCTCTATTTCTTCATAGTGATTAGATGATTGATGCAAAGGATCAAGAAGATAAGATTATTCCTCTCCATGTTCAGATGTAAAACTGACATTCCATGAGTTTTGAGTGTGATCAGAATTAACATCATTAGAAATTGATTCTCTAATAGATTCAATATGTATAATATAATCGTTGAATATGTCAGGATAATGAGGGAGAGGCGAACAAGGAGAAATGTCAACTTGCATCACAATTTCTTGTTCGAAGGTAGAATCCCACATATAATCATCGTAAATGATATCGCAAGTTAGTTGGTCAACACTAACTACATATTGAGTTTGATCCTCGCAAACATCATAAGATGTTGAAAATAGCAACAAGAAATGATAAAAATAGAATCCAGAATATTCCAATTTTAATTTTTCCTTGAATTAAAATTGTGAATTAAAATCGAATTTAGTCTCACCAGCTACTTGGAAATAATTAATTAATTCATTATGGATTAATTAGTTGGAGAAATTCAAGTTAGAAGTCTTTCTGAAGTCATGCAACAGTTATCCCTTAAATTAAGGAGATTATCCCTTAATTAAGGAGATAAGATTGAGTTATATTTGAGTTGTAATTAGTTAGCTCAGTTTACTGAGTTAAGTCTAGTTAAATTAGTTCCAAACTGTTTGAGGAACTAATTGTGAGTTATTAGTCAGTTGATGCATGCGTGCACTCAACCAGTGTACTCCACATAACTGAAGATTCCCTCATCAGTAACTCATGCATGTTTATTCTGAGAAAGACCCTTTTGAGCTAAATGTTAAGGACAATGTACTATCAATTGCATGTGTTTTCCTATAAAGGAAACTCATGCATGCAGTCAAGGTAAGGTTCCTTGAGGATTGCGCAGTTTTGACAGCGTGTGAGATCAGTGTGAGAGATCAGTGTTCCACTTGGTAACAGGAGGATCACCCAGGAGAAATTGCGCAAGGAAATAGGAGCTTGGAGGTCATAGGAGAAGGCTTGTGAGAAGCTAGGTTTGCCTGTGAGCATCCAAGAGGATTGTACTGAGAGTTGGCTAGCTATGAGAGCTAAGGATTTGTATAATTTTGATGTATTTCCACATTGTGTGATAATACAGATAGTGGGGTTTTTAGCTGAGGCTTTCCCCTGAGTATTTTATGTGTTTCATGTGCATTAATTCTTCTTCTGGTTATATGTGTTCAACTCGATCTTGCTCAATCTTTTAGCTTCCGCAAATTGATAGTAGAAGTAGGTTATAGTATTTTGCTTTGGTATATTGCATTATCGGGTTAATCTACAACTAGATTTTCTATATGGTCTCAAAGCGAACTTTGTAGAGAATTTGCAGAATTTCTACATGGTATCAAGCCTAACTGATCTAAAGAGAAATTTCTACATAAGACATGATTGAAATCGGTGAACACAACAACTCACAATTGGGAGGACTAAAGGAACCAATGGATGGAGGGCAAGGAGAAAGAATATCACCAGAAAAATCAGATTCACAGTCCAAAATTGCATTTAAATTTTGAGTATGTGAGGTGGGAGAAGATGGTGGGAGATCAACAAATGGACTCCCCAGTTATCCAACATCAACCTGCGTAAATGGGGTTGTTTGATGAGGGGAAGATGAAGAGTCACTTGGAATAGCAAGTTCCTTCATCGCAAATTTGGGAGCTCCATAACTAGTGTATGTTGGGAGCTCCATAACAAGAAATTCAAACTTCAGTTTCATTAAATTCCATTTAATATGATCTTCAGAAAATTCAAAATAGAAATGAATAAAGTGATCATGAAAATCATTAAGAGATTCATCAAGTGCTTTTCTTAGATGCATGATTTTCTTGAGAATAGATTCATAATCATACCTGTCAAAGGCGTGATAGAGCTATTTGAAACGATGTTCAAAAGACTATATAGAAGCGGTTGGAAATGTGTAATACCATTTGTTAACTCTCGCTCAAAATGTGAGAATGAACAACCTGCAAGAAAAATCTTCACAGTGATATTATGTCGAGTATAAAATTCAAGAAAGTGAGTGGTGTGCTCGAGAATGGTTGTTCTGCTCTCACCATTAAACTACAGATTTGACAAGTCATTAATTATCCCCATGGGTACTTTCATATTTTTAGTTCTGGAAAACCATGTTAGGGTTAAGATATGGGAAGAATCCATTAAAGATAAGGAAAGTTCAAATAGACTTCTTGGGCTCATCTTGTCATCCGACCCTCCTTCTAGTGCCATAAATATTGATGGTGTTGGACCCGCCAACATTCAGGGGGTCTCCTCGATATGAAGTCCTAATTAGACCTCACACCATTTGGAGTAGGAGCCCCATCTGGAATTTCATTTGGATTCCTTCTGGTGTCTGTTACAATACCTTTTTCTCTGATGAATGCAAGAGATGCAAGATCGTACAGAAAATGTTTCTTCCTTGCTTCAACAATTTTCTTCTAAAGTTTGTCGTAAGTCAGATTGTACATGTCCATGACTAGACCCTCATCAAGAGAAACAATTTCCTCTTCCTCACTTTGAGCTTGATTTGTTGTTGGAGGAGGGGGAGAATGAATGGTGACCTACTCAATGCTTGGCATCAAATCAACATCTTGGTTCAACATCTCTGTTTCCATCTCCATGTCTTGAATCATAATCAACTCCTCAATTTCTTGAGCAAGCTCATTATCTTGCAATTGTTCGCTCTCCTCTCTTGGTAGTTTGTTCTACTCTTATTCCTCAACTTATTTCCATGTTGATTCTTCTTATTTTTTTCTTTGCCTTTCTGCTTCTTCTTCTTGTCTTTGCCTTTCTTCTTCCAATCTCTTTTTCCTCCCTCTGCTTCATCTCTTCCCCTTGATTCCTTTTCTTCCTCTTCTTCTTTGTTGCTATGACCACTTTTAAGATAATTGGATTTGCTTTCATATTGCAGCTCTACTCTTCCAGTGAACTGTATGAAACTTTCATCTTGCCCTTTTCACACACTAGGTTGCGCCTTTCCACTAGTACTACCTCTAGAGTGGCTTCCTTCTATAGAGTAACCTGTGATGTTCCTACTTGAGTTTGTGAAAGGTCCCACTTGGCCACTAAAAATGAATCCTTGCATAGTGGTCTTTAGAAACATTTATAGTATCGTATGGATTGAAATGAAAATGACTGAATGCAAATTTTTCTATATGCTTTCCTTCGACGTCTGCAACTTTCAGATTCTTGATTTCATACAATCCAATCTGCATAGGAAGAGTGGGCCAAGGTGCTTTATTCTTCCTATGTATAACTGTTGATAACCATGTGGAAAGGTGGTAAGAAACTTCTTGCATGAATAACTTATCAGTGTCATAACTTGAAAGAAGATGAGGTGAATTATGTCTGCCAAGCACTCTGAGGAAAGTGCCATCCAATGAGCCAAACCAATATGTTATTTCTGACACTCCTTCCATTGCCCCATGTGACATGCAAGGTGGCTCTTCCTCAAATATTAACTTGTATAATGGAATGAGGAAGTGATTAATAATATTTTCCATTACTCCTTTGTGTCTGCACTCTGAAAGTAGCTTATAGTAAATGTGCACAGTAGACTCTCTTGGTGTCTAGGTCCAATTCATGAAAGGAAATGAATTATGAGCACATATTACATCCAGTAGGTAGGAAGACATGTAAAATCTGGTTTTCTTTCCCTTGGGGGGATTTTGGCATTAGCTACATGGATCTTCATTTGTTGAGCCAACAATTCTAGCCTAATGAATGGTTTTCCTTCATTCACAATATGGTTCAACAAGAATTCCCATCCTTTAGGGAAGGTCTCAGTACTCTACTGACCATAAATCCTACAAAATAGGACTATCAAGTACTGATAAGCCTTCCTAAGATATTTTGGCTTATAGTCATTGGTGGGTGTTTGACAGAACTTTTTTTGCTATTTCACCCAACCTTTGACAACCTTCTTTGTACTCAAGTAGTTGGTGGATGCAGAGAAATAAGAATCCATGAGCGATTATGGCTATGGAAAATGGTACATGAGATGGTAATCTAGTTCCAAAAAGAGGCAAGCCTTTGTTCGTTGGCATTGTTAAGGGTCATAGTCTTGGAATCTATATGAGAAATTATCCAACTGACAATGTTTGCACATGGAAAAGCTAGGTACCTACATGCAACCTTTTGTAACCCTTACCTTTGGAAATTGATATACACCTACCGATATCCAAGATATTATTTGAAGCTTCTTGCAGAGAATGTCCCATTTACTTTGTGCCATGCGATGTCTAACTCTTTCTCTATAAAAAGTTTAGTATTTGTGAAAACTAGCAAGTTCATTGGAGTACTCTCAATTGCCTCCCCGATTCTACTTTATGTGGTGTCATTTGAAGCACATATCTATGGTGCCATGATGATAGTAACTAATGAAGAGAATTTCTCAACAATTGCAATACATGTAGGAGGAAAAAAACTTATGGCAAGCATGAATTAGCTTCAACAAAATGACTCACAAAGCAAGATAAAGGTAGAAACCATTAGATTGAAGGGAAAAATTAAAAATTCCTCTGCTAGAAGAAGTGACTAGCTCCAAGATCTGTGTGTTGCATAGTATCAACAGCTATGGGAGCAACTTGAGGCTTGATACTACGTAATGTGCAGTCTCATCCAGAGAAGACTGAGGCAATGCGCAGTCTTAGTGGCCAAGGGGGAGGCTTGAGCCTTAGAACTGCACAATGCCTAGTTGGGAAGCTAGGTTTTATGCATTGCAGAGTCTGAGAGGCCAATTAGCATGAATATTGAGCCTTGGACTTATGCAATGCCTAGTTGAGAAAGGAAAATGTTGGCCAAGTGAAGGGTAGATCTGACCTGAAGGAGGATGGGAAAGTGGTAGGTCTGAGTGATATTGCAAGTTAGAGTGTGGATCTGACTAAGCAAATACATAATAGTGAAGATCGAGTGGAAAAGATCAACATGCAAAAGGAAAAATAAACATGCATAGGGAGTCATCGAAACAACCACTAATGGGAAAAAACAAGCTGATGTGACACTTGTAAAATGTGAATGATGGACTGAACCAACATGTATAAGATAATATAAATTAAAACACTAGAAACCACGAAAAGAAATAAGAAAAATAGTACTCTCACAAGAGAAACAACAAAAAGTGGTAGAACAAGAGCCAAACGACGACAAAAGAAAAACTCACTCGGAAAAGTGTCGCAAAATCCACCAAAGGCTCTTTGATCTCCTTGGGAAGTCTAGAGATCCAAGACCAAATTTACAAATGAGATCTAGGAGCATCTATTATATAGATCTAGGATGGTTAGGGTTTATGACATGCATGTCTAAAATCAAGGAAAAAGCGACACTTGGTGAAAATTCTAAAATTAACAAGTTGTGTCATCCTTCAGGAAATTAATTATCCACTCTATATTTTCTAAGGATTTCCTTTTTCTTTTTTCTTTTTATATTTTTTTTCCTTTTCAGGAAACCGTCCATTCACATTTCCAAGAAGGATTGCACAATTCCCAACCACTGAGAAACTCCTTGACTTAGTGAACTGCACAATTTATGAGCTCAAGGGAAGTTTTGCGTAGTTTCTAAACTCGGGGTCAGGCTATCTCCCATAATTATGTAGCTTTTGAGATCAAGGCAAGCCTACCTATCTGGATGCATAATTCAGATCCTCAAGGTTGGCCTTCCTTCCATGATTGTGCAATTTCTGAAGGGAAGACCAGCAATGCTACAAAGTCAAGTCAATAGATATCTTATATCTGAAAGGTATCAAACTGAGATAAAAACAAAACATCACAAGCACATCATGAAAAGATAAGTATTTAACATAACATGAATACTTGACGACAGTAAATGATAAGCTCATGTGGATAGAAGGGAGGCTCCAAAATCAAAGCAAGGGAAAAAATTTGGAGGGTGGTTGTAGTAGCTAAGACACAAGGATTCTGAGTGCCATTTGGTACTCAAGTACTGCAGCTATCTACATAAGTACATCCAGGATGAGATGGAATTCCTGGAAATATTGTCACTTGGCATTGCCTATCGATACGCTATCAAGATCGAGGAAAAATTTAAACAGAAGAAGTGAGACTTTGGATCTATCAATCTAAAGCAAGGGGAAGGCGCCCCCAAACCATAGAGCCAAGGTAGGGTGACCTAGAACAACCCGTCGAAGCCGCAAGAAAAGAACAACACCACTAAGACAAAGAAGGACGGATGAAAATGGTCTAAGTTCCATAAGATCCCCACTCATAACACAAGTGAGTGCCAAGTCAATAAGTCACTAGTGGTCGAGATGAAGGCTTCCGAATCAGATGTGTGTTCCGACTCTTAGTCAAAACCCGACAAGGGGAATGACAAAGGGAAGCATATTATTGATGCGGAGCCCAGTGCCACCATTTCCACCACCAACATCCAGAATATTAAGCCCAAATATCCAAAGCAGGGGAAGCAGCGCTTCCACTCACAAATGTGGGTGAAAGGTTCTCTGCTGCAGTTCATTGTCAAAAGCAGAAGCCAAAAGAACCTCATTTCAACAGAGGTCATGAAGAATTTTGGCCTACTGGCTACATCACACCTACAATCATACTCCATCAAGTGGATTCACCAAGGACGATATCTCTGCATCATCCAGCAATGTCGCCTTCCCGGAAACATCAAGCCCTTCATAGATGAGGTATTATGTGATGTTGCTCCTCTTAAATTTTGTGATGTATTATTAGGAAAACCATTCTTTTGGAAGCATCATCTTGTGTATGAGTCTAGGCCTTGTACTATTATTATTTATTTAGGTAATAAGTCGTACAGGATACTAGAGGTATCACCGCCTACCACCATCTCTTTAATCTCTGTGAAGGAATGCAGTAATATCATTTTGTAGACTGGGAAATTTGTATTCCTTATGATTCACCCTTAGGGAAAGAAATATATTGTGGCCATATCCACAGTCTCTAGACAGGGCTCCTACACATAATAGCAACAGATAGATAAGGTCGTGGAGGAGTATAGGAACATCTTCACCTCACCCATAGGGGTACCAGTGCATTGTCACGTCAAACACTCCATTGATCTAATCTTAGGCACGTCGCTACCCAATGGAAAGATCCACCAACGCTCTGTTATGGAGAATGACAAAATTAAGAGGCAGATTTGGAATTTTTGTAGAAAGGGCACATCAGTCCAAGTTCATCACCCTACGGAATCCCAGTCATGTTGGTATAGAAGAAATATGGAACCTGGAGACTTTGTATTGACAATCGAGCATTGAATAAGATAATTGTCTAGAATAGGTATCCAATCCCACAGATTGATGACCTTCTGGACTAGCTCAAAGGGGCTAAATATTTTAGCAAAATTGATTTGAAGTATAGTTCTCACTGGGTGCCAATCGAACCCTCCGATGTGTGGAAGATTTCCATTAAATGATCATGCACATTCTGCGCATGTACAACTTTAAGCATCCACGCACATGGGATGACAACCTCCCCTATGTCCAGCATTGCTACTATAGAGCTCTCCATAGCTCAACTGGCCACAACCCCTTTCAGGTGGGATTTGGGTTCCAGCCAATCTGTCCCATTGATGTTGCCATACCATTTGCAACTACTCAGGCAAATTCAGCTCATGTTCAGTTTGAAGCTAATGAGGCTAACAACTTCATTGAGGGCATTCAACACATCTACCAGTAGGTCCATGATATATTGGACAGAGCCAATGCTAAGTACAAGCAGCATCATGATCAGCATCAGGTGCCACATAAGTTCCAGGTGGACAAAAAAGTTTTGTTATGTTTGCAGAAGAAACACCTAATATGGGTCATACGGCATCACCAAGTCCATAGGGGACAATTCCTTAAAGCTCAGCATTCCATTGTTCCTTGGCCTACACCCAGTATTTAATGTGGACCAACTGCGACCATACTTTCCCCCATTGTTGGACACATCCAATGTTTCTGAGCAGCTGACACCAATAGATCTCAACAAAAGTTTAATTGAACAAGCTACAATTGATAGTGTCATGGACACACATATAAGAACACTCACCAGTAGAGGATCCATCTATATTGAATTGTCAAAGCAAGCCAACTCCTTCACTAGGGACCAGGTTCAACAAAAATTTCCTCACTTCATGGATCTCCTTCACGCAATGGGGACCATTTATTCCTAATTGGAGAGATCTTATACAGGCGGATATTGGTGGCCACCTACCTATTCCACCTCGACCTCTAGTCGGTTTTATCAATTTCCTTGATTATAGCATCATTTTCCATTTTTAGCAGTTTTTCAGGTCCTGAACTTCTGAAGTTGTATTGACCCCCTAAATGACATTTTTTAAAGGTTTGCAGCAGGCCCACTACAAATCCTATACTACTCAGATAGATATTTATAATGAGGTATCGTACGCACCAAATAGAGATCATATGACTAAGTTACAGCCTTAGGAAGTTGGTTTCCTAACTAACCCCAACAGGGCCCACAAACTCTTGGTGTTCCATCTCTTGGGGTTAGGGATTTGGTTGTTTAGGGTTTCCCTTTGTTTTTCAATAATAAAAAGGCCCTTTATCTTCATTGTAACATAGCTCAGATACATGTAGCCGCCACATCTCTTCTCAAAAATAAGCTACCATCGCCTGGGCTAGCTTATTTCCATTCCACTTGGAAGCATGCTTACATTGTTTAATATTAATGAAATGAAGATCTCTTTCTGTTGCATCCTTTTTTTATGTCTATATCTATATTCTATTGTGTTCTTACATAAGTCTGGATCAATGGTATTAGAGCAATCTGCTCTTTAAGTTTCTTTTTCTTTGCATGTCTCCAACAAGGTCAGGGTATAAGGAGATAGGTCTCAAACTGGTTGAACCTTTGCAAGAACCTTGCAAACCTTGATGTCCTCCCATGGAGGAAGAAAATAAATACAAGGGTTTAACACCCTCCTCCTACATCTACCTAAGAAACTGGCCAGCTAGGGTAAACATGCGACGAGAAGCCACTATGATATGATTTAACCTTCTAAGTCATGTTAAGGAACTAGAACTGGTGGAAACACACCATACATACATTAATCATTAGCTACACGGCCCTCAGGAAATAATCCAATACCGTAGAAATCTTGCCTTGGGGTCCCATTAAGCTTTTGGACAATTTAAGGCTCAATCGCTCCCATGATATAGGCATGAGTGCAACCAACGACCCAAAGTCGCTCTCACAGGTTTGTCTACCAGTGACCAAAGACCAAAACTATCAATGCTATGCTAGTGACTCCAGGATTTGTGCTACTTTTTTAGGCCCAAAGCCCAAGTTACTGCCTAGAATTGAACCATCTCTTTAGATCAGTAAAATAACATGGAAATGACAATATTAAACCAAATACTTGTTTAATACCTTGATTGGAACCATACTATCCATGACCGGAATTTCGTCAAACATATTGAAAATGTGTAATCCACAAGTATAATTAACACTTTTGAGCATAGGGGTCTGATACTTACTCGAGAATCACTAAGAGCCATTGATGCCTCAACACATCAATTGTCATTCCATCAATTAGGTCATATATAAATTGATCATTCAATTACAAGCAAAATCATGATGAGAACCACATACTACTACTGTCATAAAATACATACATAACCAGCATAATAGTAGCATAAATACTCACGAAAGTATAGCCATATAGACCATGTATAATCCATCAAAATGTTCATATAAATACAAGGACTAATACCCTTTCATTAATGATGCAAAATCCAAACCTGAGATGGGAT
Source organism: Pinus tabuliformis (assembly GCA_031772625.1). Classification (NCBI taxonomy): domain Eukaryota; kingdom Viridiplantae; phylum Streptophyta; class Pinopsida; order Pinales; family Pinaceae; genus Pinus; species Pinus tabuliformis. The sequence goes on from CM062812.1 coordinate 270,129,493, forward strand.
TTCCACATTCCACCTGACTGCAGAATGGTTGAGCCGAACCTCTCTTCCACCATTCACCCCACGCCATATTCCAAGAATGAATGTGGGATCTCATAGAACACATCCATCAAAACTCATCCAGGGCTTCCAGAGGCCATCCACCAACCCCCATCAAACAGTGATTCCACCTCATGGTCGTACATCACCAAACCATCACCAGATCGGTCTCTATCCCATCCCTCCAAGGCTCTAGAGTGTTTGTTCCAACCTGGTTTCCAGGACTAGTAACTCAACCCATGGTTGTTGTCAGGCTCTAGAGAATTTATCTAGCCAAGGCTCCAGGATTAGTAACTCAACCCACAATTTTTGTTGGGCTCCAGAGCATTTGTCCAACCAAGGATCCAAGACTAGTAACTCAACCCACCAAGGGCTCCAGAGCATTTGTCTAATCAAGGCTACGGGACTAGTAACTCAACCCAAGTTGTTCCAGGCTCTAAAGCATTTGTCCAACCAAGGTTACGGACTAGTAAATCAACCCAAGCCATTACAGGGCTTCCAAAGTGTTTGTCCAACCAAGGCTCAAGGAACTAATAACTCAACCCAAGCTAAGGAACATGAGAACCAACCAAAACAAAACAATGAAAATAAACCCACAATCTCCATGGCTATCCATCAATTAGCAAGGCCAGGCAATCCGCTATCAATCTAGCAAATCCTCCATGCCAATGACATATCACAACCAAGAAACCACATGCATGTGCCATGCATGCCAAAACTAGTGAAGGAAACATACATGCAACTCGGTACCTTCAAGAAAATTTTATGTAGCTGTTGATCCCGATGCCTTCTTACGCTTTCCTACTTTTCCTTTACCTTCTTGCTCAAAAAATCCAAGTATGCCACACCCTCCAAGAGTGCTCGGAGAAAAATCTAAGTCTCCAAGAGTATGAGAGAGAAAGAGAATAGAAGAGAGCTCCAACATTGAACCGACAAAAGGTTACCAATTGATCCTCTGAAGCCTTTTTATGAATGAGGCCTCTATTTCTTCATTTTCCATTATTTTCCTTCATTTCCTCCTCACATGAACATGTGACCTTTCACCTCTCTTTTCTCCTAATTTCCATTATTTTCGTAATAAATGTGCCAAAAATGCCATTTTTCCTTTCCAAAGCCTTAGCCATTGCCTTTGCCAATTTCCTTAGCCATAAACAATCACAAGTGATCCCGCTCACTAGGATTCTTCCCAACATTCAGCTTGGAATAAGTGTCCCATCAACTGTGGTTATTGTTTTTAACTTTTATTACATGGAATTTTCACCAGGGCTATTACAGAATCATCCCCCTTGGGGGCCACCGTCCTTAGTGTCCAATCACACATATGCCTCAACAACTTGCTGAAAGAAGACAAATTGTTCATGCAGCTTTATAACACAGCTCGATGCAATATTTAGAATGAAAGATCTGCTCAAAACAAAACATCATGACAACATGATAACATACCGCATAGTGAAGCTTTATAACACAACTCATTACGGTATTTACAATAATGATCCTACTGAGTTCCAATCCATATGACATCATAGCATCATGATAACATAACCACATGATATCATAGTAACACAACAACATAATCATAATAACATGACACCCATACCACATAGTGGAGCTTTATAACATAGCTCATGGCGGTATTTACATCCATATACATGTGTACATATAGCAACATTACCAAAAATATATACCAAAAACATATACCAAATCATATATCAAAACATATACTAAACACCATATCTAAGCATATATCAAAACATCATATAGCATATACCAAACCATCATAAATCATATATCAACCACCATAAAGCATATACCAAACCACCATAAAGCATATATCAACCACCATAAATCATATACTAAACCATCATAAAGCATATACCTGACCACCATATGGAAGCTACTTTTCCTCAATCGGAAAACAAGGAAGGATACATAGCCTACATCTGATCCACCATCTCCCATGTAGCTTCATCAAGCCCAAAGTGCTTCCATTGTACTTTAACTTTCCCGATTGCTTGGTTTCAGAGCATGAGCACCTTTTTTTGCAATACACATTGAGACTCTGACTGGAATTCTCCATCAGGTTCCACCTGTAATACAGACTATTCAATCACATGATCACAATCCTTAACATACTTCTTAAGCAAAGACACATGGAAAACATCATGGAATTTCACTGTCGGAGGTAGTGCAAGTCGATAGGATACTAACCCAATCCTCTCAAAAATGTTGAAGGGTCCACAAAACCATGTTTCTAGCTTGGCGCATGATCCAATTTGCAAGGAGCTCTTCTTCGGTTTGATACGCAAGTACACCTGTTCCCCAACCTAGAACTCCTTGAACAAATTGTTCCTATCTGCATAATTGTTCTACCTATCTTGTGTTGCCTTTATATTCTTCTTGATCACCTGAATCTCCTGTTCCATGCTTACCAACATATATGGTCCAATCAACACCCTGCTAATTGAATCACTCCAACTGATAGGAGTGTTACAACTCCACCCATACAATGCTCAAAAGAACTCATCTTGCACTCTAGAATCGCTATCACGGACTCTGGAATCATGACCAATTGTATCAGTCCACCTAGATGTTTGCATTTTGATTTCACTTGCTTACAATCAAAACATATAGCCATGAACTTTGCTACATCTCTCTTCAAATTCAGCCAATAGTAAAATACCTTCACTGTTGTAAGTGTCTTCTAATAACCTGGGTGACCTGAATAAGGTTTTGCATGAAACTCCCTCAATATCACCTTCTTGAGCTCATTGTTATCCGGTACATATATCTTGTCTCAAAACCTAACCAACCCATATGATGTAAGATAATAATCCATACCCTGTGCACCTGTACTTGTACCTGTACCTGTGCATGTACTAGCATCTTGCTGCAACCTGTGCACAATTTCCATATACCTGACATCCTGCTAACTTGCTTGCAAGATCCTATCTTGTAAGTCTGTCCCATAGGATCTCATTGCTTCCAAGAGATTTATCTATACCTGTCTGCTGAGAGCATCTGCCACCTTGTTCTCTTTACCTTTGATGTACCTGATCTCGAAATCAAACTCGCTGATCGTGGACAACCATCTGGCCTGCTTAGCATTCAGATTCAGTTGGTCAAACAAATACCTCAATCCAATGTGATCACTCATAAGTACAAATCTCTTGCCAAGAAGATAATGTCTCTACATCTTCAATGCATGTATGATCTCTACTAACTCAAGATCATGCATCAAGTAGTTCTTCTCGTGCTCATTTAGCTTATGTGACTCATATCATACCACCTATCCATCCTACATAAGGACTCCACCAAGCCCTCTCTTACAAGCATTTGTGCTTACCACAAACTCTTTGTCTAGATCTGCAATATGTAGTACTGGTGCATGCGTCAACAACTACTTAAGTTGTTCAATGATAGCCTCAGACTCCTCTGTCCATTCAAACTTCTTACCTTTCCTTTGCAATGATGTAATAGGATAAGAAATCTACGAGAAGTTCCTAATGAACCTCCTATAGTAGCCTACCAAACCCATGAAATATCTCACCTCATCCACACTCTTAGGAGCTAACCACTCCATGATGACCCTTATCTTCTCTGAATCATTTGCAATTCCTTCCTTGGAAACAACATGTCCCAAGTAGTGTACCTCAATCTGAACTACACTTGCTAAGCTTAGCATACAACTGATGTTCTCTAAAAAAACTCAACATTTCTGCTAAATGCTCGGCATGCTCTTCCTCATTTTTAGAATATACCAGTATATCATCAATGAACACAATAACAAACTTATCCAAATATGGACACAACATGTTATTCATCAAACAAACAAATGTAGTTGGAGCATTAATTAAGCCAAATGGAACAACAACGAACTCATAATTCCCATATTTGGTCTGGAACACAATCTTGTAAATTTCTTCTTCTTTGATGTGTACCTGATGGTATCTGGATCTCAGATCGATCTTTGAGAACACTGTTGCTGCCTTCAGCTGATCGAACAAGTCATCAGTCCTTGACAAAGGGTACATGTTCTTGATATCACTTTGTTCAAATAACTGTAGTCAATGCATAATATAAGTGTTCCATCTTTCTTCTTTATGAATAATACCGGTGTGCCCCAAGGTGATACACTTGGCCTGATGTATCCCTTGTCGAACATTTCCTTCAGCTGCAACTTTAACTCAACCAACTCTGGTGTTCTCATCCTGTAAGGTGATTTTGATGTTGGAGCTTCCCCTAGCACTAACTCAATAGAAAATTATACCTCCTTGTGAGGTGGAAACTCTGTAATGTCCTCAAGGAATACATCCTTGAACTGCTGTAAAACTAGGTACCTGCTCAACACATCTATATCCTCAACTTCCTTACCCTTATCACTAGAGATGTGCATTGTGAATAACTTACATCCTTTCCTGCAACTACACTTTTCTTGCATAGTTTTCACCATCCTAACTAGTGTGTCTTTGTTCTTACCCTGTAAGACTCTTAGTTCTCCATTGTCATCAACAAACTCAATAGCTTTCTCATAACAGTCTACCTTGGTTCTATGAATATATAACCAATCCTTTCCCAACAACATACTATATGAATTCAACGGTAATACATTCAAATGTGTTGTGGTAGGCATACCATTAAAATCAAATGCACAAGCTCTTCCCTAATGATGAACTCATTTCCTTGTATCTGTAGCCAAATGCACTAACCAAGACTCTGCATGAAATTCCTTACTCAAACCACACTTATCCACCAAGTCTGGATTAACGTAGCTATAATTAGATCCAGGGTCAATAAAAATAGAAATAACTCAATCACAAAGCTTATCGTCCATCTCAATGATAGATGCCTAATGCTCTGCCTTTTTTCTATCCATTGTTGCATATATATGTGGAATGCTTTGACCAACATCTGTAATAGTTTGTGCCTCCTACGCACTATATATCTTAGGCCTACCACTCTTTTACTGCGAACAATCCCTCCTACAATTATCTCCTACACAAGTCCAACACTACACGGGCTCCTTATTCTACTCCTCAGATTTGTGTCCCTATCCTCTATCTTATGCATTGAACCTCTTAGGTGGTGCAACATTCTCCTTATTGCCTGTGTCATGTTGTCGTACTCGCTTCTTGTCCAATTTCCTTTTTTCTTTGCATTACCTCTCCAGTCTGGCTTAGTCTCAATACTGTGCTTCGATTGTTCATAGCAATTCTTCAGTTTTCAGATAGCCTCCTCTAATGATCTAGGCTCGTTGAATTCAATACTATCTTTGAATGAAATTGGTAACCCACTAACAAATCTCTGAATCTTAACCTTCTCCTCCCTAAGGTAAGGCACATACCTCAGCAACTCCAAGAATCTGCTAGTGTTCTCATCATCTGTCATGGATCCCATCTTTATCTCATAGAATTCTTTTGCCTTGTCATTAAAGTATCTTTCCGACAAATACTTCTTCTTGAATAGCCGCTAAAAATCACTCCAAGTCAAATCTTCCTCATTTATACCTCTATCATTCTTCACTTTTTCCCACCAAATGTCTGCTTTTCCTTTGAGACTGAATGTAGCTACTCTAACTTTCATGTTCTCTGAATAGTCATGCAATTTGAAGAACATCTTCATGCCTAGCAACCATGCTTTTGCATCTTTTGATTTCTTTACCTCTCCATCAAAATTAGGTGGCTTTTCTTTCTTAAACTCATCTGCCAAATACCTCTTATCACTCCTCCTAGAGGGATGATACCGATGACGATCATACTTCTTATCTGAATCAGAACTAGAATCATACATGTGTCTATCCCTTCTCCTATCGGAGTGTCCAACAATCTTCCATATCTAATTCTGTCATCTATATTTGATCGGTGACCACCATTTGATCTACTACCATATGCCCCATTTTTTCTATCCTCCTGCTCATGGCTGATCTGAAGCAGTCCCTGTCACTACAATTATGAAAAGCTCTGAAGTATGAATGCATTTACCTCTGCTAAATTTTTATGTGCCTATATGATTATGTCATTATCTACCTTACAACTCCTTATTTCTTCCTTTAAACTTCATAGTGTCACTACCAAGTCAGTAGAGTTCCCAACACCAAATTGCTCTTCTGATTCATAGAGAGAGTCTTTGTAGTCAACCATCTTGCTAGTCATTTGATATTTCTTCCTGCAAGGTACATCACGTCAGCTAAACTAAATCACAATAAACCAACATACCTCAGTATAACTTGGGGAGGACACCTTGTCTGCAAGATCAACAAATCAGCGTGATAAATGTATAACATAATCATGACAACATATAGAAACATAAAACATAAGCATATGACCATGCAACCACCATTCTAACTAGGGTACATTCATCAATGCATGACCTCAACAACAACACACACCATGACCCCATGCATGAATGAATAATATTTGAAATCAAACTTGCAAGAATGATACATGCAACCAAGCATACAATATGTAACCAAACATGCAAGAATGTAACCAAGCATACTACAACGATACATGTAGGTGACATAAATCAACATGTAACCAGTCATACACTCACATCAATGCATTCCATAATAACACCTCGAATTTCACATGAAGACATCACTACAACCATGATCAACATCATGCAAATGCAAGAAGCAGATGGAATTCAATGGTGAGAGACACACATGAAACTGGAATGCATGCTTGACCAACACATAGCCCATCTAGTCTGAGGGGTGAACCATGCTGTGATACCACTCTGTAACACCCTCCTCCCACATCTACCCAAGAAACTGGCCAACTAGGTAAAAATGCAACGAGAGGCCACTATGAAATGATTCGGCCTCCTAAGTCACGTTAAGTGGAACCAACAGAAACACACCATGCATACATTAATCATCAGTTACAGGACCCTTAGGAAACAATCCAATACTTTAGACAACTCACCTTGTGGTCCCATTGAGCTTTTGGAGAATTTAAGGCTTAGTCACTCCCATGATATAGGCATGAGTGTGACCAACAACCCAAATTCACTCTTAGAGGCTTGCCTTCCAGTGACCAGAGACAAAATTTGTCAGTGTTGTTAGTCCTTACAATCTTCCAGGCTGAAAATGAAATCGAGAAGGGTAACCTCAAACCACTTCAACTCAGTAGCTAGCCCTACTTAGCATGAGAGGGATCTCTCTAAGTCTCTAATGAGTGATATTACTTTAAAGAAAATGAATTTTAGGCTAGATATGTGTATTTGTTTGTTTGTTTGTGAAAATCTGGTTTTTAGGGTTTGCTGAACTTAGGGTTTGGAGCTACAAATAGGTCTAGGCTATAGGAGTGTAGGAGCAAATATGAGAAGGAGCTAGATATCAGAAGCCATGATGTAATTTGAATATTTTCAGTGTAGTATAGAGGAGAAAGTGTAGAAGAAAATAATGAGCATAAGTAAACATGATTTCATTAGCTTACGAAGACATACACATAACTATGAAAACCAGATAACATAGCTTGAAAAACAAGAATTTTGTGTATTTTATTGTAAGGAATTCATATAAATAAGAGATATAATGTATATAAAGATGTTTATACCATTATAAAACAAAAATAATGAAGTACAAGCACCATGAACTCACTGGGCTAGAGTTCCTTGAAAATAGTTGCAAACTGTCTCTGTATTAGCTGAAAAGATGATTACATGCAAGCTTCCTTCACAAAAAGTAAAACCCTCTTCTCCTGAAGAGAAATGATACATATAGACTCTATTATACCACTTTCCCACTTTCAGGAGTGGAATTCCTTGGTAGAGGAACTGACTCCAATATTCTCTCAACCAACAGGTGAGAGTGAGAAGGTGAAACTCAAACACTTCTTGGAGAGTTTGTTTAGGAGTTTGCTTCCTTTATGAGGCCTAAAAAACATCAAAAACAACCTATGATGTACATTTATTCATGCCTACATCATCTAGCCTCGAAGCTAGTTCCATTACATAGAGAATCTTGACTTTGACTAAGTCAAACTAGAAACTAGAAATTTACATAGTGTAATTTACAATTTGAAACACAGAAAAGTGCAGAAGCGAAGTGCCGACTTTGAGATGACTTTTAGGTGCCTTCCAGGGTTCAGAATGAAAAATTGAGAGAATGGTCAAGTAGCCCTTCACATATAGTTTCCATAACAGTTTGAATTTCTGAATTTGGACCATGGGAAGTCCTTCAAAAATCCATTCTCCCAAGGTAACTCCAAAAGTGCATCGCCTGTCAAAAAATGGTCCAGAATGCCACTTTTTTGCCTTTTTCTCCAAAACTAAGCCACCTCTACAAAATCTGAGAAAATGGGTTTTTAGAGGATGGCAAGAGATTTCCAAAAATGTAGATGTTTTCTAAAATGGAGGCCTGAGGAAAAATCACAGCGCCAAGGCGCTACGCTTCTGAAGCAACTGAATTTCTGAATTTGGACCAAAATTTCTCAAAAAACTCAAAATGATCAGAATTTGCTAAAAAATGGAGGGAAGGTGTAAAAATATGTTTTTTATAGCTTCAGTGATGCTTCAGAAAGCATCTCTAAGTTCCCCTCATCCTTTGGGTCTTTTTTTGCCTCCTTGAGCTTATTTTCAAGTTGTTGTACTTTGACATCGGCGATCATGTTTTGAGCTTGGTAATGGTGCACCATGTGTCTGAGCAACTGATTACCCCTATTTTCCTTCCCAAGGATATTTTCCAAGTGTTCATTTACCCTATTTAGCCAATATTCCTTATCTTGATGAACCTCTAGGGAAATCCTATCTTCTAGGTCAAGGTCCTCATTCAACAGAATTTGTTCTTTCTCTTCTTACAAAGCCTTCTTTAGGCCCTTTGTTCTTGGCCTCTTCATCTTACCTTTTCCTTTTTCTCCTTCAGGCTCACTTGATTCCATGATCTCTTTACCCTTGCCAACCTGCTGCAATAACTTGGCTTGTTGTTTTTCCATGATCAATTCCTTTCCTTTGAGCTGATTGTTCTCCTGTTGAAGGAATGAAATAATGTATCTAGCTCTCGACATGTTTACTGTAAGCTCCTTGATCTGATAGTCCTTATCTCTGATTGTCTGTTGCATGATTGAAGTCTGATCTTCCGCCTCTAAATCAATAAGCTCAAACTCATGCTCAACTGTCTCTTTATCCTTTGCTGTCGATCCCTGTTTTGTTGATGAAGAAGGCTTGGCCCCTTTCTCACCATGAGAAGCAAACACAAGTCCTTTTCATCTCTGGTATGTTTTGGTCACCTCAGGTCTAGGTGCCTTGGGAACCTCCTCTGATTTGTTTGATAACCCTACTTCCATAGGTTGTGCTGATGTGTCTTGGTGATGGCTTGGTGAAGCAATCTCATTTCATTTTTGAAAGCCTAGATGATAGGAAAAGGGAAAAAACAGTGAGGTATGAGTGGAAAATGAAGTGATGTGAAGGTGGAGTTTGAAAAAATGGTAAAGGAGGTTTGAAAGAGGTGGAAATGAAATTTGGAGAGTTGATGAAAATGAGTGGAAGAGAAATGAAGGAACAATGTGCTTGTAAAAGGGAAAAAACAAAGTTTTTAGGGAAAGTGCCCAAAACCCCTAGGAATGAACTAGGGTTTCAATATTAGTGAGGTAAATTTATGTTTTGAGGTTGATTGAGTGGTTTACATGGCATATCAAACATGTATAAAGGTGTAGGGTAAGATTTTACATGTTAAAAATCAAGAAAGGAAAATGGCCATCATCAACCCTTTTGCATGAGAAATTCACTGAAAACCCCTAATTGAAGAAATATTTGGCATGAATTGATTTTTCAAATTAAAAAGGTAAGTAAGGTGGTGTACTTACTTGTATCTCAGCTTAGGATTGCAATAAAACAAGTGAGCAAGCTTAAAAATTGAGTTTGGGTGAGTTTCAGGCAATTTTAGCTACTCTGGCCCAAGCACAGCGCAGTGTTCCTGAGCGCAGCGCCCAAGCACAGTGCAGTGTTCCTGAGTGTAGTGCTAGGCCTTCAAGCGTAGTGTGTTCTTCCTGAGCACAGCGTCGGGCCTCCAAGCGCAGCACAGTCTTCCTGACTGCAACGCAGGTCTTCCAAACCGCTTTTGGAGGCCTTAAACGGCTCCAAATTGAGAGCTTGATAGCTCATTGGAAATATCTTGAAGTCTGCTATAAGATAGACTCCTCAAGCATGCAATTTGGACACTCCATCAGGGAGAAAAATTGATTTTCCCAAGGTCACTCCAAAACCTAGGGTGTCTCTGACAAAAGAGAAGCTCCAACTTGCAAAGCACTTTTTGATGCCTTCCACTAATCCAAATCATGATCTAAAGGTACCATTGGAAATATTAGGATGTCTGCTACACAATAGATTCCTTAAGAACTACCAACACCTGCTCCAAACCCCTGAAAATCTATCTTGAAGTCAAGCTATCTAAAAGTGCAACAACTCTCCTGTAACAAGTGCATTTTAGGAATATCTTTCAAATCATAATACCTATGCATACAATGAAGGAGGTTTTTGTTCCTTGGACTATAATGGACAAAAACCTCTTTCACGTTTGTAAAATTCTTCTCCATTTGGTCGGAAACATATTTTGAAGAAAACATGTCCTTGTGAGAAATGTTGAGGTGAGGTAGTGTACTGCAACATTGTCTTATTTGAAATAAAACATTACCTTTAACTTTATTTTTCTTTCCCTAAGCTGCTAACTACCTTTACCCACTTAATCAAATGATGGAAATTTTTTTGGCAACATATGGTACCGTGATGACACATGGAGTTAAACCCTAGACCATGACCTAAAATGAGGAATTTAACCATTTCATGACCCAAGACACTTAAATGAAGACATAATACCTTGAAGAAGACAATGACCATGATGAGTGATGAAGACCATGAGTAAGTGAAGGGAGTAGCAATGACCTAGACATCAACAGCCAGTGACCAAATTTTTATTTGAAGACTCACTGAAATGACAAAAATTTGACTTCACACCCTAACAACACCTTGTAAGAGCATATTTGATCATTGGTGACAGGCTGAACTGATTGACACTAACAAGTGCTATGCCAGTGACTCCAAGATTTGAGCCACTTTTTAGGCCCAAAGCCCAGGTCACTGCCCAGAATTGAACCATATCTTTAAGACAGTAAAATAACATGGAAATGACAATACTAAATAAAATACTTGTTTAATACCTTGACTGCACCCCTACTAGCCATGACTGACATTTCGTCAAACATATTGCAAATGTGTAATCTACAGGTGTAATTAATAGTTCTGAGCATAGGGGTCTCATACTTAGTTGAGAATCACTAAGAGCCATCAACACATCAATTTCCATTCCATCCATTAGGTCATAGATACATTGATCATTCAATTACAAGTAAAATCATGATGAGAGGAACACATGGCTACTGTCATAAAATACATACATAACCATCATAATAGTAGTAAAAATACTCACGAAAGTACAACCATATAGACCACGTATAATCCATCAAAATTCTTATAGAAATACAAGGATTAATACCCTTTCATTAATGATGCAAAATCCAAACATGAGTTGGGACTTCCACATTCCACCCAACCATAGAATGGTTGAGCCAAATATCCCTTCAGTAATTCACCCTCATTCCATATTCCAAGCATGAATGTGGGATCTCATAGAACACATCAATCAAAACTCATCTAGGCTTCCATAGGCCACCCACCTCAACCCATCAAATAGTGATTCCACCTCACGGTCAGACATCACCAAACCATCATCAGATCGGTCTCTATCCCAGCCCTCCAAGGCTCCAAAGTGTTTGTTCCAACCCAGCTTCTAGGACTAGTAACTCAACCCACGACTTCGGTATCCAAAGCGTTTTTCCAACCAAGGCTCCAGGACTAGTAACTCAACCCACAATTGTTGTTGGTATCTATAGCATTTGTCCAACCAAGGCTCCAAGACTAGTAACTCAACCCACCAAGGGCTCCAGAGCGTTTGTCCAACCAAGGCTATGGGACTAGTAACTCAACCCAATCTGTTACAAGGCTTCTAGAGTTTCTGTCCAACCAAGGCTCCAGGAACTAATAACTCAACCCAAGCTAAGGAACATGAGAACCAACCAAAACAAAACAATGAAAATAAACCCACAATATCCATGGCTATCCAAGAATTGGCAAGTCTATGCAATCCACTATCAATCCAAGAAATCCTCTATGCCAATGATAGATCACAACTGAGAAACCACATGCATGTGTCATGCATGCCAAAACTAGTGAAGGAAACATACATACAACTAAGTACCTGCAATAAAATCTGATGTAGTTGTTGATCCCGATGCCTTCTTGTGCTCTCATCCTCTTCCTTTTCCTTCTTTCTCCAAAAATCCAAGTATGCCGCACCCTCCAAGAGTGATCCAAGAAAACTATAAGTCTCCAAGAGTATGAGAGAAAGAGAGAGAGAATAGAAGAAAGCTCCAACACTGAACTAACAAAAGGTTACCAACTAATCCTCTAAAGCCTTTTTATGAATGAGGCCTATATTTTCTTCATTTTCCATTATTTTCCTCCTCACATGCAACTTGTGACCTTTCACCTCCCTTTTCTCCTAATTTCCATTATTTTCATAAATAAATGTGCCAAAATGCCATTTTTTCTTTCAAAAGCCTTACCCGTTGCCTTTGCCAATTTCTTTAGTCATAAACAATCGCAAGTGATCCCCATCACTAGGATTCTACCCAACATTCAGCTTGGAATAAGTGTCCAATCAACCATGGTTATTGTTTTTAACTTTTATTACATGGAATTTTCACTAGGGTTGTTACAAAGGGAGTATGAGATCCTTTCAAAATATTTCTCTGGAAGCCCTCGAGCGACAAAGGAATGTGATTATGGATGACATTTCCTATATCCTTTGACGCCTACCCACAGGCGACACAACTTCATCCAACAGCCACTCTGGAAGTGCCACTCCCTTTAAGGTACAAGTCAACTTTCACATTCCCATATTTAAAGGCTAGATAGATGCAGATGCCATAGATAGATGGTTAAATTTTTTGAATGGATATTTTTCGATTCATTACTTTTCCTATCTAGTAAATATTACTTTTTCACTACTCAAATCTACCCCTGATGTCAAGGACTGGTGGGAAATCTACTGTGAAGAGAAGGACGAGAGGGACCCCTCAGTGTTTTCAGCCACACCCACTTGGAATTATTTCCAAGGCACCATCAAGGAACAATATTACCCTACCAGGAGCTATGCAAATAAATACATGAAGTGGACCACGTTCTGGCAGGGAAGGGACCAAGACATGCCAGAGTTCACAAATATCTTTCATACCCTTCGCATGAATTTGGGTATCAAGGTGTTGATGGTGCTAGACCCGCCAACATTCAGGGGGTCTCCTCGATATTAAGTCCCAATTATACCTCACACCATTTGAATTGGGAGCCCCATTTGGAATATAGCCTAGTTGTCAAAGCGGTGGGATTTAATGATGTTCCTTGGCTGCAATAATGCATAGAGTAGTGTATTTGTGACTTTGGAGAACAAGTGTGTGACTCTGTGGAAGGTCAAGTGTGATGTATGAAAAGTTCTAACAAATGAGGGGAAAATGAGTGAACCCGTTAGAAGCCTCTAATAGTACACATCTTGAAAAGAACACACGAGCATAAAAGACATCACGAGTTAACCTTCGAAATAGTTCACATGTTAAACATGATGGAAATATACAACAACATCCATTCAATAGGATTCATACTAATGCAAACAGAATAGTCATAAGAGTTAGCGTAAGTGACATAACATATATTATAAACATAACAACAATAGTCCTACTCTATTCACAGCATATGCATGAAAATGTGTCAGCTCTAAGATTTTATTAAAGTGAAAGTTACAAGCATACATATACCATTGACGAACCACTAGTCCCAATAGTGGAACATGAAGTCTACACCTACTCCTCCAAAGAAAGATACTCCCTCTATGCTACGGAGAATCCAAGGCTCTCAACAAAACTCCCAAGCTCCTGATCCTAAGCTAAAAGCCTAGCCAAAAGCTTGGCTCCCAAAATCCCTTTACATGAGTTATGAGGACATATTTATAACAAAAGGGGTGACTGTTCATCTCCCTTTTGTGACTCTTGGACTTCTCTCATGACTCTTCAAATTCTTTACAAAATGACTCTTCACATTCCACAATTGACACTTGGAAATCCACTTACAAATTAATTGCAAAAGAATATTACAATATACATGTACCCGTATAGGAAAAAATTCGATAGAGCTAACTAGCCATCCTAATAAGACAAATAAGTTAAGCTTGAGTTTGGGGAAACTCCAGCTCAACAACTTCGACTTGTAGGTTCTCGGTCACATAATGGTGCCAAGCTTTGTACTGCGCGATGACTTCCCCAAATTATGTGATGGGATCAGGCTGGAAGCGGACTCTAGCCTCCATGGCATCTGGGTACATTGATTTGGAACTAGTATTAGTTTCCTTCTTGAGTGGGAGCATCATAGTATTGATCTGGACAGGGCCACGAATGTGCTTCTGCATGTTCTTCCTACTCACTTCAAGATCTTCCTTGGTAGCAATATATGTAAACCGATCCAAGTATTCTTCAACCTCCTACCTGACTTGATTCCTGTGTTTGGATTCAGCTTTAGTTAGTGAGCTAATTGATGGGATCTTGTGCGATTTCACCATGAAATCCACATTGTCATACAATCATGTATATGGGGCCTGAATATTGGCAATGAACAAGGAGAGTTGTTTGTTTCTCTAAATGATCATCCACACTTGTGCTTTCCCCAACTCTGCATGTTGCCTTATTTTCTTCACTAATTCAGATAGTGCCCCTTTGTATTGTATTGACCACTCATACACGACAATGATGGTTATATGGACATCCTTCAGGGATTTAGCATTATCCTTAGACTTTTTTTGCATGTTTTGCAAGTGTAAAACTACTTTATGCACAGTGATAAGCTCCTCATAAAGGCTCCACATGGTTTCTCCCAAAGGCGACACTTCACCAAGTATGGCTTCCTTAAGTTCTTCCAGATATACTTGTGTGGGAGCTGTGTTCTGGACTTCTTCTCGGATTTGTTCAACTTCTTCCCTTGTAGACAATAAGTTCTTTTCAAATTGTTTTTTCTTGGCCATCAGATACTCCTTGTTTTACTTGGTAGCACCTATGAAGGCCAAGTTGGTTGCAGCAATGGAATTTGGATTCCTTCCGGTGTTTATCACAATCACCCTTTCTTTGAGGAATGCGAGAGATGCGATATCATCTGGAAATTGTTTCTTCCTTTCTTGTACAATCTTCTTCTAAAGTTCTTTGTAATTAAGATCATACATGTCCATGACTGGGCCTTCATCAAGAGGAACAAATTCCTCTTCTTCACTTTGAGCTTTCTCTACTATCGAAGGAGAGGGAGACTGAATGGTGACCTATTGAGTGCTTGGCATTAGATCAATATCTGGGTTCAATGGATCTAGTTCTACCTCCATCTCTTGAATCACAATCAACTCCTCAATTTCCTTAGTGAGATCCTTATCCTACAATTATTCGCTCTCCTCTCCTGGTAGTAGGTTATGCTCTTATTCCTCAGCTTGTTTCTATGTTGATTCTTCTTCTTCTATTCTTCACCTTTCTTATTCTTGTTGTCTTTGAATTTCTTCTTCCAATCTCATATGCTCTTGTTCTTTCCTTTTCTTCATCTCTTCCTCCTGCTTCCTTTGCTTCCTCTTCTTCTCCACTACTATGGTCATTTTCAGGATAATTGGATTTTCTTTCATCTTACATCTTTTCTCTTCCACTAGTCTATGTACAACTTTCCTCTTTCCCTTTTCATGCACTAGTTTGCACCTTTTCGTTGGTACTACCTCTGGAGTGGCTTCCTTCTACGAAGTAACCTGTGATGTTCTAGCGAAGCTAACTGGTTCACAAGACTTGGAGGCATTATAACAATTCTTCATTTCTTCCTCCTCGAGCCTGTGAAAAGTCCCATTTTTCCACATAAAATGAATCCTTTCACAGTGATATTTACAAAAATTCCTAGGATCACAGGGATTGAACTCCAAATGACCGAATGTGAAATTTTCTATCTCCTTGACTTCGGTGTCTACAACTTTTAAATTCTTGATTTTGTAGAATCCAATCTGCATAGGAAGAGAGGGCCAAGGTGTTTTCTTTTTCCTGTGAAAAAATTTGGATAACCCTATATAAAGGTGGTAAGAAACTTCTTGCATGAATAATTTATTGGTTGCATACCAAGGAAGAAGATGCAGCAACTTTTATCCACCAAACACTCTGAGGAAAGTGCCATCCAGTGAGGCAAGCCAATCTACTATTTCTGACATTGCTTCCATTGCCCCATGTGACATGCAATATGGCTCTTCCTCAAAGATTAACTTGTATAATGGAATGAGGAAGTGATCAATGAGATTTTCCATTACTCCTTTGTGGTTGCACTCTAAAAGCAACTTGTAGTAAATGTGCACAATAGACTCTCTTGGTGTCCAGGTCCAATTCATGCCAAGAAATGAATTGTGAATGCATATTGCATCCAGTAGGTAGGAAGACATGTAAAATATGCCTTTCTTTCCCTTGGGAGGATTACAGGCATTAGCTACGTGGATATTCATTTTTTAATCCAACAAGTCTGACTAGTTGAATGGTTTTCCTTCATTCACAATCTGATTCATCAAGAATGCCCACCCTTCAGGGAAGGTCTTTGTACTCTGATGACCATAGATCTTGCAATATAGGACTATCAAGTACTGATAATCCTTCCTGATATATTTTGTCTTGTAAGTGTTGGTGGGTGTCTAACGAAACTTTGTTGGCTCTTTCACCCAGCCTTTGACAACCTCCTTTCTGCTCAAGTAGTTGATGGCTGCATAGAAGTAACAATCCATGAGTGATTCCGACTCCAGCTAATGGTACATGAGATGGTAATCTAGTACCATAAAAAAGGAAATCCTTTGTCCATTGGCACTATTAAGGGTCATAGCTTTGGAATCTATATGAGAAATTATCTAGCTAACAACATTTGTACATGGTAAATCCGGGTACCTGCATGCAACCTTGTGTAACCCTGACATATGGACATTGATATACACCTGCCGGTATTCAAGATCTGCTTTGAATATTCTTGCAAAGAATGCATCATTTACTCTGTGCCATGTGATTTATAACTCTTTCTCTATAAATAGTTGATCATTTTAGATTTAAGATATTTGGGATTCTTAGCTTGTGTTAATATTTTTTCTAGAATCATCCCGTCCATATTAGTTTGAAGATCGACGTTTCGAACCTTCAACTAAGTCTCATCATCAGGATCAAAGTATGTGGAAAACTAACCATCCTTTTGGAAGGTAAGATCAATTTTCTTTTTCATTATAAGTAATCTAATTCGTTCTAAAGAGCGAATATTTTTCACTAAATCCCTTCTGTGTATGGTGATAATTTTATATTTAAGATTTTCCCAAAGGATGATCAATTTTCCACATACTTTGATCCTGATGATGAGCCTCAGTTGAAGGTTCGAAATGTCAATCTTCAAACTAGTTGAGTATTTGTGAAAACTGACAAGTTCATTGGAGTACTCTTAACTTCCTCCATGGTGTTACTTTCCATGGTGTCCTTTGGAGAGGATATCTTTGGTGCCATGATGATAATAATTAATGAAGAGAAGTGCTCAACAACTAAAATACCTGTAGGAGGAAAATCAATCATGGAAAACATGAATTAGCTTCGGCAAAATGACTGACAAATCAAGATCAAGGCAATAACCATGAGACTGAAGGGAAAAATTGCATAATTCCTAAGTTGTGGTGAGGGACTGGCTCTAAGAACTGTGTGTTGTGCAATCTCAGCAGCCAGGGGAGCAACTTGAGGCTTGAGATTGTGCAATGCACAGTCTCAATGGCCAAGGGGGAGGATTGAGCCTTGGAACTGCACAATGCGTAGGTGGGAAATCTAGGTTTTCTCATTCCAGTCTTAGAATCCAATCATGAAGCTTGAGCCCTGTACTTGTGCAATTCCCAGTTGAGCAAGGCAATTGCTGGCCAAGTGAAGGGAAGATCTACCCAAAAAGAGGATAGTAAAATGGATGATTTGAGTGAAAGTGAAAGTTAGAGTGTGCATCTGACTAAGGAAATATAGATTAGTGAAGATCGAGTGCAGAAGATCAACATGCAAAAGTAAAAACAAACATGCATAGGCAGTCACCAAAACAATGCCCACTAATGGGAAAAAATAAGTTGATGCGACACTTGTAAAAGGTGAACGATGGACTAAACTAACACTTGTACAAAATAATATAACTTAAGAGGCCAGCAACCATGAAAATAAACAATTAAAACAACACTCACAGATGTAAAATGACAAAAAGCGAATGAAAAAGAGACAAAAGATGACAAAAGCAAAACTCACTCGAAAAAGCACCGCAAACTCCACCGAAGGCTCCTTGATCTCATTGGGAAGGATAGAGCTCCAAGATAAAATGTACGAATGAGATCTATGGGCATCTATTATATAGATTTAGGTTGGTTAGGTTTTATGACGTGCATTCCTAAAATCAAGGAAAAAGTGACACTTGGCGAAAAGTCCAAAAATAGCAAGTTGTGTCATCCTTCAGGAAACCAATTATCAACTCCCTATTTTCTACGAATTTCCTTTTTATTTTTTATTTTTATTTTTATTTTTTACATTTTCAAGAAAATGGCCATTCATATTTCCAAAAAATACTATGCAATTCCCAACCACTGGGAAACTCCTTAACTCATTGAATTAAATAGTTTCTGATCTCAAGGGAAGCTTTACGCAATTTCTGAACTCAAGGTTGGGTTGTCTCCAATAATTGTGTAGTTTATGAGCTCAAGGTTGGCCTGCCTATTTGGATTATGCAATTCAGATCCTCAAGGCTAGCTTGCCTTCTAAGATCGGGTAATTTTTGCAGGGAAGACTGGAAATGTTGCAATGTCAATTCAAGAGATAGCTTGTGTCTAAAAGGTATCAAACTGAAACAAAAAAAAAGCATCACAAGCACAACATGAAAATATAAGTCCTAATCATAGCATGAATACTTGATGACAGTAAATGATAAGCTCTTGTGGACAGAAGGGATGCTCCAAAATCAAAGCATGGGAAAAATTTTGGAGGGTGGTTGTAGCAACTACAACACTTGGCGAAACACTAGTAGAACTCCAGCTCTTTGTATGGATCTTACTTCATGTAAACTAATTCTAACTCTTCGGGAATTATTTTTCATTTCATTGATCACCATACCTTCTTTAGTTATCTTAACTTAAATATATAGCCCCTACCATTCTCTTCATCAGTGGCACGCTACAAAGGCAAGTCAAACCCTTTTGTTTTGTTTGGGTACAGGGAGTATATAGATACACAAGTCAAACAGGATTGTTAGAGTCTTGGTTTTCATCTCTGGTGTTGCTCTGCTACCACTAGGTCTGGATAGTACCCCAACAAAATCACTCTAGGGACACAAACATTGATGCACTTCCAACGAGCTTGGAAAGTACCCTAATAGAGTTGCTTGCTTCACCTGTCTACGTAGGAAGCCTTTCTCTTCTTTCACCTTTTATTATTTTATGTATTTGTGTTCAAATAAATGTGCATAGGCACTTACTGTTTTAATGAGGTGAAAGAGGGATCATGACTTAGTCAAAGTAGAAGAGGTTGTCCCTTCAGAGAAGGATATTTATACACCTCCGAAATACAATTCACTTGTCAAATTTTCCTACCCTCCTTACTCTACTCGACTTGGTTGACAAGACAAAGCCGATCAAACGTAAAACTAATTAGAGTAGGTGGTACTAGTTATAGGTTAAGCATCATGATTCCACTATGGTTTTCTCTGAAAAGAATGTATTTTCCATCAAGGTATCATCGACTAAAAGGATGCAAGATCCACATAAAGAGAGGGAATAAACAATAAGAAAGCATTGGCAGTAACATAATTTCCTCTCAAACTTCATCATGCTTTCTTTGAAAACCAAATACAATTTCATGTGAAATCTATCCTACAACAAAAAGGAAAGAAAAGAGCATGGTGGAAATTAAATCAAAACAAAAGAAAACAAAAAAACTACTCCTACTGAATAGGTCAAGCTTACATAAAATGAAACTTCCAGTGTAACCACCAACGCATAGGCTGACCTATATAGGTGAGGGAATCCATATTAAGAAAGATATTCAAGAATAACAGTAAATAAGAAATATAAATCGATACATGCCTTAACATTCAAAGAGTGAAAATGCATGAAGAAAAGTACAACTAAAAAACACATGAAAAACATTATGTGGATGCATTGTGGTGTTTATACACATCACAACATAGTAACATGCATGAGCATCCTTTCAAACTTCTAAACTTGGAAAACATAAAGAAAGTGAAAAACTTATGTTTCGTGAACAAGCTTTCCAGGTATGATTCCTCCAATGATTGAGCAATAGCATCGTGAAAAATAGATGGAGGGTGTGAATATTGTTGAAAGGATTGATTTTCAATTTGCATGATTGAATGATGAGGATTCTTGAAAGATAAATCACTATCCTGATCATGATTAGAACTGGCCTCAAGACTTGTTAGGATATTCCGACATATAGGAAATAGTTAAGTATAACTTGGTCTAGTATAGAGTTAGGTAAAGTGTGTTTCTTTACTATGTACTTTTGTAACTTACAATTCGACGGTCATGATATGTTCTAGACATGAAGTGATCCAACGGTTCATTCTCTCCTCGGTATTACCAACACTTGATTCATGGCGTAAGACCTGATTGGTCCATGATATCTATTTAAAGAGCATGGAGGGTCATTTGTAAGGTGATCGTTCATGAGAGATTCTTATGTAAAGTTTCTTTCTTTTACATTAATAAATTTCCTGAAGTGGCCACGTTGGCTCAAGTCATGGATTGTTTCCCTCTTTGAGGGTTTTAACCACATCAAGAATACCGGTGTATCGATTTATGATTTGTTTGTGAGTGGTCTCCTTTGGTGTTCTATCTAAGGAACTTACCTTTTAAATTCCTACATGGTATCAAAGCTATTTGAGTGTCGCATCCATTGGTGATCCAAATCCGAAGCTGGTACAACTGCATCCAACTGTCATTTCTTTTTTCTAACCGCTTTCAAGCTGAGAGGAATTCTCTATTGTGTTAGGAGCATCTGTTCCAGTGAGAAACCCCTTTCTTTTTAGGCGAAAAGGTTTTTGATAGCCCTAACTACGTCATTTTTAAGGTCTGTAGGTATACAGTCTTTATTTGCAGTTTTAGTTATGTATCTCTCTGTTTATTTCAGTTTATTTATCTCTCTAGTTTTTATTACAGGATCCATACCTTTCATTTCTGTGTATGCTCTTTTCCCCACAACTTTGTGTGATCTGGGCAAATCATAAACAGAAAGGAAGGATTTTTTCCATGCATATGTTATTTTCTATCGCGCTTTAGTGTGATCTTGGAAAATCAGAAACATTGAGGAAAATATTTAGTTTGCGGCGAAATCTAGCTTCAAGCCGTAAGTTTTGGATTTTTTTTGCATGTCCGTTTTGGGTTGTGTGGTTTTTTGTTTTGTAGGCAAAAAGGGTTTTCTCAAGTAAGCACGCACTCCAAAGCTTTAGTGACTAAAAAGAAAAAAATTCCTCTTTTCCAAAAATTTACTAATCTTTTAAACTAACTCACTTGTTCCAAAGTTACTTTATGAGAATAGAGGTCTTTGGGTCAAGTCTTTCTTTTTGTTGAGTTACTTTTTCAAAAGCACATGGTATTTCTTTTTGTTTAGTTAATTTTTTGAAAAGCACATGTAACTTATATTTTAAAGTTAATTTATGTAAATGTGTTCTCTCCCATTATAAAAATTGAGTCACTTATAATTCTAAAGTCTCTTTATCTTTTATTTAAGTTACAATTTAGTGGGTAGCTCATAAAGTACCATTGTAAAAGTGACTTTCACTTATTTATAAAAGCGGGTCACATAAATTTTTTTTTAAACTGAGCTAATTAGATTAAGTTTGGAAAGAGGGGGGGTTTTTTAAAAAATATAACATTAGCATTCACTTCCGCACATTCACGTACTTCGTCGACATCTTCAACAACTTTTCTTTAAAAATCCATCACTTCTTCATCCAAAAGTCATTTTCAGAGCCGTTTTCTTTTAATAGGCCTAATTTTTCAAGATATTTCCATTGGAACACTTAGTTTCAATATATGCAGCATCAGTTTATGTTAAAATGGAAATTCCATGCCAAGTTATTCTTGACAGCACCAACTACTTCCAATGGGTGTCCTACATGGAGGATTTACTTAGAAGTAAAGGTCTTTATAGAATAGCCTCAGGCAAGTCTAAACCTAAAGATGAATATAAGCAAGCCAAATGGGAAAATTGGCAAGGTCCACGGGTGCTCCACTCAGGGAGCAATACCATACCACGTGGGTTCATATTGGGGGATTTAAATTGAGGAAAAAATGGCATAATATATTGGGGGATATATAGGGGTAAGGGGTTTTTATATTGGAAGGTATAAAAAATGGAGCTCAATATTAATCATAAAATATAAAGGGGTATAAAATATGTTAATGAAAAATGGATACCTACAATATCTAGTGGAAGTAGGGGTTTTTTAAACTGGGGAGGTGTATTGGGTTTGTATTGGTAGGGATTTAAATAATGTAATTTTTAAGGATGTTTTCCAATATGTAGTCAAATTAAGGGTATTGTTTAATATGCCACGAATGCACGTGATAGGTCAGAGGTTCATTGAGTGAATCTCCCGTGGCAAGATTAAGCGCGTAGGTTGATAAGGATGTTTACTTCTCCAAGCCTTAGATTCTTTATCCCAGAACTTGATACCCCTGATGAAGCAATGAAATAGCTCAATAAAGTTTTTCGAATTAAAAATGAAATTAGAGCTCATCAACTCGAAAATGAGTTTCTTACGTTGGACCCCAATAATTTTTCTTCCATTGAAGATTTTTTGTTCAAGTTCAAGACCCTTAGACTTCTCTTGGAAGGTGTTAAGGTTAAGAAAGAAGATGGTAGCCTTATCTATTCCATTCCACCTTCCATTCTACTAGAGAAGCATTTATTTCTCAAGGACAAGACTACAAGTCCCCCTCTTTTGATTCCTTTTGTGATTCTTTAATAAGAGAACAAGAAAAACTCTTACATCTTGGTCTTTTTAATCTTGGAAACTCTTCTAAGAAATCCTTAGACGCCCAGCAGCAACCAAGTTTAAAGAATCCTAAGAAGCAGCATCCTAAAAGGAATGGTCATAAACCAACCAAGGGTCCTAAGTACTTTCAGTCTCAAAATGAAAAATCAGTTCAACAAAATGATAAGACAAATAAAAACAAAGGGAATAAGATTGATAGACATTGCAATTTTTCTAATCGAGATGGCCACTTAGAATCCAAATGCTTTAAGAAGATGGAAACCTTGAAAGCAGCAATGAAGAAGCATAACATCCATTTGGAGCACTCTTCAACTTCAACTTCATCTTTAGGAATAACACGCTCTGCATGTGGTTGTCAAGCATCTTAGTCTGGTTATGCACTAAATGTATCTTCTTCTTCTCATTATCATGAGTGGCTCATTGATTATGGAGCTTCTTATCACATGGCCAAAAACAAAGCCATGTTTTCTTCTTTAAATGATTGTAACACCAAAAATATATATGTTGGTGATGATAGATCTCTTAGTGTTGTAGGGACTAGAACTATTCACCTAGACAATGGTCAATTTAATGATGTATTATGTGTTCCAACCTTATCCTGCAACATTTTATCTGTATATCAGATAACTCATTCAAGTGAAGGTAAAACCCTTGAATTTTCACCTCACGATGTTGTAATTAAGGACCTAAGAGATCCTAGACATATTTTAGCTACTGGAATTGTTGATGATTCTATAAGGTTGTGTAAGTTTAACAACTTTGGGTCATCAACTCTTCCCTCGGTATTTGTTTCTCAAAATGATGAAGTGAGAAAACGTTTCCATGAGTGATTTGGTCACTTAAACTATTGCTCCCTTCAAAATCTATGTAAAGAAAATATGGTGGCAGATCTTCCTATGGTATCTTGTAGATATGGTGTTTGTTCTGGATGTGTACTCGGAAAACATCATCGAAATAGTTTTGAAAAATGCGCCTCTTGGCACACCTCATCCCCTTTACATCTTGTGCATAGTGATTTATGTGGTCCACTTCCAGTTGTTTCATTCTCTGGCTACAAGTATTTCTTAACTTTCATTGATGATTTCTCTAGACGCACTTGGGTATACTTCTTAAAAATCAAGAGTGAAGTATTTAACATGTTCTTGGCCTTTAAGGCCTTTGTTGAGAAACAATATGGACATCAAATTCTTAAGCTAGGATTTGATAATGGTGGAGAATGTGTTAACAACAAATTCATCAACTTTTGCACTAAGCATGGAATTCAAATGCAACATATTGTTCCATATACTCCACAACAAAATGGTGTAGCTAAAATGAAGAATCACACCTTAAAGGAAATGGCTAATTGTATGATTCAATCTAAAGGGCTTAGTCTTAATTTTTGGGCAGAAGCAATTAACTGTGTAAATTACATAGTAAATCGTACTCCTAATAAGGTTTTAAATAATATCACTCCAAAAGAATAATGGAGCTCAATTAAACCAAATGTAAGTCAATTTTGTGTTTTTGAAAGTGAAGCATGGGTCCATATTCCAGATGAGAAACATAAAGCCTTAGAACCTAAGAGTGAAAATGTATTTTTGTTGGATATTCTGAAGATGTCAAAGGACATAGACTTCTTCCACCTAAATCCAAAAATGTTATCATTAGAAGAGATGTAAAGTTTGCTGAAAATATATCAGCCTATGAGCCTAGTTTGGAAGATGTGTCACCTCTCTCTATCCCTTCTACTTCTGAAAATATTTCTTCTTCATATGATGACAATGAGGATGACAATCCTCCCCCACCTTCTCAGGATCCTCCTTCAGCTCCTCAACTTCCAAAATGGGTTTTCACTACTCGGGATGTAGCAGGTGCTCTTGCAAGTGATCCTACATATCAGTGTCGCACACGTTCTCAATTTGGTATAGCCTCTTCTTTACTAGCTCAAGCTTCAGCAAATTATGATCCTGACACCTTTGCAGAAGCTTCAGGCCATCCAGATTGGGATGTAGCTATGAATGAAGAATATCATTCATTATTGGCAAATGATACATGGGATCTTGTTCCTCTCCCAAAGGGACGAAATGGAAAAGTTTATAGAACCAAGTTTGGACCATATGAAAAAGTTTGGACCATATGGAAAAGTTGATAAACATAAAGCTCATCTTGTTGCTAATGGTTTTTCACAAGATGAAGGCATTTAATATATTGAAACCTTCTCCCCTGTTGCATGTTGGGCATGGAATCCCCCCAAGGCATTTTTTTGGGCTTAAAGCCCAAGTTTTGACCAAGTCCTTTGTAAAATCTTTGCAATTTGTGGGCGCGGAGCGCGAAGTTATAATAGAGTCACAGGGTTGTCCGCCCTTGTTTTTGCAATGTAATGTTAGATTGATAAACCTACCCAGGGTATGCGGACCATGGGATTGTATAAATAGAGCGAGGTTCTAAATGTAGAAGATAGTTAATCAAGAAAAACAGAATAGAAGCATGATGAGTCTAAGAGATTGAGTCGAAGTGTAAAGTGTGTCTTTGGGTCATAGAGTAGGAGAAGGCTTTGTAGCTGAGTGCGCAGAGGCCTAGTAGTCCGCAGCTGCATAGACCCCTGTAGCTGAGTGCGCAGGGTAGGTCGAGTCTGTAACCGTTGGAAGCATTAATAAAGAGAAGTTTCATCATATTTCCGTGTATCTTTTCCTATTTAATGTATTTTTGGGTATAAATTGCAAGTGTACTATTTATTTGTTGCGCGAACTCATATGAGTGTGTTGTATAAATAAATCTAATGTAAGGCATCCATTTACGCGAAGATAACTAACTGGTGTAGGAAGATAAGTAAGATCACCGGTAGAACTTAGGGAAATAGTGTAGAGCGCTGCTCCAGCAACGTGGAAGCCCCAAAACCCTTGGTTAGGGTTGCGTGAAGGCGAGTATATCAGGGTGCGAAGACCATGGAAGTGCGCGAAGTAACCTGTGCAAGGGACTAGAGGTTGGACCAAGTCAACCCCTCAGACATCTCAAGGGTATGGAAACCTGGTTCCAGCACCCCTCCATACTACTTTGGGTGAGACCTCCATCTGCGCTCCATGGACTATTGCCAAAAGGGCCAGTAGTGCAAGGATTTGGCTAATTAAATCCAAACCTGGGTTAAGCCCCAGCAAGCCAAAAAATGGTTTTGTTGCCAGGACTGGGATTTGCATAGAGATGTCTAATGTCGTATCGCTGGAATCTGACAAAGAAAGGAATTGGAGATTGGTTGGATAGGAAGATTCACAAGTTCGCGGTATAGGAGAACAGGATTCTATGACTATCCAAAGAAGAATGGTTAAACTACTACTTATACATAGAGATCCACGAAATTTTCTTCGCATCTTTCCTTACTAAGCTATATGAGTGGATTGTGAAGCTAGCAGATAGCCAAGGAAGGTGTAAGCTCGACAAACCTATTGGGTGGACTCCAAAATTGGTGTACATATTGGAAGCATCGGAGGATAAGATAGCACACGTTGTTGATCATTCGCTCGATCGAATTATAAGAGGATTCATCAACGAGTTTGCGGTAGGTACTTCAGTCAGCTATAGCAAGGCATGCCAAGGCTTCCTCAAAGGACTGCGAGGTAAGTACGTTAAATATTTGAACACTTGGATTAAAATGCTATTGAGTGAAAAGCGGGTCGTACGAATAAATAGATGTTTGGGGATACGCGAAGTGGGAGAATCTACAAAAACAAAGGTAGTACAAAACTAGAAACTAGCCCTTTTATTTCACCTCCGTGAGGGGGTGAGGAAGAGCTCACGAAGGTTTCACCAAGAAGTGCAATTAATTTTATAAGGTAGAGGATTCCGTGCATACCACCCCCACCCACACCACCACCAGTTTCACCATATTCACCTCCATCTTCACCCATACCACCTCTGCCACCATCGCAAGTCAGTATGACAAGTGCGATAAAGTTTCCAGTGTTCAAGGGAGTAGGAAGTGAAGATCCGGACCAGTTTTTGTTTGTGATAAAAGTTGTATGGGAAGTGCAAGGAGTTACAGATGACAATATAAATATAAATAAAGTGATGTTGGTCAGTGAGCTGTAGGATCACGCGCTGACCTGGTACATTAAGAATTCCAATGACAATCCGAATGTGGGGATCGTAGATATTCAAACTAAGTTAAACAAAGAATTTAGCAGGCTAAAGTCAGAGGTACAGTCGATCATTGGGTTTAAGGAAATCACAATGCTACCAGGTGAGACCCCTTGGGAGTTGGATCAGGGACTGAAGTGCACAATTCGCGAAGCCAACATGACATTGACGGATGGCCAACACTGCGAATGGTTTGTAGCATCGTTAACGTTGCATCTAAGAAATTCGTTGTCACAACAAAGGCTAACAACTCAGGCCAAGGCCTTGGAGGTCGTGATGAGACTGCATGAGACCCCGATACAGGATCCAAACCTAGGAGTTTAGTAGATTCACTTGCATTTGAAAAACTTGTGCCTTGAGATGCAGAGCCTGAAGCAAGATAGGATGACTCGCCTAGAAGTGCACGACAAAGTATGGTGCATAAAGTGTAAGGGTCAGGGACATAACAAGGACCACTGCCCGATGTTCCCTAACTATCTCGCGGGAGGAGGACCAATGCCATTAAGACTGGAGGCATAAGCAGGACCGAGCGTGGTGCCCACATTATGGTGCGCGATTTTTCAGATAGGAGAAAAGCATGCTACAGATAACTACCATTTATTGCAGAAGTAGACGCAGAATTCATAACAGTTGTTTTATAATTTTTGTAGATAAGTGGGACATGATGAGTGCACCTGTAGAAGTTCTGAGCTAATGATGGATCAGACTCCTACCTATAGAGTTCAAGCCGAAACGTGGCCCCTTGACCAGAACGCAAAGATGGCGCGAACCGGATTTCAAGGGCTCGGATGAGCCTGAGGTAGAGGAGGACCTAGAAGGGGTCGTGGACAACTAATATGTTACAATTTCAGAGTGCCAAGACATTATGCCCGTGATTGAACAAATCCAACACGGGCATCATGCTTGTATTCTACATTTTTTGATCATGAGACGAAGGACTGTCCCATCTTGATAGCATGGTTGCATGATGAAGGAGCACTCCAACCTCCCTCGACTCAGAACCTACAAATGATGAGGTCTGAACCGTGTGAGGAAGACCCTAATGTGAATATTGTGCTCCGAAGTGGAATTACGACAGGGGATGAAAAAGGCAAGCATCCTGAAGAAAGTACTTGGTTTCACAAGGCTCCAATGAAGGAACCAGAGTTTGATTGGAGCACTCTAAGGAAACCTTCATGGAAACCAAGAAGAGCTTCGCTAATGCCTCCACTTCAAAAAGTAAAGACAGATCGGAGCTGGAAATGGACCCTTCAATGCTCACAATGTTCCTAGAAACATGCATGAATCTGTTGCGTGATAGCAAGGCTATAAAGGGGCTGTAGGAACTCATAAATAGATGCGTCGAGACCACACAAGGAGAATCGTGCGTAATTCGGAAGCTCGAAAAGCACACGACGTGAACAGGAAGGGAAATGAGATTGACCGCGCAGATTAGAGAATATGAGATGGACCAAGTGATTCTAGACCTAGGATCAGAAGCGAAAGTTATGCCGAAGTAGACATGGGAGCGCATGGGAAGGCCTACACTGCAATGGTCTCCTATCCAACTGTGAATGGTTAACCAACAAAATATCCTACCTATCGGAAGATTGCAAGGAATCATAGTGGATATCGAAGGAGCAAGTTTGCTAACAGATTTCGAAGTGATAGATATTGTTGATGACAACAATCCCTACCCCGCACTATTAGGAATAGATTAGAACACTGACATGAATGGGGTGATACATTTGAAGAATCACAAGATGATCTTTGATAAAAAGTCTTTGTGTGTAGTGGTACCTTTGGACCCCGCAAAAGGATCGCGCTACACAAAGCCAATGCGCGACTATGAAAGTGACAACGACTTAGACTGCATCTACAAGATAACCACGCGAGAGCAAGACTGGGTAAACCCAACCACGAATGGATGAATCTCATGGGAACGCGAAAGCTCCTGCACATCGGATTTGGACGAGGAGATAGAAAGATGGCAGAACTAGTTACACGAGGTAACCACGCTGAACTGTAACATGATGACTAGATCGTTGTGCTGCGTATCAATGGAGGTAAGGGATCTACCTACGTATGATGGGTTAAGTGAGGTGGATGACTTCTTGAGAAGATTTTAAAGAGAAGTGCTAGAACAACAACATTTCGAAGATTTGAAATGGGTACTACGTGCTACGCCTGCAAGGTGATGGGGTATGAACCAAAGAAGTTTTGAGGATTAGCGTGAATGCAGGAGGATGATGCGCATATGGTTTGGGAAGCCTCAGATGTCATTAAAAGATAAGTATGATGGACAGGATGATCCACGCGTGTACCTTGCCAAATGGACAAAAGTATATGGGGAAGAGCCACAACCTGAGTGGGTGCACCTATTCTATCATACCCTGGATATTATGCCCATGAATTGGTATATAGAGACGGAGCTCCGCCATGGAAAAAGTGAATGGGATATCTTGCGTGAAGGATTCTTGTTAACCTTCACATTTGAAGATTGTTGGTGGGATACTATTGATGATGCACTACAAGCCATAAAAGAACCTATCTTTAAAATACCCCACCAGCCATTAGAAGTGATTCAACATGAATGGGAAAGCCAACTGAGCTACGCACTGGAATGTTACAACATGAATACTGAAGAAGATGACGAAGATCTGTGAAAAGTTAACATTCCAGAAACTGAAGGCTATCGTGAGGTTCAAGGGCCATTGATTGAGGACCCTGACATAAGCGTGTCGATAAAGACAAAGCAGGTAAACATTGGAATGGAGGCTGAACCTAAGTATGCAACTCTCAGCGACTACTAGGATGACGCGACAGTGGATAAGGTTGTTGAGTTACTCTGTGAGTACCAGGACTTATTACCGACCAAGATAACGTACTTAAAGGGAATCGTTGGTAATTTAGGGATGATGAAGATCACCTTAAAACCCAATGCGAAGCTAGTTAAGAAGAGGCCTTACTGTTTGAATCCAAAATACAAGGAAAAGGTCTGCGTATAACTAAACAAAATGCTCATAGCTCGAATCATTGAGCCAGTGGAAGAATCTGACTAGGTAAGCCCTATTGTAGTGTAGGAAAAGAAGCAAAAGGGCGAGATAATAATATGCATGGACCTCAGGAAATTGAATGACACATTTTTGCACGAACCATTCCCAACTTTGTTCACAGATGAAGTATTGGAAAATGTCAGCAAGCAAGAAGCATATTCTTTTACTGATGGGTTTTTAGGGTACCACCAGATCAAAATCGCACCGGAAGACAGGAGCAAGGCCACCTTTGCGACTGAGTGGGGCTGCTTTCAATACACTGTTATGCCATTTGGGTTGAAGAAGGTGTCGGCCATCTTTTTGCGCATAGTTGTTGCAGCCTTCAAAGAATATATCCACAAATTCCTGGAGGTTTATCTGGATGATTGGACTGTATTTGGATTGGTTAAGCACCATGTATCAAGCTTATGATTGATGTTGGATACTTGCCGATAACACCAAATCGCGATGAACCTCAAGAAGTGTACATTTCTCATTCCCTTTGGAAACCTGTTGCGACATGTGGTCTGCAAATAGGGACTGATGGTAGACCCTGTGAAGATTGCAGTAATTCTGAATTTGGAAGCACCGCAAAGTGTCAAACAACTGCGTGCTACCCTAGGTCATACGGGGTACTACAGGAAGTTCATCAAAAGCTATGCCCAGATCAACACGGCAATGGAGAAACTGTTGAAAAAGGATGTCATGTTCTACTGGAATGATGATTTCATGAAGAGCCTAGATGTACTAAAAGAGAAATTGACCTCTATGCCAATCATGGTCTTCCCAAAATGGGATGTGGAGTTTCATGTTCATGTCAACGCGTCATGTATAGCGTTGGGAGCTGTACTAACACTAGAGGGTGGAGAGGGCTTGGATCACCCTATCGTGTTTGCAAGTCGCAGGTTGTCTAAAGCGGAAAAGAACTATTCCACAACTAAACGCGAGAGGTTGGCTATGGTGTACGCGCTCCAAAAATACCGGCACTATTTTCTAGGGGACACTTCAAGATGTATACAAACCATTCAGCACTAAAATACTTGGTCAATAAGCCTGTGTTGGGGGGGCGCATATGCAGGTGGCTCTTATTGTTCGAAGAATATGATTTTGAGGTCATTGTGAAGCCGGGACGCCTGAACACAAGACCAGATCACTTGTCGCAAATTGAGATGGGAGAGGAACCTACTAATTTGGAGGAAGGATTACCTGACGCACAGCTCTTTGCTATGCACGTAGCAGATGAACACTTTGAAGATATAATCCACTTTCTAACAATGGGGACTGCGCCAAAAGAATATTCCGTCCAGCAGAAGAAGGAACTGGTGGTGCGCGCGGTTGATTTTCCTGTCATCGTGGGGCACCTATATAAGATGGGCAATGACGAGATACTACGAAGGTATGTAGCTGAATTTGAACGAAGTCAGATCCTCATGGAAGCACATGGGGGCACTGCAAGAGGACACTATACAGGGTGAGCGACTGCGCAAAAGGTTCTCCGCACAGGGTTGTGGTGGCCAACCCTTCATCAAGATTCAAAAGCACACTGTAAGGCCTATCATATATGTCAAAGAACAAGTAAACCATCGCGAAGGGACAAGATGCCTTTGAATCCACAAACGATGCTGCAACCCTTCAAAAAGTGGGCAATCGACTTTGTAGGACCTATAAAACCTCAGGGAAAGACGGGTGTAAGATACATTATCACCGCGACAAAGTACCTGACTCATTGGGAAAAAGTGCAGTTGGTCAAAGACTGCACGGCCGCCACGGCTGTGAAGTTTTTGTTCGAACACGTGTTGACTCGATTTGGATGTCCAAAAATCCTGATGAGCGATCGCAGTACACATTTCCTAAACGAAACAATCAGCGCGCTAACAGAAGAGTTTCAGGTGTATCATCAAAAAAGCACACCGTATCACCCACAAGCCAAAGAGATAGTAGAAGCATTCAACAAAATACTTGAGACTGTGCTGACCAAAGTATGAAATGCACAGCGAAGTGATTGGGACCTGTGCGTACCTACAGTACTATGTGCTTATAAGACAATGTGCAAGAAACTGACAAGACAGACACATTTCTAGTTGGTTTATGGCGTGGAAGATGTCATGCCAATGGAGTATATTGTGCCTAATTTGCGCATAACAATGCTCATAGGTATGATGGGCCACGAAGCCCTGGAAGAGAGGCTCACATAGTTGGAAGAACTTGAAGAAGAATGGTTCCTAGTTGGCTTCCATCAGCAGGTACAAAAGCAGCGGGAGAAGGCCTGGCATGATTGCCATATTAAGTTGTGCACCTTCAAGGTAAATGATTTAGTGTTACTATATGATAGTAAGTTTGATAAATTCCAAGGAAAGTTCAAAATGCATTAGTTGGGACCATACATTGTTAAGGAAGTCACAGATGGTGGCACGGTACAGCTAGTAAAGCTAAACGGAGAACCTTTCCCAGTCAAAGTGAATGGCAATCGATTGAATCCCTACACAGGTGGCCCGTCTATCTGACTAGTCGATAGAAGCATAGTCTTCGCACTCCAAGTAGTCGGACAAAGGCACAGGACTATAAACACATGAAGGGGACGCACGAACAGGTCTAGGGAAGCAGTTCTGACACCACGGTCTTGGAACAGCGGGTACAGGAGGTTCAGCAGGCAGCTGCTAAGTGCGTTGCTAACCTTGCAGCTATTCAAACAGAGTTGGAGGGACTCTGTGCGAAGATCTTTTCACTGACAGGGTGACTTAAGGGCGAGTCACGATGTTTGAGTTGGGGGCCTGTTGGGCATGGAATCCTCCCAAGGCATGTTTTGGGGCTTAAAGCCCAAGTTTTGACCAAGTCCTTTGTAAAATCTCCGTGATTTGTGGGCACGAAGAACGAAGTCATAATAGAGTCACAGGGTTTTCCGCCCTTGTTTTTGTATTGTAATGTTGGCTTGAAAAACCTACGCATGGTCTATCGACCATGGGATTGTATAAATAGAGCGAGGCTCTAAGTGTAGAAGATAGTTAATCAAGAAAAACATAATAGAAGCATGATGAGTCTAAGAGATTGAGTCAAAGTGTAAAGTGTGTCTTTGGGTCATAGAGTAGGAGAAGGCTCTGCAGCTGAATGCACAGAGGCATAGTAGTCCACAGCTAAGTGCGCGGACCCCTGTAGCTAAGTGTGCAAGGCAGGTCGAGTCTGTAACCATTGGAAGCATTAATAAACAAAAGTTTCATCATATTTCCATGTATCTTTTCCTGTTTAATGTATTGTTGGGTATAAATTGCAAGTGTATTGTTTATTTGTTGTGCCAACTCATATGAATGTGCTGTATAAATAAATCTAACATAAGGCATCCATTTACGTGAAGATAATGAACTGGTGTAGGAAGATAAGTAAGATCATAGGTGGAACTTAGGTAAATAGTGCAGAGCACTGCTCCAGCAGCACGGAAGCCCCACAACCCCTAGTTTGGGCTACGCGAAGGCGAGTATATTAGGGTGTGAAGGCCAAGGAAGTGTGCAAAGAAACCTATGTGTAGGGACTAGTAGTTAGACCAAGTCAACCCCTCAGAAATCTCAAGGGTGCGGAAGCCTAGTTCCAACACCCCCCCATACTACTTCGGGTGAGACATCAGTCCGTACTCCGTGGGTTGTTGCTGAAAGGGCAAGTAGTATAGGGATTTGTTTGTCTAATTAACTCCAAACCTGGGTCAGGCCCCAACAAGCCAACATTTCCAAAATGAACTCTATCTACCTTGTTCTTTCCCTTGTTGCCTCTTTCAAATGGGAAGTCCATCAGATGGATGTTAAATCTACCTTCTTGCATGGGGAATTGCATGAAGAAATCTATATGGAAAAACCTCCTGGCTTTATACAAACCGACTCCAGCCTTGTATGTCAGCTTAAGAAATCCCTTTATTGTCTCAAGCAAGCCCCTCGGGCTTGGTATGCCAGAATGGATATCTTTCTTTTAGATATTAGATTTTCTAGATGTCATTCTGACAATACTGTCTACACCAAGAAAGTTGGTAAGACTCTTATCATTCTTATTCTGTATCTTGATGATCTTATCCTTACTGATAGTGATCTGAACCTTATAAACCATGTGAAGTCCAGCCTTAAAAAGAAGGTTGAAATGGCAGACTTAGGACACTTGCATTATTTTATTATTCAAGTCTTGCAATCGAAGGAAGTGTTGGCATTACGATGCATGTGTTGTACTTGATGGCAACCAACTCGTAGAAGATCAACTCACTTATATATATCTAGATGAATCTACGGAAGAGATATCAGATGTGACAGAGTGCATGGGATGCCGGACAACTCAAAGGAATCAGATGACAGCTCTCAGGTTAGCTCTGCCGTCAAGTCCAAAGGGCGAGATTGTTGGCATTATGAGACAAGTGTTGTCCTTGATGGAAAATCACACAGATGATAAATTGTAGTGCAGCAAAGTTATTTTCAAGTTCACGCACTTTCATGCAGAGAAAAGTTTCTTTCATATGGTGAAAAGTTCACGCACTTTCATGCAGAGAAAAGTTTCTTTCATGTAGAGAAAAGTTCACGCACTTTCATGCAGAGAAAAGTTTCTTTCATGTAGAGAAAAGTTCACGCACTTTCATGCAGAGAAAAGTCACAGATTTCATGTAGAGAAATGATCACACACTTTCATGGTTGGTTCATGGTATTAGTCCGACAGTTTTTGATCCTATGGTTTTGGTCCGTGGTATTGCATCCAAAAGTGTTGATCCCAAGTATTGGGTCCATGGTATTGAATTGTTATGGTTTTTGGTCCGTGGTATTGTGAAATGCCTAAAGCTATAAAAAGGAAAGGAGATCATTTGGCTGCACACTTATGGGTTGAATATCTTAAGGTGAGCTAGATCTGAAATACTTGTGATCGGTTGGTGAGTGATAACTAGATCTGAGTGATAGCTAGATATAAATGGGTCGAGATCTCCATGGCGCATGATCAGATCTGTAGATCTGATAGTCTGGGGTATGCTTGAAGACTGAAAAACTATCTATACCCGCAGGACCGCAGGTGCAACGCAGTGCAGGTGCGGATACCCGCAGAGCAGAAGAGTGTGCAAGTGTGGATCTAGCTGCAGGACCGCAGGAGCGACACGGTGCAGGTGCGGATACCCGCAGAGCAGAAGAGTGCGCAGGTGCAGATACCCGCAGATAAGAAGACTGTGCAGGAATGGATACTCGCATATCAGAAAGCAGCACAAGCGCGGATGTTCGCAGATGTCTATTGGTGAAGTTGCGGACCCTACTTGAAATTTGTTTTAACTATCTTTGGCTATTCTGCAGGGTTCTGGGTGCATAATTGATGTCTGGTTACTGGTATTGAGTTCTGATAACAGCATGATTATGATTAGCTTCAGTATTGATGGTTGAATGGATCAAGTTCTTAATGACTTATCTTTATGTGATCTGATGGACTAGATCTGGTTGCTAACTCACATATTATCCTTGTATATGTATTGATCTGGTGTTTGGGTTATTCAGAAGATTGATTGATTATGTGCTTCAATGATATTAATGGGTCCAGTATGAAAATTGGATGAAACATGGCCTTTCAGATTATGTGTTGTGCTTCAGGAGTATCCAATATGAAAATGTATGAAACGTGGTACCTAGAGGAGAGAAGATTATAGGCCGGAGCCTACGTACTAGTATCTTACCTAGTACAAGAGCTAAGGGGGTGGTAGCTCCCTTCCAGTAGCAGTTGAAAACTTTGGAGCATTGTAGCAGGTAGCAGCCTGCGTACTAGTAAATGGATCGGCTAGTACAAGAACTATGGGGGTTGTAGCTCCCTTCCACGAGAGACTGGAGAACGAGAGAGGGTTGTAGCTCTCTGCAGGTACTGGTAAAGGACTGCACTAGTACAGAACTTTTGTAAAAGGATTGAGACGACTTGCAGCAGGTGGTTTTCTCCCACATTGGGTTTCCACCTTATATCATGGTGTTCATGTGTGTGGCTTATGTGTGATGATCTATTCTATTTTACTGCACCATTTTACTGTTAATATGGTTAATAATGTTCTAATGCACTCATTGAAGATCAATTAACTGAATCATAAGTTTATTGAATATACGCGAGTATTCTTAACTGAAGCAACATATATGAATCAGAGTATGGAAATGAAAAAGTTTTATTGACTTAATAATACTGATTCACCCCCCCCCCTCAATATTATTTCCAACAATTGGTATCAGAGCAGGTCCTTTGGTAGAAGCTTGATCGCTTGAAGGAGATCCGTGGAACAATGGGAAAGAAGCTTGAGAAGAAAGCACGTAAGAAGAAGAAGACATCTCAGAGAGTCTATGACAGTGGGAGCATCGATTGGGGATTATGTGGAAGAAGCACTTCAGGTTCAGAATCACTTCAGAATGAAGATGGACAAGATCTATCAGGTATGAATTTGTTATCCTCTGGTGATACAGGTATCTATCCATTTGGAAAAGATGAAAGTGATAACGAAACAATTGAATTTTCTCTTATGGGTGAGCAAGAAAGATATCAAATAGAGGCAGAATTCAAAAGGCTTACAGACAAAATTAGAGATCAACAAGATCTATTGAACAAAAAGGAATGTGCCTTCAAAGAAGAAGCTACCAAACTAAAAGCTCAACTAGAGGACAGAAACAAGGTAAGGAAGTTATTCAAGGACAAATATCAAAAGTTGCAGGATGAAGTAACATCTCTAAGAAATGAAGTCAATGAAAAGAGCACAACAATCAAGAAACTCAGAGATAGATCCAGTTATTATGAAGGGCTTGAAGCTACGATTCTCTCACTAAAGGAAGAACTTGAAGAATCAAAGAAGCAGAATAAAGATCTACTCCTAACTATTGAAAAACAGGAAAACGAAGTTATCAGCTTAAAATCTCAGCTAGAATGTGCCTTCATAATTCGTCAAATGCAGCAGGATCTGAATGAAGAACAAGAAAAGGAGATTCTCAAACTAAGGCAACAAACAGAAGAAGGAAGAAATTTTTAAGAAATTTTGAAGAAGCAATGTCTGGAAAAGGAAGAACAACTTCAGGTTGAGGTAAATATCTTGAAAGGAAAATTAGAAGAGAAGGATAAGCTTTTACGATTTCAAGATAGTACTAAAGTCTTGGATGATATTCTTAATAGTCAAAGGTCTCCTGCTATCAAAACTGGTCTTGGTTTTCATGAATCTATTGAAGGTGAATCTAGTTCACAAAGTAAGACAAGGGACTCTACTGCAAAATCTGAAATGCTCAATAAGGAGATGAAAGGTCAATCTCATCATCAACCAAGGAAAGAAATTCTTCAAAGAAAATCTTTTACTCCTCCTATGAATAAAGTTGAATGTTATGTATGTCATAATCTTGGACATGTTGCAGCCAGATGTAGAAGAAGAAGGGTTCAAGACCATCATGCAGAAAGATCATCACATTCAAGGTACTTTAATGTATATTGCTTTGCTTGCAATATGTTTGGTCACAGAGCTGTTGATTGCTATAGAAGAAATATGAGACATGTAAGATGTTACACATGTAACAAGCTTGGACATATAGCTAAGGAATGAAGGAACAAAGTATGGGCACCATACCAAAAGGAGAAAACATCATCATCACACTTGAAGATGTGGAAGAAGAAAGAAGTACAGTCAGAAAGAGGCGGCACAGCACAACATACAGACATAACAAAATCAGAGGGAGATGGAAGTGTAAAACTTCAGTGTCCTAATTCTCATACGCAAGTTTCTTAAAGAGAAGTCACATATATAAGCGAGTTGGTTATGGCATAGTCACGTATATGATTGTTTGAGGAAAGGAAGTAGGGACAGGTTCAGGAAAAGGATCAGTTATGATTCGGTTTATTATTTGCGCTGTTACAATTTGCTGATGATGTGTGGAAATGACTTGATGGTTAGAAGTGTTTTGTTTCTAACTTGATAATGATGATGTCTTGATACTTCTTACTGATATGCATGATCAGATCTGACAGTAAACAAGATGGCATAGGTTTAGGGGGAGCATATGCTTTTAATGCATTGTTGGCATTATGGTTAATAGTCCTTGGTGATGATGCTTATATGGATAAATGATTCATCTTGCTATGATATGGTTATGACTTGTTCAGATGATTATTGAGGTTACATAGTTGATATTTAGATCAAATTTTTGGTTGATTCTCTAATGGTGCTTACATGGTGATCTTCATAAGGATAAGGAGAAGTACATAGCTTGAATTCACATCTTCTTTACTTGATGATGAGTCACTCATATGTTGTTGTCATCATATGCATAAAGATCATATATTACAGTTATGATGCCGGATTCCTATTGTTCTTGGCACATATATGGATGAGGATTGTTGGCTGGATACATGGATGATTATTCAAAGTTGCATTGTTGGAGACATGATGATGATGAGTTCTTACCTATATGATGATAGGTTGTTTCGTACATATGTTGATTGATGCAGATATTCCCAATTGATGATACTTGGTCCATGCAGATCTGGATGGATATGGTGTTTCTCACATATGATAGAATGATTCTGTATATACAGAATTCTGCTCAAAAGGATGAGTTGATACGGACATACCTTGATGATTCATGCACTAATACAAGTTGTTGGTCTAGTTGTTGTTGACAGATGCTATGAAGCAGATCATACAGTGTCGTTGCTGATGTTTATCATGATCTTATTTAGGTGTTTGGTCTCTGTTATAAATGTCATGTATATCATTCGATGTAAAGGTCATATCAAGACTCATGATGTAATAGTGTGTCTCTATCTATTGTAGTCATTTGATGAGATCTCTTCAGGTCATGTAACAGCCTATGTTGGTTTCCCCACCATGCCTAGGATGAATGATGTTATTCTCTTATGTTATCATATGTAAACTTTTGGTATATCACCATTGTGATGGGAGATAGATGTATGTATGAGCCTTTGGTGATAGGAAGGTCATTCTCTTATGTTATCATATGTAAACTCTTGGTATATCACCATTGTGATGGGAGATAGATGTATGTATGAGTCTTTGGTGATAGGAAGGTCATTTATGATGTATAGAGTCATGTTCTTCTTGTAGAACATATTTTTGCAGACCTTGCTTACAGTCAGGGGGAGCATGAACAAGCATATTTCAACAGAGCAGAGATTTCAGCATGTTCTCAGAAAGAGCATGGACAGATTGGCGCACCATGGCATATACAAAGGGGGAGCTCATTCAGAGATCTCAGCAGGTACTCAGGGGGAGTATGGACAACAAAGGAAGAGAATATCTTGGTCCGCCCTTTGCTCTTGATGTCAAAGGGGGAGAGTGATTTGGTATTGTTGCCATCATGTCCAAAGGGGGGGATTGTTGGCATTATGATGCATGTGTTGTACTTGATGGCAACCAACTCGTAGAAGATCAACTCACTTATATATATCTAGATGAATCTATAGAAGAGATATCAGATGTGACAAAGTGCATGGGATGCCAGACAACTCAAAGGAATCAGATGACAGCTCTCAGGTTAGCTTCGCCATCAAGTCCAAAGGGGGAGATTGTTGGCATTATGAGACAAGTGTTGTCCTTGATGGAAAATCACACAGATGATAAATTATAGTGCAGCAAAGTTATTTTCAAGTTCACGCACTTTCATGCAGAGAAAAGTTTCTTTCATGTAGAGAAACGTTCACACACTTTCATGTAGAGAAAAGTTTCTTTCATGTAGAGAAAAGTTCACGCACTTTCATGCAGAGAAAAGTCGCAGATTTCATGTAGAGAAAAGATCACACACTTTCATGGTTGGTTCATGGTATTAGTCCGACAGTTTTTGATTCTATGGTTTTGGTCTGTGGTATTGCATCCAAAAGTGTTGATCCCAAGTATTGGGTCCATGGTATTGAATTGTTATGGTTTTTGGTCCGTGGTATTGTGAAAGGCCTAAGGCTATAAAAAGGAAAGGAGATCATTTGGCTGCACACTTATGGGTTGAATATCTTAAGGTGAGCTAGATCTGAAATACTTGTGATCGGTTGGTGAGTGATAGCTAGATCTGAGTGATAGCTAGATCTGAATGGGTCGAGATCTCCATGGCGCATGATCAGATCTGTAGACCTGATAGTCTAGGGTATGCTTGAAGACTTAAAAACTATCTATACCCGCAGGATCGCAGGTGCGACGCAGTGCAGGTGCGGATACCTGCAAAGCAGAAGAGTGTGCAGGTGCGAGTCTAGCCGCAGGACCGCAAGAGCGACACGGTGCAGGTGCGGATACTCGCAGAGCAGAAGAGTGCGTAGGTGCAGATACCCGCAGATAAGAAGATTGTGCAGGTGCAGCTACCTGCATATCAAAAAGCAGCACAGGCACGGATGTTCGCAGATGTCTATTGGTGAAGTTGCGGACCCTGCTTGAAATTTTTTTTAACTGCGTTTGACTATTCTACAGGGTTCTGGGTGCATAATTGATGTTTGGTTACTGGTATTGAGTTCTGATAATAGCATGATTATGTTTAGCTTCAGTATTGATGGTTGAATGGATCAAGTTCTTAATGACTTATCTTTATGTGATCTGATGGACTAGATCTGGTTTCTAACTCACATATTATCCTTGTATATGTATTGATCTGGTGTTTGGGTGATTCAGAAGATTGATTGATTATGTGCTTCAATGATATTAATGCGTCCAATATGAAAATTGGATGAAACGTGGCCTTTCAGATTATGTGTTGTGCTTCAGGAGTATCCAGTATGAAAATGTATGAAACGTGGTACCTAGAGGAGAGAAGATTGTAGGCCGGCACCTACATACTAGTATCTTAGCTAATACAAGAGCTAAGGGGGTGGTAGCTCCCTTCCAGTAGCAGTTGAAAACTTTGGAGCATTGTAGCAGGTAGCAGCCTGCATACTAGTAAATGGATCGGCTAGTACAAGAACTATGGGGGTTGTAGCTCCCTTCCAGGAGAGACTGGAGAACGAGAGAGGGTTGTAGCTCTCTGCAGGTAGTAGCCTGCGTACTGGTAAAGGACTTCACTAGTACAAAACTTTTGTAAAAGGATTGAGATGACTTGCAACAGGTGGTTTTCTCCCACATTGGGTTTCCACCTTATATCTTGGTGTTCATGCGTGTGGCTTATGTGTGATGATCTGTTCTATTTTACTGCACCAGTTTACTGTTAATATGGTTAATAATGTTCTAATGCACTCATTGAAGATCAATTAACTGAATCATAAGTTTACTGAATATACGCGAGTATTCTTAACTGAAGCAGCATATATGAATCAGAGTATGGAAATGAAAAAGTTTTATTGACTTAATAATACTGATTCACCCCCCCCCCCTCAGTATTATTTCCAACAGGAAGGTATTTCCCTTTCCCAGTCCAAGTATGCATGTGATCTTCTACTCCACTTTCACATGGGAGAATGTAAGCCAGCCCCTTCTCCCTTTCAGACTGGAGCCAAACTTTCAGTCACTTGTACTTCCCCTGAAGTTGATGCTACCTTATACCGTCAGCTTGTAGCTAAACTTTTGTATTTGACCCATACTTGTCCTGACCTTTCCTTTGTTGTTTTCCTTATTGCTCAGTTTATGAAATACCCACATGAAAGTCATTGGAAAGAAACTAAAAGAATATTTCATTATGTTTGAGGTACAATTCAGCTTGGGATTCATTACAGTGCAGGAGCATCTCCTCTTTTGGTTGGTTTCACTGATTCTGATTGGGCTGGTGACCCTGATGATCGAAAGTCTACTACATGTTATGTCTTCACTCTTGGCTCTAGACCTATTACATGGGCTTGCAAGAAACAAAACTCCCTTTCTCTTTCTTCAGTAGAAGCAGAGTATCATGGTGTCGTAGAAGATAGTAAGGAAGCCCTGTGGCTTCGTTAGATCCTGTCAGATTTTGACTTTCAGCAGCAGCATCTGACTACACTTTGATGTGATAATCAAAGTGCCATTCAACTATGCAAAGATCCAGTCCAACATCAGCATAGAAAACATATTGAACTACACATGCACTTCATCTAAAAGCTCATTCATGAACATGTTCTTAAAGTGCAATATTGTTCAACTGATGATCAAGTTGCAGACATGTTTACAAAGGCTCTCACAGAGGCGAAGTTTACTAAACTTCGATTTATGGTTGGAGTTCAGGAAATTGTCACTAAGGGTAGATAGGCTCTAATGCCTCCTTTCTTCTCCTATTGTGTCATATTTATACATCCTTCAATCCTATCCCAAGTTGTTCTTAAGGGGATGTTACACAGTAATTTTTCACTCCCCGTTCTTGATCTCGGAGAACCCTAGTAGTGACTACTGTGTTATACTTTCACCATGAAACCTATGCTCTTGCATCCCTTGAAGTTTGAAGAAAGTAGTCTCCACTCCCTTCAGAACGTTTCTAGAGAATCCTTCTTAAAACCTAGTTTTTAAGGTCAATGCTCTTTCCCAGTGTCTCACTCGTGCCGATGGCAGAGTTTTACACTGTGACTCGTGCCAATGAGTGCTACTATTATCCCAATACCCATGTCAGTCTACTTCTGTACTATTTTTATAAAAGGAAATAGAGTTTCACGTCTAGAAACTTCTAGTGGCGATGTGTTGGATGTTCGTTTGGTTGGATAAGGGCCAAAAACTCCATATAAGGTTTTTTCCCCATTAAAAGTGTACCTTCCCAAGGAGATAATACCTTCTCCCCCCTTGAGTGGTTCTTATTCTTATCCTCCTCTCCCTATATAAACCACTTCCTCTTACCCTTTTTTGTTTCAATACAACACATAGTGAAAGACTAAAGTGGTGGAGAGATAGAACCAGCTGCAAAATTCTGAAATCTTTAGCTTTTGATAGAAGAAGATTAGTCTTAGATGACAAAAGACTAGTCTTTGGTAACTAAAGCATGAGGAGAGAGAGTTAGAGCTTGCAAGCAATTTCATGTCAAGCTAGAGGAGGAAAAGAGTGTTGAAAAGGCGTGTAGTGGGACTTGGATACCGCAAAGGAGATCTCCAATGTCAAGGCTTCGGTTGTATTTCTCTTTGAATTTTATTTAATACAACTAATGGTTTATTTCCTATATCGGGTGTAATATTACATTTGATAGCTTAGAACTCCTTAACCTTTTAAGTAGATTGGATTTGATTTTATGTTATCATGTTTGTTGTTGTTTGTTTCATTTTTGTTTCAGGTACTTAAACGAAAGGAATTTGGAGCAATGAAGCAAGATCACCATCAAGTGGATTAGCGTTATAAGAGGTAGGCCCTCTTATTCGATTCTAATCTAAGGAAATTTACATTAGATTGTCTTATTTGTGGCTAGACCCACTCTCTTGGGCTAG
Organism: Pinus tabuliformis; assembly: GCA_031772625.1. Classification (NCBI taxonomy): domain Eukaryota; kingdom Viridiplantae; phylum Streptophyta; class Pinopsida; order Pinales; family Pinaceae; genus Pinus; species Pinus tabuliformis. The sequence continues at coordinate 270,173,112 of CM062812.1, forward strand.
AGGGATCGTCTCTATCCGCAGAGAGGATATTCCTACACCACAAATTGGCGACTCCGCTGGGGAACTACATCTCCTTTTCATCACTCTGTTTTTTCTACTTGTGTGCCTAGTTTGTTTATTTATGGTCTTCTGGATCTATATTGACCTGTTTGAAGGCATACAGACACTAGCCCACCCTCTGATGTGTTAAGTCTGGCCCTGTGTGAAGTTCTTTTTTATTTTTTCTTTGAATCCCTTGATCAGCGCTAGTTTCATCCAAACAGTCGTGTTGATCCCCGATCAGCGCTAGTTTCAGCCAAACAGTCACACCGATAAGCACCAGTTTTAGCCTGACAGTCGTGCTGGATCCCTTTTCAGTGCTATTTTCAGCGAAAAAGTCATGTCGGTTTCTGAGTTAAGAAAAAATTAGAGTTTCTCCCATTCCAGTGCCAGTGTGTCTTGACCCTCAGACTCTCTTCTTCCGCCCAAAAGTGACTAGGATGCTTTGTTTGTTGGGTTTGATTGATTGATTGGCTTGAAGTTTCATTGCTTGATTTTTTGAGTTTTTTGGATGGTTTCTATGATCCCAAGGCATCTAGATCAATTACCATTCATTTATTTGTTTACTCATTGTGTCAAGTTTCTAATTTGTTACTTCATTTAATCCATCTTTTAGTAGCAACATCTTCATTGCTTCATTTTCAATTGAATGAGTGAAAGAATCTCGTTTGTTCTTTCCTTTCGAGTGTATCTTTTCTCTTTCCGAGCATAAATTACATTGCTTGGTTTGTCAATTGAAGAATTTATGTGTTTGGTTTGTTCGATTCAGGGAAGAAGTTGCTTTTAGTTTCATTTATCATGCTTTGGATTTGATCGATGCTTGTTTGTTCAGAATTGTGAAAATTTTCATTAAAGTGCTTTATGTGAAAGATTCATTTTGCATTTTATGAAAAGAAGAACATCATTCTAGTTTACTTAAGCAAAAATATTGCATTAGTAGCATTATTAAGAAGCTAGAATTGCATCATCATAGGCATGATAAATGAAATAAACTTTTTTTGTTGTTAAAGGAAGATTAAGTGCATTTAGGACATTTGTTAGTAAAAGATTTCATTCTTTGGTTGTTGCGTTGATTATGTGTTCTCTATCCCTCAATTAATGTAAACTTTCGTCGAAGACAAAGATTTCTTTTCTCATATAGCTGCATATAGCATTTTTTAGATGACAGTGGTAGGGCCTTGAAATTGAAACCTAATTCAAGATAAATCGTTAAAATTTATTGAATTAACCTAAGGAAGCATTGAAACTTAACACTCACATTTAGTGTTCTAGGCTAGACACGTGTTCTGGCGTCTTTAAACCTAGCCATTGTCGTTCGCAACGATCTTTCATTACACAGTATTAGCATAGACTTGTGCTCCTCGTACCATCGTGTATATAAAGGGAGACCCCTATAAGTTGCAATCCTTTATCCATAGGAAGCTGAGTCTACTGCCTTGTAAATGTGATACACTAAACACAACATTCGAGGAGATTTCCTGCTCGTACTTTTGGGTTTATCGGGAGGTATTCTGAAGTTCATGGTTACCTGGTAATCCTTTATACCTAGAGTACCTTGAGTAGTCATTTTTTATCTTTACTGACTCTTTAAATTTTAAAAGATCATTGAGCACTTTTCATTTCGAGCTCGTTAAATATGAAAGTGACTAGAGTCACCTTTCATCCTTTTCTCGACTCATAAAACATGAAAAGGAAATTTTTTGTTTTAGTGTCTTAAATTTAACTACCCACGAAATATTCCTGGTTAAATTTATCTTCCTTAGTGATTCTTTAGGGTCGATTCCAATGGAAACATTTCCAAAGTTTACTAGTCAAGGGTTCCCCTCCGATGGGAGTCCTGGTCCTTTTCCTTCTTTTGGAAACGTTGGCGCTCCTTGTATGGCAACATTGTCCCTTCCTAGGTTAACTATTGGTTTACTTGTCTGGTTATTTTTGACCTCGGTGGTCCTGGATGTCCCAACTTTTTTCCAGCCATCTCCTTCACCTGAACAACACCATGTTAATTTTAACGTTGACCTCTCACCTTCTTCACCTATTTCTTCACCCTCCTCTTCTACTTCGCCTAGTGAAAGTTTGAAATCTAGTAACCAGGAGGCTAAGAAGAAGAAGAAGAAGAAAAAAAAGAAGAAGTTAGATAAGCGAGAGGCCAACCATGCAACTATTTCTCCAAATGCACTTCCCGTCGACAAACCTTCTGATCCTTTGCGGAAGGTAAAATTCCCTTGCAGGCTATGTAAGGGTGACCATCTCCTTCGAGATTGTCCTGGTATTCCCAGAGTCTTAGAGGTATGGTCTCAAAATCTGGATCACCATCCCCATCGACCTCTAGAGATCATGTCGATGCTACACTCTCGGCTAGCGATGGTAATGTTAGGTTCCTATAATAATATGGATCATAATTTTGAATTGACTATGTTAAGTCTTGTAATATTGTACATACCTTTGCTTTTCTGCAAATGTTTTCCATATTAAAGATTAAAAAATGTAAAGAGGGTATGTCCTAAAAGAAATATCAAAGGACAAAAAGAATAAGAAGAGATCAAAAAGGTGAAAAAACATGAACCCCAAACAAAAACAGATCATGAAAGTGTGCAAATTCAAGTGCCATTAATTTTTACTTCAGTGTGCAAAATAATGGTTGTGTGTAGCTTGTCATAAATGCCACAACCCATGATAATCAAATATATTAATCATGACTAGTTCATGCTTTAAATTTCATGTTTATAGATAGAGAATAAAGATCTTTCCAAACTGTTTAATCTTGGCAGATCAGTAGTTAGGTAGAGAAATAAAATGTAATCAATAGCTTAATCTGAGCCATTGGAAGTTATAAGGTTATAATTATATAGTTTACTTGTCAAAATAAAAGGAAAGAAAGGGTCTGCTAGCCTAAATGCACCCAATAAAGTAAAAAAAAAAAATGTTAGGGTAAGTAAAGTGTAGGTACAAGAAAGGTTTCAGAAGTACAAGGTTGTTAAAGCATAAACACATTTATCATGCTTAATCCTATGCTTCAGTGTGTAGGAGAAGTTATGAAAGTGCAAGGATGTTCACAAGTTGATTTGGTTAACTTCCCTTCATTTCATTTCCCCCCCCCCACATACTTATTTACTAATTTCCCCATTTCCCCCTCATGTCTTATAAAAGTACCATTTTCCCTTCATTTTGACCCTTACCCCTTGGTTTCACACATTTCCCTAGTAAATTACCCTCCAAAGGTCATTTCCCTACCCAAAACCCCTTTTCCCTAGTGTGAAACCCATTTCCCATGGAAAAAATCACCTTCCTCCTTATTAATTTCCCTATTTTACCTAAAAAACCCATGAAAACCTCTTATCCTAAGTTTTTATCCCCCCCGCATTATTTAATTAACTTCTCGATTTATGTTTCCCCGTCCCGATGTTAATTTTACATTAAAAACTTAGTGTATTTTTTATAATCCTGCCCATATACTAATATTAACATTTAACTCTAATTATTTAATTCCATTTATACATATATCCCGTATTAAAATAATTCACGCATATATATCCCAAACCCATATAATACAAACCTGCATATATTAAACTATATTAATATACATCCTAACCCTGGTCCCACTCCATTCACCCGCACATTATATTTAACCCCACCTTATTCATTAATTAATTATAGTTAAGTGTAATTAATCCCCCCGAGCCCCGCAAATCTCCGCCCTTATTCCCTCCGTGCATTTCCACCATGCGACAGCCATTAGATCTTGCACCCCTAGATCTGACAGTGTGCATCCATATCGCGTTGATTCTCTTTCCTAGCTTTACCAGCCCGAGAGCACATGAGATTCGTGGTTTTTCTCGGGCCCCTTTCGGTTACATGGAAGCTCTAGGTGAACTCGCTTGCTCTCAAGGAAATACCGCTCGACTGCCAAAAGTAGTGTGATGGCCCCTGAAATCGCCCACTGTTCATTTATATAAATTTTGTGCCAAATGTGACCGTTACCCGTTAAAAGGCTGAAGACGCTCATTTTCACTCTTTTCGCTCATTCAAACTGTGAAAGTTGCCTAAGCCTTCCTATGCCACCCTGAGCCTCTGCAACCGAATTTGACCACCAATTACCTTCCGAACACGTTTTAGACTCTGTCCATGGACATCTCAGTTCAATAAAGCCATTCATTGCCATCCCTGCAGACTTGTGCTTTATTGATGATTGTTTTATTTTGCAGGTGATTAGCAGAACAAGATCTTGGATAAACAGTTTTGATACTAGTTCCAAAACCTGTTTACTCCAAGATTTGCAAGGAAATGTATTCAAAAGGCTTTATTCAGAAGGAAAAGACAATTATCACAGAGGAGAAGGAAACAATTTACACGGTAAATGTTAAAACAGAGATGAAATCATTTTCACCAACATAGCAAAAGATTCTTGCAAACTACTCTCCAAGAAACATTTTGTATTCTACATGTCTTTTAGTAAAAATCATTTTTACTAAGAACACAAAAGCATGGAAGAGTGAGTAAGGTTTACAGTAAAAGGTAAAAATGAAAGCAGGTGACAGAGCATACAGTTAAAAGACTAAACAGAGGAGGCAGATGAAAGTGTATCAGATGAAAGGTCATAAGTAAATATAACATCCAACATGAAGACCAAACAAAAAAGCAAATTAAAGGCCAAAAGATCAAATATTAAAAGCCAACATAACCTAAATAACAAGGACAACAAACAACAACTCAATAGTTGTCTCTATCTTCTTGCATGAAGATATTTCTTTTTCCTAGATTAGTTCTCAGTGCAGTTTGAGATATTTTGTAATTTCTTTTGTATAAATACTTCATAATTCGAAGTATTGAGGGTGGATTTTTGAATATTGATATAGCTAACTGATCTACTACCTAAGGGTTATTGTACCAATTTCCAGTTGACAGACAGGACAAGTTATAAAGAAACTTCTTTACAGGATTCATGTGTTGAGCTATCTCAGTGAAGTACAAATTTCATCTTGTTTATGTTCTTTTTATAAGTGTTTCATAAACTTAAATGTTATCCAAATTTGAATGAATTAAACTAGAAATATAACTCAGAACTTGTTTAAGTACACTCTGTTTTGCACAGTTGATCATTTATATGTTTTCCTCTGATATCCGGATTTGAGAACCCTTAATTGCTCTCCCATCCTGGTTGACCTCTTGCATTTCTCTTCATAATCCGATTTAAGGAATCCTTAACTACTCCTTGATCCTGATTGGAAATCATTTCACCATCCAGCCTTTGAGATCTAATATTACTCAACTATCTTGCCCTGTAACATTTTCTTTATGGTTTGTTGTTGTTCTATTTTCAAGGCCTGATTGACTCCATAGCCCAATGGAAAATAGACATTTATCTATCCATCTAAGTAAGTGATCCCACCACCCAAATTCAAATCAAAACCCAAGTATAATCATAACTAGCCTAAAATCAAATAACTAAAACAAAGTTAAACATAAATAGGGAGCCCTCTCTAAGATTAGGAAAGCTAGATCCTAATCTACAAAGTAGGTTTGTGGTTACCTCGGTGATTTCTTTCTTTAACCTTGAGAAATTTCTGAGTGATAACAAGTAAGAAGAAGGGAAAAAATTAATTCCTCTGTAGGTTATGTGAAGGAGAGCATCTTCTTCACCTTTTTCCTCTTATGGATAAAGCTTCCAAAGTTTTGGAAAACCTTACATCTCCTCAACCCCAACTTCCTGTTGGTTATCAGAGGCTTTCTTCTAACCCTCTCCTAGTTGTTAAAGAGATTGACTTGGATTCATCTCGTTCCCATCTTGCTCTTCTTGAGAATGACTCTCTTGTGTCTGTTCCCGACCAACCATTGGTTGAAAAGAGTGTCGACTTGGCTACGCCTTCAGTTTTTCACTCTGTTCCTGAAGAGAGAAGTGATCATACTGCTCATGTTCTTCTCATCTCCTCATATTCTCATGAATCGAATAGTGGCCCTCCCGTCCCAATTGTTTAAGAGAGTCCTTCTCTTATTCCTATAAAGCATAGGGGAAATCCTATGATACCCCCGCCAAGTAGTTCTGTTGTTTTTTTTATTGGAGTCAATTGACTGCATTCCGCCTCCCATCTTATGTGCCTTTCTAGATTATGGTACAACCCTATAATATGGTAGTACATGGCACTCTATTAGATGAAGGCTCGTCTGTTAACATCATGTCTTCTACTACTTGACAAGATTTGGGATCCCCAAAGTTTGTGCCTGTCACCAGAATATGTTGGATTTCAATGGAGGAGCCAGTCAACCTTTAGGGATCCTTCCAAAGTTCCCTATTACTTTGGGAGGAAAGACAGTCTATACAAACATGATGGTAGTCTAAGGTCCCTTAGACTTCGATCTTCTTCTTGGCGCGACTATGTTTATGTCATGGGAGTTCTTGTTTATTTGCTCTTCCGTGTGGTTTTTATTTTCCACATGAAGGGAGAACAGTGACCATTGATCAATTATCATTCGTCGGTCACTAGATGGATCCAATCCTACTGTCATCCCCTATTGGTTCTCGTTTGCAAGCAGTACCCTCCCTACCACAGTCCAATTATGTGGCTACCTATTCTGTCTCCACATCTGTTGATGATCATGTAGATGGCATGGTACATTATGTATTGAGGGCATTGGAACCTGATTTATCGTTTGTACCAGTTGACATGTGTTCCTCCCAGAGTGTAGTTCTCCCATCCAGTGAGGACCTCTTGGGGGCCATGTTCTCATATGGTCCATGATCAGCGTACAAGGATAGTTATTTTTCTATGTCAACCTCGTTAAAAAATGAAACAGCATATGAGGATAATTCTTTTTATGTGTCAACCTCGTTAAAATATGAAACATCGTATGAGGATAGTTCTTTTTCTGTGTCAACCTTATTAAAAAATGAAACAACGTACTAGGATAGTTATTTTTCTGTGTCAACCTTGTTAATAAATGAAACAGCATACAAGGATAGTTCTTTTTCTATGTCAACCTCGTTAAAAAATGAAACAACATATGAGGATAGTTATTTTTCTGTGTCAACCTCGTTAAAAAATGAAATAGCGTACGAGGATAGTTCTTTTTATGCGTCAACCTCGTTAAAAAATGAAACATCGTACTAGGATAGTTCTTTTTATGTGTCAACCTCGTTAAAAAATGAAACAACGTACAAGGATTGTTATTTTTCTGTGTCAACCTCGTTAAAAAATGAAATAGTGTACGAGGATAGTTCTTTTTCCGTGTCAACCTCGTTAAAAAATGAAACAATGTGCAAGGATAGTCTGTTCTTGTATCAACCTCATTAAAAAATGAAACAGATTTCGAGGATAGTTTGTTCTTGTATCAACTTTGTTAAAAAATGAAACAGATGTCATGAGGATAGTTCCTGATCTTGTGTCAACCTCGTTAAAAAATGAATCAAAGTGTCAAAGCATGGTTCTTGGTCATGTGTCAAGATCCTTAAAAAATGAAATAAGGAGTCTTGAGGATAGTTCTTTTATTGTGTCAACCTCGTTAAAAAATGAAACAACTCCCTTTTCCAAATCGAGTATTTGATTAAGATCTCATCAAATTCCCATCGTGTCTTTCCTTGATCTCAAAAGTGAAACTTCATTCCATCCATCTTTTAGCAACCCGATGTCTACTTCGGTGAATGAAATGAAGTTTGGGGGGCATGCCATTTTTTCATCCAAGCATAGTTTTTCATTTCAAGCTTGTGTAAACATGAAACTGAATCCAAGCATAGCTTTTCATTTCAAGCTTGTGTAAACATGAAACCGAATCGAAGCATAGTTCCCTGTGGTTCAGGCTTGTACAAAAATGAACCCATCTCCATTTTAACCCTCATGATTGCCATTTTTATCAACCTCTCCCATCAGATAAGCCTTGGTTTTTTCTCCATTCCATTGCCACCATCTCTTTGGCCGATCATTCGCTTTCACTTGGTTGTTTTACCCTTTCTTGAGGAACCGCAGCAATGAGTGGTTTTACTAGCCAGTCTCTTAACCTCTTAGTTTTTAAGTAGTTCCACCATAACTAGAACTAGTTGCTACCCTTTATACCACTCATTCCTCTAGGACTAGTCACCTTTAAGCTCTTTTCTGACTCGTAAAAAATGAAAATATTGTCGAGTATTTTTCCATTTTAGACTCGTTAAAGCAAATAAAAGAAAGGAGTCATCTTTGAGCTCTTTTTTGACTCTCAAAATATGAAAGGATTGTCAAGATCTTGTCATTTTGAACTCGTTAAAGGCTACGAAATGTTTTTTACCCAATATACATTTACCCCTTTTTCGGGTTGGGATAAAACTATTTACGAAAAAGGTATACCTTACTCAAACATGGCTAGGAGGTTCTCCTGAATATTGTTTTCTACCTTTTCAGGTTCAAGAGACAACTTTACGAAAAAGGGACCCTTGGAGTTTTCTTTTCCATGTCTTTTTAAAACTCTGTAAACATGAAAAAGATTCTAAGTTTCACCTTTGTCGGACTCGTTAAAAGATTAAACAAAGGACTTGTCATTATGACAAGACCAAGATTATCCTTCCTAAGGCTCGTTAAAATTTACTAGGTAGGATCCATCTGAAGGATTGGATTATATTACAAGCATATGTTATCCCCTTCAAGCTTGTGTTTCAAAAATAATTGGGGTACTCACCAGAAATGGTGGGGGAAAATTGGAAGTATTCATCAGTTGTATTCTTCACTTGAGGCAGCATGTTGCTCTTGAACATTGACACTCATTTGTTGTTCGTGTCGGGTTTTGGGACATCCTCACTCTGTCACTTTCCTTCCTAGGTTTGGGTTATCCATTTTAACCTATCATCTTATCTCTGCCACATCACCATCACCTTTGATCCTATGATGTAAAATGTTGCCAAACTCTGGAGTCATGTCATCCACATGTTCAAGAGAAGTCTTCTTACCTATACATTATCTGATCATTTGTCACATTCTTGGATTACTCTCATTCATTGTGTTTCCTGTTTCATGCCAATGATGAAGGATCCATTATGACCTTCCTTCAACGGATCGCTTCCTGTCAACTTCAACTCATTATCCAGGAAGTTGATCTAGAAACTCCTTTCCAGTACCTTAGAGCTTGCATGCCTCAATGGCAAGTTCTTCGCACTCGACGACAGGTTCTCATCATTGGCCCTTGATCGAGTGATTTCATAGGTGTTCGACTTTAGTTCCTTATTCACACTTCGTGAATTGTATTGATAGTACCTTGAGAGCCATTGACATTATGGGTGGTTTCTCTTGTGCATGTTAATGGTTCACATCATTGGCCGGTAATCAAGAGATTTTCTAGCATGTTCAACTTTACCACGTCTATTCACACGTTAGAATTTGTACTTTGATCGGGTCATGTTGGAGTGCAAGACCCTGGGCTTAGATCAAAAAAGTCCAAGTTGCGAGGAGTGATAAGTCATTCATGATTATATACATGATTCTTTAGACAAATGGTTTCGAACATGTCATGGGTATCATTTTGATCCTGCTCAGTCGAATGGCTGTGACCATACCGTGGGCCTTTTCATTTTGATCCTCTCTATGTGGATGGTTTTGCCCATGTCATGGATCTCTTTCATATGATGGTTGCATCCATGCCAAGGATCCATGCACATGATCATTTTATTGATGGATAGTTGTGCCTATACCATGGATTCATGTATTGTTATATGCCTCTCATGTTTATTAGGCATCACTGTCAGATTTCATATATGTACATGTATGTTTGAGTTGCAGATATTCCGATGATGGTATTTCAAGTCCTCGCTCTGTCTTAAAGCATTTCAGCCATCGCTCTCAGCTCTGAATTCATGTGTTAGGGGGCATATGTTACATAGTAATTTGTCACTCTCCTGTCACTCCCCATTCCTGATCTGGAGAACCCTAGTAGTGACTACTATGTTATAATTTCACCATGAAACCTATGCTCTTGCATCCCTTGAAGTTTGAAGAAAGTAGTCCCCACTCCCTTTAGAACATTTCCAAATAATCCTTCTTAAAACCCAGTTTTTAAGATCAGTGCTCTTTCCCAGTGTCTCACCCATGCCGATGGTAGAATTTTACACTGTGACCCACGCTCAATTGTTAGCCCAATACCCACACCGGTCTACTTCTGGACTGTTTTTATAAAAGGAAACAGAGTTTCACATCTAGAAACTTCTAATGGTGATGTGCTAGATGTTTGTTTGGTTGGATAAGGGCCGAGAACTCCATATAAGGTTTTTTTCCCCATCAAAAGTGGACCTCCCAAGGAGATAAGACCTTCTTCCTCCTTGAGTGGATCTCATTCTTATCCTCCTCTCCTTATAAACCACTTCCTCTTACCTTTTTTGTTTACAATACAACACATAGGAAAGTGGTGGAGAGATAGAACCAGCTGCAAAATTATGAAATCTTTAGCTTTTGATAGAAGAAGATTAGTATTAGACGACAAAAGACTAGTCTTTGGTAGATAAAACATGAGAGAGAGTTAGAGCTTGGAAGCCATTTCATGTCAAGCTAGAGGAGGAAAAGAGTGTTGAAAATTCATGTAGTGGGACTTGGATACTGCAAAGGATATCAACAACGTCAAGGCTTTGGTTATATTTCTCTTTGAATTTTATTTTAATACAACTAATGGTTTATTTCCTATATTGAATGTAATATTACATTTGATATATTAGAACTCCTTGACATTTTAAGTAGATTGTATTTGATTTTATGCTATCACGTTTGATGTTGTTTCTTACATGTTTGTTTCAAGTACTTAAACGAAAGGAATGAAAGGAAGCTGGAGCAAGGAATAAAGATCACCATCAAGTGGATTAGTGTTATAAGAGGTAGGCCCTCTTATTTGATTCTAATCTAAGGAAATTTACATTAGATTGTCTTGTTTGAGGCTAGACCCACTCTCTTGGGCTAGAGGGATCGTCTCTGTCCACAGAGAGGATATTCCTACACCACAGGGGGGATGTTAGGATATTCCAACACATAAGAAATAGTTAAGTATAACTTGGTCTAATGTAGAGTTAGGTAAAGTGTGTTTTTTTACTATGTACTTTTGTAACTTGCAATCCGACAGTCACGATATGTTCTAGACATGAAGTGATGTGACGGTTCATTCTCTCCTCGGTATTAATGACACTTGATCTATGACTTAACACCTGATTGGTCCATGATGTCTATTTAAAAAGCATGGAGGGTCATTTGTAAGGTGACTATTCATGAGAGAATCTTATGTAAATTTTCTTTATTTTACATTAATAAATTGCCTGAAGTGGCTGCATTGGCTCAGGTCGTGGACTGTTTCCCTCTTTTAGGGTTTTAACCACGTCAAGGATACTGGTGTATTGATCTGTGATCAGTTTGTGAGCGATGTCCTTTGGTGTTCTATCTGAGGAACTTAACCTGTAAATTCCTATAAGACTGCGAGAACTTGACATAACCATCAGCGTGGGCTGAAGTTCCTTGAAATCTTGTGGTTGTTTCAAGACATCGGAAGGTAGATCATAAAAAAACAATGGCCTAAAAAGCTCGACAATAGAAAATTAAGATTCATGACTTGATGAATAAATGAATAGATCACAACAACCATTATTAGAAATTTCAACATGGAACACGAAGGAATCCTCTTGATCTGATGAATCGTAGAGAGGGGAAGATTGAAAACAAGAAACTTCACCCTTTGTTTCTTCAAATGATCAGATGATTGATGGAAGGGATCAAGAAGAGAAGATTCTTCCTCTCCATGTTCAAATGTAAAACTGATATTCCATGAGTTTTGAGTGTGATCATAATTAACATCATCAGAAACTAATTCTAAATAGATTCAACAGGCATAACATAATCGCTGAATATGTCAGGATAATGAGGGAGAGGTGAACAAGGAGAAATGTCAACTTGCATCACAAATTCTTGTTCGGAGGTAGAATCCCACATATAATCATCGTAAATGATATCACAAGTTGTAAACACTAACTCCATATTGAGTTTAATCCTCGCAAACATCATAAGACCAAATTGAAATCGGTGAACACAATAACTCAAAATTGGGAGGACCAAATGCACTGAAAAATGGAGGGTGAGGAGAAAGAACATCACTAGAAAAATCAGATTCACAGTCCTGGGAGAAGATGGTGGGAGATCAACGGATGGATTCTCAAGTTATCCAACCTCAATTTGCGTAAATGGAGTTGTTTGATGATGGGAGGACGAAGAGTCACTTGGAACAGCAACTTCCTTCGTTGCAGATTTGGGAGCTCCATAACCATTGTATGTTAGGATACTTTTAAAAGATTCATATTCTTTTAGATTCATCGAAATATGAACAAGAAATTCAAACTTCTCTTTCATTAAATTCCAATCAGTATCATATTTAGAAAATTCAGAACGGAAACGAATAGAGTGAGTGTGAAAATCGTTAAGAGATTCATCAGGTGCTTTTCTTAAACACATGATTTTCTTGAGAATATATTCGTAATCATACATGTAAAAGGTGTGGTAGAGTTCTTTGAAAAGATATTCGAAAGACTATATATAAGTGGATATCAATGTGTAACACCATTCCTTAACGCTCGCTCTAAATGTGAGAACAAACAACCTGCAAGCAACATTCTCACAGTGAATGTTATGTCGAGTACAAAATTCAAGAAAGCGAGCGGTATGCTCGAGAATGGTTGTTCTGCCCCCGCCATTAAACTTCAAATTTGTCAAGTCATTGATTATCCACATGGATACTTTCATATTTGTGGTTCTAGAAAAACATGTTAGGGTTAAGATATGGGAAGAAACCATTAAACATAAGGAAAGTTCAAATAGACCTCACGAGCTTAACTTGTCATCTGGCCCTCCTTCTAGCACTAGAAATTTTGATGGTGTTGGACCAACCAACATTCAAGGGGTCACCCTGATATTAATTGCCAATTATACCTCACACATTTGAAGTAAGAGCCCCATCTAGAATATGACCAGGTTGCCGAAGCAGTGGGTTTTAATGATGTTCCTTAGCTGCAATAACACATAGAGTGGTGTATTCGTGACTTTGACGAAAAAGTGTGTGACTCTACGGAAGGTCAAGTGCTATGTATGAAAGGTTCTAACACATGAAGGGAAACTGAGTGAGCCCCTTAGAAGCTTGCAATAGTACGCAGCTTGAAAGGAACACGTGAGCATAAAAAGCATCACGAGTTAGCCTGCGAAATAATTCACATGTTAACCATGACAGAAATATATAATAAAACGCATTCAACAAGATTCATACTAATGCAAACAAAATAATTCATAAGTGTTATCATAAGTGAAATAACATATATTGCAAAAATAATAAGAATAGTCCTACTATATTCACAACATATACATGAAAGCGTGTCAGCTCTGATCTTTTATTAAAGTTAAAGTTCCAAGCATATATATACCAATGATGAACTACTAGTCCCAATAGTGGAACATGAAGTCTACGCCTACTCCTCCAAAGAAATATACTCCCTCTATGCTACGGAGAAGCCAATGCTCTCAACAAAACTCCCAAGCTCTTGATCCTAAGCTAAAATCCTGTTGGCTCACAAAATCCCTTTACATGAGTTATGAGGACATATTCATAACAAAAGGGGTGATTGTTCATCTCCATTTTGTGACTCTTGGAATTCTCTCATGACTCTTCAACTTCTTTACAAAATGAATCTTCACGTTCCACAATTGACACTTGGAATTCCAATTACAAATTAATTACAAAAGAATATTACAATATACTCGTACCCATATAGGAAAAAATTTGGTAGATCCAACTAGACAACCTAATAAGACAAATAAGTTAAGCTTGATTTTATATAAACTCTAGCTCATCAACTTCGACTTGTAGGTTCTTGGTCACATGATGGTGCCAAGCTTTGTACTGTGCAATGACTTCCCCAAACTTTGCAATGGGATTGGGCTAGAAATGGCCCTAACCTCCATGGCATATGGATACATTGATTTGGAACTGGTATAAGTTTCTTTCTTGAGTAAGAGCATAATAGTATTGATCTGGACATGGCCACCATTGTACTTTTTCTTGTTTTTCCTATTCACTTCAAGATATTCCTTGGTAGAAATTTGTCTAAACCAATTCAACTTGTTTCCTTGCAGCCTATTGGTTCTTTTCCAACTGTTTTTTCTCAGCCATCAGATATTATGTGTTTTACTTGGTAGCACCTGTAAAGGACAATTTGGCTACAGCAATGCCATTTGGATTCCTTCTGGTGTCTGTCACAATCACCCTTTCTCTAATGAATGCAAGAGATGCAAGATCATCCATAAAATGTTTCTTCCTTGCTTGTACAATCTTCTTCTGAAGTTCATCGTAAGTCAAATTATACATGTCCATGACCAGACCCTCATCAAGAGGAAAAATTTCCTCTTCCTCACTTTGAGCTTTCTCTGTTGTTGAAGGAGGGGGAGAATGAATGGTGACCTACTGAGGGCTTGGCATCAAATCAACATCTTCGTTCAATAGCTTTGGTTCCATGTCCATGTCTTGAATCATAATCAACTCCTCAATTTCTTGAGTGAGCTTCTTATCCTACAATTGTTCACTCTCCTCTCCTGGTAGTGGATTATCCTCTTGTTCCTCAGCTTATTTCCATGTTGATTCTTCTTCTTTTATTCTTTTCCTTTCTTATTATTCTTGTCTTTTCCTTTCTTATTCCAATATCCTCTGCTCTTGTTCTTCCCTTTGCTTTATCTCTTCCTCCTGATTCCTTTGCTTCCTCTTATTCTTTGTTGCTATGGCTACTTTCAAGATAATTAGATATACTTTCATCTTGCAACTCTACTCTTCCATTGGATTATGTGCAACTTTCCTCTTGCCTTTTTCACACACTGGGTTATGCCTTTCCACTGGTAGTTCCTCTGGAGTGGCTTCCTTTTGCAGAGTAACCTGTGATATTCCTCCTCGAGTCCATGAAAGTTCCCACTTGGCCACTAAAAATGAATCCTTGCATAATGGTCTTTACAAACATTCATAGGATCATAAGGATTGAACTCCAAATGACCGAATGTGAATTTTTCTATCAACTTGCCTTTGATGTCTACAACTTTCAGATTCTTGATTTCGTACAATCCAATCTACATAAGAAGAGTGGTCCAAGGTGCAAAACTACTAATAACCCTATGGAAATGCTGTAAGAAATTTCTTGCATGACTAAATTATCGATGGCATACCTCGGAAGAAGATGAGGTGAATTCTGTCTACCAAACACTATGAGGAAAGTTCCATCTGGTGAGGCAAACCAATCTATTATTTCTGAGACTACTTCCATTACCCCACGTGACACACAAGGCAGCTCTTCGTTAAAGATTAACTTATAGAATGGAATGATGAAGTGATTAGTCATGTTTTCCATTACTCCTTTGTGGATGCACTCTAAAAGTAGCTTACAGTAAATGTGCACGGTAGACTCTCTTGGTTTCCAAGTCCAATTCATGCCAGGAAATGAATTGTGAGTGCATATTGCATCTAGTAGGTAGGAAGACATGTAAAATCTAGCTTTCTTTCCCTTGGGAGGATTTTGGGCATTAGCTACATGGATCTTCAGCTATTGAGCCAACAAGTTTGACCAGTTGAATGGTTTTCCTTCATTCACAATATGGTTCAATAATAATTCCCACCCTTCGGGGAAGGTCTCAGTACTCTACTGACCATAGATCCTGCAACATAAGACTATCAAGTACTGATAAGCCTTCTTGAGAGATTTTGACTTGTAGTTGTTGGTGGGTGTTTGATGAAACTTCATTGGCTCTTTCACCCAGCCTTTGGCAACCTCCTTTGTGCTCAAGTAGTTGGTGGTTGCATAGAAGTAAGAATCCATGAGCGATTCTGACTTCGAAAAATGGTACATGAGATGGTAAGTCTTTATCTGTTGGCACTGTTAAGGGTCATAGTCTTGGAATCTATATGAGAATTTTCCAATTGACAATGTCTGCACATGGGAAAGCCAGGTACCTACATGCAACCTTATGTAACCCTGATCTTTAGACAATGATATAGACTTTTCGATCTTCAATATTTACTTTGAAGCTTCTTGTTGAGAATGCCTCATTTACTTTGTGCCATGCGATGTTTGACTCTTTCTCTATAAAAAAAAAATTTAGTATTTGTGAAAACTGGCAAGTTCATTAGAGTATTCTCAACTACCTCCATGATGACAATAACTGATGAAGAGAAGTTCTCAACAACTTCAATACATGTAGGAGGAAAATAACTCATGGAAAACATGAATTATATTTAGAAAAATGACTCACAAAGTAAGATAAAGGAAGAAACCACGAGAATGAAGGGAAAAATTGTGTAATTCCTGAGCTGGGGGAAGGCACTAGCTCCAAGATCTATGCATTTTGTAGTCTCAACAACCAGGGGAGCAGCTTGAGGCTTGATACTAAGAAATCTGCAGTCTCAACCTGGGTAGACTAAGGCAATGCATAGTCTCAGTGGACAATGGGAAGGTTTGAGCCTTGGAACTTTGAAATGACCAGTTGGGAAAGCCAGGTTCTAAGCATTGCACAGTCTCAGAGGCCAATCATGAACCTTTATCCTTGGACTTGTGCAATGCCCAGTTTACCAAAGCAAATGTTGGCCAAGTGAAGGGTAGATCTACCTAGAAAGAGGATGGGAAAGTGGCAAGTTTGAGTGATAGTGCAAGTTAGAGTGTGTATCTGACTAAGTAAACATAGATCAGTCAAGATTAAGTGCATAATATCAACATGAAAAAGGAAAAACAAACATGCATAGGGAGTCGTTGAAACAACGACCACCAATGGGAAAAAACAAGTTGAGGCGACACTTGTAAAAGGTGAATGACAGACTGAACCAACACTTGTATAATCTAATATAAGTTAAAAAACTAGAAACCATGGAAAGAAACAAGCAAAATAGCACTCACAAAAGCGACACGATAAAAAGCGACAGAAAAACGACAAACGAAAACAAAGGAAAAACTCACCCAGAAAAGCACTGCGAACTCCACTAAAGGCTCCTTGATCTCCTTGGGAAGGCTAAATATCCAAGATAGAGTGTAAAAATTAGATCTAGTGGCATCTATTATGTAGATCTAGGATGGTTAGCATTTATGACACACATGTCTAAAATCAAGCAAAAAGTGACACTTGGTGGAAAGTCCAAAAATAAAAAGTTGTGTCATCCTTCGGGAAACTAATTATCCACTCTCTATTTTCTAGGGATTTCCTTTTTCTTTTTTCTTTTTAAGGAAACATTCACATTACCAATAAGGATTAAGCAATTCCAAACCACTGAGCAACTCCTTAACTCAGTGAAATGCGCATTTTATGAGCTCAAGGGAAGCTTTGCGCAGTTTCTGAACTCAGGGTTAGGCTGTCTCCCAAAATTACACAGTTTCTGAGCCCAAGGCTAGCCTACCTATATGGATTGCGTAATTCAGATCCTCAAAGTTGGCCTTCCTTCCATGATTGTGCAATTTCTGGAGGGAACACCGACAATGCTGCAAATTCAAGTCAAGATATAGATTATGTCTGAAAGGTATCAAATCAGGATTAAAAGAAAAATCACAAGCACAACGTGGTCTTGATCATAGCATGAATACTTAACAACAGTGAATGATAATATCTTGTGGACAGAAAGGAGAGGGTGGTTGTAATAGCTACAACAAAAGGATTTTGAGCGACATTTGGTACTTAAGAACTGCGATTGTCTACACAAGTACATCTAGAATGATATGGACTTCCTAGACATCTCCTCACTTGTCATTGCCTATCAATACGCTGTCAAGATAGAGTATAAATTTAAACAGAAGAAGTGAGACTTTGGATCTACGAATATGAAGGAAGGGACAAGGACCCCCAAACCGCAGAACAAAGGACAGAGCCAAGGCGGGGTGACCTAGGACAACCTGTCGAAGCCACAAGCAAAGAAAAAGACCATGAAGACAAAGAAGGATAGAGGGAAATGGTGTGAGTTCTATAAGAGCCCCACTCATAACACAAGTGAGTGTCAAGCTAAGAAGTCACTAGTGGCTGAGCTGAAGGCTTCCAAAGAAGATGCATGTTTCATATCTGAGTCAGAACCCGACAAGGGGAATGACAAAGAGAAGAAGATTATTGATGCAGAGCCCAATGCCACCATTTCCACCACCAACATCTAGAATATTGAGCCTGAAGATCTAGAGGAGGGTGAGAAACTCTTCCACTCACAAATGTGGGTCATTGTCAAAAGAAAAAGGCAAAAGAACTTCATTTAAAAAGAGTTCATGAAGCAGTTGGGCCTACCGACCACATCACACATATAGTCGTACACCATTGGGTGGCTTCACCAAGGACGATATCTCCATGTCAGCCAATAGTGTTTCCTTCCCTACAACATCAATCCCTTCACAGATGAGGTATTGTGTGATTTTTCTCCTCTTGAATTTTGTGATGTATTATTAGGCCAACCATACTTGTGGAAGTGTCATGTTGTGTATGAGTCTAGGCCTTGCACTGTTATTATTTCTTTAGGAAATAAGTTATATAGGATACTGAAGGTAGCAACTCCTACCTCCATCTCTTTAATTTTTGTGAAGAAATGTAGTAAGATCATTTCGTTGATTGGGAAATTTGTCTTCTTATGATTTTCTCTCAGGGAAAGAAGAAGACTGTGGCCACATCCACAGCCTCCAGACAGGGCTCCTTCGCATAGAAATAATAGATGGACAAGGTTGTGGAGGAGTAGAGGGACATCTTCACCTCACCCATAGAGGTAACTCTATACTATCAGGTCAAGCACTCCATTGATTTGACCTCGGGCACACCGCTACCCAATAAGCTGATCTACCAATGCTTTGTTCTGGAGAACGATGAAATTAAGAGGAAGATTTAGGAGTTGTTGTTGAAAGGGAACATCAACCCAAGTTCATCACCCTGTGGAAGCCCAATCATGTTGGTACAAAAGAAAGACACCATGTGGATACTATGTATTAATTGTTGACCATTGAATAAGATCATTGTCTAGAATAGGTATCCAATTCCACGAATTGATAACATTCTGGACCAGCTCAAGGAATATTTCAGCAAGAATGATTTGAATTTTAGTTATCACTAGGTGTCAATCAAACTCTCTTATGTGTGGAAGACTAAATTCAAATCCCAGGAGGGCCTTTTCGAATGGTTGATCATGCCTTTCATGTTAACAAATGCCCCCACAAACTTTATGAGGTTGATGGAAAACATCTTGTGTCCCTTCACCAATTCATTCATGGTAATGTATTTGGATGACATATTGATCTTCAGCCAGAGTTGGGAAGAGAACCTACACCATATTTGGCAGATCCTCCAAACCCTGTGACAACACAAGTTGTGTGCCAATTTGGAGAAATGCACTTTTGGTATGACTCGGTTTCAATATCTAGGGTACATCATTGATAAGCGGGGTGTGCATGTGGACCCATCCAAGATACAATTTATTTGAGATTGGCCAGCCCCAACCACTCTAATAGAGCTACGTAGATTTCTAGGTCTTGTCAATTCCTACCGTAGGTTCATGTTGGGTTTCTCTCATATCACTTGGCCTTTGAGTCGAGTCAACAAGGGTGGAGAGAAAGCAAAGTTCTTATGGTCTAAATCCTAAAAAAAGGAATGTTTCGTGTTGAAGCATCACCTCTGGTCTGCACCAATGCTCACATTACTAAACCTTCCACAACCATTTGAGATTAAGATAGATGCCTCCAACTATGTTATTAGGGTAGTTCTTACTCAGTCAGGCATCTGGCGGCATACCATAGTGAGACACTTTCAGACGCCTTTGAGTCGAGTCAACAAGGGTGGAGAGAAAGCAAAGTTCTTATGGTCTAAATCCTAAAAAAGGAATGTTTCGTGTTGAAGCATCACCTCTGCTCTGCACCAATGCTCACATTACTAAACCTTCCACAACCATTTGAGATTAAGATAGATGCCTCCAACTATGTTATTAGGGTAGTTCTTACTCAGTCAGGCATCTGGCGGCATACCATAGTGAGACACTTTCAGACGGAGTCTGAAAGTATCCCACCTATTCCAAAGAGACGTATTCCATTGTGCGGGCCTACAAACAATGGAAGTATTACATTCTGAGGAAGGAAATGTTCATCCACAAAAACCACTGACCCTTGCAGTTCATACAGAGAAAAGGAAAGTTGCAGAACGATCGCCATCAGAAATGGTCCACATATTTGCAATAGTTACATTTGAAAATCAAGTACAAGAATGGTAGCACCAATAATGTTGCAAACTGTCTCAGCAGACCACCGATTATAGAACTGACCATTTTTCTCAACTCTTGCTAACACGAGACTTCAGGGTGGCCACATCTTTACAAGAGCGATCCATAATTCAACAACATATACCAGATGCTCCTAGAAGGCAAGTAAGTTCTTATTTTCATGTCCAGGGAAAATTGTTATGCCACCTGGGACATCTTTGTGTTCCTTCAACAGAGAATTCCAAGATTATTTTGGAGGTGCACTACAGTCAGGTCACTAGACATTTCAAAGTAGAGAAAATAGTGGCAGTGTTGCAGTAGTATTTTTATTGGCCGAACCTTTGACAAGATGTTAGGAAGTACATTAGAATCTGCACTACCTGTGTCATTTCCAAATCAACAATCAAGAAGCAAGGCCTATATAATCCACTGCCTACTCCTAGTTGGACTTGGGAATCCATCTCCATTGATTACATTCTAGGCCTTCCTTATAAAAAGCAGGGAAATGACTCGATGCTAGATACGAAGCTCACTAAGTCCACGACCTTCCACCCCCAAACTAATGGACAAATAGAGGTTGTCAACATGATGATCGTGCACATTCTGTGCATGTACAACTTGAAGCATCCATGAACATGGTATGAAAGCCTGCCCTATGTCGAGCATAGCTACAACATAAATCTCCATAGCTCAACTAGTGAAAGCCCCTTTCAGGTGGGGTTGGGATTCCAACCACTATGTCTCATTAATGTGGTCATACCATTTGTAACTACTCAGGCAAATTCAGTTCATGTCTAGTCCGAAGATGACAGGGATAATAGCTTCATTGAGCACATTCAACACATCTTATAGCAGGTCCATGACATATTAGATAGAGGCAATGCTAAGTATAAGCAGCGTCATGATCAACATCGAGTGCCACATAAGTTCCAGTTGGGCGACAATGTTTGGTTACATTTGCAGCAGGAGCACCTCACTAGGCCCCACCGCAAGCTTTTCCCTCTTTGATATGGTTTGTACACCATCACCAAGGCTATAGGGTACAATTCCTTTGAAGTCAGCATTCCACCATTCCTTGGCCTGTACCTAGTATTTAATGTGGATCGGATGCAACCATACCTTCCCCCATTGTTGGACACATCCAATGCTATTGAGCAGCTGACACCAACATAATTCAACCCAAGCTACATCGAATAGGCCAAAACTAACAAGATCATGGGCGAATAGATCAAGAACACTTGCCAACAAAGGATCCAATTATATTGAGTTATCAAGGTAGGCCAACTCCTCCACCAGGGAAATTGGTTCACCAATGACCAAGTTCAACGAAAATTTCCTCACCTCATGGAGGCCCTACATGCAATGGGAACCATTACAACCTAAGGGGGGAGGCTTGATCCAAGTGGATATTGGTGGCCAATCGCCCATTCCACCTTGACCTCCATTCAATTTCATCAGTTTCCTTGATTATATCAACATTTACTATTTTTAGCATATTTTTGGTCCTAAACTTCTAGAGTTGTTTTGACCCCTTAAATGTCATTTTTTGAGGTCCGCAACAAGCCCATGAATGTAAGTAGGGGCATATCGAAAACCTTGTAGTACAAGGAGAGATATTTCTAGTGAGGTATCCTATGCACCAAACGGAGACCATATGACCAAGTTTTGACCCCATGAAGTTGGATGCCCAACTAACCCCAACGGGGCCCACAAACTCTTGGAAATCCATCTCCTGGGGTTAGGGTTTTGGTTTTTTAGGGTTTCCCCTTGTTGTTCAATAATAATAAGTCCTTTGAGCCTCATTTTAACACATTTTAGAGGCATGTATTTTCCACATCTCTTCTCAGAGATAAGCTACCATCACCCAAGCTAGTTTATTTCCATTCTGCTTATAAGAATCTTTCAGTTCTTTAATATTAATTAAATGAAGATTTAGTTTTGTTGCATCTTTGTGCTTATGTTGATATTTGTATTCTTTTGTGTTCTTGCATAAGTGCAGATCAGTGGTATTAGAGTGGTCTGCTCTTTCTCTATTTTTTTTTGCATTTCGCCAACAAGGTCAGGGTATAAGGAGTTAGGGCTCAAACTGGTTGAACCTTTGCAAGAGAAGCCTCACAAACCACGACGACCTCCCATGGTGGAATTAAAGAAATATGAGGGAGCATGAGATCCTTTCAAAATATTGCTTGAGGAAGCCCTCGAGAGACAAAGGAACGCAATGATGGATAAATTTTACCAAATCCTTCGGCGGCTACCCAAAGGTGATGCATCTTCATCCAACAACCACTCTGGAGGTGTCACTCCCTTTAAGGTATAAGTCAACTTTGAAATTCCCATATTTGAAGACTAGATACATGCATACATCGTAGATAGATGGTTAAATATATTAGAAGGATATTTTTCAATTCATGACTTTTCCAATCAGGAATATTACTTTGCACTCCTTAAATTTGCCCCCCATGTCAAGGACTAGTGGGAAATCTACTGTGAATAGAAGGATGAGGGGGGACCCTCAATTTTTTTTAGCTGCACCCACTTGGAATTGTTTCTAAGATGCCATAAAGGAACAATATTTCTCTATTGGGAGCTATGAAGATAAATACATAAAGTGGACCACGTTGCGACAGGGAAGGGACCAAGACCTGTCACAATTCACAAATATTTTCCATACCCTTCACACGAAGTTGGGTATGAAGGATTCTGAGAGGCATTTGGTACTAAGGTACTACATTTGTCTACACAAGTACATCTAGAACAAGATGGAGTTCTTGGACATCTCCTCGCTTGGCACTGCCTTTTGATATGTTGTCAAGATCGAACAAAAATTTAAATAGAATAAGCGAGACTTTGGATCTACGAATATGAAGTAAGGGAAGGGCTTCCCCAAACCACAAAACAAAGGACTGAGCCAAGGCAAGGCGACCCAAGACAACCCGCTGAAGCCACAACCAAATAAAAACACCACGAAGACAAAGAAAGACACAGGGAAATGGTGTGAGTACTATAATATTCCCACTCATAACACAAACGAGTGTCAAGCCACGAAGTCACTGGTGGCTGAGTTGAAGGCTTCCGAATTAGTTGCATGTTCCAACTCTGAGTCACAACCTGACAAAGGGAATGACAAAGGGAGAAACATTATTTATGCGGAGCCTAGTTCCACTATTGCCACCACCAAGATCCAAAATATTGAGCCCGAAGATCCAAAGGAGGGGAGCAACTCTTCCACTCACAAATGTGGGTCAAGGGTTCTCCACTGCAATTCATTATCGATAGCGGAAGCCAAAATAACCTCATTTCAGCAGAGGTCGTGAAGCGGTTGGGCCTATCGACCACACCACACCTGCACTCATACACCATTGGGTGGGTTTACCAAGGATGAGATCTTTGCATCATCCAATAGTGTCGACTTCCCTACAACATCAAGCCCTTCACAGATGAGGTACTATGTGATGTTTCTCCTCTTGAAGTTTGTGATGTATTATTAGGCTAATGATACTTGTGGAAATATCATTTTGTGTATGAGCCTAGGCCTTACACTGTTATTATTTATTTTGGCAATAAGTTATACAGGATACTAGACGTAGCACCACCTATTGCCATCTCTTTGATCTCTATGAAGCAATGCTGTAAGATCATTTCCCAGGCCAGGAAATTTGTCTTCCTTATGATTCACCCTCGGGGCAAAGAGAACACAATGGACACATCCACATCCTCTAGATAGGTCTCCTCCACATGAAAACGTATTTGTGGTAGTGTATTTGGATGATATCATGATCTTCAACCATAGTTGGGAAGAGCACCTACACCATATTTGGCAGGTCCTCCAAACACTGTAACAACACAAGTTGTGTGCGAATTTGGAGAAATGCACTTTTCATATTACCCATGTTCAATATCAAGGGTAGATCATTGATGGGCAGGGTGTGCTTGTGGACCCAGCCAAGATAAGGATTATTCGAGATTGGCCAGCCCCAACCACTCTAACAGAGCTACACATTTTTCTAGGTCTTGCCAATTTCTACCATAGGTTCGTGTTGTATTTCTCTCATATCAGTTGGCCTTTGATTCAAGTCACCAAGGGTAGAGAGAAAGAAAATTTCTTCTAGTCTGAATCCCAACATAAGGAATTTTCCGATTTGAAGCATCACCTATGATCTGCACGAGTGCTCACATTACCATACCTGCAGCAACTATTTGAGATTGAGACAGATGCCTCTAACTATGCTATCAGGGCAATTCTTACTCAGCAGGGGCATCTGATGGCCTAATCCTATCTTTGTAGAGTTCCTAACTCCCTTTCCCAGCCTATATATTCATCCTCTCCCATTCCCAAATGGTTGGTTTATGCCTATTTGCACCCTTATGCTAATATTGTGCGTATATGCTATTCATTTGGCTTGGAGAAGGAGTGCTTGGAGAGCCTAGCTTGGACTTGGATATTCATTCAAGGAGAGCATATCAACATTAAGGATTGGTTGTATTCTTCCCCTTATTTTCTATTAATATACAACTGTTGGTTCATTTTCCCTAAATGTGTATGCTCATCTATCATTTAGCTCAACATTCCTTGATCAGTTAAGTAGGTTGCTTTTGAATATGCTATTTGTATTTGCATGCCTTGTTGTGTCTTGATCTCTTGTGTAGGTGCATAAACGCTGAGAGCAACAGTAACGAGCTTGTGATGTGAGTGATTCAAGGTATTCAACAAAGGAAATCGAGATAGCATTAGAATGAGGTAGGCCATCTTCTTCATTTATCTTTTCAATTGTAACTTAGGAAAGTGTCTAGTATATTGTCACTTCGGTTGCTAGACCCACTCATTGGGTTAGAGGGATCATCTCTATCCACAGAGAGGATTAACCTAGATAAAAAAATAGTGACTCCGTTGGGGAACCTATGATCCTTTCCATCCAATCCTTCACCTCGTTTTTGTGATGAGTTTGACCAACCATCCAATCCCGGGCCTATTTGCTTGCCTGTAACTATTTTCACTTCCTCATAATTGCTTGAAGGTTCTTGATTTGTGTTGCTCTTGAATATTTTTTGTTTTTTCTTTATCTTTCTCGACCATCACGATTTTATCCCTTACAATCGCGATGACATCGCAGATATGTTCAGTACAGTAGTGATGATTGATGCTTTTCTTTTGACATGTGCGATGATAATAGAGGTCAAAGAAAATTAGGGTTTGTCTTCTTGTTTTCAGTTTTTTGCCTTCTATCAATGGCTTAACAGTGTGATTTTAGTGTCCTTGTCTTGCTTGACATGTTTGTCTGATTACAATTGCCTCTTATTGGGTTTAAGCGCATTTGGAGCTTGGTCTACCTTTTAGGGTTTTAGGTCCTTTAGGTCATCCTTCATTCGCTCATTCGTCTTCTCTTCAAGGATCAATTGCCCTTGTTCAAGAGTCTTTTGTGTTTGGATGTCTTTTGCAAATCACTTTTGGTTCTTGTGTATTAATTTGTTTTCATTAGTGTCGAATTGAGTAGATGCTTTGAAAGTCCCTTTAGTTCCCTTTCGAAAGAAATAGATTACAAAATTGTTTGTTTTGATTGAACTAAAAGGAAATATTTGCTTTGAATTTTTTGTTTCGAAAACGAAAGCGAAAGTGTTTATCTTTTAAGTAGTTTTTGAAGCATTTGTTGCATTCAAAATCATTAATGTGAAAGAGATTTTCATGATTATTTAAGTTGTTTGCATTCTCTTTTTCTTTTTGCACTAGATTACATTGATTACATTAAAGTGAAAAATAAATCATCATTATATCTTAAGGTAGTATGCTTTAGGATTTTGTTTTGGCATTGCATTTGCTTATCAAATGAAAGATTAGATTCCATGTTTTTCATTTAGTATTGGGAAATTGTCATTAATGCATTGTTGCTTGTTTGATTCATGATTTGGGTGTTTCTTCCCTACATAGGTAGCTTTCATTGAATGAAAGGATTTCAATTTCATCATTTAGTTGCACCTTCGGAACAGGTAACATCATTAAGGCCTTGAAATTGAAACATAATTTCAAGACTAACCTTAAAATCTATCAATTAATCTAAGGAGCATTTGAAACATTAACGTTCATACTTAGTGGTCTAGGCTAGAGACGTGTTCCGACGTCTATAAAACTTAGCAACTCTCATTGCTTTTGCATTGGACAACGGTAGCATGGACTTATGCTCCCCATAACATCGAGTATATAAAGGGAGACCCTCATAAGTTGCAAACCTTTATCCATAGGAAGCCAAGTCTGCCACCCTGTAAACGTGATACACCGAACACAGCATTCAGGGGGATTTCCTACACGTACGTCAAGTCCTTGGTAAATATATTTGTTGAGGTATATATTGCAGTTCATAGCTACTTGGTAATCCCTTTTGCCTAGAGTATCCTCAATATTCATTTTGATATTTTCTGACTCCTTAAACTTGAAAATATCATCGAGCACTTGTCTTTTCAAGCTCACTAAACCAACGAAAGTGACTACAGTCACCTTTTCATCCTTTTCTCGAATCTTAAAACATGAAAACGAAAAGTTTTTGTTTCAAATTCTAAAATTAATTGACCGCAGAACAACATCCTTCCTGTGGAAATACTCCTTAGTAGATCTTAGGTTGATACCAATGGCAACATTTCCTGAGTCTACCAGTCAAGGAAACCCCTCTGATGGGAATCCTAGTCCTTTTCCTTCTTTTGGAAATACTAGTGCTCCCTATATGGCAAAGTTGTCCCTTCCTGGATTAACCATTGGTCTATTAGTTTGGTTATTTTCAACCTCATTGGTTCTGAGTGTCCAAACTGATTTTCAACCTAGTTCTCCTCCCCCTGAACAACAACAACTTCATGTTTATCCTAAAGTTGACCCCTTGGCTTCTTCACCAATTTATTCACCTCGTTCTTCCTCTTCCCCTGGTGAAAGTCTGGATTCTAGTAACCAGGAAGCTAAGAAGATGAAGAAGAGGAAAAATAAGAAGAAGCAAAATAAGCAAGGGAGTAGTGAAACAACTATTGTTACCGATGCAACTAATGAGGAAAAATCTTCCAGCCAGCCCTGAAAAGTAAAATTCCCTTGCATGTTATGTAGGGGCGACCACCTTCTTCGAAGTTGTCCTGGTATTCCCAAGGTCTTAAAAGTTTGTTCCGCATGTTCACATCGACCTTTGTCATCAACCTCTGGCGATCATGCTATTGACAAGCCTTCAACTAATAAAAATAAAGCTCATGGGAAAAAGGAAATAGTCAAATTTACCTGTAAGTTGTGTGAAAGTAATCATCCCATTCACCTTTTTCCTCTTATGGATGAAGCTTCCAAAGAGTTGGAAAACCTTACAGCTTCTCAACCTTGTCTTCTGACTAGGTATCAAAAGCTTTCCCCTGATCCTTCACTAGTTGATCCAGTGATTGATCAAAAGTCATCTTTGGTCAACCCCACTCTCTCTGAAAGTGAGTCTCGTGAGTCCGTTACCAACCAACCATTGGTTGAGAAACCAGTAGACTTGACTCCATATTTAGTTAACCGTACCTTTCAAGTAGAGAGTGAACCCCATATCTCTCAGGTTCTTCTAGTTTCATGAGTTTCGAATGAACTAGAGGTAAATCCTCCTATTCCCGAGGTGCATGAGAGAATCTCTCCTATTCCCATCGAGCAAGAGGGCAACTCTCACGTTCCTATGACACCCTGTCCAAATAGTTTGGTCACTTCTTTTGATGGGATTCGACTGGTAGGATATCACCTTTCGTCTTATGTGCCTTTCCAGATTACAGTACAGGCTTACCATATGGTCGTACCTAGCCCAATCATAAATGAGGTCGCATCTATTAGCATTCTATACTCAACTGCTTGGTAAGCTTTAGGTTCTCCTCAGCTTGTCCCCGTCACCCAAAATCTGTTAGCTTTTAACAAAGGAACCAGTCAACCGTTAGGGATCCTTCCTAAGTTACCTATTACTTTGGGAGGAAAGATTGTCTATATAGACGCAATGGTTGTCCAAGGCCCATTAGATTTTAATATACTCCTTGGCCATGACTATGTTTATGTCATGGGAGCTCTTGTTTCTTCCCTCTTTCAAGTGATGTGTTTCCCGCATGAAGGAAGCATTGTGATCATTGATCAGCTTACATTCATTGGTCCTGAATCAACTCCCACGCAACCATCATCCCTAAGTGTTTCTTATATGCAAGTGGTATCACCCCCACCACAGGTTAATTACATGACCACCTGTTCCATGTCGACATCTACTGATGATCTGTTAGGTGAGTAGTACACCATGTACTAGGGGCATTGGAGCCCCATTTTTCATTTGGATCCCTGGACATGTATTCCTTCTAGAGTGTTTTTCTCCCATCTAATGAGAACCTCTTGGAAGCCATGGCCTCTTTTCGTCTGTGATGAAAGGTCCCTACGAAGCATAGTTCCTTTTCTTGTGTCAAGCTCCTTACAAAATGAAATAAGGGATATGTAGCAAAGTTCCCTGTCCTATGTCAAGCTCCTTAAAAAATGAAACAAGGACCATAGAGGATAGTTCTTTTACTATGTCAACCTCGTTAAAAACTGAAACAAGGGGTCATGAGGATAGTTCTTTTGCTATGTCAACCTCGTTCAAAAATAAAATAGGTCTCATGAGCATGGTTCTTTTCCTGTGTCAAGCTCGTTGAAAAATGAAACAAATCCCTTTCCAATTCGAGTCTTTGATTAGACCTTGTCAAATCCCAGTCGATTCTTTCACTTGATCTCATAATTGAACCTTCATTCCATCCACTTAGGTGAATGTAATGAAGCTTGGGGGGCATGTTTCTCGAATTGATTCATTATGTTGGAGGCATGCCAGCTTATCTCAAGCATAGTTTATCTTTGTTTCAAGCTTTTGTAAAAATGAAACCAAATCCAAGCATAGTTTTTTCTCACATTTCAAGCTTGTGAAAAAATGAAACCATCTTCAAGTATACTCAAGAATAGTTTCTTATGTTTCAAGCTTGTGTAAAAATGAAAACATACCCACTTTACCTCTCATGATTGTCGTTTTATCAGTCGATTTTTGCTAGATGAGACTTGTTGTTGCATTCCATCACCACCATCTCTTTGGCTGATCATTTGCTTTCACTTGGTTGTTTTACCCTTGCCTGAGGAACATCTGCAATAAGTGTCTTATTAGCCAGTCTCTTGACCTTTACATGTTTTGAGCAGTTCCATCATTACCGAAACCAGTTTCTATCCTTTTATACAACTCATTCCTCGAGGAGGAGTCATCTTTCAGCTCTTTTATGACTCTCAAAAAATGAAAATATTGTCAAGTACTTGTTGTTTCGAACTCATAAAAGTAAATTAAATGACATCTACTTAGTATAAGTTTAACCCTTTTCCAGTCTAAGATAGATTATTGTACGAAAAAGGAACACCTTGGTCGACATGGTCAATAGGTTCTCTCGGATCTTGTTTTCTACCTTTTCGGGTTCGAGAGACAAATTACGAAAAGGGACATGACAGAGTTTTATTTTTCATATCTTTTTCAAACTCTCTAAATATGAAAAAGACATCGAGTTATTCTTACATCGGACTCGTTAAAATTTTACGACGAAAGACTCGTCACCATGATGAGACTGAGTTTCTCCTTCTTAAGACTCATATGTTAGGGTCCAACCTTAACCCCCTTATTTATGTAACAGGGTCGAGTCATAGTTATAGTTAAGTAAAGAGTCAATAAAGCCCATATTAATAATTGTAAGTGGTTGACCCGCATTTAAAGAAGGGACCATAATTAGTTGCAAATGGGCCATGGTATTAGATAGATGGTATTAATAAGAACCATGGTATTGACCCATGGTATTGCATGTATGAATCCTATATAAAGGATGGAGACTCCCCTTGAGGAGAATCATGTCTTATTTTGTAATTGAGCCCAACTCTATTGGAGGTTGCCCCCTCGAAGAGGAAAGTGAACATTGCTTTCCTTTCTGAATAATAAAATACTTGCTATTATTTCTTATTGTTTTGTGTTATGGGTATATTTCTTCACATATTTGGTATTCTAGTATCTTCTCACACGTCAAGAGCATAACAAGTGGTATCAGAGCACTTTCCAGGGCCGATGGGATCTCCATTTTTAGCAGAATGTTTTTGGCTAGAGACGTATTCCAGCGTCTTTAAACCACAAGATCTATTGTTGAGCACATAAACCTGTGGATTTGGGGAGGCATGGACGCAGGGAATACAAGAGGTGGTCATGCTTGTTGGACTCCCTTGTAACCCCTGTGGGTACCCTTTCGAGTAGTATCGCATTAGACAGAACTGCGCACAGACTGTCTTCTAAGTACCCTCTGGGTATATCGGAAGCCCCCTAGGCTCTCTTGAAACCTCACCATAGATAAACCGTCGGCCATCTTGCTGCTACAGTACACCGAGAACAACACTCGGGGAGATTACTTATGTGTACAATAGGGTAGTCAGGTTGTACGGCTAAGGGTATGGTTGATCCTCCTTGGTTAGTGCCCTGAAATATTGGGCCGAGTACTACTATCAGACCCTTATGTATATTGTGATCTGTAGCACCTGACACTCTTTGAGACCATAGTTCCCTTGTCTCTCTCTAGATCAAGCATCATCTTTGCCAAATCAGATCTAGCAGGTGGGGTCCTGTCGCAGCCGCAACAATCAGTTTTGCCATTCATATCTCTCAGATCCGCCATTCAGATCTATGAGATCCGCCAATCAGATCTATCAGATTCGCCATACAGATCTAGCCATTGGGTTCTATAGCAGTCGCCACAACCAAATCCACCATTCAGATCTAATAGCAGGGGTTTGATCACTACCACATTCCTACTCATACTCTGCAGTTGAGGGTTCACCGACATATCTGACTATTTTTGTGGCCCCTATACCTGGGCGTGATTCTCACAGGACATTGGGCAGAATTTACTTTTCTGGGATTCGGCTACTGCAGTATTCCTAAGCGAGGAGTAAAACTCCTCTCGAAGTATAAAAAAAAATAAAAAATAAAAAATAAAAATTCTAAGACCCTACCAGGACGCTTATAAGAGACTTAGCCCATAAGAATCAGGACGACGAGCTAAGCAAGGTGGTACCATTCACTTATTAGCGTCAAAAATTTCAGGTGGTCCCAAATTTTATTTTTTATTTTTATTTGTAGTAACACCGGATCAGTGCATGGTACAAACCAGAGCTCAAGCAATGGCCAATGAGAAGATCAACACCCTTGAACAAAAGTTGGATGCATTACTGATGACGATCCATACCTTAGCTGACACAATCATAGAGGCCCTTGATTATAGCAACATTTACTATTTTTAGCACTTTTTCGGGTCCTAAAATTTCAAAGTTGTTTTGAGCCCCTAAAAGGAATTTTTTTGAGGTCATAAGTAGGCCCATAGTTGTAGGTAGGGGCCTGCCATAATACTATAGTACTCAAGGAGATATTCCAACGAGGTATTGTATGCGCTGAATGGAACCAAGTTACGACCCTGGGAAGTTGGTTGCCCAACTAACCCCAACGGGGCACACAAACTCTCAGTTTTCCATCTCCTGGGGTTAGGGTTTTGGTTTTTTAGGGTTTCCCTTTGTTGTTCAATAATAAAAATTCCCTTGAGCCTCATTGTAAGACAGTTCAGAGGCATGTATCCACCACATCTCTTCTCAAAGTTAAGTAACTTGTGATGTTCCTCCTCGAGCCTACAAAAGGCCCCACTTGACCACTGAAAATGAATCCTTGCATAGTGGTATTTACATAAATTCATAGGATTGAGGTTGTAATTCAATATTTTAATATGGTTCTCCCTCCAAAACAGCATATCTCCAATTCTATTTAAAGGCTCCATTATCTGCATCTCTAGATAAGAAAATTGAATGGAGATATTTTGACTATTCATGTATTCGCATTTACTTTCTTTGAAATTATTCAGACCTGTGGAGCAACGATTACTATTTTGAAAGTAGATGTTTGGAATGTTTTTGTCTCTTCACTTTGGGTTATGGTTCTTAGCATAAGAGTTTTTGTGCAGAACAAAAGCGTTCTCTTGGCATACACACTACAAGGAAAATACATTATAGCGAAGGTTTTTAGTGTTATAAAATTGGCAAAAGTTGTCAAAAAAACCTCTGCTATAACATCTGTCTGCAGTAGCAGATGTTTCAGTGGAGATTATAATGGAACTTCATCACAACTGGAAAAATTTGGGCGAACGGAGGTTTTAGTATATTTTTTTTTAAGTGATGTGCTTCATGGAAAAATAACACTGGTGTACTAAATATATAAAAGCACCACGGTTGTATACATAAATTAAAGCATTGAGGTGTTGAATGAAAAGAACATTAGTTCTTGAAATGTATACTGCCTTAGTGCGTATATATTAAAAAAATTCCATAAGGCATTATTTTCAGGAACAACACCGAGGCCGAAAAAAAATATTGCAAACCTAGTGCTTTTATTTAAACTCACATCTCTAATGCATCTTATTTGTATAAAAGCATTGGTGCACTAACGATATAAAAAAAATGTGTTGTTAATTTGAATAATGCACTGGGACTGGAAATAATATTTTGTAACACTAGGGTGTTAGTTCTATGAAAGCACTGGTGCTTCAAGAATTACAATGCACTAGGGCGTTAAATGCAAACAATATTGGTGCTTGAAGAATATAACACTCTATTGTTGTCGCTTTCAGAAAAGGAACCGACCATGTAAAAAGAATTGCCATAACGATGCTTTTTGTTAAATTATGGTATGTTCTATGCTTATAACAGTTTCCTTCTTTTTCTTATTATATTCCACCGATTAGCAATCACATGTACATAAAGTAAAGTGCAGATAGAACATTAAACGATCGACAGAAAACAAGCCAAGACAAGAGACACAAGATGTGGCGGCTAGCCAGGGACAAACCCCACAATGTGTGGGGAAACCCTTTGATCAAATCTTCTTTTACCTTCAATAATTCAACAGAGAGAAATAGTACAATAAATCTGATTCATATCAGCAGTAGCAAACCCTAGATCAGTAGCATCAGCGTTAGCAGCTTCATTATCAAACTAGGGCAGACCATATCTCACAAACCGACAGTCGGATTGACTTCATTCCACCACCAAAAGTTTCGGCTTCCAGAGGAGGTTCAAATGAACCTACAGAGCAGTTCAGATGAGGAGATCTTCTAGGCCACGCAAGTCAATCTTTACTTCTGCAGTTGCAGCTTCAGTTTCAGCAGTTTCCGGCTTCAAACTAGGGCAGTCGATATCTTGCAAACCGTTCGTCAGATTGACTTCATTCCACCACCAAAAGTTGTGGCTTTCAAAGGAGGTTCAGATGAACCTACAGCGCAGTTCCAAAGAGGAGATCTTCTAGGCCACGCAAGTCAATCTTTACTTCTGCAGTTTCAGCTTCAAATTCAACAGCTTCCGGCTTCACATGTGTGAGAGAGAGAGACCCATTTCAGCGCAGTAGAGAAGAGACTCATATCTACGCAGTAGAGAGAGAGAGAGATGTGATGAGATGAGTGAGTCCAAATGAGGAAAAGTCCTCTTATATTTATACACAACGTTGGTGGGTGAATAGATGCGACTGTTGGGCTTCTGAGCCTACATGAGTGGTAGGTCGGCTTGATAATAATTCCATAATCAAAATAAATTCATATCTCCATGAATACTTATCGGAATCAGATGATCTTTATATCAATCCTACACCTCTCGACGAGAGGAATCTAATAAAAATATTATGAGCCATGAATAAGATGACCCACATGAAGTTTTGCCCTGGTTGCCAATTTTAACACTCCCTCTCAACCATGGAGAACTTCATCTGCAATCTGTCTATTAGTCGTTACTATTCATCCATCAAATGCACTGCCCTGTACAGCCTGACCCTTGCCCTTCTCTGCTCTATTCTCCCTATTCTGCTTTGTCTTGGTCTGCCCTGCACTGATCTGTACTGTTTTGTTCTGTTCTGCTCTACTCTTGCATTGTTCTGTTCTACTCTGCTTTTGTCCGAATTATGAAGAAGAAGAAATGATCGAGGATGTATCATACTGACTCAAAGTCAGTCTCAGAGTATGTACCACTGGTCCCAGACCAGTCTCAACCAACCCAAAGTCAGTGTCATAGTGAGTACAACTCCAATGGTCCCAGACCAATATCATCCTCCACTGACTCAAAGTCAGTCTCAGAGTATGTACCACTGATCCCAGACCAGTCTCAACCGACCCGAAGTCAGCGTCATAGTATGGTACAACTCCTACCATTGGTCCCAGACCAGTATCATTGATCCCAGATCAATGGAGGTCATCCTAGCGTAGGGAGTACGGTAGTTACAACGATGCGTCCATCGGTACTACTATGGTCCCTAACTTCATTTCCCTGCTCATTGATCATATGAGAGGTACTTCCCATGAGTCCCAGACTACATGGGTAAGATGCCTCGACAGGAGAACTAATCAATCCTGTCCTCACAGGAGAACACATCAATCCTGCTACAATTGCCATGGAGAACACATCAATCCAGGCCTCACAGAAGAACACATCAATCCTGCTACAATTGCCATGGAGAACACATCAATCCAGGCCTCACAGGAGAACACATCAATCCTGCTACAATTGCCATGGAGAACACATCAATCCAGGCTGCCATGGAGAACACATCAATCCAGGCCTCACAGGAGAACTAATCATCTTGCTACACAGGAGAGCGAATCATCCTGTTCCACAAGAGAGTGAATCATCTTGTCCCACAAGAGAGCGAATCATCTTGTTCCAGTGTGCACCACCAGGGGAGGCTGAGTCACCCTGTGGTCATATGTTGCTCCAGTAGGAACCGCAAGCCCTCAGAGCTCCCAGAGCTAAATGTATGCAACATGCAGGACCCTTATACAAGGGTTTCTTGCCGACTCCAAGTCGTTTGGGAAAATCACAGATTAGATCTTTCCTCGGGGCTTTGACAAGGTGTATCAATCTGTACATCATCTTAATGTGATGGAGCTTCCTTGCTCATCGACTTACCATATCCCAGATGATGTCTATCTGCTGGAGCAATTGATGAATACGGGATTCCTCAATAATCAAATCCCACCTCTGGTTGTTACAGAGAATCACAGTGGTATCCAATGTAAATCCAAACAGCTCACTGAAGAGCTTTCGCAACCAGACTGCCTCACATGAGGTTATGCTAGCAACAATATATCATGCTTCGGTGGTGCTCAAAGCTACCGACTTCTGCTTCTTGCTCATCCAGGATATCGAAGCAGATCCTAAGGTGAAACAGTAC
The DNA here is from genome assembly GCA_031772625.1 of Pinus tabuliformis. Taxonomy (NCBI): domain Eukaryota; kingdom Viridiplantae; phylum Streptophyta; class Pinopsida; order Pinales; family Pinaceae; genus Pinus; species Pinus tabuliformis. The sequence goes on from CM062812.1 coordinate 270,208,601, forward strand.
CCGGAAGTGCTCTTACGGTCCACCACACTGCCTGCCCAATCAACATCAGTATATCCAAGTAGTCTCACATCTCCGGCAGTGTATCTTAATCCATGAGAGATTGTGTCCTGAAGACATCTCCAAAGATTCCTGGCATCAATCCAGTGAGGCTCAACCAAATATGAGCTCACAATGCTAACTGCAAAACATATGTTCGGGCGGAGGTTCACCAAGAACATCAATGCGAATGAGTTTTTGAAACTCAGAGGCATTTCCCAAGTCTGGTCCGACATCACTACCATATAACTTCTAAAAGTTAAGATCCTCGAGGTAGTCACAGGCTTGCAGTCCATCATACCGAATCTTTCCAATATATTTACCACATATTTTCCTTGAGATAGGAAAATTTCCGTTGGCTTCTGCCACACTTCAAGTCCTTAGTCCTTCATTTCAAATTCAGAAGCCATCTCCCTCTTACATTTGTGAATGAGAGGGTTTGCACATGTTAGAAAGAGGTCATCCACATACAACACCAGTATGAGAGGCTTGTCATCTTCAACCTTAAAGTAAAGGTTAGGATCAGCTTCACTCCTAGTGAATCCCAGCTTCATCAAGTAGCTATCGATCCTCTCATACAATGCTCGGGGTGCTTGCTTCAGCCCATAGAGAGCCTTCTTCAACCTGCATACATGAGATTTTCAATCATAAATCTCAAATCCTTCAGGTTGCTCCACATAGACCTCTTCTTTGATAGAACCATGCAAGAACGTGGTCTTAACATCCATCTCATGTAGGTTCCATCTTTGTGAAGCCACAAAGGCTATGATCAAGCGGATGGTCGTATATCTGGCAACAGGTGCAAATATCATAGTCTATACCTCCCTTCTGGGATAAACCCAGAGCAACAAAATGAACCTTATATTTTTCCATACTTCCATTTGCTGCATGCTTTATCTTGTAAAGCCATTTTAAAGTAACAATTGTCTTGTCCAGGGTCTGGGAACTACTTCCCAGACATCATTCTTAATGATAGACTCATATTCTTTGGTCATAGCATCCTTCCATACTTGATGCTTGACGGCATCTGAGAATGACGAAGGCTCATTTTGTATGATCGTGCTCATGATGGTCAGGTATCCTTGATACCTATTAGGTTTCTTACTTTCACGAAAGGTTCCTCGGGGTGCAGCATGTCCTTCAGCATCATCAACTAGGCCCCTAAGCCATGAAGGCCTCTTCCTAGAAGAGGAAGGCTCATGTGGAGGAGGATCAATCGGATCCATGGGTTCTTCTACTTCAGACATTGATTCATCAGCCTTTTATTTCGGTTCCCTGCTATCGGCTTCTTGAGAGCTCCTCAAAGTCAGAAGATTGATCACCTTGCTGAGAGCCATATCTTCGTCAAAGGTGACATCATGACTGATTATGACTTCCCTTTGACTGGCTACATAGATTCTATAGCATTTAGTATTTTCACCATAGCCCACGAAAATTCCCTTCTTTCTAGATGCTCCCAATTTATTTCTTTTCTCTTTCGGCACATGAAAGTATACAGGGCTTCCAAAAATTTTAAAATGAGAAACATCAGGTTTCTTACCGGTGAATTTTTCTTCAGGAGTCTTGGAACCCAATGCTTGATGAGGGCATCGATTTTGTACATATACTGCAGTGTTTTCAGCTTCAACCCATAGAAACTTAGGAAGACTTTGATCATGTAGCATGGCCCGGACAGCTTCCATAATTGTGCGGTTCTTCCTTTCTGCCACACCATTTTGTTCAGGAGTATATGGTGTAGTAGTCTCCCTCTTGATGCCAGCCTTTTTACAAAAATCATGGAACTCATTAGATTCATATTCAGTCCCATTTTCAGTTCTTAAGATCTTAATCTTCTTTTTGGTTTGATTCTCGATTAGGGCTTTGAAGTGTCGGAACCAAGGGAACACTTCATCCTTCTTTTTCAAGAAGTATATCCAGGTCTTTCGAGAATGGTCATCGGTAAAAGTAAGATAATATGAGTATCCTCCCAAGGAGTTCACAGGCATCATACCCGATATGTTTGAGTGAACTAGTTGTAATATATCGGAGATCTTGCTTTGACTTGAAGGAAATGGTCCCCTTTTGAGCTTTCCTTCGGCACATCCCGGACATACACCTTATTTCTCTACTTGGAATTCAGGCATCCCTGTTACCATCTGTCTTACATCGGGTAGAGCTTTGTAATGAAGGTGGGAAAACCTCCGATGCCAAAGTTCGGACTAAAGAGTTGTGTCACAAGACATGACACCTAGCGGACTTCCATCGACCTAATATAATGAATCAACACTAAACCCAAGAGTAAAGGCATCTTTAACATTATTTTTCCATATACATACCTTGCCATTGCTGAAGGTTACCTTGTAGCCTCTGTCTTCCATTGCCAAGATGGACACTAGGTTCCTTTTGAGGTCAGGTGCATTCAATACATCCTGGACTTTCTAGCCTTCTTGAATGGTTGTCCTCTTCCTCGATCTCTAGCTCTCCTCTTACCTTTGCTGTTGAATTTGTCATTCCTTTGATTTGCCATCAGAGGGATTTTGATCATCGTCTCGGTATGAGTCCTTTCTTCTCTTTGCATGAGAAGAAAAGGCAGCAGGAGGACCTTTAGGCATGGGAATTTCTTGCACTTCTTCCCTTGTTTCTTCTTGAATGCATCTAGCCATTAATTCCTCGAAACCAGGAATTACATTATAGTTCAGAAGAGTAGTCTTGAACACGTACCATTCGGATGGTAATCCTCCAAGAGTTGTGAGTGCCATTTCTCTGTCAGTAATAGTTTCCCCAATAGATAGGAGATCGTTCTTGAGCTCGGTGATTCTTAAGAAGTATGCTTGCATACTTTCATCCTTACTCTTCTTGATTTACCTCAGCTTATTTCTAAGAAACAAAACTTGATTTGCATCATTAACTTTAAATAAACTCACCAGTCTATTGTAGATTTCCTTGGAGGTGTCCAGTTCAGAGATGTAGGCCACCAAGTGCTTGTTGATAGAGTCCCGGATGATCTTCTATTGCTTTGACTTCTCCATTTTTCCATTTGTTCCAGGCAGCAGCAGATGCATTTGATGGAGGCTCAACAATATTGCCTCTCACATGATCCAACACTCCTTGATTCTCAAGGGTTAGATCGATAGACATCTTCCATCCGTGATAGTCAGCTTTCTCACGGAGCTTGTCTTCAGCAGGAAAGAGTGTTGAGGACCCCATAGTTCTTTTAGGATAGCCTTGCCAATCTTCTCTTCAATGATTGCTCTTGCTCTTGCTCGGGCTTTGTCTTCACCTCAGATCTGATACCATGTTAAATTATGGTATGTTCTATGCTTATAACAGTTTACTTCTTTTTCTTATTATATTCCACCGATTAGCAATCACATGTACATAAAGTAAAGTGCAGATAGAACATTAAACGATCGACAGAAAACAAGCCAAGACAAGAGACACAAGATGTGGCGGCTAGCCAGGGACAAACCCCACAATGTATGGGGAAACCCTTTGATCAAATCTTCTTTTATCTTCAACAATTCAGCAGAGAGAAATAGTACAATAAATCTGATTCATATCAGCAGTAGCAAACCCTATATCAGTAGCATCAGCATTAGCGGCTTCATTATCAAACTAGGGCAGACCATATCTCACAAACCGATAGTCGGATTGACTTCATTCCACCACCAAAAGTTTCGGCTTCCAGAGGAGGTTTAGATGAACCTACAGCGCAGTTCAGATGAGGAGATCTTCTAGGCCACGCAATTCAATCTTTACTTCTGCAGTTGCAGCTTCAGTTTCAGCAGTTTCTGGCTTCAAACTAGGGCAGTCGATATCTTGCAAACCGTTCGTCGGATTGACTTCATTACACCACCAAAAGTTGCGGCTTTCAAAGGAGGTTCAGATGAACCTACAGCGCAGTTCCAAAGAGGAGTTCTTCTAGGCCACGCAAGTCAATCTTTACTTCTGCAGTTGCAGCTTCAAATTCAACAGCTTCCGGCTTCACATGTGTGAGAGAGAGAGACCCATTTCAGCGCAGTAGAGAAGAGACTCATATCTGCGCAGTAGAGAGAGAGAGAGAGATGTGATGAGATGAGTGAGTCCAAATGAGGAAAATTCCTCTTATATTTATACACAACGTTGGTGGGTGACTAGATGCGACTGTTGGGCTTCTGAGCCTACATGAGTGGTAGGTCGGCTTGATAATAATTCCATAATCAAAATAAATTCATATCTCCATGAATACTTATCGGAATCGGATGATCTTTATATCAATCCTACACCTCTCGACGAGAGGAATCTAATAAAAATATTATGAGCCATGAATAAGATGACCCACATGAAGTTTTTCCCTGGTTGCCAATTTTAACACTTTTAGACCAAATAATGCACCGATGCGTGTTTATCTTTTAGACACACCGATATTTTGTATGAGATTCTCTTTTTAGAAACATTGACATGTGATAGTACAATTATTGTAATTTTTAAAATCCGGTATTCATAAAAAATTGACATATATATTATAATAGCATTCAGAAAATAAATTTTGATTAGTGAATTTATATATGATGTTTGGATTGATTTGTTATATCATCAAATTTCGCATCTCTTCATTATAATATTTAATCATCCATATATTTAATTAGTGGTGTAACATTTCACAGCGACATTGGATAGCGCAATAGAATAAATTAAAATGTATTTTATTATATATCAATAAGAGGCTATTTGTTATGCAAAATGGGATAGTTATTAGTAACCCCCTGTCTTTCAATTGGGACAGTACATCCATTAAATTAAACAAAATGTCTGATTTTCATAGATAATTATTTCAAAAAATACAACAACTTGCATTAATATCCAAATAGATCATCATTTTTTGTTGGAACTATTATCAGTGCTCGAACTACTTCCATGACTTGGGTTATTTGGATGAATGTTTTGTTGATTGAATCAATTGTTTTCGTCTTATTGATCGTGTTACATCTACAAACATAAAAATAAAGTGTAATGAGTGTATTTACATTGGTGAGAATAATGAAAATTGAAATAAATAATATACATCAATGTAAATCTAATAGCAATGTACCATAGAAAGAAGTGACTTATTCTTTATCCCCATTATAAATCATAGATTTAATATAAAATATTTTTTTGTTATATTAATTATAAACACAAAGATGTAAAACAACATAAATACTTTCAAAGTCCACAATTAATTTTTGATATGCCAACATATGCGCATAACCCATATTTAACCCAATGTCAATCAATTCTTTCGATGACTCTTCTTTGTATGTTAGCACCTATTTGAAGATATTTAAGGATGATTGTTGTAAAACAACTTAAAATATACTAAAATGAAACCTTGAGTTGTTATAAGGAAATATTAACAAACATTGACAAACTTTGATATCAACCCTTTTCTTCCTTGTCGTCCTGTCTTATGTGCTGAATGAGCTCCATTTTGTTTTCTTTTCTATAAGAAAATACTTGAAAAGTAATATTTAATGCTAAATAATTTGTTTATATGTACAAAGTCAATGATTACATGCATTTGAAGCACGTTGTTGTTGAGATGGATCCTCTTGTGATGAAATTATCCCCATTTCTTTGACCATCTCCTTGTACACTTTTTTGGACATTCCTACTGGCATATTTCGCATATCATATCATTGATCCTTTGATATTTCATAATCATCCTAAGAAAAGTAATAAACTATTTTTATATTTATACATGTAAACTAAATATAACAAAATTGATATCAATAAATGAATGGTTTGTAGTAATATATACATATAATTCTATAAAATCATTCTAATTAGGAATATTACCTTTTGAATGATTCTTTTTTGTTGTTGTGTGTTTTTGCTATTGCAACTCTCACAGATCTCATTGATCATTGCTCTAGAAACATTTCTTGTAGTTTAGATATAACTTGGTTCTTGGAATCATTAGATTGAATTTTGCATTATAAATGGAAAGTACGTCTATATGTTCATTCCACTATATTCCTCCTAGTTTGGTAAAAAGGTTTCCCCCTTTCATTAACCTCCAACACCACTCCAAACGAGCTAAGGACCAATTCATAGTCATTTACATGTTTTATATTTTTTCTTTCTTATAAATACATTGATCCTTTTGATCATGACTTATGTAGGAACGCAACAAAACACAAATATAAACATAAAAATAGATATGCAACAAAAATAAGACTTCATTTCATTAACATCACAGAACTGAAATATGCTTACATACAATATGGAAATAAACTAGCTAGGGCAATGGTAGCTTATCTCTAAGAAGAGATGTGGCGACTGCATTCCTCTGAAATGTGTTGCAATGAGGCTTAAGGGCCTTTTTATTATTGAACAACAAAGGGAAACCCTAAACAACCAAAAACCTAACCCTAGGATATGGAACATCAATATTTTGTGGGTCCCATTGGGGTTAGTTGGGAAGCCAACTTCCCTAGGTCGTAACTTGGTCATATCATCCCATTTGGCGCGTACGATACCTATTTATAAATATCTAAGTGGTACATGATTTAGGGAAGGCCCCTTCTTACAGCTACAAGCCTATGGTGGACCTCAAACAAACATCATTTAGGGTGTCAAAACATCTCCGCAAGTTCAGGACCTGAAAAACTCCTAAAAATAATAAATGTTGTTATAATCAATGAAACTGATGAAATTGATTGGAGGTATAGGTGGAATAGGCAGGTTGCCCCCAATGTCTACCTAGATCAATCCTCCCCCCTTAAGAATTAATGGTCCCCATTGCATGCAGAGCCTCCATGAGGTGAGGGAATTTCTGTTGAACCTAGTCCCTGGTGAGCCACTTTCCCTGGTGAAGGAGTTGGCCTGCTTTGAAAAATCAATATAGTTGGATCCTCTACTAGCGAGTGTTCTTGATTTGTGTGTCCATGATCCTATCATTTTTGTCTTTTCGATACAACTTGGGTTGATCTCCAATGGTGTCAACTGCTCAGCAATGTCGGATGTTTCCAACAATGGCGGAAAGTATGGTCGCAGCCTATCCAAATTGAATATTGGGTGCAAGCCAAGGAACGATGGAATGTTGAGCTCGAAAGCAGTGTCCCTTAAAGCCTTAGTGATGGTGTAAGGCCCATATCGGAGTGGTAAAAGCTTACAGTGGGGCCCAGCAAGGTTCTCCTTCTGCCAATGTAACTAAACTTTGTCTCCCACCTGGAACTTGTGTGGCACCCAATGTTGATCATGATGTTGCTTTCACTTTTCGTTTACTCTATATAATATGTCATGGACCTACTGGCATATGTGTTGAATATGCTCAATGAAGTTCTTAAACCTGTCAGCTTCAGACTGGACATGAGATGAATTTGGCTGAGTAGCTGGAAATGGTATGGAAACATCAATGAGACATAATGGTTAGAATCCCAATCCCACCTTAAAAGAGTTGTGACCAGTCGAGTTGTGGAGAGCCTTGTTGTAGCTATGTTGGACATAGGGGAGGCTCTCATCCCACGTGTGTGGATGCTTTGAGTTGTACATGCGTAGGATTTGCATAATCATCCTATTGACAACCTTTGTTTGGCCATCAGTTTGGATATGAAATGTCATGGACTTAGTGAGCTTGGTATCCAACAAGGACTAGAGGCTTGACTAGAATGTACTAAGGAACTGGTTGTCCCAGTATGAAACAATGGACTATGGGATCCCAAAGTGTACCCATACTCGTTCAAAGAAGAATTTAGAAGTGGCCTCTCCTGAGATACTCTTTTTGCAGGCCACCAAAATGGTCATCTTAGAGAATTTGTCGACAACCACAAAAACAAAGTCATTGCCATGCTTGGTAGAAGGAAGGTCTGACATGTAATCCATGGAGATGGATTCCCAGAGTCGGCTAGGAGTAGGCAGAGGAGTATACAGGCCTTGCTTATTGATTGTATTTTTTGGAAATGGCACAGGAAGTGCAAGATCTGATGTACTTCCCAATATATTTTCAAAGGTTTGGCCAATAAAAATACTTCAACAACACTACTACTGGCTTTTATACCCCAAAATGTCCAACGGCTCGATTGTAGTGCACCTCCCAAATCATCTTAGCACGCTCACTTGAAGGTACACAGAGGTCTCGCAGGTGGCATAATAGTGTGTTCTAGAGGTGAAAGTATGGAACCTTATTACTTTACAGGATCATTTGGTATGTGGTGTTGAATTCTAGATCACTCTTGTAAAGATGTGGCCATTTTGAAGTCTTATTTCCACAAGAGTCAAGCACATTGGTTAGCGCCACGACCGGCGGTCGGTTAAGGAAATCTGCAACATTATTGGTGTTTCCCTTCTTGTACTTAATGTTCAAATGGAATTTTTACAGATATGTGGATCGTTTCTCATGGCGATAGTTTTGCAACTTTCATTGTGTCTATATGAACTATAGGGGTCGGTAGTCTGTGTGGATGATTGTTCCCTTTCCTAGAATGTAATGCTTCCATTGTCGGCAAACCTACACAATGGAATACATCTCTTTGTCATAGGTGGGATACTTTCAGATAGTGTCTGAAAGTCTCTCACTGTGATATGCCACTAGACACCCCTGTTGGGTAAGAACTACACCAACAGCATAGTCGAAGGCATCTGTCTCAATCTCCAATGGTTATTGCAAGTATGGTAATGTGAGAACTGGTGTAGAGAAGAGGTGATGTTTCAACTTGGAAAACACCTCCTGTTGGGATTCATACCAAAATAACTTTACTTTCACTCCGCCCTTGGTGACTTGACTCAAAGGCCAAGTGATATGAGAAAAACCCAACATGAACCTACGGTAGAAATTGGAAATACATAGAAAGTTGTGGAGCTCTATTAGAGTGGTTGGGGCTAACCAATCTCAAATAACTTGTATCTTGGCTGGGTCCACATGCACACCCCATTCATCAATGATGTACCTCAAATATTGAACCTGGGTCATACCAAAAGTGCATTTCTCCAAATTGGCACACAATTTATGTTGTCGTGAGGTTTGGAGGACCTGCCAAATATGGTGAAGGTGCTCTTCCCAACTTTGGCTGAATATCAGGATGTCATCCAAATATTTTACCATGAATGAGTTGGTGAAGGGATATAAGATGTCGTCCATCAACCTCTTGAAGGTTGTGGGGTAATTGGTCAATCTGAAAGGCATGAACTACCATTCGAAAAGGCCCTCCTTAGATTTGAAGGTTGTCAACCAAACATAAGAGGGTTCGATTGGTACCTGGTGATAACCATACTTCAAGTCAATCTTTCTGAATATTTGGCCCACTTGAGCTAGTCCAAAAGGTCATCAATCCATGGGATTAGATAACTATTATAGACATTGATATTATTCAACACTCGATAGTCAATACAGAGTCTCGGGGTCCTGTCCTTCTTCTGTACCAACACGATCAGGCTCCCACATGGTGATGAACTTTGCCTAATGTGCCCTTTCTACAATAGCTCCTCAATATGCCTCTTGATTTCATCGTTCTCTAGAAAAGAGTGTCGATATATTAGTTTGTTGGGTAGCGGCATGCCTTGGGTTAGATCGATGGAGTGCTTGGCCTCACAGTGTAGGGGTACCCCTGTGGGTGAGGTGAAGATGTCCCTCTACTCCTCCATGAACTTGTTCATATGTTATTGTCATGCAGAGGAGCTTTGTGTAGAGGCCATGGATGTGGCCACAATCTTCTTCCTTTCCTGAGGGTGAATCATAAGGAAGAAAAATTTCCCGGTATGGGAAATGATCTTACTGCATTGCTTCACATGTATAAAAGAGATGGCGATAGGTGGTGCCACCTCCAGTATCTTGTATAACTTATTTCCCAAAGTAATAATAAGAGTGTGAGGCCTAGACTCATACACAAAATGATGCTTCCACATGTATTTTTTTCCTAATAATACATAACAAACTTAAAGAGGAGCAACATCACACAATACCTCATCTATGAAGGGCTTGGTGTTGTAGGGAAGGCGGCATTGTTGGTTGACACACAGATCTCGTCCTCAGTGAAGCCACCAGATGGTGTATGGCTATGGGTGTGGTGTGGTTGGTAGGCCCAATTGCTTCACGACCTCTACTAAAATGAGGTTCTTTTGGCTCCCACTGTTAATAATGAACTACAATAGAGAACCCTTCACCCACATTTGTGAGTGGAAGATGTTAGGTTCCTATGCCAATAGGTTTCATTTTTCATGATTGACTATAGAAGGGCCAAATATGTTCATCCTTGCATGCTGCAAAGGTTCCATATTTGTAAACAAAGGAAGAAAATTAAAAAATGAAAAGAGGGTATGCCCTAAAAGAAAAATCAAAGGGAAAAAAGAATGGATTGGTCAGAACAAATGATAAAAATGAACCCCAAACCAAAAGACCAAGAAAGTGTGCTAGTTTAAATGCCACTACTGTTCCATTGTTGCAAAATTTCATTGTGTACAGGTGGTTGATTCTACATACAGTTGATGAATAGCCAGACAGTTCAATCCTGGTTAGATCATGTTTGAATTTACTTGTCTTTAGAATAGAGAATAAAGATCTGTCCAAACAGTGTAAGCTTGGCAGATGAGTAAATAGGTAGAGAAACAAAGGAGCCCAACTGCTTAATCTGGGCCCTTGGAAGAGATAAGGGTAGACTTAGATAGGAAGACATTCAAAAGAAAAAGAGGAAAATCAGGGTTTGCTAGTCCAAATGCACCCAATCAAAAGGAAGAAAAAATGCTAGGTGTATTAGGCTGGGTAGGCAGTTTGGGGTTGCAGAAGCAAGTTTGTGATCACTGGTTTGTCTTGTCAAGAAAGACTCATCTCATCAATGACACAAGTACCATGGCAGTTATTTGGTTGCAGAACAGTGGAAGCATGACTAATTTCCCCTATCATTCCCCCAGAAATCATTTGCTAACATCCCCTCAAGGATATTGGGATCTGCCCAGTAGTCCTACTTCACTTCATTTTATGAGAGATGCTAAGTTGAACTCTGAGTTTACTTAGTTAAAGCAAGCCACATTTCTTGTGTAAAAGATCTTACCATTTTACTTCATTTCCCTAAAAACCTAAGTTATTACCTCATAAACTTAGCGTTACCTATCCATAAAATCATATTAACCTTAACCCTATTGTATAGCTCCTTTATCATTTTTCCCACCCCTATTTTACAAAAAACTATATAAAAAACCCAAAAATAGATAATATCCCCACCCCTGGCAACTATAGCCTTATATCAAAAGTTTGGGGATTATTGGTCCATTTGGAACCTTAATAATAACCCTTCCGCGTTCAAAACACATTAGGGGTTGATTTGACATCTAGTTAAATTAACAACCGCGTTGAACCCCTCACATGAACCATATATTAAACCTGGCGTGCATGTAAATACTGGGTTTTGTTTAACATTTGGTTAAACAAATAACTGTGGCCGCCCACATAAACCGCATAAAACCCATAATCTAGAGTTCTTTACCCCGCAAATATTAAAAACATTAAAATATTACGGCAGGTCCCGTATCATAAACCCTCTGTCATCTGCATTGCCCGTCGACTGTCTGATCCCGTGCCGTAGATCCAACGGTTGGCGGTGATATCGGGAGCTCCTATCTGCCGAGAGTTAGCGTCCGAGGGATGGGCGGTATTTCTGCCGTACCCCTGCCACGCATCGGCTTCCCAGCGTGATCGAAGCCCCCTCCTCCAAAACCACCATGGGCCAAAGGCGGTGCGGGGAATACCACTTACCGCCCGGCCGCCTACCCCCTGACGTCATCCCCACGTCACCTCATGATGTTGCATCCACGTTGCCCGCCACCATGTCGTCCACCACATCACCCTCCATACCCGCTACACAACAAAAATGCGTCATGATGACATCATCATAAAAAAGTGCCAAAAGCCCAAAAAGGCCCAAATTTTGTTAAAAGTCACGAAAACGACGGTTTTTTGTTTATTTCTATTTGTGCACTAGTGGAGACATCTGCATGTGATTTTACGACCAATCCGCCACCAAAGGTGCACAGTCCATCACCCTGCAAATTTGCTCTGTAGCTCGACCCCGCAGCTCGAGTTGCCCCTGCTAATCGCTCGCCGCGCCATCAAAACAGGTATTTACTCATAGTCGTGCCTAAACCCTATGTTTTTCACTTTCCTCTGCTAAAATTGCTTATCAACTCCGAAATCTAAGTTAAAACCAATCAAAACGCCCACAGAAAGTGCACCATAACCACAATTTTTTCCAAACTTTTCACCAAGAAACCCTGTTAAAACAGTCTCCCTTTGCAAAGTTTCCCCGTGGACTCGAACTCGAGTTTACTCCATTCTGTGAACGCTGAAGGAAAAAGCCCAGAGCTGCCCATATCCGGTTTCCACTAAAGAAAACTCAGCAGACTATCTTTTTCACTGTCATTTTCACCTCATCAGTTCATTCAGCCCAATTTAATCTGTAAAAGTCCACAGAAACAGGCCCAAAACTGTTGTTCCACTCATTTCATCCACACAGATCCCAGTTTCAAAATTCACACTCATAGAATTGAGCCATGGAGACTCCAGCAACTTTAAACATTACTCCTCTCAATGCACCCCACAGGGAATTAGAAGCACTACCTTTGGCTGATAGGGACTACCTAATCCAAGACTTGGTTGGTGACAGAAACCACCTGCAGACATTTTGTGAGCTGAGAAACAGTTATTTGAACAACAGTGATATTTATGGCATATGGGAATCAAATTTGCCCATATACTTCCTCCCCTCTGTCAATATCTTCCCAGAGATAATTCACCTCTGTTGTGAAAACTATTAACCAAATCAAAGGGTAGTTAAGTCTCCATCTGGGAGCATCCTCTTTCATATAACTCCTGACTCCATCAATCAAATGCTAAACTTCAAGCCAAGTCAGCTTCTAGTCCCTCTCTCTATAGAATTCTTGCTTGATGAAGGTCCCAAACTCTCCAACTCAGAGATAGCCCGAATTGCCCAAGTATTCATGAGAGCAGATCGCCAGCCTACAGGGCCACCTCCTTTTCTCTATGTATGTTTCAATGAAGTGGGTAAATTACTTGTTGACATGATATCCTATGTTCTAGGTTTCAAGACAAGTGAACATATTGATGAAGCTATATTGGTCTTACTATCTGCATTTACCCCAGGACAACCCCCTGCTGTCAAATACAATTATGCCAAATTCATTGCCAACAAGATACATGACCAACTACTGAAGCTAGATAGGGAGGGAGTCTTCAAGTATTCATCCTACATCTATCATCTCTTCCTGTATTACCAGCCAGACTGTTTCCAATGCCCCATCAAAAAATTGGACTCTAAAGGAGAAAAGAGGTCTGTGATTTTTTAGACCTCAGTGTTTCATGAAGTCCACAGCTCTCCCTACTCTTACTATGAGTTCATTGACTTTTTTGTCTATCCAGTGTCTTCTCTCCTAATGAGAACTCCTCCTGCTAGGCTATCCTATGACATGCAGAAAATATTGCAGCTCTCAAAAAACTACAAAATAGGTGATTGGTACTTTTACCAGAATCATACTGTCATCAAGATATATGGCTGTGAGCTATGTCCCTACAGACTGACAAGATATGTGCCAATGAGACTATTTTCTTTGGAATATTACATGCAATTTATCAATTCAGATTTAACTCATTTACATAGCACCAAGAAAAAGGCTCAGTTGAAATTCAGAGACCAACTAGGCCCCTTTGTCATGAACAAAAAGGAAGGATGGCAAGATGCTGATCAAATATTGGGGGAGAAATTCAGGTTAAAAAGAAGTTTTTGGTGGGTACCTTATGACCCAAATGGCTTTATCAATGCCAGAAAAATAAAATATAGGTTGTCAGCCTATGAACATTGCAAAATCCCACAGATAGAACAATTTTCCAACCAAGATGAGTGGGTGGAAGGCACACTAGTTGAAGAGTTCACCCAAGAAGAAATAATGGAGCAAAATGTGAAAGATTTGGAAAAGACTCTTGACTTGGATTCTTTTGAGCAGGTGTCATTGAAACTGCCACAACAAGTCGGAGAAGGCATATCAACCACTGTAGCTTCACAAGCTGCCCAAGAAAGGACTACACCAGCAGTAGGTACAGCAAAGGGCAAGGAGGTAGTAGATACAGAGCAAGAAACAATGACAGACCAGCCAACTACCTCAAAGGAACAGAGTCAAGGGCAAGCCCCTCCACTGCAGACAGAGGCACCACAGATTCCAGCATTGCAAACTCCTCTCAATGAGGAAAGAAGCAAGAAATGGGATAGGGAAGAGACCACACCTGCAAGTGGGTCAACACAGCAGCCAGAGGCTAAAAGGCAGAGAATAGATCCTCAAATTGAAGAGGAAATTAGTGAAGGAATCATAGAGAGTCCAAGGAGGGAGAGGGAAACCAGCCAGCAAACATCCACCAGCTCTCACAGACAAGAAACAGAGAGGCAACATGGTATGGAGGTATCCTCCTCAAGGCAGCAAGGTGCACAACCATCTGGTATTAAAGGAACTTTCATGGAAATCAAGGCCCAAAATGAGTTATTGAGAATACAGTTGTATGATCAATTTCTTAAGACAACACCCTCCAAACAGCAGAGATTAATGGCAGCTTATGACATTAAGGAGGAGAAAATGATCTTAAGTCATTTCAAGCCTAAGGTACCACAACCACAGACAACTGCAGATTACATAAAGACAAACTTAGAGGTCCTTGCCAAGGACATACACCCAATGGACCAAATTGAGCTACACAAGCAAACAGGTGAAATGGTCTATGCTACACTAGCAGACAAGGCAATGCTGGCCCACCAATTGAAGGAATCATTGAGAAATACATCTGCCCAATTGGATTTGGAAAGAATATCTTCCTTGGCTAAAGACAACCGAATAAAGACCCTGGAGGAAATTATTGTTGAGCTAGGGCATGATCCTAAGGATGCCAAGGGCATCAAAGCCCTCATAAGAAAAAAGGAAGAAGATATTGCTACACTTAGAAAGCAACTGAGGCTGCCTGCAACCATGTACCCACAAACTACAGAACTTGCAGAAGAGAAGGCAGAAAGAGATACAATGGATTTTCTGATGAGGATGAACCAAAGAATAATTCAAATGGAGCAAGAACCGGAGAAAGCATTGCAAGGCAAGCAGGGAGAGTCGACCTCCCAGCCACCTATAACAGCTCCAATAGTCCCCACTGCCCTTCCTATAGTAGCAGCAGCAATTCCTCCTATCATTCCAGCATCAACAACAGGTACATCAACCACGGATGCTTCAGTAGCAGCAGCAACAACAGCATCAGAATCTAGCATGAGTATGAAAGAAATGATGAGAGCAGTCAAAGAGCTAGAAGTTCAAATGACAGAGCTAAAAGAGGCCAAAGAAAAGTTGGCCAAGCTAGAAGTAAGCTATGACAAGTCCAAGATAACAGTGGCTGAGAAAACAAGGGAAATAAAGGCCTTGGACAATAAAATAAAGTCCTTAGAAAAAGAGCTTACTCTAGATAAAACTCTAGCTGAAATCAAGAAAATTTTGTGGGCCAAAATTGGCCAGTCTATCACTAACCAATGGAAATCAATTCAGACTATACATGAGCAAATAGAATTAATAGGCATAGCTCAATTTGAGACTCAAAAGGCTAGAGCATCATTGGGAAATATGCCTGAGCAAGCCAATAGAATGATTCAATTTTTGAACACTCATACCAAAGAGCAGCTGGCAACTCTAGATATCAGGAACAGGACAGATACCATTTTGATAGTGAAAAAGGTGCTGACCCTGAGGAATTTTGTACAGACTTTAGAAAGAAAGTGCCAAGAAATGCAGGCAGAAATAAATGCCTTCAAACTAAAGTTTGCAACATTGCAGAGCAAAGGATTACCCAGCTTGTTAACCAGCAGTGGAAGACTGCTAACACATGAACAGTATGCCAACAGGGTAAATAATTATGTTTCCAATCAAATTACAGCATCCTCAAGCACCTCAGAAGAAACAGGGCCTCCCTCTGGACAGAGTCTATATGACAAATTAGAAAATCTGTTCTACATTGAACATGAGATAAATCACCTTTTTGAGGTCCAGCCCAACTTCTATAGATATACTGAAGCTGATGAAACACTAATAAAAATACAAAGACATCAGTTGCCAACAGAAGAATGGTGGCAAGGAATGCTGGAGATTTTACCAAGGTAATTTTCGGTTCTTTTTCCTTTTTTGATCAGCTACAGGTCAGCAAATTCAAAATACACAAGCCACCTGTCAAAGAATGAAGACAGCAGAAGGAGGAAGTCAGACTGTGACTGCAGCTCATTAATGCAAGACCAAGCACCGATGACAAGGCCAGGACAGCAACACAGCAAAACAGCAAGGCAGCAAACGCAGTAACGCAGAGTAAAGACGCAGCTACCAGCCGACTCACTCAGTCCAAAAGTCAAATATCTCTGACAAATTAAATAGCCAGCACACCAACATTTACTGCGGCATTCATTTCTCTCATTTACTTCTTCTGAAGAGTTGGTGAAGGAAGTTATTGCTCAAATAGCTTATCTACATGATATTTTGTATCTCCTTTTTGTATAAATACCTCCCCATAAGATGTATTTGGGGTTGGTGATTTTCTCTCTAGACTGCGCTGTAAATTCTGAGACTGTCTAATACAAAGGCTGTTGAAGTTCACTGTTGCTGGACCGTCTGAATGTGGATTTGATGATTCTGGGACCTGCTACAGAATTCCTGTGTCTTTCTATGGATCAATAAGTTGTTCTAAACTGTGTTTTGTGTTTTCTGTGTTTGCAAATTTCATATATGTTTCATAATCTTAGTAACAGAGAAAAAGAATAGCCCAGAATTTGTTTAAATACACTCTATGTTCAATCTCTGGTATTAATTATGTTTTCTTCAGGATTAGTCATAAACAAGAATTCTTAGCTGCTCCTGTTTCCACTGGTCCTTTCATTTTGAATATTACTTAGGAATTCTTTACTGCTCCTTGATAATATTCAAGCACCTTCCCTCTGCCAGCATGATGAAGGATTCTTGACTGCCCTTCATCCACTGGCTTTCATTCCACCAATTTCTAGATTCAAAATTGTTCCAAGATCTACTATCTTGCTCTGTAGCATTGCCCTTTATCAAAGAAAACACTCTCAGCAGTTCGTCCTCATTGACCCCATTTTCCCAATGGTATAAACTGTTTTGGACTTGCATCCCAGCTTTATTTAAGACCACCATCCAACAAACTTAAAACCAAACTCTGTGCATCATAACTAGCCTAAAAATACTTCAAACAAAGAGAGAGCCCTCTCTGGTTGCAGATTGGCTAGAATCTGCAGCTAAAAGACTGGTTAGTGGTTACCTCGGCCGTATTCCCTTCTGGAGGCAGGGAACAACCTGAGTGATAACATCATTGGCGACTCAACTGGGGAACAGAATGACTGTTTGTTACTACTGTCTATTTTCTAAAGCTACAGATGGAGCCTGAAGTTAGCCAGGTAGCCTTTGAAACTGTTCTTGTTGTGCATTTACAGGAGTAAATAAAAGCTGCTTCAGTCAATCTCCAGTATAGCTTTAGGCTTTAAACAGCTGTCCCAAAGATTTGATCAGTTTCCCTGTTTCAACATATTCAAAGGAAAGCCCAAAGCCTCCTATTTTTCATAGGAGCTTCCTTCAGAAAATTCTTAAAAAACTGTGATCTTTAACATTTCTAGAAAATACCAGAAACAAATTTAGAAGCTGGCTCCAAAGAAGAAAACTCGGTATACCAGGTCAAATCCTGATCCAGATCCTCCAGCTATTTTTGAAAATCCTAACTTGATCTCTAAGACCCTTAGAAAACAAGAAAAACTAGAAGAATCTGCTGATTTAGACCTTGACATACTTCAGCAAAACCCTTCAAAATCTGAGCTCACCCCTAGGAGAGCAGCAGTCCTTTCTATCAATACTACAGCCTCTCCGAGTTCTTCATCCACTCCTCAAAGTATCCTCTCCACTCCCCCATCCACTGCACATATTTCCACCACTGTCCCTGCTGTTCCAGCTGTCTTATTTCTTCCTGTCGTCCCATTTATCCCTGTAAATATGGCAAACCGTTATGCTCCTCTGCAGTTACCTGGAAATCCAGGGGCTATGCCTCAGGATTATCAGAGAAAAATCACATATTTTGATGGTACTGGCTCCTATACAGCCCAGCAACACACTAAGAAAATGCAAGATTATTTTGAGAATTATGAAATTGATGATGATGATGTGAGAATGAAGATCTTTGTCCAAAGTCTAACTGGTGATGTAAGGATTTGGTTTAGAGCACTTGTTGTAAATTCTATAGCCAATCCAGAAGCTCTTTATCAATCCTTTTTAAACAGATGGGAAAAGAAGAAAGACCCTTTACACATTTTAACAGAATATGACAATTTGAAAAGAGGCCCACAAGAAACCGTCCAAGACTATTGTGCTAGATTCAACAATGTCTATAATGCTATTCCTCAGAACCTTAGACCTCCACCTGATTTAGCTTTGATCAAATTCCCTGATGGATTTGATTCTGACATGGCATATCAACTGAGGGAAAGAGCCTTTCCAAGCTTAGCAGACATGCAGAATATAGCTGTTAGTGTGGAGGCAAACCTGATTGCTAAACTCCTTATACACTAACCTAGTTGGGGACATGCAAAGAAAAATAAAGAAAGAGAAGAAGGCTCTGATAACACTGATCCAAACTTATTCAGGAATGCAACAGAACACAGATATAAACATAAACACAGAGATGCAATTGTAGCGAACAAAGTTCATATACGCAGAAGACTACTTCAAAATATCTAAAATATATAAGCATACATGATAGGACAATAATATCTTATATAATAATATCTGAATACAAGTAAGATGATTGAGTTACAAATGAGGGTTTGCTTTATATACCTAAGATATGAAAGGGGTTTACTCTATTCCATGCTCATGTGGGATTCCCTACATAGGTGAGACGGGTCGCTCCATAAACCAGAGAATCCAAGAGCATGGGGCAGACATTAGACATAATCGCTCTCGTTCCTCTGCCTTAGCTGAACATGCTGCAAAATCAAAGCACCATGTGTGCATTGAGAATTCTCAGGTCATCGCTAGGGTTGATCATTTCCATCATCGAAAACTTAGAGAAGCCATTGAGATTGAGAAGCAATCTATCAACCTCAATCAAGATGATGGTTGGAAATTAAGCAGGAGTTGGATTCTTGCCCTCTCATTGTGATAGTTTCCTTCTTTTTTTTCTTACTGTTAAGGTTATTAATTTTATTATTATTTATTTTGTTATTCTTATTATTATTATCATTATTATTATTACTATTGAGGTTTTTTTGTTTTTTATTTATTTATTTAAAAGAATTTAGGTTATTATTATTATTTTTATTATTATTTATTTAGTTATTCTTATTATTATTATGATTATTATTTTTATTACCATTACTATTATTATTATCTGTTTTTATTGTTTTTTAAGTTATTATTATTAATTGTTTTATTATTTATTATTATTATTTTTAGTGTTATTTATTTTTTTATTTTTTTAATATTTTTTAAGGTTATTATTATTTGTTTTTATTATTTTATTATTATTTATCTAGTTATTGTTATTATTATTATTATTATTATTATTATTATTATTATTATTATTATTATTATTATTATTATTATTATAATATATTTTTAAACTTATTATTATTATTTGTTTTTATTATTTTTATTATTATTTATATTATTATATTTATTTAGTCAGTTATTTATTTATTTTTAATTTTGGAATTTATTATTATAAACTAAAATTAAGATATAATTTGATTAATTTTTTTAACTATTTTTTTAATATTTTTTCCCCTTAACTATTTCTTAACCTAACAGCTAGTTTTCAACAGCTAGATCCTAATGGCTACCTCAAGACCCGAATGCTTCTTTGCTATTTAATCTTTTGTTAAGATTGTTTTTCTCATCGTTTGTCCTGAGGATGAACCACATTAGTTGGTTCGAAACGTTGACCCATTCTATAACATGTGATTAATCCAAAAGACATACTAATTAACTAACTACTATTTAATTAACTATTCTTTATTATTGTTATATTTATATTTTATTCATAACATTGCCTTCCTCTTCAAAAGGCTTTGTCTTCAAAGCTTATTGTTGACAAAACAGTCATATGTTTCTTTTTCTTTTAATATTTTCACATATTTCAGAACTCTTTGAATTCTTAGAGTTGCCATATTCATTGATACAAGATGATAGGATCTTTTCAGAGATAAACAAAATTGTCACATTGAGAATGGATCTGACCATCCTAAATCAATATTTTGTGGAATCTTGCAGTTACTGAAAACTTGAGATGGATTTTTATCACAAGATTGAATTATGGTGACATCGACATTCTTGGGAACATAAGTCACTTGTTTCTAGTTGATATATCTGCGTTTATAATTTGGATAGCGATAAGGAGTTCCTGTGATGTGATCTCTCAATTTGTTTGTGGTAATTTCATGGTTTTTTGAAGGAATCTGATTTCTTTCAGCTACAAAAGTCACTTTTAATTGCGAAATATTCACTTGAAATTTCCATTGCTTGAACTACAACTTCTGAGTACATCTTTGCTTAAACTAGTTTATCCTCTTCTTAAATTATGATATTAACTAGATCAGTATTTGTTCCCATATCCTCAACTTGGATTGTTACGACTCGGGATTTCGATACTTCTTCTTGATTAAGTTGTTCTAACTTGTATTTTAGCTAATTTTTGTCACTTTTAAGCCTCTTTATTTGCGTAATAAGTTTTTATTATGATTCCTTAGGCGTGAAAGTCTTCATTTTCTGAATTTTTTACTTTAGCCTTAATATCCTTCTCTTCATGTTTTAAACTTTTGATTTTCTCTAATAAATTTTGATTAAGGTTCTTGTTCGGATAGGTGCTTCTTGAGTTCCTTCTTTGCGACCTTAGTATTCTTGACTTCTGCAATTAATTTTTCAATGTGATCCTTGAGGAGAGAAATTCCTTCATCAATTTCCATTAATTCTTTGTAATGCATATCCACACGATATTCATATTCCTGTTGTAACGCTTTCTTGTTTTGTTGAATTTTCGCCATTTTCTCTTTCTCTAGATATTCCAACTGCACTTTCTCGGTACACTAGATTACACCGTTTTGTAGGCATGATGATGGGAATTCAACTTGCAGTTTGGATTCCATTTTCTTTGTTTCCTTATTAAAATCTGCATGTTGTCACTTAATTGTTGCCATTAATTGTTCTATATCTCTTGCTAATGATTGTTTTTGTGAATCACTTAGATATTCATCTAAAGAAAAAGTTTTGTAACATTTTGTGCAGACAAGATTTTGATTTCTAAGTGGCTTTAGAAAATTAGGATATCCTTCTAAACAAAAAAGGACATTTTGAAAAGAAACCATTGCTTCTTATGGACGCCATCCTTTTTCCTTTTCTTCACTTATTTTATCTCCTTGATTATTTACTTATATATATAGACTTTATAAATGTCCTTAATATATATTTCTCCTCTTTGTAATTATATTTTTCCAATTACCTGGTACCTTTCTTCATAAATTTGACTAATACAATATTTTTACTTTTTTTTTAATTCTTTTTTTATTACTTAGGAAATCCTTAGATTTAATCTCCCTTCGTTAAATTCTTGTATGCTTCTTCAATTTTGGTTACTTATATTATTTTATTGATTAGCTTGATAGATGACTGGCCAGTTTATGTAATGTCGTAACCTTCTCTCTCTCTCTCTGTAATAGTTAGATTGAGACCGAGATCCTTCCTTTTATCCTCTACACCTGTTTCTTTAATAATTGGTTAGCGAAAAAATTTTAATCAGTATGTGGCGACTAGACAATGATTATCGGATGGTAGGGGAAACAGTATAGCTAGGTTGTACGGAGAGTATGCGCCTGTGTTCCTGCATATGTAGACTAGACTAGCGGGTGAATCAATTTGGACACTATTTTTGCTATTATTGTTGTTTTTTTTTAAATTAATTTATATTGCAGCGCGTGTGCAGAAGTGGCAAGAGCATGCAGGGGTAGCATGTGCTGAGTTTCCACGTCAGTGGGAGTTGTACAACTATGAAGGGTCAGGTAGCAGCGTAGGACAACTCCATTCACGACAGTGTGGATGGCTGTTGTGAATGGGCTGTGGCTTCAATGGTGGCAACGTAGACAACTATGGGTGACGTGCACGATAGCTATAGTATTTGTCGCGATGCTAAGGAGAAAGTGATCATTTGTCGCGAACTGACTGTGACAACAGGCAAACTATTCAACGATTGTCTGATAAGTTGTTGGTTAGAATTCATCCGGGGGAAGGCTTCATATGGGTTGACTGCAGCAAAACGATGGCACAGGCAGACTGTGTTCCCTGACGACTCTTGGTGAAACTTTAAATTTTTTTTTTTAAACCCTTAATTTATTGTAATTTTTATTTCTCATATATATATATATTTTGTATATAATTTTTTTATACATAATTTTTTTTATTTTTTATAAATGTTCTTTTGTTATATCTAAGACTTTTGTGATCCATATTGTAGATAAATGTCTTTCAGATTAATCACATCATTAGGATTTGGTCGACGTTTCGAACCAACTAATGTGGTTCATCCTTAGGACAAGGTGAAAAAATCATACAATCTTCATGTATAAATAGCGAGGATGCATCATGGTCCAAGGTCAGCTGAAGAAAACTAGTCGTTGGAGATTAGTTAGACAAGTAAATAATATATATATATATATATATATATATATATATATATATATATATATATATATATATATATATATATATATATATATATATATATATATATATATATAGATAGATAGATATATATTATTTATTAGATTTAATTTAGTTAAACTATTTTTTTCCAATTTTTTTTACAACTTTTTTTTTGTTAATAAATTATTATTATTATTATTTTAATATATATTTTTTTTTTTTACTTTATATATATATATATATATATATATATATATATATATATATAACTCTCTTTTTTTCTTATTTCTTTTTTTAATTTTTTTTTTAATGGCCAAAGGCCTCTGATGAATCAGCAACAGAGAAACTCCAAGATTGTGTAGCAAAGTGCTTCAATTATAACAACAAGAACAACGTTGACACAAAGTTGATGGTCAAAGACCTGGATTAGACGTGGCTCTGATACCAAATGTAATAAATAAAGTTCGTATACACAGTGGACTACTTCAGAAGATATGAAATATATAAACATCCATGATAGGACAATAATATATTATCAAAGAATATTTGAATACAAGTGAGATGATTGAGTTACAAATGAGGGTCTTCTTTATATACCTAGGAAGGTACCCTTTCATGATTGGTCATGTCTTTAGGGATATGCCTCTTGATTAACTAAATAATATTTAATTAACTATTCTTTATTATTATTATATTTATATTTTATTCATAATAGTAGCAGAAATAAGACTTAATTTCATTAATATCATAGAATTAAAATATGCTTACATACAGAATGGAAACAAACTAGCTCGGGCGATGGTAGCTTATCTCTAAGAAGAGATGTGTTGGCTACATGCCTCTGAATTGTGTCACAATGAGGCTAAGGGTCTTTTTATCATTGAAAAATAAAGGGAAACCCTAAACAACCAAAAACCTAACCCTAGGAGATGGAATGTCAAGAGCTTATGGGCCCCTTTGGGGTTAACTGGGAAACCAACTTCCCGAGTTTGTAACTTGGTCATATGATCTCCATTTGGTGTGTACAATACCTCGTTAGAAATATCTCTTCGAGTACTACAGGATTTGCAACTGACCCCTACTGAGCTTAAAGAAGACCTCAAAAAACATCGTTTAGGGGGTCAAAATAGCTCCAAAATTTCAGGGCTTGAAGAACTACTAAAAATAATATATACTACTATAATCAAGGAAACTGATGAAACCAATTGGAGGTCTAGGTGGAATATCCACCTGGATCACTTTTCCTTCCTTGTTTCTCCTGTAGAAAATTATACATATATGAATTAATATATTGTTTTAAACATGTTATCTAATATTCTTAAGGATATTATTAATGAAAATTCAAAAAAATAAAAAAATAAAAACCATATTGAATAGTATTTTTTCATTCGCCTGACTCATCCTTCTGCAATTTTTCTACCAGTCTTTTACGCTCTTCTGCACTTAGATTAGAAATAATCTTATCGACCTTCTTCATTTTGTGGCTTTGCATGACATACACTAACCAATACATATTAGTTAAACTTATTTATAGTTCAAACATATTAATTTTGTAAAGAATTTATAAAGAACTTGTTTTTTCTACTTTTTTGGATGCGTTGTCATTTGTGTCGATCAATATTTTTGTTACTTGAAAACTTTTCAAGCATTTTTATCAACATACAACCTATATCATTCAATACAGTAGCCATTAAATATATTTTATATATAATCTAAATAATTTTTAACCAAAAAGAGTTATTGTAATCAGTGCAATTATTTGAATAAACACCCCATTGTGTTTATTCT
Organism: Pinus tabuliformis; assembly: GCA_031772625.1. Classification (NCBI taxonomy): domain Eukaryota; kingdom Viridiplantae; phylum Streptophyta; class Pinopsida; order Pinales; family Pinaceae; genus Pinus; species Pinus tabuliformis. The sequence continues at coordinate 270,233,129 of CM062812.1, forward strand.
ACTAAATGCATCGAACATTTAATTTTTCAGCACTGAAAGCAAAAATTCATTTTTTTAAATAATTTAAGATTATGACGATGTTATTTGTAACCATAAAAGCACCACCATCACAGTAAAAAATTAAATAAAAGTACTTAACAATGTTATTTGGCAGAGGCGAGTTGATGTGTTATATTACATCGGGTGCACTAATAAAGATATGTCATTTTTTAAAAACAGACAGGGCCAACAAGATTTGATGTGATATGTGACGATAAAAGCATCGTCAACACCGATGCATTATATTACACAGGGCGCATCGTGAAACAAACGTCGTTTTTAGAAAAAAGGGCAAGAGCGACATGGTTTGGATCTAATTTAATAAATGGCCCCCATACTTTACATATCAAACACCCTATATATAGTAAGTACACAAACCCATTCAATCTAAAATTCCTAAAATTAAAAACCCTAAATGTGATGTGGTAGAAGGAGTTAAACCCTAAGGTGAAAATTTCCAGTCACATTAGCAAGAAGAAGCAAGGGTTTAAGGTAGGTATTGAATTGTTTTATTTTTATTTTCTGAATTTTAATTAAATCTAAATAGGAACAAAGATCGTAAAAAAAATTACTAGAAAGATCAATAATAAATTTTCTATTATGTAGGGTTTTTTATTTTTTTTAATTTTGAATACATCTAACAGAAATTGTAAAACAAATTAACAATAAAATTTACAATTTTCTTTATGCAGGGTTTTGAGTGAATCACCATACCTTTCAAATTCTAATCTTTCTATGGTTCCAAAATATTCTTCTACTCCACAGTACTCCCAATATATCTCTTTTGCAAATGATCTCTCTTTTAATAAAGCCTAACAAAAATTGTAAAAAAAATTATTAGTAAAATCAGTAGTAAAATTTAAATTTTTGCTATGCAGGATTTTGAGTAAATCGCCATACTTTTCAACTTCTAATATTCTGAATAGTTTTGTTGTTCCAAAGTGCTATGTCATTGCACAGTGCTCCTGGTATGTCTCTCTTGCAAACCTCTCCCTTGAAAAGTTAAGAAAAAATTAATGAAATAGTGAAAAAATTATTACTATTTAAAAGAAATTATGAAATTAGATTTCAAAACATGAATTTCCGCTCATTTTTAATATTGAAAAAAAAACTCGTGTTTTTTCTCACTCTTTCGGAACATCAGTGCGCTAGATAGTAAACAACGCTGGTACGTTTACAAGTAAAGCACACCAATTATGATAAATTACTGGTGCACTAATTTTTTTAAACACACTGACATGATAAAATTCATTTTTTTATTTTCGAAATCATGAAAACAGTGCCATTAATATTTTAATGCAATGGTGCGATTTTTATTTAAATGCATCTGTGCGGTAATTGTTATAAGAGCATCAACATGATATAATTCCTTTTCATTTTCAAAATCTCGGAAAGAGGTGTGGATCGATGTTGTTTTTATTTAAATTCATCAATGTTGTCTTGTTTACAAGAGCACCAATATGATAAAATATTATTTTTTTTGAAATCCTAGAAACTAGTGCAATTAATATTTTAACGCCCTCGTGCGGTTTTTATAGCCCACGAAAATTCCCTTCTTTCCAGATGCTCCCAATTTATTTCTTTTCTCTTTCGGCACATGAAAGTATACAGGGCTTCCAAAAATTTTAAAATGAGAAACATCAGGTTTCTTACCGGTGAATTTTTCTTCAGGAGTCTTGGAACCCAATGCTTGATGAGGGCATCGATTTTGTACATATACTGCAGTGTTTTCAGCTTCAACCCATAGAAACTTAGGAAGACTTTGATCATGTAGCATGGCCCGGACAGCTTCCATAATTGTGCGGTTCTTCCTTTCTGCCACACCATTTTGTTCAGGAGTATATGGTGTAGTAGTCTCCCTCTTGATGCCAGCCTTTTTACAAAAATCATGGAACTCATTAGATTCATATTCAGTCCCATTTTCAGTTCTTAAGATCTTAATCTTCTTTTTGGTTTGATTCTCGATTAGGGCTTTGAAGTGTCGGAACCAAGGGAACACTTCATCCTTCCTTTTCAAGAAGTATATCCAGGTCTTTCGAGAATGGTCATCGGTAAAAGTAAGATAATATGAGTATCCTCCCAAGGAGTTCACAGGCATCATACCCGATATGTTTGAGTGAACTAGTTGTAATATATCGGAGGTCTTGCTTTGACTTGAAGGAAATGGTCCCCTTTTGAGCTTTCCTTCGGCACATCCCGGACATACACCTTATTTCTCTACTTGGAATTCAGGCATCCCTGTTACCATCTGTCTTACATCGGGTAGAGCTTTGTAATGAAGGTGGGAAAACCTCCGATGCCAAAGTTCGGACTAAAGAGTTGTGTCACAAGACATGACACCTAGCGGACTTCCATCGACCTAATATAATGAATCAACACTAAACCCAAGAGTAAAGGCATCTTTAACATTATTTTTCCATATACATACCTTGCCATTGCTGAAGGTTACCTTGTAGCCTCTGTCTTCCATTGCCAAGATGGACACTAGGTTCCTTTTGAGGTCAGGTGCATTTAATACATCCTGGACTTTCTAGCCTTCTTGAATGGTTGTCCTCTTCCTCGATCTCTAGCTCTCCTCTTACCTTTGCTGTTGAATTTGTCATTCCTTTGATTTGCCATCAGAGGGATTTTGATCATCGTCTCGGTATGAGTCCTTTCTTCTCTTTGCATGAGAAGAAAAGGCAGCAGGAGGACCTTTAGGCATGGGAATTTCTTGCACTTCTTCCCTTGTTTCTTCTTGAATGCATCTAGCCATTAATTCCTCGAAACCAGGAATTACATTATAGTTCAGAAGAGTAGTCTTGAACACGTACCATTCGGATGGTAATCCTCCAAGAGTTGTGAGTGCCATTTCTCTGTCAGTAATAGTTTCCCCAATAGATAGGAGATCGTTCTTGATCTCGGTGATTCTTAAGAAGTATGCTTGCATACTTTCATCCTTACTCTTCTTGATTTACCTCAGCTTATTTCTAAGAAACAAAACTTGATTTGCATCATTAAATTTAAATAAACTCACCAGTCTATTGTAGATTTCCTTGGAGGTGTCCAGTTCAGAGATGTAGGCCACCAAGTGCTTGTTGATAGAGTCCCGGATGATCTTCTATTGCTTTGACTTCTCCATTTTTCCATTTGTTCCAGGCAGCAGCAGATGCATTTGATGGAGGCTCAACAATATTGCCTCTCACATGATCCAACACTCCTTGATTCTCAAGGGTTAGATCGATAGACATCTTCCATCCGTGATAGTCAGCTTTCTCACGGAGCTTGTCTTCAGCAGGAAAGAGTGTTGAGGACCCCATAGTTCGTTTAGGATAGCCTTGCCAATCTTCTCTTCAATGATTGCTCTTGCTCTTGCTCGGGCTTTGTCTTCACCTCAGATCTGATACCATGTTAAATTATGGTATGTTCTATGCTTATAACAGTTTACTTCTTTTTCTTATTATATTCCACCAATTAGCAATCACATGTACATAAAGTAAAGTGCAGATAGAACATTAAACGATCGACAGAAAACAAGCCAAGACAAGAGACACAAGATGTGGCGGCTAGCCAGGGACAAACCCCACAATGTATGGGGAAACCCTTTGATCAAATCTTCTTTTATCTTCAACAATTCAGCAGAGAGAAATAGTACAATAAATCTGATTCATATCAGCAGTAGCAAACCCTATATCAGTAGCATCAGCATTAGCGGCTTCATTATCAAACTAGGGCAGACCATATCTCACAAACCGATAGTCGGATTGACTTCATTCCACCACCAAAAGTTTCGGCTTCCAGAGGAGGTTTAGATGAACCTACAGCGCAGTTTAGATGAGGAGATCTTCTAGGCCACGCAATTCAATCTTTACTTCTGCAGTTGCAGCTTCAGTTTCAGCAGTTTCTGGCTTCAAACTAGGGCAGTCGATATCTTGCAAACCGTTCGTCGGATTGACTTCATTACACCACCAAAAGTTGCGGCTTTCAAAGGAGGTTCAGATGAACCTACAGCGCAGTTCCAAAGAGGAGATCTTCTAGGCCACGCAAGTCAATCTTTACTTCTGCAGTTGCAGCTTCAAATTCAACAGCTTCCGGCTTCACATGTGTGAGAGAGAGAGACCCATTTCAGCGCAGTAGAGAAGAGACTCATATCTGCGCAGTAGAGAGAGAGAGAGATGTGATGAGATGAGTGAGTCCAAATGAGGAAAAGTCCTCTTATATTTATACACAACGTTGGTGGGTGACTAGATGCGACTGTTGGGCTTCTGAGCCTACATGAGTGGTAGGTCGGCTTGATAATAATTCCATAATCAAAATAAATTCATATCTCCATGAATACTTATCGGAATCGGATGATCTTTATATCAATCTTACACCTCTCGACGAGAGGAATCTAATAAAAATATTATGAGCCATGAATAAGATGACCCACATGAAGTTTTTCCCTGGTTGCCAATTTTAACACTTTTAGACCAAATAATGCACCGATGCGTGTTTATCTTTTAGACACACCGATATTTTGTATGAGATTCTCTTTTTAGAAACATTGACATGTGATAGTACAATTATTGTAATTTTTAAAATCCGGTATTCATAAAAAATTGACATATATATTATAATAGCATTCAGAAAATAAATTTTGATTAGTGAATTTATATATGATGTTTGGATTGATTTGTTATATCATCAAATTTCGCATCTCTTCATTATAATATTTAATCATCCATATATTTAATTAGTGGTGTAACATTTCACAGCGACATTGGATAGCGCAATAGAATAAATTAAAATGTATTTTATTATATATCAATAAGAGGCTATTTGTTATGCAAAATGGGATAGTTATTAGTAACCCCCTGTCTTTCAATTGGGACAGTACATCCATTAAATTAAACAAAATGTCTGATTTTCATAGATAATTATTTCAAAAAATACAACAACTTGCATTAATATCCAAATAGATCATCATTTTTTGTTGGAACTATTATCAGTGCTCGAACTACTTCCATGACTTGGGTTATTTGGATGAATGTTTTGTTGATTGAATCAATTGTTTTCGTCTTATTGATCGTGTTACATCTACAAACATAAAAATAAAGTGTAATGAGTGTATTTACATTGGTGAGAATAATGAAAATTGAAATAAATAATATACATCAATGTAAATCTAATAGCAATGTACCATAGAAAGAAGTGACTTATTCTTTATCCCCATTATAAATCATAGATTTAATATAAAATATTTTTTTGTTATATTAATTATAAACACAAAGATGTAAAACAACATAAATACTTTCAAAGTCCACAATTAATTTTTGATATGCCAACATATGCGCATAACCCATATTTAACCCAATGTCAATCAATTCTTTCGATGACTCTTCTTTGTATGTTAGCACCTATTTGAAGATATTTAAGGATGATTGTTGTAAAACAACTTAAAATATACTAAAATGAAACCTTGAGTTGTTATAAGGAAATATTAACAAACATTGACAAACTTTGATATCAACCCTTTTCTTCCTTGTCGTCCTGTCTTATGTGCTGAATGAGCTCCATTTTGTTTTCTTTTCTATAAGAAAATACTTGAAAAGTAATATTTAATGCTAAATAATTTGTTTATATGTACAAAGTCAATGATTACATGCATTTGAAGCACGTTGTTGTTGAGATGGATCCTCTTGTGATGAAATTATCCCCATTTCTTTGACCATCTCCTTGTACACTTTTTTGGACATTCCTACTGGCATATTTCGCATATCATATCATTGATCCTTTGATATTTCATAATCATCCTAAGAAAAGTAATAAACTATTTTTATATTTATACATGTAAACTAAATATAACAAAATTGATATCAATAAATGAATGGTTTGTAGTAATATATACATATAATTCTATAAAATCATTCTAATTAGGAATATTACCTTTTGAATGATTCTTTTTTGTTGTTGTGTGTTTTTGCTATTGCAACTCTCACAGATCTCATTGATCATTGCTCTAGAAACATTTCTTGTAGTTTAGATATAACTTGGTTCTTGGAATCATTAAATTGAATTTTGCATTATAAATGGAAAGTACGTCTATATGTTCATTCCACTATATTCCTCCTAGTTTGGTAAAAAGGTTTCCCCCTTTCATTAACCTCCAACACCACTCCAAACGAGCTAAGGACCAATTCATAGTCATTTACATGTTTTATATTTTTTCTTTCTTATAAATACATTGATCCTTTTGATCATGACTTATGTAGGAACGCAACAAAACAAAAATATAAACATAAAAATAGATATGCAACAAAAATAAGACTTCATTTCATTAACATCACAGAACTGAAATATGCTTACATACAATATGGAAATAAACTAGCTAGGGCAATGGTAGCTTATCTCTAAGAAGAGATGTGGTGACTGCATTCCTCTGAAATGTGTTGCAATGAGGCTTAAGGGCCTTTTTATTATTGAACAACAAAGGGAAACCCTAAACAACCAAAAACCTAACCCTAGGATATGGAACATCAATATTTTGTGGGTCCCATTGGGGTTAGTTGGGAAGCCAACTTCCCTAGGTCGTAACTTGGTCATATCATCCCATTTGGCGCGTACGATACCTATTTATAAATATCTAAGTGGTACATGATTTAGGGAAGGCCCCTTCTTACAGCTACAAGCCTATGGTGGACCTCAAACAAACATCATTTAGGGTGTCAAAACATCTCCGCAAGTTCAGGACCTGAAAAACTCCTAAAAATAATAAATGTTGTTATAATCAATGAAACTGATGAAATTGATTGGAGGTATAGGTGGAATAGGCAGGTTGCCCCCAATGTCTACCTAGATCAATCCTCCCCCCTTAAGAATTAATGGTCCCCATTGCATGCAGAGCCTCCATGAGGTGAGGGAATTTCTGTTGAACCTAGTCCCTGGTGAGCCACTTTCCCTGGTGAAGGAGTTGGCCTGCTTTGAAAAATCAATATAGTTGGATCCTCTACTAGCGAGTGTTCTTGATTTGTGTGTCCATGATCCTATCATTTTTGTCTTTTCGATACAACTTGGGTTGATCTCCAATGGTGTCAACTGCTCAGCAATGTCGGATGTTTCCAACAATGGCGGAAAGTATGGTCGCAGCCTATCCAAATTGAATATTGGGTGCAAGCCAAGGAACGATGGAATGTTGAGCTCGAAAGCAGTGTCCCCTAAAGCCTTAGTGATGGTGTAAGGCCCATATCGGAGTGGTAAAAGCTTACAGTGGGGCCCAGCAAGGTTCTCCTTCTGCCAATGTAACTAAACTTTGTCTCCCACCTGGAACTTGTGTGGCACCCAATGTTGATCATGATGTTGCTTTCACTTTTCGTTTACTCTATATAATATGTCATGGACCTACTGGCATATGTGTTGAATATGCTCAATGAAGTTCTTAAACCTGTCAGCTTCAGACTGGACATGAGATGAATTTGGCTGAGTAGCTGGAAATGGTATGGAAACATCAATGAGACATAATGGTTAGAATCCCAATCCCACCTTAAAAGAGTTGTGACCAGTCGAGTTGTGGAGAGCCTTGTTGTAGCTATGTTGGACATAGGGGAGGCTCTCATCCCACGTGTGTGGATGCTTTGAGTTGTACATGCGTAGGATTTGCATAATCATCCTATTGACAACCTTTGTTTGGCCATCAGTTTGGATATGAAATGTCATGGACTTAGTGAGCTTGGTATCCAACAAGGACTAGAGGCTTGACTAGAATGTACTAAGGAACTGGTTGTCCCAGTATGAAACAATGGACTATGGGATCCCAAAGTGTACCCATACTCGTTCAAAGAAGAATTTAGAAGTGGCCTCTCCTGAGATACTCTTTTTGCAGGCCACCAAAATGGTCATCTTAGAGAATTTGTCGACAACCACAAAAACAAAGTCATTGCCATGCTTGGTAGAAGGAAGGTCTGACATGTAATCCATGGAGATGGATTCCCAGAGTCGGCTAGGAGTAGGCAGAGGAGTATACAGGCCTTGCTTATTGATTGTATTTTTTGGAAATGGCACAGGAAGTGCAAGATCTGATGTACTTCCCAATATATTTTCAAAGGTTTGGCCAATAAAAATACTTCAACAACACTACTACTGGCTTTTATACCCCAAAATGTCCAACGGCTCGATTGTAGTGCACCTCCCAAATCATCTTAGCACGCTCACTTGAAGGTACACAGAGGTCTCGCAGGTGGCATAATAGTGTGTTCTAGAGGTGAAAGTATGGAACCTTATTACTTTACAGGATCATTTGGTATGTGGTGTTGAATTCTAGATCACTCTTGTAAAGATGTGGCCATTTTGAAGTCTTATTTCCACAAGAGTCAAGCACATTGGTTAGCGCCACGACCGGCGGTCGGTTAAGGAAATCTGCAACATTATTGGTGTTTCCCTTCTTGTACTTAATGTTCAAATGGAATTTTTACAGATATGTGGATCGTTTCTCATGGCGATAGTTTTGCAACTTTCATTGTGTCTATATGAACTATAGGGGTCGGTAGTCTGTGTGGATGATTGTTCCCTTTCCTAGAATGTAATGCTTCCATTGTCGGCAAACCTACACAATGGAATACATCTCTTTGTCATAGGTGGGATACTTTCAGACAGTGTCTGAAAGTCTCTCACTGTGATATGCCACTAGACACCCCTGTTGGGTAAGAACTACACCAACAGCATAGTCGAAGGCATCTGTCTCAATCTCCAATGGTTATTGCAAGTATGGTAATGTGAGAACTGGTGTAGAGAAGAGGTGATGTTTCAACTTGGAAAACACCTCCTGTTGGGATTCATACCAAAATAACTTTACTTTCACTCCGCCCTTGGTGACTTGACTCAAAGGCCAAGTGATATGAGAAAAACCCAACATGAACCTACGGTAGAAATCGGAAATACATAGAAAGTTGTGGAGCTCTATTAGAGTGGTTGGGGCTAACCAATCTCAAATAACTTGTATCTTGGCTGGGTCCACATGCACACCCCATTCATCAATGATGTACCTCAAATATTGAACCTGGGTCATACCAAAAGTGCATTTCTCCAAATTGGCACACAATTTATGTTGTCGTGAGGTTTGGAGGACCTGCCAAATATGGTGAAGGTGCTCTTCCCAACTTTGGCTGAATATCAGGATGTCATCCAAATATTTTACCATGAATGAGTTGGTGAAGGGATATAAGATGTCGTCCATCAACCTCTTGAAGGTTGTGGGGTAATTGGTCAATCTGAAAGGCATGAACTACCATTCGAAAAGGCCCTCCTTAGATTTGAAGGTTGTCAACCAAACATAAGAGGGTTCGATTGGTACCTGGTGATAACCATACTTCAAGTCAATCTTTCTGAATATTTGGCCCACTTGAGCTAGTCCAAAAGGTCATCAATCCATGGGATTAGATAACTATTATGGACATTGATATTATTCAACACTCGATAGTCAATACAGAGTCTCGGGGTCCTGTCCTTCTTCTGTACCAACACGATCAGGCTCCCACATGGTGATGAACTTTGCCTAATGTGCCCTTTCTACAATAGCTCCTCAATATGCCTCTTGATTTCATCGTTCTCTAGAAAAGAGTGTCGATATATTAGTTTGTTGGGTAGCGGCATGCCTTGGGTTAGATCGATGGAGTGCTTGACCTCACAGTGTAGGGGTACCCCTGTGGGTGAGGTGAAGATGTCCCTCTACTCCTCCATGAACTTGTTCATATGTTATTGTCATGCAGAGGAGCTTTGTGTAGAGGCCATGGATGTGGCCACAATCTTCTTCCTTTCCTGAGGGTGAATCATAAGGAAGAAAAATTTCCCGGTATGGGAAATGATCTTACTGCATTGCTTCACATGTATAAAAGAGATGGCGATAGGTGGTGCCACCTCCAGTATCTTGTATAACTTATTTCCCAAAGTAATAATAAGAGTGTGAGGCCTAGACTCATACACAAAATGATGCTTCCACATGTATTTTTTTCCTAATAATACATAACAAACTTAAAGAGGAGCAACATCACACAATACCTCATCTATGAAGGGCTTGGTGTTGTAGGGAAGGCGGCATTGTTGGTTGACACACAGATCTCGTCCTCAGTGAAGCCACCAGATGGTGTATGGCTATGGGTGTGGTGTGGTTGGTAGGCCCAATTGCTTCACGACCTCTACTAAAATGAGGTTCTTTTGGCTCCCACTGTTAATAATGAACTACAATAGAGAACCCTTCACCCACATTTGTGAGTGGAAGATGTTAGGTTCCTATGCCAATAGGTTTCATTTTTCATGATTGACTATAGAAGGGCCAAATATGTTCATCCTTGCATGCTGCAAAGGTTCCATATTTTGTAAACAAAGGAAGAAAATTAAAAAATGAAAAGAGGGTATGCCCTAAAAGAAAAATCAAAGGGAAAAAAGAATGGATTGGTCAGAACAAATGATAAAAATGAACCCCAAACCAAAAGACCAAGAAAGTGTGCTAGTTTAAATGCCACTACTGTTCCATTGTTGCAAAAGTTCATTGTGTATAGGTGGTTGATTCTACATACAGTTGATGAATAGCCAGACAGTTCAATCCTGGTTAGATCATGTTTGAATTTACTTGTCTTTAGAATAGAGAATAAAGATCTGTCCAAACAGTGTAAGCTTGGCAGATGAGTAAATAGGTAGAGAAACAAAGGAGCCCAACTGCTTAATCTGGGCCCTTGGAAGAGATAAGGGTAGACTTAGATAGGAAGTCATTCAAAAGAAAAAGAGGAAAATCAGGTTTTGCTAGTCCAAATGCACCCAATCAAAAGGAAGAAAAAATGCTAGGTGTATTAGGCTGGGTAGGCAGTTTGGGGTTGCAGAAGCAAGTTTGTGATCACTGGTTTGTCTTGTCAAGAAAGACTCATCTCATCAATGACACAAGTACCATGGCAGTTATTTGGTTTCAAAACAGTGGAAGCATGACTACTTTCCCCTATCATTCCCCCAGAAATCATTTGCTAACATCCCCTCAAGGATATTGGGATCTGCCCAGTAGTCCTACTTCACTTCATTCTATGAGAGATGCTAAGTTGAACTCTGAGTTTACTTAGTTAAAGCAAGCCACATTTCTTCTGTAAAAGATCTTACCATTTTACTTCATTTCCCTAAAAACCTAAGTTATGACCTCATAAACTTAGTGTTACCTATCCATAAAATCATATTAACCTTAACCCTATTGTATAGCTCCTTTATCATTTTTCCCACCCCTATTTTACAAAAAACTATATAAAAAACCCAAAAATAGATAATATCCCCACCCCTGGCAACTATAGCCTTATATCAAAAGTTTGGGGATTATTGGTCCATTTGGAACCTTAATAATAACCCTTCCGCGTTCAAAACACATTAGGGGTTGATTTGACATCTGGTTAAATTAACAACCGCGCTGAACCCCTCACATGAACCATATATTAAACCTGGCGCGCATGTAAATACTGGGTTTTGTTTAACATTTGGTTAAACAAATAACTGTGGCCGCCCGCATAAACCGCATAAAACCCATAATCCAAAGTTCTTTACCCCGCAAATATTAAAAACATTAAAATATTACGGCGGGTCCCGTATCATAAACCCTCTGTCATCTGCATTGCCCGTCGACCGTCTGATCCCGCGCCGTAGATCCAACGGCTGGCGGTGATATCGGAAGCTCCCATCTGCCGAGAGTTAGCGTCCGGGGGATGGGCGGTATTTCTGCCGTACCCCTGCCACGCATCGGCTTCCCGGCGTGATCGGAGCCCCCTCCTCCAAAACCACCATGGGCCAAAGGCGGTGCGGGGAATACCACTTACTGCCCGGCCGCCTACCCCCTGACGTCACCCCCACGTCACCTCATGATGTTGCATCCACGTTGCCCGCCACTATTTCGCACCAATGCCATATCATCTGCTGACATCACCACCCTGCCACCATGTCGTCCACCACATCACCCGACACGTCAGCTACCACATCACCCTCCATACCCGCTACACAACAAAAATGCGTCATGATGACATCATCATAAAAAAGTGCCAAAAGCCCAAAAAAACCCAAATTTTGTTAAAAGTCACGAAAACGACGGTTTTTTGTTTATTTCTATTTGTGCACTAGTGGAGACATCTGCATGCGATTTTATGACCAATCCGCCACCAAAGGTGCACAGTCCATCACCCTGCAAATTTGCTCCGTAGCTCAACCCCGCAGCTCGAGTTGCCCCTGCTAATCGCTCGCCGCGCCATCAAAACAGGTATTTACTCATAGTCGTGCCTAAACCCTATGTTTTTCACTTTCCTCTGCTAAAATTGATTATCAACTCCGAAATCTAAGTTAAAACCAAACAAAGCGCCCACAGAAAGTGCACCATAACCACAATTTTTTCCAAACTTTTCACCAAGAAACCTTGTTAAAGCAGTCTCCCTTTGCAAAGTTTCCCCATGGACTCGAACTCGAGTTTACTCCATTCTGTGAACACTGAAGGAAAAAGCCCAGAGCTGCCCATATCCGGTTTCCACTAAAGAAAACTCAGCAGACTATCTTTTTCACTGTCATTTTCACCTCATCAGTTCATTCAGCCCAATTTAATCTGTAAAAGTCCACAGAAACAGGCCCAAAACTGTTGTTCCACTCATTTCATCCACACAGACCCCAGTTTCAAAATTCACACTCATAGAATTGAGCCATGGAGACTCCAGCAGCTTTAAACATTACTCCTCTCAATGCACCCCACAGGGAATTAGAAGCACTACCTTTGGCTGATAGGGACTACCTAATCCAAGACTTGGTTGGTGACAGAAACCACCTGCAGACATTTTGTGAGCTGAGAAACAGTTATTTGAACAACAGTGATATTTATGGCATATGGGAATCAAATTTGCCCATATACTTCCTCCCCTCTGTCAATATCTTCCCTGAGATAATTCACCTCTGCTGTGAAAACTATGAACCAAATCAAAGGGCAGTTAAGTCTCCATCTGGGAGCATCCTCTTTCATATAACTCCTGACTCCATCAATCAAATGCTAAACTTCAAGCCAAGTCAGCTTCTGGTCCCTCTCTCTATGAAATTCTTGCTTGATGAAGGTCCCAAACTCTCCAACTCAGAGATAGCCCGAATTGCCCAAGTATTCATGAGAGCAGATCGCCAGCCTACAGGGCCACCTCCTTTTCTCTATGTATGTTTCAATGAAGTGGGTAAATTACTTGTTGACATGATATCCTATGTTCTAGGTTTCAAGACAAGTGAACATATTGATGAAACTATATTGGTCTTACTATCTGCATTTACCCCAGGACAACCCCCTGCTGTCAAATACAATTATGCCAAATTCATTGCCAACAAGATACATGACCAACTACTGAAGCTAGATAGGGAGGGAGTCTTCAAGTATTCATCCTACATCTATCATCTCTTCCTGTATTACCAGCCAGACTATTTCCAATGCCCCATCAAAAAATTGGACTCTAAAGGAGAAAAGAGGTCTGTGATTTTTTAGACCTCAGTGTTTCATGAAGTCCACAGCTCTCCCTACTCTTACTATGAGTTCATTGACTTTTTTGTCTATCCAGTGTCTTCTCTCCTAATGAGAACTCCTCCTGCTAGGCTATCCTATGACATGCAGAAAATATTGCAGCTCTCAAAAAACTACAAAATAGGTGATTGGTACTTTTACCAGAATCATACTGTCATCAAGATATATGGCTGTGAGCTATGTCCCTACAGACTGACAAGATATGTGCCAATGAGACTATTTTCTTTGGAATATTACATGCAATTTATCAATTCAGATTTAACTCATTTACATAGCACCAAGAAAAAGGCTCAGTTGAAATTCAGAGACCAACTAGGCCCCTTTGTCATGAACAAAAAGGAAGGATGGCAAGATGCTGATCAAATATTGGGGGAGAAATTCAGGTTAAAAAGAAGTTTTTGGTGGGTACCTTATGACCCAAATGGCTTTATCAATGCCAGAAAAATAAAATATAGGTTGTCAGCCTATGAACATTGCAAAATCCCACAGATAGAACAATTTTCCAACCAAGATGAGTGGGTGGAAGGCACACTAGTTGAAGAGTTCACCCAAGAAGAAATAATGGAGCAAAATGTGAAAGATTTGGAAAAGACTCTTGACTTGGATTCTTTTGAGCAGGTGTCATTCAAACTGCCACAACAAGTCGGAGAAGGCATATCAACCACTGCAGCTTCACAAGCTGCCCAAGAAAGGACTACACCAGCAGTAGGTACAGCAAAGGGCAAGGAGGTAGTAGATACAGAGCAAGAAACAATGACAGACCAGCCAACTACCTCAAAGGAACAGAGTCAAGGGCAAGCCCCTCCACTGCAGACAGAGGCACCACAGATTCCAGCATTGCAAACTCCTCTCAATGAGGAAAGAAGCAAGAAATGGGATAGGGAAGAAACCACACCTGCAAGTGGGTCAACACAGCAGCTAGAGGCTAAAAGGCAGAGAATATATCCTCAAATTGAAGAGGAAATTAGTGAAGGAATCATAGAGAGTCCAAAGAGGGAGAGGGAAACGAGCCAGCAAACATCCACCAGCTCTCGTAGACAAGAAACAGAGAGGCAACATGGTATGGAGGTATCCTCCTTAAGGCAGCAAGGTGCACAACCATCTGGTATTAAAGGAACTTTCATGGAAATCAAGGCCCAAAATGAGTTATTGAGAATACAGTTGTATGATCAATTTCTTAAGACAACACCCTCCAAACAGCAGAGATTAATGGCAGCTTATGACATTAAGGAGGAGAAAATGATCTTAAGTCATTTCAAGCCTAAGGTACCACAACCACAGACAACTGCAGATTACATAAAGACAAATTTAGAGGTCCTTGCCAAGGACATACACCCAATGGACCAAATTGAGCTACACAAGCAAACAGGTGAAATGGTCTATGCTACACTAGCAGACAAGGCAATGCTGGCCCACCAATTGAAGGAATCATTGAGAAATACATCTGCCCAATTGGATTTGGAAAGAATATCTTCCTTGGCTAAAGACAACCGAATAAAGACCCTGGAGGAAATTATTGTTGAGCTAGGGCATGATCCTAAGGATGCCAAGGGCATCAAAGCCCTCATAAGAAAAAAGGAAGAAGATATTGCTGCACTTAGAAAGCAACTGAGGCTGCCTGCAACCATGCACCCACAAACTACAGAACTTGCAGAAGAGAAGGCAGAAGGAGATACAATGGATTTGCTGATGAGGATGAACCAAAGAATAATTCAAATGGAGCAAGAACTGGAGAAAGCATTGCAAGGCAAGCAGGGAGAGTCGACCTCCCAGCCACCTATAACAGCTCCAATAGTCCCCACTGCCCTTCCCACAGTAGCAGCAGCAATTCCTCCTATCATTCCAGCATCAACAACAGGTACATCAACCACGGATGCTTCAGTAGCAGCAGCAACAACAGCATCAGAATCTAGCATGAGTATGGAAGAAATGATGAGAGCAGTCAAAGAGCTAGAAGTTCAAATGACAGAGCTGAAAGAGGCCAAAGAAAAGTTGGCCAAGCTAGAAGTAAGCTATGACAAGTCCAAGATAACAGTGGCTGAGAAAACAAGGGAAATAAAGGCCTTGGACAATAAAATAAAGTCCTTAGAAAAAGAGCTTACTCTAGATAAAACTCTAGCTGAAATCAAGAAAATTTTGTGGGCCAAAATTGGCCAGTCTATCACTGACCAATGGCAATCAATTCAGACTATACATGAGCAAATAGAATTAATAGGCATAGCTCAATTTGAGACTCAAAAGGCTAGAGCATCATTGGGAAATATGCCTGAGCAAGCCAATAGAATGATTCAATTTTTGAACACTCATACCAAAGAGCAGCTGGCAGCTCTAGATATCAGGAACAGGACAAATACCATTTTGATAGTGAAAAAGGTGCTGACCCTGAGGAATTTTGTACAGACTTTAGAAAGAAAGTGCCAAGAAATGCAGGCAGAAATAAATGCCTTCAAACTAAAGTTTGCAACATTGCAGAGCAAAGGATTACCCAGCTTGTTAACCAGCAGTGGAAGACTGCTAACACATGAACAGTATGCCAACAGGGTAAATAATTATGTTTCCAATCAAATTACAGCATCCTCAAGCACCTCAGAAGAAACAGGGCCTCCCTCTGGACAGAGTCTATATGACAAATTAGAAAATTTGTTCTACATTGAACATGAGATAAATCACCTTTTTGAGGTCCAGCCCAACTTCTATAGATATACTGAAGCTGATGAAACACTAATAAAAATACAAAGACATTAGTTGCCAACAGAAGAATGGTGGCAAGGAATGCTAGAGATTTTACCAAGGTAATTTTTGGTTCTTTTTCCTTTTTTGATCAGCTACAGGTCAGCAAATTCAAAATACACAAGCCACTTGTCAAAGAATGAAGACAGCAGAAGGAGGAAGTCAGACTGTGACTGCAGCTCATTAATGCAAGACCAAGCACCGACGACAAGGCCAGGACAGCAACACAGCAAAACAGCAAGGCAGCAAACGCAGTAACACAGAGTAAAGACGCAGCTACCAGCCGACTCACTTAGTCCAAAAGTCAAATATCTCTGACAAATTAAATAGCCAGCACACCAACATTTACTGCGGCATTCATTTATCTCATTTACTTCTTCTGAAGAGTTGGTGAAGGAAGTTATTGCTCAAATAGCTTATCTACATGATATTTTGTATCTCCTTTTTGTATAAATACCTCCCCGTAAGATGTATTTGGGGTTGCTGATTTTCTCTCTAGACTGTGCTGTAAATTCTGAGACTGTATAATACAAAGGCTATTGAAGTTCACTGTTGCTGGACCCTCTGAACGTGGATTTGATGATTCTGGGACCTGCCACAGAATTCCTGTGTCTTTCTATGGATCAATAAGTTGTTCTAAACTGTGTTTTGTGTTTTTTATGTTTGCAAATTTCATATATGTTTCATAATCTTAGTAACAGAATAAAAGAATAGCCCAGAATTTTTTTAAATACACTCTGTGTTCAATCTCTGGTATTAATTATGTTTTCTTCAGGATTAGTCATAAACAAGAATTCTTAGCTGCTCCTGTTTCCACTGGTCCTTTCATTTTGAATATTACATAGGAATTACTTATTGCTCCTTGATAATATTCAAGCACCTTCCCTCTGCCAGCATGATGAAGGATTCTTGACTGCCCTTCATCCACTGGCTTTCATTCCACCAATTTATAGATTCAAAATTGTTCCAAGATCTACTATCTTGCTCTGTAATATTTCCCTTTATCAAAGAAAACACTCTCAGCAGTTCGTCCTCATTGACCCCATTTTCTCAATGGTATAAACTATTTCGGACTTGCATCCCAGCTTTATTTAAGACCACCATCCAACAAACTTAAAACCAAACTCTGTGCATCATAACTAGCCTAAAAATACTTCAGACAAAGAGAGAGCCCTCTCTGGTTGCAGATTGGCTAGAATCTGCAGCTAAAAGACTGGTTAGTGGTTACCTCGGCCGTATTCCCTTCTGGAGGTAGGGAACAACCTGAGTGATAACATCATTGGCGACTCAACTGGGGAACAGAATGACTATTTTTTACTACTGTCTATTTTCTAAAGCTACAGATGGAGCCTGAAGTTAGCCAGGTAGCCTTTGAAATTGTTCTTGTTGTGCATTTACAGGAGTAAAAAAAAGCTGCTTCAGTCAATCTCCAGTATAGCTTTAGGCTTTAAACAGCTGTCCCAAAGATTTGATCAGTTTCCCTGTTTCAACATATTCAAAGGAAAGCCCAAAGCCTCCTATTTTTCATAGGAGCTTCCTTTAGAAAATTCCTAAAAAACTGTGATCTTTAACATTTCTAGAAATTCCATAAACAAATTTAGAAGTTGGCTCCAAAGAAGAAAACTCGGTATACCAGGTCAAATCCTGATCCAGATCCTCCAGCTATTTTTGAAAATCCTAACTTGATCTCTAAGACCCTTAGAAAACAAGAAAAACTAGAAGAATCTGCTGATTTAGACCTTGACATACTTCAGCAAAACCCTTCAAAATCTGAGCTCACCCCTAGGAGAGCAGCAGTCCTTTCTATCAATACTATAGCCTCTCTGAGTTCTTCATCCACTCCTCAAAGTATCCTCTCCACTCCCCCATACACTGCACATATTTCCACCACTGTCCCTGCTGTTCCAGCTGTCTTATTTCTTCCTGTCGTCCCATTTATCCCTGTAAATATGGCAAACCGTTATGCTCCTCTACAGTTACCTGGAAATCCAGGGGCTATGCCTCAGGATTATCAGAGAAAAATCACATATTTTGATGGTACTGGCTCCTATACAGCCCAACAACACACTAAGAAAATGCAAGATTATTTTGAGAATTATGAAATTGATGATGATGATGTGAGAATGAAGATCTTTGTCCAAAGTCTAACTGGTGATGTAAGGATTTGGTTTAGAGCACTTGTTGTAAATTCTATAGCCAATCCAGAAGCTCTTTATCAATCCTTTTTAAACAGATGGGAAAAGAAGAAAGACCCTTTACACATTTTAACAGAATATGACAATTTGAAAAGAGGCCCACAAGAAACCGTCCAAGACTATTGTGCTAGATTCAACAATGTCTATAATGCTATTCCTCAAAACCTTAGACCTCCACCTGATTTAGCTTTGATCAAATTCCCTGATGGATTTGATTCTGACATGGCATATCAACTGAGGGAAAGAGCCCCTCCAAGCTTAGCAGACATGCAGAATATAGCTGTTAGTGTGGAGGCAAACCTGATTGCTAAACTCCTTATACACTAACCTAGTTGGGGACATGCAAAGAAAAATAAAGAAAGAGAAGAAGGCTCTGATAACACTGATCCAAACTTATTCAGGAATGCAACAGAACACAGATATAAACATAAACACAGAGATGCAATTGTAACGAACAAAGTTCATATACGCAGAAGACTACTTCAAAATATCTCAAATATATAAACATACATGATAGGACAATAATATCTTATATAATAATATCTGAATACAAGTAAGATGATTGAGTTACAAATGAGGGTTTGCTTTATATACCTAAGATATGAAAGGGGTTTACTCTATTCCATGCTCATGTGGGATTCCCTACATAGGTGAGACGGGTCGCTCCATAAACCAGAGAATCCAAGAGCATGCGGCAGACATTAGACATAATCGCTCTCGTTCCTCTGCCTTAGCTGAACATGCTGCAAAATCAAAGCACCATGTGTGCATTGAGAATTCTCAGGTCATCGCTAGGGTTGATCATTTCCATCATCGGAAACTTAGAGAAGCCATTGAGATTGAGAAGCAATCTATCAACCTCAATCAAGATGATGGTTGGAAATTAAGCAGGAGCTGGATTCCTGCCCTCTCATCGTGATAGTTTCCTTCTTTTTTTTTTAACTGTTAAGGTTATTACTTTTATTATTATTTATTTTGTTATTCTTATTATTATTATCATTATTATTATTACTATTGAGGTTTTTTTGTTTTTTATTTATTTATTTAAAAGAATTTAGGTTATTATTATTATTTTTATTATTATTTATTTAGTTATTCTTATTATTATTATGATTATTATTTTTATTAACATTACTATTATTATTATCTGTTTTTATTGTTTTTTAAGTTATTATTATTAATTGTTTTATTATTTATTATTATTATTTTTAGTGTTATTTATTTTTTTATTTTTTTAATATTTTTTAAGGTTATTATTATTTGTTTTTATTATTTTATTATTATT
Source organism: Pinus tabuliformis (assembly GCA_031772625.1). Classification (NCBI taxonomy): domain Eukaryota; kingdom Viridiplantae; phylum Streptophyta; class Pinopsida; order Pinales; family Pinaceae; genus Pinus; species Pinus tabuliformis. The sequence continues at coordinate 270,252,891 of CM062812.1, forward strand.
TATCTAGTTATTGTTGTTGTTATTATTATTATTATTATTATAATATATATTTTTAAACTTATTATTATTATTTGTTTTTATTATTTTTATTATTATTTATATTATTATATTTATTTAGTCAGTTATTTATTTATTTTTAATTTTGGAATTTATTATTATAAACTAAAATTAAGATATAATTTGATTAATTTTTTTAACTATTTTTTTAATATTTTTTCCCCTTAACTATTTCTTAACCTAACAGCTAGTTTTCAACAGCTAGATCCTAATGGCTACCTCAAGACCCGAATGCTTCTTTGCTATTTAATCTTTTGTTAAGATTGTTTTTCTCACCGTTTGTCCTGAGGATGAACCACATTAGTTGGTTTGAAACGTTGACCCATTCTATAACATGTGATTAATCCAAAAGACATACTAATTAACTAACTACTATTTAATTAACTATTCTTTATTATTGTTATATTTATATTTTATTCATAACATTGCCTTCCTCTTCAAAAGGCTTTGTCTTCAAAGCTTATTGTTGACAAAACAGTCATATGTTTCTTTTTCTTTTAATATTTTCACATATTTCAGAACTCTTTGAATTCTTAGAGTTGCCATATTCATTGATACAAGATGATAGGATCTTTTCAGAGATAAACAAAATTGTCACATTGAGAATGGATCTGACCATCCTAAATCAATATTTTGTGGAATCTTGCAGTTACTGAAAACTTGAGATGGATTTTTATCACAAGATTGAATTATGGTGACATCGACATTCTTGGGAACATAAGTCACTTGTTTCTAGTTGATATATCTGCGTTTATAATTTGGATAGCGATAAGGAGTTCTTGTGATGTGATCTCTCAATTTGTTTGTGGTAATTTCAATGTTTTTTGAAGGAATCTGATTTCTTTCAGCTACAAAAGTCACTTTTAATTGCGAAATATTCACTTGAAATTTCCATTGCTTGAACTACAACTTCTGAGTACATCTTTGCTTAAACTAGTTTATCCTCTTCTTAAATTATGATATTAACTAGATCAGTATTTGTTCCCATATCCTCAACTTGGATTGTTACGACTCGGGATTTCGATACTTCTTCTTGATTAAGTTGTTCTAAGTATGGGGGATTTACGCAGTGCATTATATTAGATATCATTTTTGGGATTCAACTGCGTTAAGTAAGTCATTCAAACGTATGACCATTTCCATGAGAGGTAGTCATAACTGACTAATTTCTCATGATTTTTGAATAGTTCACTTAGCACTCATTGCATCGGGTAATGCTCACAGGGGTGAAGAAGTGGGATGGGTGACCTCCTGGGAAGTCCTGGTTACCGGGTGCAAGCCTCGGAAGTGATGATTGATGCTATGTGATTCGTTCTCCACATTTCACTAGTTTCAATCCCACTTCTTCACCCCTGTGAGCATCACCCGATGCAATGAGTGCTAAGTGAACTATTCAAAAATCATGAGAAATTAGTCAGTTATGACTACCTCTCATGGAAATGGTCATACGTTTGAATGACTTACTTAACGCAGTTGAATCCCAAAAATGATATCTAATAAGTTGTTCTAACTTGTATTTTAGCTAATTTTTGTCACTTTTAAGCCTCTTTATTTGTGTAATAAGTTTTTATTATGATTCCTTAGACGTGAAAGTCTTCATTTTCTGAATTTTTTACTTTAGCCTTAATATCCTTCTCTTCATGTTTTAAACTTTTGATTTTCTCTAATAAATTTTGATTAAGGTTCTTGTTCGGATAGGTGCTTCTTGAGTTCCTTCTTTGCGACCTTAGTATTCTTGACTTCTGCAATTAATTTTTCAATGTGATCCTTGAGGAGAGAAATTCCTTCATCAATTTCCATTAATTCTTTGTAATGCATATCCACACGATATTCATATTCCTGTTGTAACGCTTTCTTGTTTTGTTGAATTTTCGCCATTTTCTCTTTCTCTAGATATTCCAACTGCACTTTCTCGGTACACTAGATTACATCGTTTTGTAGGCGTGATGATGGGCATTCAACTTGCAATTTGGATTCCATTTTCTTTGTTTCCTTATTAAAATCTACATGTTGTCGCTTAAATATTGCCATTAATTGTTCTATATCTCTTGCTAATGATTGTTTTTGTGAATCACTTAGATATTCATCTAAAGAAAAAGTTTTGTAACATTTTGTGCAGACAATATTTTGATTTCTAAGTGGCTCTAGACAATTAGGATATCCTTCTGAACAAAAAGGACATTTTGAAAAGAAACCACTGCTTCTTATGGACGCCATCTTTTTTCTTTTTCTTCACTTATTTTATCTCCTTGATTATTTACTTATATATATAGACTTTATAAAAGTCCTTAATATATATTTCTCCTCTTTGTAATTATATTTTTCCAATTACTTGGTACCTTTCTTCATAAATTTGTTTAATATAATATTTTTACTTTTTTTTTAATTCTTTTTTTATTACTTAGGAAATCCTTAGATTTAATCTCCCTTCGTTAAATTCTTGTATGCTTCTTCAATTTTGGTTACTTATATTATTTTATTGATTAGCTTGATAGATGACTGGCCAGTTTATGTAATGTCGTAACCTTCTCTCTCTCTCTCTCTGTAATAGTTAGATTGAGACCGAGATCCTTCCTTTTATCCTCTACACCTGTTTCTTTAATAATTGGTTAGCGAAAAAATTTTAATCAGTATGTGGCGACTAGACAATGATTATCGGATGGTAGGGGAAACAGTATAGCTAGGTTGTATGGAGAGTATGCGCCTGTGTTCCTGCATATGTAGACTAGACTAGCGGGTGAATCAATTTGGACACTATTTTTGCTATTATTGTTGTTTTTTTTTAAATTAATTTATATTGCAGCGCGTGTGCAGAAGTGGCAAGAGCATGCAGGGGTAGCATGTGCTGAGTTTCCACGTCAGTGGGAGTTGTACAACTATGAAGGGTCAGGTAGCAGCGTAGGACAACTCCATTCACGACAGTGTGGATGGCTGTCGTGAATGGGCTGTGGCTTCAATGGTGGCAACGTAGACAACTATGGGTGACGTGCACGATAGCTATAGTATTTGTCGCGATGCTAAGGAGAAAGTGATCATTTGTCGCGAACTGACTGTGACAACAGGCAAACTATTCAACGATTGTCTGATAAGTTGTTGGTTAGAATTCATCCGGGGGAAGGCTTCATATGGGTTGACTGCAGCAAAACGATGGCACAGGCAGACTGTGTTCCCTGACGACTCTTGGTGAAACTTTAAATTTTTTTTTTTAAACCCTTAATTTATTGTAATTTTTATTTCTCATATATATATATATTTTGTATATAATTTTTTTATACATAATTTTTTTTATTTTTTATAAATGTTCTTTTGTTATATCTGAGACTTTTTTGATCCATATTGTAGATAAATGTCTTTCAGATTAATCACATCATTAGGATTTGGTCGACGTTTCGAACCAACTAATGTGGTTCATCCTTAGGACAAGGTGAAAAAATCATACAATCTTCATGTATAAATAGAGAGGATGCATCATGGTCCAAGGTCAGTTGATGAAAACTAGTCGTTGGAGATTAGTTAGACAAGTAAATATATATATATATATATATATATATATATATATTAATTAGATTTAATTTAGTTAAACTTTTTTTTTCCAATTTTTTTTACAACTTTTTTTTTGTTAATAAATTATTATTATTATTATTTTAATATATTTGTTTTTTTTTACTTTTAATATATATATATATATATATCTATATATATATATATATATATATATATATATATATATATATATATATAACTCTCTTTTTTTCTTATTTCTTTTTTTAATTTTTTTTTAAATGGCCAAAGGCGTCTGATGAATCAGCAACAGAGAAACTCCAAGATTGTGTAGCAAAGTGCTTCAATTATAACAACAAGAACAACGTTGACACAAAGTTGATGGTCAAAGACCTGGATTAGACGTGGCTCTGATACCAAATGTAATAAATAAAGTTTGTATACACAGTGGACTACTTCAGAAGATATGAAATATATAAACATCCATGATAGGACAATAATATATTATCAAAGAATATTTGAATACAAGTGAGATGATTGAGTTACAAATGAGGGTCTTCTTTATATACCTAGGAAGGTACCCTTTCATGATTGGTCATGTCTTTAGGGATATGCCTCTTGATTAACTAAATAATATTTAATTAACTATTCTTTATTATTATTATATTTATATTTTATTCATAATAGTAGCAGAAATAAGACTTAATTTCATTAATATCATAGAATTAAAATATGCTTACATACAGAATGGAAACAAACTAGCTCGGGCGATGGTAGCTTATCTCTAAGAAGAGATGTGTTGGCTACATGCCTCTGAATTGTGTCACAATGAGGCTAAGGGTCTTTTTATCATTGAAAAATAAAGGGAAACCCTAAACAACCAAAAACCTAACCCTAGGAGATGGAATGTCAAGAGCTTATGGGCCCCTTTGGGGTTAACTGGGAAACCAACTTCCCGAGTTTGTAACTTGGTCATATGATCTCCATTTGGTGTGTACAATACCTCGTTAGAAATATCTCTTCGAGTACTACAGGATTTGCAACTGACCCCTACTGAGCTTAACGAAGACCTCAAAAAACATCGTTTAGGGGGTCAAAATAGCTCCAAAATTTCAGGGCCTGAAGAACTACTAAAAATAATATATACTACTATAATCAAGGAAACTGATGAAACCAATTGGAGGTCTAGGTGGAATATCCACCTGGATCACTTTTCCTTCCTTGTTTCTCCTGTAGAACATTATACATATATGAATTAATATATTGTTTTAAACATGTTATCTAATATTCTTAAGGATATTATTAATGAAAATTCAAAAAAATAAAAAAATAAAAACCATATTGAATAGTATTTTTTCATTTGCCTGACTCATCCTTCTGCAATTTTTCTACCAGTCTTTTACGCTCTTCTGCACTTAGATTAGAAATAATCTTATTGACCTTCTTCATTTTGTGGCTTTGCATGACATACACTAACCAATACATATTAGTTAAACTTATTTATAGTTCAAACATATTAATTTTGTAAAGAATTTATAAAGAACTTGTTTTTTCTACTTTTTTGGATGCGTTGTCATTTGTGTCGATCAATATTTTTGTTACTTGAAAACTTTTCAAGCATTTTTATCAACATACAACCTATATCATTCAATACAGTAGCCATTAAATATATTTTATATATAATCTAAATAATTTTTAACCAAAAAGAGTTATTGTAATCAGTGCAATTATTTGAATAAACACCCCATTGTGTTTATTCTACTAAATGCATCGAACATTTAATTTTTCAGCACTGAAAGCAAAAATTCATTTTTTTAAATAATTTAAGATTATGACGATGTTATTTGTAACCATAAAAGCACCACCATCACAGTAAAAAATTAAATAAAAGTACTTAACAATGTTATTTGGCAGAGGCGAGTTGATGTGTTATATTACATCGGGTGCACTAATAAAGATATGTCATTTTTTAAAAACAGACAGGGCCAACAAGATTTGATGTGATATGTGACGATAAAAGCATCGTCAACACCGATGCATTATATTACACAGGGCGCATCGCGAAACAAACGTCGTTTTTAGAAAAAAGGGCAAGAGCGACATGGTTTGGATCTAATTTAATAAATGGCCCCCATACTTTACATATCAAACACCCTATATATAGTAAGTACACAAACCCATTCAATCTAAAATTCCTAAAATTAAAAACCCTAAATGTGATGTGGTAGAAGGAGTTAAACCCTAAGGTGAAAATTTCCAGTCACATTAGCAAGAAGAAGCAAGGGTTTAAGGTAGGTATTGAATTTTTTTATTTTTATTTTCTGAATTTTAATTAAATCTAAATAGGAACAAAGATCGTAAAAAAAATTACTAGAAAGATCAATAATAAATTTTCTATTATGTAGGGTTTTTTATTTTTTTTAATTTTGAATACATCTAACAGAAATTGTAAAACAAATTAACAATAAAATTTACAATTTTCTTTATGCAGGGTTTTGAGTGAATCACCATACCTTTCAAATTCTAATCTTTCTATGGTTCCAAAATATTCTTCTACTCCACAGTACTCCCAATATATCTCTTTTGCAAATGATCTCTCTTTTAATAAAGCCTAACAAAAATTGTAAAAAAAATTATTAGTAAAATCAGTAGTAAAATTTAAATTTTTGCTATGCAGGATTTTGAGTAAATCGCCATACTTTTCAACTTCTAATATTCTGAATAGTTTTGTTGTTCCAAAGTGCTATGTCATTGCACAGTGCTCCTGGTATGTCTCTCTTGCAAACCTCTCCCTTGAAAAGTTAAGAAAAAATTAATGAAATAGTGAAAAAATTATTACTATTTAAAAGAAATTATGAAATTAGATTTCAAAACATGAATTTCCGCTCATTTTTAATATTGAAAAAAAAACTCGTGTTTTTTCTCACTCCTTCGGAACATCAGTGCGCTAGATAGTAAACAAAGCTGGTACGTTTACAAGTAAAGCACACCAATTATGATAAATTACTGGTGCACTAATTTTTTTAAACACACTGACATGATAAAATTCATTTTTTTATTTTCGAAATCATGAAAACAGTGCCATTAATATTTTAATGCAATGGTGCGATTTTTATTTAAATGCATCTGTGCGGTAATTGTTATAAGAGCACCAACATGATATAATTCCTTTTCATTTTCAAAATCTCGGAAAGAGGTGTGGATCGATGTTGTTTTTATTTAAATTCATCAATGTTGTCTTGTTTACAACAGCACCAATATGATAAAATATTATTTTTTTTGAAATCCTAGAAACTAGTGCAATTAATATTTTAACGCCCTCGTGCGGTTTTTATTTAAACATATCGGTCTCATTAATTTCAAAAGAGCACCAATATGATATAATTCCTTTTTTTAATTCTCAAAATCCCAGAAACATGTGCATTTTTTATTTTGAAGGATCAGTGTGGTTTTTATTTAAACGTGTCGGTGTGTGTGGTTTTATAAGAGCACTGATATGATAGAATTCCTTTTTTATTTTCAAAATCCTGGAAACTGATGCAGTTATTATGTTAACCCATAAGTGTGTTTATTTTTTAAATGCATCGATGTTTTTATTTTTTATAAGAGCACCTATAGGGTTTAAAAGTTATTTGGAATTTTATTTTCACATAAATGGCATATTCATCTCAAATTATCCTTTAGGACATATCCACATGAGTTACAGTAGTTCATAGTATACATTTTCCGCTTAGAGTCATCTTATTTTTTAAAAATGGTTTGAAAACTATATTGAAATTTAGATTGAGGTTATATGATTTTCAAAATTAATTTTAGGTATGTACACAAAATTGTATATCTGATTTTGCTCAAATGTAAGGAGAAAATCTCATAATATCAAATGGCTAATTCTTCAAATTCTAGCTCATTCCATATTGCTCAAAGCCCTTCGTGGAGTTCTCCCTTTCCATCTCCAATAAGTTCATCTTTTATTTCTATTTCAATTATCTAATTGGATTTTTTTTATCCATGTCAATTTGAATAAAAATGTATCCAAATTTGCAGGATCTTGATTCATAATTGAGTTCAAATGCAAAAAATGTTCCTCCATTTCAAAAAACTCAGAAGCTCTTATCAGGAGCAACATATCACAAGCAGTTGGTAGATGAAAATGAACATCCAATTCACCCTACCAATTGGAATATGGCATCTTCCATCCATAATCCCGAATCAATGATGGTAATAACTATTTGGTATAACGTAATTTCAATAAATCGATTGAATTGTGCTTACTAATATCATTGATGTACTAATTTTCAATATTTTTTGAAATTGGGATTCTAGTGATGATGAATGACCCACCTACCATCTTCCAGTGCACCCCACTACAATGTCAAATTGAGTGAAGATAGCATTAAGAGAAAGACTCGAAGAGGAAGCATAAAAAGAATGGTTGAATCAATCACCTATTCAATTCCCACTATGTCTAGATTCACCAATTAGGAATGACTACAACAACTGTAGTTCTTCATCACAAGTTGGCAATGGAGGAAATCAAATAGAGGGTGGTATGGATGATTACTTACAGGATACTACTGTCACAGAGGCAATGTTGTTAGATGTGTTCCAGAATGATGAGCTAGGGATGATGCTTATATCATTGATACCTTATTCAAAAGCCTAAAATTTGCTTCTACCACCCTTCTCTTTGGACATGATGGCTAGTCAAAGTCTGCTCAGCTAGGGACAATGATGTTATTGTACGACGTGAAAGCAAAGTTTGGCATGTTGAATGCTTGGAAATATTGAGGTAATCGACCTGCATGATCGATCAATCCCTTTATATTTTGAGAAATATTGTCACACAATAAACATTAAAATTGGTTGATTTTAGGAATGTTAAATATTGACATTGTACATTTATGTTGATAGGTGGTTGTTATTAATGTCAACCCAAGCAGCACTAGGAGATACCCTAATCTTCCATGGAAATTCATGGAATCTTGTGTCAAGATCCTTCTAGATATATTCTTCTCGACAAGATGTTTCCATTGATATATGGTACGCCTTATGGTTCCTCCTGGTTTGAGAGAAAATTGAGCTTGAAGTTAAAGACCCAGTTTTATGGGCTAAAACCCCAGAGGGTAGAGACATGACACCTTATTCACCAATGGTTGCCAATATATGACATACATTCTCACTAATATCACCATGTATAACTTGAATAACTTCAAGACCCAAAGGTAGTAAACCAATCATTGACTTCACACTCAAGTAGGACCATATGCATTAAGCCAACCATTGATTTCAAATTTCTAGTATTTCTAAGAAAGATCCTTAACACAATATTAAATAGAGGTCTTATGGGTTAGTTATTATTATTTAATCAATATTAATAAAATTATATTATTTTGGTAATTCATTAAAATAATCATTCATCCATTAAATTGTCTCCTCACTTAGGGCTTAAGGTAATTATGAGTGTGATTTTTTTTTTTGTAAGCTAAGGAGTGACCATTCATATTCATTAAATCGAGTTGAAACCTCTACATACACATGGTGGCTTCAACCCGCCCCAAGGGGAAACCGGGTCTTTGTAATGGAGAGATAAGGTAAATTTTATTTTGTAATTTTGGAGCAATAAGTGGGCATCTTCATCAGCCAGTGGGCATTTGTCATCAGCAGTGAGCATTAGCAAATTCGCCAGTGGTTGTCGATCGCCCACTGGCTTTGTAATGGAGAGATAAGGTAAATTTATTTTGTAATTTTGGAGCAATAAGTGGGCATCTTCATCAGCCAGTGGGCATTTGTCATCAGCAGTGAGCATCAGCAAATTCGCCAGTGGGTGATCGACAACCAAAGCAGCAGTGAGTAGCTTTGATCATAGCAAAAACAACATTGAGTTGTTTTTCGACATCTTCAGCCAGTGGGCAATCATCATTAGCAAACACGCCAGTGGGCATTCATCAAATTGTGTCAGTGGACACCGGATGCTGTTTTCAAACAAAGGACAGTTGGATCCTTTTGTGGCTTGGCACGTCATGGAGTTGTCAAGCAACATTCAAAGATGAATCAAGCATGCAGCTGATTCATGTTCTCTTTAGATTTGAGTTTTTTCCAGCATCCAGTTTTGGCGGTTTTTTTAGGCAATATTTTTGAGGATCAACATGAGAACTTGGAATATGGTTCCTCATTCTTATTTTGGATTTATCATTGAAGGGGGGAATGTTAGCCTCTCTCATAAAACAATAATAAATCCAAAAATAAATAAATTAATTAAATATTCCAAGTTAGGAATTTGTGCCTAACTCTTGGGTTGTTCCTCTAAGATAGGAGTTAGTTTAGGTAACTCCTATATTGGTGTGTGTTTGGTGAGAAATTATCTCAACCAAAAGTGTCTAAGATAGCACGCACTATCTTGAGAACACTATCTCTCATCTATTTATTTGTAACACTATATTCAATTATTTTAATGAATGAGAATGAGTGAGAATACCTTAGGAAGCATGAGGCTTCAGCCTTTTTCCGCCAATATTTTGTGTCTGATTTTTATGTGTGTTTTTCTGTAATCTATTTGAGTTAATTTCATTTTCAATATGTGGTATCAGAGCAATGGATACGAGGGTTCAAAGATGTTTTTTTGAAGTCCCGATGTTGTTTGAAGTCCGCCGAAAGCCATGAAGAGACTATCGCTCTGACTGAAGAACACTGGAAAGAAAGGAAGAGTCGCGTCTCTGCAGAGGGAAAGGATAGTGATTGACCACTGCCAAAATAGTGAAGGAGTCTGCCAGACGTTTAATGTCTAGCGTGGTCGTTGAAGAGGTATCTGTCCCGTTGAAGAGATAGTCATGTGAGATTCCAGAGCTGCTCGAAAGTCGTGGTCGTCGAGAAGAAGAACGAGAGCCACCGCCCATTCACGGACACCGTTGCAAGGTAAAAAAAAAAAATAGGAACCTCGGGTTGTTGTCTGTAAGCAGTCCTGTTGCGGCCGAAAATTTGAGCGGATAAACTGTCCCTGTTGGTTAAGCAGTTCTACCGTCGTCGTCGTGTGTGAAGAGTATGCACCACTGTTTTTTCTTAACCCTACCTTCCTGAATCGAGATTGGGAGGAGTGAGACATTGTATCAAGAGCGCACCACTATTTTTGTTTTTCTTGGAGCCCTGCCTGCCACCACATGTGAAGAGAACGCTGCCGAGAAATCATACCTGATGTCATGAAGCCATTGGTGGAAGTCTTGAAAGGATCAGACTAGCCCACCAAGAGAAGAGTTGTCAGAGCATAATTTGCTGGTCAATTTTCTTTTTTAAGAACTGTCAAAAGATCGGACTGCCGACAAAAATTCAAATTCCTAACAGCTGGTAGAAAACTAGAGCAGAGACGGAAAGACAGCGCCGAGACACCCTGAGCTGCAGTGAGATTAGGTCGGGTGTTCGATTTTGTTGAGTGAGCCCTTGTCGATATTGTGGAGCGTTGTGGTAAAGCGCTGGAGCAAAGGTTCTATTTCTGCGAACATTGAATGGGAACTAGCATCACACGACCCTGCAGACTAGTGTAAGAGCCGAAGAGTATAGGACATGGTGTGGTCAGGAGTCTAGTCGCTCACTTCATATTTCTCCAGTTTTTCTTTTGAGGGAAAGAATTCTATTCGCTATGCTTTGGCATGTGTTTTACAAGAATGGTTATTCAGTAAGTAAAAATATCGCTTCACTGTATCGATTGTTGTTTATTTGATAGGCTTTCATTTTTCTGAACAATCTTCGTATATGAGGATAATATGAGTATATCAGAACACTAAAAAGTTGTGGCTTGTACAATTACACCTCATCGCATCTGAGAAATATCTAAATTCGACTTTTTTTAAAGCCCGATCTCTGGCAATCCATCCAATAGACTTAGATAAAATCCACGTCCAACCATAACAGTCGCACCGGCTCCCAGCAGAACTTGTCAAATTATTTGATATTATCTGCTTACAATCTTAATTGCATTGGGTCTACGATAGACCATCTCTAGATTTGGTGTGTTAAAAAGGAGCATTTTTTTATGTAATGGAGTAATAAGGTGATAAAGTGTGATTTTTAGGGGAGATAAGGAGTGGATAAAATCATTTATTTGTAATGGAGAGATAAGGTAAATTTTATTTTGTAATTTTGGAGCAATAAGTGTGCATTTTTTTAAGTGTGGAGTGACAAGTGAGATTCTTTTATAAAGTAAGGGATTATTTCCCTGTAATGGAGTGATAAGGATTGAGTTTTCTTTCTCTGTAAGTTTGAAGTGATCGGTTTTTCAAAAGAAAGCTCATTGTTGTAGGAGGTTGAGTCAGTTTTTTGAACACATTTGCTTCCAAAATTTGCGAGCGTCAGATTCTCACTATTTGAGAAAGCTTCAGTGGCAATGTTGTAAAAGATGAAAGATTGATGACCTTATTACTTAATAAAGACATATTATTTGTGGCGATTGTGTCCTAGATCCGCCCGAAATTGAATAAGGGGATCTTAGGTACACGAAGAGTGTGTTGATGATGGTGCATGCTTCATGTTTTTTGCTTATGATTTGTGTCTAGTTTTGACACATAAATGATCTCATTTATCACACATAAAGTTCAATGCAAGCAAGCACAACACTTGTAATGAAATAGCTACAAGGAAGGATAATTAAACTCAACACATGCATTTGCATCACTACAACAAATAATCAAAGTTTTCAACATCAGCATTCTACCTCAACAAACAAATTCACTCAAATACAATCAAGTTCATGAATCTGCAGACTAGAACATTTCAAAGCAAAGTCTACATCACTAAATTCAAGTTAATGAATCTGTAAACTTCAATGTTTCAAAGCACAGTCTACATCAACATTATTGAACTTGTAATCAAACTCAAATTACATTGAATTGTAAGGGTGCATTCTCGGTTGAAACCGACACCCAAGTCTTGAATTGAGTCAAATTGAATTCATTGTAGTGAGTCATTAAAATCATTAAGCGTTTTTTGGGTGCATTTTCGACAGTGTTCGACACCCTTCCTTTAAGCAGAATCAAGTGAATGCATGAATTTTAACTCTAACGCAAACAAGCAACAAGTTCACATCTCCTGCAAGCGAGCGTGAGTATTCATTCAGGCAATTTGTGTCAAAACTATACAAGGTTCAAACCTTCAAGTGAGCCAGAGTGAAGATCATTGAAACAACCATCACAACAACCAAACAAGTTCAACTCTAACACCAGTCAAGCAAGTTGAGATCGACATCAAGCGAGCGTGGCTATTCATTCAAGTGAGGCAAGTGAGCGTTCACACAAACGCGATCATCATCAAGCGAGCGTGAATTCCAAAGTCTAAGTAAGAAAGTTCTACAACTCTAGCAAGTGTTCCCAGCAAGTGCAATAAGCAACAAATCAAGCGAGCGTGCCATTCAAGTCCCATAGCAAGCGAGCCTATCATTCAAGTAACAAAATCAAGTGAAATAGTTCACAGCACGACATCTACGACAAGAGAGCCTGAGTTTAAGTGAGCAAGTTCAGATGGCGCAACATATTCAGTTGTTAAAAATTCTTCACAGTTTGATCATCTCCAGTGATGAAGACATGGTGCACATCAGCAAAGAAACTCTTGCTGATATTTCACGGCATCTATGACAAACACATGAAACAATTGAGTTCCTTCAACTAGAATCGCAACTACAAAGAGATGAGTTGCAATAGAAGAGTGCTTCTTCCAAGTCATTCAACCATACAGATGAAGATAAAGATGTTGATTCCAAATCACTCATCTAAACAACTTCAAGTGTCGAAGTTGTTCATGAACAAATTCAAATTTCTTCCAAACCCATCACCAAGCCCTAGGAAGAAATTCAAAATAACAAGAATCGACGAGGCTTAGGATATGTCACTGATGACACCAACTTACATATCCCAGATTATTCCAAGCCAATTAAGTTTGTGAGTGCAGGATTTCTTGAACAACTCACCTCAGTAGGTTCTGAGAAAATTGCAGACAACCAGAATTGCACGCAACCTTAACTTAATGACCAACCGAAATGTTCTCATTGTCAAAGAACCGGTCATATGGAAGATCAGTGTTTTGATCTCCATCCTTGTTGCCATTGTGGCAAGCCCAATCATTCCTCAGAAAAATGTCGCAACCAACAAAAATCAGGCAGATTGAAGATACATTATGAATGGATCGATCCTTGGGAATGGTCATCCGTAGTCAAACGGTTATCTCAGTTCTACAACCGACTACAATCACACATAGTGCAGCTAGCAATGAACCGATGATGGTACTCTCATGCAGTTGAATGAGGGAGTATGACAGTGAAACTCTCCTACACCTAAAGGGGGGGAGTTCAAATATCTTTTGGAGAAGATTGTCTCTCCTTTCAGCTACCAAAGGGGGGAAAATGTCAATGAAATTGACAAGTGGTTGTGAGACTGAAAGTCTCGACAACATCAGCGAAGTAGCTAGTGGGCATCTTCATCAGCCAGTGGGCATTTGTCATCAGCAGTGAGCATCAGCAAATTCGCCAGTGGGCGATCGACAACCAAAGCAGAAGTGAGCAGCTTTGATCATAGCAGAAACAACATTGAGTTGTTTTTCGACATCTTCAGCCAGTGGGCAATCATCATCAGCAAACACGCCAATGGGCGTTCATCAAATTGTGTCAGTGGACACCGGATGTTGTTTTCAAACAAAGGACAGTTGGATCCTTTTGTGGCTTGGCACGTCATGGAGTTGTCAAGCAACATTCAGAGATGAATCAGGCATGCAGCTGATTCATGTTCTCTTTAGATTTGAGTTTTTTCCAGCATCCAGTTTTGGCGGTTTTTTTAGGCAATATTTTTGAGGATCAACATGAGAACTTGGAATATGGTTCCTCATTCTTATTTTGGATTTATCATTGAAGGGGGGAATGTTAGCCTCTCTCATAAAACAATAATAAATCCAAAAATAAATTAATTAATTAAATATTCCAAGTTAGGAATTTGTGCCTAACTCTTGGGTTGTTCCTCTAAGATAGGAGTTAGTTTAGGTAACTCCTATATTGGTGTGTGTCTGGTGAGAAATTATCTCAACCAAAGGAGAAATTATCTCAACCAAAAGTGTCTAAGATAGCATGCACTATCTTGAGAACACTATCTCTCATCTATTTATTTGTAACACTATATTCAATTATTTTAATGAATGAGAATGAGTGAGAATACCTGAGGAAGCATGAGGCTTCAGCCTTTTTCCGCCAATATTTTGTGTCTGATTTTTATGTGTGTTTTTCTGTAATCTATTTGATTTAATTTCATTTTCAATAATCTAAAGTTTTTAACAACCATCCAAAAACAAAAAATGTTGAGTCTCCTTGTCCAAGCTAAGTATGCTAGACATTTAAACATATTACTACTAGTTCTTATCTGCATTATGAACAGTGTCCAAAATCTAGGAGCTATCATTCTACATCCAAAAACTAGAGAATTTTCTACTTATCTCCATGTATCAGTCTGCCATGGCCTCCTGCTGGTCTCCTTCTTTCTTTATTCCAGAGTTGGTCTCCCTTATCAGCTGCTTGATCTCTTCCAGTTTGTTGTCCTGCATTATGAGGGTTACCTGCATGTTTTGTATCTCTTTTTTCATGTTAGGAATTCCCTGAGCCAGTTCCACCATCTCCATGGCCACCTGCTCCATTTATTTTGCCAACAGTCTCTTCATAACCCAGTAAACATGTAATGCCTGTTTGTACAGTGTCATGCACCCTCTGGTGTTTCCCGGATCTGGCAGAAAGTATTCCGAGTCCTCCATTTCTGAACCCGACTGACCCTGTGTGGCTTCCTCCTCCATTCTCTAAATTATTCTCTGGATATCCTCATCTATGTTTTCGTTGTAGGCTCGTTTTGTGTACTGGATCCTTTTCTTTAACGTTTTCCTATACCTCCTTTTCCCCACCGTGGCTTGCTCACTATTCTCCCATTGTCCGACCGGTCTTCCTTTCCCTCTACCGCCACGAGTCCTTCCTCTTCCCGTTCTTCCTCTGTTATCCTCCTTTATTCTGTCACCCTGATCCTTCATTCCAGAGGTGCCGCCCTAGTCACCTCCCGCTCTTCGCCCTCTGTCCCTCCTTACTCCATACTTTCTTTCTTCCTGAATTTCAACCTTAGGGGGCCCCTCTGTCTCCAATACACTCTTCCCTGGCCGCTCCCGATCATCCTGTTCAGAGTTATACATTTCCTCTTCGTCTTCCGTCTCTTCCATGCCTATCTGGTATTGCTCCATGGCTTCCCACGACTCCATCTTTTTCCCTTTCTTCCCCAGCCCCTTTCCGCCTCTGCTCTCCTCAGTCACTTCCTTTCTCGTTCTTCTCACCGTTGCCATTCGTCTCTTCCTCTTCGTGGTATGTGGTCGATCTTTGTGCCTTCCCTGTTTTATCTTAAGCTCTGTTATGGTCTTCGCCCCCCTGCCTCCTTGCACTCTCACTGTAATTGTTGTGATCCCGTTCTCTCCTTCGCACCTCTTATCTCCTTTATGATTTTTCCTTTGCCGCTCCTCCTCATTCCTCTTCACCACCTCCCGCTGCCGCTTGTTATTTCCATCATCTCCCACTTCTCCACATCTGTCTTCTGTACCATCTTGTCCACGTCCCATCACTGCAGAATTTCTACCACCTCTTCTGCCTTTCTTTACTTCATCTCTGCCTCGCCTTGGAATTATATCCTCTCTGCAGATCTTCCTGCTTGCCGTCATGATTACCCATGTCCCATATGACCTGTCATTATTTTTCGCTCTCGCCATATTAATTGATCTCCTCGCTGCCATTTTCGCCCCGATCGGGGGAATTATGCGTGTGATTATTAAATTAGTAATATTATTAAAATATATTTAGGCTCCTTATTCTCCTCTAACATCAATCATAGAATCCCCTCTTTAGCCCTCATACTTCTTTATAAAAAGGGAGATCTATTATCCTCCAAAAGTATGCACTTGAATGATTATCTTGAGTAAGGACATCCCAAATTTTCGGCCACCCTAAAGGAGAAGCACGGAGGTATCTATAGGAGATTTTAGGGTTCGGTTTTGTGTGCTTGGTAGTTCACTTTTCTTGCAAACCTTTCCATTAGAGGAAGAGCGAAGGTTTTGTTGGAGGATATGGATTTTTGACATAATGGCTTGGACATATGTTGGAAACATTAATCCAAACCAGTGAGTTGACCTTGTTGTAGATTTTTGGACCACAAAATAGTAAATGGTTTGAGGAAGAGCAAAGGAACTATTCACAAATCAACACCTTGCAGCCATCAAGTCCATACTTGAGGAAGAAAGAGTTTATTTTTGACGCAATATTCTCTTCAAAGAGTTGCAAATTTAGATGTTTTTTTAAGAATTAGGTCACAGACCTATGACTCTATGTATCTTCCTAGTTTCATCACATCAAAGTAAACTCTTTTATATAGCTCTCGGCCCTCAATTATTGTACCCTTTTTGAATCATCAAAGGTCATTAGACAACAAAAAAAATGTTAGAAGGTTTCTAAAGGACTGCAAATAAAAGTCTCGACCTACCTTTTAAGGACTACCATTGAGAATTTTTTCCAGAACATTGATAACAAGGTTGCAAGTGAAGTCTCGGACAAGACTATTGGACTAGTAAAGTGTTTCAAGCCTTCAACTAGACTGTGTTTTCAAGGATTTGTTGAGGTTAATTGCTCCAGAACTATAAGTATCTTCTTTGATAATGTTTGCATTACAAGGTTACGCTTATATATAAATATGTTAAGGTTTAGTTTTAAGTATTGAAGGGTTGTGTACTAAGCTTAATTAGGGTCTGCATAAAATGTGTAATTAAAGGTTATTAGAACTCTAGTATTGATTTCACAGTTTGTGGTAAGGTCTAGGTAGAATTGAAAGCATTCATTAGGTCTATCCTAGTCAACAGTTTTTCCAATATTAGATTATTGATAGTAATTGAACAAACCAAGAAAAAAATGACAATAAGCAAGTCACAATCATAATTCAGGTATGTTTTGAATCATTTAATTTTGTACATTCATTATTTTATACTCACACTTGTTTTGCAGGCAAAGGTAAGTGAAGGGTACTTTGTTTTTCTTTGGGATTGGATTTCGTTTGGGCAATTTGCATGCAGGTAGAAGAAGATTCAAGGACAACACCAAGCAAGCATTCAAGAGTCTAAAGTGTTGAATCAATATCTCTTAAAGGAAGCATTACAACTAGACATTCTTTGAAGACATAACAGCCATCATCAACTGTTGTCCATATATTGTGAAGCGTTGTCAAAGTCAAAAGTAAAATCATTGTAACTAGGGGCATTATCTCTAGTATGAGAGCCCATTTTGTAAAAGGGTAAAATGACCTAGATATGTGAAGAGAGTCTACTTTATTTTCAAGTTTTTTGGGATAAGGGTAGGTCCTAATATTGTCTATAATTTATTGAAAATCATTGTAATGTGGATCAGTATCCCTGGTACGGGAGTCCACATCTTTTACCTATTTTTATCTTTATAGGGTGCTAGGGTGGTGCTAGGCAGGTGAATGAAGTCATCTACAGATTGGGGTATGTAAACACTTCAGGGTGGTAGGGTGGTGCTAGGGCGAGTTATGGCTCATTAGGGTTTTGGGCATCCATTCAGCTGACTACTGATAAAACTAGGGTATTGGGGCATCCTTCCAGTGTGAATTTTTTTTATTTTTTTTTAAAGAACTTATTAGAAAAGCGTCCGGTGGTTTTTGACCCAGAGAGGGTTTTCCACCTAAAAATATTGTGCCTACTGTCCCTATTTTTGCATTGTTGTTTACTGCTCTTATTGAATAATAATAATATTAACTGAAGATTAACTAATGCTCTGAAAAGATTAATAAAGTGCTAATTTCTAAGAAATATTGATTCACCCCCCCCCCCCAGTTATTCCAACAATTGGTATCAGAGCTTAGTTCCTTTAGTAGTAGTTTAACAACTGGAACGAGATCATGGAGTACACCAAGAATAGAGTTCCTCTATTTAATGGAGATAACTAGGCACTTTGGAGTGGAAGGATGCAAGTTCATTTAATTGCGCAAGGATATGAAGTTTGGGAAATTGTCGAGCAAGGCTACATAGCAGCACAAGATGAACAAGGTAAGAAAAATATCGTAAATGATGCTAAAGCAAAGGATCTTATTATAAGGGGACTCACTCAATCTGTCTATGTTAAGGTATTGGGTTATAAAACAACTAAAGGGGTATGGGACAAGCTTCAGAATATATATGCAAGAGACTCGAAGGTCAAGGAAGCAAAACTTCAAATTTGCAGAGCTCAATTTGAACAACTAAGGATGAAAGAGGATTATAACATCACAACTTACTTTCAACGTGTAGATGAAATAAAAAATTCCTTGGAAGGATTAGGAGAACTAGTTGATCATAAGTTCATTGTTTGGAAAGTCCTCAGAACTCTTCCATCAAGATTTAATCCTAAGGTTTCGATATTAGAAGATAGATCAGATTTAAGCAACTTGAGCATGGAAAAACTACATGGGATACTTACAGCTTATGAAATGAGGATTTAAGAAGAAGATGGCTCATCTAATATAGAAACTGCTTTCATAGCATCCAAGAAAACCAGGAAGGGAAAATAGGTATCCAAACCTAGATCTAGTTGTTGCAAAGAGGAAGAAGAATAAGAAGTAGGACTTTCAGATAAAGAATTTATGTACATTACAAGGAAGATGAAAAGAGGAATAGATAAGTTTAAAGGAAAACTTCCATTAGTATGTTTTTATTGTGGTGAGATAGATCATTTTGTTGCTAAGTGCCCTCATAAGAATAAAACATTTACAAAAGGAAATAAAGGTCAAATAAATTTCAACAACTAAGGTAAGAAGAAGGGGTTTAAGAAAAACTTCCTCTCCAAGGAAGATAGTTCCTCATCTGAAGAAGAAACTGACAGTGATGAAGAAAACAAAGAAAGAGTATTATTTATGGCTAAGCATAAAAATATGGAAGCATCTGAAAAAAGAAGAAGATGAAGAAGAATAAATGACTGAAATTGAATTTCAAAATGAAGTTGTAAAAAATATAAAAGAACTCAAAGTAGAAAGGAAAAATGTCAATTCTCTGGAAACTGAATTGAAGGAGGTAAAGAATCTCAACAAAAGCAATGAAGAAGAAATCATCATCGTCAGAGTAAATTTAGAAGAAGCCAAAATAATTGAAGAATCTCTCAGGGATGAGTTAAAAGAAAGCAATGAGGCAAGGGAAGAACTAGAATCCCAAATAGTATCTCTTCAAAAGGAAGTAAAAAAGGGAAATGTTCTGCAAAATTTTGCTAACAATTTTAAGACTTTGGATGCATGCATTAGCAATCAAAGGTCATACAATGAATGGACTGGTCTAGGATACCAAGAAATCCTTGAAAAGGATTCAATCTGCGAAAGAGAAAATGCACAAAAGACCTATTCTAAAGGATCTACCAAGAAAGGATGATTCCCAGCCAAAACAAAGGTTCAAGATAGACAAGAAGGATCTTGGAAAAAGATTCCATGAAGAAGGTTTCCTCCCAGGTATTAACCCACCTTTTATGGTTTTTTTATTCATGTAGAAAGTTTGGGCATAAATCTATAGATTGTCATACTTATGAAAGAAACTTAGGAAGATATTTTAGGAATATTTATTCCAAAAATCTGCAAGCAAACTTTAGGAAAAATTATAACAGATTTGACTGGTTAAGAAATGAAGTAGAATGTTATAAAGGAAAAAAAAATGGACAATTAGATAAGTATTGCAGGTTTATGCTCCCCTCAATGGAATCACAACAAAATCAAAATGAACAAGTCTGGAAGAATAAAACTGAAAAGTGTGCTCTTGCATTAAAGGCTCAAAGTAAAAAGAATGTTTGGTATGCTGATAGCGATTGTTCTACACATATGGCTAGAGATATGAATAAATTTGTATCTTTAAAGGAAGGAAAAGATGGAACAATATTCTTTGGAAATGATGGATATTCAAATGTCATAAGAAGAGGTGCTGTCAAGCTTGGAAGAAAGGATGTTATAGCAAAAGATGTGTTTCTTTTTTAAAATATGAATCACACTTTGTTAAGTGTAGGTCAAATGTGTGATCAACGACACTCAATGTTATTTGACTCAAAGAAATGTGAAATAAGAAAAGAAAAATATGGTCAACTTGTGGCTACTGCAAGTAGAGCTCCAAATGACATATACAACTTGGATGAGGTCGTTAAAGGATGTTTCTTGGCAAAAGAAGATGAGAGTTGAGTATGGCATAGACAAATGGGAGATATAAACTTTGACAACCTTGTTAGAATTATCAAAGAGGAAGTTGTATGTGAACATTTTCGACATGGAAAGCAGACAAAAGTTGAATTCAAGACAAAAGAACACTTCACATCACAACCATTGGAATTAATACATACCAATCTAAGTGGACCAATTAGGACTAAAGGATTGAATGGTTTAATTATATTTTATGTTAATGATAGATGATTATACTAGGATGACCGTTGTTAGTTTCTTGAAGAAAAAGTCTGAGGCATTTTAATGTTTCAAGATCTACAAGGAAATGGTTGAGAATGAAACTGATTTAAAGATTAAATGTTTGAGATTTGATAATGGCAACGAATTTACCTCCAAAACATTTCAACATTTTTGTGAAGAAAATGGAATAAAAAGGCAATTCTCAATAGCCAGAACACCACAACAAAATGGATTTGTTGAAAGGAAGAATAGAATTGTACAAGAAATGGACAGAACAATGCTAAATGATTCAATATTAGATGACAAATTTTGGGTTCAAGCAGTTGATACAATTGTATTTATTTTGAACAGAAGTTTTCTTAGAAACAATTGTGATATGACTCCATACAAACTTTGGAAAGGAAGACCAACAAATGTCAAATATTTTAGGGTATTTGGAAGCAAAAGCTATATTAAAAGAGAAGATCAAAAAATAGGAAAGTTTGATTCTTGAGTAGACGAAGGTATTTTATTGGTTATTCAAGCAAAATAGAAGCTTATAAATGTTACAATCAGAGACTTAAACGAATAGTTGAAAACATTAATGTAACATTTAATGAAGATTATGGTTGTAGTGCCCCGCTCTAGTTGAATGACAATGATATGACATTAACACTTATTTATCCCTAAGGCCCACACTTTATTCTTTGAGGACCTCAGGTTGAGGATCTGGACACATGACTCTATTATTATTGGATGTGATGGTTATGTATGTTCTCTATTGATATTATGATGATGATAGCATTAATGGTTATGTATGTTCTCTATTGTTATTATGATGATTATAGAATTAATGGTTATGCATGTTCTCTATTGATATTATGATGATTGTAGCATTAATGGTTATGTTTGTTCTCTATTGATATTATGATGATGATAGCAGTAAAGGATATGTATGCTCTCTATTGATATCATGGCGATGATAAATTTGATGGATAGGTATGTTTTCTATTGATGTTACAATGATGATAACTTTGATGGACATGTATGTTTCCATTGATGTTATGATGATGATAGTTACTTACATTAGTTTTGGTTCACAATGAACAATGATGTGAATGACTAGGTCATGTTGATGATGCTATTATGACAATGACTAACACTAAGAAACTTTGTTGCTAATGATTATTGAGTATGAAAGGAAACTACCAGAGGCACTCACATATGATGAGTTTACGACACCTGGTTTGATGGAAATCAATATTTTGTGTTTGAAATTCTAAGTCCATTTTGAAACTTGTTATATATGTATATATACATATATATATATATATATATATATATATATATATATATATATATATATATATATATATATATATATATTATGATGATATGTTAGTGGTTGTAGGCACAGGTTATTTGCTTGGTCAAATGACTCACATATGGGTGATGGGGTTTTATAATTAGATGGAACTGCATTGGAGGGGTGGGACAGTGTCCTTGATCTCACCCGCTAGAACTCTCATCGTGACTTGGGCTAGAAAGGTTAAAACACCTTTGCCTTGAAGATCACGATGTCATGGGGGAAGTCCCAAATTTGGGTCGCTCACGAGGATTTTACTGGGGGGCGTGCATTAAGGCAAATTCCTTGATCTCCAGCACCATTAGTCTCACTATAGAATGCAACATAAGAGAAGATAGTGGTCTCTATCATTGCACCTAGACTTTTCCCTCGTAGCCATTGGATGCTTGAAGGGAAAGTGGGGTGGCACCCTTGGAGCTTCAAGGGAAGTTCTTGAAGGGCATGACCAACTTGGCACCCTTGGCATCACAAATAAACAGTTAGACGTGGCACCCTTGGAACTTTGAAGGGAAGCTCTTGAAGGGCACAATGAACTTGGCACCCTTGGCATCATTAAAAGGAACTAAGAAATATAATCCAGATATGAAAATCCTACAAATTCACATCAAGTGGTAAATGACATTAGAACCAAGGAAATTAAATTTAGAATAAAAATTGGGGTAAGGGGAGAATAGGAAGAAATAAAATATTTACCTTGAAAACTCTACCCTTTCCATGTTAGGTAGATAATACATAAGTAACTTAATTAGGTAAAAGGGGGAAAGAGGGACATAAAGTTAAGTATAAAGATTAATCCTACAATAGTTAAACTTCATCAAGACAAGTGGGTGGTGAATTAAAATAATATTAATAAATTAAAATTAGAGAAATTTAGACAACCTCCATGTGGCAAGAGCCAATATAAGAATATCCATCTAAGAGGAAAATTGAGTTAAATTAGGAAGTAGTTAGGGGAACAAATCTAAAACTTATCAACTGACTTTAGTAATGAACACAAATTAAAGGGTAGAAAAGGGGGATCAAGAAACAACTAGGAGAAGAAATAGGAAGTCTTGTTGGGGTGAGGAAATATATTATTTTTAAATTAAAATTTGAGTAAATAATTTTGGAGATCCTTGGTGAGAGGGTGACACATGGGTGGGTGAATAATCAAACTATTGGATTACTAAAAATAATTAATTATGCATGAAATGCCAAGTGTCACCTATGAAGCCTCCTATAAAAGAAGGGGCAAGCCATGGGATAAAGGAATTTTTTTTACACTATTGTTGGATGGATGAGGCTATGTCATTGTAATGGCTACGAGCTATAGTTTAGTTTGGTGAGGTAGAGGACTTTAGATAGGGGACTCTTGAGCCAAGGAGTGCTCACCTCTATTAGCTAGCACATTTCCTCCATTATACAACCCCATTGCATCTCAGGGACCCGTGGAGAAGGGGAGTACCCAAGGAGTAGGTTGGGAGGTCAACCGGTGGGTCAATACATTCAGATTAAGCATGTCAACACTCACACTTGGAGGCGGATGACAACAAGGGAGTGCAATTAGTAGCAAGTCAAGATTGAATCTCGTCTCTTGGTGAACGGCACCTATGTTATTTATAATGTTCCTTTATATGACTTCATTGTGCCTATAGTTAACAGTATGTAAAATAGATGGTATGTGTAAGTGAAATTCATGGATGTTTGAGATAAGTGCTTAATATTTATGAGTTCCCAACTATCTGCTTATGATTGTATTCCTAGTTTATTATATTATTTAAAAAAAATAAAAATAAAAAATAAAGCATAGGGTTGGTCCTTACAATGGCTCAAAGGTTAATGAGGAAATCTCATCTTCAAGCAAACCAAAGAAACATGAGTTAGAACCAGAAAAGGTCAAAGAAGAAATCCCAAAGCAAGCACAATTGAATAAGGAAACAACTACCAACCAGGAAGAGATAAGATACAAACAACAGGTTGAACAAGAAACACCCCCAAAGTCCCCCAAATAATGGTATCAAAAGAATCATCCATCAAATCAGATCATTGGGGATCTCAATGAAGGAATAGGAACTAGAATAAATCGCCAACTTTGTGGACCACAACAAGCCCATGTTTCTCTCTTAGCTAAATTTGAGCCAAATAGTTTTGAAGAAGCCAAAAAAGATGAACATTTGGTAGCTGCTATGAATGAAGAATTGGATCAAATTGAGAAGAATGACACTTGGGAATTGGTCCCATGACCAAAATATAAAAATGGCATTGGGACAAAATGGGTTTTCAGGAACAAGTTAAATGAGGATGGACAGGTTACCAGGAACAAGGCAAGGTTGGTTTGCAAAGGATATGCACAAGTTGAAGGAATTGATTTTGAAGAAACATTTGATCTCGTTGCTAGAATGGAAGTTATCAAGATGTTCTTAGCTTATGTATGTTCAAGAAATATCAAAGTTTATCAAGTGGATGTGAAATCAACATTTCTAAATTTAGAATTAGAAGAAGAAGTATATATAGAGCAACCCGAGGGATTTTTGCTCACTGACAAGAAAGATTATGTTTGCAAGTTAAAGAAGGCATTGTATGGTCTCAAACATGAACCTAGAGAATGGTATGCCCATCTTGACAAGTATTCAAAACAACAAAGATTCAAGAAGGGAAGTGTAGATAACAACCTTTATGTAAGGATTGAACATGATAGTCTGACGATTATTGAATTATATGTGGATGATATAATCTTTGGGAGATCATGACGAGTTAAGTAAAAGATTTGCTACAAATATGCAGAGTGAGTTCGAGATGTCACTACTTGGTGAGTTGACATACTTTTTGGGACTTCAAATATCTCAGCAAGACAATGAAATATTTATCTATCAAACCAAATATATCAAGGAAATGTTGAAGAGATTTCAAATGGAAGATTGCAAGCCAGTTCTCACCCCAATGGTGACAGGTTGAAAGTTGAGCATAGATGACTCATTCAAATATGTGAATAAGAGGATGTATAGATCTATGATTGGTAGTCTTCTATATGTAATGGATTCTAGGCCAGATGTGATTTAGGCAGTTGGCAAAGTTGCAAGATTCCAAGAAGCGCCAAAGGAATGCCATGTCATTATGGTAAAAATAATTTTTCGATATCTTAATGGGATAATAGAATATGGACTATGGTATCCTAAAGGAAATGAGCTAATCATCGAAGCTTATACTGATGTAGATTGGGCAGGAAGTATTGATGACCGTAAGAGCACTAGTGGAGTAGCCTTTTATCTAGGTGGTTGTCTTGTTGTGGTTGAGCAAGAAGAAATCTTCAATATCATTATCCAAAATAGAAGAAGAATACATAGTAGTAGTAGCTTGTTGTACCCAAGTCCTCTGGATGAAACAAACCTTGGACGATCCTCAAGTGAAGTTTGATGACCCCATTCCAATTTTCTACGATAACACCACTCTCATCAGTATCTCCAAGAATATTGTGATGCATTCCAAAATGAAACGCATTATGATAAATTACCATTTTGTTAGAGAACAGGTTTTTGGGAAAAACATCAAGGTTGAATACATTGGGACAAAAGAACAAATCGTTGACATATTTACCAAATCTTTACCACGTGAGGCATCTGAGTATATTTTCCAAAAGCTTGGGATTCTCCCACATTCCCATTATACTATTATTTTATCCAGTCAAGTCAAAAGGGAGATGTAAGGCAGGTTACAGGTCTGCAGGAGAGGAAACTTGTCAAGGGGAGTTACCCTTTGCCATTGATGTCAAAGGGGGAGAGAAAGTGTTAGGAAGGTTAGAAGCATGATGTCAGGGGGAGTTATGATCATGGGGGGAGTACTTGTGTTGACATTAATTCCAAAGGGGGATATTGTTGATAGGTGGTTGTCATTGATGTCAACCCAAGCAGCACCAAGAGCTACTCTAATATTCCATGGCAAATTTGACATGAAAATTCATGAAATATTTTGTCAATATCCTTCTAGATAGATTCTCCTCGACAAGATGTTTCCGTTGATATATGGTACGCCTCATGGTTCCTCCTAGTTTGAGAGAAGATTGAGGTCAAAGTTGAAGACCCAATTTTGTGGGCTAAAACCCCAGGGGGTAGAGACATGACACCTTATTCACCAACGGTTGTCAATATATGACAAGGATTCTCATTGTAACCTTGCCACGTATAAGTTGACTATCTTCAAGATCCAAAGTTAGCAAACCAATCATTGACTTCACACTCAAGTAGGACCATATGCATTAAGCCAATCATTGATTTCAAATTTCTAGTATTTCTAAGAAATATCCTTAACACAATATTAAATAGAGGTCTTAGGGGTTAGTTATTATTATTTAATCAATATTAATAAAATTATATTATTTTGGTAATTCATTAAAATAATCATTCATCCATTACATTGTCTCCTCACTTAGGGCTTAAGGTAATTATGTGTGTTCTTATTAAATTAGTCATACTATTAAAATATATTTAGGCTCTTTATTCTCCTCTAACATCTATCATAGAAGCCCCACCTTATCCCTCATACTTGTCTATAAACAAGGAGATCTATTATGCTCCAAAACTGTGCACTTGAATGATTATCTTGAGTAAGGACATCTGAAATTTTCAGCCACCCTAAAGGAGCAGCACACATGTATCTATAGGAGATTTTAGGGTTCGGTTTTGAGTGCTTGGTGGTTCACTTTTATTTTAGACTTGTCCATTAGAGGAAGAGTGAAGGTTTTGTTGGAGGATATGTTTTTTTGAGACAATATCTTGGACCTGTGTTGGAAACATTAATCTAGACCAGTGAGTTGACCTTGTTGTAGCTTTTCAGACCACAAAATAGTAAAGGGTTTGAGGAAGAGAAAAGGCACTATTCACAAATCAACACCTTGCAGCCATCATGTACATACCTGAGGAAGAGCGAGTTTATTTTTGAAGCAATACTCTCTTCCAAGAGTTGCAAATTCATATGTGTTTTAAGGATTATGTTGCAGACCTATGACTATATGTATCTTCCTAGTTTCATCACAACAAAGTAAACTCTTTTATATATCTGTTGACCCTCAATTATGGTACCTTTTCTGAACCACTGAAGGTCATTAGACAACAATAAAAAATGTTGGAAGGTTACTACAGGACTACAAATAAAAGTCTCGGTCTACGTTTTAAGGACTAGCATTGAGAAGTCTCTCCAGAACAATTATAACAAGACTATAAGTGAAGTCTTGGATAGGACTATTGGACTAGCAAAGTGTTTCAAGCCTTCAACTCGACTATGTTTTGAAGGATCTGTTGAGTTTAATTGCTCTGGAACTATAAGTATCTTCTTTGATAATGTTTTCATTGCAAGGTTTGGCTTGTATCTAAATTGTTAAGGTCATCTTTTAAGATTGAAGGGTTGTCTACTAAGCTTAATTAGGGTTCGCATAAATTGTGTAATTAAAGGCTATTAGAACTCTAGTATAGTTTTCATAGTTTGCGGTAAAATCTAGGTAGAATTGAAAGCATTATTTAGGTCTGTCCTAGTCAATAGTTTATCCATTAGATTGTTGATAGCAATTGAACAAGCCAAGAATAAAACGACAATAAGCAAGTCACAAGCACAATTCAGGTACGTTTTGAATCATTCAATGCTGTGCATTCATTATTTTATACTCACACTTGTTTTGCACGCAAAGGTAAGTGAAGGGTACTTTGTTTTTCTTTGGGATTAGATTTCATTTGTGTAATTTGCATGCGGGTAGAAGAAGATTCAAGGACAACACTAAGCAAGCATTCAAGAGTCTGAAGTTTCAAATCAATATCTCTTAAAGGAAGCATTGCAATGGGACATTCTTTGAAGACATAACAACCATTATCAACGGTTGTCCATATATTGTGAAGCATTGTCAAAGTCAAAATTCAAATCATTGTAACTAAGGGCATTATCTATGGTACGAGAGCACATTTTGTAAAAGGGTAAAATTTCCTAGAGTTGTAAAGGAATTATTAGGGAGAGTATATTCTATTGTCAATTTTGTCGGGATAAGGGTAGGTCCTAGTATTGTCTATCATTTATTGAAAATCATTGTAACGTGGATCATTGTCCCTAGTACGGGAGTCCACATATTTTATCTATTTTTATCTTTATAGGGTGGTAGGGTGGTGCTAGGCAACTGAATGAAGTCACCTATAGGTTGGGGCCTGTAAAAACTTCAAGGTGGTAGGGTGGTGCTAGGGTGAGTTGTGGCTCGCTAGGGTGTTAGGGCATCCATTCAACTGACTGCTGATAAAACCAGGGCGTTGGGGCATCCTTCTAGGGGGAACTAGAGAAGAATGTTTTTCTAGAGTTTTAGGAAGTCGTAGCTTTCTTTTCAGTTGGGGTTGAATATTAAAGAACTTATTAGAAAAGAGTTTGGTGGTTTTTGACCTATAGGGGATTTTCCACCTAAAAATATTGTGCCTATTGTCTCTATTTTTGCATTTTTGTTTACTACTCTTACTGAACAATAATAATAATAACTTAAGATTAACTAATGCTATGAAAATATTAATAAAGTGCTAATTTCTAAGAAATATGGATTCACCCCCTCCCCCTCAGTATTTCCAACAATTTATATTTCCCACCAACTATAGGTTAGGTTCTTCCGAGTAATAATGTCTTTCCAAGTAGTTGCGAAAAGGCAAATCAGTTGTTGAAAATGTTGGGTGTTGAGTACATATCATATCATGCATGTCCAAATGATTGTATTCTATATAGAGGAGAATATGTAGAAAAATAGATATGTATGAAATGTGGGCATGAAAGGTACCGTAAATAAAAAAAATGGGTAAATCACATGGTCCTCCTCATAATATATTGAGGCACATGCCTATAATCCCAAGGATTCAAAGGCTCTTTCATTGCAAAGAATTAGTTATGTTGTAGTTATGGCATGTCTCACACAGAAGTGAGTTGGGAGTTATGCAAATCCCAACAGATTCAATGACCATGGAGCATATAGAGAATACATGGATGGCATGTCTCACACAAAAGTGAGTTAGGAGTTATGTGAATCCTAATAGATTTAATAGCCATGAAGCATATAGAGTATACATGGACCGAAAAATTCAAGGATGAAGTACGAAGTCTATGACTCAACATAACCATGGATGGCATCAAATCATATTCCCTTCAAGTCACCAACTATTTAGTTTGGCTTGTAGTAGTGATCAATAACAATACCCCCCCATGGTTGTCCATGAAGAATGAACATCTTATGTTGTCCCTCATAGTCCCTGGTAGAAGACAAGTGAAGAATATGGATATCTACTTACAACCATTGGTAGATGAACTAAAGAAATTATGGGAAGGGATACATGTATATGATGTATCAAGACCCATCGCAACAGAGAGGAGTTTTTACGTTGTATGGAATATGTGCTTACACCATACATGATTATCCAGGCTTAAGATTTTGCTCTGGTAAATTACATGTTTATTGATTTGTTTATATATGTAAGAATACTATTTCATATATTAATTTAATTCCATGCAATTGTTCTTATCTTCATGATCACTAACATGCCCTATATACAATAACTTTGTAGGTCTTGTAACAAAAGGGTATCATGGATGTAAATGTTGTGGACCTTCTCTAAAGGCTAGGTGGTCCGACCACGTACGGAAGGTAGTGTATGACTGGTCTAGGGTATTCCTACCATAAGAACACCTTATAGAAGAGCAACATTTTCTTTCATTGGTAAACCAGAGAGAACCCAAAGGCCGACAATAATGACACCAACTAAATGGCTTAGATAATATGAGAGAGATAAGGATAAGGAGTTTGCAAAAATGTTTGATTGAAATGGGGAGCCTATGTTCGATGATCCATAATTCTTCGACACCTATGTTGAGAAATTTCCCATTGGGATGAAAAGGAAATTTGTCTTTTATGAGCTCCCATATTAGGAGCATCTTAAGATTATCCACTGACTAGATCCCAGGTATATATTTAAAAATGTTTCATCTTCTTTATGGAGGCACATATCATTGAAACAAAATGACACATTGGTTGTTAGGAGAGATCTTATTTCTTCAAAAACTAAAAAGAAACATTGGCTAAGACAATAAACTAGAGGAGAGGTCGGTTCCTCTTGGTCTTTCAAAGAAGGTGATGTCCCATGGATTTTAAAGAAAGATGATCTTTCTTTGGCAATGGAAGTTATAATGGGTGTGAGGGTGGCTTCTTTATATGTTTCTTCACTATAGTGCTACTTCACCATGGAAGACCATTTGTTGAGGTTGAAATTGCATGACCATTTGAACCTTCTAAGAGTATGTATGTCAAAAACATCATTTTATTATTTGTTATTATTTTTATGCAACAGGATATTTTATAAAAATAATTATAATGTACTATTTACTTTGTAATGTCATTATTCTCTACTCGTGCATGGGTATGTGAACCGTGACTTACCCCAAGACCTAAGACGTGCCATATCTAAATTATCCATATTTGTACATTGGATCACATTAAAGGAGATTCATATGGCTAGCATTCCATGGTGGCATCAAGAGATAGCTTAGATTGTTTGTATGTTTGAAAAGGAACTATTGACGAGTTTCATGGAATGGCAGGTTTATCTTCTAATTCACCTAGTATATGAGGTTGAATTAGTTGGGGTGGTTTCATGTCATTGGATGTTCTTCATAGAGAGGTACATGAAGAAATTGAAAGGTTTTGTTCTACAAAGGGTAAAACGTGAGGGGTCTATGGTAGAGGGGTACATATCGTATAAGTATTTCTATTATGCCAGTGAGTACATCAAGCATATTGACAACACACCAACTGTGGTGATTTGGGATGACGAAAGGGATGAAGACAAAAGAGAAGGGGAGATTATCCAAATAAATGGAAAGAGGCACATGATAAAGAGCAAGTGACTTATCATAGGTCAAATTTCTATACAGTAACTATTCACATTGAACTTCATATTAATGCATATTTTGATCTCATACGTACTATATATATTGGTTTTATTTCATCAATGAATTCAAAAATTGAAGCCATCAACAAATTCATTTTTTACAATACGGAAGCAGCATAGCCATGGGTCGCATTGTACAAACAAAAGAGGAGGAAATGGGATAATGACAAGAAATAGTTCAAACGATTGAATGGTAGAAGCATGCCTTATCCTGATCATTTAAAAGAAATATGCCAATGGCATGCCCCAACAGTTGGGTTGTTGATCTAGTCAGAGAGAAATAAAGTGCATCTGGTCGTTACCTGCATGCTGAAGAGGATGCACTAAACATAGGGATTGGGTGCAATAACTTGGTAATAATTTATTTCTATACATTTTTAACTTCATAATGCACCTTTGAATCGTAACATCTATATTTTATATTTTAATTATGTTCGGGTTATTAAACACATGATACAATGGTTTTTTCACTTTTTTATAGGTGCATTTTTTCCCATCTATGAGGGAATATGGACATCATTTTCACATGGAGGATGTTGATGATGGATGCATGACACAAGACTGTGGATTGGAAGTCAAGTTCGACCAATCTAGTCATGCTCGCCACTACTATCAAATCCTAATACAAGGGATGTTAGGTTACGTCAGAAAGGCACAAGAGATCATTCAAGTGGAATTTTCTTCATTCCAATGTGTTATTTTTGGGTGCAAGTGGTGGGAAACCTTTGATCGGAATAATGTAAAGGAAGATTGTGGTAGTGGACTGATATCTATCAACTCTAGAAAGATGTGGCATGAAGCTAGGGAGCCTTATTTTTTCCCTGAACACTGCAACAAGGTGTTTTTTTACCCAGATGTGTTGGATAGGGATTGGTGGTTCGTATTAAGACATGACCCGAGATCAAAACATATTTTTGAGAACAACAATGTTATCATGCCAAGCGATGAATATAATCAGGGTGATGGCAACAGAGAGTGATATGTACTTGTGTTATTTCATCATTTATATTATTGTTTAATGTTTTTATTTTCTTTATTTTGCTAATTATATTTTTTTTTATTCGTCTTATTGGAATTTTTTATAATTTATAAGATTCACAAACATTTTTACATGTTTTTTTGCAGTGGAAACATTTTTACACTTAAAATAAGTATTCTAAATTGTGTAATTTATAATTTAAAAATTAAAAGTTTAACATATTTGTTTAATGTGTTTAAATCTAATTTACAGTAGAATTCTTCTATAGCCTTTGGATAGACATCAACATGGATCAAAATATTGTAATTCTAAGCATGGGTTATCAATTTATAACTACATTTTTATTAATATATCAATCTAAATATACTCATATTATCTTATTTCTCAAATCGCATTGTGAGTATCAATCTAAAATAACTCACAAAGTGATAGAAAATGGAGAGGAAAATCATGTTTGTGTTATATATGTGTACTAAAAAGGCGTACTACAACCATCCTCAAAGTTTTTCAATATAGTAAAATAACCTCCCTTATTTTCACTAAGCAACATATTTCCATAAATATAAATGCACTTTAAAACATGGTGTACAATATCTATGATAATAAGGATTCAAGGTGACAATCCTTCTCAAATAGGAAAATGAGAAGAATATAACCAAAATGAGAAAATAGGGAATTTGGAAACAACATTGAAGATTTATTCTAGATTTAGATACTTATTGGTTTATTAATCAGTTCACATGTTTTTTCTTTAGGTTTATTTCAAAATCAATATAAATCATGTAGTGATAAATCTATGAGGACTTTAACAATGAAAAAATTGTGTATTAATACGTAAGATTAAATTCTTGACATGAAAGGTAAAGTCATGTTTCCATAAATATAAATGCAACATATTTCCATAAATATAAATGCAGTTTAAAACATGGTGTACAATATCTATGATAGTAAGGATTCATGGCAACAATCCTTCTCAAATAGGAAAATGAAAAGAATATAACCAAAATGAGAAAATAGGGGATTTGGAAACAACATTGGAGATTTATTCTAGATTTAAATACTTATTCGTTTATTACTCAGTTCACATGTTTTTTTCTTTAGGTTTATTTCAAAATCAATATAAATCATGTAGCGATAAATCTATGAGGCCTTTAACAATGAAAAAATTGTGTATTAATATGTAAGATTAAATTCTTGACATGAAAGGTAAAGTCATGTTTATTATATTTAAATTCCAGTTCTTGCAACATTATGTAAACTAAAAAGAGGTCTTATGCATATATAAAATGTTGATTACATCTTTTTATGGACCATAAGAGAAATAAATGGGCTTACATGGATGAATGAGAGGTTTTAATTTTTTCTTCATGGATAATGGAAGAGTTTTGACTTTCTTTTCAATGGTAATTATAAACAAAAGTTGAATTAATAAATATTTTATGGCTAAGAATTAAGTGATAAACAATGTGATGGTGATTAAGAGGCATTTGTTTGACTTTCGAATAGACTTGGTGATGCATTTTTCTTTCCTATTTAGATTATGTAAAATAAATATATATTTTTATGTATTTATAAGTAATTTATTTAAAGTAGACATGTCTTTATCATCGTAAACATGATGTAATATTAACTAGGAGAAATATGAAAACATAAATTTTAGTGACTATCTCATGATAAGTATGTGGAAAAAAAAATTCTTGAGTTGTTCATTACGAAATAATCAAATATATTATTTGTCAAAAATTAAATCTAATATAGTATGATTTTTGTATTATTTAACTCAAGTTTATTATTAAAAAAGGATAAACTTAAACCACAATAGCAAATAAAGAACTAATATAGCACCAAAATGTTATATCTTCATTACTAGAAAAAATTGTACTTGCCTCTTTAAGGGAGAACTTCCAATAGAGCAAATCCCAAACTATAAGTAACTTCACAAGCCTTATTTTACATTTCTTGATCCTCATCTTTAGAGAGAAATTTCTAGTTTAAATTGGTAACAATTTCTATAAATATTCAATTTAAATTGCTTGAAATGCTCATAATTTTAGTGAAAAAATAAATTTACTAAAGTAAACTTTTTGAAGTTATAGTAAATCTAAATTAATTATAAAAAATTATGACTTAAGTTTTTTAAATTTAATAGTAGATTGAATTATATAAACCAGTATAGATCCATCTTAACAACGAATCTAACAAGGGCCGAGAGTGATTGGATCTCATTATATGAAAATCTCTTTTAGAATGAAAAACTTGAAAAATGATGTACATGTCAAAAGATTTAATCTCTTTTACTGATTCATAAATTTGTGATTAATATGGATCTATAGTAGTTTTCTATCTCTATATATAGATAAACCATAGTGTAATTTTTAATTGTTTAAATTGTATTTTTGAATAATTTATTATTATTAATATTTTATATTAAAAATTGAATGAGTTACACATTTTCGTCTTATTAAGAACTAACTAAATTATTTTACCTTTAATTATTTTTTCCTTGTGAGTATTGAAATATTTTACTAATTAGATTAAAATGAATATGAATGAATTATCTAAGAAATAGAAAATATATATATGGTAGTTTTACAGTTATAGTTTCAACCATAATAAACTTTGTAATTTATAAAAATATCTTTACAATTTTTTTTAGAGTAAGTTGTTTTGCATGTAATTTCATATATAAAATTTTGATATAACTTCACCAATACATAATCTATAATAAATATTATTTCATAAAAATAAACATCATGATGATAACCATCTAACAAACATATACGTCATCTAAAATACACATTGAAATTCGCTAACATCCTCTAATTATATACACCTCTAACACATATAAACGTCATTAGTTAGCACACAAACCCAATAATCTCACAGTGCATCACCATCATGGTCACATCTAACAAAACACAAGCATTGTCATCTAACATCATCACCACACGCATCCTCAAATATACATCTCATGTCAAATAACTACTATCGCATACACATCTATCTGCAACCACATTAAATGAACATATCTAACATGACCTAACAATATACACATCAACACCAACATATAAATTAAGTACATCAACATGAACAAAAAAATGTACCATATATATATAAACAAGTCAAATAATTGTTATAAAATATATGCTACAACAGATGTAGTAGTAGCATCTTGGTTTGTAGCAGAAGATGATGGATGATCAAGTAATGCCTCAACAATCGAACTATGAGGTGGAGGAGAAGGTGGCTAATCTGCTCTCTCTAAAGGAAACATGAGGCACCATCACCAGTACTGGGGGATCATCATGAGGTGAATGATGAATAGGTGGAGTACTACCAGAAGGATCATCTACACCCTAACCATGAGAAAATGGGGTAGTACTACCAGAATCATCACCACCCTCATCAACATGATATGATGGGTTAGCACCAGGTGAAGACTCATGTAACGTATATGATACATGTCCATCCCTCCTTGCTTCCAGTAGCTTGGTAACTCTGATGATATGATACATAAGACTCATCATATGACATGGAAAATCCCTGAAGAGCTCCAGAAGCCTAGGATCTTCCCTCATGTCTCGAGCCCTCGTAGGGAAGACTCCCTCCTCAACCAAAATACTAGAAAATTGGTCACAATAGTCCATGTTGAATCAAACACTAACCCTACGCACCCACGTGCCCACGCCCCTCTGCATCTAAGAATGTGCCTCACCCTTCGATGCCTCGCTCATCTCTGCATCTCCCTCCAGTGGGGGAGGAGGCATGTCCCCAACAAAATTGTTGATGTCTACAAAATATATAGTACACATAAATAATTAGACAATTTTGTATAAATTGCAAGAAATTTGCTATTGATAATGAAATCGAATTGAAATCAAGAGACATAAATTTATTTTATTATTCTGCGGAAAGGAAAATACATGATATAAACACATGCAATAACATGCAACCATCAAAACATAAGGAACACAATGATTTTACAAGGGAACCCAACTGGGAAAAACCCCTATTTTGCTTTGCATTAATTCAGATGAGAAAGAGAAACTATTACAATGTCTTGCTTCAACTCTGAAGCACACCCTACATTGTACAATTGTTCTCTTGCTTCCTGATCTGCTTTGGCCAACACTTAGCCAATCAAGCCTTATCCAACCTCCTATTTCCTTGCACAATCCTGGAGGAATTAAGAACCTAAAAAGTAGGGAAATTCCATGTTTCATTGTGCAAATCCATGGGGAATTGATCACCTGCTCAGTGCAAAAGCATTGTAAACTCAACAATATACAATTATAAATACAAATGTGCCTTTTCCATCCACTCAACTAGGAAATTCGAATTACATTCATGAATGGGTCTATTTTTAGCCAATTGAGTAGTTGACTGAGACATTAGTGAGTTAACAACAGTCATAACTATGCAACTGACCTTCAAACTAATGACTAGATCTCAGTTAACTGAGTTCAACTAACAATAAATCAACTAGATCTCTAGATATTAGCAATCAAATCATGCACAAATCTACTTTTAGCCTACAAACTTGATATGAACTTAAACAATAATGCAACAAATTATAGATATAATCATAAACACAAAGATACAACAGAAAAACACTTCATTTCATTAATAGAAAAAATATTGAACTATGATTACAAACAAAATGGAAATAATATATCTCGGGCAATGATAACTTATCTCTGAGAAGAGATGTGGTGGCTACATGCCTCTGAACTATGTTACAATGAGGCTCAAGGGCCTATTTATTATTGGAAAACATGAGAAAACCCTAAACAACCAAAACCCTAACCCCAGAAGATGTAACACCAAGAGTTTGCGGGCCCCATTGGGGTTAGTTGGGCAGCCAACTTCCCATGGTCATAACTTGGTCATATTATCTCCATTTGGCACGTATGGTACCTTGTTGGCAAGGTCTCTTTGAGTACTATAGGTTTCACCACATGCCCTTGCCAATGGTTATGGGCCTGTCGCGGACCCCAAAAAAACATCGTTTAGGGGGTCAAAACTGCTCCAGAAGTTTATAACCCAAAAAACTGTTAAAAATAGAAAATGCTTAAATGAACAAGGAAACAGATGAAACTGACTAGGGGGTCTAAGTGGAATAGGCTGGTGGCCACCAATATCCACCTAGATCAAAACTTGAATTTAATGACTTAACTAGTAGACAAGGCCATGTCACTCTAGCTAACTACAGTCCAAGTCATCCGGTTGATGTGGAAAATCGAAGTTTCTCCATTTGACTAAGGCACTAGTCAAATGAAGCCTTTTCTTGCTACAATTTCAACACTCCCTCTTAGAAAGAAAAGGATTTTTCACAACCCCAATCCTGCTCCTATGGGAGTATACTATAACACAACTCCCTCTCACTACTGTTGTTGCTACTGCAATGACTGCAACTAAGAAGCATCCAAAATACTGAACCAAATATTTCTCTAAGTTGCAACTATCCCCTAAGTCTCTGACTTCTACTAGCCTACAACAGTTGCTCAATATTTGACTACATCAACTAACATTGATCCTATTGTTGCCAAATACTATAGGCCCCTATAGCAAGGGTAATGATCCATGAGAAGAGTATACTACAATTGTTGCTACTCTCCTATGGATCCTACCCAAATCTTTGCAACTATGGGACTAAGTCTCTACATCACCCCACCTCACTCCTAAAGGTATAGTTGCATGCATAATGAAATATACCTCTATCTTGCAAATAATTTTAACTCGAACACCAATTTTTTTTACTTGTCCAGTAGAAACATGCTTCAAATAAGCTTTCCCTTTACTAAACAACACATCATATCGTTTATCTTCAATTACAGCTACAGAAACTAGATTTTTCTTTAGACTGGGCACATACATTACATCCTTCATGTGAATATGGAGCCTGACTCCCTCTTAAAGCTGATAATTCCAATCCCTTTGGTACTATACCTTCCATCATATCCAAGCTCTATGTGTAATTGTAAGTCCTTCTCCTCTAAGATGATAAGAACTCCTTACTTCCTGTCATATGATATGAGGTACCAAAATCTAGGTACCACTCACTCCCCTTTACTGTGCTTACCATGCAAGAAATGAGGGTGAAATCCAAATCGAATTGCGATGCAAGAGCATCTCCTGCTACTAATGTTGCAGGCTCTTTATTGGATTTCTTGTGTGGACACTTTTTTGCATAGTGTCAATACTCATGGAATTGAAAGCATTTAATTTTACTGAGGTATTTCTTCTTGACATGGTTCTAGTTGGACTATGCCTTGCCTTGGGCCTTCATGCCTTTGGCCTTATTTCCTTTTCCAACTAGAGCACAATCTTCTTCCTCATCTGCAATGGATGTGACACCATCTCTAGTGTTTCTTCTAATCTCCTCCTGCACCAAATCATACCAAAGTCTCTCCCAATCTAGTAGCTTGTCTCTTCCATTAAATAAATCTTGATAGTTGTGCCAATATTTTGGAAGGCCAAGGAGTGCTAAGATCACAAGTTCAGATGATGACACATTTTCTCCTACTCCTCCAAGTTCATCTCAAACCTAAGTGAATCTAGATAGGTATTGAGCAATGGTTTCATTTTTCTGCATTCAAATGCTCATGAGTTTATCTCTCAATGCCAATTTCTTGGCATCACTGCTGCTCCAGAATAGATCTAT
Source organism: Pinus tabuliformis (assembly GCA_031772625.1). NCBI lineage: Eukaryota > Viridiplantae > Streptophyta > Pinopsida > Pinales > Pinaceae > Pinus > Pinus tabuliformis. Next base: position 270,291,817 of record CM062812.1, read on the forward strand.
GAGAGTTTTCCACATTGAAAAAGGAGTCTCATTTCCATGCAAGTTTGAAACCACATTATCTCTGACACTCTCCAAAATAATCCTCCTGGCTTTTGTTGTCTTTCTTCCACTGAGAAAGTGATTTTGCATCTAATGATGCTGGCTTTGGAATATCAGTTTATGTATATTCCCATACTCCATTGTCATCCAAGATAAATTTCATCTTGTCTTTCCAAGCACAAAAATTTGAGGTGCCCTCCAATGCATACTCAAGTATCAATCCATTGAAAGACATTTTTCCTGCACTGAAGAGAATCTACACCAAAAACTTTGCAAATTGAATTTTCTCTGAGAGAAGATATGGAACAAAGTTTTTATGTAGTCTTTTGTATCTCTAATACCATGTAGAAATTGCAATAAATTTTCTACTGCTAATGAAATTGAATTGAAATCAAGAGACAAAAATTTCTTTTACTATTATAGGGAAATGAAAACACACGATAGAAACGCATGCAATAACATGCAACCATCAAAAACAAGGAACACAATGATTTTACAGGGGAACCTAATTGAGAAAAACCCCTCTACTACTTTGCATTAATTTAGATGAGAAAGAGAAACAATTACAATGTCATGCTTCTGTTGAAAATAGCAACAAGAAATGTTAAAAATAACATCAAGAAAAAAAATACTAATTTAATTTGTCTTTGAATTAAACTGGGAATAAAATTCTAATTCCACATCTCATGACAACTTGTAATAGTTAACTAAGTTAATTTGACTTAGTTGGCTCAATTAATTCGAGTTGGGCGTCTATCTAGAGTCATGTAGAGTGGTTTCTGTTATGCTCCTATACCAATAGGTGTCATATTTCATGATTGACTGGTAAAAATCCCTAATATGTTCATCCTTTCCCTGCTACAAAGGTTTTCCATATTTTGAAAATATCAAAAAATTAAAAAATGTAAAGAGGGTATACCCTAAAAGGAAAAATTAAAGGGTAAAAAGAAAGATGGTCAGGGAAAAGAAAGAAATGAACCCCAAATAAAAGGACCAGGAAAGTGTGCAAGTCCAAATGCCACTACTATTTCATGTTCTGTAAATAAAGTTTCAGGTGCAGTTGTTGAACTTCATGCTGCAGTTGATGAATGGTCAAATAGCTTAATCTTGGCCAGTTCATGTTTCAATTTCTTGTTTTAGTGATAGAGAATAAAATCTACCCAAAATGCTTAAGCTTGGCAGATAAATAGATAGGTGGAGAAGAAAAGGAGCTCAACTATTAAACCTGAGCCCTTGGATGTGATAAGGATAGATCTAGATAGGATTGCAGTGAAAAGAAAAGAAGAAAATGAGGGTTTTCCAGTTCAACTGCACCCAATGAAAAAAGAAGAAAAAATGTTAGGTATTGTAGGCTGGGTAGGTAGTTTTGATGTTGCAGAAAGAAACTTGTGATAAGTTTTGTCTCTCATAATGATTAAATCTTACTTCTATCACCGGTACTATGGCAGAAGCATGACTAAATCCCCTCCATCCTTTCTCCAAATCATTTGCTAATTCCCCCAGAGATATTTAGATCTGCTCAAATATCCCCAAATTACTCCATCTCATTTCATAAAAAGGCCTAAGTAAAACCATGGTTACTTAGGAGATTGTGCAAAGTCACACATAAACTTGTCTGCTTAAGCCTAAGTTTTTAAAACTCTATAAATTAGCACTCTTTTCCAACATATTTCTCATATTAACTCTAACGCTATTTTCTATAAATCCCATGTAAATTATTCCCATCCCCATATTGTGTATATATCACATAAAAACCCCCAATATGAAATATTCTGCCCTAGGTCGAAATACAACTGTAGTCTTGACATAATAGGGGATTAAAAGATCCGTTCGAGATTTGTTAATAACCCGCCCCCACACCATCCTAAGGGTTAATTAACGTCTGGTTAATTAATAACCTGACTTAAAACAAACCCCGACCACCAATCAAACCCGCCCCGATATTACTAAAAGTCATTATTTAAATGTATGGGTCCCGCGCCGTAACCCTCCGTCACCTCCAATGAGCGCCAACCTTCCGATTAGCACCCTCCCATCGGACGGCTAACATATATATCGCGCCCCCCTTCCATCCGATGTTTAAAGCGCGGGGAACCGTGGTATTGCCGCCCGTACCTTGAACGTGTGGCGCACTCCCGTCGAGCTCGCTGCCTCTCCACCCCAAACCACTCTGGCCCATAAGCGGTGTGGGCCAAAACCACTTACCGCCCTCTCGCTGGCCCTCAGCTGATGTCACGACCACGTCACCATTCTGTACCCCCGCTAAATGACAAATTGTCTCCTCGCTGACGTCATCTGTCATTAAATGTCAAAATTACCCGCCAAAGCCAAATTTTGTTAAATTATCGGGAAAATGTCATTTTCATTCACTTTCTCTGTGAACTGTTTCCATGCACATTACATTCGTTGATTTCTCGAGCCCCAATCTGCCACCTAGCCAAGAAATTACAGTGTCATGCTCTGCAAATCATCAGTCAACCTACGAATCGCACTGTTTTTCACCTAAACACAGGCATTTACCCCGTTTTCACTTCCCGGACCTGTAATTTCGTTTTTCCCCTGTGAATTTTACCTAAAAGAGTCAAATTCAAGCTGAAAACAGTCCACAGTTGCCATACAAGAACACCAGAACCGTTGTTTAAGATCATTTTCCTACAAAAGCCCGACCTCCAATTTAAAGATACAAAAACCAAAAATGGAAGCTCCCGTGGCCCTCAATGTGGCACCCCTTAATGCACCTCATAAAGACCTGGATTGGTTACCCTTGGCTGACATAGATTTTCAAATAAAAGAGTTATCTAGTGATATGAACCATCTCCAGGCATTTTTCCGAATTAGGAATAGTCATGTGAGCAACTCTGATATCTTTGGAATATGGGAATCTAATCTCCCCAGGTATTACCTTCCCTCAGTCAATGTGCTCCCATATATTATTCACCATTTTTGTGCAAACTATGACCCTGTCAGTAAAGCAGTTATGACCCCATCCCAAATTGTTCTCTTTTACATAACCGCTGAGTCTATCAATGAGATGTTACACTTCCATCCCACATAGCCCCTTGCTCCTCTTTCCATGGGATTTTTGCTTGAGCAAGGCTCTCAATTGCCCAATTCATAAATAACCCGGATTGCTAAATTATTCATGAAACCAGATTGCCAGCCCCAAGGCCCACCTCCCTATGTGCATTCCTGGTTCACTGAAATAGGCAAAATTATTCTTGAAATGATATCCTTTATCTTGGGATTCAAAACCAGTGAATTTGTTGATGAGACCATCGTAGTTATGTTGTCAATGTTTACTCTAGGATAGCCCCCTACTGTCAAATATGATTATTACTCTTTCAGCGCCAATAAAATCAATGAGCAATTCATAAATCTGGAAAGAGAAGGAGTCTTAAAGTACACCTCATTCATATACCACCTTCTGCTATATTACCAGCCACACAGCTTTTCATTTCCCATCGGGAAATTGGATTCCAAAGGAGAAAGGAGGTATGTGATCTTTTGGACCTCTGTCTTCCATAATGTTTGTGAATCCCCTTAAACTTACTATGAATTCATTGACTTGTTTGTACATCCAACCTCCACCCTGTTGATAGGAGCTCCTCCTCCTAGGATTTCTGGTGATATGAGGAAAATTTTACAGTTGTCCAAACAGTATAGGATAGGTGACTAGTACCTCTACCAGAATCACACTGAAATCAGAATATATGGATGTGAACTGTGCCCTTATAAGTTGCCTAGGTATGTTCCTATGAGGCTATTTGCGCTGGAGTATTTCAGGCAGCTTATCAATGCAGATTTAACCCACTTTTTCAATGTAAAGAAAAAGGCTTAGCTGAAAATAAAAACCTAGCTAAGCCCTTTTGTCATCCATAAGAGGGAGGCATGGGAAGATGTTGATAAGATATTAGGGGAAGACCTTAAATTGAAGAAAAGTTTCTGGTGGCTGCCATATTACCCAAATAGCTTTATAAGTGACAGAAAAGTAAGAAATGGGCTATCGACTTATATACATCATAGGATCCCTGAAATTGAACAATTTGCTAATCAGGATGAGTGGGTAGAGGGTACATTAGTAGAAGAAATTACTGAACAAGAGAAGATGGAAAAAGCTATGAAAGATTTAGAAAAAACCCTTGACCTGGACTCTTTTGGACAAGTATCTTTCAAGCTGCCTCAGCAAACCGGAGTGGGTACATCCTCTGCTGGAACTTCACAGCAACCTGTACAAGAAACCAGCACACCAGTTACAGGGTCTTCTAAGGGCAAGGAAGTGGTAGACACGAAGCAGCAAGCAATGACTGATCAGCAGGGGAAAATTCCTCCGGTCCAAACCAAAGCAGTAAAGATTCCTGCATTACAAACTCTTCTAAATAAGGAAAAAAAGGCAATAAAGGAGACAGAGAAGAGGCCACACCTATCAGTGGACTTGCTGAACAACCAAGCACAAAGAGGCAAAGATTGTATCCTCTGTCAGAAGAGGAAATCATTGAAGAAACAACTGAAATTTTAAGAGGTGAGAGGGTTACCCAGCAAACTTCCCCAATGGTGGACACATCAACTAGCTCACACAGGCAGGAGCTAGAAAGGCAGCATAGTGTGGAAGTTTCATCCACTAGGCCACCAAGTAAGCAGACCTCTAACATCAAAAGAAAATTCACAGAGATAAAGGCTAGAAACGACCCACTAAGGCTGCAGATTTACAATCAATATCTTAAGATGGCCCCCACAAAACAGCAAATATTGATGTCTGCCTATGACATTAAGGAGGGAAAAATGATCATGAGCTATTTCAAGCCCAAGGTGCAGCAACCACAATCAACAGTTGATTACATCAGGACAAATCTAGAGGTCTTGGCCAAGGATATTCACCCAATCGACCAGATTGAGCTTCATAAACAGACTAGAGAGATGGTATACTCCACACTAGCTGATAAAGCTATGTTAGCTCATAAATTGCAAAACTCCTTGAATAATACCTCTGCTCAATTGGATTTAGAGAAAGCTTCTTCTCTAGTAAAGGACAACAGGATCAAATACTTGGAAGAAATTATCATTGAACTGGGACATGATCCCAAAGATGCCAAAAGCATAAAGGCATTGATGAAGAAGGATGAAGAGGACATTGTTGCCCTCAGAAAATAGCTAAAACTACCTCCTTATATGCATCCACAAACTGCAGAAGTTGTACAACAAAAAGCTGAAGATGACATAATGGACCTGCTCATGAGACTGAATGAGAGATTGAGTGAAACAGAGCAGGCATTGGAGAAATCTCTACAAGAAAAGCAGGGAGAGTCGACCTCCCAGCCACCTGAAGTAGCCCCAACAGTCACTACTGCCCCCTCCACACTTATAACAGCATTGCCTCCCACTGTCCCGGCATCAACAGCAGAGGTCATCACAGGAGCAACATCAGCAGAAGCAGCACCAGGTAGCAATACAGGCATGAGCACAGAGCAATTAATAAAAGCCATGGAGGAATTGAAACTCCAAGTGTCAGAGCTGAAGCAAGTCAAAGAAAAATTGGCAAAAGTTGAACAGAGTTATGATAAATCCAAGATGAATGTGGTAGAGAAAACAAGGGAGATCAAAACATTGGAGAACAAGGTGAGAGCATTAGAAAAGGACCTCTCTCTGCATAAGCCTCTAGCAGAAATCAGGGGAATTTTGTGGACCAACATCACTCAATCCCTTAGTGATGTGTGGAGGTCTATCCAAACCATTTATGAGCAGATTGACTTGATAAGAGTGGCCCAAGTGGAGATTCAAAAAACAAGAGCCTTATTGGGACAGATGCCTGAGCAAGCTAACTGGCTAATACATTTTTTGAACACCAAGACCAGTGAAGAACTGGAAGCACTGGAAATTAGAGACAGAATAGGCACCATTCTAGACATCAAGAGAGTTCTAACTGTTGGAAATAATACTGAGAGGGGGGGGGGTGAATCAGTATTATCATATTAATAAAACTTTTTCATTTCCATAATCAGATTCATATATGTTACTTCCACAACTTCTTATGATTAAGTTAATCGATCTTCAATGAGTGCATTAGAACATTATCAACCATATTATCAGTTAACAGATGCAGTAACATAAAGTAGATCATCACACATAAGGCACACACATGAACACAATGATGTAAGGTGGAAACCCAATGCGGGAGAAAAACCACCTGCTGCAAGTCATCTCAATCTTCTTCTTATTAAGAAAATTCTTTTACAATATTTGTACTGGTGCAGCCTTATACCAGTACGGGAGCTACAACCCCCTTTGCTCTTGTACTAGCCGATCCATTTACTAGTACGCAGGTTACTACCTGCTACAATGCTCCAAAGATTTCCTTTAGCTCTTGTACTAGCTTAGATACTAGTACGTAGGCGCCGGCCTACAATCTTCTCTCCTTCAAGTACCACGTTTCATCAATTTTCATACTGGATACACTGAAGCACAACCCATAAACTGAAAGGCCACATTTCATCCAATTTTCATACTGGACCCAACAACAACATTGAAGCTCAAACAACCTTCTGAAACACCCAATCAACTGAAATAACCAGATCAACAATAATAGGACCAATCCCAGAATACAACAATGATAAACAAAGATTTTAAGAGAAGGAAGCACCCTGCTCAACTGCTAGCCTGAGTCCAGACTCACCCTGCTCAACTGCTAGCCTGAGTCCCGGACTCACCCTGCTCAACTGCTGGCCTGAGTCCCTGGACGCACCCTGCTAAACTACTAGCCTGCGTCCCTCGCACTGAGTCTACTGAACTGCCTGCGTCCCGGCGCACCTGAACCCTTCTGCGCCTGCGTCCGGCGCACCTGAAACTCTTCGCTCCTGCGTCCCGGACGCACCTGAACCCTTACTGCACCTGCATCCCTCCGGGCATAGATGATTTCAAGACTTTAGAAGTAACCCAGACAATCAGATCCACAGATCTGAACATGCGCCAAGAGATCTCGGTCCATTAATAGATTCGCCTTCATTAGATCTAGACCAGATTTCACCTCATAAGATATTCAACAAAAGACATGCACAAACCAAATGATCTCCTTTGCTTTATATAGGCAATCTCCTCCTCAAATCAAGGAACAATACCACGAGCCGACACCATAGAAACACAAAACCGTCGGCTAGATACCACACAAGAAACCCCCACGTGCTTTTCTCTGCCTTGAAATGTGTGCACTGGGTGGACGCACCCCCTGAACGGCTGGCCTGCGTCCCTGGACGCGGGTTCTGCATGGTTTACCTGCGGGGACGCACTTTCTGTAAGGTGTAACTGCGTCCTTCATAATTTTTCAATAAAATGATAGCTGATCATCAATCTTTGCTGCTGACTTGAAGTAAAGTGATCTATCACCTGAATGGGTTGCCATCAAGGACAACACTTTAGCCATAATGCCAACAATCTCCCCCTTTGGACTTGATGGCAAAGCTTACTAAGAACTTGCCATTTGATTCCTTTGAGTTGTCCTGCATCTATGTATTATGTTACATCTGATATCTCTTCTGAATGTATATAAGTGAGATGGTCTTCTATGAGGGAGGTTGCCATCAAGTACAACACATGCATCATAATGCCAACAATCTCCCCCTTTGGACTTGATGGCAACAACACCAGATCACTCTCCCCCTTTGACATCAAGGGCAAAGGGGTATGCTCCCCCTAAGAACATGCTCCCTTTGACTATAAACCAGATCTGCTGAAGTCTCTGAATGAGCTCCCCCTTTGAATATGACATGGTGCTCCAATCTGATAATGGTCTTTCTGAGAACAAGCTGAGATGTCTGCTCTGCTATATAGTGTTGTTCATGCTCAAGCTCCCCCTGACTGTAAGCAAGGTCTGCAAAAAGATGTTCTACAAGAAGAACATGACTCTATAAAATACATACATCCATCACCCATCACAATAAGGATCATCCATCCAACCAAGTGGGAATACATCAGAAATATGAAAACCAATTACATCTTCATCCTATGCATAGTGGGGGGACATAGGCCGTTACATGACCTGAAGAGATGACGATAATAGATAGACTATTACAACATGAGTCTTGCTACGACCTTCCAAACATCTAAAGATCATGACAAACAACAACACTGTATAATCTGCTCCATAGTATCTGTCAACATCAACTCATAACCATCCAAATCTACATGAATCAAGAGCCATCAAATGAAAGCATCAGCATCAATCAACATATGTATGAATAATCATCCCTGTATCCAGCCAACAATCCTCATCCATTTGTGCCAAGAAAGAAATCATGCATCTTGCTCATGTCAACATCATCATGAAATGCATATGAGTAACTCATCATCATCATGTCTCCAACAATGCGACTTTGAATAATCATCCACGAAATCAGCCAACCTCATCCATATATGTGCCAAGGATAATAAAGACTTCATGCAAGCATCATTAGAGAATCAACCATACATCTGATCATGTGACCAACTCATAATAGCAAGATGAATCATAAGCATTGTCACCAAGGACCATAATGCCAACACTGAATTTAGGACATATGCTCCCCCTGAACCAGTGCCATCTGTTAAATCTGATCATGCATATCAAGAAGAATCAGCCAATAAATGCTTTGAGACAGGTACGCACTTCATCTTCTGCTGCGCTGCGTCCTGTTGCTGCAGGGACGCACCCAAAAACACTATCGCGCTGCGTACTTTTACTCAGGGACGCACCCAAAATTACTATCGCGTCGCGTCCTTTTGCTTCAGGGACGCACCTGATCCTCAGTCGCTCTGCGTCCCCACGCAGATCTTCAGTTACTGAACTGCGTCCTGGACGCACCTGGACTTGGTCTGGCCTGCGTCCGCACGCAGGTCTCCTGTTACTGCACTGCGTCCTGTACTTTCAGCTTCCTCTGATTCTGGTATGTCTGTACATTGTACTGTGCCATCCTTTTCTGACTGTACTTCCTTTTTCCTCCATATCTTCAAGCGTGATGATGACATTTTCTCCTTTTGATATGGTGCCCAAACTTTGTTCCTGCATTCCTTGGCTATATGTCCAAGCTTGTTACATGCATAACATCTTACATGTTTCATATTCCTCCTGTAACAATCAGTAGCTTTGTGACCAAACATATTGCAAGCAAAGCAATATCCATAAAAGTACCTTGATTGAGATGACCTTTCTGCATAATGGTCTTGAACTCTTCTTCTTCTACATCTAGCTGCAACATGTCCAAGATTGTGACATACATAACATTCAACATTATTCATAGGAGGAGTAAAGGATTTTCTTTGAGGAATCTCTTTCCTTGGTTGATGATGAGATTGATCTTTCACTTCTTCGTTGATCACTTTAGATTTCCTTTTAGAGTTTCTTGCCTCACCTTGTGAACTAGATTCACCTTCAACAGATTCATGGAAACCAAGACCAGTCTTTATAGCAGGGGACCTTTGACTACTAAGAATATCATCCAATACTTTAGAGCTATCTTGAAATCGTAAAAGCTTATCCTTTTCTTCTAGTTTACCTTTCAAGATATTTACCTCAACCTGAAGCTGTTCTTCCTTTTCAAGAGATTTCTTTTTCAAAACTTCTTCAGCTTTCCTTCCTTCTTCCATTTGTTCCCTTAGTTTGAGAATTTCTTTTTCTTGTTCTTCATACAGATCCTGCTGCATTTGACGAACTCGGAAGGCACATTCCAGTTGAGATTTTAAGCTGGTGACTTCGTTTTCTTGTTTTGCAATAGCTTGGAGTAGATCTGTATTCTACTTCTTTGATTCTTCAAGATCTCCTTTTAGTGAGAGGATTGTAGCTTCAAGATTTTCATAGTAGCTGGATCTATCTTTGAGTTTCTTGATGGTTGTGCTTCTTTCGTTGACTTCTTTTCTTAATGATGTCACTTCATGCTGCAATTTTTGACATTGGTCTTCCTTGTCCTTGAGTAGCTTTCTTACCTTGTTTCCTTCTTCTAGTTGTGCCCTTAGTTTGGTAGCTTCTTCTTTGAAATCACATTCCTTTTTGTTTAATAGATCTTGTTGATCTCTAATTTTGTCTGTCAACCTTTTAAATTCTGCCTCTATTTGATATCTTTCTTGTTCACCCATAAGAGCAAATTCAGTAGTTTCGCTATCACTTTCATCTCTTTCACAAGGAAATATAACTGGAACATCAGAGGATAACACATTCATACCTGATAATGACTCTGAATCTGATTCTGAATCTGAAGAGCTTCTTATGCCTAATCCCCAATCGATTCTTCCACTGTCATAGTTCTTCTGAGATGACTTCTTTTTCTTATTAGCTTTCTTCTTAAGCTTCTTTCCCATTGTTCCACGGATCTCCTTCAAGCGATCAAGCTTCTATCAAAGGACCTGCTCTGATACCAATTGTTGGAAATAATACTGAGAGGGGGGGGGGTGAATCAGTATTATCATATTAATAAAACTTTTTCATTTCCATAATCAGATTCATATATGTTACTTCCACAACTTCTTATGATTAAGTTAATCAATCTTCAATGAGTGCATTAGAACATTATCAACCATATTATCAGTTAACAGATGCAGTAACATAAAGTAGATCATCACACATAAGGCACACACATGAACACAATGATGTAAGGTGGAAACCCAATGCGGGAGAAAAACCACCTGCTGCAAGTCATCTCAATCTTCTTCTTATTAAGAAAATTCTTTTACAATATTTGTACTGGTGCAGCCTTATACCAGTACGGGAGCTACAACCCCCTTTGCTCTTGTACTAGCCGATCCATTTACTAGTACGCAGGCTACTACCTGCTACAATGCTCCAAAGATTTCCTTTAGCTCTTGTACTAGCTTAGATACTAGTACGTAGGCGCCGGCCTACAATCTTCTCTCCTTCAAGTACCACGTTTCATCAATTTTCATACTGGATACACTGAAGCACAACCCATAAACTGAAAGGCCACATTTCATCCAATTTTCATACTGGACCCAACAACAACATTGAAGCTCAAACAACCTTCTGAAACACCCAATCAACTGAAATAACCAGATCAACAATAATAGGACCAATCCCAGAATACAACAATGATAAACAAAGATTTTAAGAGAAGGAAGCACCCTGCTCAACTGCTAGCCTGAGTCCGGACTCACCCTGCTCAACTGCTAGCCTGAGTCCCGGACTCACCCTGCTCAACTGCTGGCCTGAGTCCCTGGATGCACCCTGCTAAACTACTAGCCTGCGTCCCTCGCACTGAGTCTACTGAACTGCCTGCGTCCCGGCGCACCTGAACCCTTCTGCGCCTGCGTCCGGCGCACCTGAAACTCTTCGCTCCTGCGTCCCGGACGCACCTGAACCCTTACTGCACCTGCATCCCTCCGGGCATAGATGATTTCAAGACTTTAGAAGTAACCCAGACAATCAGATCCACAGATCTGAACATGCGCCAAGAGATCTCGGTCCATTAATAGATTCGCCTTCATTAGATCTAGACCAGATTTCACCTCATAAGATATTCAACAAAAGACATGCACAAACCAAATGATCTCCTTTGCTTTATATAGGCAATCTCCTCCTCAAATCAAGGAACAATACCACGAGCCGACACCATAGAAACACAAAACCGTCGGCTAGATACCACACAAGAAACCCCCACGTGCTTTTCTCTGCCTTGAAATGTGTGCACTGGGTGGACGCACCCCCTGAACGGCTGGCCTGCGTCCCTGGACGCGGGTTCTGCATGGTTTACCTGCGGGGACGCACTTTCTGTAAGGTGTAACTGCGTCCTTCATAATTTTTCAATAAAATGATAGCTGATCATCAATCTTTGCTGCTGACTTGAAGTAAAGTGATCTATCACCCTGAATGGGTTGCCATCAAGGACAACACTTTAGCCATAATGCCAACAATCTCCCCCTTTGGACTTGATGGCAAAGCTTACTAAGAACTTGCCATTTGATTCCTTTGAGTTGTCCTGCATCTATGTATTATGTTACATCTGATATCTCTTCTGAATGTATATAAGTGAGATGGTCTTCTATGAGGGAGGTTGCCATCAAGTACAACACATGCATCATAATGCCAACACTAACCATGAGAACTCTAATGCAAGATTTGGACAGAAGATGCCAGGACATGCAGGTGGAGATTAATTCTTTCACAGAAAAGTTTACAGTCCTGCATCAAAAAGGTTTGCCAAGTCCTTTGGGAAGTAATGATCGTCTGATGAAAAACAAAGACTATGTATGTAAATTGGATACATATGCTATTGATCAAGTTAATACATCATCAAGTACTTCAGGAGAGAAGGCACTTCCATCTGGCCAGGCCCTCTACGACAACCTAGAAAAGTTGCTCTACATTGAGCACGAGGTGAAGCATTTGTTCACCACCCCACCTAATTTCTTCAGATACACAGAGACTGCGAAATTTTAAGGAAGCTTCAAAGACATAAATTACCAGGACCGGAGTTGTGGCAAAGTATGTTAGAGATCCTATAAACTTATCTTTGGTCAAATTCAAAATTTTGGACCATCTACTATAATGAGGAGAACAAAAATGAATCACAGTCATGTGGATCAAAGTGCATCACCTCAGGGTTAAAGAAAGTCCGGCCAAGGCAGAATAACCAGCACAGAGTATCAGTAGAAGATGGCCGTGAACCGACTTGCAGCACCTACCTCTAGTACATCTCATAAAGACAGAACAGCCAACACAGCATCAATTTATTACATCAATTTATTTTTCCCCTGTTTTCGAGAATGTCTGTCTCTATCTTTATAAAATGCATTAATCATCATCAGATATTATCTTCTTCAGATATTTTGTAAGATATTTGATATTTGTGTATAAATACCCCCCCAAAAAAAGTATTTGGGGTTGGTTGTTGGTGGATGTTTATAGCCTGTTGACTGTAATACTGAAATTTTCTGGAATAAAAGGTTGTTGGAACCATTTTTGTCTGGTTTACTGGATAAGGAATTGATGCTAAGGACCATGTTACAGAATTCTTGAATCATCTCATGGATCAATAAGTCCTTCTAACTTTTGTTTTACAGTTTCTATGTTTATTATATCATCTATGTTTCATTATCTAAATAATAGAGAGAAAGAATAACTCAGAATTTGCTTGATTTCACTCTGTGTTTAGTCTTTGTTATTATCAAGGTTTTCTTCAGAATTAGAATAAACAGTGAATTCTTAATTGCTCTTGTTTCCCTTGATTATTTCATTTTGAATATTTTCTAAAGAATTCTTAATTGCTCCTTAACAGTAATCATCCATTTTCCCTCTGTCAAATATGATGAAGGATTCTTAATTGCCCTTCACCCAATTGACTTCATTCCATTCGACTTCAGCCTATAAATTTTTCCATGTCTGAGTACCTTGCTCTGTGATACCTTCTCTGATAAAAAACCTAATCCATGAAGCTATACTTCTTTGACTCCATCATGCCCAATGGACTGAAACTTTTCAGTTTTACCTCACTGTTCTATTGAATCTCCATCCCTCCAACCAAACTCAAAACAAAACCCTTGCACTTCATAGCTAGCCTAACATACCTCAAAACAAAGCTAAATCATACAGAGAAAGCCCTCTCTGGATGCAGATTGGCTAGAATTTGTATCTAAAATATTAGTCTGTGGTTACCTCGGCCGTATTCCCTTTCTTACAACTTTAGGGAACAACCTGAGTGATAACATGATTGGCGACTCCACTGGGGACCTGAATAATTGTTTATTACTGTTGTTTGTTTCATAAGTTATAGATGTAGCCTAAAGTTGGTAAGGTAGCCTTTGAAACTGCTTTTGTTTTGCAATTGCAGAAATAAATGAATGCTACTTCAGTCTATCTCCAGTCTAGTTTATGTATTGAACAATTGTCTCAAACACTTGATCATTCCCTTGTTTCAGAAGACCTTTAGGAAAATTTATAAGCTCCTCATCTAAAAATTCCTAAACTATTTCAAGAAAAAAACCAAAAACATACTCAAAAACTGGCTCCAAAGAAAAAGATCTGTTACACTAGATCAAACCATGATCCTAATCCCCCACCTTTGTTTGAAAATCCTAATCGGATTCCCAGGATCCTTAGAAACCAAGAGAGCCAAGAACATTCTGCTAGTTCACACCTTGACACACATCAACAGAACCCTATCCAATCTGAGCTTACTCCTGGAAAAGCACCAATCCTTTCTGCCATTACTGTAGCTTCTTCAAGTACTCCATCAGCACCCAAAACCATCATTTCCACTCTCCCATCTACAACATATATTTCCACTGTTATCCTTGCTCTTTTGGTTGTTACACTTACCTCTACAAATATGGCAAACCGATATGCTCCCCTGCAGCTACCTACAAATCCAGGGGCTATGCCTCAAGATTATCAAAGCAAAATCACTTATTTTGATGGTACTGATACTTACACAGCTCAACAACATACCAAGAAAATGACAGATTATTTTGAAAACTATGAGATTGATGATGATGATGTGAGAATGAAAGTCTTTGTCCAAATTTTAACCGGAGATGTGAGGACCTGGTTTAGAGCACTTCCTGCAAACACTATTGCTGACCCAAAAGCCCTGTATCAAACCTTCTTGAACAGAGGGGAAAAGAAGAAAGATCCTCTCCACATTTTATTAGAATATGAAAACTTGAAGAGAGGCCCACAAGAAACTGTCCAAGATTACTGTACCAGATTTAACAATGTATACAATGTTATTCCTCAGAATCTCAGACCTCCTCCAGACTTGGCCTTGATCAAATTCCCTAACGCATTTGATTCTGATATGGCATATCAGCTTAGAGAAAGAGCTCCTCGAAGCTTAGAAGACATGCAGAGCATAGCTGTCAGTGTTGAGGCCAACCTGATTTCTAAGCGAGCTCGAGCTAGAGCTGAAAGGAGGATACCCATCAAAGAAGAACCTTCTGCCTTTGAACAAAAATTAGATGCCATTATCAAATGAATGGATAGACTTGGTGATAGAGTAGAGACAATTGAGAGGAAATCCCCTTGGGATGGTCAACCAAGCAACACTAGGAAGAATCCAAATTTCAAAAAAAACCAGAATCCTAATACTGGAAAGGTTGGCCCTGACCAAAACATTAGACCTCCATCCAGGAAAACTATGCTGAAGCTTCAATATCCAGTGAACCAACAGAAGATACTCAAATTAACTTAATGGGTCTCAATAGTGAACAACAAATTTTCTTGACCCAAGAAGACCAAGAAGCTCATACTCTTAATTAATTCCAAATCCAGTCAGGTGAATCATTTGATTTTAGGGAGGGAAATGACACAGCCATCTATGAAGTTCACAAGCAATATAATCTGAGGAGCAGAAGGATAGATGTTCCTGAAACTATTAAACCGAAGGATACTAGGCAACCTAACAAACCTAAGGTCAAGAACCCCCTGTACAAACCATTCCTAGAACAAATCCTAACCCAAACAATCCAACAGTTGAAGACATATCAGACAATCAAGAACCTAACACACAGCCTTTGACTTCCATTCCTTCCAAAGAAACTGTGGAAGAACTCCCAGAAATTGGTTTGGAAACAACTTCAACCCATAACAGCACTCCTGAAAAAGAAAAAAGCACAGAAAATATAGCAGAAAAAGAAAGTCTCACTGCCCGAAATGCAAAAATTCAAATAGAAAAACCTTTCAACCTTGAGACCAAAATAGGCAAATTAAAGATAGCAATTCCATTGTCAGAATTGGCCAAGCATGATGTCTACAGAGATCAAATCAGCAGATCTCTCCAAGTTTCGAAAAATAGAGATGCAATAAATGTCCTTGATGACCAACCAGAACTAATTTTTGGCCTTGAGGTAAATGGTAAATCAGTAGATGGAGGTGTTCCTCCTTTCTATGTAAGTCTGAACATTCATGATAAAATACTTCATAATGCAATGTTTGATTCTGGAGCTTCTCATAACTTAATGCCCAAATCTGTAATGGAGAAGTTAGACCTAGATATCACTAGGCCATACAAATACTTGTTCTCTTTTGATTCAAGCCAGGTCAGATGTCTAGGATTGATCAAAGATTTATGTGTATCATTAGTTCAATACCCTACCAAGACAATTTTAATGGATGTAGTAGTAGCTGATATTCCACAAAAATATGGCATGTTGTTGTCTAGATCTTGGGGTGCAAATTTCCAAGGATCTTTACAATTGGACATGTCCTATGCCACCATTTCAGTATTTGGCCAACCAAAGAGATTGTACCGAGAAACTCTAATGAAATATGTGGTCAACAGCCAGGAGAAACCCCAGAATTTTCCCATCTATTCCATGCATTCTGACATGGACTCCTTCATCCTATACAATGTTGAAATTTATCCCCCAACTGATGTCAAGGCTTTAGCATTAGAACAAGAAAAATTCATAAATGAAAAACCTAGTGTTCAAACTCAAGAAATTTCTGAAATGATGGATATAACTGACACTCAAGAGAAATTAGATGAAACTAAAAATCCAGATTTCCTTAGTAAGAAAATTTCTAAGTCTCCTTATACTAATTATGAACATGTGATCCTTTGGTACTTGGAATTTGATGGATCAGTTAATAAATTAGGGGCAGGAGCAGGAATTTGGGTGCACACTCTAGAAAATGATCATGCTAAAGGACATGCTTACAGGTTGAATTTTAGATGCACTAATAACATGGCTGAATATGAAGCCCTCTTGCTAGGACTTAAGTTGATCAAAATCTTAGTGGCCACCGGGGTATCGGTATTGGGATACTCTGATTTAGTCATTCAACAAATGAAAGGGAACTTCATCACAAATGATCTCAGATTAAGCTCTTACAGAGGAGCAGCAATTGAAATACTCAATACCTTTCTGGAAACACAGCTTGCCAAAATTCCAAGAAAACACAATTTTCATGCTCACAGTTTGGCAACATTTGCCAACACTTGTAAACTGCCATTTGAACCCAATCATCAATTTACAGCTGATATTAAACACAGGCCAACTGTACCTGACAATGTGAAAAACTGGCAAGTGTTTGACAGCGACACTCAGATTAATAATTTCTTGACCTTAAAGGAATAATTTTGTAACACTAATATGGACACGGACACGGTTTGTGAAGTTGATCAAATAGACAAAATTGAAACAGACATTTCAGTAGAAACTGCAACACAAATACTTCACCCAACGAAATTTACCAAGGAAGAGTTGCAAGAGCTTAAAGAAATAGACATTGATGAGGCTATTGGAGGAGAATCTGAAGTTATTGATTTAAAGGACAATTATTTTCCCACAGGATTAACTCCTCTGGAAGACTTCTTTGATTCTAATGATATTCCAAAGAAACCCAAAATGCAGCCCCTAAACGCAGACATTGAGGACTATAACATAGGAACTGAAGAAAATCCTAAAATGATAAAATTATCCAAAACTCTGCCTCCTGACCAAAAGCTTAAATATGTTGAACTGTTCAAGGAATTCTAGCATGTGTTTACATGGAGCTATGAAGATCCCAAATCTTACGATACCTCTGTGATTCAACATACAATACCCCTCAAAGAAAATCAGAAACCTTTCAAGCAAAATCTCGGAAGGGTCAACCCTGTACTCCTCCCTTTAATTGAAAAAGAAGTCAAAAGAATGTATGAAGATGGGATAATTGCACCTATTAGATTTTCAAAATGGGTATCCAATCTAGTGCCCACTAGGAAAAAATAGGAGAAATCAGACTGTGTGTTGACTTAAGGAATGTGAATAAAGTCTCTTTAAAAGACCACTACCCCTTACCCAAGATGGACCACATTTTACAAAGGGTAGTAGGTGCCTTTAGGATTTCACTGCTGGATGGGTTTTCAGGCTTCAACCAGATTTTAGTTCATCCTGATGATCAGGAAAAAACTGCTTTTACAACCCCATGGGGAACTTTCAAATATGTCAAAATGCCATTTGGACTCAAGAATGCAGGAGCAACCTTCCAACGTGCAATGGACATAGCTTTTCCAAAAAAATCCATGATTTTCTAGTCATATACCTTGATGATCTTACTGTATTTTCCAAATCAGATTAGTAGCATTTAGATCATTTGAGACAAGTGTTTTTAACATGCAGAAAGTATGGTATTTCTTTAAACCCAAAGAAGTCATTGTTCAGTCTAGAGGAAGGTAAATTGTTAGGTCACATAATCTCAAAAGATGGCATTAAAATTGATCCCGACAGAATAGAAGCCATCCTACAAATACCCCATCCCAGAAATGTCAAAGAACTTCAAACTTTCTTAGGGAAAATTAACTTTTTAAGAAGATTCATATCCAATTTGGCTGAGCTAATCAGATTGCTGAATAATATGCTGAAAAGGATTCCAAGGTTAAATGGATGGTAGAAGCTAAACAGGCATTTGAAGAAATAAAAATGGCCTTGACCAAAACACCAGTCCTTACAAGCCCAAAATTTGACAAAGACTTCATAATCTTCTCATTTGCATCAGAACACACTATTGTTGTTGTTTTACTACAGAAAGATGATCAAGGATGTGAAAAACTTATAGCCTTTTTCAGTAAAGCACTGAGGGATGCACCACTAAAATACCCAATCATGGAAAAACAGGGTTATGCACTTGTGAAAGCCATCAACGATTTCAGAGTCTACATATTATACTCTCATATAATAGCTTATGTGCCAAGCACTGTTGTCAAAGATATCCTAACCCAAGAGGGAATTGAAGACAAAAGAGGTAAATGGATTGCTACTATATTGGAGTATGATATTGAAATAAAACCTACAAAGCTTATAAAAGGACAGGGGTTGGCTAAACTCATGACGGAAACTAATTGCCAAGCCCTAGATATCAATGAACTGGATAATGAACAGGAGATGGCGACTCCACAAATCAGCCAGGCCTTCCTAGAATCACCTTGGTATGCTGATATATGTCATGTATTATTAAACCTGCAGGCTCCTCCAGGATTATCCAGAACAAAGAAAAGGTTTATAAAAATGAAAGCTTCAAAGTTTTGTATTTTAGATGGTACTCTTTTTTGGAAAAATCATGAAGGTGTTCTATTAAATTGTCTAATAAAAGATGAAGCTGACAAGGTACTCAAATAATTTCATGCAGGGGACTGTGGTGGACATCTTTACTGGAAATCAGCTGCTAATAAAATTCTAAGGGCTGGATTTTACTGGCCAACCTCTTTTGTTGATGTCAAAAAGTTTGTCACTGCTTGTCAGAAATGTCAAATTTTTGAAGGCAAGAGGAAACTTTTACCTCTACCCCTTAGACCAATTTCCACTGAAAGACCATTCTAACAATGGGGTTTAGACTTTATTGGGGAAATCCATCCTCCCTCTTCTAGCCAACATAAATGGATCCTGACTGCCACAAATTATTTCACCAAATGGATAGAAGCCATCCCTTGTAGACAAGCCAATGATTCAGTGACCATTCAATTCTTATAAACCAACATTCTGTCTAGATTTGGCTATTATGAAAAATCATAACTGATAATGTTGTTGCTTTCAAATCCAAGAGAATGATTAGTTTCTGTCATAAGTACCACATCAACTTAGGCCACTCCACAGCTTATTACCCGCAAGGTAATGGTCTAGCTAAGTCCTCCAATAAAAGCCTGATCAATATCATTAAGAAAGTGTTGGAAGAAAACAAGAAAAATTGGCATAAGAAGCTCATCAATGCACTATGGGCAGACAGATTAACTACCAAGAGATCCATTGGAACTAGTCCCTATGAGCTTGTCTATGGTATGGAGGCTGTATTTCCTTCATCTCTAGGGGTACCTGTAATGAAATTACTGCAAGAAGCTCAGGTACAGCCAAATGACATTCAAAGAAGGATAAATCAGACTATACATTTGCAGCAGACTAGAGAAGAGGTATATCAAAGATCTCAATTGCTACAAGAAAAACTCAAGAACATATTTGATAGAAGGAGTAAGGCAGAAGATTTTTACATAGGAGACAAAGTGTTAAAGTGGGACTCCAGAAGAGAAGATAAAGGAAAACATGGGAAGTTTGACTTCCTATGGAAGGGACCTTTCATTATTCAGGCCTCACAGGGAAATAATACCTACATTCCTAAAAGCATGGATGGTACAGAATCAGAAGAAGTACCAGTTAATGGTTGGATGCTAAAACACTATTTTGATCCAGTTTTCTGATATATCAGGACTCTAACATGTACATACGAAAGTTCAGTTTATACAGCTTTCTACAGAAATAAAAATAGAAAGGAATGTGGAGAAAATTTTGAGAAACAGTGAAGGAATTTTGCTATTTTTGTACATAAGGCCATCTAACCTGCTGTTCTTGACTTTTCACCAGGAAAAGCCATCCCCAAGTGGAGTCAGTGTTATGCTCCTATACCAATAAGTATCATATTTCATGATTGACTGGTTAAAATCCCTAATATGTTCATCCTTTCCCTGCTGCAAAAGTTTTCCATATTTTGAAAAAATCAAAAAATTAAAAAATGTAAAGAGGGTATACCCTAAAAGGAAAAATTAAAGGGTAAAAAGAAAGAAGGTCAGGAAAAATAAAGAAATGAACCCAAAATAAAAGGACCAGGAAAGTGTGCAAGTCCAAATGCCACTACTATTTCATGTTCTGTAAATAAAGTTTCAGGTGCAGTTTGTTGAACTTCGTGCTGCAGTTGATGAATGGCCAAACAGCTTAATCTTGGCCAGTGCATGTTTCAATTTCTTGTTTTAGTGATAGAGAATAAAATCTATCCAAAATGCTTAATCTTGGTAGATAAATAGATAGGTAGAGAAGAAAAGGAGCTCAACTGTTAAACCTGAGCCCTTGGATGTGATAAGGATAGATCTAGATAGGATTACAGTGAAAAGAAAAGAAGAAAATTAGGGTTTGTCAGTTCAGCTGCACCCAATGACAAAAGAAGAAAAAATGTTAGGTATTGTAGGCTAGGTAGGTAGTTTTGATGTTGCAGAAAGAAACTTGTGATAAGTTTTGTATCTCAGAATGATTAAATCTTACTTCTATCACCGGTACTATGGCAGAAGCATGACTAAATCCCCTCCATCCTTTCTCCAAATCATTTGCTAATTCCCCCAAAGATATTGAGATCTTCTCAAATATCCCCAAATTACTCCATCTCATTTCATAAAAAGGGCTAAGTAAAACCCTGGTTACTTAGGAGATTGTGCAAAGTCACACACAAACTTGTCTCCTTAAGCCTAAGTTTTTAAAACTCTATAACTTAGCACTCTTTTCCAACATATTTCTCATATTAACTCTAACCCTATTTTCGATAAATCCCGTGTAAATTATTCCCATCCCCGTATTGTGTATATATCACATAAAAACCCCCAATATGTAATATTCTACCCCAGGTCGAAATACGACTGTAGTCTTGACATAATAGGGATTAATAGATCCATTCAGGATTTGTTAATAACCCACCCTCGTGCCATCCTAAGGGTTAATTAACGTCTGGTTAATTAATAACCTGACTTAAAACAAACCCCGACCACCAATCAAACTCGCCCCAATATTATTAAAAGTCATTATTTAAATGTATGGGTCCCGCGTCGTAACCCTCTGTCACCTCCAATGAGTGCCAACTATCCGATTGGCGCCCTCCCATTGGATGGCTAACATCTATATCACACCCCCCCTTCCATCCAATGTTTAAAGCGCAGGGAACCGTGGTATTGCCGCCTGTACCTTGGACGCGTGGTGAATTCCCGCCGTGCTCGCTGCCTCTCCACCCCAAACCACTTTGGCCCATAAGTGGTGCGGGCCAAAACCGCTTACCGCCCTCCCGCTGGCCCTCAGCTGACGTCACGACCACGTCACCATTCCGTACCCCTGCTAAATGACAAACTGTCTCCTCGCTAACGTCATTTGTCATTAAATGTCAAAATTACCCGCCAAAGCCAAATTTTGTTAAATTATCGGGAAAATGTCATTTTCATTCACTTTCTCTGCGAACTGTTTCCATGCACATTACATTCGTTGATTGCTCGAGCCCCACTACCCGGCCAAGAAATTACAGTGTCATGCTCTGCAACTCATCGGTCAACCTGCGAATCACACTGTTTTTCGCCTAAACACAGGTATTTACCCTGTTTTCACTTCTCGAACCTGTAATTTCATTTTTCCTCTGTGAATTTTACCTAAAAGAGTCAAATTCAAGATGAAAACAGTCCACAGTTGCCATACAAGAACACCAGAACTGTTGTTTAAGACCATTTTGCTACATAAGCCCGACCTCCAGTTTAAAGATTCAAAAACCAAAAATGGAAGCTCCCGTGGCCCTCAATGTGGCACCCCTCAATGCACCTCATAAAGACCTGGATTGGTTACCCTTGGCTGATAGATATTTTCAAATAAAAGAGTTATCTGGTGATATGAACCATATCCAGGCATTTTGCTGAATTAGGAATAGTCATCTGAGCAACTATGATATCTTTGGAATATAGGAATCTAATCTCCCCAGGTATTACCTTCCCTCAATCAATGGGTTCCCAAATATTATTCACCATTGCTGTGAAAACTATGACCCTATAAGTAAAGCAGTTATGACCCCATCCCAAACTGTTCTCTTTTACATAACTACTAAGTCTATCAATGAGATGTTACACTTCCATCCCACTTAGCCCCTTGCTCCTCTTTCCATGGGATTTTTGCTTGAGCAAGGCTCTCAATTGCCCAATTCATAAATAACCCGAATTGCTAAATTATTCATGAAACTAGATTGCTAGCCCCAAGGCCCACCTCCCTATGTGCATTCTTGGTTCACTGAAACAAACAAGCTTATTCTTGACATGATATCCTTTATCTTGGGATCGAAAACCAGTGGATTTGTTGATGAGACCATCTTAGTTATGTTGTCAATGTTTACTCCAGGACAGCCTCCTGCTGTCAAATATGATTATGCCTCTTTCATTGCCAATAAAATCAATGAGCAATTCATGAATCTGGAAAGAGAAGGAGTCTTCAAGTACACCTCATTCATATACCACCTTCTGTTATATTATCAACCACACAGCTTTTCATTTCCCATTAGGAAATTGGATTCCAAAGGAGAAAGGAGGTCTGTGATCTTTTGGACCTCTGTCTTTCTGTTGGGTCCCTATAATACTAGTGATTACCCCATTACTATTGTAGTTATACCCCTTATTAATATTTTTGTGCCCCTATTGCCCCCATATTGTTATTATTGTGCCCCATAGAATCCCTCTATTGTTATTTTTGTGGCTTTATATTATTATTGTTAGGTCGGCTGGATTATATTGTGACTCCTTAGACTCCTATATATAGAAAGGAGGTTTTGTCATTTGAATCATCCAAGAATTGTTCATTTATGTAATGTAAAGGAGGTTTCCCCCTAGAAGAGGCTGAATTCTAAGGCGTTGATCTATCTTTTCTATCTTTTCTTGAGCTGGTTTCATAACATTTGGTGTCGGAGCTTTGGATTCTAGGGTTTCGCTGCTCCAAATAGGTCATCGTGGAATTTTTGCTATAACTTTTTTTCTGCGATGTTTCAGAAGTTGCAAAAAAACCCATTTGAGAAAAAATCACGCTGAACCTCGGATCCAAATTTCAGAGCTTTTCGCGCTCTATTTGCGGAGATATGATCTGAGGAAGTTGGTCTTTTTGCAAACTCCTGAATTACATTCCAAACAGGTGACCTGGGGAAAATCGTCATAACTTTCTTTCTGAGCATCGGATTGAAATTTCGTAAAAAGGTAAAAAAAGAGGATGGACTGTAGTTTTCTTGTATATATTTTTTAGAGTCAAAGGTCGAAACAGTGACACGTGGCACTTCATACAAGTTCGCTCTACTGAACTAGTCTATAATCAGGTCACTGCGGGAGATTGTGCCTAAATCTTTCTTGGAGAATCCAATTTGGATCAGACTAGTGGCATTGGAAAGAGAACACAAAGGGCTACTATGGGTCATAATTTTAGAACTGGATGATTCGAAATTACAGAGATACATCAGATTCAATATCAGGCTTCTACAAAGTGAAAAAAGGTGTGTAGTTTTTTTTTAAATTTTTGCGTAAGCTTGGTTTGAAGGAATTCAAAGGGAATATTAAAGCATTATTATCGGTAATTGATGCCCCGAGGAAAGAAAATGCAAACACCTAGTAAGCAACCTGAAAGCTCTAGCATGAGTTATGAAGAAGAGGAAGAAATGCAACATGATATAGCAAAATTACGAGACCAAGTGCAACAAGTGTCACTTGCACAAAAAGGAACAGAATCTAAGATGGATGGTTTAAAGAAATATGTAGAAGCTAATATGGATGGTTTAAAGAAAGGCGTAGAAGCTAAGATGGATGATTTGAATATAGATTTGAAGACAGACATGGAAGAATTGAAGAAGTTGTTATAAGAAAGGGTCACTAATGGTGAAAGGGTAGTAAAGGAAACTCATGATGAGAACAAAAGAAATGTTAATCATGATTCCATAGACTCTAATGTTGGATCGAAGACCCACCATATTCCAAAAATCGATATGAGGAATTTTGATGGCAAGGATCCCGCAACATGGATATTACAGATGGAGCAATTCTTCGATCTCAATAATGTGCAAAACACACAAAAGGTACGTATGGCAACTTTATATTTGGAACCAAATCAGTTTGTATGGTATCAATGGCTTTGCTCTCGTAAAAAATTTATCACTTGGGCAATTTTTACGGAAGAATTGATAGCACATTATGAGGATACAAAAAGCAACACTTTTTTAGCCAATCGATAAGTCTCAAACAAAAGGGTTCAATAATGGAGCACATTGAGGAGTTCCAAAAATTGAACATAAGGGTAAAAGATATTCCAGAGGAGCATAGGATTGATGTTTTCATAGGGTCTTTAAAGGATAATATCCAACATGATGTTCGCCTTTGGGAACCTAATTCATTAGAGAAGGCATTCAGGTTAGCAAGAAAAATCGAAAGCAAAATTATGGCAACCAGGAAGCTTACCACTCACAGCTATAAAGACGGAAGTGTTGTTGCCCCTAGTCTTCCACAACCTATAAGGTTGACACCACAACAATTGGAAGAAAAAAGAGCAAAAGGTCTTTGTTACAGTTGTGATAGCAAATACACTAAAGGTCATAAGTGTACTGAGAAGAAATTATTCTACATAGATTGTGAAGAGGAAGAAGAAAAGGAGCAAGAAAGGTCAAAAGAAGAGGATATACTCCAGGAACAAAGCCTATATGAAGAAAAAATAAATCTGACCATATCTTGTCATGCATTGGCGGGAATTACCACTCCTCAAACCATCAAGATAGAAGGACAAATCAAGAAGAAAAAGGTAATAGTGTTGATTGATTCAGGAAGCACCCACAATTTTATTCATTGTAAGGTAGCAAAAGAATTGAATTGCTTCCTATATCCAGCACCAGAGTGTCAAGTGATGATTGCAAATGGAGGAACAATAAATTGCTCTGGAAAGTGCCATAATATCAAGCTATCCATGGGAGAATATGTATTGACTAACCCAATGCTTTCCATTCCAATGGGAGGTGTTGATGTTGTACTAGGAGTCCAATGGCTACAATCCTTGGGTACAATAGCTTTTAATTTTCAAGAACTTTTCATCAAATTTTCTATGGAAGGAAAGGAAGTTGAATTAAGGGGTATTGTAGGGAAACCAGGAAAGATAATCAGCTCTAATGGTATGACAAAGCTTCTAAAAAAGGAGCAAAGAGGTGTAATTGCACAATTATGTTCGCTAGATGTTTCCACATCGGAATCATCTGTTTCTCCAGATCTCCAAAAAGTCCTGGACAATCATTCCAAGGTATTTGAGACTCCCAAAGGTCTCCCACCTATGCGTGATCATGATCATTCTATTCATCTGATTCCAGGAAGTGTTCCTCCAAACATCAGGCCGTACAGATATTCCTATGTCCAAAAGAGTGAAATTGAACGCATGGTTGCAGAAATTCTAGAGGCTGGTATAATTCAACCGAGTCAAAGTTCTTTCTCTGGTCCAGTAGTATTGGTGCACAAGAAGGATGGATCATGGCGCATGTGTCCGGATTATAGGGAGCTCAACAAGCTCACTATTAAAGATAAGTTCCCCATTCCTGTCATTGATGAATTACTGGATGAATTGCATGGATCAATTTACTTCACCAAGTTGGATCTTCGTTCAGGATATCATCAAATCAGAATGAAGACTGAAGACATTCTGAAAACAGCATTTAGAACTCATGAGGGTCATTATGAATTTTTGGTCATGCCTTTTGGCCTTACCAATGCACCTTCAACATTTCAAGGTTTGATGAATTTAATTTTCAAAACATTCCTTAGAAAATTTGTGTTAGTATTTTTTGATGATATACTAATCTACAGAAAGTCTTGGAAGGATCATGTTGAACATGTTGACAGGATGCTACAACTATTGGAGGAGAAACAATTATATGAAAAAAGATCCAAATGTTTCTTTGGAGTCCAGGAGGTGGAATATTTGGGTCATATTGTATCTCATGAAGGAGTTAAGGTAGACCCTAGCAAAATTAAAGCCATTAAGGAATGGAAAATCCCCACATCCATAAAGCATCTGCGAGGATTTCTCGGGTTGACAGGGTATTATCGCAAGTTTGTTAAGAATTATGGGAGAATAGCAGCACCTCTAACAACATTATTGAAGAAAGATGCATTTTCATGGACTCCGGAAGCAACAAAGGCCTTTGAACATCTTAAAGAGGCAATGTGCCAAGCACCGGTCTTAGCTACACCGGACTTCACAAAAACCTTAATTGTGGAATGTGATGCTTCAGGAAATGGAATTGGTGTTGTTCTAATGCAAGTTGAAAGACCCATTGCTTTTGAAAGTCATCCAATCAAGGGAAAGCTTTTAAGCAAAGCTATTTATGAGAAGGAAATGTTGGCAATACTCCATGCACTTAAGAAATGGCGACCCTACCTAATGGGAAGACACTTCAAGGTAAAAACGGATCATGATAGCCTTAAATACTTTTTAGAACAAAGATTATCCTCTGAAGAGCAACAAAAGTGGGTCACAAAGATGTTGGGTTATGACTTTGAAATCATCTACAAAAAAGGGAAGCAAAATGTGGTGGCAGATGCACTCTCAAGAAAGGATGAGGATGTGGAAACATTGTTGTGTGCCATTTCTATTATCCAACCAGATTGGATAAACGAAGCAAGGGAGGAATGGAAGAATGACGAAGAAGTGTGGGCACTTATTCGAAAGTTACAACAAGATTCCAGTACGTCTAATACATTTAGCTGGCAAAATGATTCGTTATGGTACAAAGATCGCTTATACCTCTGTAATAATTCCCAGCTAAAACAAAATATTCTTATGGAATTGCACACTTCTCCCTTAGGAGGGCACTCAGGATTTCTAAAAACTTACCACAGGGTTAAGAAGGAATTTTTTTGGGGTGGACTTAAATCAGATATTCAAAAGTTTGTGGCGGAATGTTTGGTTTGCCAACAAAATAAAGTTGAAACAATTAAGACACCGGGTCTATTACAACCTTTATCCATTCCAAGCCAACGTTGGGAGGAGGTTTCAATGGATTTTATCACAAGTTTACCCAAGTCTGAGGGAAAGAGTGTCATCATGGTGGTAGTTGACAGACTTACCAAGTATGCACACTTTTGTGCATTATCACATCCATTTAAAGCCGATACAGTTTCTACTGCATTTATGGAAACAATTCAAAAGCTACATGGAAACCCAAAGATTATTGTAAGTGACAAAGATCCCATTTTCACTGGAAATTTTTGGACAGAATTATTTTCTTGTCTTGGTACTCAGTTAGCTCATAGCTCATCTTATCATCCTCAATCTGATGGGCAAACTGAGATAGTAAGCAAATGTTTGGAAGGATATCTTTGTTGCTTTGTATCTGATAAACAGACACAATGGGTCAAATGGTTGCCTCTGGCTGAATGGTGGTATAACACTTCCTTCCATACAGCAACAAAAATGACCCCATTTATGGCACTTTATGGGTATCAACCACCATCCATCACATCATATTTAAGAGAAAATTCTAAGGTTCAGGCAGTGGAACATCACATTGAACATCAACAACAAGTCCTCCAAATCTTAAAGGATAACCTCGTGTTGGCACATAATAGAATGAAACAACAGGCAGCTCAACATCGCAGTGAAAGAAGTTTTGATGTAGGTGATTGGGTATTCCTACGGCTACAACCATATAAGAAAATGTCCCTCAAGCAAGCTAAGAAGGATAATAAATTATCACCAAAGTATTATGGTCCATACAAGGTGTTGCAAAAGATTGGTACTATGGCATACAAATTGGAGCTTCCTGCAGCTTCTCGATTGCACCAAGTTTTCCATGTTTCATGTTTAAAGAAGGTTATAGGCGACAAGCTCCAGCTCAAACAATATTGCCAGAACTTGACGAGGAAGGAAAAATTATATTGGAATCGGAAGCAGTCACAGAAACAAGAACTCGACAGCTACGAAATCGATCAATTTCAGAGTATCTTATCAAGTGGAAGAACTTATCCACTGAAGATTCCACATGGGAGGATGAAAATTTTATGCAGAAGTATTCAGAACTACTCAAGCGTTGAGGACAACACTTTTTTGAAGGAGAGGGGCATGTTGGGTCCCTATAATACTAGTGATTACCCCATTACTATTGTAGTTATACCCCTTATTAATATTGTTGTGCCCCTATTGCCCCCATATTGTTATTACTGTGCCCCATAGAATCCCTCTATTGTTATTTTTGTGGCTTTATATTATTATTGTTAGGTCGGCTGGATTATATTGTGACTCCTTAGACTCCTATATATAGAAAGGAGGTTTTTTCATTTGAATCATCCAAGAATTGTTCATTTATGTAATGTAAAGGAGGTTGCCCCTTCGAAGAGGCTGAATTCTAAGGCATTGATCTATCTTTTCTATCTTTTCTTGAGTTGGTTTCTTAACACTTCCACAATGTTTGTGAATCCCCTTATACTTATTGTCAATTCATTGACTTGTTTGTACATCCACCCTCCACCCTGTTGATAGGAGCTCCTCCTCATAGGATTTCTGGTGATATGAGGAAAATTTTATAGCTATCCAAACAGTACAGGATAGGTGACTGATACCTCTACCAGAATCACACTGAAATCAGAATATATGGCTGTGAACTATGCCCTTATAAGTTGCCTAGGTATGTGCCTATGAGGCTATTTGCACTGGAGTATTTCAAGCAGCTTATCAATGCAGATTTAACCCACTTTTGCAACGTAAAGAAAAAGGCTCAGCTGAGAATAAAAACCCAGCTAGGCCCTTTTATCATCCATAAGAGGGAGGCATGGGAAGATGTTGATGAGATATTAGGGGAAGACCTTAAATTGAAGAAAAGTTTCTGGTGGGTGCCATATGACCCAAATAGCTTTATAAGTGACAGAAAAGTAAGAAACAGGCTATCGGCTTATATACATCATAGGATCCCTGAAATTGAACAATTTGCTAATCAGGATGAGTGGGTAGAGGGTACATTCGTAGAAGAAATTACTGAAAAAGAGAAGATGGAAAAAGCTATGAAAGATTTAGAAAAAAACCCTTGAACATGTATCTTTCAAGTTGCCTCAGCAAACCAGAGTGGGTACATCCTCTACTGGAACTTCACAGCAACCTGTACAAGAAACTAACACACCAATTACAGGGTCTTCTAAGGGCAAGGAAGTGGCAGACACGGAGAAGCAAGTAATGAATGATCATCACGGGCAAATTCCTCTGGTCCAAACCAAAGTAGCAGAGATTCCTGCATTACAAACTCCTCTAAATGAGGAAAAAGGAAAGAAACGAGACAGAGAAGAGTCCACACCTATCAGTGGACCTACTAAGCAACCAAGCGCAAAGAGGCAAAGATTGGATCCTCTGTCAGAAGAGGAAATCAACGAAGAAACAACTGAAAGTTTAAGAGGTGAGAGGGTTACCCAGCAGACTTCCCCAGTGGTGGACACATCAACTAGCTCACATAAGCAGGAGCTAGAAAGGCAGCATAGTGTGGAAGTTTCATCCACTAGGCCACCAAGTACGCAGACCTCTAACATCAAAAGAACATTCACAGAGATAAAGGCTAGAAACAACCCACTAAGGTTGCAGATTTACAATCAATATCTTAAGATGGCCCCCACAAAACAACAAATATTGATGTATGCCTATGACATTAAGGAGGGCAAATTGATCATGAGCTATTTCAAGCCCAAGGTGCAGCAACCACAATCAGCAGCTGATTACATCAGGACAAATCTAGAGGTCTTGGCCAAGGATATTCACCCAATCAACCAGATTGAGCTTCATAAACAGACTGGAGAGATGGTATACTCCACACTAGCTGATAAAGCTATGTTAGCTCATAAATTGAAAAACTCCTTGAATAATACCTCTGCTCAGTTGGATTTAGAGAAAGCTTCTTCTCTAGAAAAGGACAACAGGATCAAATCCTTGGAAGAAATTATCATTGAACTGGGACATGATCCCAAAAATGCCAAAAGCATAAAGGCACTGATGAAGAAGGATGAAAAGGACATTGCTACCCTCAGAAAATAGCTAAAACTACCTCCTTCTATGCATCCACAAAATGCAGAAGTTGTACAACAGAAATCTGAAGAGGACATGATGGACTTGCTCATGAGACTGAATGAGAGATTGAGTGAAACAGAGCAGGCACTGGAGAAAGCTCTAAAAGAAAAGCAGGTAGATTCGACCTCCCAGCCACTTGAAGTAGCCCCAACAGTCACTACTGCACCCTCCACACTTATAACAACATTGCCTCCCACTATCCCGGCATCAACAACAGAGGTCATCACAGGAGCAACATCAGTAGAAGCAGCACCAGGCATCAGTACAGGCATGAGCACAGAGAAATTAATAAAATTCATGGAGGAATTGAAACTCCAAGTGTCAGAGCTGAAGCAAGTCAAAGAAAAATTGGCAAAACTTGAACAGAGTTATGATAAATCCAAGATGAATGTGGCAGAGAAAACAAGGGAGATCAAAACATTAGAGAACAAGGTGAGAGCATTAGAAAAAGACCTCTCTCTGCATAAGCCTCTAGCAGAAATTAGGGGAATTTTGTGGACCAACATCACTCAATCCCTTAGTGATGTGTGGAGGTCTATCCAAACCATTTATGAGTAGACTGACTTGATAAGAGTGGCCCAAGTGGAGATTCAAAAAACAAGAGCCTTATTAGGACAGATGCCTGAGCAAGCTAATCGGCTAATACATTTTTTGAACACCAAGACCAGTGAAGAACTGGAAGCACTGGAAATTAGAGACAGAATAGGCACCATTCTAGACATCAAGAGAGTTCTAACCATGAGAACTCTAATGCAAAATTTGGACAGAAGATGTGAGGACATGCAGGTAGAGATTAATTCTTTCACAGAAAAGTTTACAGTCCTACATCAAAAAGGTTTGCCAAGTCCTTTGGGAAGTAATGATCGTCTGATGAAACACAAAGACTATGTATATAAATTGAATACATATGTTGTTGATCAAGTTAATACATCATCAAGTACTTTAGGAGAGAAGGCACTTCCATCTGGCCAGGCCCTCTACGACAGCCTGGAAAATTTGTTCTACATTGAGCACGAGGTGAAGCATATGTTCACCATCCCACCTAATTTCTTCAGATACACAGAGACTGATGAAACTTTAAGGAAGCTTCAAAGACATAAATTACCAGGACCGGAGTGGTGGCAAA
Source organism: Pinus tabuliformis (assembly GCA_031772625.1). Lineage (NCBI taxonomy): Eukaryota > Viridiplantae > Streptophyta > Pinopsida > Pinales > Pinaceae > Pinus > Pinus tabuliformis. Next base: position 270,323,540 of record CM062812.1, read on the forward strand.
GTATGTTAGAGATCCTATAAACTTATCTTTGGTCAAATTCAAAATTTTGGACCATCTACTATAATGAGGAGAACAGAAATGAATCACAGTCATGCGGGTCAAAGCGCATCACATTAGAGTTAAAGAAAGTCCGGCCAAGGCAGAATAACCAGCACAGAGTATCAGTAGAAGACGGCCGTGAACCGACTTGCAACACCTACCTCCAATACATCTCATAAAGACGGAACAGCCAGCACAGCATCAATTTATTACATCAATTTATTGTTCCCCTATTTTCGAGAATGTCTGTCTCTATCTTTGTAAAACGGATTAATCATAATCAGATATTATCTTCTTCAGATATTTTGTAAGATATTTGATATTTTTGTATAAATACCCCCTCAGACAAAGTATTTGGGGCTGGTTGTTGGTGGATGTTCATATCCTGTTGACTGTAATACTGAAATTTTCTGGAATAAAAGGTTGTTGGAACCATTTTTGTCTGGTTTACTGGATAAGGAATTGATGCTAAGGACCATGTTACAGAATTCTTGAATCATCTCATCGATCAATAAGTCCTTCTAACTTGTGTTTTACAGTTTCTATGTTTATTATATCATCTATGTTTCATTATCTAAATAATAGAGAGAAAGAATAACTCAGAGTTTGCTTGATTGCACTTTGTGTTCAGTCTTTGTTATTATCAAGGTTTTCTTCAGAATTAGAACAAACAGTGAATTCTTAATTGCTCCTGTTTCCCCTGATTCTTTCATTTTGAATATTAGCTAAGGAATTCTTAATTGCTCCTTAACAGTAATCATCCATTTTCCTTCTATCAAATATGATGAAGGATTCTTAATTTCCCTTCACCCAATTGACTCCATTCCATCCGATTTCAGCCTATAAATTGTTCCATGTTTGAGTACCTTGCTCTATGATACCTCCTCTGATAAAAAGCCTAATCCAGGAAGCTATCCTTCTTTGACTCCATCATGCCCAATGGACTAAAACTTTTCAGTTTTACCTCACTGTTTTATTGAATCTCCATCCCTCCAACCAAACTCAAAACAAAACCCTTGCACTTCATAGCTAGCCTAACATACTTCAAAACAAAGCTAAATCATAAAGAGAGAGCCCTCTCTGGATGCAGATTGGCTAGAATCTGTATCTAAAAGATTGGTCTATGGTTACCTCGGCCATATTCCCTTTCTTACAACTTTAGGGAACAACCTGAGTGATAACAGTTTCTAAATTTTAGGGGCTCAGGTTGAGTTCTTTTGAGTTGTAATTATTTAATTCAGTTTAACTAAGTTAAAATCAATTAAACTAGTTCAAACTGATGGAGGAATTAGTTGGAGATCCAGTAGTGGGGTATAACCTACAGCAATGGGGTGCAAATTGCAGTAGTGGGGTTTAAACTGTAGTAATGGGGTGTAACCTACACTAATGGGGTGCAACCTTCAGTAGTGGGGTGTTTCCTGTCGAATAGTGGGGTGTTGCTTGCAATGATCAACCAGTAAACTGAAGATTCAATCATAATTAACTCATGCGTGTTAGATTAGGGAAAGACCCAGTTGAGATTGGAGTTCAAGGAGAGCGTGCTATCAATTGTAAAATCATCTAAATTAAGCAAATGGTGCATGCAATCAGAAGAAGGCCTAAAATAAATCATTCCTTAATTAGAAAACTCACTAATTTTAGCCATTCGAATTACCTTTTAAAAGGAGGAATTAAGGGACAAGTTTAATGATTGTTTTGGTGAGCACGAGTTGGTGAGACCAAGTAATAGGAAGCATAAGTTTGTGCGTGGAGCTTGTGAGAGAAATGTGTGTCAAGAGAAGCTTGTGCACATGTTGGCAGTGAGATAGATAGTGCAGAGGTTGCTCGGGCTTTAGATGTGGCTTTCCCCAGAAAATTATTGTGTTATGTGTGATTAAATTCTTTCTCTTTTATGCTTCGTGATTTCATCGATCATTTATTGTTTCCGTTGATGAGTAGAGTAGATTCAAGTCAATTGCTTTAGGATATTACAATCTTCAATTTGAATCTACAAGGAATTTCTACAACTTCAACTCTGAAGCACACCCTGCACTGTATCATTACTCTCCTACTTCCTGACCTACTATGGCCAACACTTAGCCAATTCAAGCCTCAACCAACCTCCTATTTCCTTGTAAAAACCTGGAGGAATTAAGCTCCTAAAAAATAGGGAAATTCCCTATTTCCTTACGCAAATCCAAGTGGAATTGATCACCTTCTCAGTGAAAAAGCACTGTACACTCAAAAATATACAATTATAAATACAAATGTGCCTTTTCCATCCACTCAACTAGTCAATTCGAATTTCATGCATGATTGGGTCTATTTTTAGTTGATTGACTAGTTAACTAAGAGATCAGTGAGTTAACAACAATCATAAATACTTAACTAACCTTCAATTGAATCAACTAATAACTAGAGCTCAGTTAACTGAGTTCAATTAACAATAACCAAACTAAATTGCTAGACATTAGCAATCAACTCATGTGCAACCTTACTTCTAGCCTACCAAATCAAATTCACTGACTTAACTAGTAGACAAGGGCATGTCACTCTATCTAAATGCAATCCAAGTCATCTTGCTGATGTGGAAAATCGTTTTTGAAGCCTTTTCTTGCTACAATTTCAACAAATTTCAATAAACAAGTTAAAGAATGTGTTAAAATAAATTTATTCTAATTAATTAAGATAATAAAATGAAACTAGATTTATTTACAGAAAACAACAATATTACCTCTATCATCTGCAGGCTCATCCGTTGTGAAGAGGATGTTGGGACACTGTCTCCAATCCATCTCCGTGTATGGACACGGACCAAGACAAACATGTGGTCATCCTCACTGACCAGTAGCCCTAGTGCCTCGACAGAAATCCTAGTCGAATACTCTAGCAAGCCCCTCTTGGGAATCATCTCGCCCCACATGTGCATCGGCACCTTAGTCATTGGCTTATGATGGCGATGGTCAAAAGTATGCCTCATCTCTGGAAACCTCTCAAAAAATAAACAAAAAAGCTCTGAAGAGAAAGGGAAGTTCGTCCTCCCATGTACCATAGCACAACATCTATCTAAAGCCCTACAAAATTGTTGCAAAAAATGGTAGACCATCTGATACATCATGGCACTTGCACCAAAGAATCAACATAAAACAAAAAAGGAAAACTAATTTGTTTCCCATCACTAGTATAGTGTACAATGGTACTCACTAATAGTGAGAGGCACCTAACCTCCTGTGTACCAAAAAAAGAAAATTGTAGTTATCCACTAGACACTTGAAAATCTGTTGGATGCACTACATGACCCCTCACATATCGCTAGGAGTAGAAAAGTTGATTCTTTACTGCAACACCACGGGGGACATCAAGGAATTGGGGAAAATCCTCCCCTCTCCTAGATAGGCCAGTGATAAAATATATGTCCTCCTCATAGGGCCTATACCACATGTCAGGATTGACACAAAAAGATTGTTGGTGGACATCCCATCGATGGGTTAGCTGTGCCAACAAGCCAAAGTGTGCCTTCAAGGATGTAGCCTCCTCCAGTACTTAAGGAGGCCTACATTCCTCAAGAGCACTTGGTTTGTTGGGCTAATAGGGTGGGGGTATAAATATTTTTCCCTCTCTCGTGCCTTCCATGGTCATATCACATTGTATTGGTCTGCCATTTTCTCCTGCTCTTGCTCATGCTCCCTCTGTTGATGTCTCTGCTACATGATTGACATATAAAATACATTAGCCTTCATACATAAAAATAAATAAATAAATAAATAATAAATGAAAAATGTATTTATAAATGTGGACATATAAATTTCAATAAAAAAAAATCATCCTGGATGCGCCCAAAAAGTTGTAATGCACCGAAACTAGTGTGCCATCAAACAGGAAAGCACCAGAAACGGTGCATACATACATATGACACACCATTTTGGTTCACATACATACAAACACATTTTTTATTTTTTATTTTTTATTTTTTATTTTTTATTTTTTATTTTCAACTTGGTGCATCGAGACAACATTATGCACTGGTCTGTACGTATAATCTTTTCACACTGAAACAGAACATTTAGGTTATCTAATGCACCGAGCTATACTTTTTTAATATCATGTGTATGGTGTGTTTGGTAAATATAAACACACTGGAAATAACTTAAAATTGTACGCACCAACGTACACATTATATATTTTCTTGGTATGTTTTAATTTACTAAATGCATCTACAACACTGTGATGTGTTAAGTTCATGCACCAGAGTGCAGTGCACCCTATAAATTTATAATGTGCACCGCCACCAGTGCGAACCAAACCTATTGAACACACTACGCATGATTTTTTTTTTAAACAATGGATTTTTGGACTTAATTTGCAATTCTAATTTGCCAAAAAATTAAATTAGAGAGAAACATATCCATTCCCTCGACACTTGCTCGTCGGGGAGGCATAGTTGACACGTAAATGAGAAAAACAAATTTCACCACCAATTGAGAAAATTCAAAAGCCATGCATTGAACATGGGATGAAAGGATGGTAAGTAAGAGAAGCACCAACGAAAGGGTGTTTGATTGAGGCAAGAGTGGCACCGATGCTTCAAAGCTCTACAATGCTACAAATGGTAAAAATTAAATTTATGACTGGTAGGTTTTTTTTCATTTAACCTTGTTTCAGTGTGTTATTGTAACAACACTGGTGTGTACTATTTCCAAGTGCACCATATTTTTTTTTAAATTAGAAACCCTATAGAGGTGCTCTTGGTAATTACGCACTGGGTAATTATAATATATGAACAACACCGGTGCGTTATGGGCATATAGCACCGAAATGGTGAAAAGAATTTTAGGACCAACATTTTTTAAATTTAACCTTTGTCCGGTGCTATCAAGTAGTATAAGCATCGATGCCTTGGTAGTTATGCATCAGGGTGTTTTAATACACAAACAACACTAATGCTTTGTGGGAATATAGCATCGAAATGGTGAAAATAATTTTACGACCAACATTTTTTTAAATTTAACCTTTGTCTGGTGCTATCGAGCAGTGTAAGCATTAGTGCATCATATATAGGCAGTGCATCATTGTTTTTATATGTATAAAAAATAACAGTTCGACAATGCATCACTCTCTATTAAGCAAGGAGACTTTTAGTTCAAGTAACAACATTGATGCATATAATCTAATAATCACACCACTATTTTGAAGTTGAAAAATCCACAACAATGTGCTATATTGTGTATGCATCAAGGCGTTAGTGTATTTGTTTAGCAGCAGGTCATCGTCAAAGTATAGCACTAGACTGGGTAAAATGAATTTTACGATCAACATTTTTTGTATATTTAAACCTTTTCCGATGCTATCGAGCAGTATATGCACTGATGCGCTTTTTGTACTTAGCACACTGTCATTTATTTATTTTTATAAAAAATAAATTGGCCACGGTGCACCATGCGCTATTAGGAACCAGTGCGTATATGTATAGTAACACACTGGTGCATTAGTGTATTAGAGATGCACCATTAAAAAACATCCACTAAAACATCCGCCCACCCAACTCCGTTAGTGACCTCTGCTACAATTGAATTTTTGGGCTATTTTTATATGGGCTTCCACAAAAACCTGCACTATAGGGTATTTTCTTTGTAATGACATGATCTCAACTCTTTTGCAGGTGACTTATATCTATTTAAATTTAAGGATCAAATTTTAGAATTTTCAAATCTAATCCCATGACCTGTGCCTAAAGGGTTTATGAGAGATTTGATTTATATTTACAATTCATAACAATAGCTAAATAACTTTGTTTGTGGCCCTGTTGGAGAAAATAAATCGTAAAGTACTTTGTTTGCGGCTCTATCCTGCATATCTTTCAAAGTTAAGAAACCGTTAAGGTGATCCAGATCTAAAGTTTCGCTAAGGAAAAAATTTTGGACAATTGGCATTGTCTAGATGGATAATGGTTGTGAGTGTGTTAGCATTGATGTCAACCAAATTAGCATGGTGATTGGGAGTCCATGAGGAATCCTATGGTAGCTGCAGGCTTGTAGTAGAGAATCACCATGGTAGAAAGCTTATTGAAAAGCCATAAAATGATGACTATAGTGATTGGTAGTCCAAACTCAAGAGGAATCCTATGGTAGCTTCAAGCTTTTGGTAGAGAATCACCATAGTAGCAGGCTTATTGGAAAAGCCATAAAATGATGACTATGGTGAATTAGGGGTCTAGGTTCTTGGCATCATATTCCAGGTTTGGAGCCATCTTTCAAGTTGGAAATGGGCTCAAAGACTGCATCAGACCATCTCCAACGGAAAGTGCTTTGAATAATCTTTCCAATGGTATATGGAAGTCTGACAATAGCTATCAGAATCAAAATTTCTTGATTGCCGAAGTAAGGAGCTTTGAATCCTTAAGAGGAGGCCAAATTTCGGAACCTTATAGCAAAGGACTAATCAGAACCTTAGAGCAAGCTATATCGGAGGACGAGGCCATAGAAATATCAGAATCTCAAAGAAGGCTATATTAGAGGATGAGGCCATCGGAATATAGGAACCTTGGAGCAGGCTATATTAGAGGACGAGGTCATCAGAATATTGAAACCTCGTAAGTCCTTACAGATTGTAATTTCTTGGAATCACCAAGGTTCGCAAAGGAAAATAAATTCAAAGGAATTCAGTGTAGGAATAGGGACCAAGGAGGCTCTTTCTCTCTCCTCCTAATAAACACATGGTCGTAGCTGATTGGTTCTTAAGAGCTAAAGTGGAAAATGACATCAGCATGACATGGCAGTATGGTGGACACGCGACAACTTGTTTTGGCATTTTCGGTGGCCTAATGGGGCAAATCAAGGTGACATGTGTCACAACTCAGGAGGTTCCACATGGAGAGATGACAAAAGCATGATGTCATCTCGGAAGTCAACATATCAAAGGTTGAGGACCTCGTAACTCCTATGAAAATTCCATTTGAAACAAGTTGTGATGAAAGGGGCTTCGATGTAAGATTGGCACTTGGTCATGGAGGTCAAAGAACGAGGCTTAGCACCTAAGTGTTATGCCCCCGATCACGACACCTTGTCCTATGATGGAAATGCGATAAAGGGCTAAGAAGAGGGAGCTAAACGTAATCAAGACTTTGCAATTTCATAAGGACTATTCAATAAAAGTTATGATACGCAGGGGCTTTGATATTCACTAGCACATGGTCGTGTGGAGACCAAAGGAACTAAGGGCTAAGCGCCAAGGGGCTCAAGGTATATGAACTGTGTGATTTCATAACATTCCTTTTATATGAGTTATGATATTTTGTGGCTCCAATGTAAAAATATTTAGGATTAAAAGGATGAATGGGTCGATAACTAGAGATTAAATGCAAATAAGTGGAGTTGGTTTATGGAGTTAGTGGGATCTACAGAAAATGTTGAGACAAGGCAACAAGGAAAATGGTCCATAGAGAAGAATTGATGATATGAATAAATCCAACTCCTACTTCCCGTGCATGTCTTGTATATTTAAATAAGGAACAAAGTGGCCATTTTTGAGTACTTTCAAGCTCTGCGGAGCAATGAATAAGCATGGGAAGTCACGGTAGAGTGTGCAAGCTGACTGAGATTAAATTATCAGTATGGAGGATTACACAGGGATTTAGTGAAAAACTTAGCATCCCATTCTTATGTTTAATGCCATGACATAATTCAACCATCAGATGCAACAACAGCAGGAGGAGCCATACAGAGGTACACTCGGGCAGTGTGGAAATAGGCAGTAGAGGATCAAAACCATTGATTGCCATTGAGAAAAGTGGGGTGTAGAGTGTATTTTTGAAGGGATGATCAGTGTGAGGAGAGAGTGTGTTGTTGAAATGAGCGGAAGAGAAGAACTGAAAGGTGTGTAGCAGAGAGCCTGTGCGAGAGAAGGCGAGCTGAGGATATGCAGTTCTGAGTAGAGGATAGAGTGTTGTTATATGGGACCAAGGGATTCTGTGGAATTGTAGAGGACCAAGAGAAGAAGTTGGTTCTGCAACCAACCAGATTGCTATTTTTTTGTATTTGTATGTGCCCTTGTTTTCAATTTGAAAATTGTATGAAAAGTAGAACAGTGGCAAGAGCAGGTTGTAGCCTACACTCAGAAGAGGTTAGTGCCTCTTGGAAAGTAGGTGCTTGCTAACCTAATGGGTTATGTCCCTCCTGTGAGTGGGTGCTCACAAACAAAATGATGCAATAAGTAGGTTCTTAACTTACATCATAAAGAACAACAAATTGGTGGTTTTTTCCGTTTGGGTTTCCACGTGAAAACACCGGTGTCAATATGTGTGTGTTGCTCATGTTATAGATTGTATGAACATATGAATGCTTAAGCTTGCTGCTCATTTTATTTATGAATAAATTCTCTCATAAGTAACAAACAATAGAGGAAAGAACTAAAAGCATATTCAATACAAATGTTTTAAGAATCTCACTATTACTAATTCACCCACCTCTCAATAATTCCTTATTCCAATAAAATCTCTGAGCATGATAAGGTGTTGTGACAATTACCTAATATACATATACTTGCAACATTGTGTATCCTTGAAAACAAATTCAAACTCGTTGTTGAAGAAGCAGAAATTATGTAATCACTCTACATGTAAAATTTCCTCAATATTTGCAAAAAGAAAATGAACACATAGTGAAAATAAATTGTCTCTGTGAAAGACCCTGACTACCGTGTTGCTTCTCCTATTGATGTACATGGAATTTTTCTTGATTTTCTTTTGTTAAGATCTGGTTTGACCCAAAACTCTGTCAAACAAAGAAGGCCTAGGCCATCGACTCAGAAACTGCGCAAGCAAAGATGGACGTGTTGCATCATCACAAATTTCCCTAGCGACTACATTAAAATCAAGAGAAAAATCATTAGAATCGTTGGGTGGAAAATTTGTTCAGTATGTGAATAATCGCAATTCTGTTGTGCAATTATATACACACACACACACACCACAATAGACGTGTGTCTAATATGAGGAGATCAAACCCTGTGAAAATTCCTAAATCTAACACATCAGAACTCCCTACTGCGATTTATGGTTTACTATCTCCTACTTGTTCTTGACATTAACAAGTTATTTAAATGCATAAAAATTGAAGTAAACACAAATGAAACCTTCATAGATATACAAATCATGCACTGAAATAAACTGAGACAATAACACAAGGGACACTGTTATTTATGGACAATTGTCCCCGGAAAAACCCAATGTGGGAAAACCGATGCAACATATAGAGGGTTTGTACTATTAAGCAGATTCGTGAATACAACTAGGGTGCTAGAAATGGATCACCCAATAGAGAATATCCTTGGCAGTAGTACCTCTATCTGGAGACAGATATTCTGGCAAATCAGTAACCGAATGATCAACCCCATAGTGATTCTGACTATTCCTTGTGTTGGACAATGAACGCTGCTCCAAGCACTGCTTTGGAACTGTGTCACCCTTCAGGAAATGCATCACCCTCTCCCAACTGATCTTCTCTCAGTCTACCCCACAAAATCTCCCCAGCGCTACCTTTGAAGCCCAGAGTCAGCCTCTACGGCCATCTGCACTACCTGCGTCAGCCTCTACGACTTTCTGCATCCTCTACGTCATCCCTTCTTGGGCCTGTGCTGTCTCTCCTGCACTGCGTTGCCTCTCTGCTATGTATTCGTTAGCCTTGGATGAAAATCCTTGTTGAACTGCCCCTCACTGCAACTGATCACTAACTCGATTTCCTCAGCAAACCCTGCCCCAGAAAAATCGAATTCTTAATCTCTCTTGTTGTATCTCCAACTGACCCTCAAGCCTCCTCTTATACTTTTCCTGTTAACGAATCAACAAACGAGATTAAGTCCCTAATCAATGACTAAGATTAGAATTGGCTTGATCCTCGTCACTTAGAGCTTTCTCACCCATATTTTATTAATACACATTAATATCTTTATTTTCCTAAGTTTAGACTTAGGAACTCATTAAAAATATTAATTATTTTAATATATCTTCATCTGGGTGGAATTTCTCCAAACGACTTCTGGGTTTTGGAGATCTCATGTGCCTTAGCCTCTCCACCAAATTTCATGGCTAGAGCACATCCGATGCTACCAAAAATCAACACTCCCTCCTAGCGAGGAATGTGCTCTAGCAATGCTTCACCATAGAAGCATCACACAGATCTTCCGCATTGGTCCTCTGTGTTGATGCTTGGCCTGCTGCCTCACATCCACTACATCATTTCTTCCTGTACCACTGTCCATGACACTGCCACTACCACTACTACATCTGTACTGCAACTCCCTCTCAAAATGATGCCTCATGCTACCCATAGCACTGCCACTGCTAACTGTTGAAATACAACTCAGTTACCGAGAAGTAAGTAACTAAATTCACCCAAACACTGACATCCCGGTTAGTTTAGAAACCTCGTGATGTTGAAGCTACCTCTGCTGCTATTATGTTCTCCCTATGTTGCCACTGTGTTGCTGCAACCTCTTCTGTGCCTCTCGCACTGTTGCAACCTCCACTCCACTGCTACAAATTTTTGCACTCTAGCACTGCCTTACTGCTCCATCACACCTTTCTCCACCCAACACCTGTCATCATGCTACTGTTTTTAAGGGCTCCCATAGCCGGATGTGATCCAAGAATTTGGGCACCTCAAGGATATTGCCCCTCTTCTATAGTCCTCTCAACTACAACTTTGTGTCTCCCCACCTCTTCTCTAGAGGAACATGAGCACTCATGGCACAATCGTCATCAGTCTCAACATCCTTCTCCGCCTTTGCTGGAGCAGCCTTTGAGTCAGAAGCTTATCCCTTGCCTTTATTCCTGGGGCACTGAGAATCATAATTTCCCAGATCCCCATAGTTGAAGCACTTGACCTTGGAGATGTCTTTTCTTCTTCCTCTTCTGAACCCCCTGTTGTCCCATTGATGTGAGAGATGCATCCTCCTCCTCCTCCTTATTGATTCGAACTCCTTTCCCGCTACTCCCCTGTTATAGACATTTTTGTGCCTTACAGCATGAAGCATGAAATGTCCATAATCTAAGGGATCCAAAGTCCCTAAACATGTTTTTCCTACCCCTAGAGGAACAAGGTCAGCAAACCACAGCACTAAATATCAGTTCTCCACCTAAAAACACTCAAAAACAAGCTAATTCTGGATCATGTCAACTGCTCCACTGAGCATCTGCGTTGAATGTCAACTGCTCCACTGTGTACCTGTGCTGAATGTGAACTGCAAAGAAGGCTACCTGCGCTGGGCGAGTTTGGCCAAGTGGCACAGTCATTCCTCAAGGTGTCAATGCCCAGGAAGCTTCCAAAATGACACTTGGATCAGAGAATTCGACTGGTGATGAGTAAGAGGGTCTAGATCTCCAAGTGGAAGCAAGAACCTCCAAGTGGACTCAAGAACTGAAGAATAACTAAAGTGAGAGAGGACACTAGTCAGCTTCATGCCAACCTCAAGCTGACTCATCCTTTCTCCAAAAACTCCTATATATAGAGCTCTCTCATGAGGTCTAGGGAGGCTGGAATCTTGTGAATGTAAGGAAGTGCTGTTGGTTTGAGTTTAGAACTATTGGGTGATTTGCTTTGAAGGAGGTGAAGAGGAGATTTCTTTCTGCTGGGAGGTGATGCTGGATTGGGCCTTTTATGGTTGTATCACTTCCTGAACTTTACTTCTTCCATTAATAAAGCATTTGAGGTTCTTCTATATGCATGTGTCTCAATGGTGTATTGTTATACTTGTGTATTTGATTTATTCTAATCCTTGAATCAATTATGAATGTATGCTTCTTGTAGTTTCCCTCTCTTGCCATTTTGCAGGATCTTGGTGTAGCTGGGCTAGTGAAAGAGCAAGGAGCTGGGAGCAAGCAGCAAGGAGAGAAGATTGGATCAACCATTAGCGGAAGACATCGGTTAGTGGATCCCTTTCTCCTCTTATTTACTTTCATAAAGAAGAAATCTCAGATAGCTTTACTTCGATTGTTGCTGAGGTACTATCACCCTTAGAGTGAGATAGGGTCATTCCGTATTGGATACTTTTCCCAACAACAAATTGGCGACTCCGCTGGGGATCGTATCTTGTTGGTTGTTTGTGTTTTTGCTATTCATTTCATAAACACAGGGAGTACCGAATCGAACTGCATTTGGATCTTTCAAATGCAAAGTAGAGGGCAGCTACTCTAGCTCAGTTTCTGGGCATGTTTATGATTTGAAGAGCTGATCCACAAGGACTCTGAATAGCTCTTAGTGATAGCTTTTCATCCTCCTTTTCATCCTTTAGTGTGTACTTGATTGATAGCTTCTGATTTGACCAAAAACTGTGAATTTTTGAGCAATCTGTGACCCGGAAACTGAGAAAAACGAAAATTTATCTCTTCAGTGCAGGCACTGTGAAGGCAGTCTGCATTTCAGCGCAGATCCCGAAGGGGCTACCTGCGTTGAATGTCAAACTGACAGTGTACTACCTGCGCTGAACCAGTTTTGCATTGTGCTACTGGGGTTCCCTGCTGTTTATTGCCCTGTTTTCATACTTGTTTTTGCAGCCTGTTATCAGTCAATGTAGCTATCTGAAACCAACTTTCCTTGCCACTATTCCGCCTCGGTTGTATAAAGAAACTGTATTTGTTCTTTGTGTATTTCTTATATCATTTACAGTTTCCCGTAACGAAAGTGAACTAGTCTTGCTGTGGCCTCTTAGATCTAGACCTGTGATAAGTGTCGTTTTGATCTTAAGAGTTAGTTTATTTGCTGTTCATAGCTGATTGAGCTTTTGCTTTCGTCATATGGTTTGAATTTATATATTTCTAGTGTCGAAACAAGTAAATCTTAAGGTGTCTTTTGGTTTTGGACAAGCTTGTTTGCTTTCACTTGAAATTGAATTCGAAATTATACAGCAGCTTTCTTTTTGTAATACATCAACATTAAGAAAGAGAAAAGAAATACCTGCATTGTGCATTTTGCATTTGATAAGTTTGTATGTTTATTTAGGGAAAAAGTGCATTAGTGTGTGCTCTTTGATCTGTGTGAAAAGATGATGTCTTTCTTTTCCCTCAGTAGTTAGGATTTTCAAAGTTAAAAGATTTGAAAAGCTTGCTTCTCATCTTAGACTGCATTTGGGAATTTGTATCAAACATCTCGTGGTGAACCTTGAAAGGCAAACTTTAAAAAGATCAACTTAAAATATATTGAATGAACCTAACAACGCTTTGAAACATAACGCAAACACATAGAGGTCTAAGCTAGAGACGTGTTCCGGCGTCGTTAAACATAGTGGCTGTCGATCTTGAAGAAGGTGGGTGATTCCTCCTGAGAGTCGGTGGCACTAATACGGACTTGTGCTCCCACGTACCGTCGCGTATATATTGGGAGACCCCTATAGGCATATATCTTTTATCCATAGGAAACCGTGTCGGCCGCCCTACTGATCGCAATGCAGTGAACACAGCATTCACGAAGATCGACCACCCGTACCGTAAAACGTATTCTGTGGTTTTGCGAAAGGTTTGGCACACCCTCTGCCTAGATCTCCAGAGCAGTTTCTTTTGGCCTTTTTCAAACTCTATAATTGAAAAAGTCCAGCCGAGCATTTGTCACTTCGGGCTCGTTAAAACATCGAAGGAGACTAGAGTCATCTTTAGCTTTTTCTCGACTCTTAAAAAGTGAAAAAGCAAGTTGTGTCTAAAAGCGTCTAATAAAATTCATCCAATTCGGAAACACAAATTTCCCCTTTTAGTATTTTGGTTGATCGAGTAATCCACAATCGTGGAAGAAAGTCAATTGAAACCCCGTCGTTCGCAGAGGCTTACGAGTCAACCGTCTTTGTCTCCGGAATCGAAAACAGTACGGACAAAGCGGACTCGTTTAACCGGTTCAAAATCTCCTATAAAAGTTAGAACAAGTGTTCCAACTACATCTGAGGTTTCGGTTACTCAAAACATTTCTGGAAACCCTGCCTCTATAGAAGAAGTTCAACAGCCACAGAAGGACAGTAATATTGATCCTAGTCTGGGGGCAAATACTTGTATAACTGAACCAGTTCCATCTGTAACCGGTCCAGAGAGTTTTGTTCCTCAAACAACTGTCGTTGTCGAAGCAACCACTTCTTCGGCACCAGAAATATTTTACGGACCTGACGGTCTTCCTCTTCCACCGGGTTTGATTGCGATAGAGAAAATTGCAGAGGATCCGCAAGCCAGTACTCCAACCCATTTTGGAGTCGGGGTCACTCTATTTCCTTCATCAGAAGTTAATCCACCACAAGTGGAAGTTCCTGTAGAATCGCTAGGCAATCTATTGGATAGACTTAAGATGTCTGAACAATCGTCATCATCTAGGACTGTGTCAAATGACACAGCGACAGCAGAAGCCCCTGCCGTCACTCCGACAATGTTTGTCGGCATACCAGTTGTCCCGACTAGCCCACAACAGCTAGAAGGAGTCCACCAAGGGACTATTTCGACAGTATGGTCTGTTCCAGTTTGTTCATCCGGAGTAATATCCGGCAACTCTCACGTTGAAACTCGACATATTGATCCTCATGGAGGTCAATTTGGGCCATCCAATCCTCAAGGACTAACAATCCCTCTGAGTTCCGGATTGCTACCGTATGGGGGGCAGTATGCCCTTTCATTACCTCCTTCGGGAGGATATCCATATGGTAGTTCTCAACAGTATTCAGGTTATACTGGAATTGCATCAAGTAGTTGGGTACCTATGCTACCTCAACAACCAAGGGTTGTATATTCTATGCAACAGTGTGTACCTATGACGAACATCCCAACCACACCAGCTATTGTAACAGTGTCGCAAGTTCAAGCGATGCCTGTTGCATGTCAACCTCAGATTTCTCAGGTTGTAATGCAACAGCCCCTTGACCATGGGTCACAACCACAATCACCAACTGGTGGGGCGACACAGGTCCAAACGGGTACAATTACCCCACACCTTGGTCCAACGGCTAGCATAGCACAACAGAATATGGCTTCACAACCATGGCTTGTGCAGTACCAACAACCGCAATTCCAGCAGGTGTACCAAGGTTCTGAGCAGCAGATCTTTGCGAACAGTGGACAACCGTATATCCAAAACGGTCAAAACCAGCCACTTTACAGTGGTCAAGTCCACCAACCGTATCAGTCATACCAACATCAATTACATTATGCTGGTATGCAAAGGCCCACTGCTCAAGCGATTCCATCGTACCCTGGTTATGCTTCGCCAAACCTGAATCAGCAGTTACCATTCGTGGCAACTTTAGAGTTACCCGATTTACATCGGTTAACCAACGATCCGATTGCTTATGCCCCTTGGTGGCCAGCGATTCCTCATAAACTTCCATCTGACATTCCTAAATTCAATGGAAATCCAGGAGAAGACCCATCGAATCACGTGATGACTTTTCATCTGTGGTGTTCGTCGAACACCCTAAATGACGATTCGATAAGGCTTCGCCTTTTTCAGAGGACATTGACAGGTCCAGCAGCTAAATGGTATATTGAATTGCCAAGAGCCTCGTTCGACAATTTTAGTTCCCTAGCCACGACTTTCTTAACCCATTTTCAATTACCGATAAGGTATGAAACGGGAACAAAAATATTAACCAACTTCAAACAGACAACTGCCACCCATATATCTGATCATATACATGAGTGGCGTCGTCGTCGTAGGATGGTGAAAACATACGTTCCCGATCAGCTGTTAGCTGAGTGGTTTATAAAGTCGTTACTTCCTGTTATAACGGAAGATGTGGCAAAGGGAGGAGTCGTAACAGAGGAGCAAGTTATCGCTCGTGCGCAGTACTTGGACTTAGTTTATACTCAGTCCGGCACGCTCTATGACAAAATACCTGACGCTCCTAGACCGGAGTTTTCAATTCCTCCCCCCCCCTAAATCAAATAGTGACTCTCATGCCGGTGACGGTGTGATTGGCGCGGTAAACGCGAAATCGATAAAGGCTTCGTCAAAGAAAGCCCATAAGAATTTGGATCAAAATGCAAAAGAAGAAATTCTTGCTTCGGAAGTAAATGCCGTATCAGAAGATAAAGGCAAAGAAACCAATCAACCAGGAAGCAAGAAAAAGCAAAACAAAGGGAAGAAGAAGAAACAGGGTGAGTCATCTCCTGGAAAAAATTCTTCAAACCCTCCTGGAAAAGGGAAACCAAACAGTCCATGTATGATATGTGACGAGGATCACTGGACAAGGGATTGTCCATACAAAGCTGAGCTTAAAAGGTTTTTTAAAAGTTCCCAAACCTCGGCTGTGTTGACTGATCCGTTTCCCAACCCAGGTCAAAATCTGGTTGATAGTGGAAATGCTTCCCCGTCGCAAGTACTTATGTTGTCGGTTTCAAAACAGCAGAATGATGCTTTGATTTCGACAAGGAACAAAGATTACGGGAATCCTCAGATGTCAAACGAAAAAGGTAAAGATCAACCAAGTAGTTCGACAACAACTTCGACAGAAGTTGTACCACCCATCATTCCTGAATTAACAATAAAACCGCCAAAGGGTGTAGTACACAAGTCGACATTCAATCCTCGCGCCAGAGCGGCGCAGCATTATAACATAGTGGAGGATTTGGCACAATCGCCATCCGCTATGTCGACTCTTGAAGTATTACAAAATTGTCCATCCCAAAGGCAGGCTTTGTTATCGGCTATTGGTGGGGTTGACCCTAAGGATTCCAATCTTGTATCCTTTGATCACAAAGGATACGATCCTCAGTTACCAGCTCAATTAGCTTTCCTTATTCAAGTGAAAGCACTCAACAAAACTGTTCACAGAACAATTATTGATGAGGGAGCATCAACATGTATTATGTCGATGAGCTGCTGGAAAACTTTAGGATCTCCAACCTTGTCGCGATCTTCGACAACATTAAAAGCTTTCGACGGAAGGACTTATACCCCGTATGGGATCCTTAATAACTTAAAAGTTGAACTAGGAGGAAAAACAGTAGAAATTGATGTTGAGGTCATTGATGGAAATCTCGACTATAACATCCTACTGGGAAGACCATGGATTTATGCCATGGCAGCTGTCGTGTCGACTTATTTTAGGAAGATCGCATTCCCGTTTGAAGGAGGGATTACGGTCGTCGACCAACAGAACTTCCTCCCTAATAGTTCACAAGTTACAGGAAGCATTCCCATGATCCATGAGAGCAACCATTCACTTCAAGATATCGGAGTAGGATTATTGAAAGACCCCACATTGATGGGAACTTTCGCGCTACCACCCCCTATTTACATGGGAAATATACCGTTTGTAGCAACCTGCAACATGATATCTTCCACGAAGGTCGACATGGATCGTGCAATTGTTTTGCCCCCAAGCCCTTTAGAAATATTGTAGCAATCAATGTTTCAAGCATGGGAGGCGAACCCAAATCAACGCTCGTCAAGCGTTTGGGTAGATAGGTCTAGAGAATATGGTACCTCATTAGATCCTTGGTCGAAAGTACATGGGACTGACGAAGGAATCTTACAATCAATGTTGATTGAGGGGGCACCATGGAATGGTCACCACCATCGTTCCCTTCTTCCGGAATATGAAGAAGATACTCAAAGTGACCTTTATCACCCTTCAGTTTTTGAATTCCTAACAAATACTGTAAATACGGTGGATTCCGAGCGAAACCTATCCAATATTGAAGAGACTATAGCCATAAATATCTCGACTAAAACAGATGTTGTAGAGAATATTTATGTCGGCAAAGGTTGTTCCCCTTCAGAACTGGAAATATATAACGCTCTTTTTCGCGAATTCAGAGATGTCTTTGCTTGGTCATATGATGAAATGCCAGGCATCGACTCGAGTATTGTTGAACATGAAATTAAAATGTATCCTGATGTCAAACCAGTAAGACAACGGCTTCGGCAGGGGCACCCCAAGAAAGCCGTTGCCATTAAGGCAGAAGTTGAAAAACTTCTCCATGCTCGATTCATCTACCCGGTTCCTCTAACCGATTGGGTATCGAATATTGTCCCTGTTATGAAGAAACAAGGGACGATTAGAGTGTGTGTTGATTATAGGGATGTAAACCAAGCTTGTCCAAAGGAAAACTATCCTACACCCTTCATCGACCAGATAATTGATGAATGCGCCGGATGTGAAATCTTTTCATTTATGGATGGATTTTCCGGGTATAATCAAATAAATATCCGCCCACAGGACCAGTCAAAGACTGCATTTATTTGTCCATGGGGCACATTCGCTTATCGAAAATTACCCTTTGGTTTGAAGAACGCAGGGGCGACGTTTCAGAGGGCAATGAATTATGCCTTCCATGACATCAAGAACATTGTTCAACCTTATCTCGATGATCTTCCGGCTCATTCGCGAAAGCGGACTGATCATCCGCAGTATTTAAGAGCGATATTTCTACGTTGCCGACACTACAAGATAAGACTCAATCCGCACAAATGTGTGTTTTGCGTCGGTTCTGGTCGTTTGCTTGGCTTTGTAGTCTCTAAGGATGGGATTCGTCTCGACCCCTGTAAGGTTCAGGCAATCATTAATTTGCCTCCACCTTCAAATTTGCTTCAGATTCAGAAACTCCAAGGGAAAGCAAACTTTCTGAGGAGGTTCATTCCAAATTACGCAGAACTTGCTAAAGGTTATACTCGACTTTTGAAAAAGGATGTACCCTTCGTCTGGGACCAGGTGGCGCAAGCTTCCTTTGATGCTCTGAAATATTGTCTAGTAAAAGCATCATTAATGTATGCCCCAGACTATCAAAGAGATTTTAACATGTATCTGGCTGCAGCGGATACAACCATTGCGATGGTTTTAGTTCAAGAAGTCGATGGAATTGAACATCCTATATATTATTTAAGTAAAAACTTAAATGATACAGAAAGTAAATATTCTTATGTGGAAAAACTAGCGCTTGCAGCTGTTCAAGCGATTCAAAGGTTTCGACATTACGTCCTCTTTCGGAAAACTACCATCTTGTCAGATTGCAACCCCATGACTTATATACTGTCGCGACAGTTGCTGGGGGGAAAATATTCAAAATGGATAGCGATCCTTCAAGAGTTTGAGCTGGAATTTGTAAAATCCAAATCAAAGAAAGCTCTAGTTTTCGCAGAATTATTGTGCGATCTCCCATCATCGTCCAACGATGAAACATCAGAAGAGTCAATCGTGGACGAAAGTTTGTTTCTGATATCTGTAAGCGATGAGTGGTATGGAGATATCATAGTTTATCTCCAAACCCAAAAATTCAGGTCTAACACCTCTCGCTCCGAACAAAAACGTATACGATACCAAGCAAAAGACTACATGATCGTCGGTGATACACTTTACCGTCGTGGTATCGATACAGTTCTGAGGAGGTGCCTTACCCATGAGGAGGCCGAAAAAGCCCTGAATGAGTGTCATTCAGGCGCATGTGGGGGGCATCAATCTGGATATGCAACAGCACAAAAAATCTTACGAGCAGGATACTTCTGGCCAACCATGTTCAAAGATTGCATAACCGCAGTCAGAAGTTGCCATGCTTGTCAAATTTTTGATAGCAAAACCAGACGACCACCCGCACCTTTACAGCCGATAGTTGCTGTTGGGCCCTTCGCCAAGTGGGGCATCGATTTCATGCAATGTAACCCCACCTCGACCGGGGGGCATGGGTATATTATAGTCGCTGTTGACTATTTTACCAAATGGGCCGAGGCGATGCCTACATTGGATAACACTGGTGAAACAGCTGCCCTTTTCTTTTTTAATCATGTAGTCGCCAGGTTCGGCGTACCACAGGCTATAGTTACAGATCATGGATCGCATTTCCGCAATCACATGATGGTCGAATTAGCTGCCAAGCTAGGGCTATCTCACGACAGCTCTACCCCATATTATCCGCAAGCCAACGGACAAGTTGAAGCAATCAACAAGGTCCTGAAGCGTATGTTGCAAAGGATGATCGGAGTTCATAAAAGAAGGTGGCACCTAATCCTGTACTCAGCCTTGTGGGCTTACCGAACGTCGGTAAAGAACGCAACCGGGTTCACACCTTTTCAACTAGTGTATGGCCTGGAAGCAGTCTTGCCAATCCAGTGCGAAATTTCGTCGCTTAAACTCGCAATTGATCTCCTCCCCGGAACTTCAGAAGAAGAGGCTCGTTTCTTGGAATTAATCCAATTGGATGAAACCCGTCGCGATGCCGCTTTGGCTAACGAAGCCCATAAGAAACGAGTCAAGGCTCAGTTCGACAAAAGTGTCAAACCCCGTGTCTTCTCAGAAGGTGATTTGGTCTTGCTTTATGACCAAGAATCCGATAAATTGGGAGCAGGTAAATTCAAATCCTTATGGATGGGCCCCTATATTGTTAAAAGGGTGTTAGCAAAAGGAGCCTACGAGTTAATGGATTATGACGGAATTCCACTGGCGCAGCCCCGTAACGGGTTGTACCTCAAGCGTTACTATGCTTAAATAGTAACCTGCATGCTTTTGTTGTATTTTGTTTTCGCTAAAGTATTTGTTCTGGTCGATTGATCCACCTTTTTCATTTGTTGCAGATGTCGAACCTTCTGGAGACATGTGTTGGATATGCCGACGGAGCGAGTCGTAGTTCGCGGAACCTATCCTCCGCAGCCTGGGCCATTTTTGATCCAAGCGGCGAGTTAGTAAGTTTCAGAGGTATATGTATTGGGCAATCAACGAATAACATCGCTGAGTATAGCGCGTTGGTAGAACTACTCTCTGATGCCATCACACGTGGCATACGCCGACTAATTGTCAGGCTAGACTCACAACTCGTAATACTACAACTCAATGGTATATATTCTGTTCGCAATCCAGCTATTTATCGCATGTTCCTAAGGGTTAAGATTTTGGAAAGGCAATTTGATTCAATTCAATATCAACATATTTCCAGAAACTTAAACACATTAACCGACTCATTAGCAAACTATGTGTTAGATAGACATTTGCAACATTTATAAAAAGGACACATCATCAAAGATTGTACATATGGATCATATAACTCAAACAGAATAAAACTCGAAAATCAAAATATATATATAAGCTGTTTATAGTTCATACATAATGTTCTGTAACCAAGACAAAATTGGTCATATGACCTAAAACTCAAAAGATGCTAGGGGGCACCCTAGTCTAGTGGTGCTCATGATAGCACGTCACGGCCTGTGCAATCATGCGCAAGAGACGAGTCCATCATCTAGGTACACCAGTAGTATGTCGCTGCAGCTGTAAAGGTAACTCATCAATCCTCACATCGGGAATGCCAAGAGTCAGGCTCTCAACCTGCTCCTACACAGCTGTAAGGGTCTCAGTATCGTCAAGGTCGCGGAGGATAGCTCTCCTAGCAGGCTCCACTGCCGGGGCAGCAACTGGCGGTCTCGGACGAACTGCTGGACGAACAGGACCAACATCTGCATGCACCCAAGAGTATGATTAAAAGTCTTGACAGAATAAAGCACAACAACATTATGAATAAAACAGTAAACAGTGATATGGTCAAAGAGCTTACCAATAGTGCCCCACTGTTCGCCATCCGATAATACCAAATCTGGATCACCTCGGAAATCCATACCCACATATGGATACTCGGAGAAGACCATCTCCTGGCGCTCGAACCACCTGAAGAAGGCCTCAGTAAAAGTAATCGAGGTTGACCAGCATGCCTAGACATGTGATCAACCCACCTCTGCATGCGTGGCTCGGTCGGAGAAGGCAAGTCGAGTATAATGTACTGAGGCTGCATCAGTGGGATTTTCTCCAAGGCGAAGGCAATCAGAATAGAACCAAATCCAAAGTTCTTCAGCTTCCTGTCCTTTACCTTGGTCAATTGACTTTTCATCTGAACAAGTACTGCATCACACCAGTTGAATACTTTCGGTTGGAGACACTCTAAGGCGTGCTGCATATAAGATCTGTTGGCAACATGTAGAGCTGCGCTACCGGCCATCCTACCAATGATATACAGAATGTACCTGAGAGACCTATCAGTAATCTCACGGATAACAATCTTGCCGTCTCTGCTCGGCTGAGAACCTTCCCTGCAATACTGGCAGACATAATCTCTGGTGGAATCGGTCCCCCGGGCCGTACCTGACAAGGAAATGGGGGCACCTCGTCTTGACAACCCAATCAAGAAATACATGTCCTCTATGGTCAAGGGGATGGAATTTCCCCTAATATGGAATACTTGGTTAACAGGATCCCAAGCATCAAGCATATACTGCAGCAAAGTAATCTGTGCTCTCATGCTAGAGATACGGAAAAACTTCAGCAGGCCACAGTTCCGCAGCACGTTCACCGTGACCGGGTCATGGAGGGAAATCATGTCCTCCTCTTCATGTTCTCGTTCTCGCCATGTAAGGGACATTTTGTTCAAAGTTCCCTGCAAAAAAAACAAGAGAAAGAGTAAGTTCCTGATTTTGATGGAAAACTGGCGAAAATTCATCAAAAAATGAGCTGGAAACTCAGTTTTCTGAGCCCAACGCAGGCAGAGAGTGTCCCACCTGCGCTGAGGGTCAGGTTGCCTTAAGCTAGCTTGACATTCAGCGCAGGTTTCGAATGGGGAACCTGCGCTGAAGTTAGGGCGCCCTGGCAAAACCCTTGAGGCTCAGAAAGACTGAAAAACAGGCATAAAACTGGAAAATGAAACCATGAAAAGAAAGAGCTAGGGTTTAGCTCCTACCTGGTCCAGACAGTGCCGAAAATCGTCCGCAGAATCTCCCGGAATCAGCTGGTGAAAATCAAGGGGGAAGAGGCACCTCCAAAGCTCCAACAAACCAAATGTAAATGAAATGGTAAATGAGAGGTAAAAACACCTTTTAATGGCTTTTTACGTAGTTCAAAGTGAAATATTAGGGTTATAATCTCATTTTCATGCAAATATTATTCATTTCTAACAAAGTTTGTTGCAGCAATTGAGAATGCAGTACTATCCTTGAAAAGAGAAAAGCTAGTAATAGTAAAAAATCAAAATTTGACCATATAATCGAGCAGTTTTAGCACATAGTTCATGCTCGTTAAAAAATAAACATAAGAATCGAGCAGTTTTACTGCGGAATTTATGCTCGTTAAAAAATAGAAAAGTGAGATCCGAGCAGTTTTAGTACATAGTTCATGCTCGTTAAAAAATAAACATAAGATTGAGCATTCAAGCTCATTAAAAAATGAACATACCCCGGTAAATAACCACTGTGACCGTAAATTTATCAGCCATAAAAGCCTTGGTCGTGTTTGCACCTGCCACCTCCACCGTCGTTTGGCCGATCGTTCACCTCCATATGATTGTTTACCCATTTTGAGGAACAGCTGCAAAGAGTGATTTCACCTAGCCATCCTTGTGACACTGCCGTGATTGGAAAATTCCAACCTGTACCTGGAATCTGCTGCTATCCCTGTTTATCACTCGTTCCTCAAAAAACTAGTCTTCTTTAAGCTCTTTTCAACTGACTCGTAAAAAATGAAAAGTTTGCTGAGTTTTGGCCTTCCAGCTCGTTAAAGTGACCGGAAGAGCTATCCCTCCTCTAGATTTTAATCTTTTTGGACCTGAGGGATTATTACACAAAAAGGTCGAGCGCTTGTTTTATTCGGCTTGTTAAAGTTATCGAAAACTCATCCCTTCTGTATTGTTTTATACTTTTTCGGACTTAAGGGATTAGATGACGAAAAAGGAATTTTGGAGTTAACTTTGTGTACCTTAGATATCATTTTTGGGATTCAACTGCGTTAAGTAAGTCATTCAAACGTATGACCATTTCCATGAGAGGTAGTCGTAACTGACTAATTTCTCATGATTTTTGAATAGTTCACTTAGCACTCATTGCATCGGGTGATGCTCACAGGGGTGAAGAAGTGGGATTGAAACTAGTGAAATGTGGAGAACGAATCACATAGCATCAATCATCACTTCCGGGGCTTGCACCCGGTAACCAGGACTTCCCAGGAGGTCACCCATCCCAGAACTCCTCTGGCTCAAGCGCGCTTGTTTTATTCGGCTCGTTAAAGTTATCGAAAACTCATCCCTTCTGTATTGTTTTATACTTTTTCGGACTTAAGGGATTAGATGACGAAAAAGGAATTTTGGAGTTAACTTTGTGTACCTTTTTAGACTCTCTAAAAATGAAAAGGACCGAGTTTTCCTTGTCGTTAGACTCGTTAAAATGATTAAATAGCGACAAACTTGTCTTTAGACGAGAACGAGTTTCCCTATCGCTAGGCTCGTTAAAACATAGCGATGGGTTTGCCCGAAGGGCAGGTTATAGAACAAGCATATGTTATCCTCCTCAAGCTTGACAAAAATAAAGAGGTACTGGTCAGAAATGACTGGGGAAAAATTGGGAGAACCTCAAAGCTTTAATGGTAGCAAGTCGCTCTTGAACATGACACTTTTCCTCCGTACCACATCGGGTTGGGTTGTTTCATTCACCGGTCTCATCACCATGGTCTCGCCAAACCATCTGCATTTGGGGTAATGCTACCGATCCATCGCATCAGTGTCGTTATATGTTCAAGAGATGTTGTTCAGAAAGAGTCAACCGTGTCCCATCCACTGCCATACATTATCCTTCATCCGCCCATGATCGCCACCCTGAATCATATGTCACAGATTGTTTTCACCTCCACTAAAATCATTAGCTCCGTTCCGTGTCACTGATGTGGGATTCATTAAGGCCCTCCTTTGACGGATCGCTTCTTGTCGACTTCAGCTCATTATCCAAGAAGTTGATCTAGGAACACCCCCCCCAGTACTTTGAAGCTTGCATGCCTCAATGGCAAGTTTCTCACTTCCGGCGACAGGTATACATCAATGACCTTCGACCAGAAGATTTTGCGTGGTGTTCGACGCCAAGTCCTTTATTCACACCACGTGAATTGTACTGCAGTACCTTGAGGGTCATTATCATTATCGGTGATTCCTCTTGCGCTTGTTAACGGTTTACATCATTGACCGGTAATCAAGCGATGTCTTTCCATGTTCGACTTCAGCGCAATTCTCACATGGATCGACTTGTACTTAGAGTGAAGATCGAACGAGTTTGAAGACCCCGGATCTAGTTTCATCCATCCGGGCTGCGATATATATTCAGGAAATATAAAGGCATTTGACATGTACATCATTGCAGCAGATGATCATCCTACTCAAAGGATGATAATTTCAGCAGAGAATTATCAGTCTACCATCAGACGATCGTCTGTTCTATGTACCAAAATGAATTTATAAAGCTGAGCATGGGAATGCCCGCCTCAGCTAGGTCATGAAAGCATAATGAAAAATAATGTATTGTATTGTATTTTATTACAGGTCACCTCTCAACGATTGAATGAACTTCGGATCCTCCTGATAAAGCATTTCACCCGATAAACGACCTCATACTTTAGGGGGCAACTGTTATAGACATTTTTGTGCCTTACAGCATGAAGCATGAAATGTCCATAATCTAAGGGATCCAAAGTCCCTAAACATGTTGTTCCTACCCCTAGAGGAACAAGGTCAGCAAACCACAACACTGAATATCAGTTCTCCACCTAAAAACACTCAAAAACAAGCTAATTCTGGATCATGTCAATTGCTCCACTGAGCATCTGCGCTGAATGTCAACTGCTCCACTGTGTACCTGCGTTGAATGTCAACTGCAAAGAAGGCTACCTGCGCTGGGCGAGTTTGGTCAAGTGGCACAGTCATTCCTCAAGGTGTCAATGCCCAGGAAGCTTCCAAAATGACACTTGGATCAGAGAATTCAACTGGTGATGAGTAAGAGGGTCTAGATCTCCAAGTGGAAGCAAGAACCTCCAAGTGGACTCAAGAACTGAAGAATAACTAAAGTGAGAGAGGACACTAGTCATCTTCATGCCAACCTCAAGCTGACTCATCCTTTCTCCAAAAACTCCTATATATAGAGCTCTCTCATGAGGTCTAGGGAGGATGGAATCTTGTGAATGTAAGGAAGTGCTGTTGGTTTGAGTTTAGAACTATTGGGTGATTTGCTTTGAAGGAGGTGAAGAGGAGATTTCTTTCTGCTGGGAGGTGATGCTGGATTGGGCCTTTTATGGTTGTATCACTTCCTGAACTTTACTTCTTCCATTAATAAAGCATTTGAGTTTCTTCTATATGCATGTGTCTCAATGGTGTATTGTTATACTTGTGTATTTGATTTATTCTAATCCTTGAATCAATTATGAATGTATGCTTCTTGTAGTTTCCCTCTCTTGCCATTTTGCAGGATCTTGGTGTAGCTGGGCTAGTGAAAGAGCAAGGAGCTGGGAGCAAGCAGCAAGGAGAGAAGATTGGATCAACCATTAGCGGAAGACATCGGTTAGTGGATCCCTTTCTCCTCTTATTTACTTTCATAAAGAAGAAATCTCAGATAGCTTTACTTCGATTGTTGCTGAGGTACTATCACCCTTAGAGTGGGATAGGGTCATTCCGTATTGGATACTTTTCCCAACAACAACCCCACCTTGGTAATTCTCCTGAGCTCTTCATGTCAAAGAGCTACCCACATCTCCACCCAACTGGGGAGAGTTGCTCTGCCCAAGATGCTTTGGAAATTCATGAATCTAACACATTAGAAACCCCTACTGCAATTTCTAGTTTACTATATCCTTCTTGTTATTTACATTAACAAGTTATTTAATTGCATAAACATCGAAGTAAACAAAAATGAAGCCACCATTATTTTTGGACAATCATCCCTAGAAAAACCCAATGCGGGAAAACTGGTGCATCATATAGAGGGTTTGTATTATTAAGAAGATTTGTGAATACAACTAGGGTGCCAAAAATGGCTCACCCAACAGAGAATATCCTTGGCAATAGTACCTCTATTCGGAGATAGATATTCTGACAAATCAGCAACTGGATGATCAACCCCACAATGACTCTGATTGTTCCTTTGGACAGTGAAAGTTGCTCCAAGCACTGCTCTAGAACTGTGTCACCCTTCATGAACTCCGTCACCCTCTCCCGACTGATCTGCTCTCAGTCTACCCCACAGAATCTCCCTAGCGCTGCTTCTGAAGCTCAACGTCAGCCTGTATGGCCCTCTGCATTGCCTGTGTCAGCCTCTATGGCGTTCTATGTCATCTGCGTCAGCCCTTCTTGGGCCTGCACTATGTTGCCTCTCTGCTATGTTTTCTTTAGCCTTGAATGAAAATCCCTTGTTGAACTGCCCCTCGCTACAATAGATAATTAACTCGATTTCCTCAGTAAACCTTGCCCTAGAAAAATCAAATTCTTGATCTCTCTTGGTGTATCTCCAACTGACACTCAAGCCTCCTCTTATACTTTTCCTGTTGACGAATCAATGACCGGGATTAAGTAGCTAATCAACAGCTAAGATTAGAACTGGCTTGATCCTCCTCACTTAGAAATTTCCCACCCATATTTTATTAATACACATTAATATTTTTATTTTCCTAAGTTTAGACTTAAGAACTCATTAAAAATATTAATTATTTTAATATCTCTTCATCCAGGTGGAATTTCTCCAAACAATTTCTAAATTTTTGAGATCTCATGTGCCTTAGCGTCTCCACCAAATTTCATGGCTAGAGCACATCCGATGCTACCAAAAATCAACAGAACCTACTCTAGTATATTAACATTTGGGTCTCGTAGAGTTTATGAACAAATTCAATTTAATGAGAATCATTGACAGCTAAGTTGATTATTGGCACGTATTGACTATTTGTGGTCTCAAGTACGACTAAATTATTTAATCTTTATGATTCTATTTTATAGAATAGTCAATCTTCATTTGGTGGGCATTTTGTAGCATCAACACTGAGTTTGTCCAAGTTATATAACACATTCTAGAAGGGCCTTTATGTAGAAATGTTAATTTATTATATGGGTCCATATGTTTTATGGGTTTTTGAGAACATTATTGATTTAAATAAAAAAGGAAGAATAATTGAGATCAGAGCTTAGAATGGTACCTTGTTGAAGTAGTGGATGGAAACGCTTGTTAATTATGACAACATCATTGCAAGGCTAATTGTGGTTTGGTAGAAAACTTGTTTATTGTTGATATGAGAAGTTAGGGTTTGAGATAGCAGAAAGGGTTTGCACAATTTTGTGGCAACAATTGAGACAACTTAAGTTTGGGCACAAGACAAACTTATGGAACATTAGATTGTGCATGTGGGCACAAGTTAGCAATGACAACAATGACATTTACACATTTTTGCAACAGTGACATGACAAGAGCAGAGGAAGTAAAACAATGTTATTGATACAAATTGTCGAGTAGAGTGTTGGGTATGATCTGATTCAACTCCCCATGTATAGTTAAGGAAGTGGAACCAGAAAAACAAAACCAAACTGACCCTCCACACATGCTACATAACCTCCAGGAACCAACCAACCTTTCTAGGTGACCAACCCCTAAGGAAACTTAACATTTTACTAACCTAAAGCCTCATTTTCTCCCATGACATGGGCATGCGTGTGACTAGGACCCTCTAGTCACTCTCACAACAAGGGCATAAAAGCAACTCAGTGCCTTTTTAGCTAGTTTTGAACGTGCGACCCTAGATTATGTGCCACTTTTCCAGGACCATGACTTAGGCCACTACCTAGAGCTCCATGAAACCTTCAGGAATGATAAATAACAAATAAACAAAAGTACTAATGAAAATACTTGAACAAAGACTTGACTGGACCCCTACTAGCCATGACAGACATTTCATCAAACATGTCACAAATATGCATTCTACAGGTCATAACAACAGATATGAGCATAGGGGTCTCATACTTATCTGAGAATCACTAAGAAGCATTGATGCCTTATCACATTAGCTACATTATCATCTATTAGGTCATATATTCATTGTTCATTCATTTACAAATCAAAACATGATGAGAGCCATACATCATCACTGTCATAAAACATACTCATAACCAACATATAAACAACAAAAATAACAAGAATGAAATAGCCATAAAATCCACATATAAACCAGTACATTTACACATAAAATACTAAGGAAAAGAGCTCTTAATAATGAGTAAAAAATCCAACCCAGTATGGGACTTCCACGAACCACTCGACCATAGATTAGCTAAACCAAATCTTTCTTTCAACCAATCACCCTCATGCCATATTCCAAGCATGAATGTGGGACTCATAACCAAAATCAACCAGGGCTTCCTGAGGCTACACCACCTCACCCTCATCAATAGAACCATCACAATCCCCACTGGATCACTAGGCCTTAAACAAGCATGGATACCACCGGATTTCTCCACCTACACCATGAGGAATTTTCATGGCTCCTATTCTCTAGGATTTACCATACATCCCACCATACAATGGTTGAATATCCCTAGGCCTAATCAAGACTTCACCCTCTAGGATTTACGGTATATCTTGTCATTCACCCACCAAGGATTCTTAGGAGTGATCAAGGGCACCCACCTCTAAGCTTTACCGTATATCCCGCAATTCACTAATTGAGGGTTCCTAGGCCCATTGAGGCAACACAAAATTTGGCTTTACCACAACCCACAGTCCAATTCATGGGTTACTAGGCCAAGGATTTACCCCAATCCATAGTGCAATTCAGGGACCGCTAGGCTATGTGTTCTTTTTTCAGAGACCACCTCACTCAGTTTCGAATCCATCCGACAATTCAGCTCAACCAAAGCATGAGAACCCCATCACACCATGGTTATCCAGAAATGGCAAGGCAAGGCTGAAGAACACTATCACACATGGAAAAACCCATGACAATGACAACAAGAGAACCAAGAACACACATTCATAACCATGCATCCTAAATCTAACAAGGAAATCATATATACAAATCAATACCTGCAAATAATCTCGTTGTAGTTGCTTGATCCTACTCTTCCTTGCTTGATCCTTGCTTTCCATTGCCTTCTTTTCTTTTCTTGATCAAATGTTCTAGTACTCTAAGAAAACTCAAAACTCTAAGTTTCCAAGAGTGAGAGAGAGAGAGCGAGCTCCAAAATTGAACCGACAAAAGGTTAAAACTGACAAAAGGTACCAACTGATCCTTAGAAGCCTTTTTATTAATGATGCCTCTATTTTCTTCAATTTTCCATTATTTTCCTTCATTTTCCTCCTCACATGCAACCTGTGACCTTTTACCTTCCTTTTCTCCTAATTTCCATTATTTTCATAAATAAAATGACAATTAAACATGTCTTTCCAAATCCTTTTCCATCGCCTTTGCCAATTTCCTTAGCCATAATAAAACAAATAAACACCCACACTATGATGTTTTGACCAACATTCAGCTTGGAATAAGTGTCCCATGAATGTGGTTATTATTTTGCCTTTATTAACTTTATTTACATGGAATTTTCACTAGTGCTGTTACATTAGGGTGGCAGGGTGGTGCAAGGTAGGAGGTTGGAGCTTGAGAACACTTCAGGGCAACAGGGTGGTGGTAGGGCAAGTTGGAGCCTTCACAGGGCATTGGAACGTCCATATAGTTGCAACTGGTAAACATGGTGTTGGAGCATCCTTCAAGTTGGAGCATGTAAACCAGGGCATTGGATCGTCCTATAGGTTGGAGCCTGTAAACCAGGGGGTTGGAGCCTTCCTCAGTTGGAGCTGAAAATATTGATGTACATTTTATTTAAAGACAAATATTAAGAAGCATCCAGTGGTTTTTTTCCGAGAGGGGTTTCCACCTAAAAATCTCTTGTGCCTATTGTCTTTATTATTGTGCATTGTTGAATGGTGTTGATGAATGTTTATATTTATCTGATGCTAATAACAATTAATGCTCCCTGAAGTTAAAAATGCACTAATTGATATGAAATATTGATTCACCCCCCTCTCCGTATTTCCAACAAGCTTTGGTTTGAAATATATATATATTCAACTTTATGAATATAAAGACCTTTTCTTATGGGAAGTTTTTTTTTGCTAAACATTTTATAATTGCTATTTTAGAAATTAATAAGATTTTTCAAGGTTTTTATACTTTAAAATAAATATGGATCCTTAAAATTTTACGTAAGAACCACTAAAGTTCCCCCATTAACAACAATATTATTTTCTTATACATTAAATTCTGATCAAAATATTAGGAAATATTACCTAAATGCCATTAATTTCAATAAAAACTAGTTTTACAATGATCCTATGGTAAAATTTCAACATACTTAATACACTTAATTTTTTCCTAATTATATGTGTGTGTGTGCGTGTCAATTGTGGTTATTTTAGATGGTTGGGCAAAACGATTATTATTCTCTCCATCGAGGTTCAAATCCCTGCTAGTGACATCATGAGCTTTGATGTCTTGATGATTAGTGTTATAATAAACACTCTCAAGTGACTATAACTATGGGATGAAAGGGATGTATCTCTCTCTCTCTCTACACACACACACACACACAATTTTTTTCTATTTTTTTATAACAATGGATACATGAAAAGCTACATATTGGAATACAAAAAAATATGGTTGGGACAACAACCTATCTACTCAAAAGCTTTAAACTTGTCTTCCTAGATCCTATTCTTGTGTCGCTGATAAGTATACTTCCTTATGTACTGAAACAATAATAAAAGTACATAATAAAAGATGAGAAGTATATAAAATAACGAGAAATTAGGTCCTTGAAGGGAATCTACTTCTAGGTTTACCCGAATCTTGGAAGTTAAATCCACAAAGCATAATTCCATGTTATAATAATCTACAATGTATTTCACCTATAACACCCACCAATTTTGATTGAGGACAGTGCTAAGTGTCCATATCCTCATCCTTAGCTAGATATAGAGAAGCCATAGGGAGAAGAGTCCCCAACAAAAACATAAATCAAAGGGTGTAGGGGTGGGGGGAGGGGGCCGTGGGCTGATGTGAAAGTGGGCTAAAATTCTATCACCTAGAGAATGTAGAGAACCAAGATGAGACTTTAGCTCTAGGTGCCTTTGTCGTTGAGTCTTCATGAAGGTTATGACCTCTTGTTCTAATTCCATAAGTTCTCGTAGCTGGGTGGTAGTTTACACTGCACATTGATCCCTCACTTGATTCTTGGCTTTAATATTTTCATTTGAGTTATCCTACCAAATATTCCATTTTGTGGTTGAATTCCATGGACAACACTAAGCTTTAGCCACACCGTGTTTATAACACTTAACTCCCCTTTTGACCTCCATAAGCCGCCACATGAAACACCTTTTGTCCTTACATTGACAATGAGCCATTTTTTCTTTAGAGATTAGATATGCAAGCCTACCCTAGTCGAAGTGCCATAATTTTTTGACTTGAGACTATGCAATGCCCCATCTAGTTCACTGAAGTCTTGAACCCCCTTACTCACTTTCTTAATGCTACAAAAGGTCAAGAGCATGAATGCCAATAATGGTATTGGCATTGCTAAACAAAACATAACAATAAACCCACATGTAGGAATTGTGCTACTCATAAACTCATTCACCACTAGAGAAGGATAATGGCGTATTGAACATTGCAGGAGCCATAAATTCTCATCCCTTTGCACTTGTGTGGTATGACACTTTTTGTTGAATCAAATACCCATCTTAATGAATCACGATTTTGTGGCAGAGACACGAAAGGAAATCCTTTCCATTTACCTTTATTAACCCCTCATCTATTCAAATGCCAAGATTGATTTATAGATTGGCCTTGCTATTTTGTGCTTGTGAAACTTGGAAGAATTCATTTCTTTTGCGAAATCTGAAGATAATAAATGATCTTTTGAGTGATAGGAGAAACGTGAAAGTTTTGGAGAGGACTTTCATGGAATAATGATCTTACTATTGTCAATAAATCTCCAATTACTATTGTATGACAAACTTCTTTCTTCTTGAGCATCACTAAAATTGGATACGCTACAATTGTTTTTGCCTCATTATTACTTTTAATTCCTAATCTTCATGCCTGTTCAATTTCTTATTTTCCGTAGTCATCATGACTCTTCCTCTTACCTTCTTGAGTCCCCCGACCCTTTTTTTTCACATGTAACTAAACACCCCATCTTTCAACCCATAAGCAAAAGTAAGATATTCTTAAAGGTTCAAAACCATTCAACAACAAAACTTGAAACCATTATTACAACATACTTAACATGTCACCAATAAAAATAACCAATATAAAACTAAAAAAGATAATAATTATTCTTCTTATAAATACACTTTTTAATCCTTATTATAATATATAAATATATATTCATATATAATAATGACACTTTTAATTTATATAACTTTTATTTATATACATAAAATAGGGTCATTGTGTGTGCATATATATATATATATATATAGACACGATAACACTATTTTATTAATTTTATTGATGAAAATTTTAATGAAATATCTATGTATGGGCATTTACCAATTAATATGTATTCGAATTCAAGCTTCTGTGATCCATATCATAATGTATAAAGAGTTTTTTCGGAAGAACTGACATTGAAGATTTGGGTCGACGCGTTTCGAACCAGCAAGTGTAGTTCATCACTTCATCTTTAGGACATGATGAAGAAACAGATCCAGGAAGAGGGTTAAATAGGAAGACAGGTCAACTTAATAGCTAGAAGAAAATGGCTATATTTGACTCCGGGAGGGAGAGGGGCGGATTGATAATATTTAAATTAATAATATATATATATATATATATATAAATATATAATTTTTAATTTTATTAGTTAAGCAACTAACGATTATATATGATAATATTCAATTCATATATATTTTTTTAAATAACAAAAAATTCAAATTAATAATAATGATATATATATATATATATATATATATATATATATATATATATATATGATGATGATGATGATGGTTAACGTCCACTGAGACCAAACTTTGGTCTATCGGACCTAAAGAAACAAATTATTTAGTTTGATTTAAGATTTTATTCCTATGCTCAAAAAGCTTGAAGATAAGCCTTCTGAGCTCACTATAATTTTGACATCGTAAAAGGCTAGGAAGGTCAGTATTGCCACAGAGATTATGAAACTGAGATCTAATGTGGTTGTATGCGGGGCACTCTAAGAGGAAGTGGTTTTCATCCTCGATGTTCCTATTCTCACAGAGATGGCAGATCCTTTCCATCCATGGTGTTTTAGGGACTGCTCAACGACCCGTTTCACTATGGAGCTCATGAGAGTTTGTTCTAATCTTCGATATATTAATTTTCTTCTTTGAGCTAGTTAAAACAAAGAGATACTTTTGATCTTCTAGGGTGGGGTTGATGACTTTCTTATAATAACTTAATTTTCTTTTATCTGCTAAATCTTTCTCACACCACATTTTTTCTTTGAACTTAGAAGTAACAATATTTTTAATGTTATTAATGTTTTGCAATGCATCATTCTCATTGATCTCCCAGTGATTTAACCAGACCCTCATGTCTTTGTACCACCCCCGCTTGAGCCTTAGGTGGTTCTATGATCTCCTATGTTATTGAGTTTGTGCTTGTACACCAGAAGCCTAGTCATAGCTAGGCTCTCGATAGGGGAAAGACCTACTTCTATAAGGAGAATAGGATAGGGTGTATTGCTTTTAATTTTCAGGTTATACGTTATAAAACGCTTCTATATCTGCTCAATATTTCTCCAGGATTCTCTAGAGATGCTGCAACCCCAAACCTCGCATCCATATAAGATAACAGGAGTGACTAAAGTTTCAAAGAGGAACTTCTTTTTATCTCACATTACGAGGTTTGCCGTTTTACAATTATTTTCAAGACCAAAATAAGCTTTCCACCCTCCATTAATCATTTTCTCAATGCTATAGTTCCAGTTGAGCTTGTGATGAATATCAATTCTTAGGTACTTGTAAGAATACACTTCCTCCAAGTTATTATTGTCATACATAAAATTAGCGTAAGTGTCATTCTTGGATTTGATAATCATAACTTTTGTTTTGTCAGTGTTAATAGTCATACCCATGGTAGAGCAGAAATCCTTAAGAAGCCTAAGTTGCTTATCAAGATCAGATAGACACCTTGCGAGAAGAACAATATCATCAACTAAAATCGTGTCAACTAAGATTAAACAATAATAATAACAATATATATATATATATATATATATATATATATATAAACACCTACTCATATTAATAAAATAAATAATAATAATAATATAAAATTATTTATAAACAATATATCTAAATCACTATGTATAAGTATTAATATATCTAAATCACTATGTATAAGTATTAATATTAGAATTATTAATATTTATATTAATATGTATTTCACAACTAATTATCTGCATTTTGTGGGATTTCAAGCTGGTTGCACATGGTGTCGTTGAGGGATTATGTACACCTGTGATACCATTTGCTAAATAATCAGCCATGACTAAAGGCCCCATATCCATAAAGCCAAAAGTTGGCAACACCATCGGTTACTAATGCTTATTACGAATCCAAAGCAACATTGAAAGAATATTTGCCTTTCCTTTCCATGGCTGTAAAAAATCGCCTGCAAATCCAAGAGAAACCATCGATTTTTTGATGAATCCCATCATTTGAGGTTAGTTCGGCCTGTTAATGGTGGCCATTTCAATTTATTTTAGAGGTTTTTATTCACTCTCTCTTTTGTTTTCTGTTGTATGTCGGTGTCAAGATCTCTGTGTTCATGTTCTGATTTATGCATACGAATTGCATTTGCAGGGGTGTAAGTTTCTTTTCATTTTTTGTTCGGGTTTGCTGAGTACAAGAACTTTAGAGATTATCAGGGTCCCTGATTTGGGCTAGATTTGGAAACTGAAAAGTTGATTCGGGTGATGAGACAATGAATTCAAGCGGAAGGAGGGTTGAGAATGCCCAGAAAGCAGCTGTTCCTCTCAACAATTATGTGTTTGATTTTGATTTGGGATTAAATCTTTCCGGTAATCAATCATCCAAGAGTCTAAAGGATCAGAAATATAATAACACTCCAACCCCATCTTCGTCCAAATCCCATAACCCTGCTCCAGCCTGGACCCCCAATAAGCCCTCATGGACTCATCAACCCTCACCTTCACATGCTCCTAGGCCTGCACAAACTGGGTTTGGATGGACTGGCCAATCTGGGCAATCATCGGGTGTGTGGTCTGCCCATGGCCAGTCCCAACCTACACCGATGGCCGGCGACATCTTTGGAAAGAGTTGGGCAAAACCAGATTCAAGCAAGCAGGCCACCACTGGGATTGTGGGGGGTTTGAATTCAGGGGCTGCGCCCAATTTGTTTGGGGATCTGGTTGGGGAAGTCTTAGGGAAGCAAAAGAATAATACCCCCTTGAAGCAAGTGTCCTCCAATTCATCCATTTCCATGGGCAGTGTGGCTGCAGCTTTACCTAAAGGTGGAATTCCCCTGAAGGATCAGCGTGCTGCGGGCAGATCTGCCGAAGAGTTTGGGGACTTTGCTGATCAACATACAAGTAAGAAGGTGGGTGACCCTTTTGAGTCTTTGCCGACCTTCTCAAATGTAAGTGCCAACTCTGGGAAGGAGGATCCATTTGGTTCTTTTCTCGGTTCTGGTGCAAAGGAGGTTAAGCGTCAATCTACTTCAACCGTTAGTCAAGATCCTTTTATAACTTCGAACAACGAAGAAGTGTTTGGGGACTTTCAGAATGTCTCTGCAACAGAGAGCACTGCTAACAATAGTCACGGAGATCCTTTTCCATCAATTTCGGTTGATAATAAGGATGCATTTGGAGATTTTCAGAATGGAAACAAAAGCCATGATTCTACTGTCAGTGGAGATCCCTTTGCAGCATCCTTGAATGTCTCTAATGACCTATTTGGTGTTGGTTCAGTTCCTAATTTGTCAAATACAGGAGCCCCTTTTATTGATTTTTCTTTTGCTGCAACTGCTGCTGCCAGCTTCACGGATTCTCATACACCTTCTGCTACCTCCATGAAGAAAGACACAGCCCCTGTCAGAGTTGCTGATCCATTTGAAATGTTGAACAAAAGCTTTTCTTCTCAGAAACAGGCCCCTCAAGAGAAAAGCAAGGATCCCCTGGAATCTTTGCTCTCATCATCTTTTGCTGCTACCTCGGGAGGTTTTGCTAGTCAGCCATTTAAAGAGACTGATGACTGGGGTTTGGAAGCCGACTTTGGAGGTGGTGATTCAGGCACAACAACAGAGTTGGAGGGGCTTCCACCACCTCCTGCCGGAATCACAGTATCAATAGCTAAAGATAAAGGCATGGAGAGTTATAAGCAGGGGCAGTATGCCGATGCCATTAAATGGTTTTCTTGGGGAATGGTTCTTTTAGAAAAATGTGCCAACGACAGCAACTCTTCTGTAGAGATTCTAACCTGCAGGGCTTCATGCTACAAAGAAGTTGGAGATTATAAGAAGGCTATTGATGACTGTTCCCAGGTAGGATTCTTTCACACTGTATTTTTTTTTATGAAAGTATTTGTTTTATATCAGTCATTTCTAATTGATTTCAAAACATATATCAGTAAAGTTAGATTGTTACATGGAAGTTGGCCCTTGGAAGGCATCCGGATACCTTTGCACGTAATGCTTTTCTGTAGATACAGATTATCTCATTTAAAGGGATGTGAATTCTATATCATTCAGTCATTGGTTTTTCGAGTGCTTCAAAAGCTTTAGGTAGTCAGTTTTATCTTGTAATTTGATGGCATTTCTAACAACCTTTTTTATAATTCCTTACAAAGCATTTTAGACCAGAATCAAGCTATGATTTCAAGAGACTCTGAAAATCCAGTTCTTACTGGTATTTCTCAGAATATGCATTTCTATCTCCGTTTCATTCACCATTATAAACTTATAATTTAGAAAGTTAATCGATTGGTAAATGGAACATCGAAGCACCAGTACTGACATAGAATGCTTCTATTCTCTTTATATTCAAATTGAACAACGAAGAAAAAAAATACCAAAGCACTTGAAGTGTGGTAGTAACAAGGATGGAACAGCTTCCACTGTTTAACTATGTTACCAGAAACCTGAACAGGAGATCCATTTCTCATTCTGTATTCATTCCCATTCCTGTATTGATGCTACATTAGTACATTACCAATCAATTTTATGTGTAATATACGCTGAGAAGGGGGGTGGGTTGACGTTTGTGGGTTTATGTTTCTTATCTCCTGAAACCCAGCAGCCCCTTTTTTGTTCTGTTATATGTTTCCTGTTTCCGGCAACAGTAACACTTCTCTGTGCTACTGACAGGTTCTGGATTGTGATAAATCAAATGCGTCTGTGCTACTCCAGCGTGCTCTTTTGTATGAAAGCAATGAGAAATATAAACTTGGAATCAATGATTTGAGAAATGTGCTAAAGATGGATCCTGGAAATAGACTGGCGAAAAGTACTCTATCAAGGCTGATCAAAATGGCTGATTAAAGTCAGTTTGTTCTCTTCTCATTTATGCCTATTGATTGATAAAGGTTCAAGTCCTAGTTTGGGAGACTATAAATTTGTATGTTATATGTTAATGAGTGCTTAGCATAGAGGAATATTTCTATTTCACATTTTTCTGAACTGCGACACAAATCTATTCTGTTCTCATTCTCATTCCTGTAGTAATGCTACATTAGTACATTATCAGTCAATTTTATGCGTAATACACGCTGCGAAAGGGGTGGGTTCATGTTTATCCAATCAAACCCCGTAGCCCCTTTTTTGTTCTGTCACTTGTTTCCTGTTTCCGGCGAAAGTAACACTTCTCTGTGCTACTTACAGGTTCTGGATTGTGACAAATAAAATGGGCCTGTGCTACTCCAGTGTGCTCTTTTGTATGAAAGCACTGAGATATATAAACTTGGAATCATTGATTTGAGAAATGTGCTAAAGATGGATCCTGGAAATAGACTAGCGAAAAGTACTCTATCGATCAAAATGGCTGATTAAAGTCAGTTTGATGATTGAGCTCTTTTCTTTCATACCCATTGATTAATAAAGGTTCAAGTCGTAGTTTGGGAGACTATTAATTTGTATGTTATATGTTAATGAGTGCTTAGCATAGAGGAATATTTCTATTTCACATTTTTCTGAACTGTGACACAATTCTTATGGCAACATAGAGGAATATTTCTATTTCACATTTTTCTGAACTGTGACACAATTCTTATGGCAACATAGAGGAATATTTCTATTTCACATTTTTCTGAACAGTGACACAATTCTTATGGCAATAAATTGTAATGGCATTGAGTATATCATTAATTCAATTTTGACTGACTTGTGAGGCTGGATGATGTGAAACATATTGTGGTCACTTTGGTTGAGATTTTAAAATAACCTGTTATGAAGGAAAAACATCAAAATGGGCTTTGCTGCAGTACCATAACACCATTGAGAAGTTATATTCATTTTATTGTTCCTTTGTGTAGAAAAATAATATCTAGAAACGTGTGAGAAATCTGCAGTCATGCCAATATATGCTTAAACCAGTTATATAGAGAATTTTGGTATCCGATGCTATCATGACAAGTTTCGAGCATAGCAACGAAAATGGTTATACTTTCTGGTGCTGTTCTTTCCTCTTTTTGGTTGGCAATACCTGAATGACCAAAGAACAGCCAAGTCAGTCAACAGTTCCATTGACCAAACCTTTATACAATCTAGGGTCAAAACAAGTTGATTTCTTTTAAAACATTTATGCCTTGTGATTTCGAGAATGCTAAGAATTCAAATTTTGCTCTAAAGATGTGTTTGTTATGAAGAATTTAAAATTATCTGTGGAATTACTTCAATTTATACAATTTTAGCCACTGTATTGGACATATCATACAAGAGTTGTGACTCTGGTTTCTCGTGTAATTTCATTATCTTGAAGTTTAAAGATCATTGCGGATAGGATCTTGTAGGCAACATGTTATTCTTTGTTATATTCTCTGGGTTAAAAATTACATCGCAAAATTTAATGTGGTTAACAGGCTGCACTTTATTTTTCTGTGAGTTGAAAGTTATTTTAATTTGCAATGCTTATATCAATTTTTGTAGAGAAGTGGGAGAGTAGACATGGTTTCCATGACCAAAAACTGTTTGAGTGTTCTCGAAGCTCCTTATCCAATGTAACAGTACATGTATAAATAAATAAATCTGTCTTAAGTTAGAAACACACTGACAAACTGTTGAGAGAATATCTCAACCACATACCAAACTAGGAGCCAATTGGCTGGAGAAAATCTATCATAGTGACAGACTGATTTTCATAGTGACAGACTGAAAATAATATCTCAACCAAACACCAAAATAGGAGTCAACTAGGTAGAGCGAATCTATTATATCCAACTAGATTTGACAACCTTCCACAACTTAGAATAAACCATTCACATAGAGACAAAACTCTACCTCACAATGACCAATACATGAACAAACCACAATCTTCTTGTATGATCAAATATCACACATTAAGTTATAACTCAAGTAGGAGTTAATAATCCCAACACTCCCCATTAATGAGCACTTGTCCCAATCTCATTTAGGTCGGGTCTTCATCATCTAGTCCTTTGCAACAAATGCTCCACCATGAATCGAAGACACTCCTAATCAGCAAAGTATATATTGGGTCCAACCTAGAATTTACTTCTTGTACCTTGATCATGTAAATATTACCAACCTGTCAAAGTCCATATAAAGAAACAACCATCCACCAGACTACATGGGAACCTAACTATTGCAACTACTGGCTTAATAG
This sequence comes from Pinus tabuliformis, assembly GCA_031772625.1. Taxonomy (NCBI): domain Eukaryota; kingdom Viridiplantae; phylum Streptophyta; class Pinopsida; order Pinales; family Pinaceae; genus Pinus; species Pinus tabuliformis. The sequence continues at coordinate 270,364,176 of CM062812.1, forward strand.
GATGTCTTTCAAGTAGATGGGTCATTCAACTTCTTGATGAACTCTAGGCCTAACACACCTCCTAGAGTCGACAACCAACACAGTGCATTCATAGAACACCTAGCCATCACATGGCCCACTCCAAATGTTGAACAACTCCATAACAGAGGTTTCCGCACTATATCGAACAAGTTATTCAAATCATTAGGGACACATGGAAAATAGTTATGCATGCCTATCTAAGGCCTAGAGAGATACTCCCTTTACATGTTACATACATAGTGACATACATACAATTAATTGATTCCATCTCATGGAGGCACCAGGTGCAAGCCTCTATAATATTTGCCTAAGTACCATACATTACCTCTCCCAAGTAAGTACCAACTCTAGGCAAGATACAAGCTCAAAATTTTTCAAGTACTAATAAATAGAATCTACACATACCATCATAGTCTTGCTATAGATACAAGGCGCGATGAATAATTTCATATGGTCATTATTTTTATTGTACACAATAAACAAACTTTACCTTATTTATTCATCACCATCTGATCTCCACTAGTAGCACAAGAACTATCGCTAGCTTCCTTTGGACCAAACTCTAGTAAAACTCTTTGCTACATCTAGAATGATGTCTCTATCCTTCCTATTGCAACCTCACCATTCCAACTTAGAATTAAGTTTTCCATCATCACTTGGCTTCTTTTCTACATCTAGAATGATGTCTCTATCCTTCCTAGTCCAACTTAGAATTAAGTTTTCCATCATCACTTGGCTTCTATAGTGACAACAACACAACTTCATTGTATCTTGATGCTACATAACCAACCAATGGCTATTTCCTATGGTAACTTGCTTCCATCTCTAAACCAAAGTGTCCATGCTCCTCCAATCAGTGGTAGAACTATCATATCCAAAAATCAGATTAGTTGGGAAGCAATCGTACTTTGGGCCGAGCACTAGTACCACACAATTTAATTGGGAACTTCTTGTATTCTAGGGATTAACATCAACTTGATTGTAAATATTGAACAATCGATATATCCTAGTCAATCCTACTCTTTATGCACCTACCATTGAGGACTTATAGTACAACGTTCATAAAATAATATTTTATCAAGGAACAATTAGTGGGAACATAATATGTATCTAAATTTCCCTTCTAGCCACAACACAATGCTACTAAGCAAACTCATGAATGATTTTTATATTACAATTGTGTTGTCACACCAGGCATATAGAAATCAACAAGAGATAGATGATACATATGATCAATTGTACAACATTACTAAGCAAACTCATGAATGATTTTTATATTACAATTGCGTTGCCACACAAGGCTTATAGAAATCAACAAGAGATGATGATACATATGATCAATTGCTTCTGCATGTATGTTTTCTTGGCACATTGCATATATTAGGCATTTTGTTTGCATCTTTGACATCTTGGTTCAATATTCAACATCCTTGTTCGCAGCTTCCATGTTTCACCAAACAATTGTTAGAGTAGTCAATTCTAACAAACTATGCAGTGATATTGAGTGACTATTCTCAATATGATTTTTTTCACAAACCCTAATAAGTTTCAAGGACACATTTCGCTTCATCATAACCTTTTTCTTGATAACTTGTATAGACCTCTTACCATAAACATGACAACCTTGAACCTTGATTTTGAACTTAAAGTGTTAGGTAATATCGATCGTTCAACCCGGAAAAGAGTGTTATTGGTTACTTTCCATAGGCCTAAATTGAGAAATACCATGAACTCATATTCCTCCATTTACAAAGAAGATTCTAGGCCCACATGACCATGAGAAGCAAGACGACAACATTAAAATATTTGGATGTTCTTTCATTTCTACGAACAATGTGAATTTTTTTTCACTTCACCTTATAGTGTATACTTTCAAACTTTGATATATTTCGATGTTTTTTCATTTCTACGAATAACATGAAATTTTTTTCACTTCACCTTAAGTGTATACCTTCAAAATTTGACATATTGACAAATTTAATGAGTTTCTCCCTCTGCAGTTGACATGCACCACAACTCTATAAGAGTGCTCATTCATCCAAGCAACAAATAGGTGCCTTCTCAGCGCTTAATAGTTAGGATAGCAACAAATAGGTGCCTTCTCAGCGCTTAATAGTTAGGATAGCAACAAATAGGTGCCTTCTCAGCGCTTAATAGTTAGGATAAATCTCTTGTACTGACGCCATGTATTTTTTTTTTTTTTTTCATTTCACCTTAGTGTACGTTCAAACTTTGTTTGTTGCCATCTCACCCATATCTTTTGAAATAATCCTTCATTGATGTTTCTAATAGTGTTCGTTCCTCCTAGCAACAAGTACATGCCTACTCACCTCTTAATAGTTAGGATAAATCTCTGGTAGTGGACACCGAATTTTACAAGCAAACTCTAACACTCATTCTTCAATGCCAAATGCCCACATAGTGGTCTGCTCATAATTTTCTGCTTTAATGAAACATCACTCATATGATTATGACAACTCACCTATATTTGTGTATACATTTGTGTAGGGATGCACAACAATTTAAGGCTCAGAGTCACAAAGCAATCCTCTTGTAGCAATTATACATGCAAATATCACATTTAAATGGTACATCTAAACCAATTTCCATTGATACACCTGAATCCATAATATCATTATCATAGAATGTCAGTTTCACGCTAAATACAAATCTACATTGCAACCAAGGTTGTGGGTATTGGGATCAGAGGAACCTCATTTGGAAAACTTTAATCAAGTTGACAAATTTAATGAGTTTCTCCCTATGCGGTTGCCTTGCACCACACTCTATAGGTTCACACCACAAGAGCACACATAATAGATTGTGCTTTGAGTAGCTCGCACAGCAACCCATCTATCAACACAAAACATATTGATCACCTAAAGCATCTAAGCATCACTACACCTTCCTATATTTTGGTAGGTAAGGCATGGAATCGACCAAGGTTGTTGACAACTCTAGAGAACTCTTGGGTTTATTTAATTTCACTGAGGACCTTGTCGAACAAATTGTCCCATGACCTTGTGTTGATTGCTTCTCATAAGGTTACCATGAGCTACAAGAAAATTACATGTAGACCAAAAAATTGGCATCTCTTTACATGAACATCTCTCATATAGCCTTCCACTCACCAAACCACACATGCTTCAATGGCGAGACAATACCAAACAATGTATTACATCAAAATGATGGACAAATCACAGATCCATGAACACCATTGATAAACAGTGGCTCACATAATGTTAAGGACACAACATAGCAATCATTCAATAAACAATCTACTCTCACCTACACTAACCCTATATTTACAAAGGATTAAACAATATGAAAATTCCATTATTATGAACCCCTCTCGTGAGAGAGTTAGGCCTGTACTAGCTCTGATACCATGTAGAGAAATAGGATAGTAGACATGGTTTGCACAAATACAAAAGTGTGCAGAGTGTTCTCTTTAACCAATGTAATAGTATGCTACTACACATAAATACATCAATCTTTGCCTTATGATAGACACACTCTCTTAGCACACTAACAATTGTTGAGAGAATATCTCAACTACACACAAAAATAGGAGCCAACTAGTTAGAGAGCATCTCTCATATCTAACTAGATCTAACACTTGAAAACCCTCTGAAACTTAGAATAAAACCATTCATGTAGAGACAAACTCCACCTCACAATGACCAATACAATAACAAACCCAATCTTCTTTGTCAAAAACCTAATCCCTAGGGACTATGGTAAATTGTATTATTTACTTCAACAAGAAGACGAAAAGTCACATGTGAATATGAAGCATCAATGGAGTCTAAGAGACCTTGGCAGATGAATCCAAGGGTCATTGAATGATGTATTTATGTGTATCATATGGATGAAATGCATCACATGTTTATTTAAATTTGTCCTTCATTTTTGTGTGTCTAACAGTGGTATTAGAGCCATCAGGATTTGTGAGACACAAGTTTTGTGGCCTTCCTCAACTTGTGCATTCCTCGTTAGTAGCCCAGTTGATTTTCATCGATACTGTGCATAATTGTGTCTCATTTTGATTGTTTTGTCATTCCCAATGCTCACCTCCCATTCAGAGCAGAGCAACACAAGAGAAGGTTGTGGGATTGTGCTCTTTGTGAAATCATTCAAAAGATAGAGATTCAATGGCATTCTTGATGGGAAAGTGAAGAATTCTCTTCATTATCGATCTCTTGCAATTCTCTATTACTTTACCTTGACTTGATTTGATGCAGTTGTCTTGGAAGTTTGTGCTCCTATAATGCATACATGGAGCTCATTGATCAAGATTGGATCATTATATTGTTTTTCATCTATCTTGATGCCTCCAAAGTGGAAAAAGTGGAGGATGTGTGATCTGGATTGGATCATTATATTGTTTGTCATCCATCTCGATACTTTCAGAGTACAAAAAGTGGAGGAATCAGCGCACGAGACTGTTTTTATCGGTGAGACCTGAATCGGGGAACCTTTCAGGAGCGTTTTGAGGCATCAAATGACATTTTTTTGCGGTAAAACTTTGATGCTTTAGCGCAACACTTTTTTAAGCTATTCTACACATAGAGCCTTTCCAACAACACAAGAATCATGTCAATCAGAGTCCATATGTGAAATTTATGCCACTCAGAAGTTGACTTTCCTATTTTCACCACCATAATTCGAGAGGATGCCGCGTAAGCCTCCATTAATCATGAAAAAGGAGCTAACTGTAACATACCCAACCCCTCAAACACTGTTAGGGGAACGGGGCAAAACATATATATATATATATATATATATATTTTTTTTTTTTTTTTTTTTTTTTTTCTCTAATGAACTTTATTTAGGCTTCCCAAATCATCATAATAGATTCACAACTAGAGTTTTTACTCTGCTTGCCTATATATATATATATATAGAGAGAGAGAGAGAGAGAGAGAGAGAGAGAGAGAGATGCATATATAATTATATATGCATTTATTGGGCCCTGTCGAATGCAATGACCTCCACTCTTCCCATCAACCCGATGCCTTTAAGCATATCACACTTATGCCTCCAAAGTGGGTCCCATTAGACACACCACCCTGCTTACCTTCTCCCAACAATTCCTAAGTGTGTTCCTTGTTACACGCCGAGGTCTCCCTTCCAGGCTTATGAGGATGGTGGGACTGCACCACCTTCTTCCCATTGACCCACACAAATTTGACTGTTGATTGTTGCCGTAACCTCCCACGTCACGCAAACCTTGGTGCCCCGACGCTTTTCTTGCTGAACATCTTGATACGTTCGGGTCAATCTATCGGGATGACTTGTCATGTGGGGACATTTCCCCACCAATAGGTTTTCGACCGTAGTGCAGGCCCTGCCACGCACCCAGCTTACGTCGACCTGCTTTTCTCATCCTAGCGATTTCCGAAGAGCGATGCTTTGTTGATTGTGGGGCTTCACCGTCGGGCTTACGTGTGCGATGGGGCCTCTCCCAACCAATGGGAAGGCAGTCAGACTTACTTGGCAAGTGGACCTTTCCACACCAATCTCGCTACGCCTGGTGTACATGGAGGCCCTCCTAGCCTAGCCCCACCAACTCAGCTCCGACCAATGGCATAACAGTAGTACACACGTCATCTCGCTTACCTGTCTTGATGCATTCTCACTCGTATCCTCCATTCCTCCGGGTTCGTAGTAGTTGGATGACTTGTCTTGAGTCTACCTTCGACCAATTGCAAGAACACTGACTCACCTGTCACATGACCCACTTTCCTCCAATAGCAGTCTCCGCCGGTGTGGGCACTACCACACACCTACCTTATGTCATCCCACAAGGTCTTACTCGATGCTTTCCTTAGCCACTCCCTTTTGTACTTTCAGGTGGGGGCCACTAGGCAGACCTGATAGGTAGGGCCTCCTCTCGACCAATAATGTATCCATTGAGATTTTGTAGCAGCTGACATCATCACATTTTATCTTAACACCTCCAAACAAAATATTTTGGGTTGCGTTGTTTGGTGGGCACCACCCCTAGCCAATGACACCCTTGCTAGGACTTTGCGTCAGCCAGCTCATCCCTAGCTGACATCATCCTGCTCAATCCTTTTGTTGTGAAATATAAGTTTTTGGGCTAATCCCTCTAGGATGGAGGTTCCAGGCCACATCTCCAATGGAACCCTTGTTGGGACTTCGTGTCCGGTAACTCATCCCTAGCTAACGTCATCCCTAAAATCAATGTCTTTTCCAATGGTTAATAGAAGATTATAGGTAGTGCGCAGTTCACTTGGGTCTGACCTATCTTTTTTGGGTTTTTCTCAGCTTGCATCGCAAGCCCAGGTTCTATCATTTGAGCTTATTTTATGTACATGTTCCCAGTTTATTAATAAAATGGCTCAAAATGTTTGGCTGTTATCTCTTGTGTTTTAATTTGTGGTCGTGTCCTTCATTTATTTTTGTTTTTCCTTATAAATTGCTTTGGTATTTGCTGATATTTCCAATTAGGAATATTATAGTGGTATCAAAGCATGATCTTGTCTAGATATTGGGGAACTAGCAAGATCATGAAGGTGTTGGGCACGCATGCATAGAGACTAGTTAGGCTATGGACATTCCTATGCCACAAGAAAAAATGAGTACACAAGAAATGTGGGATGAAACCCACAAGAACGATGAAAAAATAATGGAAATTAAAGAAATGTTGGCCCAATTGAGTGGCGGTAAGGGGATAAATCAAAGCCATCCTCATCTTTATGACATACAACCTAGAGTTAACCATGCCATGGGGGTGAAGCCATTCACACAATTTATGGGAGGTTAGTTGAAGCAGAAAAACACCCATACTTATGGCCATACTATCCATCCTTCCATGCCTCATTTCCTAGATGAACCCGAGAGGAAGAGAGAGCCATATACTTTTGCAAATTTGTTAAGGTCTTTCTCAGATGGGATTGATGAGTATGAGGCATTGGACGCCAAGATTAGGAGGGCTCTATTGTTTGGGGAGTTTTTCCATTTGAAGGAGAAGCATAATTTAGGGTTTGGACCATCATGTAGAGGGGGGTATTTGATGATGAGATCAGGGGGAGACCTTTCTTTAGACCATGGGGTCTGGGCCCCTAGGGAGATTGACAGTTAGCCTAAGGAGGAGGTTAATCAAGAAGCTGTGGGTACACAGGATTGTGAGGAGCATGTAGATATACCCAGTGTGATGCAGGTGCCACCCTTATTGGAGATTCATTTGATAGCTCAGGTTGAGGCAGTGTCAGAGAGAGTGGAGCAAGCTCTTGTAGAGGCATCCACTGACGAGGGGCTAATATGCATAGAGGTACCCAAAGCCGTGACAAAGTTTCCAAACAACAACCACCTACAACAACATGGAGAGCACCTTGAGGAGCGTGAGCTAGATGAGGATGTTATGTATTACGAGCTATCTATGGAGGGATAGCTAGTGACTTCGGTTGAACCCATGGTGGAGGAGGATGGGAAATCATCTTTTGGGCCTAGCATCGACGAGGAGAAAATAGATGCATAGGAAACCAATAGAGATGTAGTAATTCTAGACAACAGCTCTCTTCAGGCCTATATAGATGGGGCTTGCAACACTATTAGTTTACCTCTACACATTGGAGAGAGGGAGGCAGGGTTACATAGACAAATTTGATGCATTGTGTTAGCGCTTGAAATTTCACCTCAGGCTGAGAAAGGTAAACCTCAAGGCAACATCAAACCATTTAGCCTCGTAGCTAGCCCTACGGGGTAGGAGAAGGCTCTCTCCGGTCTATCTCGTAAAATCTTCAATAGATGAGATGACCAATAAGGTAACACTGATATTAGGCCAGTAAACTGATCAAAGAGTTTGATTTGGGGTTTTTTGGGTTTTTGGTGGCAAATTGAGGAGAGGGCAATTTTGGGTGCGGGGATTGGACACAGTTTCTGCAGGGGGTTCTTTGGGGCGAGGTAGGAGACAGTATTGATGCCTTTGATTGATGTGGATGGTCAGGAATGAAAGGTGAAGAGCTAAAGAGAGCAAACAATAACTTTGAATTCTCTTTAGACAGTAGAAAACATTGAAATTAAACAAACTTAAAAGCAGAGCATGGCAGGCATGAATTCTTACTTTAACACTTCATTTGTTTAATGTGCAGAAGTAAAAGAGAGGAAATGAGTCACATAACACACTTACAAGTACATTGAGAAACACACCATCAACACATGAGTCCACAAGAATCCCAAAGAGGACTGCAAAACCCTGGTCTTCCTTAGCCAAAAATTGCAGAGATACAGTGAATAGTACAATGATAGTTTCTCCCTCAAGAGTCCAACCATGAAAATGAGCAAGAAAGTACATAATATAGATAATCTAACCTCTTTCCCTGCCTCCATGGGTCGAGCTCACTATCCTAGGAGCTGTTTCAACCACTTCTAAACTAAGCACTACAAACTAGGCAGTCAAAACAACTTGCCTCTATAAGCTAGGAAACCAATTCATTCATTTAATATTTACCCTTTTCATGAATGAATCTTCTAGAAGTGTTACATAAGAGTAAAAGTGTCTTAAAAATACAATAATTACATCAAATAGAATCATAATTCACCCCAAAAAGTCAAACTGGGTCAAACTGCGTTTTTCTGAGCTGTACAGTGCATTTTGGAAAAATCTGGCTGACGGGTCGCGCGCCTTTGGAGCCACTTTTGGGGCACTTGCAGGTGTCCAAATTGGGCAAGAGTAGGCTTGTTGGAAAGGTCTATGAGTCCACTTTCCAACCCAGCTTGAATTTTTGAATTTGGAGTTCATTTGCCCTATCAAAAATCAAATCTCCCAAGACTGCTTTCTGCGATTCAAAAAAGTGGCAGAAAGTCATTTTTTGCTAGTTTTTTGACTTTCTGGAGGCCCAAAACTTCACCAAATCTCAAGTCCATCCACGAGCATGCGTAAATTTGCATGAAAAATCTGGAAATGCTGAGTTTTTGTCAAATGGAGTTGCCATGATGAAGGGTCGCGCGGGGGGTGAGACCTGTTAATGGGAAAAACTTGCAAATTGCCTGAAAATGCCAAAATTCACCCAAAATTCTCAAAATTTCTTGGGATTTGTGCTATGGCTAGGCTATTTAGTGCCTTGATCCTTGAGTGAAGCCTCAGCCAAGATACAGACGAGATTGGGCCTCTTTCTCCGTTTTAGTGCCTCGATCAACCGCCTTTGAAACATTTTCATCTTTGCCTTGCACACATGCATTCTTGCCCAGTAATGGTTCTTCATGTTCCTCAGCACTTTCTTCTCTTGGTTGGCCTTAGCCAATAGCCTCTCCAAGTGTGCATTTACCCGGATGAGCATGGACTCTCGGTCAGTGGGCAATGGATCACCGGGTCTTCTTCGGTTCAAGATTCGGTCACTACGAATCCTCCACAACTCATCAAGAGTTTTCTCATCCTCCAACTGTTTGTTGCGCTGCTCCAGGTATGAGATTGTCCATTGTGCACCTTCTAGTCTCTTTTGCAATACCTCATTTTCAGCTCTAAGGTGCTAAATGATCTCCTTTGCCTCTTGGCTCGGAGAACCGGCCTCAAGATCAACAAGCTCAATATCTGGAACTGCTGATGGCCCCTCATCAATCATGGGCTGCTTGCCCCTCTGTGCTGCCTGTGCTGCTGAAGAGAGCAAGGCCCCTTCCACCTGATGTGGAGATAACACTCGTTGAGCTGATGATGAAGGCGAGACCCCTTCCACCTGCTGTGGAGATAGTACTCGCCGAGTTGCTGCAAATAAGGCCCTCGGGCCTTTCTGGTAGGTAACCAAAGGTGAGGAGCTGACATGTCTAGTGACAGGGATGTCATGCTGTTGTGATGGTCCTCCCTCCTCGTGAACAACCTCAGGATGTGGCAAGGGTGGTGCTGTGAAAAACTCACGAGAGATGAACTCCTCCCATGAGATGCCCTGCTGAGCCAACTGATGCAATACTACAAGCTGAATCAAACCATAATGGTACAGGCTCCTATACTGCTGTGCCGGGATCTTCCTCTGCAACATGGACACCATCCTCTGAATGTTCTGATTGAAGAAAACAGGGATGTTCATCATCCTCACTCAGGTGAAGTGCATCAAGAGGCGAATATGGTATGAATATACCTGTGAAAATCTGCCCTCACAGGTAAAATAGTGAATGATGAGCCTCATCATGGGAGCATACTCGCTCCTGAGAAACCTGAATGGAAACACACCTGCCAAATGTCTCATGAATGGTGGCGGACAAAAGGCTCAAAGTGAACACTATCCAGCACCTTGCGCTTATTCCACACCTCCCCAACATTAGGTATCCCTGTGGCATGTGAGATCACCTTGGGTGTCAATGTAAAGTTCACCCCTGCAAGGTTGACATGTCCATCATGAAAGTGTAAAACAAATAGGCGAGCCAACTCTCTGTGGTGCTGAATCTGAGAGATCCTCTCACAAAACTCATAGAAAGACATATACTGGAAACATGTGATTGCCATAGGACAAGCCTGCAAATCTACTAAAGAGGTGGGCTCCTCTCACCTATGATGACCACCTTTTCCACCCTTATGATGCCTCCTCTGTACCTCAATCTATGAAGCTGATGACTGGTCATCACTTTGCTCATAGGTTTCGGTTTCTAACATTGTTTAAGGAGCAAAGTGGACAAACTGTGCTACTGTTTCTGCCTGTAAAAAGCTGATTTATATGCTGTTTCAAGGGTACAAGGAACATGAGGGAAATGTTAGGGGAGGGACATTTTTACAAGGAAAATGGGAGTACATGTATAGAACAGGGAATTTAGGGAAAAACACTGCAAACATCACTGCACATGCATCATCAAATTCATGTGTTTACATGGGCATATGGAGAAGTAGGGTTAGGGTTTGAGTTTTTTTTTTTTTTAGTGTTTAGGGAGAGGGGTAGGGTTTGTATTTATTTTACAATTTAGCAAGGGGAAATTACATGGAAATACAAGGGAAGTGAAAAGGGGAAAGAGGAAAATAATTACAAGAGAAAAAACATGAACAGCAATAAACCCTAGCACATTTTAATAATCAAACATTGCAACCATATGGAGCCTCTTCCTCTTGCACAATTTGATCTTTAAACACATTCATGATGTGTTTTAAACATAACCAGCAACCATTTCCAAGTTTGGAGAACCTACCTCAAGCAATTTGATGATTTGGAGGGTGCTTGAACGAATTTGCAATGAGTTTGGAAGGGAGGTCGCTGACGGGTCGCGTGCCTCACCCAACGGGTCGCGCGCGCCTGACGGGTCGTGCCCGTTATGAAATTACACTGCAGGTTGAGCTCTGACGGGTCGCGCGCCTGTCCTGCTCCCAATTTCGACCAGTCTTCACTCAAAATCGCTTGGATGCTCGCCCAATCTCTCTTGCAAGTGTCTTGGATGCACAATGAGAGTAAAAGGAGGGAGATTGGGTCTTTATAAGCTTCATTTGAATAAATTTCATGCTCAAACCCACTTTCTAATGTTTCTCTTTGACACTTTATAAAACTGACTTTTTGGTTTCCTTTGTCCTGAAATTGACTCATTTAGTGCTTTGGCTTGATTCTTTTTGCAGGGAGATCATCTGAGGGATCTTGGCAAGGGGACCAGGGTTACATGCTGTCCGCTGAAGTCTTTTGAAATTTCATCACTTTTTACAAAAATTTGAAAAATGACCTTGGCTTTAAAAACAAAGTTTTTAAATCCAAGGTGAAAATTAACTGTACAAGATAAAAAATTTCGAAGAAACATCTTTACAATCATCCCTTTGGATTGCTGAGCACTTATTGACCTTCAGAAACATGACCTTGTAAACATACTTGACCAAAACCCTAAACCTAGGAATTTGACCTCAAGACAAGACAAGACAAGCTTGAAAGAGCTTAATGACTGAAATGACCTGATCCAGCAATGCCAAGAGGGGTATAAATACACCAACTCCTCCATCAAGGTTATGGCATGCCTAATGGGATGCAAAAATTGACACTGATGAGACACCTACCTATGCAAATGCAAAGAGTTTTGATCGCTGATGGAGGGCTCAAGACCGACTCTAACATTGGCTCCAATGGGGATGGTAGCTCCTTGGAGGTACCAAGAACCTTAGACCTCTGGGAGAGTAGACTGGTGCTTTATTAACATTGGGCAATGGAGTCAATTTTTACACATGTGACCAAATTTGGACAACTTTATTTGACTTTGACATTTGACTGAAATTTAAACTAACTTTGACATAAACCGACTCACTTTATGCAGAAAATAGAATGACTAAACAACTTTAAAAACTCACACCAACTAATCACCATTTTCAGAATTATAGCCTTCACCTCGGGCCCCAAACTGAAGATGGGAGATCAGTTCACACTTGCTACAGAATAAAAGTAAAATGGTAATTACAATGAGAGTGATTAGAGCAGAAAATGCTCAAGCATGATATCTTTTGAGCAGCCGGCCATTCACCGACCCACCAAGAGATTCATCACCGTTCATTTCTTTGAGAAGAAAGGCATTTGGACCACGGTACGCTGCAATTTTGTAGGGACCTTTCCACAAGTTGTCGAATTTTCCATGTTTCCCTTTGTCTTCATTTCGGGCATCCCATCTCAAAACAACATCATCTATCTGAAAATCATCTGATTTGGCCTTTTTGTTATAGATTTTCTTTATGCGCTCCTGCAACTTAAGGGAATTTTGATGAACCTCCTCTCATGTCTGCTGTAAATGAATCATTTGACTGATCCGCCGTTGCATAGGATCCTCCTCGCCACCAGCTTCTTGAAACAACTTGGCTACTGGAACACTAAGTGAAGTAGGAAACACTGCATCTACTCTATAAACCAGTTCAAAAGGTGACATACCAATTGACTTCTTTTGACTTACCCGATCAGCCCATAATGCATTTACTAACTTTTTGTGCCAGCTCTTCTTATTTGTTTCCAGCAATTTCTTTATGATGTTCACTAGAGATTTGTTCGAAGATTCAGCCAGCCCATTACCTTGCGGATGGTAGGCGGTCGAATGCCCCAAGCTGATGTTATATTTGTAGCAAAAATCAACCATTTTCTTCGATTTGAATGTTGCTGCATTATCTGTAATCAACTTATGTGGACAGCCGAAACATGACAATATGTTACTTTCAAGAAAAGAGATAATTACCGAGTCCATGGCTTGTCGGGTGGGAATGGCTTCAATCCACTTCGTGAAGTAATCTGTGGCGGTTAAGATCCATCGATGCTGCCCGGAAGATGCTGGGTGGATTTAGCCAATAAAATCCAAGCCCCATTGCTGAAATGGTGCGCTGATTTCAATGGGCTTGAGAGGCAACGACTGTAATTTCTGCTTTCCTTGAAAAATTTGGCATTCGTGACAGCTCTTTACCGCTTTATACACATCAGAAAATAAAGAAGGCCAATAGAAACCAGCTCTCAAGATCTTATTAGCCGTGGTCTTCCAAAACAAGTGACCCCCATAGTCACCTTTATGAAAATCTTCTACTGTTGTCTTAGCTTCTTCTTCGACCAAACAGTTCAGCAATATACCACCGGGATCTTTCCAATAAAGTGCTGATTTGATAATGCAAAATTTGGCAGCCTTTAGCTTCAATGTTCTAGCTTTGTTTCTAGGCATCCCAGGGGTGAAGACAAATTTTGAAGCACATATACTATATCAGCATACCAAGGAGAAGACACAAAGATATCGGATACCTGTAGAGCTGAATTTTCTTCGTCTTCATCGGACAAGGCAGCAATCAAATTGATGTCTAGGACATGGAGATTCGTTTCAGCCATCAACTTAGCAAGACCTTGACCCTTGATCAACTTGGTAGGCTTAATTTCCACATCATATTCTAATAGTGCAGCAATCCACTTACCCCTTCTTCCTTCCGGTTCCGTTTGTACTAAAACATCCTTAACAGCTGCATTGGGAACACATGCCAAAATATGAGATTTTAATATGTACACCCGGAAATCTTTCAAAGCTTTTATCAGCGCCAATGCTTGCTTCTCAATGATATTATAATTCAGCGCTCCATCCCTTATGATACGGCTGAAAAAGGCTATGGGCTTCTCAACTCCATCTCTCTTTTGCATCAACACGGCTGCCAACGTATGCTCAGAAGCAAATGAAAACAAAATAAAGTCTTGTGTATAATCTGGACTGATCAAAGTTGGGGCTGAAGATAAGATTACCTTTACCAAGTTAAAAGACTTTACCGCCTCTTCGGTCCATTTGAGCTCATTGTCCTTCTTGAGCATATTGGTTATCTCTCTAAGATGTTCGGCAAGATTGGGAATGAAGCGACGCAGAAAATTCAATTTGCCATTGAAATCCTGAATCTCTTTCTTGCTACGGGGCTGCTCTAATTGCTGAATTGCTTCCACCCGTGCAAGATCTATACGAATGCCATCTTTAGAAATAATATGACCCAACAGCTTGCCTTCGCTCATAGCAAAAAGACTCTTCTTCGGATTCAATGAGATACCATACTTTCTGCACTTTGAAACACCTTGGTCAAATGAAACAAATGCTCTTCATCAGATTTAGAAAACACGGTCAGATCATCAAGATAAACAACCAACAAGACACCCTTCTCATTTGCAAAGGCCATGTCCATTGCCCGCTGAAATGTGGCACCCACGTTCTTCAATCCAAACGACATCTTGGCATAATGAAATGTACCCCACGGAGTAGTAAATGCTGTCTTGTCACGGTCATCTTCGTGCACCAAAATCTGATTATATCCGGAATAACCATCAAGCAATGACATCCTCGATGCCCCCACTACCCGCTGCAATATATGGTCCATTTTGGGCAGCGGATAATTGTCCTTTAATGACACCTTGTTCAGATTTCTGAAGTCTATACACAATCGAATCTCGCTGGTCTTCTTTCTCACGGGCACCAAGTTGGAAATCCAATCAGAAAATCGGATTGGCACTATGATTCCAGACTTATATAACCTGTTGACTTCCTTCTCGATTAATGGCAACAATTTAGGATTAATTCTTCTTAATTTTTGTCGGAAAGACTTTTGATTTGGCTTTATGGGAATAGTATGCTGAATGATACTTGTGTCATAAGTTTTCAAATCTGAATAATCCCATGCAAAAACATTAGAAAACGAAGACAACAATCTGATATATTCTTTCTTTACCTTTGGCGGCAATGCTTTCGATAGCTTCACCATCTTTGGATTTTCGGCTGTCCCGAGATTCACGTCTTCGACACCTTCTTCTGTTGGCCTCAAAGTTGGTTTGCGGGCCACATCATCTTGATCGAACAATTCTTCTAAAGGAATTAATCCTTTAGGAATGTAATTTTCCTTGAGCTGCAACACATCCATCTGATTTACTCCTTCAACTTCCGTGTCTATTGAAATGTCTTCGAATTTACCCTCGATTTGCAGAAAATCTTTGACTTCTTCGTCATCTTGGAAAACTTGCCAACACCTTTGATTATCTGGGACTGTAGGACGATGCTTTACATATATCTCAAACTTATTGCTGGAATTCATGGGTATTTTCAGATTACTTGCTGCCTTAGCCAATGCATCCGCAACACCATTTTGAATCCGGGGCACACATGTCAAAGTATGTTTTGAAAACCGCTTTAAGATATCTAGGACAGCATTCCGATATGCTCGCATACGAGGATGTTTGGCCTGAAATTCACCTTTCACTTGCTTGATAACCAACTCGGAGTCGCCATATACCGCTATCTTCTTTGCCTTCAAATTCCGAAGGATTTTCAGACCAGCAATAAGAGCTTCGTATTCCGCCACATTATTTGAACAATCGAATGCCAATTTATAAGAACATACCCGTACCTTGCTTGGAACTTGGTTTTGGACTGAAAATGGGCTTCGAATCCACACACCTATACCAACACCATCGCTGCCCACTGCGCCATCAAAATCCATGGTCCAAAGACCATCCTCATCATCTTCTAAGTGCTGAAAATCTGATGTTGATGCATGCTCTGTTTGCTGCCCATTTGTTTCAGCAATTGGCCTTATGACAACAGACCTTTCTTCACTTTCCTTTCTCAAAACTTCTCTGAAATTTTTTGAAATGTATGGTATATCTTCTACTTGAACTAACTGACTATCTACCTCATTGAAATTATCCGCAAACAAAACAAAAGATTCTAAATCTGTTTGTACATAATTTACAGGATGATTGACGGGCTTTTCCTTACTAGTGATCATGTATTTCATCTTTTGTTCCCGATATAACTTCCTCATTTGACCGAAAACTGGAATTGTGGCATATGAAAAATCAAGCTGAAGTGTACCTTTGAGCTTGGCTCCCCATGATCTCGAAAGCAACATGCCAAACCGCGGAGGAATATCCGCCACCACCACATCCATCAAAACATTCTTCGCTGGAATTTGATCTAGACTCACCACCAAGTCTTTGATCAAACCAATACATCTTACCCGGCTAGAATCAAACGAATACAAATCATGATACTTCCTTGTGATGTCAAGTCCCAACTTCTCCATAATCGTTTTCGGCATCAAATTATGCGAAGCTCCCGAGTCAAACATGGCATTGTGCAACACATACTCATGCAATCGCAAGCTGATATAAAATGGAGGAACATCAATTTCAGGAGACTCACCATTTAAAGCTGGCCCAAAAATCAACTCCGGCTGATCATCTTGTACATTCACTGTGTCTAGCATTGGATCAAAATTCAACATCTTGGAGAGTTGGCCTCGGTAGGTGCTATTCTTCATGATTTCTGTCAAAGGAATGGGCACTTTCAACTTTGCAATCTCATTCTCCAAACTGAAAACTGAAACCTTCTCACCTTCTTTAGCCGGATTATCTCTTTTTTCAGCTTTATCCTTTGGTGCATTTGATGGCTGGTCTATTTTGCTTGCTGATAATGATTGGCCTGCTGGAGGATCGATTATTTCTTTCCCTTTTTTCTGCGGGACAGCAGAACCATTCTTTGCCGAAGCTTCTGTTCTCTTCTGGATGGGATTTATGGGAATAGCTCGGTTTCTCAATTGTCTTTGCTGGCCTTGCTGGGCTGATAAAGCATGCAAATATCCTCTTTGATACTCTTCGGATTCTTCTTCAAGTATTGCATCGTTTGACAAAATATAATGCTCATCTTGGGGAATGATGGAATTACTCACCAACTCATCTTCTTCTGTAATATAAGTGGGCATATCATCAGGAGTGAAGAAGTGATTTTCCTTTCCAACATTATCACCTTCATCCTCTGATTCTTGGCTAACGAAATTCATTCTTGCTCTTTTGTCATTTAAGTTTGCCTCAACGCTGACAACAATCTTCTGCATATCCTCCAAGGTAGGAGGATCTCTATCTCTCAATGAATAAGCCATCTCCGGATCAAAACCATCCGGGAACTTAAGAAGTGCTGATTTTCTAGATGGCCTCAAATCATCAGGAATAGCATTATAAACTGTATTGAATCTGATTATGTAATCTTGAACAGACTCACCCGGATTACGTTTGAGATTGTTGTATTCGGCATTAATCTGAAGCGGATCTTTTCTGATTTCCCATCGATCTAAAAACTGATTCTGAAGTGCTTCCAAGGTGGCAATGCTATTAGCTGTCAACCCTCTAAACCATTTTCTAACTTCTCCTGCAAATGTTTGCACGAACATTGGAACAGAAAATGTCTGATACCCAGAATTTATATATAAAAATATTTTATTAAGATATGAAATTACAGAAGATGAATGTTTACAATGGGTTGCCTGGCTTATATACCGCCATGGGCACCCTTTGGGAAAGGGCATGATCTTATGATCGTGCATTTTCATCTAATTAAACCTAGAATTAAATAATAACCTAAAATTAACTAATTTTTTACATAACATTGCCTTCCTCTCGAAAGAATGCTTTGTCCTCAAAGCATACGTAACGACGGATGTTGTTGACAAAATGCTTCATTCTCCCATGAAGCGTTTTCTTCGGCAAGTCTTTCCACTTGATTATATATTCCAAAATGATCAAAGCCACACACTGTAAAAGGTCTTGGATTAATCTCTCAATTTCCGTTTTTTGGAGATGTGGATATCGGTATGGCTTGATGTTGACAAGGTCTGACTCTGTTTTAACTTCTGTTCTACGCTCAATTTCCGTATTAGGCGGCATCTTCATAGGTAGGTCTTGAATCTCTGGTGATTCTTCTCTGGTCATATTTGTAGATAACATTTCTAATTGGTGACATTGTACTACATAAGTAGGTGCTCCTTTTCGACTCAGCTTCATCATCTGGGATGATGATGTAACTTGATTTTCTGGTGGTTGGAATCCGTGTAGCTTGTACTTCTGACCTCCCCATTTGAATTTTATAAATTATACTTGATGGTTGGTAGCATAAGTACCTAAAGTTCGTAGCCATTGGATACCTAAGACTACATCTACTCCTCCTAATGGTACTGTGAAAAACGGAGACTCTAAACTGAAGTCTTGAATCTGCAATTTAACCTTATGGCATTTTCCCACCTTTTCAATATTTTTACCGTTAGCTATCATCACTTTCATGTTTGGTAAGGGAAATGAAAATATATTGAGTCTCTTTGCCACAGTTGTATCTAAAAAATTGTGTGTACTTCCAGAGTCGATGAGAACCACTACGTTGTTCTTCTTTATGCGTCCTTTTAACTTTAAGGTCTGAGGTTGTGATATACCTGTCATGGCTGATAATGACACTTGCGGAATACTTCCGTCATCTAATTTTGGTGAGAATTCTGCGGCGTCTTCTGTGTCTTCTATGTCATAATCTTCATTTTTCGAATCATTGGTTGCTTCACAATTATATAGGTTCTTTGGTTCTTTTCCTTTAACACATCTATGTTTGGGGTCCCACTTCTCACCACAGTGTTTACATTTACCCTCTTTTATCCTTTGCATTTCCACATTAGATTTTTCATCTTCACGACGATGTGGTGGAACATATCTTGTATTATTTGAGTCCACATACTGGGGTATCCTTCGTCTTGCATAAGCTTTTTCCACTGTTGACCAAAATATTGGTTCGGATTTCTTTTCGGCTGTTTTTGCTTTTCGTCTTGCTTCTTCTATAGATGTAATATCATGCATGTCAAGTTTTGCTTGTAAATGGGTTTTGAGTCCCGAGATGTATGACTGAATTAGATGAGATTCTGATAACCCAGGTACTCGTGTTACTAAGGTCTCCCATTCTTGAGTGTATTCATCGACACTTCCTTTTTGTCGTAGTTTGATGAGTTTTGAAAAGAATTCTTCTTCCTTTACACCTTGGAATCTTTTGAAGAATGCATCTTTAAATTTCCTCCAGCTAATGACATGTGTTGTCTTTTTCCACCACATATACCAGTTATATGCTTCTCCCTCCATTTTCATGGATGCATGTCTGAGCTTTTCGTCATCGTCAGTGATGTCATATATCTCAAAGTATTCTTCTGCTTTATTTATCCATGCAACATTGTTTTTTTCGTTTCCATCGAATTTAGGCATCTCGACTTTTGCCCGTCGCTGGTATGTTGCTACTGGTTGAGCGAAAAAAGGGTGTTGATTGGTAAAGTTATCCCAGAGTTGCTTGTTTGTAATGGCTGTGTTACTCGCTTCTTGGTGGGGTGTCACTGATTTTTTTGGGGATTCAACTTTGTCATGAGAGTCTGTGGACTTAGTTGAATCTGACGAAAGGTGTTCTTGATTCTCTTCACCTTCTTTTAGCAGTTGTTCGGGCGTACAATTTGACCTTTTACACAGAACTTTTAGCATTGTTAAGACCTCTTTGAAGTTTACTCCTGTTTGGACATGTTGACTTTCCATTTTTATCTCTATTCGATTTGTCGTATCTTCAAGATTTTTGATTTTGTCCGCTTGCTCCTCAAGCTTGCTCTTGACTTCATTTAATCTTTTACTGACCTCGTCGTGGTTGTTATTTATCTTTTGCTCTGCATCCAACAACCTTTTTTGGAAATCCGCCATTGTCATTGTCGACATTGAGCAGGTTTGCGAAGGCGTGTATTTATTTGCCAGCTAAAATATTTTTCCTTCCCTTTTTTTTTTTTTTAAATAATTAAATTAATTAATTTAATTTAATTAATTATTATATATATATATATATATATATATATATTAAATTAATTTAATAATTTAATTTAATTAATATTTTTTTTTAATTATAATTTATAATTATTAATTATTATATATATATATATATATATATAAATTAAAGTTATAAATTATATAACTTTTAATTAAATTATATATATAATATATATAATTAAAATATGATATATATAACCAAATCAAGTTATAATTTTTTTTTTAATATATATCATTTAACTTTTGAACCGTCACGTTGATTAACGTAACCCCTTGACTTTTCCAAAAAATATCGAATATTACCGCAGGCTGCGGTGTATGGAACGGACGTAGCGGGGACGGTGGACGCGAACAACAATCTCTAACGGCTGGTCGATGGTGGACGCGGAGATTACGGCGTTTTACGGGGAGACTGATGCAGTGTCGGACAGGGACACGATTGGGAGCAGCGAAGTGGATGCAGCAAGGTGGGAACAACGAACGGATGCAGCAACAGCAGAGTGGATGTAACGAACAAAGACCGAGGATCGCTAAGCTCTGATATCAATGGAACAGAAAATGTCTGATACCCAGAATTTATATATAAAAATATTTTATTAAGATATGAAATTACAGAAGATGAATGTTTACAATGGGTTGCCTGGCTTATATACCGCCATGGGCACCCTTTGGGAAAGGGCATGATCTTATGATCGTGCCCTTTCATCTAATTAAACCTAGAATTAAATAATAACCTAAAATAAACTAATTTTTTACATAACAAACAACGCATGGTAACATCTTCTTCATCTAACTCATATAGATCAAAGAAAGTGGTCATTTTGTCGATATGTTGCTGAGCAGTAATACTTTGTGGAGTGCCATCAAACATGGGAATTTTAATTTGATAATCAGCTGGCATATCATGAAGATTTGCAGGCAAAGAAAGTGGGGAAAACCGGGCAGCCATTGCTTTAGGAGGAGGAGTAGGATGAGTATGAGGAGGAGGAGCTGTGATAGCAGGGACTATAATAAGAGGAGCTGTAGTTTGTGGAGTTGGGGGAGTCGGAGGGGTAGGAGAAGTAGGAGGGGTATGGGGTGTAGAAGGAGAACCGACTGTGGATTCGGGATAGGTGATTATAGGCGAAACTGAAACATAAGGAGGATAAGATTCTTCGTGAGCCGTGATAGTGGATCCAATATGATCAGAGATATTCTCAACAAAATCAGCAAGGGTAGTAGCTTGAATATGCGCCTGGAGATGTCTCAAGATGAAATTTTCGACCAATTTGTTATGTTTCTCAAATTCAATAGCAGCTGCAAAATCAGGGTCAAGGACTAGAGAATCGAGCGCACTTTCAGACTTGGCTTTAAACAGAGACAACTCAAAGCTTTCGTCAAAATCAATATCTTTGAGATAATAAAAAATAGCTGGGCATGAATGAGATTTGAAAATGGGTCTAGGATCTGTAGCCAGCTTGTTTTTCTCAAAAAGACTAGGAAAGAAAAACCATTCAGCCTGTGAAAACTCTCAACCTATCATCCACGGCTCAGAGTTAACAATTATACTGGGATAAAGTGTCAATGAAGCGTTACGTCCACAAGCTCACGGAGATTGACTGAAGCAGCGTTTATCTACTAACGCTGATGTAAAACAAGAGCGTTTTCGAAGGCTACCTGGCGTAACTTCAGACCCCGTCTAAGACTTATGAAATAACACGTCAATGAGCAAACGATTAATTTGTTCTCCCCAGTATGGTCGCCAGTATGTTAGCGCTTGAAATTTCACCTCAGGCTGAGAAAGGTAAACCTCAAGGCAACATCAAACCATTTAGCCTCGTAGCTAGCCCTACGGGGCAGGAGAAGGCTCTCTCTGGTCTATCTTGTAAAATCTTCAATAGATGAGATGACCAATAAGGTAACACTGATATTAGGCTAGTAAACTGATCAAAGAGTTTGATTTGGGGTTTTTTGGGTTTTTGGTGGCAAATTGAGGAGAGGGCAATTTTGGGTGCGGGGATTGGACACAGTTTCTGCAGGAGTTTCTTTGGGGCGAGGTAGGAGACAATATTGATGCCTTTGATTGATGTGGATGGTCAGGAATGAAAGGTGAAGAGCTAAAGAGAGCAAACAATAACTTTGAATTCTCTTTAGACAGTAGAAAACATTGAAATTAAACAAACTTAAAAGCAGAGCATGGCAGGCATGAATTCTTACTTTAACACTTCATTTGTTTAATGTGCAGAAGTAAAAGAAAGGAAATGAGTCACATAACACACTTAAAAGTACATTGAGAAACACACCATCAACACATGAGTCCACAAGAATCCCAAAGAGGACTGCAAAACCCTGGGCTTCCTTAGCCAAAAATTGTAGAGATACAGTGAATAGTACAATGATAGTTTCTCCCTCAAGAGTCCAACCATGAAAATGAGCAAGAAAGTACATAATATAGATGATCTAACCTTTTTCCCTGCCTCCATGGGTCGAGCTCACTATCCTAGGAGCTATTTCAACCACTTCTAAACTAAGCACTACAAACTAGGCAGTCAAAACAACTTGCCTCTATAAGTTAGGAAACCAATTCATTCATTTAATATTTACCCTTTTCATGAATGAATCTTCTAGAAGTGTTACATAAGAGTAAAAGTGTCTTAAAAGTACAATAATTACATCAAAGAGAATCATAATTCACCCCAAAAAGTCAAACTGGGTCAAACTGCGTTTTTCTGAGCTGTACAATGCATTTTGGAAAAATCTGCCTGACAGGTCGCGTGCCCCTGCCTGACGGGTCACGCGCATTTGGAGCCACTTTTGGGGCACTTTCAGGTGTCCAAATTGGGCAAGAGTAGGCTTGTTGGAAAGGTCTGTGAGTCTACTTTCCAACCCAACTAAAATTTTTGAATTTGGAGTTAATGTGCCCTGTCAAAAAGCAAATCTCCCAAGACTGCTTTCTGCAATTCAAAAAAGTGGCAGAAAGTCATTTTTTGCTAGTTTTTTGACTTTCTGGAGGCCCAAAACTTCACCAAATCTCAAGTCCATCCATGAGCATGTGTAACTTTGCATGAAAAATCTGGAAATGCTGAGTTTTTGTCAAATGGAGTTGCCATGATGAAGGGTCGCGCAGGGGGTGAGACCCGTTAATGGGAAAAACCTGAAAATTGCCTGAAAATGCCAAAATTCACCCAAAATTCTCAAAATTTCTTGGGATTTGTGCTGTGGCTAGGCTATTTAGTGCCTTGATCCTTGAGTGAAGCCTCAGCCAAGATACAGAGGGGATTGGGCCTCTTTCTCCGTTTTAGTGTCTCGGTCAACCGCCTTTGAAACATTTTCATCTTTGCCTTGCACACATGCATTCTTGCCCAGTAATGGTTCTTCATGTTCCTCAGAAATTTCTTCTCTTGGTTGGCCTTAGCCAACAACCTCTCCAAGTGTGCATTTACCCGGATGAGCATGGACTCTCGATCAGCGGGCAATGGATCATCGGGTCTTCTTCGGTTCAAGATTCGGTCACTACGAATCCTCCACAACTCATCAAGAGTTTTCTCATCCTCCAACTGTTTGTTGCGCTACTCCAGGTATGAGATTGTCCATTGTGCACCTTCTAGTCTCTTTTGCAATACCTCATTTTCAGCTCTAAGGTGCTGAATGATCTCCTTTGCCTCTTGGCTCGGAGAACTGGCCTCAAGATCAACAAGCTCAATATCTAGAACTCCTGATGGCCCCTCATCAATCATGGGCTGCTTGCCCCTCTGTGCTGCCTGTGCTGCTGAAGAGAGCGAGGCCCCTTCCACCTGATGTGGAGATAACACTCGCTGAGCTGATGATGAAGGCGAGACCCCTTCCACCTGCTGTGGAGATAGTACTCGCCGAGCTGCTGCAAATAAGGCCCTCGGGCCTTTCTGATAGGTAACCAAAGGTGAGGAGCTGACATGTCTAGTGACAGGGATGTCATGCTGCTGTGATGGTCCTCCCTCCTCGTGAACAACCTCAGGATGTGGCGAGGGTGGCGCTGTGAAAAACTCACGAGAGATGAACTCCTCCCATGAGATGCCCTGCTGAGCCAACTGATGCAATACTACAAGCTGAATCAAACCATAATGGTACAGGCTCCTATACTGCTGTGCCGGGCTCTTCCTCTGCAACATGGACACCATCCTCTGAATGTTCTGATAGAAGAAAATAGGTATGTTCATCATCCTCACTCGGGTGAAGTGCATCAAGAGGCGAATATGGTATGAATATACCTGTGAAAATCTGCCCTCACAGGTAAAATAGTGCATGATGAGCCTCATCATGGGAGCATACTCGCTCCTGAGAAACCTGAATGGAAACACACCTGCCAAATGTCTCATGAATGGTGGCCGGACAAAAGGCTCAAAGTGAACACTATCCAGCACCTTGCGCTTATTCCACACCTCCCCAACATTAGGTATCCCTGTGGCATGTGATATCACCTCGGGTGTCAATGTAAAGTTCACCCCTGCAAGGTTGACATGTCCATCATGAAAGTGTAAA
Organism: Pinus tabuliformis; assembly: GCA_031772625.1. NCBI lineage: Eukaryota > Viridiplantae > Streptophyta > Pinopsida > Pinales > Pinaceae > Pinus > Pinus tabuliformis. Next base: position 270,388,757 of record CM062812.1, read on the forward strand.
ACAAATAGGCGAGCCAACTCTCTGTGGTGCTGAATCCGAGAGATCCTCTCACAAAACTCATAGCAAGACATATACTGGAAACATGTGACTGCCATAGGACAAGCCTGTAAATCTGCTAAAGAGGTGGGCTCCTCTTGCCTATGATGACCACCTTTTCCACCCTTATGAGGCCTCCTCTGTACCTCAATCTCTGAAGTTGATGACTGGTCATCACTTTGCTCATAGGTTTCGGTTTCTGACATTGTTTAAGGAGCAAAGTGGACAAACTGTGCTGCTGTTTCTGCCTGTAAAAAGCTGATTTATATGCTGTTTCAAGGGGACAAGGAACATGAGGGAAATGTTAGGGGAGGGACATTTTTACAAGGAAAATGGGAATACATGTATACAACAGGGAATTTAGGGAAAAACACTGCAAACATCACTGCACATGCATCATCAAATTCATGTGTTTACATGGGCATATGGAGAAGTAGGGTTAGGGTTTGAGTTTTTTTTTTTTTAGTGTTTAGGGAGAGGGGTAGGGTTTGTATTTATTTTACAATTTAGCAAGGGGAAATTACATGGAAATACAAGGGAAGTGAAAAGGGGAAAGAGGAAAATAATTACAAGGGAAAAAACATGAACAACAATAAACCCTAGCACATTTTAATAATCAAACATTGCAGCCATATGGAGCCTCTTCCTCTTGCACAATTTGATCTTTAAACACATTCATGATGTCTTTTAAACATAACCAGCAACCATTTCCAAGTTTGGAGAACCTACCTCAAGCAATTTGATGATTTGGAGGGTGCTTGAACGAATTTGCAATGAGTTTGGAAGGGAGGTCGCTGACGGGTCGCGCGCGCCTGACGGGTCGCGCCCGTTATGAAATTACACTGCGGGTTGAGCTCTGACGGGTCGCGCGCGCCTGACGGGTCGCGCGCCTGGCCTGACGGGTCGCGCGCCTGTCCTGCTCCCAATTTCGACCAGTCTTCACTCAAAATCGCTTGGATGCTCGCCCAATCTCTCTTGCAAGTGTCTTGGATGCACAATGAGAGTAAAAGGAGGGAGATTGGGTCTTTATAAGCTTCATTTGAATAAATTTCATGCTCAAACCCACTTTCTAATGTTTCTCTTTGACACTTTATAAAACTGACTTTTTGGTTTCCTTTGTCCTGAAATTGACTCATTTAGTGCTTTGGCTTGATTCTTTTTGCAGGGAGATCATCTGAGGGATCTTGGCAAGGGGACCAGGGTTGCATGCTGTCCGCTGAAGTCTTTTGAAATTTCATCACTTTTTACAAAAATTTGAAAAATGACCTTGGCTTTAAAAACAGAGTTTTTAAATCCAAGGTGAAAATTAACTGTACAAGATAAAAAATTTCGAAGAAACATCTTTACAATCATCCCTCTGGCTTGCTGAGCACTTATTGACCTTCAGAAACATGACCTTGTAAACATACTTGACCAAAACCCTAAACCTAGGAATTTGACCTCAAGACAAGACAAGACAAGCTTGAAAGAGCTTAATGACTGAAATGACCTGATCTAGCAATGCCAAGAGGGGTATAAATACACCAACTCCTCCATCAGGGTTATGGCATGCCTAATGGGATGCAAAAATTGACACTGATGAGACACCTACCTATGCAAATGCAAAGAGTTTTGATCGCTGATGGAGGGCTCAAGACCGACTCTAACACATTGATCAGGATGGTGTGATAAGGTGACATGAGTTACGTAGGGTGTAACACTCGCATCGTGGCGCTGTTACATGTACAAGATTTCTTGCATTTGATCCCTCTCATGGGGTTGGATGGTGCGAGGTTTTGAGTTGGTACCCGATGGAGCAAGTTAGGTGTGAAGATGTATCCATGGCCATAGTACGACAAGGGTTGTGAGTTACCAGAGGGGCTCTAGGGCCATACTATTATTGGGATTTAGGTGGGATCCCCATCACATTAGGGGATTCTATCAGTGATGGTAGAAACTTTGTGATGGATCTAGTGACTAAGCACATATACACTTTCATATTTCATCAGAGCTCCATATAACCCTAGTGACATGATGGATTAACAAGGGAGTAGGAATATTTCGTGAGTTTTCATGGCAGGTTGACCATACATGGCGTTGTGGGAGGATCAACACACTTCGACAAGGGCCGATCGGAGGAGGTGGCATCGACAAGGCACCAGATAGAGCATTGTATGGGGATGAGGATTTTCCGCAAATATGTGGCAGGAACACCTTAGTGACACTGCCACTGACACTTAGGGAGGTTTTCCTGTAGATCTCTTTGAGAGGATCAAGAGGGGAGGTCCACTCATCCAAGTTTATGGAGGTGTGGTAGATGGAGATGATGCTTATGGACTTAGTTTTAGACCATAAGATCCATGCATGTATTGGGGTATGCAGTGGTGCACACTAGTATGTAGAGGAGCACGAAGGTGCACAATGGTGTGCAGGGATGCATCATGGTGTTGGGGTGTGGTTGACATCACAATGCATTTCTTCATAGGGTGGTAATCATCAATACAATAGGGATACTAGCTAATTCAGAATGATGTGGCAACATGTATTAGGGCTTGGTGGTGCACAAAGATGTGCAACTGGGGTGCAGTTGTATGCCAGGGGGCATGAGGATACATGGTTATATGTAGTGTTACTAGTATGGAGATTCGTTGATGAGGATGTTAGGCATGCCATTAAGGTGGACATACTTAAGTTGGGAGAGTGGATCAGTCATGGGACAAGTCGGGAGCGTCCACATGGGTCCTTGATCATACCCATTGGAACACACACATATTCCACTCTTTAGCACCATGTGCTATTGAGGGGAGCCTTGTTGTAATTATACAAACCTACATTGTGGATAACAGGACTTGGGGGATTTTCCTGAGACAAAGTTGTGAGAGTCAGTGCCTTAGGGGCATGATAGAGATTCTCCAGCAAAGGAGCAGGGTCGATGCACGAGTTGGAAACCATTGGATAGGGGATGAAGTGATCTACTATAGAGGTGGAATATTGTTCATCACTGAGCCTACATTTGGGGAGTTGGTCATGGGGGAGACATGTGCCACTCTTCCCATAGGGCCTGTTGGGATCCTTCATGAGCATAGGACACCATGTGCAATTGAGGCAATTTTCTAGTGGGTGTTTGGGCTCTAGACACTGTATTGGCACATTATCGAGTGTGGATGATAGACTTAGTGGTGATGGTTGGCAGGAGTAGGAAAAATTTTCATACACTGAGTCGATTGCAAGTATCTGAAACCCATCTATTAGATGCATTTAGGGGGTATCTATTTGGCACATGTGGTTTCTAGTGGTCATCGGTACTACATAGTGGCAGTACTAGGACAATTTAACATGCATAAGATTAGTTCATGGTTTATGGAGCCTATATATTGATTACACGTAGGGACTAGAAATGAGGCACATATGGATTCTAACAGTTGTCAGAGCTATCCTGTAGTAGGTTTGGCTATGGGATCCAAGGATTCAGTTGCTTGGTAGGTCACTCTATCTTGTGATGAGTGGGGTCATGATAGAGAGTGATGTAGTTCCCTCTTGGGTTGACACATGGGGGTTCATAGAGGTCTTCATCATATGGCGTGGCACACTTTTTCTATTACTGCGCAAGTTCAGAGTTAGCTCTGGATGGGTAGGATTTGACATTGTGGAGATGCCTAGGCAGGATGTATTTGACCTTTACAAAAATTTCACCATCAGGTTCTAGTAGAGGGGGATGCAATATGCACATGATGGGAAATGAGTTATAATCATAATGGCGCAACATTGTCATGGTGGCATTATTTTGAGACTAGCATGGGACCTTGACATTTCAGGGCTTAGTAGTTCAACTACCCTTAGGGATGAGCTATTTTCAGCAAGAGTCGATCAAACAAACCTTCCACTAGGTCTCAGATTTACGGAGAGCATTTCGATCTCTAGTGTCTTGCAGGTAGCATTAGGCACTTCACCAGTATGGTTGGATGATCAATGAGAGGAGATCACAAAGAGTTCAAGTCAGCAAGGATTCATCTCCATGGTGTTAATTTATGGTATGTTCTATGCTTAAGAGAAATTTACCTCAAATCTTCTTATTAGCCCGATGTTAATTTTCAGTATAGAAATCAAATTAATATGATAGTAAAACGCTGATAGAACATAAATGAAAACAACAGAAGACAAGCCAAGACAAGAGACATAAGATGTGGCACCAGCCAGGGACAAACTCCATTGCGGGGAAACCATTTGATCAATTCTTCTATATTCTTCAATAATTCAGTAGAGAGAGAGAAAGTGATAGTACAATATCACAAATCTATGATTTACAACAACAACAATGTAATTCTGATCAACAAGGTCAAAGTTGGTCAAACAACTCCAAAAGATCTCAAGAAAACCTAGGAGAACTCGACCTCCAACAGTACTAGATAGCAGCACAAAATAGTCATTGAAAGGAGGTCAAAACAACAGTCAATGCTACAACAATATTGCAGTTAGCCCTAACCAGTCAACACTATCCCAAACATGTCCTCCAACAGGTCAACGCAGGTTGTCCAACAATGTGGCTAGCCTAGGAGAGGCTGCCCAACCCAAGAACACAGTCACCTTCCTCTTCGCTGGTCAAACACATGCATAATATACCCTTGTTGCTCCATAGTCAGCCCTAGGTCAATGTTGTCTCAAAACTGGCCTGCATCCTTCATTTTCTCCCACGTGAGAGTCTTCCTCGTCCTATGCATACCCAAGAGACTAGGAGAGAGAGTAATGAGATGGTGAGATGAGTGTGCTAATGTCTCAAGGTCTCCTTTACTTATATGCCATGTTGAGGTTTAGCTAGGGGTGTGAAACACTATTTTACTTGCTGGCCGACCTTGACAAATTGTCAAGAAATACAAATAAATTCTTATCTCCATGAATACATGTCAGAATCAGATGATCGTTAGATCAATCCTACACCTCTCGATGAGAGGAATCCAAGAAAAATATCAGCTGCCATAAATAAGATGACCCACATGGAGTTTGGCCCTAGTTGCCAATTTTAACACTCCCTCTCAACTAGGGATAACTCCATCTGCTAATCCATTTGTCTGTCGGTACTATATCTACCATCAAATTCACAACCCTGCTCTACTCGGGTCTGCTCTCCTAAACTATGAAGAAGAAGAAATGATCGAGAATGTATCATACCATCCTCTATTGACCTGAAGTTAGTCCCAAATAAAAGAGAGTGTCCAATAGCACTCTTACTAACCCGAAGTTAGTCCCAATGGAGAGAGTGTGTCATAACACTCTTACTGATCCGAAATCAGTTCCAAATAAAGAGAGTGTCTCATACCACTCTTACTGACCCGAAGTCAATTCCAAAAGAGAGCGAGTTATATCACTCTTACTGACCCGAAGTCAATTCCAATTGATCCCAGATCAATGTCATCCTGGCATAGGGAGTATGGTAGATACACGATGCGTCCATTGATACTACTATGGTCCCTATCCTCATTTCCCTACTCATTGGCCAGATGAGAGGTACTTCCCATGAGTCCCAGACTGCATGGGTAGGATGTCTCGACAGGAGAAGGATGAACCACTCATCCTGCCTACATGTTGCCACGGGGTATCACAGGGGAAGGCTGAATCATTCACCCTGTACATAGCGCACCACTAGGGGAGGGTGAGTCACCCTATGGTCGCTCGTCGCTCCAAGAAGTACCCCAAGCCCCCCGGAGCTCCCAGAGCTCAATGTATGCATCATACATGACCCTCATAAGAGGGTCTCTCCACGACTCCTAGTCGTTCTCGGAAAGTCAAGAATTTGATCTTTCCCAGGGACTTCGTCAGAATGTTAGCGACCTACTCATCAGTCCCAATAAGATGGAGCCTTATTGGTCCTCGTTGTACCATATCCCAGATAAATTGGTACCCAAAATCGATGTGCTTGGAGCGATCATGAAATATGGGATTCTCAGATAAACGAATCCCACTCTAGTTGTCGCAGAGGATCACGATAGTATCCAGCGTATGACCAAACAACTCACTAAAGGGCTTCGACAACTAGACAACTTCACAGGAGGCCATACTGACAACAATGTAATCTACCTCAGCAGTGCTCAAAGCCATCGACTTTTGCTTCCTGCTAATCCATGATATCAAGGCAAAACCCAAAGAGAAACAACACCCGGAAGTGCTCTTTCGGTCCACCACACTACCTGCCCAATCAGCATCGGAATATCCATGTAGCCTCACATCTCCGACAATGTATCTCAACCCATGAGTGATTGTGCCCCGAAGATGTCTCAGAAGATTCTTGACACCAATCCAATGTGAGAGATGAGGCTCAACCATATATTGTCTCAACGTGTTGACTGCAAAACATATATCTGGACGGGATTTCACCAAGAACATCAATGCTCCTATGAGTTGATGATACTCATAAGCATTTCCCAAAACAAGTCAGATAGCACTACCACATAAATTCTTGAAGTTAAGCTCCATCGGGGTAATCACGGGCTTGCAGTCCACCATACCAAATCTCTCCAAAATCTTCACCACGTATTTTCCTTGAGATAGGAAAATTTCTCCTGCATTTTGCCAGACCTCCAGCCCTAGAAAATAGTGCATCAGTCCTAGGTCCTTCATCTCAGATTCGGAAGCCAACTCCCTCTTACATTTGTGAATGAGAGGGTCTGCACCTGTCAAAAAGAGGTCATAAACATACAACACCAGTATGAGAGGCTTATCTTCCTCAAACTTAAAGTAAAGGTTTGGATTAGCTTCACTCATAGTGAATCCCAACTTCACCAAATAGCTATTGATCCTATCATACCAAGCTCTGGGTGCTTGCTTCAGCCCATAAAGAGCTTTCTTCAACCTGCATATGTGAGATTCCCGATTATGAATCTCAAAACCCTCAGGCTATTCCACATAGACTTCCTCTTTAATTGAACCATGCAAGAACATGGTCTTGACATCCATCTAATGTAGGTTCCATCCTTTCGAAGTGGCAAGGGATATGATCAAGTGGATAGTGGTGTATCGGGCAACAGGTGCAAATATCTCATCATAGTATACACCTTCCTCTTGAGAGAAGCCTTGAGCAACAAAGCGAGCCTTATACTTTTTAGCACTCCCATCAACTCCATGCTTGATTTTGTAAAGCCACTTCGAGGTGACAACTATTTTGTCTTGGGGTCTGGGGACCACATCCCAAACATCATTCTTCATGATGGAATCATATTCCTCACTCATAGCATCCTTCCATACTTGATGCTTCACGACTTCTTCGAACGATGAAGGCTCATTTTGAATGATGATGCTCATAATGGTCAAGTATCCCTGATACTTGGTCGACTTCTTACTTTCACGCAAAGTCCCTCTGGGTGCAATATGTCCCTCAGCATCATCAAGTGTCCCCCTAAGCCATGAGGGCCTCTTCCTAGAAGAGGAAAGATCTTGCGGAGGGGGATCAATAGGATCCATAGGCTCTTCCACATCGGGCATCGTCTCATCTTCCTTCTCATCCAACTTCCTAGTGTCAGCTTCTTTATCTTTCCTTAGAATAGGAAGATTTTCAACCTTACTAAGAGCCATATTTTTGTCAAAGGTGACATCATGAATTATCTCGACTTCCCTTTGACCAGCCACATAGATTATATAGCCCTTAGAAGTTTCGCTATAGCCCACAAAGTTTCCCTTCTTTCCAGATGCACCCAATTCGCTTCTTTTCTCTTTTAGTGCATGAAAATATATGGGGCTTCCAAAAATTCTAAAATGAGACACATCAAGTTTCTTACCAGTGAACATTTCTTCGAGAGTCTTGGAATCCAATGCTTAATGAGGGCATCGATTTTGAACATATACAACAGTGTTTGCAGTTTCGGCCCATAGAAACTTTGGAAGCCTTTGATCATGGAGCATGGAATGAAAAACTTCCAAAATTGAGTGGTTCTTCTTTTCTGCCACACCATTCTGCTGAGGAGTGTATGGTGTTGTGGTCTCCCTCTTAATGCCAAATTCTTTGAAAAAGTCATGAAACTCATTAGATTCATACTTGGTCCCATTATCAGTCCTTAAGATCTTGATCCTCTTCTCGGTTTGATTCTCGATCAAGGCTTTGAAGTGAAGGAACTAAGAGAACACTTCATCCTTCTTTTTCAAGAATTATATCCAAGTCTTGCAAGAATAATCATCTATAAAAGTGAGATAATATAAATATCCTCCCAAAGAGTTCACGGGCATCATACCAGATATGCTGGAGTGAACCAATTGCAAAATGTCAGAGGTCTTGCTATGGATTGAGGGGAATGGTCCCCTTTTGAGCTTTCCTTCAGCACATCCTGGACATACACCTTCATGCTCTACTTTAAACTCGAGCATCCTTGTTACCATCTATCTCACATTGGGTAGAGCCTTATAATGAAGGTTCAAAAACCTCCGGTGCCATAGTTCAGAATGTAGAGTTGTGTCGCAAGACATGGCTTCCAATGGACTTCCTCCAAATTGATATAAAGAGTCAACCTGAAACCCAAGAGTGAAAGCATCTTTAAAATTCTTTTTCCACACACGTACCTTGCCATCGATGAAGGCCACCTTGTAGCCTTTGTCTTCCATTGCCGAAATGGACACCAGGTTCTTCTTGAGATCAGGTACATATATGACTTCTTGCAAATGAATTGTGTTACCCTAATTTAATTGAAGAGTAACATTCCCTACACCCTTTACGGGATAGGTGGAATCGTCTCCAAGAATAATCTCCAAGTTTGTCTCCTTCTCTATCAGATTAGAGAGAGATTCCTTGTAAGCTGTGAAGTACCTTGAGGCACCACTATCAATAAGCCAATTTCCCAACGAATCTGCAGGAGAGGTAGTGGAGAGGGCCGATATCATATAATATTCATCTTGCTTATTTTTACAACATTTGATTCATACCTAGAGTTCCTTGCTTTCTTGTAGGGTTGGCCACTTCCTTGATTTCCCGCATTTCTCTTTCCTTTGCCATTGAACCTGCCATTCCTTTGATTGTGGCTGGAGTTGCCCCGAGAGTGATTTTGATCATTGTCATGTGATGTGTCCTTTTTATTTGGACACTCCCTCGCATAGTGGCCAAATTTATTGCAAACGAAGCATATTCCGTTCCTTCCACCCTTCAATCCGGTCTTTCCTTTGAAGTGAATTTTAGACCCAGAATTATTTCTCCTTTTGGCATGAGAGGAGAAAGCAGTGGGGTTGCCTTTGCTTGAAGGAATTTCTTGTTCCACCATCCTTGTCTCTTCTTGAATGCATCTCGCCATCAATTCTTCAAATCCCAGAATTTGGTCATTGTTGAGAAGAGTGGTTCTAAATACATACCATTCGATGGGAGCCCTCCAAGAGTAGTGATATTTAGTTCCCTGTCAGACATGACTTCTCCAATTGATAGGAGATCATTCTTGATCTCAATGATCCTTAAGAAGTAGGATAGAATATCTTCATCCTTGCCCTTCTTAATACCCTTCAAATTATTTTTGAGGAACAAAACTTGATTTGCATCACTAACTTTAAACAAGCTTACCAGTGTATTGTAAATATCCTTAGAGGTGTTCAACTCAGAAATGTAGGCCACCAGACACTTGTCAATTGAGTCCCAGATGATCTTCTTTGCTTTGAATTCACCCTTAGTGTACTTGTTCCTTGTAGCAGCCGGTGCATTTGATGGAGGCTCCATGTTAGACCCCTATACTACTAGTGTAACCCCTTATTGTTATTAGTATAACCCACTTATTATATTGATGTACCCATGTAGTGCCCATATTGTTACTATTGTGCCCCATAGAAGCCCACTATTGTTATTATTGTGCCCTTACATTATTATTGTTATGTCAGCTTTGATTATTTTATGACCCCTTAGACTCCTATATATAGAAAGGACTTATTTTCATTTGTATCATCCAAGAATTGTTCATTTATGTAATGTAAAGGAGGTTGCCCCCTTGAAGAGGCTGAATTTTAAGGCGTTGATCTATCTTTTCTATCTTTTCTTGAGCTGGTTTCATAACATTTGGTATCAGAGCTTTGGATTCTAGGGTTTCGCTGCTCCAAACAGGTCATCATGGAATTTTCGCTATAATTTTTTTTTTCTGTGATGTTTCAGAAGTCGCAAAAAAAACCCATTTGAGAAGAAATCGCGCTGAACCTTAGGTCCAAATTTCAGAACTTTTCGCGCATTATTTGCGGAGATATGATCTGAGGAAGTTGGTCTCTTTGCAGACTCCTGAATTACATTCAAAACAGGTGACCTGGGGAAAATCGTCATAACTTTCTCTCTGGGGATCGGATTGAAATTTCATAAGAAGGTACAAAAAGAGGACGAACTGTAATTTCTTGTATGAATTTTTCAGATCCAAAGGTCGAAACAGTGACTAGTGGCACGTCGTACAAGTTCGCTCTACTGAACTAGTCTATAATCAAGTCACTGTGGGAGATTTCGCATAACTCTTCCTTGGAGAATCCAATTTGGGTCAGAATTGTGGCATTGGAAAGAGGACACAAAGGGCTACTGCAGGTCACAAATTCAGAACTTAAAGATCCGAAAGTACAGAGTTACAGTCGTTTCAAGGTCGAGCTCCTAAAATCAAGAAAAAGCAAGATGAGGAAGTTTGATGGCAAGGATCTGGTAAATTGGATACTTCAGATGGAGCAATATTTTGATCTACATGGTGTACAACTGTTACAAAAGGTATGTATTGCATCTTCATATTTAGAACCAGATCAATTTTTATGGTACGAAGGGTTTTGTTCTCGTAAACAACTTGTTACGTGGTCAATTTTCACGGAGGAAATGATAGCACATTATGAGGATACAAAGAGCAACACCTTCTTTAGAGCAACACCAAAACAATTGGAAAGAGTAAAAGGGCTTTGTGACATAGTGGAAAGTAAAATTATGGAAACCAGGAAGTGTACCCCTCACAACTATAAAGATGGAAGTGTTGTTTCTCCTAGCCTTCCACAACCTACAAGGGTTACACCACAACAATTGGAAGAAAAAAGAGAAAAAGGGCTTTGTTACAATTGTGATAGCAAATGCACTAAAGGTCATAAGTGTGCTGAGAAGAAATTATTTTACATAGAATATGAAGAGGAGGAAGAAAAATATCAAGAAACATCAAAAGAAGAAGATATATGCCAGGACCCCACCCCAGAGAAAGAAGAAATGAATCAGACCATATCTTGTAAAGCATTGGCAAGAATTACCACTCCTCAAACTCTCAATATAGAAGGACATATCAATAAGAAAAGGGTGCAAGAAGTGAAAGATCACATCGAGAAGGAAGAAATGAATCCAACCATATCTTGTAATTCATTGTTCGAAATTACCACTCCTCAAACTATCAAGATAGAAGGACGTATCAAGAAGAAAAAGGTTCAAGCAATGAAAGATCACATCGAGCATCAACAACAAGTTCTCCAACTTTTAAAGGATAACGCCACTTCAATGAAAAATCAAACGAAACAACAGGTAGATCAACATCGCAGTGAAAAATGTTTTGATGTAGGTGATTGGGTATTTTTACTGCTACATCTCAAGCAAGCTATTTATGAGAAGGAAATGTTGGCAATACTACATGCACTTAAAAAATGGCGACCTTACCGAATGGGAAGACTCTTCAAGGATGAGGATGTGGAAGCATTGTTTTGTGCTATTTATATTATCCAACCAGATTGGATAAACGAAGCAAGGGATGAATGGAAGAAGGACGAAGAAGTATGGCCACTTATTCAAAAGTTGCAAAAGATCCCAATTCAAACAATATTGCCAGAAATTGAAGAGGAAGGAAAAATCATATTGGAACCTGGAGAAGTCACAGAAACAAGAACCCGACAGCTACAAAATCGATCAATTTCAGAGTATCTCATCAAGTGGAAGAACTTACCCGCTGAATATTCCACATGGGAGGACAAGAATTTTATACAGAAGCATCAAGAACTACTCAAGCGTTGAGGACAACGCTTTTTGAAGGAGAGGGGCATGTTAGGCCCCTATACTACTAGTGTAACCCCTTATTGTTATTAGTATAACCCACTTATTATATTGATGTACCCATGTAGTGCCCATATTGTTACTATTGTGCCCCATAGAAGCCCACTATTGTTATTATTGTGCCCTTACATTATTATTGTCATGTCGGCTCTGATTATGTTATGACCCCTTAGACTCCTATATATAGAAAGGAGGTATTTTCATTTGTATCATCCAAGAATTGTTCATTTATGTAATGTAAAGGAGGTTGCCCCCTCGAAGAGGCTGAATTATAAGGCGTTGATCTATCTTTTCTATCTTTTCTTGAGCTGGTTTCATAACACTCCATAATTCCGCCCCTCACATAGTCCAACACTTCCTTCTCTTCCAATGTCATATCAAGAGACATTTTCCATCTGTGATAGTCAGACTCCTCATAGAGCTTGTCTTCGGTCGAGAAGTGTGTTGAGGAACCCATGAAGCCTTTTGACTTTTTGCAACTGTATTCGGTGATTTCTCTTGCTCTTTCTTGGGATTTGTCTTCACCTCAGCTCTGATACCATGTTAATTTATGGTATGTTCTATGCTTAAGAGAAATTTACTTCAAATATTCTTATTAGCCCAATGTTAATTTCTAGTATAGCAATCAAATTAATATGATAGTAAAATGTTGATAGAACATAAATGAAAACAACAGAAGACAAGCCAAGACAAGGGACAAAATATGTGGCACCAACCAAGGACAAACCCTAATGTGGGGAATCCCTTTGATCAATTCTTCTATATTCTTCAATAATTCAGTAGAGAGAGAGAGAGAGAGAGAGAGAGAGAGAGAGAGAGATAGTACAATATCACAAAACTGTGATTTACAACAACAACAATGTAATTCTAATTAGCAAGGAAAAAGCTAGTCAAACAACTCCAAAAGACCTCAAGAAAACCTAGGAGAACCCGACCTCCAACAATAGTAGGTAGAAGCCCAAAATAGTCAATGCAAGGAGGTAAAAAAAATAGTCAATGCTACAACAATACCGCTATCAACCCTAACCATTCAACGCTGTCCCAAACATGTCCTCCAACAGGTAAACGCAGGCTATCCAGAAATGCAGCTAGGCTAGGAGAGGCTGCCCAACCTAAGAACGTAGTCACCTTCCTCTTCACTGGTCAAACACATACATAATATACCCTTGCTGCTCCACAATCATCCCTAGGTCAACGCTGTCTCAAAACTGGCCTATGTCCTTCCTTTTCTCCCACGTGAGAGTCTTCCTCCTCCTACGCATACCCAAGAGACTAGGAGAGAGAGGAATGAGATGGTGAGATGAGTGTGCTAATGCCTCAAGGTCTTCTCTACTTATATGCCACGTTGAGGTTTAGTTGGGGGTGTGAAACACTATGTTACTTGCTAGCCAACCTTGACAAATTGTCAAGAAATACATTTAAATTCATATCTCCATGAATACATGTCGGAATCAGATGATCATTAGATCAATCCTACACCTCTCTAATAGAGGAATCCAAGAAAGATATCAGTTGCCATAAATAAGAGGAACCACATGGAGTTTGGCCCTAGTTTCCAATTTTAACAGGGTTGGATTGCATCTTCAGGAGTCTACCCTAGTGCATGAGATTGGGTTTTCAGCAGGGCAACATCTCGAGGAGTTGACTAGACTTCCACATGATGAGGGTGATGTACTTATTGGTGATTTTTAGATTTATTCTGGTGACTATATCTTGCTGGGTAGCAAGTGGAGCGAAGAGGGATTCACATGGATCAGGATGGCTTCATACCCCAGTGCCATAGGATTCACTCATGTGATGGTGGCGCAACAATGAGGAGTGGTACAATGGCACATTTTGGACCCTGACATTAGCTAGGCTAGCTTGGGAGCCCCAAATTATGGCGATATTGCATGAGGACAATAATTTTTTGGCAGGGAGGACTATAATATTCTCAATTTTTGTAGATTTTTACTATAGATTCAACAACTTTTGTGATGTGCTAAAACAAAAGTGTCAGGCCAGGCAGTAACTCCTCAAAGAAAAATTGATTTGTATGTATTATTCCTTCAGGTTGGTCTTCATTATGTACATGAGGGAGACTGTTCACTTCATCTCCCGATGACTATTCATGTCTCTTATTATTTATTTACATTGATTTTATTTATTCACCCAATCCTGATGATTAGGTGTCAACATTCCCCCCCTTAATTTGAAGGGATGTTGGTGAGTCCAAGCATCATTCTGAATCGTTCAAGCTTTTCTCTTCCAAGTTCTTTGGTGAAGATGTCGGCAATTTGCTCATTGGTGCAACAATGACGGAGATGGATTGTTTTGGCCTCAACATGATGTCGAATTAGATGATATTTGGTATTGACGTGATTCGTTCGATCATGGAACTTTGGGTTTTTGACCAACTTTATTGCAGAGGTATTGTCAATCATGAGTGGAGTTGATTGTACTTGTTTTACCTGCAAATCTTCAAGAATTTTCTTGAGCCACACAATTTATTTTGTTTCTTCAGCTGCTGCCACGTATTCTACTTCTGTTGTGGAATCTGCTGGAACTGATTATTTGCGTGATCTCCAGGAGACAACTCCTGATACAAGACTCAGCATATCCTGAAGTAGATACCCCAGTTTCTTTGTCTCCATCTAAGTCTAAATCAGAGTATCCAATCAAACTGAAGTCGTCCACCTGTGTATACTTGATTCCAAAGTCTTGAGTTCCCTTCAAGTACCTTGGAACTCTTTTTGCAGTAGACCAATTTCCCTCACAAGGCTTTTGCATAAACCTGGAGAGGATTCCAACAACAAACAAAATGTCTGGTCTGGTAGTAGTTAGGTAGTTGAGACTTCCTACAAGTTGTCTATACTTTGTTGCATCCTCAAATTCTTTTCCTTCAATAGATGTGAGCTTTAAGTTTTGTTCCATTGGAGTAGTAAGAGGGTTGCATTCTGTCATGCCAAACCTGTTCAACAGATCTCCAATGTATTTCTTTTGAGAAAGAAATATGGACTTCGGATGTTGGGTTACTTCAATACCAAGATAGTAATGAACATAGCCCAAATCAGTCATTTCAAAACTTTTCCCCAATTACTTCTTTATGGATGCAATGTAGCTTTCATTGTTCCCTGTCATCAAAAGATCATCTACATATACCACAAGATATACAACTGTTTTGACAACTTTCTTGACAAATAAAGTTGCATCATCAAGATCATAATGTTTGAAATTGAGTTTCAGAAGATGCTCAGTTAGTTTTTCATACCAGGCTCGTGGTGTTTGTTTGAGGCCATACAAGGACTTCACAAGTTTGCATACTTTATGTTCATGCCCTTTCACAGTAAATCCTTCAGGCTAGGACATAAAAACATTTTCTTTTAGATATCCATTCAAGAAAGCAGTTTTTACATCCATTTGATGGACTTTCCAACCGTTCTGAGCTGCTAGGGCAAAGAGTGTCCGGATGGTAGCCCATTTTGCTGTGAGGGCAAATGTCTCCTCATAATAGACCCCTTCCTTCTTGCAAAACCTTTTGCCACAAGCCTAGCTTTGTGCTTGTCAAGTGAGCCATCAACTTTATACTTGTTCTTGTAGATCCACTTGTAGCCAATTGGTTTGGTTCCTAATGGAGGATCAACCAGATTCCAAGTGTCGTTCTTTATGAGGGCATCATACTCCTTTTGCATCGCTTCTTTCCATTCATCATGAGAAGCAGCTTCTTTGAAGGAAGTTGGTTCAAAATCTGTAGACAAGCTCAATTCACAATCATAAGAAACATCCATATCAACAGGTGAATTAGAGTCATCTACATCACCTCCATTTTGCTGGTTTGAATTTCTAGTTCCTATCTTTCCAACCTCATTAGGATGAACACTTTCAAGTGTCTTTGTTAGCCACTTTTGGGGACCTTTCTCAGATAGTCCAAGCTGGTCTGTTGATTAAGTTGGGACTGAATCAAGATTGAGTCTCCCAATTCTATCAATCACATCACTTAAAGCATCATCTGTTGTTGGAGTTTCATGCGGGGGAATGTGTTCTTCAGAAGAAGATTCCACATGTTGATCTAGTATAGGAATCCCCCCTTCAAGATGTGGAATTTGATTATCAAATTCTTGAAATGATTTTGCTTTTGTGAATCTATCCAAGCGATCAAGTTGCCGCTCAACAACATTGTCAGTTCTGGATGATTCATGAAAAATTACATCTCTAGATACAACAAACTTTTTATTTACTTCATCATAGAGACGGTATGCTTTGGAGGTGTTTGAATACCCTAGGAAGATACACTTACGACTTCTTGCACCAAGTTTGTTTCTATGTACCTTTGGTATCAAGGCATAACAGGTGGAACCAAAGACCCTGAGATGCTTTACCAAAGGAACATGTCCATACCACATTTCATATGGAGTCTTGTTTCTAATAGCATTAGATGGACATCTATTCTTTATATATGCAACACATAGAACAACATCAACCCAAAACATTATCTTTACATTTTTGAAGAAGAGCATGGATCGTACCATATTTAAAATTGTCCTATTCATTCTTTCAGCTACACCATTCTGTTGGGGATTATAAGGCACATTTGTTTGATGTTTGATCCCATGTTGGTGAAGATAGTTTTCAAATTCATTTGATGTGTATTCTTTTCCATTATCAGTGTGAATAGACCCAATATGAGATTGTGCATCATTTTCAATCCATTTATGAAAGTTCTTGAATGTTTGAAAAGCATCAGATTTGTTCTTCAATAAATAAACCCAACAAATTCTGGTGTAGTCATCATATGTTTATTTCCATTTGCAAAAGGAACAGGCATTGGACCACATAAATATGAATGAATGAGTTCAAGTTTTCTATGTGCTCTTGAATGTGAATCATGAAAAGACTGTTTGCTATGCTTTCCTAGAATACAAGCATCACATTGCTTAAATTTTCTAGGAATTGTAGGCAAACCAACAACACCATTTTTCTTCAACAAGCGGAGACTGTCATAGTTCAAATGTCCAAATCTAGCATGCCATAATAAACTTGATGGAAGTGTACCTTCTTCATAATGAGAATTGTATGAGAAATGTTGTGCACGAGCAGAGGTTCCTTGCAGCTTGAGAAGCCTTTCTTCTTCTATTCCCCTCATGACAAGTGAGTGGTCAAATGATTTTCTTACCTCAAGCTTGTCATCAAACATATGAATGGAGTGACATTGTTGGCGGATGTGGACCAAAGACAACAAGTTTCTCTTGATTTGTGGGAGATATAGAACATGATGCAGAAGAAAGTCTGGAAGACCAGGCAGTTTAAGCCTGATTGTGCCAAGCCCTGATGGCTTGATTTTTTATTGGTATGCAAAGTATACTGCTCCATCAACATTGTTAGTAAATTCTTCAAAAAAATATTTTCTATGAGTCATGTGGCAGGTTGCTCCTGAATCAAGCAACCAATCATTTTTCCAAGAAGCAAGTGAAGCATTAAATAAATCTTCATTTACTCCAATATTACATTGTGCCACAACATAGTGAGCGGATTCAGGTGCTTTACCTTTGTCTGTATCATCAGTTTTACCTTTATGTTGGTTTCTTTGCTGCTCAATTTTGTCCCATGGTAACTTGCATGTAGAGGCATCATGTGATCCATTTCTTTTGCAGCGTATGCAGTGCAAATATGCCTTTTCTCCTTGAGAGTGTCTGCCCCCCCTGCCTCTGAAATATCTTCCTCTTCCTCTTCGACCACCTCTTCCTCTTGAATAATCTTGAGCAGGATGCTTTTCTTTATGAGCAAGGCACACAACCTCTTCAGAAGTTTCAGGGGCTGTCTTCTTTCCAAAATCTTTCTCTCTTTCAGCAAACTTTTTCACAAGAGAGTCAAAGGTGATATCTTTGAGATTTCCATTTGCTTGCAATGACTCAAGATAGTTGGAGTAAGTAAGATAAATTTCCTTGAGAAAAGCGATAAGAGGAATATCCAATTCAACCTTAGTGGATTTGATATCATGCATTATAGACTTTACTTCAGATGCAAGAGCAAGAGGATCATTATTTTGCAGTTTAAGAGTGAAGAGTTTAATCATGAGTTGAACAACTTTAAGTGCAGAATGTGAGTCATAGAGTTCTTTCAACTCTTGTAAGGCTTCAAAAGCAGTTGAAAATGGCGAAATATGGAAACTCACCTCTTCATTTACAGATGCTACAATTAATGCATAAGCTTTGCTATTCTTGTTTTCCCAAATGACAAGCTCTTTGTCTGATGTAGGCTGTTCTGGCTCTTTGTCTCCGTCTCCGACACACACTCCTTTCCACAACTCATTGAAAATGAGGGTGTGTTTTATCATCTGGGACCACTTAGGATAGTTCTCCTTGCCAGTGAGAACTATTCCCACAATAGATATGATTGAATGCATACTATAAAATACTTCTGCTGATAGAAAAATACTTCTGCCAATATACAGTAAAATTGTACTTCTGGTGGTAATTTTTTTTTTTTTTTTTTAAATTACAATTCAAAGGGGAATTCCCTCCATATAGGGCTTTGTAATATCTTTTTATTTAATGTTAAGTATGAAACCCAACAATAATAAATGAAAATTGATTATTATAAAACATTTCCCAAAGAAATATTCAGATCAGCTGTGCATTCTCAAAAAAATTTCAAATCTCTTCCTCATCATTTTTTTTTGCAAGTTATAACAGATAGTAATCAACACCAAAGTATGGAAAAAATTTGCTTCATAATTTGCCAATTCTCTCTGTCTGATGCCACATGAATACTTATGGAAGCAGCGTTCTTCAAAACAGGAGCAACGTTCTTTAAAACAGTTCAACGCAGCGTTCTAAAATACTTATGAAATACCAGGAGCAACGTTCAAAATAGTTCAACGCATGTCTCAAATCAACTTACATACACATTTAACAGGAATGTCAGTGTACCAAAAAAACGGCTCAATACAATGTCATGAACAACGTACCAAAAACGACTCAATACAATGTCAAAAACTTCAATCGTATACCATGTCAAAAACTTCAATCGTATACCATGCAGCAGGAATGTCAGCGTTATATGCCAAAGCTTCAACGTATATACCAGAAACTTCCGCATCAACCCTTTCACATGCAAATCAATCTTCAGAAGCTTTGATTCACGCACGTAGGTGTGCTTTGATACCGCACGCAGGTGGGCAACTATCAAGCTATGAAGCGAAAGAGTCCCAAACACCGCAGATTCTATTAACGAAGGAAGGAACTTCAGATATCCATATTGGAAGCAAGTATGTCCATCCGTGAATGTTTGCTTGCAAAGTTATTAAAAAAAATGC
This sequence comes from Pinus tabuliformis, assembly GCA_031772625.1. NCBI lineage: Eukaryota > Viridiplantae > Streptophyta > Pinopsida > Pinales > Pinaceae > Pinus > Pinus tabuliformis. Next base: position 270,408,058 of record CM062812.1, read on the forward strand.
AGAATATGTTCATGGGTTCACCACAGGGGTTCATTCAACACAGAGTAGTTGTGTACAATAACCCATAGCAGTTGTGGACAATAACACAGAGAAATTGTGGACAATAACGCATAGCAGTTGTGAAAAATAACGCATGGGTAAATGAAGAAAAAAAAGGGCAAAATGGCAGTGACTGTGGAGGGGACAGAGAGTGCAGTAGACAGTGGACAGAGAGTAGTAGGCAGAAGGGAGTTACAACTATTTTGGGAGCTGGCTCTGATACCATGTCAGGCCAGGCAGTAACTCCTCAAAGCAAAATTGATTCATATGTATTATTCCTTCGGGTTGGTCTTCATTATATACATGAGGGAGACTGTTCACTTCATCTCCCAATGACTATTCATGTCTCTTATTATTTATTTACATTGATTTTATTTATTCACCCAATCCTGATGATTAGGTGTCAACAAAAAGACAAAAATATACCCCACTCATTAGCGGAAACCAAAATTGATCGATGAAAACAATAGGCAAAAAAGGAAGAATATCAATCGCACATAACACAATATTTATCTGGGGAAATCAATTGCTAAAAAGCACGACTATCTATATTGAATTAACTAGAAGATCTGAGAAGAAAATACAATGCTTGTTCGTCCTAAACAATTCTTGCACTAGTACAATCTGTTTCTCTACCTCACAAGCCAGCTCAAGCCAACACTTAGCTAATTCTGCTTCCTACCAAGCCCCTACTTCCTTGAGAAATTCCTAAGAGAATTAGCCTCTCTTTAATGTGGAAATTCCTCATCCATAACTATGCAATCCATCATAGTCCCTCCTACTGATTGCATGCACCATCTGTACAACTCGGAAAATTATACAACTGATAGTACACTGTCCCTGAACTCTAATCTCAACTGGGTCTTCCTCTGAATTGTCATGCATGAGTTATTTATGAGTGAATCTTCAGTTAACTGGTGTGGTACTGGTGATGCACTAATGCACTACTCCACTACTAGACCTCTACTAGTTCCTCCAACAATTAGAACTAGTTTAACTAACTACAACTTAGTTAGACCGCGTTATCTAATTACAACTCAAAAGAACTCAATCTAGGCCCCTAAAATTTATGGATCACTCTACATAACTCTAGATAGACTTCCAACTCGAATTTCCTAAGTCAATTAAGTCAATTTAACTTAATTAACTATTACAAGTTGCTATGAGAATAGAATTTTGATTTAATTCCCAATTTAATTCAAGGGAAAATTAAATTAGAATTTCTAGATGTTATTTTTAACATTGCTTATTTCTATTTTCAACACTCCCTCTCAACAAGAAAGGAATTCAACTCTATCCCGATCCGGTACCTTTGGAATGTTTTGCATGCAACGCTTCTCTCTAGTGTTTTTCTATTGCAACTTCTGAAACTAAAAAAAAAAACAACCAACCTGAATCAATATGATGAATCTGTCACCAGAGTCTTTGACTGCTACTAGCTCTGCCTCTGTCCACTGAAAACTCTGCGCTTTTGCTAGCTTTGCATTTGTGCCATTTGCACTGCTGTCAACTCTGCCCTATGCTCTCTAGAATATGACTGTTGCTAGCCTTTGCCTCTGTCACTCTGATACCTAAATGCATCAATCGCCACTGATCCATCTTGCTAGTGTGTATTGTGGGCTCTTGTAGAAAGGTAATGATCCATGAGACAAAACCTCTCAATGGACCCTGCCCAAATTTATGCACTCTTGGGACTAATACTTCACATTGCCCCACCTCTCACTTGGAGGTATGGCTGCATGTGCTCCCTCTACCCACTTGGCTCGAAATTCCCCCCTACTCGAAGTCTCTACTTGAGTGGTTGTCTCCACTCAGTCTCCTCTCTACTTCTCCATTTGTGGATGCTCCATAACTTTCTGAGGCTGCTTCTTCTCTGCTTGAGTGGATCTCTCCACTCAGTCTCCTCTCTGATTCTCTAATTGTGGTTGCTCCACAACTTTCTGAGACTTCTTCTGAGTATTCTTTTGGGGCTCCATGTTGAGAGGTAATTCATCCCTCTCAACCACCAAGTCTCTAACCTTTACCTTGCTCCTCAAGGCTTTGCATGCAGCTTCAACCTCGAGAGCATATAAGTTCTTAACTTGCACACCAATCTATTTCATATGTCTCGTGGCGATGTGTCTAAGGAAAACATTTCCCTTACTAAAAATCACATCATAGCCACGGTCTTATAATACCGCGACAGAAACAAGATTCTTCTTTAGTTCTGGAATATACATCACATCTGTGATTCTGAGAAGGGAGCTAGACTCCCTCTGAAAGGTAACTGTAGGAACCTGAGAGCGCTATACCTCCCGTCATCTCCAAACTCTATGTTCTGCTTGAGGTCTTTCTCCTCAAAGTCACTGAAGAGATCTCTATTCCCCATCATATGGAACGAGACATTGCTGTTGAGATGCCACATGCTTCCCATTACAGTGCTAGCCATGCATGCCATGGGAGTGAAATTAAGTTCGAATTGTGAAGCTAGATCTTCACCTGCTGTAGCTACTACAGGCTCCTTATTGCTTGCCTTATTTTGTGGGAAATTCGTGGCATAGTGCCCATGCTCGTGATAGTGAAAACACTTGACTTTCGACAAGTCCTTATTCTTTCCACCCTCCTCGCCTTGGGACTTATTTCCCTTGGATTTATTTCCTTTGCTGACTAATGCAAAGTCCTCTTTCACTTCTTTGGAAGAGGTCCCATATTTGGTGTTCCTCCGAATCTCTTCTTGTACCAAATCCAACCATAGTCGTTCCCAATCTGGTAGCTTCTCCCTCCCATTAGTAGAGTCCTGATAACTGTGCCAACTCTTGGGAAGTCTTAGAAGAGCTACGCTCACCATATCATCCTTGACAATAGTAATCCTGAAACTTCCAAGCTCATCCCGACAATGGGTGAACTTTGTCAAATAATTCGGAATTGAGTTGCCTTTCTCCATATTGATCTTTCTGAGTTTGTCCTTCAGTGCCAACTTCCTATACTCACTGCTATTTGAAAACAAGTCCGTCAATGCCTCTCACATTGAGTATGGAGTATCCTTTCCATGGAGACTTGAGACAATGTGGTCTCAAACTCCCTCTAGGATAATCCTTCTCGCTTTTTCCACACACTTTCTCCATTCAACCAAATCTTTATCATTCAATGTTAGAGGCTTAGGAATGTCATGATCTATGAATTCCTTGAGGCCATTGTCTTCCAGAACTGCCTCCATTTCATCCTTCCAAGCTATGTAATTAGAGCCACCCTTCAAGGCATACTCAAGTCGCAACCCGTAGAAAGACATATTACTGCTCTAAAGTATGAACTTGCGAATTTGATTTCACTTTCACACCAAACTCGAAATCTCCTGTTCTATACTGTGTTCAACTCCGATACCATGTAGATATTTCTACAAATCTAGCTCTGATACCATGTAGATTTTTACTCCATAGGCTCTCAACTGATTGCATGCACCATCTGTACAACTCAGAAAATTATACTATTGATAGTACACTGTCCCTGAACTCTAATCTCAACTAGGTCTTCCTCTGAACTAACATGCATGAGTTATTTATGAGTGAATATTCAATTAACTGGTGTGGTACTGCTGATGCACTAGTGCACTACTCCACTACTAGTCCTGTAGTAGTTCCTCCAACAGTTAGAACTAGTTTAACTGACTATAACTGAGTTAGATTGAGTTATCTACTTACAACTCAAAGAACTCAACCTGGGACCCTAAAATTTAGGGACCACTCTACATGACTCTACATAGACTTCCAACTCGAATATCCTAAGTCAAGTAAGTCAATTTAACTTAATTAACAATTACAAGTTGCTATGAGAATAGAATTTTGATTTAATTCCCAATTTAGTTCAAGGACAAATTAAATTATAATTTCTAGATTCTATTTTTAACATTTGTTGTTGGTATTTTCAACAATTTTTGTGAGTGCAAAAAAATGGCTAAGGGGGTTTGCCCACTTTTTATTAAAAGGGGCACATATTATTTTTATTAGAAAAGTGTGGCAAAGTAATATTTTATTAGAGAATGGTGGAAAATATTATTTTATTAAAAATGGTGGTAAAAAACTATTAAGTGGAAAATATCCCCCACCTGTAAAATAATATTAAAAAAGAGTCTATAAGAATGGAGAGAAATTATAAAAGGAGTAAAGACTCATTTGTTGGGCATCCTTTGACCATTACACTTCTCATTTCATCTTCTCTTAGAATTTTTAAGCACAAGGGCAAGAGTGTTGTTTAACACTAGGAATTCCAAGTGGAATTCCACCCTCATGTCAGAGAACTTAGAGTGTTTCCCTAGTGAGTAACTTGGGAGTCCATTTAAAGGCTTCCTCAGAGCTTCATTGCAGAAAATATTTCTAGCACTTCTCTTTCTTGGGCGCAAAGGTAGTTTGAGTTACACATTTTGGTCCAACATACAACGAGTTGGAGTCTAGGTTATTTGCAAGAGGATTTTCCTATTTGGAGCTAGAAATTTTGTAGTGATTTTGTAGGGATAGAGAGAACCAAATCCATGGGACGAAATTATCTTCATTTGGAAGTGCAAAGGGGTTCCTGGAAAAGAATTCACAGGGATAGGGGAGGTGTTTCTACCGGAGAAGCTACATGCTAGAGAAAGTGGGTTTTTAGAGGGTAATTATGCAAGGAAATTAGTAGGCACTTTCCAGAGAGAATTTGGAGTTTTGACAACAGAGAATTATTCTAGCAGTTCATAAAGTTGGATAGAGAGGAAACTCAGACTTCTTGGAGGCCTCTGGGCCAGTTGAAATCAACCCAAAGTATTTCTGGGTATTTGGAGGAGAGGCCATGGTTAAAATTTTGAGCAGTATACAATGCAGAAATATAGTAGGGCATATAACCAACTAGAGTACCACTAACACCCCTTTTGGAGGGCTTCCTCACCATATGGATTCAACCAAAACCATTTATGAGTTTTTGTGGGTTTTGTGATGATTGACGCTATGTGATTTATTTCACCAGTTTCAATCCCACTTCTTCACCCCTGTGAGCATCACCTGATGCAATGAGTGCTAAGTGAACTATTCAAATCATGAGAAATTAGTCACTTACAACTACCTCTCATGGAAATGGTCATACATGAATGACTTACTTAACGCAGTTGAATCCAAAAAATGATATCTAATATAATGCGCTGCATAAACCCCCTATACTTAAATTCAAAAAGAGTGAAGGGATCTCTACTTGAATGGTTCATGAGGCGAAATACTCACTAAGGTTTTGCAAATGGGGTAGCAATCTAAGTGGGCTTGATTGTGGGGAAAACTCCACAGTTAAGCACGCTTGAGCCAAAGGCGATCTAGGATGGGTGACCTCTCAGGAAGTCCTGGTTACTGGGTGCAAGCCCCGGAAGTGATGATTGACGCTATGTTATTTATTTCACCAGTTCCAATCCCACTTCTTCACCCCTATGAGCATCACCCGATGCAATGAGTGCTAAGTGAACTATTCAAATCACGAGAAATTAGTCACTTACTGATGCAATGAGTGCTAAGTGAACTATTCAAATCATGAGAAATTAGTCACTTACGACTACCTCTCATGGAAATGGTCAGACATGAATGACTTACTTAACATGGTTGAATCCCAAAAATGATATCTAATATAATGCACTGCGTAAACCCCCTATACTTAAATTCAAAAAGAGTGAAGGATCTCTAGTTGAATGGTTCATGAGGCACAATACTTGCTAAGGTTTTGCAAATGGGGTAGCAAGCTAAGTGGGCTTGATTGCAGGGAAAACTCCACAGCTAAGCGCGCTTGAGACAAATGTGATCTGGGATGGGTGACCTCCCAGGAAGTCCTGGTTACCGGGTGCAAGCCCCGGAAGTGATGATTGACACTATGTGATTTATTTCACCAGTTTCAATCCCACTTCTTCACCCATGTGAGCATCACCTGATGCAATGAGTGCTAAGTGAACTATTCGAATCATGAGAAATTAGTCACTTACCGATGCAATGGGTGCTAAACGAACTATTCAAATCATGAGAAATTAGTCACTTACGACTACCTCTCATGGAAATGGTCATACATGAATGACTTACTTAACACAGTTGAACCCCAAAAATGATATCTAATATAATGCATTGCATAAACCCCCTATACTTAAATTCAAAAAGAGTGAAGGGATCTCTACTTGAATGGTTCATGAGGCACAATACTTGCTAAGGTTTTACAAATGGGGTAGCAAGCTAAGTGGGCTTGATTGTGGGGAAAACTCCACAGTTAAGCGTGCTTGAGCCAAATGTGACCTGGGATGGGTGACCTCCCGGGAAGTCTTGGTTACCAGGTGCAAGCCCTAGAAGTGATGATTGACGCTATGTGATTTATTTCACCAGTTTCAATCCCACTTCTTCACCCCTGTGAGCATCACCTGATGCAATGAGTGCTAAGTGAACTATTCAAATCATGAGAAATTAGTCACTTACGACTACCTCTCATGGAAATGGTCATACATGAATGACTTACTTAACGCAGTTGAATCCAAAAAATGATATCTAATATAATGCACTGCGTAAACCCCCTATACTTAAATTCAGAAAGAGTGAAGGGATATCTAGTTGAATGGTTCATAAGGCACAATACTTGCTAAGGTTTTACAAATGGGGTAGAAAGCTAAGTGGTCTTGATTGTGGGGAAAACTCCACAGTTAAGTGCGCTTGATCCAGAGACGATTTGGGATGGGTGACCTCCCAGGGAGTCCTGGTTACCGGGTGGAAGCCTCGGAACTGATGATTGACACTATGTGATTTATTTCACCAGTTTCAATCCCACTTCTTCACCCCTGTGAGCATCACCCGATGCAATGAGTGCTAAGTGAACTATTCAAATCATGAGAAATTAGTCACTTACCGATGCAATGAGTGCTAAGTGAACTATTGAAATCATGAGAAATTAGTCACTTATGACTACCTCTCATGGAAATGGTCATACATGAATGACTTACTTAACATAGTTGAATCCCAAAAATGATATCTAATATAATGCACTGCATAAACCCCCTATACTTAAATTCAAAAAGAGTGAAGGGATCTCTACTTGAATGGTTCATGAGGTACAATACTTTCTAAGGTTTTGCAAATGGGGTAGCAAGCTAAGTGGGCTTGATTGTGGGGAAAACTCCACAGTTAAGCGCGCTTCAACCAAATGCGATTTGGGATGGGTGACCTCCTGGGAAGTCTTGGTTACTGGGTGCAAGCCCTAGAAGTGATGATTGACGCTATGTGATTTATTTCACCAGTTTCAATCCCACTTCTTCACCCCTGTGAGCATCACCTGATGCAATGAGTGCTAAGTGAACTATTCAAATCATGAAAAATTAGTAAGCAGCAATGGGTGCTAAGTGAACTATTAAAATCATGAGAAATTAGTCACTTAGGACTACCTCTCATGGAAATGGTCATACATGAATGACTTACTTAACGCAGTTGAATCCCAAAAATGATATCTAATATAATGCACTGCGTAAACCCCCTATACTTAAATTCAAAAAGAGTGAAGGGTTCTCTACTTGAATGGTTCACGAGGCATAATACTTGCTAAGGTTTTGCAAATGGGGTAGCAAGCTAAGTGGGCTTGATTGTGGGGAAAACTCCACAATTAAGTGCACTTGAGCTAGAGGTGATATGGGATGGGTGACCTCCCGGGAAGTCCTGGTTACCGGGTGCAAGCCCTGGAAGTGATGATTAATAGAGGAGGATATCATGAGAAAGAGATAACCCAATCTTGTTTATGAACTTTGTCAAGGTTGTGAGGCATTGACATAACCATCACCAAAAACTGAAGTGCCTCAAATTCTTGACAATTATCCAAATGGTGAGATAGTGAATCATAAAAATTTGCAAGTTTGATGCAACCAATAGATTTAAGCCAATGACTATCATCATATAGACAAATGGGAAAATAATTAATAATATGAAAGTTTTAGTATGTCAATACGATCTATCAGTTAGCACATGAGATCCTCTATCATTCAGAGATAAAGATGTGTTGATTTGAGAGGTTTTACAAATGCTATCTACATCCATGAGGGGTATGCATTCCAAACCTGATTTAAATACAAGGGATTTGTAGGAATCATTAGCTCTATCTTGAGGATTAAGAATATTAACATGAAAACACTAAAAATCCTTAAGGAGTGAGCTTAGATCCAATGAAACAAAGCTAAGAAAAGAATCATGCAAGATAATTCTAATTTGACATAGTTCAATGATCTCACCAGGATTACAAGATCTTGACATAACCATCAACCGAAGATGAAGTGCCTTGACTTCCTGACAAGTCCCTGAACTTCCAAATATTAGATGATTTAATTTTGAAAGCATGGCCATATCAACATTTGTGTGAAGACAACTATCATCAACTCTTTTAGCAATATCATTTCGAACCAAATGGCAGTTGTTAGGATCAACAATTTTATTGGTCATTTCATTCTAATTTATATTCAAACTCAATCATTTAGTCTTGTTTCATGTCTATTGATGTAGAACTCCATATTTCCTACCTTTGATAGATCCCCTCCTCTCAACTTCAACACATTATCTAGGAAGTGGATTAAGAAACACCACAATACTTCAGAGCTTACAATCCTTAGTGGCAGGTTTCCATGCATTTGATTAAGGGTTTTCATTATTGGCTCCCACTTGAAATATTCTACAAGTGTTCTACCTCAAACCCTTTATTCACACTCTCTAGATTGTACTGCACATCTTGGATACCAGCATCCTTATTAGTGGCCATCCTTGCATCTATTATTTGCCTTCATAATTGGTCGGTAATTAAATGATTTCTCGCATGTTCGACATCAACTCACTTATTCACATGTGTAGAATTATGTTTTTATGCAACAATGATGAAGACCTTGGGTAGAGTCTTGCATCACTCAACCTTGTTTCCTCTCCCAAGTTGTGACTATTGTTTTATGAATACAACTTATTAGACTAGTTACATTATGACATCTATCCACATTGTGCTTATTAGTGGACGATCTGTCATAGATCCATCAAACATCATTCTGGTTTAGCTAATGAGCATGAGAATGCCCAAATCAGGAAATGATTAATATTTTGACATATTTTTGTTTTTTGCAGGCCTCATTCTATTCCAAAACTCTAAAAATCTCTCTCTTCAATTATGTTATTAAGTATTCCGACCATCGCCTTCTTCTATGGCCTCACACTTTAAGGGGCATCTATTATATAGGAAAATACCTCCTCATCATCTCAGAGGAGAAGGCCATCTTTTTTACTGGAATCCACCCCTGCTTAAATCCTTTTCCCACTATAATGCACCCCTAAAGACTAGTACAAAGCATGTTAACACTGGCCAGTTACCAGTAACTTGTATTACCCTAGCAATGGACACTCTGTTTATTCATGGGGACTGCATTACCTAACTTTCATGTAGCCACAAGAAAAATTCAATAGTTGAATCATTGTGACTCCATTTTTCACTCAAGTGGACTCTAAAAAGGTGGAAAAATATTGCCTCAAGATCATCCATTGATGTTTCCTATCCTAGCCAAGCAAACTAAAGTAGGAGAAAGCCATTAAACAGAGGAAACATCTTCCACCCTAATGGATTTTTCCCAAAGTAAACTGAAGGAGAAATTGGTTATATTTTGAGCCTCCCCTTGCCTATATATTGGAGGCCAAGCCATTGAGATTAGGATCAAAATTCATGTTATTGTTATGCTACCAAGATATCGATTGAGAGAGAGATTGAGGAGCTATGATCTAGGGAAGGTCTTGTTGCAATAACTTGTGGTTGTAATCTTCTTTCATTAACTAAATATATAGATATACTATTTTTTTTTTCCATATAATTATTTCATGCTTATGCATATGTAGTAATGAATTGGATTATGGTTTATTATTGATGTATTTAATGGTATTATGCTGCTTGCTAGTGTTTTGGATTGGTAAGGTTTATATGCTGTGAAGATCATGTTTTCCTATATTGTGTGGAGGTTTCATCCTGGGGTCTAGCTGAGGATCCTTTCTCAACCACACCAAATGTTCTAGATGATTTTTGCATAAGGATAAGAAGGTTATCTTTCACCTCTTCTTTTTCAATTTCAATCTAATGTCTACTTTGTTGAATACATTTACCTTTACTACAGTAGGTTCCTTTATTTGTTTTCTTTAGGTTCCAGAAAAACCTAAGAGGATTTTCTAGTTTGTCCATCTAAGTTAAAATCCATATATAAAATTCCATAGTAAGATGTTTGTGATGCTTGACTGTATGTGATGCCTGACTGTATGTGATGCTTCATTGTATAACATTCGATGTCATGGAAGATACATCAACATGATACCACTGTATTGATGCCATTGTATAGACCAACATAGTGATGCCACTTAAAATTATGTCACAGAGTATAGGATAACGAGAATATAGATTAGCGAAGCCATCTTACAAACTCACATGTTTCAAGAAGATGTGTGTATTGTAGTAAGCCTCATATTATTATGAGCCACAAAAGTTATATATATAAAAACAAAGTGTGAGTCATATATGTATTAATTAGAGCCATAGAGAATAATATCCACCGTACTCTGAACTATAAAGCATAATGATCAAGTCATATTGTAACTTTATTTAGGTCACAATAAAACGATGGCAATTCATGATGCCACTACCATAATGGTAGTATCACAGAGTGTGTGCCACTGAGAATGTATTTTGAACTACAACAATGAAATTCCATTGTATAAAATAAATCATAGTGAATGTGAGCCTGAGATCAAAGTCTTCTTTTTTTCACAAATATTAGATTGTTGTATCCATAGGAAGTCCAAAATTCCGTCCAATCCATAGCAATACATCAATACTAGCCATAGAAATTCATCCAATAAAACAACAAAGAGAGAGGTACTTCAAGGATGCATCAAACTTTGATCGAAAAGCCAACAAAGTGTGATCTTCATGCCTCTTTCGTTAAACCTTAGATTTGATACCATGTTGAGAAATATAGAGGCTTATGAATTAGGGTATATTTCTCATCTTTAATAATTGCTTGTGAATGTTGCTAGCTTCTTATTAATGTTTATTATGCCTTCTTCATCAAACTATTATCAAATGTACAAAACATGAAGATCACAAAAATATAAAGGACACAAGATATAGGATCCAAGCCAAGGAAAAACCCCTCCATGGGAAAAACCCCTCCATGGGAAAAACCCAGATTATAGAATTAGATCAAATTGAGATATCCAAGACCCATGACCATAAAGAGACTCCAACCCTCAAGATTCCAAGTCAATCCCTCCTTCCACATAGCAACTCCATAAAAAATAAGAGACCATCAACATGTACATCATTAGAAACATTTATTAAATAAGACATACATCAAGGAAGAACTTCGACAAATCTAAACTTAAGATAAACCCTTCTTCACTTGTCAATTTCAGACTTCAGCCCTCCTTCCTTCTGTGATATTTCAAAACCTGTCATGCAAATTGTGTGTGTATAAGTGAGCTCAACTCTCACTCTATTTATATTTTCCAAAGGGGTTCAAATACACATATCTTATGGGACAAGGCTGACTTGGCATCTAGAGGCAATTTTGACCCAAATTACATATTTGAAAAATATTTTTCCAAGCTATAAAAAAGACTTTGACCTTGACCAGTAAAAATAATAATGAGCATGAAGAACATGCTTAAATAAAATTATAATTTTGACTTTAGCATGAAACCCATGCTTGAAAAATAAAATTCCTTTTACTTATTTTTGTTTTTACATAAAATAGACAATGACATTAGTATAAAGATCATTATGAAGACCGAACCTAGTTACATTTTCCAACACACAACCTACTCCATCATGATTCTCAACTTCTTCTTCTCACAACATCCTATTTAACTCAACATTCTCTGCTAAAATGCATTGGTTGATCACTTTGAGATTTTGAAGCCTCGCTATCTTCAATCCTTTTCCCATCTTTGATTCAACATCTACAATATTTTGTCGATGTTGCTATGATACCAAAATTGATTTTATCTGGGGTGATCCTCGATATAATGTTGATCTGGATTTGTCTCACTTAAAAGAATTTGATTGATAGGACCATTTTAATTAAACTTTATTTCATTTGAAGGCTTGAATCCAATTTGAATTAAAATATCATTTAATTGTGCTTTTTCTCTCTTTATCAATCACTTAATGCATCTCAACATAATTTTGGAATGTAGAAAAACTTGCACAAGAAAAAAGAGACAAGATACCAAACACATAAGGGAAGATATCACCAAGTTGGTGATAGATTTCACCCAGTGTGGGCTACATCTCCATGTTGGCATTATGATGCATGTGTTGTACTTGATGGCAACCCACTTGTAGCAGAACATCTCACTTATATATAACTAGATGAATCTACAGAAGAGAGATCAGATGTGACATAACACATGGGATGCAGGGCAGCTCAAAGGAATCAGTTCAGATGTAATGTACAATGACAACTCATTAAGTTGACAGTCATTAGTATGGCAAGTTAGCTTCGCCATCAAGTCCAAAGGGGGAGATTTTTGGCATTATGATACAAGTGTTGTCCTTGATGGCAACTCACACAGATGACAGATCATAGTGTAGCAGGTCAGTAGCAAAGAGTTGATGATTAGACTATAAAGAATGAAGAAAGAAGAGTATATACGCAGGTTCACTATATACCAAGTCGCGTACATATGTAGGTTATATGCAGGTTCATTATGTACCAAGTCACGTATATACGAAGGTTCGCTATATACCAAGTAGGGCATACACGCAGGTTCACTATATACAAAGGCGCGTATACACGCGGGATTGCTGATCAAAAGTCACGTATGTGTATGCACACACTTTCATGCACGGAAAAGCGCGTACATGTGGGAAAGCTTATTTTTGGGTCCGTGGTATTTAGACCTATGGTTTTGGTCCTTGGTGTTGCGTCCGAAGTGTTAAACCCAGGTATTGGGTCCCTAGTATTGGTTCTCAATGGTTTTGGACCATGGTATTGAGTAAGGCCTAAGACTATAAAAGGAGAAGAAGATCATTAGGCAAAGGGATTGAGAAAGTCTTGAATATCTGATGAAGTATGAGATCCAGTATGTAGGTTATGGGTTCATGATGAATTGCTTGATCTAAGCTAAGGAGGAATCTCAATGGTTGATGGAGAATAAGATCTAAGGATAGATCGGGATCTAATGGCTTGGAATGAATCATATCTATACGGTTTGATCTTGTTTAGTCTAGATCTGTATACTAATGCATGTAATGTTTTGTAAATGTTATGATATGTGTATAACTCAAGTTTGGAATAGTTTCAAATCATGAATGAATATTTACAGATGTATACACTGGTTGACTATGATAAAAGAGCGTACATACGCAGGTTAGATACATCTAAGTAGCGTATACCATAAGAGCTATGATGTTTGAAGTTATAGGTGTTTTTGGTTGTTGATGAGTTCTGATGACTGTTTACTGGTGTCAGTATTCTGCATATTCAGATTGGTTGATTATGTTTAGCTTCAGTATTGATGGATGAGATCTATAATGGATCAGGATCAAAATGACTTATCTTTATGTGATCTGATGAACTAGATCTGGTTGCTAACATACATATTATCTTTGTATATGTAATGATCTTGGTATGTCTGAAGTCAGGAAGTGAAGTGAAGTTATAAGTAAGTAATTAATGACATATACACTGGTTAGCCTTGGTGAAGTTGCGTATACACACTGGTTTGGCTCTTCCAAGTAGCGTATGCACTCTGATGCATGATTTTTGATGATACAATTGGTTCTGAATATCGTTGCAGAGTTTAGTGTTCTGCTATGTGTTCTGGTGATTGCATTTTGTTGACAGGGTTTCAATGATTCAATATTGGGTGATTCAGAGATTGATGATGCTAGTGTTGATTGATTGTGTGCTTCAATGATATTGATGGGTCCAGTATGAAAATTAGATGAAAAGTGGCCTTCAGATTATGATGATGTGTTCCATGAGTATCCAGTCTGAAAATTTATGAAATGTGGTACCTGGAGGAAGAAAGAGAAGGTTGTAGCCTTCTATAGGTCGGCACCTACATCAACTAGTACAAGAGCTAAGGGGGTGGTAGCTCCCTTCCAGTAGCAGCTGGAAAACGAGTGAAGGTTGGAGCATTTCAGTAGGCTGGCACCTATGTACTAGTAAATGGATCGGCTAGTACAAGAGCTAAGGGGGTTGTAGCTCCCTTCCAGGAGAGTCTGGAGAACGAGAGAAGGTTGTAGCCTTCTGCAGGTAGAAGCCTGCATACTGGTATAAGACTGCACCAGTACAGAACCATTGTAAAAGAAGTTTCTTATTAAAAATAAGATTGAGACGACTTGCAGCAGGTGGTTTTCACCCACATTGGGTTTCCACCTTACATCATGGTGTTCATGTGTGCTTCTTGTGTGTGATGATCTATTCTATTTTACTACTCCTGTTTACTGTTCATATGGTTAATAATGTTCTGATGCACTCATTAAGGATCAACTAAATGAATCATAAGTTTACTGGATATACGCTTGTTGCATTACACACAGTTGCATATACACGTGGTTTGCCTTAACTGAAGTAGCATATATGAATCTTAATATGGAAATGAAAAAGTTATATTGATTTAATAATACTGATTCACCCCCCCCTCTCAGTATTATTTCCAACACTCCAGGCTCATAAATCCATGAACCGCTTCATTCTCCTCTTCAAAGATATTTTCCTTTAGAAAGGGGTGAATTTCCACATCATCAAGTGGTAGTAGAATCCCACAATAGTGGCAGTATCAAAGAGATGTTCTCATACTTAATTCCAAGAGTTGATTCTCACAAGCATCTAGCATAATCTGGACTCTCTCACATAAAGTGGCAACATGTCGTCTTTAATATATTGTTTAGATTCAAATCATAATCATCATCATTATACTAGTCTCACAATTCTGAGACCAATGACTCTAAACATGACTACTTTCTGACAATGTGTCAAAATGGCCATTTTCAGCACTAAGCCACCTCAGTTTGTGTGTACAAGCTCAAATGATGAATTCCTTGTAATGATTTAGATCTTTATGCCTTGCTACAACACACAAAGAACACCAAAACATGCAACATACATTCATCCCTTCACATCATCCAAAAAGAGACAAAAACCATAAATACATAAAGTTTGTTGGCTTAGGTTGGGATGACCCAGTTTCGGATTTTACTGTGCACAAACAAAACCCTCAATCACTGGCCCTGGCAGAAATGACCTACGAGCAAGTCGCGGTCTTACCTGAAGTGACTATGGGAGGTTGCAAAACCAATTTTTTGCAACCTTGAGGGATATTGCGATGTGGCAATTCTGTATTTTCTTATGCTTTAACTCTTATAAATTACTTCACATTCATGAATTTTTTCGAACTCATATATTACTTCTCGGAATTACATTCATCACTTAAACATGTCATAAACATATATAAACTTCACAGTATTGAAATAAAGTGCAGATAATAAGAAAAACACACGAAGACACAAATTTTACCATGGTTCATCCCAATGTGGGACTAGGTCAACAAGAACTATTGCCTATAATAGAGAATTTGGTACAACAAACAGTTCTTTCCCTGGGCACACAACTACAGGTTGTGTGCACACTAAGCTACAATTGGTGTATGCACTATGCTACAAAACCAAGCCTCCATGCACTCAGCTCCAGAGCCTCGCCCCTTTCTCTGAAGTACAGATCACAAAGATACAACCATAAAACACATATATGGATCAATAGATGCCTTCCTTCTTTATTATTCATCCCTATATATACTATTACATGGAGGGATTACATCGCTACATTACAATGGACCCAATAACATGGTTTCCAAAATACAAGGGACTATGGTCCAAAACTCTTCAACTTTTACAATATCATATTCTTTTACAAAAAGTGAGGGGCTTCACCATGAAGCCCCTATATTGCGCGATGATTTTGCTGCGTGGTATTCGTTGTGCTCCACTTCTCTACTGCACGATCCACTTCATACTCCTCTACATCCTTTGTAAGTCGCGCTCCACAAAATTCAGAATCCTTGCCCAAAATCTAGCCAAGTTGGGTTATGCCCAACAGGCCCCCAACACTCACACGTGACTCGTCCTGAGTCACTCAACTGCTTTTCCTATGATCTTGTCTGCAACGTTGTTATATGCCTTGTTAAATTGTTGCAGAATCTCTCCCTGCTACTTCTGCTCACTGCGCACTTCGTCTAATAGTGCTTCCATGACATGTTAGAAACCTTGTTTGTCAGTTTTGTCTCCATTTGTTGAAGTTTCTGAAGCTTTTCATCGAGTACCTGTCATAGATGAAGGGCCTCATCCAGCTAAGGTTGAGTCCTTTCTATCAAACTTTCCTCCTCCTTTAACTCTTCGATTTTATTCTTCAACTCCTTTGACTCATTAATTTTTGCAAGCCTCTGCGAGATTGGCAAAGTGTTCACAGCTACCCGACTCTCTTTCAATTGATGTTTCTTTTGCTACATTTCCTCCTGTAGTTTTTGAACATTTGGATCTTCTTATAGTGAAGTCCAAATTTTCATGATCTCATCCAACAATTTTCCATTTTCTGCCAATGTTGCGGAGATTCTGGCCATCCCACTCTTTATGTTAGTCTCCCTTTGTTCACACACTTTTGGTGGTGTGGCTGGCTGTAACTTCATTTTTAGGTCACTGATCTACATTTCATACTTAAATTGCATTGCGGCAATTTATTCTTCTTCTCCTTAAATAAAAGGTTGAGCTTCGTGACCTTGCCTTCTGCTAATTCATCCTCGCAGACATCCATGTCTAGAATTTCCTTGTAAGTGGCTTCAACGACCTCCTTCAATCTTTGTTGTTGTAGCTCTTCCTATTATTTGTCCTTGATGGGCTGATCGAGCTGCTTCTTTGTCACAATGCACTCTTGTTCTATTTGAATGTTCAAGTGTGAAGTGTGTTATTCTCTTTCCTTGAGCTCATTTGCGATACCTTGGTGAAATTCATGTAGGAACGGGGTGGGTAGTGCTGACATGTTCATATTGACATGGTCCCATCCTTTTTCCCGCCGCTTGATTTTGGCGGAGTTGAATTGAAGCACTTTAGTAGGTATTTGCATTATCCTAATCTACAATGTAGTTTCTATCAATCTCTCTCGATGGATTCCTTGGCCTATCTGCACTAGTGGTTTGGATGTTTGTACCTAAATCTTTAGCTCTGCAATACTCTACTGCACACCTGTGATAAGAACACCATAGCGATCTTCCACCCTATTTTAGGATTTTGCTGTTATCGCCTTAACCTTGTCTCCAATTTTATCCAGGTCACCTTCAGTGATAACCATTGGTGTTATTTTTATTTATTTATCTGCCTTATACTTCTTTTTTCTCTTAATGGTAGCTTCGCCTTGGCTCTTTCTTTTCTCCGCGACAATTTTCTCTGTTTCTGTCTTTTCTGTCTCCTTAGTCATATCCTCACCTTCTTGAGGATCCTTCTCATGGTGTTCTTCGTCATGGTGTTCTTCTTCATGATGTTCTTCTTCCTCTTCATCTTCCTCTTCTTCCTTCTCCTTGTCTTTTCCACTGCCTTTGCCATGGTGCGAAGTGTCTAGTTCTTCTTCTTTTGTTGCGCTATCTCCTGCTTCCTCTAGTGGAGTTATCCATTTTGTAGGCCATGTGTGTATTACTTCTACTAGATCATATTTTTTGACCATATATGGCAATGCATGCCATTCCTTCTTCATGTCTTTGTGCGCCTGTATGTACAACTTATGGAAGTCCTCCTTGAACCTCACCACAAGGATTTACTATTTGTGCAAACTCGACAAAAGGCGTGGATACCAGTTTACTAACATGTGTAGATCCATTTGATATAATATAAAAAATATCCTATTCTCCTACGCTCGCGATGGTTGCATGGTATGCCAAAACAAAGCATACCTCATGGCCTCACATACATCTGTTTCTATCGGAGGAAGCTACGTATCCTACAGCTCCTTCCATGCCAACATAGCAATGATAAGGATTAACCAGACATACTGAAAATATGTAACTTTCTCGTGGACCTCGCGGTAGTCATCTAGGAATTCCTTGCATAAGTATCCAACCCAGTTATACTAGACTCCATTTGCGCACTACATGGCTAAAGACACCACTGACGTAGGAACTTCATTTGTGCCACACTTCCTCATAATTTCTCCAGACAAAATATGTGCAACGAAGAACACTGCTTGATCGTTGATTGAGTTTATGTCGTATCCCATATTTGTTTTGACCAACCCATGCAGCTTCTTCTTCATGTTCTCTGCCACAATGCAGTCCTGATCCTTTCCTACGAACTCCTCCATGGGGTTCTTCCCTTGGTAAGGTAATCTAGTGATCCTCAAGATCAACATTTGGTCTACGGGGATCTTATTCCCCATCCATAGGTGTCCATCATGTATCAATACCAATAATTGGCACAAACATGCTATGTTTGTTGAGATTTTTCTGAAGTACGACACATTCAACATGTTGAGCTGTCCTGACTGCGCCAACCCATTTGCCCACCGTTGTGGTTCCAATCTCATCACTCCGATATTTGGGTATTGAACTTGCTACAAGTACCTATCTGGTGCGAATTGAGGGTACTTCTTCTGTTCATTAATGTCATAGTCTGTAAATTTGAGCTGCGAGATTTTCCCTAAGATCTCTCCTGAAAATGACAGAGCTTCTGGAAATAGTGGTGTGAATGTACTCTGCGTTTTTGGAATCCTTTATTGGTTTGGCATTTGTCTTCCTCAACGGGATACATGAGGGTAGAGGTGCGATGAATGTCACGCCACCTTCCTCCGCCTGTATTTCCTCCACTTCTAGTTCAATATTGACCTACTCAGGTTTCTTCTGAGGTTTCACAGGTTTGGCAGGTTTCTTGTCCTGCTTTTTCTTGGTTATTTCTTCCTTGGTTTGCTTCTGCCTTGGTGATCTCCGTTGTTTTTGTGACGGCGGTGCTACTGTTGTGGGTGATGCTACTGTGGGTGTTTCAATTGTTGGTGTGGACATATCTACAACTTCCATGACTCCAAATAATCCCTTATCATGAAAATTCTACACAATCTCCTCCCAAGATCGCTCAGATGACATACACAGTGAAGTCTTTTGCAACTTCTTCATGCTATTAATCACTTGAGCTCTCGATTCAACAAAGTTCTTAATTTGAGCGAGAGTTTTCTATTTATAACAATCTCGGCCTTTGAACCTCATAATTAGATTTGATTTTGTATCGATTTTGTTTAGATTTCGTCATTAAATGCATATCTATCCTTATATTCTTCCAAATTGTCGTCTTAAATACAACTTTGTGCATGTATTTTCCCTTTTAATGGTCATATTTCTACTTTTCTAGAAAACTTCGAAAAATTCCCTATTGTAGTGCACCTTCGTTGTATGTCGCGTCTTCCTTGCGAACTTCGACATATTCCCAACTGTAGAAAAGTTCTTTCTTCATCGAAGTTCTTGCTACAACGTAGTTTATAGTCCAGTTCCCACTTTCAACTTCATGTGACACTAAGAATTTTCTTCTTTCTTCTTTAGGGTGAAGCCGTAGGGGTAGGGTTATCCCTGTACAACTTCAACCTACTGCCATTTACTTTTTCTTGAATTAATTCTCCGTTTAACTTCGCTAACTACACTGTGCCTCCATCAATAATATACTTAATAACATATGGGCCTAACCAGTGTGTTTTGAATTTTCGTGGAAATGTCACAAAATTATTGTCATAGAGGAGAACAAGGTCTCTTATTTGAAGCTTCTTTTTCTTAATGTGCCTATCATGCCAAGCCTTTTCTCTTGCTTTTTGTACATGTTGATGAAATCATGCTATAAACATATCCTCTTCCAAATAAAGTAACTATGACATCCTTTCTTCCATTATGTCAGGGTGTGCCATATTTTTGAAAGCTACAATTCTTAGGCTAGGGACAATGTATTGCATGGGAATCACAACTTCCCACCCATAAACCAACCCAAAGGGTGTCTGA
The DNA here is from genome assembly GCA_031772625.1 of Pinus tabuliformis. NCBI lineage: Eukaryota > Viridiplantae > Streptophyta > Pinopsida > Pinales > Pinaceae > Pinus > Pinus tabuliformis. Next base: position 270,428,130 of record CM062812.1, read on the forward strand.
CCTGTCAACTTTTGCATGTAGTCCTATAGGTGCATAATAGTGTGGGAATCCTAAGATCCCAGTCATCCCTATTTACATTGCATACCTTGGTCAGTGCATTCTCCAAAATTTTATTGAATGCTCCTGTTAACACCGAAAAATCATACACCTATTATTACAATCCAGAAGACATTAAAAGTGTCTAGCAGAATGCACAGGTGGACATTTTTCCGTACGAGTACATTATGAATATTTAAAAATCAAAAGTTCTCCTAAAGTTCCAAAGTTTATAAAGGATATTAATGAAGGTTGCACATATATTTCTTTGATAAACGTGCATGTGTAGCATAACTTCCAAAAGTCACGTAGTTGCAGAAAAGATGACTCAACAATCCAAGACCACTCTATACACTTGGAGTTGATTTTCTGACATGAGATCTGCCTAATACAGTCGAATTCGATTCACCTTGGAGAAGTGCAGCCCTCAACGGAATCCTCTTGTCCTACTCATATTTCTTTATCATACATGTACCAAGAGAGGGAAGAGGGATTCAAGAAACTCTATATAAATAGGCCATGTGAGAGCCAAAACAAGAGACATTGTTATGCTGGCCAAATTGTTGTTTGAGAAAACCACCATTCCATTTTTGAAACCAAGGAAGTTAAGAGCACTATCATGTTGGACAAATTACTTATAAGCAACCCAATATCTTAGTGAGTGAAGAGGAATCCACCCTTTGAAAAGTATTCACACTTCTTTGAGAGAGAGGATAAACTTGCAAAGAGATTGAGGAAAAGAAAACTCCTTGTTGAGGATTTTTGAGCTCCCTAGCTCAAAGAATTCTCTTCAAGTGTCTAAGATTCTAATTGTATTCAACCTCTACCACCAACAATCAATAAAGGGGGATTTCTCCATATATTATTAACGAGTTTGCTCCATTTGATCCTATTTTTGTTTATGCACCTCTTTTTTTAAGTTTATGTTTATTTATGCATTGTTTCCACTATTTATAATGTTGTGTTTATTTAAGTATGTCCACTAACAACACCAATTTTGACTAGGATCCTTTACAGGTAACAATCCATTGCTAAGGGGATGTTTTTTGGTACACTTGTGCTCTAAAAACACTACAAAATCTTCCACAGTTCTATTTTCCTGAGGATGATAAGGAGTCCTATTTTGGTGGTAAACTTGAAATTCCTCAATTAATGCTTCAATGGTCTTATTCAAGAAATGTGATCCTTGATCACTCATGAATATATTTGGACACCCAAACCTGGACAATATGTATTCAAAGATGAACTTCGTAGCAGTTTTTGTGCTGCAATCCTTCACTCATTGTGCTCCGGCCCACCTTGTAAAATAATCAATCACAGTGATTATATACCTTGCACCAGTCCTTTTTCCTGACGGATTGATAGGTCCAACAAAATCAATAGCCCATTTATCAAAAGCCTACAATGTTACTTGTGGAATTTCATCTCTACTTGAAGGCTTTCCTGTTCTTTGGCAGATATCACAAGATTGACAATACTCCTTTGCATCTTTGTGTAGTGTAGGCCCCCATAATTATTCTCTTAAAATTTTCTGGGCAGTGGCTTTTCCTGCATAATGTCCACTAGCTAGGCCACTACAAGCTTCTGTTAAAATTATTTGTCTTTCTTGCTTAGGAACATACATGTGAAATATTTCATCTGGTCCCATCTTATACAATTGTCCTGTTATTAGTGAAACGTTTCTTGCCTTAACCACCAATTCTTTCTTCTGCTATGTAGTGTATTCTGAAGGGACCATCCCTGTGGTTAAGAATTGAATAATAACAGTGAAGTGATCATCTACAATCCTGATTGCAAAGAACTGCACATCAGGAAGTTTATCCTCTATATTCGTTGGTTCTTCTACCGACAACGGAACCATTTGTTGGCTTAGGTTGGGTTGACCGAGGTTCAGATTTTACTGTGCACCAAAAAAACCCTCAAACACTATCCTTGTCAGCAACGACCTACAAGCAAGTCGCAGTATCACCTAAATTGACTATGGGAGGTTGCAGAACCATGTTTCTATAGCGTTGAGGGATACTGCGATGTGGCAATTATGTATTTTCTTATGCTTTAACCCTTATAAATTACTTCACATTCATGAACTATTTCACACTCATATATTACTTCGCAGAATTACATCCATCACTTAAACATATCATAGACATACATAAATTTCACAGTACTGAAATAAAGTTCATATAATAAGAAAAACACATGAAAATACATATTTTATCGTGGTCCATCCCAATGTCGAGCTATGCCCACAAGAATTGTTGCTTATAATAGAGAATTTGGTACAAAAAACAATTCTTTTCTTGTGCACACAGATGCAGGTTGTCTGTGCACACAACTGCATATGGTCTATGCACAAAGCTGTAGACCTAGGCCTCTGTGCACTCAACTGCAGAGCCTCACCCCTTTCTCCAAAGTACAAATGACAAAGATACAACTATAAAACATAAATATGGATCAATAGATGCCTTCATTTATTATTGATCCCTATATATATTATTACATGGAGGGATTACATCATTACATTACCATGGACCCAATACCATGGTTCTAAAAATACAAGGGACTATGGTCCAAAACCCTTCAAATTTTACAATATTATATTCTTTTACAAAAAGTGAGGGGCTTCAACGCGAAGCCCCTGTAATGCGCGGTCTTCATTGTGATCTGTTGCTCTACTGCATGGTTCACTTCGCACTCTGTGACATCCTTTGTAATGCTCACTCCACAAAATTCGGAATCCTTCCCAAAAATCTGGTCAAGTTGGGTTACACCCAACAAATATTACATTGTTTCTCATGCAAAGGCAACCACAATGTTGCTAAAAACCTACCTAACACTTCACCAACATATTCCTCTCATCATTATGTGAATTTTGACTGTAAACTTGACCAACTTTTGAAGAGTGTAACCTTGCCTCATTAAGCACGGCAAACAATCATTGTCAAATGTGAGATCCAACCATGAGCTCTGAATTTCGCTGTTCAAACTACAACATGCTCCATACCAGTAGCTCCATGTTGGAATTATTCAACTTTAAAGTATAAACACAATCACTTTCTCACATGTGCAAGCTTTCCTCAGTTTGTGCCAAGAATTTAATGGCACATGTGAGATTCTGCCATAAGTGCTTAGATATGCTGCTTAGATCACCATTTTGACTACATCGTTGAATTCCTTGTGAAATGCTCAGTAAAATCAATATAAACTTTACCTGGTTATGTAACCTTCAATTCTAGGCTCCTCAAGAATATTTAAGATACCATAAGAATCTTTTTGAGAATATTCCCTTAGAATATTCTCTAGGAATATTATGTAGAATATACCTCATTGTAAGTCATGCCCACTTAGGTGCGGGTCCCCTTGGCCTGCATGTCGATTCTCCTCTCCACTCTCGTACGCGGATTCCAATTTTGCCTCGTCCCATGGCATATGAGAAATGGTTTTATACATTTTATGTGGAGAAGCAAACAAAACCCACTTTGGATGTATTGGTTAACAAGTACTATACTAAAAATGTTGGTTTGGTTGGTAAGGTCTTGGGTTTAAATCCCATGAGCCCAATTTTGGCATACCTTCTTATAAGCATGTATCATATATAATATATGGTTATCCTTGTGAAAATTTAAACCATATAATATATATATGGTTCCAACCCACCAAAAATACCCCCATTAAATTAAACGAACCATGCATAAAACAAGGAGGAGGTTGCATGCACTTCAAGGACACATGGACTGATTTGAGGTGCCACATGGCACCATGTGATTGGGCCACATAACTACCTAGGTGACACATAACCTGATTTGAGGTGCCATATGGTGATTAAGTAGTTATGGTGATAGATAGTCATTGATCCATAACTACCTAATCACCATGCCACATAACCTACCAGTGAGTGCCATGTGTCAACTTGCAGTATTTCCATATCACCCTACAGTGCCACATCACCTGATATTGGTCCCACCCGCTGAATAGACTTCCATGTGTCATTTGTATGGCCTGTCGTGTGGCAGAAGGTTGAATTTGACTGACTTTTTTCCCAGCTTTTACCAAAAATTTGATTGACCATAACACTTTCATACAAACTCGGATTGAGGTGTCATTTGCATCGTTTGAATCGACTCTCCAAGCTCTACAACTTGCCATTATTTCCATAAAATTTTGAATAATTTATTTTTGAGTTTTTCTGGGGCCTCCTAGATCATAATTCCTTATCCAAGATATTAGGTCCATTAGTTGTGCTTCACCCAAATATGGATTTGGGTCCCATATGGTCATATATGGAAGCACAAGATTGTGAATGTAAAACTCAACAACCTTGGCCTTATCTTCTGTATTTCACTAAAGGCAAAAGTCAATGAATTCTTTGACATCCTATAAAGGGAGAATCCTCTGTGCAAGAATTTTTATTCGACATTAGTACCACTGCTCCTTCAGGAACAAGGAGAAATTTTTTGAGGGTTTCTAGGGTTGTAACCTAAGTTTCCTTATCTTACAACAATTAGGGAAAACTTTAAGGATGGAAATTTATCTTAAAGTTTAGACACCTTGGCGAATCTTACTAATCACTAAGATGGAGATTGTAAAAGTATTGAGATTTCCAATGATTTTATGTTTTGTCTATAAAATATTGGCTATTTTAAGGTCAAATGATTGTATACTGCAAAATTTGGGTTAATAAGAGAAAAATTGGAAATTGGTGAATCTTTCTTTTTGAAAAAGAATGGAAAATTAGCCCATTGTGAATATTAGCCCCTAAAATTTTCCCTGGCAACAATCTTTTTGTTCGCTGCAATTTGGGCCTTTAGTTGTTTGTTTTGTTTCTCCAGTCAATCCCTTTTATTTTCTTCATCAAATATAAGGAGGGTCATTTCCCCTCTAATCTTCATTTCATCTTACATTCTACCAATATCATTATCTCGCTTGGATTGTGATTTTTTTTTTTTCCATTTGTGAGTCTTAACTTCTCTTGTTCAACCTTAAGGAATAACTATGGTGCCAAGTGCACAAGGAGCAATTTTCCTGCCTCAATATATGTATAGAAATAAGTAGATCGTCTTCGAGCTCATTGATCTACTATTTTGTCAGTCTCCTATAGCTTTGTTGTTTTTTCCTGTAGCTCTACAGTTTTCTCCTGTAACTTTGTAGTTTTCTCTTGTAGCTTTGTAAGATGCTCCTATTTTTGAGCACTTGGTACTTTTGATTGTGTTTGCAGCTTCATTCCCTTAGGAAGTGTTGGCGTTACTTTTGTGTGTCTAATGTAATTAGTTTCTTCTCTTCTACATTCTAAAACTCTTCTTTTTGAGGCGTAGGAGTTTCTTCAATGGTTATAGGAGTGGGAGATGGAGGGCTTAGTTTGCCACTATACCATACTATGTTACCTTTTCTTCTTCTAGAGTAAGTAGGCATTTGAGTAGGTTTACATGCCTTGGGTTTTTTTGGAGTGCTTAGTTCTTCTAATATAGCAACAATTTCTTTTTCTTCATCTTCTAAAATATTTTCCCCTCCTTTATGTGCTATAGGGTTTAATTTCTACATCTTTATTTCTCTTTTTAGTTGGCCTTCTTTGTGGTTTCCCAACTTCTTCTTGAGTTTTTGTTGACCACTCTTGGGGCTCTATTATCTCTATCTGAAATTATGCCTGTGGGGTTGCCAATTCACCCTCGGTCCCTTCCTTTCCTAATTCTAACTCAACCAACTTTGTTTGTGGCTCTGATAATTATGTCTCACCCAAGTCTACCTTTGTTTTTGTTGATTCAGTATGGGCCTTTAAGAAGGTATGCATATCCATTTCAATAAAATATATCCAAGGAATAGGGTTTTGAAGGTGTTATAAGATATCCATTAATATCAACTTGATGAGGCCATAATGGTCCAAGTGATTATGTTTTCCTCCCTTCACTTTTTTTCTCATCTCTTTCATGGATTGGAGGAGTAAATGTGGGATACTAAGACTCTCATCAATAAGCAGGTCAACTTGCAATCTAAGTATAAGCATATAATATGCTCAATCTTCCGTCACAACAAATATATTTAACGATATGATATGTTATTTCATCCTAGGGGTGTTGTAGTCTTTCCCTTCTTATCCCATTTTTGTCTTCATATGGTTGCTCATTAGGGAGGAAAAATATTTTTTTTGCACTAATGGCTTCATGTCTCTCCTATATATTCCATTTAATCCCCCTTGGAAGGGTAGTGACACTCCTAATAAAGTCCTCATAAATGTATATGATGAATCCTTTAACTACAATAACCACTTCATGGCCCTTAGGGTGTTGTAGGTTTAGAGAAAATTCTAAGGTAATTTCATCATCATAACATGTTAATTTCTCAAATAACCCTAGCTACTAGCACTTTTCTAAGATATCCCTACCTCAGGATTTTTATGAATCCGAGTGGTATCTATGGGTTCTCTCATGTTGAATCCCCCTTCCATTGTTTGACACAATTCTCACAAGTTTGGACACGAAATTTTTACAAGGGAATACTCGTTTCTATGTCGCTATGGGTTTTCCTATGGCAGTAGGGGACTATGTAGCTAGGAAAATGCACAGTCTTTAGAAAAATATTAAAAGAAACTTATCAATTTATCACCCCATGAAACTTATCTCCTCCTATTATAAATCATTCTATCATTTTTAGCTTTTGAATATAGAACAATTATGTGACTTCCACTTTGTTTAACTCATACTCTTTAACACAAAAAACCACGTTGAGAAATTGAAGAAATTGAGAATCAAACCTTATGTTGAATGTGAAAAAGGGAGTGGATAAATGTTGGAATTATTTCTTCTTTGAGGAGACCTTTTCTTTTAGCCTAATTAGGACTTATGTCACATTCTAGGTGAAGTTTTGTATCTTGTATCTTAACCTTTGTTTTTTAGCTTACTCACGACTTATGTCATGTGCTAGGTGAAATTTCGTATCTTGTAGCATAACCTTTGTATCTTGTAGCATATTGTAGGCTAGTTCCTATAGCGTGATAGTATTTTGAGCTTGATACTTGTAATTTACTCTTGTAGTGGTGGCATACCTTGTCAAATGTTTTTATAAACATTGTTGCATGTTGAACATGAAGTGCCAATCTTGTAGTGATCCCATGTTTAAGTGGAGTTGGTGTGGTGGGCGATAAGAGGAGGCTCAACATGCAATGGTTGAGGGTGCCTCAACCTACCTCTCATTACTCTTTAGCACTCTCATACTTTATTTCTCCTTTCCATCAGTAAGCAAAAATGACCTACTTTGCAAATTATTATATGTTTTTTTTCTTACTTATCCTCGTAAATGTGGAGATATTTTGAGAAAAAATGAAGTTTCTTGTCAGATTTGGCCAAGAGTATTTTCTAGCTTGTATGGCTATAAATCCAACTGCATTTTGCACTTATAACAATTTATAATTTTTTGGATAAGTTCAAAGGGTAAGTTTAGGATATCTTCATACCTGATGTCTTACATTCTAATGATGTTAGGGATTGCTTTGATGCTTTTACAGGTGATTTGATGCTGCTATTGCTGAACAAGTGATCCTCTAGCAATCTATCGGAGATCCTGTAGCCACTTAGGGTTACATTTTTTTTGAGCTAGAGGGTGTATCTTGATTTCAAATGCTTCTATTGGAGATGTAAAAATTTGTGACATGCATTGATATTTTTTAGAACTTTTGGACACTTGGGCTTGTAGGGTTTTTGTAGGCTACTAGAGGGCTATGCGGTCTCATGTAGTAGTTACAAAAAATCTTCATACTCATCATTTTATCTTTATAACACATCAATGGGTACTGATAGTTCAAGGAAGAGATGATGATGGTGTTGGATATGTTTTTAAGTCTAGTTTTGATGGAAAAGGAAAATATTTTGAGTTGCAGTTGTAAAGAATGATGAACAATGGAGAAAAAAATGAGAGGTGAGGCATGTTGATTGAATGATTGAGTGACAAGATGCCTTTGATGTTTTTCCTAAGATTGTATGAAAATAAAATACTTGATATGTAACTTTTTATTAAATTTGGGTTATCTGTAGTATTACAAGATGTTCCTATACAACCTTAGGGAGGTGGGAAGAAATGCATGAAAAGGACTTGGGGATGTTGATATTATTGGCATTGTAGTGTTGGTATTGATGTCAGAAAGGTCATGATACTACTTGTCATATGCATGTGTGATGGATTTTTGGCTTGGTGATCCTATTGGTTGGCATTGAGGTGATTTGGAGGTTGAGTAGAGATGGATTATAGACATGTTGTGTTGATTGAAGATGTTGATACTGTAAGTGGTTGTATTGATGCTATAGGTGTTGCATATGCTTCTACATATGTTGGAAGCATTGGAGTTTCTGCTACATGTGTTGAAGGTGCCTCTACCAGTGTTGGAGGCAGTTGGATGACATGATGTTGTTGTTGCAGGAGTTAGAGATGCCACTACAGGAGTTAGAGATGTTGCTACAGGTGGAGGAGGTGCTTGGACAGGTTGTGGTTGCTACTTAAGGAGTTGGGGGTGTTGAGATTTATTAGGAGTGTGGCAAACTAGAGCTTTCATGTCATTGACTTGTTGTAGAGGTTCTCGGCCTATGTCATTAGTTGCAAACTTGTTACAAAGGGTTGGAGGCGTGTCCATGAGTTGATGAAGGTGTCCAAGAAGGTTGGGAAGGTTATGAGCTGAGGGAAGATGGTTTCCTTCCATCCTATACCCTAGTTGCATGGATGATGAGACATTAGATAGGCTGGAAGTCTCTAGTCACTTGCAAACAAGCTTGTGGGAGTGATTGAGGAGCTCTAGTAGATTTTGTGGAGTGTTGTGCGTGTGACTGAGCCTTTTCATGAGTTTTTCTCCACATTCCTCATGTAACTAAGCTAATTTTGGTATTATAGCAACATTATTAATTAGAACTTTTCAGCATATGGTCAAGAAAAGTTAATGGGGCCTCTAGAAGCTAATCAAAGTTGAAAATATCAAAAGGAAAGTGGAGTTAGTGCTTGATCAAGACAATGAGCTAAATCCAGATCAAATCAAGCATATGAACAAAGTTTGTGGAGCTCAACATTTTTTGGTAATTATTGAGTTGAGCACCTCAGTTCATCTATATATTAGAGGAAGCTCAGTAATATTATGGTTTATTATCTTTAGTGTGGGGTGAGACTTATGAGTTTGGAGAATTGTGTCTAAGTCGTGTGAGTTATCTATGCATATTTTCTGAAGCAGTTTGCAGTTGTAGCATAAGTTAGATGGAGTACGTTTTAGCCAGCATATTATGTAGAGAGTGATGAGAATTGGTGTTGATTCATTGAGATTTCATTTGAGAAATAAAGTTTTTGCTGTTTTTTGGAGTCCAATTTGAAATTTTCTGAAATGTGACTTGAGATGATCACTAGATCGAGATAGCTTGGTGAAGAATGGATGGGTGTTCCTTGCCGATGTTGGTAGGTAGATTCAGTAGAGGAAGTCATATTATCATAGTAAAATGGGTGTTTGGCGAGGCTTGTTGGGGATATACGTCCCCAGTAAACATTTGTGTCTTTTGTGTTGATTGTTTGCACGATTTTATTTTTGGATGATTCTCTAATTTATGTGTATGTGTTTTATTTTATGCATGGTTTGAAGGTTTAATTAATTGGAGAAAATGTTTATATGTCCCATCGATGTTGATTCACCCCCCCAACCCTTAGTAGTGATCTAGTTTCCAACAATTGGTATCAAAGCGGGGCTCTCAGTTGCAGCTTGATCATTGTAGAGTTGATCTTGAAGTTTTTGGAAAAATTTTGTAAATTTTTTGAAATGGATTGGCAAGGAATTCCAATGCTTCATAAAGGTAAACTTGTAACTTGGAGAGTGAATTTGGATTCATATTTTTCATTTGTTGTTGAATATATTTTTCTATCAATTGAATATGTAATTAGAGATGAATCTAATGCTTAGGATAAAAATATTATTTTTAATAGTATTTCAAAATATGATAGCATGTATATGAGACACTGTGAGACTACAAAAGAGATATTGGACAGGTTGCAAAGATTGTATCTTGGAGGAAAATTATAGATTTCAGAATGGAGGAAAATGCAAAGGATTATACACTTTTGCAGTGAAAAATCAAGCCTCATCGTAAGAAGCAGATGAAGAGAAATCAAAGTTAATGGCTCTAGAAGCAGAATTTAAAAGAGTCTTTGATGAAAAGGAGTATGCATTCAAAGAAGAAATTTCAGATCTAAAAACTCAGTTGGAAGAAGGAAGAAAAATAAAAACGGGAATGAGGAAGTAGTACAAGGAGTTGGAGGATGAGTGCTAAATATTGAAAGCTGAAGCAAAATCTGAAAGAGAAGAATTAGAGCAGTTCATATCTAGTGCTCAAGCATAAAAAAAAAATCTAAAAATGTTGGAGCAGCTAGTGGTAGCTGTTGTCCTCTGAGATGATTCTAGGTTAGTTAATCATGTCAAAGAATCTAAAATGTTTTGTTTGTTTTTTTTTTTTAAGTTTTTGGATGACCCATGTTATGTACAATTTGAAAACAGGTGCTTAAACCTTAACAGTTGCTAAATTGGATGAAAGGGTTGTTTATTTGTCTAAAATAGTTAATTCATTTAAAGTGGGTGAATAGCAGAGTCTTGATGAAATATAACTTATTAAATATTCAGACATAATATTTGATTGGTCATAAGAAAAGAATACAGGTAAACAACGTTTTCCTTTACAACAAAATATATTTAATCTAATGTAGATGGGTGTGACAATTAATTGATATAGATGAGTTTATTATAACAGATAGTTTTATAAACTATTCCCTAATTATTGTTTATAACTTCATAGGGGATTTAAGACTGACTGATACTTAGTATGATCTCACCTAGATTTCTGGATAGAGGCTTAAATACACGAAGAATGACAAAATGAAATAAGAAAATAAGAAAAACTCACAAGGAGACAAATTATAGGAGGAAAATTCAGAATCCTTTCATTAACTTGAAGCACATCTCCAGCTCGATTATAATTATACTTTGAAAGCTCATCCAAGGGTTCAACCCTTAATAACTCGAAGGAGGATTTATTTATACAAATATAAAAATATTCTAGAGATAGTTCTAACAAAATTACAAAAATAGTACAAAACTATAGGAATCTAAAAACTACTAAGTGTCAGCACTATCTTTCAGGAATTTGTTGATGATTTGGTCCCCAAAAAGTGCTGCCCAGATGTTTGTTAGTTGATGATGAAAGTTACTTAATAGTTTCACATAAGTGATCCCATCTATCCTCAGTTGGTATAGAAAGATTTACCAATTTCCTGTAAATTTCATCAACCTCAGTGTACTTTTCAAAAGTGGGCTTATTTACAAAAATGTGTTTAATCTCATGCATAATTGTCAAATCAAAATCTGAAGCCTCTAACATTTGTTTCATGGTAAGATGACCCTTTTATACCTACAAAACTAGCTTTATCAATTGCTATTATATAAAGCTTGACAATATTCCTCCAAACTGATCAACCTATCATTTGGTGCCACTAATCTTGGAAATCCTCTCTAACTGAGTAAGTTAAATTTAAAATGAAACCTTTGAACAATAGTCTTCAAGGCTTGGCACTTGGTCTCCAACTAAGTCATGAGGTTATTTTTCTGCAAAACCTTCTCAATCTCCAAAATGGTTTCTGTTCTGTCAAGAATGTGAATCTGCTCCAACTCGGCCTTGGTTTTTGAATTAAGAACTTTGATCATGTCAGTGGCTTCACTTGGTTTGTCTTTAAGAATTTCTTTAACTTCTTAAATAGTTATCTGACATATGTTTATAAGTTCTTCCTGCTCAAAAATGATCTGTATGGAGGGAAATACCTCAGTTATGGCCTGACCGAAATCTGCACAAATGTTTTCCTTAGCTTGGGCCAAGGTTTTAGCCATTAATGACTCACTTTCCAACTTTTCTATTCTTCTGGTCAATCTGTGGGTCTTTTGCATCTCTTTAACATAAATACTATCATTTTTAATCTTTTGAGTCTCCATATTCTTAAATTTCTTATGAAGACTTTCATTTTCTTTTTTCTAGTGAATCAACTCCCGTAAGACTTTGTTTAAATCTCCTATTGTTGATGTAGTTTCTACTGTTTCTGATGTTGATTCCCCTGCTGTCCTTGACACTGTAATAGGTATAGTTGTAATGGGAGCTATAGCTAGTTGAGTAGATTTCTCTTTTTCTTTAAGAAATTTCTCAATTTTCTCTTCCATGGTCTTTATCTGTACATTCTTCTCAATGATCAACTTGAGCATTTATTCCTTGTGCTGTTCACTTTCTACTATCTCCTTGGTTTGAGGATCCTCTGTAGAAGGAAATTTGAGTTGTTTCCTTAATGATGTTATGTCTGCATTCTTATTTTTGATAATTTCCTCTGCAGCTTTAACATCAGTGGGGTCATACCCAATTTTAATCACTAAATATTCTAATGATTTGACCCTGTTATCCTTTGCCAAAGAGGATATCTTTTCTATCTTCAATTGCGACTGTACATTTGAAAGAGTTGTTCTGAGTTTTGACAATGCCATAGAAGTGTTGGTCATGGTAGAGAAAATCATTTCACCAGACTGCCTATGCATGTCCATCTGATCAATTGGGTGTATCTGATTTACATCGAAAGAAAATATAGTCTTCTTGTAATCTGAATAAACCTTTGGAAAATGGACTTGGGCTTGAAGGAATGACATTTGCATCCTGCCTTTGTCACTGTCAAAAGCTTTCAATAACCTGTGCTACAAAGTTGATGTATGTTTGCAAAACTGAGCATATAATTTTCGTTTAAAGATTCATTCTTCTACTTAATTTCAAGGAAATTAGTGAAGATGTTTGGCTCCTTTGATTCACTTACTCCTGCAGATTGGGTGATCTCCAAATTATGTGAAACTGAAGAGGAGGATGGAGGAGTGATTACAGTTTCTTCTATCCTTGTAGAAACCTGTGAATCATCAAAATTGATGATGATAGGGTCCTTCTGACCATGAGTAGTAGTAGTGCCTTTGGAGTCAGTCCTCGATTTCTTCTGATAATGAATGAATTCTTTTTCACCTTTTGCTAATGATGAAGATCCTTCTTTTGTCCTCTTGTCCTGCTTGGTTTGAGAAGTAGGAGTTTGGAGAGTAGAAGAAGGTAAAATTTGTTCTTCTACTTCTTGAAGTGTATTCTCCCCCCACTATTCTTGATTCCTGTACTTCTCAATATCTGGTCTTGGTGTATGATTGTAAGGTGTGGTTTTGAGTTCCACCCTTAATTTGGAGACAATACTGAATGGGTCATAATACTAGGTGAAACTTGTTTGAAAACCCATCTGTTTGAGGATTGAATCTGCTTGAATACCTATTGATCTAGCATTACAAATGAATGATCCTACCTGTGACTTGATCTTAAACTGATATTTCCTCTTCCTTGAAATGAAATGAAGTTCATCCATATTAATCATTTTCCTAATATATTCCAGAGAGAAAATTCTCATTGGAACATATTTGGGCAATTTATATGGAGCCAATTCACAACCATATACTCTAATCTCTCTATAATTTTGGTAGAGATACCAGTTTCATGTTATAGCTTGATCACTGAGGTGCAGGATCCTTTTAATTTTTGGACTGATCCTAGGCTCACTCTAGCTACTGAGAAGCTATGAAATTGGATGAATAAAATAATCAATGAAGTCAGAAAACTTGAACTTAGTTGAGTTCCTTCTGATCAATGAAGTCCACTATGTGACTGCTTCATTCACATGTTGACCATTCTGCTTTGTAGAGATATAGGTAACCTATCTCCCTGTCGAAAAATAATCATATGCACTAACACAGAGGAATATTTAAACACTCCTTCAATATTTATTTTCATCAGTTGATCATGCATACTTTTAGCCAAATTTTTTATTGTAATTATACATGAAAGTAGGTTTGTTTTCTTTAGAGAAAATGGATAGATAACCTAGTATAGATTCATCTACCCATTGATCTGTTTGGTAACCTAAAAAGAAAGAAACTAGGGAAATGATGTGTTTATATCTCTTCGGGAACATGGATGCTGGATAGGGAGGATTCTTTTTAGGAAGTTCAGCCTCTCCTGGGAGAAAGATCTCAAAGATTTGAGCTCTTTGAGGGAAAGTGAACTTATGGTATATGTCCATTAAAACACAATGGAGAAAAGAATAAGGGAATTATTTTCAGGGATCAGAAGCATCTTATTGATGATTTCAGGAGTGATAGATATCAGAATGCCTCCATTCTGACCTACCACAGTTTGCTGCAAAGGATTATACTTAGCTTGGCACCACATGACCAAATCAGGAAAAGAATGGGTTTGAGGAAACATATACAGTGGTAGTAAGGATTCCCATAGGTTGATTTCATCTTCAGAGTCAATACAGGTCTGATTTAGCCAATGGTGCAATTCGAGCATGCCTAATTCACACTATGTGTCTATGATTTTGAAGAACTGGTCAGCCAAAGGAATGTGATCAAGGTCTAAGGCATCAGAGGTTTTTGAGTTTTCCTGTGATGAAGATGAACTAGCAGATGGCTGATATTTTCTTTTAGGAGCCATAATTTACAGAATTGTGATGAACAGGTAACAGAAAATAGGGAGGAAAATACCTCAAGGTGGTGTGTTCTGGTAGTAAGCTCAGCGGTGGCATACAGTAAGAACAAGAAACATTGAACGTACCAGACAATGAATCGGGATTAAAGAGTAGTTAGGAAAACTCGTGTAACAAGGGTGAGGGATTATTTATATCCGGGAATTGATTACTGTTATGGGAAGGGCATTATTGAATGGAAAGATTTTCATTAATAGCAAAGGAAGAACAACAACGACAAGAAACAGATTACAGATCGACATCAATGGATAGGGACATGCAACATATCATAATTGGGAATGGAGGGCACGAGAAGGATATTACTGTTGGCACGGTATTCTAAGGTGCTGGAAAGGATAGGTGGATTTCAAGGGGGGGGGGTAGTGGTAAGCAGTAATGAGTGAGGGGGGTGTGAAGTGTAGAGTAGATGACACATAGCAAGGGGGACCATGCGAATGAAATTACTTTTTGCACCCCCCTGCCATTATTGCATAATGTAGCAAGCGGGTGCAAAATGGATTCCCCACCATTGATCTTGGCAGGGAAGCGGATCATCTTTAAGATCTGTCTGACATTTAGTGCTTCACAACAAAACGAATTTGTCTTGTTATGACTTTGACTAAAAGCTTTACAATGTTTATTTGCACAAAAATTAATCACCAATTAAAGGTAATTAAATCCTAATCTAATCTTAATCTAACTTGTTGACACATTTGGACTAACAACCATTATTTTTCATAATTTACTTGTAATCCTAATCTAATACATCTTTGGCCAAATTTTAAACATATTAGGCCATATTTATTCTATCCTATCCTATATAATAATGTTCAACCAAGATTAAACACTTTGGCAAACTTATTCACTAATCTAAAACATAAATTTAAATGATTTGATCATGATTAAACTGTACGATTCAAATCAAAAAAAGGTTGTGGCATTTAAACAAACTGCACACAAAACCTTAATTTATTACAATGGAATTTTATTTCTATGAAGTGACACTTAAACATGCACACTTATCCAAATTTTGATTTTCTTTTGATGGGGTTTTATTTCATCTGTTTTTTTATTCTATTTTTCATATTTTCATTTTTATTCCTTATTTTTTCATACCCTCTTTTACAAATAAAAACAAACTTATCAAAAATAAAGCATGTTACAACATCGGCTCCAACTGGGAACTTCTTCCTCTTGCAGGTCCATGTGCCTTCTCCTCGGGCTAATGGGGTCTTTGTTGAAACAAGTACACTGCGTGTAAAATAAAGTCTTTGGTAATATAGAATGACGAATGAATGGAAACCTCTCAATACTGAATGCAGTTATTCAAGTATTTCCCATTGACAGGCAATGAGGAATACTGTTCCTCCAAAGTATGTAAGATGAAAGTGTTATTACCCTTAACCTGAATAATGTTAAAAGGTCCTAACCAGAGGTTGTCAAACTTGCCATGTTTTCCTTTGTATTCTCTTCTAACATCCCATCTTAGTACCAAATCACCTTCCCTAAAATCTCTTTCCCTAGCTTTCCTATCAAACAAGATTTTCATTTTGTTATGATATTTCTTAAGCTTGTAATGAACTTCATCTCTATCTTCATTTAGTTCTATAATATGATTTATTCTTCGAGAGAAATCATCAAGCTCTTCATTTTATTCTTGTAAAAACTTCATGACAAGAAAATCTAAATGCGTGGGAAATATAGCTTATTTACCATAAACAATTTGAAAAGGAGATTTAGCTGTCGATCTTTTTGGTGAAATCCTGTTGGCCCAAAGTGCATAAATGATATCACTGTCCCAACTCCTTTTATGATCCTCCATTGTTTTCTTTATAACTTTAACCAAACTTTTGTTTGAGGACTCCACCAATCCATTTCCCTGTGGATAGTATGGAGTAGAACGATGCAACAAGATTTGATATTTATGACACAACTCAATCATCTTGACACCGCTGAATGTTGTTTCATTGTCTGTCACTATTTTCATGGGGCATACAAACCTAGGCAATATGTATTCTTCAATAAATTTGATAACTACAGTATTAGTTGCATTTCTAACTGGAATGGCCTCTACTCATTTGGTAAATTGGTCTATGGCAGTCAATATCCATCTATGCTGAGTGCTTGATGGAGGATAAATTTCACCAATGAAATTCAACCCCCATTGAAGGAAGGGTGTTTGGACTAGTACTGGAACCAATGGAAGTGCTGCTAATCTCTGCTTTCCAGCAAACATTTGACACTGAGTACAACTTCTAACCTTTACTACCACTTTTGCAAATAGAGTAGGCCAATAAAACCCTACTCTTAAAATCTTGTATGTTGTATCCCTCCAAGCATAGTGCCCTCCACAAATACCTGCATGAAATTGATCAATGATCTCTTCTGTTTCATTTTTTGTTAAGAAAAGTAAAAGGATGTTAAGATGATCCTTCCAACACAGATTTGCATTAACAATACAATATTTTATGGCCTTCAACTTCATTGTTTTACATTGATTCTTGGTAAATTCAGATGGACATTCAAATTCTCTAAGAAAATTCACAATATCAGAGTATCAATCTGATAATAAAATTTTCTCATCAATGTGAATCAGAATTGACTGATCTGATGCAGAAATTTCTTGTGGATTCTCATGTGTTGGGATTTCAGAAGGTTCTTGTGGATTCTTCTCAGTTGGGATCTCAAAAGTTTCTTGTGGATTCTCCTGTGTTGGGGTTTCAAAAACAAAATTTATTCCTAAGATCTTACAATTGTACCTAGCAAGGAGCTTATCCAGGCCTTGATCTTTTACCAACTTGGTAGTCTTGATAATGAGATCATACTCTAAAATATTAGTTATCCATATCCCTCTCCTTCCATCAGTATCAAGCTGAGTTAAAACAATTTTGACAGCACTATTGGGTACATAGGCAATAATAGAAGAGTGGAGGAGATAGACTCTAAAGGGTTTTAGAGATTGAACTAAAGAATAGGCTTGTTTTTCAATGATGTCATACTTTAGCTCGTCTTCTATCATGACTTTGATTAAACAAGGCAATGGGTTGGTCATCTCCATATTTATTCTTTTGCAAAAGAACGGAAGCTAAGGTAGTTTAAGAGGCAAAAGAAAAGATACTAAATGGTTCAGAGTAATCTGGGCTGGCTAAAATGGGAGCTTCTGCAATGGCCTTTTTAATTTGATCAAATGCATACCTTGCATGAATAGTCCACTTACATTCATGATTATTTTTCAACATAAGTTATATCCTTAACTATTTCAGCATAATTAGGGATAAACCTTCTTAAAAAAATAATTTTCCCAAGGAAAGCCTGAATCTCCATCTTATTCCTTGGTAATTGTTTGGTCAATTTAGTCTGTTGTAAATTGCTATTTAAAATGTCAATCCGGGAGTCATAAACTGCTGAAGTGAAGTGCACTGTATATGCAAGATAACTGATTTCTTAGTTCTTTGTCGTTTTTGATTTTTTGGTTTGTTTTTGGGTTTATCTTCTGTGGATTCCCTAGTGTGAGATGGTGAAATTGAAAGTCAAATATGGATGGTAATGGTGATTTCTAAAATGATTTTTTCAAACTTTAAAGTTCTCAAAAAGAAGGTTTCAAACTGACTGTGATGAAATCAATTCTCAAAAGAAAATAAATGTACCAAAACAGTGAACTAGTGACAATGGCCCAGTATCCTTACTGCTGTATGAAAAGAAAATAAAAACTGAACTCAAAACAACTCAAAGGCTGAAAGCAAAGCAAACTAAATCACACTACTTCAACCCACATTCTGACCCTTCACCTTTCGACTCGCTCCGGCTAGAGGAAGTAATCATAAACAAGCTGAGTAATATGATATCTAAATTGCAGGAAATCAAATTGCATAAAAGGAAACTAAGATTTAACTACTCATTCATATTTCAATTCTTGAAAATGACATAAGTAATTTAATCACTAACTTGCAGGAAAGCAAACTAAATTATACTACGTCAAATAATATTCTAATTCCTCACTAATTGAGTCGCTTGGCTATAGGAAGGAAATCATAAATAGATGAGTAATATGATATCTAAGTGGCAGAAAAGTAAATAAGCAAACAAAACTGAAAGAAATGACACTGCTGGAATTAAAACTCAGTAAATGAATCAACAGAAAGGACAAGATGATCTCATGTCAGTAGTCATTAAAACTATGTAATTTGCCCGGCCTGCCTACAAGAACCTGAAAGACAAAGACTGATCAGCTAGCAACCATGAGAAAGCATAAAAGAAAAGATAAACAACAGTTAATATAAAAATCAGGAAGTATATACAAGCAACCAATTATAAAAGCAGTAACATAATGAAAGAAAGCGAGAAACTATACAGTAGATAC
The DNA here is from genome assembly GCA_031772625.1 of Pinus tabuliformis. Taxonomy (NCBI): domain Eukaryota; kingdom Viridiplantae; phylum Streptophyta; class Pinopsida; order Pinales; family Pinaceae; genus Pinus; species Pinus tabuliformis. The sequence continues at coordinate 270,447,106 of CM062812.1, forward strand.
AGAGCTTTTGTGTACAGGGGCCCTCTGCAACCTCAGCCAATCAACACTTAGTCACAAATTGAACTCAAGAATGCTGTCTTCTCATATATTAAAGTGCAGTAAAAACATGGAAATAGAGCACGGTACAGTGGGCTTGGAAAACACAGTCAAGATTACATATCAAAAGCTAACTATCCAGCGTATACTAACGCGTTATTTATAAGTGAAAATGCTATAATTGATTGCTAGATTCTACACTGCCAAACAGACACGTAAATCTCCACGGCCTGAGATCTAACGGTATGGTAATCATGAAAAATAAATCCATAGAGTGGTGGCTGCTCGATTCGGTTCACGGATTGCTCCACAGGTGTTGGCACACCTCCGGAAATTGAGGATCTTGCCACGCAAAACTTCACGTGGGAAAAACGGAGCCGTGCCACCGCGAAACTCTTGGTTTGACCCCTCCTTTGACCGTCTTTGACCATGGATGTTTGTGAGTGATTCGGCTGAACCAAGGGGACACGCTCCATGTACATGTCATTTGCAGCTTGCCCATGTGGCCGGATTCTCCATTGGACACCTGTAACATAGTCTTTAACAAAATGGCTACGGAAACTTGAGCTAGCTGTGGAAAGTGACAAGTTTCCGCAGCTGATTGAACAAAAATCTAAATCAAACAGCAGTCATAAACATAGTTAGGAAACCATTTCATAAGCTCTTTTTAGATTAATATGCAATGATTTGACAGCTTGGTGGATCAAGTAAATGGAAAAGAAGGCTGAAAAGGTATATAGGGAAGATGCAGGTTTGGGACTCAACATACCTCCACTGTGAAGGTGTTGCATGTCCTCATGCAACCAAAATTTAGTCATTCCCCTATAATCCATATGTTCTGAAGCCTCTACTAGGACATCTAGTCCTCTTTTCTTCTTCTTTGGTGCTACCACCATCCTGGGTTTCCTTATTAGACATCTGAATTTGAGATTGATCAATTCTCTGCTCAATTTTCTGCACTTTTTCTTTAGTTTCTTGTTCTTCTTTTGCCATAGTCCCAAATGAAGCATAGTGCTATCATGAATACTTTTATCTACTTTGCTATGCTCCTTAAGTGCTTCATTTTCTTGCTTGATATGCCTGTTTAGAACCTCTAATTCAAATACCTCCTGCTTTAAGGATTGAACTTGTGCATCTGGTGTCATGTGGGGCAGGGTGGTACTCGGGCCTGCAACTGTTTTTTCTGAAGATTCAAGGTAGTCATATACCTCCTATTGACTGGGATCTATTTCAGGTGTCTTTCTTGGACTGAGTTCAAAATCTTGTGGAGGAGGATGACTGCTTTCTAGCTCTAGCCGAGAAGGGCTTTCATCAACATGTGGAGGACTAGTTTCAATACTTGGCTGAGGACGAGGTGTACTACGGCCAGCTGGAGGTTTCTCAGGTGTTTCCCCACCCAAGTCAATGAAGTGGGGCCGTTTTAATTGTGTTTTACTCCCCTTTCCTCTAAGCCTGGTGCTTCTCCTTAAGTATGGTGGACTAGTACTCCCTTCTTGTATGCTCTGTTTCCCTTTTTCCTTTTTCTTTGCTATAGCAGCCTGTTCTTGAAGATGCACTAATCTCTCCGACAGTGTTTGATAATCTTCCTCTATAGATGGCTCAGGTGATTGGTAGACTTCTTGTATGTTTCTTTTGCCTTTCACTTTTCTTTGTTTCTTGTCCTTAGTTCTGTTCTCTTTTTCTTTTTGACCAACTTCTTGAGTTTCTGTAGTAGGAGAGTCTTGGACTATGGTACTCTTTTCTTTTCTCCTACTCTTTCTTGGTGTCTTTGGTGTACTACTTTCAGATGCCTCAAATGGCTCTTGAAAGTAGTTTCTTATCAAGAATTGTTCCCAGGTATCTTTGTTTTTCTTCAGTTGGTCCTCAATGAGAATCTTTACAAGTCCATGATGATATAGATGAGGTTCTATATTTCCTATGTGTTTTTGGAATGTGATACTCTTCTTTTTCAAACTCAACAGTAAGAAATAAGGCAAATTAAGAGTTTGAATCTCTAAGAAATTCATCAACAGTCTAGCATGGTACATGTACATTGAACCAAAGCGTCCTTCGCAAGTGATAAATTTTTGGATAACTAACAGCAGACTAGCCCATTCTTCTTTCAATGCATGAACTAGAATTCCTTTTGTAAACACAGTGGTGTCCATACCTGGGTTTCTTAGCATAATTCTCCATGCCTGTTTGTCCACGCTTTTGTTTTTAAACCATCGCTCACCTTCCCGGGGTAAGCTTGTGGCAGCTGCTACTGTTGTTTCAGTCACCGTGAGCTTCAAGTCTCCAATCTCCACCATTTGGCCATCCAAAGACTGTGCAAAGGCTTTGGTTACCTATTTATTATATCCCTTAAACTTTTGGATGAAGTGTAACCATTTGGCTTTCTTTAGCAAATCTTTTGCTTGAGGGTAACCTTCTAAATATTTTGGTCCTTCTGGTTCTGCCCTTAGTAATCTTCCCATTTCTTCCTCTGTTTTGAATTTCAACTGAGAACTCAATTGCATGTGAGGATTTAGCAAAGGGAAGGTGGCTCGGTTGCAGGGTTTATGGCAAAATACAGTGGCTGCAATCGGTAGATGGATAGCAGGTAACGGGAGTGATTCGAGATTACAGGCGAAACAGAGGATGAGCAGCCACAATGAATTCACAAGATAAAATGTGGATGTATGTGAAGAAGATGGTCTTAATAGAATGGTAAGGGAATGGAGTGAAGTCGAGATTTTGAATTAATGGCTACGTACGAAATGTTACACGTTTTAATGGATGGTTGCAGAAAATGTAGTGGAGAGGAGCCGTAATGGGATAGGTCACATCTCATGATTACAGGTGGTGAATGAAAGTGCAGTCGACTATGAGTTTAAACCCGAAAATCAATCATGAGACCGTTAAGAAATGAATGCATGGCGTGCAGAATAATATCGTGGAATGGTAGTGGGTAATGGAGCTATCATTGCACATAGTAGAGCTTTTACGGTTTGATAACTATGCATAAACATGACTTTAATTGCTATTTGATTAAAAAAAAATTCTCATGCCTTTGGAAACCTTGTCATTTCTTGATCATTATCTTTTAACCAACTGCTCTTCCTTGATGTCTTGGAGATGCTCCATGTCTTCATAGCATATGCTCAATCACACCTGCATTTTCATGATTATTGCACTAACATTTTGACTGTGGATTTTAAAAACAGAGTGGTGGCTGCGGAAACTGACACAGCACCCTCTTAGCTGAACAAAGATAGTTAGATAATAACTAACTGAGTGAAAATAGTCCTGAAAGGGACTTTTATTGATGAAATGAGTGGAATGGAGTGAAAATGAAGCGGAGTGAAGTGAAATGAAAATGAGATGGAGATGGAGTGGAATGGAAAATGAGGTGGAGCGAAGATGGAAAAAGAAGAAGAGAAGAATTTTTTTTTGGAAAATATAGAGTGTCAGGTGTCCCTGATTTTCACTCTACATTTTCTGTATAAGACCGCCAATCTGTGATTGGTTTTCAGTCTTATACAAATTTTTTTATTTTTTTATTTTTTTTTAACGGAAAGAAACAAAAGCTAGGCTGGTGGGGAAGAAGGATTCTTCTTCACCAGCCTTATTGTAGAATTCTCTTGAAACATTTTGACAAATTCCTCTTTTGAGAGTGGCTTATGATAAATTTTCAATCGGTGGCCATTCACAATGAGAGGAGTTTGAAATTCATTAATGGTCTTGATTCTTACCGCTCCATTGTTAAAGACGTTTTCAATCTCATATGGCCCAAACCAATGAGTTTGAAATTTACCTTTGAAGTCTTTAAACTTGGAATCAAACAGTAGTGCCCAATCTCCCTCTTGAAATTTTTTCTCTTTGATGTATCTGTCATGCCACTTAGCTCTTTGATGTTGAACTAGATCAGTTCTTAGAATTGCTTCTTGTCTAATCTCATCTAGCTCATTCAGCTGCTCCATTCTATGCTTTTGGGCTTCTGATAGATTCATCCCCAACTGAACTACCATCTTGAAAGTCTTGACTTGAAATTCGATGGAGAGCAGGACTTCTTTCCCATAAACAAGTTCATAGGGAGAATGTCCTGTTGTATTCCTCCATGTAGTTCTGTAGGCCCACAAGGCTTCAGGAAGCCTCTCTGCCCAATCTCTTCTGTGTAGATGGACAGTTTTGGTGATGATGCTCTCAAGAACTTTGTTTGTAGACTCCACTTGGCCATTTGCTTGCGGATGGTAAGGAGTAGATTTTCTGTGCTTGATTTTGTATTCTTCCATCAACTTCTCCATCAAGTTAGATGTAAATTGGCTTCCCTGATCTGTCACAATTTCTCTTGGGACACCAAAACGAGTAAAAATATCCTCATAAAGAAAATGAACAACTGAATTTTCAGTGGCAGAAGGCAATGCTTTGGCTTCTACCCATTTAGTGACATAATCAGTGCATACCAATATATACTTCTTTTGTTTAGATGGTGGATTAATGGGTCCAATGAAATCTAAAGCCCATTTTTCAAAGGTTTCGATGAGTATCTGTGGTTGTAATGGCATTTCATTTGAAAGAGTCGGTCTCCCAACTCTTTGGCAGCTGTCACACCTTTTGAAATATTGTTTTGTATCTTTGAAGAGGGAAGGCCAATAATATTCTAAAGAAAGGATTTTATAGGCCGTCCTTTTGTCAGCAAAGTGTCCACCGCATGGTTAATCATGACATGCCTTAAGGATGTCAGGCATTTCATCTTCCCGACACATCTTCTGATCACACAATCTAGCCCTGTTTTAAACAATTCGTTAGAAATCCATGAATAATTCGAACTCTCTTGAATAATTCTTCTTTTTTCACTAGGAAATAAATGTGGAGGTAGCTTCCCTGTAACCAAATAGTTAGCAATATCTGCATACCAAGGAGTCTTAGTAGTTACTGCAAATAAATATTCATCTGGAAACTTATCCTCTACATGAGAATCTTCGTTAGTATTTTGGATTCTAGACAAGAAATCAGCTACTGTATTTTGTTTCCCTGGTCTATCCAACACAGTAATATTGAATTCTTGTAAAAGTAAGAGCCATCTTGTAACTCTGCCATTAGTAACAGGTTTGTTCATTAGATATCTAATTGCAAAATGATCAGTATGGACAAAAGTTTCATAGCTTGTTATATAATGTCTAAACTTATTGATTGCATGAACAACAACTAAGAACTCTTTTTCAGTCACATTATAGTTTAACTTGGTGGGAGTCAAATTTTTATTGGTGTAGTAAATGGCATAAGGAACTAAATCCTTTTGACCCAACACAACTCCTAGAGTTGTATCTGAAGCATCTGTAGAAATATGGAAAGGAAGTTTCCAATTTGGCCCTCTCAAAATGGGTGCTTCAGATATTCTTGTTTTCAAAGTTTCAAATGCAGATTGACAATCAGGATCCCATTTGAATTCACAGTCTTTTGTAAGTAATTTGAAGAGTGGAGATGCTATTTTGGTGAAGTTTTCAATAAATCTTCTATAGTATCCGGTAAATCCAAGAAAACTTCTAACATCTTTCTGACAATTTGGGATGGGCAACTTGGAGATGACTTCAACTTTTGATCTATCAACTTTAATCCCATCCCCCGAAATATGATGTACCAAAACAATACCTTCAGTAAACATCATAAAGCAATTTTCATGACTCAATGAAAGGTTTGTTTCTTTACACCTTATAAGGACTTTTTCCAAATTCTCTAATGCCTCTTCAAATGAATTACCATAAACTGTAAAATCATCCATATAAACCTCTACACAATCATGGATTAGATCAGAAAAGATTCCTAGTACTGCCCTTTGAAATGTTGCGGGTGCATTACATAATCCAAAAGGAAGTACTCGGTAAGCAAAAGTTCCCCATGGACAGGTAAATGTGGTCTTATCTTGATCTTCAGGTGCTACCTGAATCTGATTATAGCCACTAAAACCATCCAAAAATGAAAAATATTTTTTGCCTGCTAAAGTATCTAATACCTGATCAATAAAGGGTAAAGGAAAGTGATCCTTCAAAGTTGCTTTGTTCAATTCCCTGTAATCAATGCATACCCTCCATTTACCATTCTTTTTAGGTACTATAACCAAAGGAGAAACCCATCAGCTATCTGAAATTGGATAAATGAAGTTTATATTGAGTTGTTTTTGGAGCTCTTCTTTCACTATCTCCCTAAGGTTTGGATTCATCCTTGTCTGAGGTTGTCTGATTGGTCTACTATTTTCCTCGATATAGATGTGATGAATGCAAGTCTTAGGGTCAATACCTTTCATATCGGTATACTCCCATGCAAATGCAGTAGAATGTTTTTGCAAGATTTTGGTTAGCTCTCCCTGTTGTGATTTTTCCAAGTTTTTGTTGATATTCAATGTTTTACCTGGAAAGATCTCAATGGCGGAACTACCAAACTCTTCCATAGAGAAAAGAGACATTTGTCTAGATGATAGATACTCAATTTCAGAATCTAACTGAAATTGTGTGTGGTCATATTTTGAAGATGTTTCAAAGTTTTCTAATGTGTTCAGAATTTGACTATCTTCACTGATTTCAGAAATGGTAAAGACAGGTTGTATAGTATCCTCATCATCAACCCACTCATTATCCCCTATTTTTGTAATTGCTTTTTCTGGAGGATACAGATTGAATTTCTTTGTCGAATTACCATCAGAGATATACATATCCCTAGACCTACAACTGATAAAAGCATCAGCTGTGGCTAGCCAAGGTTTTCCTAAGATGAGAGGGTGTCCTCCTAAATTACTCTTGGGAGTCAAAATCATAAAATCTATTGGATATTCCCAAGAGTATAAGGAGACCGAAATGTCTTCTAATATACCATCTAGTTTGATAATTGATCGATCTGCAAGTTGCAGTAAAGTATGTGTAAAAAGAAGATTAGGAAGTTTCACCTGTTCCATAGTCTGTCTACTCTTAATGTTGATAGCAGCCCCTAAATCAATCAAAGTATTTGGAATTTCTACCCCATTGATATGTGTTTTGACAATTGGACTACCGGGATCTACATACTTCTGCATAGTAATTTTCCCCATCATGATATCTGCAATTTTTCCTACCAGGTGGATTCTTCTTGTATCTCTCGGTTTCCTTCCTAGTCTTTTAAGACTCAACTCCTTTATTGTTTTTGATAGAATAGGAATCTCTCTAATGGCTTGTAACAAGGGAATCTTGATATAGACATTCTTTAATTCATCTAGAAAATCATAGTCAAGCAACAAGATTTGTTTTTCCACCCCTTTGTCAATTTGTAATCTTTCAGGAAAAGGAGGTGTGGATGAAGATGCAGGTTGCTCAACCATAGGAGTTGTGGGGGTTGACTCATTTTCTTTTTCTTTTTGAGTGCTTGGGTTTTAAAGAGATACTTCAGAACCTTTATTGGATTCAAGAGAATATTCCTCAGAAATGCTTTGCTTTTGAGCATCTATAGAAGGCTTATCTAAAACTCTACCAGATCTGAGTTGTACATCATTGAGAGGAACAATCATATACGTAGGAAATTGTTGTCCTTCTACCATGTAAGCATTTTGAGGGTTTTTGTTGTTGGGGTTCGACAATGGTTGGGAAGGTAGTTGATTTGTCTTTTGTTGGAATGGAAGCAAGAGTTGAGAATTTGGATTCTGTTAAGACGGTTGTTGTTGTGGAAATGGCAATGATAGTTGTGGATTTTGATTTGGAAGTTGTGGAGCTTGTTGATTTTGAAAAGATGGAGGATACTGATAAAATTGAGCAAATCTCCCATAAGGATTTTGCATACCTTGTACCCATGATTGAAAATGATTTTGAGGTTGGGACCAAGGTTGTTGCCAAGGATTCCAATTTGGTGGGGGTTGAAAGTTCATAGAGTTGTTAAACCCTTGATTTTGTTGCCCCTGCCAAGGTCTCCTTGCAACAAAACAGAGAGACTCAATTGAATTTGGATCTTCTTGAAAGACAGATTTGAGCCCAGGAATTGAAGGACAATCCTTGGTCTCATGGTTTTCTGAACAAATCACACATGTTTCTACAACTTTTTCATCCAAGGGACATTCCCTTAGAGCATGTTTCTTTCTACATTTTGGGCAAAATATGGCCAAAGCTTCAGCTTCAGCTTTCTGCTTGTTTTGTATTTTAAGGGTGTCTAGTTGCTCACTAAGACTCCCTAAGATATCAGTTTTGAATTCATCAAGCATGTTGCCAATCTCAGCCCTACTTACTGATCCAGTTGCAGATTTGTTTGCTCTAATTAGAGAAGGATCTCTAGGCCCTTTTCCAGTTTTAGATTTTCCCCTTGAGAGATGGACACATAGCTCTGCTATATCATGAAGTGGAAGTTGAGATATATCTCATTTTCCCATCATGTTCAAAATATCTATCCATTCATCTCTAATGGCTTTTAATAGAAGGGCTTTCAAGGTTTCCTCATCTAAGTTATTCATTTTTTCTCTTTTCAGGTTGTATTGAAATCTTTCAAGTAAATCCTCTAAGTTTTCATCTTCTCTTTGCACCATTTTGAATACCTCATCCTTGTGATTGGTGGGCATACAATAATCCAGGTATCTATCCAAAAATGTTTGTTTCATATCATTCCAAGTCCTAATGGATTGAGTGACTAATCCCATGAACCATTTCAAAGCAGCTCCTTTCAATGTTGAAGGAAACAATTTGAGTTTTTGAGTCTTCCAGATAACCATAAGTTCGACACACGACTTCAAACACAAATAGAAATGTTTCAGGAACCTCATTTCTTAACCCATGAAACTTTGGGAGGACAGATGGTGAGATGTTTTTCATTGTTGCTCGAGAATCCTCATCGACTATAGGAAATCCGAATGGGTTATCTCCATCCCTATTTCCCCCATTGTTACCTCTATCTCCTCCATTGTTTCCTCCTCCTCCTCCTCTACCTCTACCTCTACCAAATCCGTTTACTACTTCCTCTATCATGATAGTTTCCTCAAAGACTTCAGAGTCCTCTGGTTCCTCTACTAATGGCGAATGAGGAGGAATTTCTCCCTCTTCTTCTTCAGGTGATTCTACTTCTTCAACTACAATTTGTCTCCCTGTAGAAGGAAAGAAAGGATCTTTTCCTAATTCAGATTCGATGGATGGTGTGGGAGAGTCTCCTAATTCAACTACTGCCTCTTGAATTCCAGGAATCCTAAGGCTAGGAGGGTGAGTTGGAGATGATGGAGGTGTCTCTTGTCTATTCCTTGAAGTGGATGGAGTTGTAAAAATCGAACTCTTGGCCCTAGCTAAAAACCTTCCCCTAGAATCTCTTGCTCTATGCATGTCATTTTTTTTATTTTTCTTCAAGTCGGGCTAATAATTCTATTTCTGATCTTCCAGGTCACTCTAGGTGAAAGAAGAGAGCATACTCAAGAAATTATTAAACCAATAACTCTCTCTTTTCTGATCCTCCAGTTCACACTAAGTGCAAGAGGAGAGCATAATTTAAGAAGTTATCAATTTTTCCTTCCTTGAAATTTTCTTGTTTTTTTTTTTAAGAAATTGGCTACCTAGTTTCACTTCCCCAGCAACGGCGCCAAAATGTTTGGTCAATTTAGTGTGTCCTAAATTGCTATTTAAAATGTCAATCCGGAAGTCGTAAACCGTTGAAGTGAAGTGCACTGTATATGCAAGATAACCGATTTGTTAGTTCTTTGTCGTTTTTGAGTTTTTGGTTTGTTTTTGGGTTTATCTTCTGTGGATTCCCTAGTGTGAGATGGTGAAATTGAAAGTCAAATATGGATGGTCATGGTGATTTCTACAATGATTTTTTCAAACTTTAAATTTCTCAAAAAGAAGGTTTCAAACTGACTGTGATGAAATCAATTCTCAAAAGAAAATAAATGTACCAAAACAGTGAACTAGTGACAATGGCCCAGTATCCTTACTGTTGTATGAAAAGAAAATAAAAACTGAACTCAAAACAACTCAAAGACTGAAAGCAAAGCAAACTAAATCACACTACTTCAACCCACATTCTGACCCTTCACCTTTCAACTCGCTCCGGCTATAGGAAGTAATCATAATAAAGCTGAGTAATATGATATCTAAATTGCAGGAAATCAAATTGCATAAAAGGAAACTAAGATTTAACTACTCATTCATATTTCAATTCTTGAAAATTACATAAGTAATTTAATCACTAATTTGCAGGAAAGCAAACTAAATCATACTACATCAAATAATATTCTGATTCCTCACTAATTGAGTCACTTGGCTATAGGAAGGAAATCATAAATAGATGAGTAATATGATATCTAAGTGGCAGAAAAGTAAATAAGCAAACAAAACTGAAAGAAATGACAATGCTGGAATTAAAACTCAATAAATGAATCAGCAGAAAGGACAAGATGATCTCATGTCAGTAGTCATTAAAACTATGTAATTTTCCCGGGCTGCCTACAAGAACCTGAAAGACAAAGACTGATCAACTAGCAACCATGAGAAAGCATAAAAGAAAAGATAAACAACAGTTAATATAAATATCATGAAGTATATACAAGCAACTAATTATAAAAGCAGTAACATAATGAAAGAAAGTGAGAAACTATACAGTAGATACAGAGCTTTGGTGTACAGGGGCCCTCTGCAACCTCAGCCAATCAACACTTAGTCACAAATTGAACTCGAGAATGTTGTCTTCTCATATATTAAAGTGCAGTAAAAACATGGAAATAGAGCACGGTACAGTGGGCTCGGAAAACACAGTCAAGATTACATATCAAAAGCTAACTATCTAGCGTATACTAACGCGTTATTTATAAGTGAAAATGCTATAACTGATTCCTAGATTCTACGCTGCCAAACAGACACATAAATCTCCATGGCCTGAGATCTAGCAGTATGGTAATCATGACAGATAAATCCATGGAGTGGTGGCTGCTTGATTCGGTTCACGGATTGCTCCACAGGTGTTGGCACGCCTCTGGAAATTGAGGATCTTGCCACGCAAAACTTCACGTGGGAAAAACAGAGCCATGCCACCGCGAAACTCTTGGTTTGACCCCTCCTTTGACCGTCTTTGACCATGGCTGTTTGTGAGTGATTCGGCTTAACCAAGGGGACATGCTCGATGTACATGTCATTTGCAGCTTGCCCATGTGGCCGGATTCTCCATTGGACACCTGTAACATAGTCTTTAACAAAATGGCTACGGAAACTTGAGCTGGCTGTGGAAAGTGACAAGTGTCCGCAGCTGATTGAACAAAAATCTAAATCAAACAACAGTCATAAACATAGTTAGGAAACCATTTCATAAGCTCTTTTTAGACTAATATGCAATGATTTGGCAGCTTGGTGGATCAAGTAAATGGAAAAGAAGGCTGAAAAGGTATATAGGGAAGATGCAGGTTTGGGACTCAACAGTAATGTAAGTGCTTGTATAGCTGAGACTCTTTTACGATCAATGGCTACTCCTTCTTTAGAAATAATGTGTCTAAGTAGTTTTCCTTCTTGGAGTGAAAATAAATACTTCTTCGGATTAAGGGAAATCCCAAATTTTCTACACCTGTCAAAAACCTTTCTCAAATGGTTTAAATGATTTTGTTCAGAATTAGAAAAAATAGTTAAATCATCTAGATAAATAACAACAAATTTGTTGGTCTTACCCACAAATGCTAAGTCCATAGCTCGTTGAAATGTAGCTCCAGCGTTAGTTAACCCAAAAGGCATCTGGGCATACATGAATGTACCCAAGGAGTTGTGAATGCAATCTTCTCTCTATCCTCTGGACTAACCATAATCTAATTATTTCCAGAAAAACCATCTAAGATGGAAATTCTATTAGCAAATGAAACTTTATGAAGTAATTTATCCATCTTGGTTAATGGATCATTATCTTTCAAAGAAGATTTATTCAAATTCCTAAAATCCACATATAATCTAATTTCACCATTCTTTTTTCTCACTGGAACTAAATTAGCTACCTAATCAGAATATATCAATGGAACTATTATTTTAGCATCAAGTAGCTTCTTGAGTTATTTTTCAATAACAGGAAGGAGGACAAGATTAATTCTCCTCAATTTTTTCTTGAAAGGTTTTGCCTCTGGTTTTAATGGAATTTTATGTTCAATAATAGATGTATCATATGTTTTTAATTCATTATAAGACTAGGAAAAAATATCTTTGTAGGATTTAAGGAGGGCTAAATATTTGTCTTTAGCTTCCATTGACAAGGATGCAGAAATTTTAACATTTCTGATTTCTTCAAAACTTCCATTGTTATAGATTTCAATATTTTAGTGAATTTGATAGCCGATTTTTGGGAACATCATTATGATCAAAGAGCTTCTCAAGAGGGACTAACCCTTTTGGAATAAAATTGTTAGATAATTGAATAATTCTATGATCAACAATTTTTCAGTCAAATTGTGGTGTTTGATTTTCATTGTAAACTTCAAGATTATCAAGTTGTTCTTCCTCAACTTGCAGGTTTGAGAATTCATCAATGACTTGCAAAAAGGATTTTAACTACTCATCATCATCAAATATTTTTCAGTGTTTAATATTGTCAGGAATAAATGGTCTATACTTAACTTGAATTTGATACTGGACAAGAATTTGATCAGGAAGTTTAAAAGAACTAGCAGAACCAGCCAAGGAATCTGCATGAAAGTTTTGATATCTAGGAATAACAGTGATATTGAATGTTGAAAAGAAATTTTCAATTGAATCCCAAATATTATTCCTATAAGATCTAATTCTAGGGTTCTTAGTTTGACATTGATTCCTAACTTGTCTGACAATAAGTTCAGAATTAGAAAATACACTTAAATTTTGCACCTTAAGACTTCTTGCTAATTCCAATCCTAGCAGAAAAGCTTCATACTCTGCTACATTATTAGTTACATCGAATTCAAGCTTATATGATTGGGCAATATTTTATTTATATAGTGAAATTAATACAATTCCATCTCCTACTCCTTCCTTTGAGCAAGAACCATCAAAGTACAATTTCCAAATATCAGTCTTGATGGTTTTAGGCTTGTCAACAATGTTTTCAATAGTAAGTTGAGTGTTTTGTGAATTATTAGCTGATAATTCAAAACATCCAAAGTCTTGGTCTACTGCATAAATAGGATGATTCCTAGCTTGATCAGATTTACAAACAGTATTCATAAATCTAACTTCTCTATATAATCTAAGATGCTCACCCCCATATACATGAATAGTGGCATAAGACATGTCCATTTGTAGGCTTCCTCCTAATTTTGCACAAAAAGATCTTGACAATAGCATGCCAAATTTGGGAGGGATGTCAGTGACTACAATGTCTAAAACCACACTCTTAACAAAGATCTGAGCTAAAGTAACCACCAGATCTTTTATAAGTCCAAGACAAGGTACTTTCTTGGAGTCAAAAGTGTAAAGATCATGATAAGTTATAGTGACTTCTAATTGCAACTAGTCCATGATTACCTTTGGCATCAGATTATGGGAAGCCCCATAATCTAACATGCAGTTATATAACAAGAAATCATGAACTTTTAGAGTCACATAAAAAGGTGGTACATTCTCATCAATCATGTCTGAGCTAGGACCAAAGACTACTGAAGGTTTTTCGTCTTGCAGGCTTATCACATCCCCTTCAGCATCAACACTAGATGACTGAATCCATTTAGAAACTTGGTTTTTATACCCAGGATTATTTGAAATTTCAGATAAGGGAATGGGTATTTTAACTCTTTCCAGTTCTCTTTCAACATTGAAAGTTGTTAAGACAATTTTATCATTTAGAGTTGTTTCAACTGTTTGATTCAATGGTTGAATTATAGTTGTTTGAGTTTTGGTGGATTTTATTTGAGGTTCATTTACAATGGGGGTTTTTGGTGGTCTACCAGACCCTGATCTAGGTCTTAGATCATATCTCCTATTCAATTATTCAATCAAAAATTGAGAAAAGGCCTGATATTTTGAAATTTGAGAGTCTTCTTGATCTTGAGAAGACTGATTTAAAGGGTGAGAAACAATAACATTTTGTAAACATGAATGATCTAGATTATTTATATCTTCAGAAATTAAAGGTCCAATGTCATCTATTTGTTGGTCATCAATCATCAATGGGGGTTGGATCTGTTGATTAGGATTTGGTCTCTACAAAATTTGAGTTTGGGGGGCTCTTCTAAATTGAGTTTGAGGTCTAGCAACAATTTTTTGTATCGTTCTAGGCTGAGTTTCTATCTTAGAAATCCTATTAGAAAGGTTTCTAAGTAATGATGTGATCTCATCAATCTTTTGATCATCATTTTTAGTTTTTGAGGAAGATCCTTCTTCCTTAGCTTTCAATTTTTCTTTTAGATTTTTTAGCCTTGGATTTGATTTTAGATGACGCTAACCTATTAGCTCAACTTCTATAGCATTTGTTTGCATGTTTTTTAAGGTAGGGGATGTCCTTTCCCTAAGCATGACTGCAAAGTCATCATCAAAGGCTCTGGAAAACCTGACTTTTGCTGCTGTTACTGGAGGTTTACAGTTAGGAGGCATCTCGTGATAAATTTTATTTCAAATCTTTTTATGAAATTTTCCACTGGTTCACCATGGTTTCTTTTTAATTCTTCAAACTCTGTAAGATAGTAAAATGGATCTTTCTTAACACCCCATTGGTTCTTAAAAATGGTAGTTAATTCATTCCAAGAATGAATTGAATCAGCTCTCAGTTGTCTAAACCAAATCCTAACGTTTCCCTCTAAAGATTGAACAAATAATCACATATATACATCCTCATGTTCTATGTTCATATTGTCAGCAAAATCTAAGAATGCAGCAAGATGATCTTCAACAGACAAACCAGTTTCCCTATTAAACCTTGGTAGGTGTTTTAAATACCCATTAGGAAAATTATTGAGCTGGTTAGGAAGATGTAAGGCAATGTACCTAGCTTGAATAATAGGTTGAAAGGCCATATTTGAAGATGAAGAGGAAGATGAACTAGTAGAAGAGGTAGGAGATGATGTAGTAGAGGATGATGAGGAAGATGGTGAAGATGGAGGTGTAATGGTAGGAGGAGGAGGATGAGAAAGTGGAGGATCCCTAAAGTTTTAAAAGGTGTTTTAATAACTAGCTTCTGAACCTCTGTTTCAATTTATTCTTTATTTTCAAACAAAGGGTTCGAATATAGAGAAAAATTTTCCTCAGGTTGTGCATAGTAGATGGAAATGTATAATGAGTGGGGGAGATAAAATAAATAGGTTTTAGCTCCGGTAAATGTACATCTAGTTCTTCTTTTGACTTGGGTGAATCTGAAAATATTTCAGGCAGTTTATATGATTCCAAAGATTGGACTAAGAGAGCTAACAGCAAGTTAAATCCTTTAGATAATAGTTCTAAAACCCTAGGTGTTAGATCATCCAAATCTAATTGGGATGGAACATACCTAAAGGGATCAAAAGCTAAAATATCTTCAGGCTGTAATGGTATAGAATAAGAAGAAGAAGCTTCAAGTATCCTTCTAAATGAGGCTTCTCTTACCAATCTTTCTAGATCAAATAATGGGGAGACTATTTGAGAATCAAAATGAAATCTGGTATGTTTTGAAGGAGCCAGCTTGGTCTTGTGGAGTCGCTAGGTGAAATTTTTTTAACCTACAATTTCTTTATGCACCTTAAATAAAAAGTCTTGATTGTTGTCCCAAGGAAAATACTTCAATTTTCACTCCCTAGTAGCAACGCCAGTTTGATGTTGTCCTCTGAGATGATTCTAGGGTAGTTAATCATGCCAGAGCATCTAAAATGTTTTTTTTTGTTTTTTTTAAGTTTTTGGATGACCCATATTATGAACAATTTGAAAACAGGTGCTTAAACCTTAACAATTGCTAAATTGGATGAAAGGGTTGCTTATTTGTCTAAAATATTTAATTAATTTAAAGTGGGTGAATAGAAAAGTCTTGATGAAATATAACTTACTAAATATTCAGACAGAATATTTGATTGGTCATAAGAAAAGAATACAGGTAAACAACGTTTTCCTTTACAACAAAATATATTTAATTTAATGTACATGGGTGTGACAATTGATTGATATAGAGGAGTTTATAATAACATATAGTTTTATAAACTATTCCCTAATTATTGTTTGTAACTTCACAGGGGATTTAAGACTAACTGATACTCAGTATGACCTTACCCAGATTCTGAATAAAGGCTTAAATACATGAAGAAAGACATAATGAAATAAGAACATAAGAAAAACTCACAAGGAGACAAACTATAGGAGGCAAATTCAGAATCCTTTCATTAACTTGAAGCAAATCTCCAGCTCGATTATAATTCTGCTTTGAAATCTCATCCAAGGGTTCAACCCTTAATAACTCAAAGGAGGAGTTGTTTATACAAATATAAAAATATTCTAGAGATATTTCTAACAAAATTACAAAAATAGTACAAAACTATAGGAATCTAAAAACTGCTAAGTGTTGGCACTGTCTTTTAGGAATTTGTTGATGATCTGGCCCCCAAAACGTGCTACCCAGCTGTCTGTCAGTTGATGATGAAAGTTACATGATAGTTTCACATAAGTGATCCCATCTGTCTTCAGTTGTTATATAAATTTTTACCAATTTCTTGTAAATTTCATCAACCTCGATGTACTCTTCAAAAGTGGGCTTATTTACAAAAATGTGTTTAATCTAATTGTCAAATCAAAATCTTAAGCCTCTAACATTTGTTTCTCAATAAGATGACCCTTTATACATGAAAAACTAGCTTTATCAACTGCTATTGTATAAAGCTTCTGACAATATTCCTCCAAATTGATCAACTTGTCATTTGGTACCACTAATCCTGACAGTCCTCTCTGATTGAGTAAGTTAAATTTAAAATGAAACCTTTGAACAACAGTCTTCAAGGCTTGGCACTTGGTCTCCAACTGAGTCATGAGGTTCCTTTTTTGCAAAACCTTCTTAATCTCCAGAATGGTTTCTATTCTATCCAGAATCTGAATCTGCTCCAACTCGACCTTGGTTTTTGAATTAAGAACTTTGATCATGTCAGTGGCTTCACTTGGTTTGTCTTTAAGAAGTTCTTTAACTTATTCAATAGTTATATGACATCGGTTTATCGGTTATTCGTGCTAAAAAATGATTTGTATGGGGGGGCATACTTCAGTTATGGCCTTAATGATATCTGCCCAAATGTTTTCCTTAGCTTGGGCCAAGGTTTGAGCCATTAATGACTCACTTTCCAACTCTTCTATTCTTCTGGTCAATCTGTGGGTCTTCTGCATCTCTTCAACATAAAGATTGTCATTTTTAATCTTCTGAGTCTCCAGATTCTTAAATTTCTTATGAAGCCTTTCATTCTCTTATTTCTGGTGAGTCAGCTCCTGTAAGACTTTGTTTAAATCTCCTGTTGTTGATGTAGATTCTGCTGTTGCTGATGTCGATTCCGTTGCTATCCTTGACACTGTAATAGGTATAGCTGTAATTGGAGCTATGGCTAGTTGAGTAGATTGCTCTTTTTCTTTAAGAAATTTCCTTATTTTTTCTTCCATGGTCTTTATCTGTACATTCTATTCAATGATCAACTTGAGCATTTCTTCCTTGTTTGTTCACTTTTTGTTATTTCCTTGGTTTGAGGATCCTATGTAGAAGGAAATTTGAGCTGTTTCCTTAATGATGTTATGTTTGTATTCTTCTTTTTGATAATTTCCTCTACAGCTTTAACATCAGTCGGGTCATACCCAATTTTAATCACTAAATATTCTAATGATTTGACCCTGTTATCCTTTGCCAAAGAGGATATCTTTTCTATCTTCAATTGCGACTACACATTTGAAAGAGTTGTTTTGAGTTTTGACAGTGCCATAACAGTGTTGGTCATGGTAGAGAAAAGCATCTCACCAAACTGCATATGGATTTCCCTCTGATTAATTGGGTGTATTTGATTTTCATCGAAAGAAAATATAGTCTTATTATAATCTGAAGAAGCCTTTGGAAAAGGGACTTGGGCTTGAAGGAATGCTATTTACATCATGTCTTTCTCACTGTCAAAAGCTGTCAATAACCTGTGCTGCAAAGTTGATGTCTGTTTCCAAAACTGAGCATATACATTTGCCTTTAAATATTGATTCTTCTACTTAATTTCATGGAAATTAGTGACAATGTTTGGCTCCTTTGATTCACTTACTCCTGCAGATTGGGTGATATCCAAAAAATTCTATGAAAATGAAGAGGAAGATGGAGGAGTGATTACAATTTCTTCTATCCTTGTAGAAACATGTGAATCATCCAAATTGATGATTATAGGCTCCTTCTGACCATGAGTAGTAGTAGTGCCTTATTCTAATCATGAATGAATTCTTTTTCACCTTTTGTTGATGATGAAGATCCTTCTCTAGGCCTCTTGTTTTGCTTGGTTTGAGAAGTAGAAGTCTAGAGTGTAGAAGGAGGTAAAATCTGCTCTTCTACTTCTTGAAGTGTATTCTCCTCCCGTTGTTCTTGATTCCTATACTTCTCAATCTCTGGTCTTGGTGTATGATTGTAAGGTATGGTTTTGAGTTCCACCCTTAAGTTGGATACAATACTGAATGGGCCATAAGACCAGGTGAAACTTGGTTGAAACCACATATGTTTGAGGATTGTGTATGCTTCAATACCTGCTGATATTGCATTACAAATGATGATCCTACCTGTGACTTGATCTTAAACTGAGATTTCCTCTTCATTGAAATGAAATGAAGTTCATCCATATTAATCATTTTCCTAATATATTCCAGAGAGAAAATTATCAATGGAACATATTTGGGAAATTTATATGGAGCCAATTCGCAACCATATACTCTAATCTTTCTATAATTTTAGTAGATATACCAGTCTCCTGTTCTAGCTTGATCACTGAGGTGCAGGAACCTTTAAATTTCTGGACTGATCCTAGGCTTACTCTAGCTGCTGAGAAGCTATGCAACTGGATGAATAAAACAGTCAATGAAGTCAGAAAACTTGAACTCAGTTGAGTTCCTTCTGATCAATGAAGTCCACTGTGTGACTGCTTGATTCACTTGCTGATCATTCTGCTTGTGTAGAGCTATAGGTAACCTATCTCCCTGTTGAAAAATAATCATATAAACTAACATAGAGGAATATTTAAACACTCTTTCAATAGTTATTTTCATCAGTTGATCATGCATACTTTCAGCCAAAAATTGACTGTAATTATACATGAAAGTAGTTTTGTTTTCTTTAGAGAAAATGGATAGATAACCTAGGATAGATTCATCTAGCCATTGATCTGTTTGGTATCCTAACAAGAAAGAAACTAGGGAAATGATGTGTTTATCTCTCTCAGGGAACATGTATGCTGGATAGGGAGGATTCTTTTTAGGAAGTTCAACATCTTCTCAGAGAAAGATCTCAAAGATCTAAGCTATTTGAGGGAAAGTGAGCTTGTGGTATACGCCCATTAAAACAACAGTGGAGAAAAATATAAGGGAATTACTTTCAGTGATTAGAAGCATCTAGTTGATGATTTTAGAAGTGATAGATATAAGAATGTCTCCATTCTGAGCTACCATAGTTCTCTGCAGAGGATTATACTTAGCTTGGCACCACCTGACCAAATCAAGAAAAGAATGGGTTTGAGGAAACATATACAGGGGCAGTAAGGATTCCCATAGGTTGATTTCATCTTCAGAGTCAATATAGGTCTGCTTTAGCCAATGGTGCAATTCGAACATGTCAAATTCACACTCTGTGTCTGTGATTTTGAAGAATTGGTCAGCCAATGGAATGTGATCAAGGTCTAAGGCATCAGAGACTTTTGGGTTTTCTTGTGATGACGATGAACTAGCGGATGGTTGATCTTTTATTTTAGGAGCCATAATTTACAGAATTGTGATGAAGAGGTGACAGAAAATAGGGAGAAAATACCTCAAGGTTGTGCGTTCTGGTAGTAAGCCTAACGATGGCGTAGAGTAAGAACAAGAAATAATGAACGTATCAAACAGTGCATCGGGATTAAATAGAAGTTAGGGAAAATCATGTAATGGGGGTGAGGGATTATTTATAACTGGGAATGGATCACTGTTATGAGAAGCCCATTGCAGAATGGAAATATTTTCGTTAATCGCGCATTAAGAACAACAACGGTAAGAAACAAATTACGGATCGACAACAACGAATAGGGACACGTGGCATATCATAATTGGGAATGGAGGGAGCGGGAATGATATTACCATTGGCGTGGTATTGGGTGGCGCGAGAAAGGATAGGAAAAGTTCTTGGGGGGGGTAGTGGTAAGAAGTAATGAGCGAGGGGGGTGCGAAGTGCGGAGGAGATGACACGTAGCGATGTGGACCACACAAATGAAACTTCTTTTCAGACCTGACCCCCCCTTTTATTATCGCATAATGTAGCGATGGGGTGAGAAATGGGTAGGGAAGTGGATCACCGTCAAGATATGTTAGACATTTAGCGCTTCACGACAATTTTTTTCCTTTTCATTTTAGGACTTTGACTAAAATCTTTACAATGTTTATTTTCACAAAAATTAATCACCAATTAAAGATAATTAAATCCTAATCTAACTTGTTGGCACATTTGGACTAACAACCATTATTTTTCCTAATTTAGTTGTAATCCTAATCTAATACATCTTTGGCCAAATTTTGAGAATATCAAGCCATATTTATTCTATCCTATCCTATCTAATAATGTTCTACCAAGATTAAACAGTTTGGCAAACTTATTCACTAATCTAAAATATAAATTTAAATGATTTGATCATGATTAAACTGTATGATTCAAATCAACAAAAGGTTGTGGCATTTAAACAAACTGCGTACAAAACCTTAATTTATTCCAATGGAATTTTATTTCTATGAAGTGGCACTTAAAGAGGCACACTTATACAAATTTCGATTTTCTTTTGATGGGGTTTTATTTCATCTCTTTTTTTCTTTTTTCTTTTTCATATTTTCATTTTCATTCTTTATTTTTTCATACCCACTTTTATAAATAAAAACAAACTTATAAAAAATAAAGCATGTTACAACAATATCAAGAGAAAGGAGAGTCATCAACAAAATTACCAACCATGCAAGAAGTATAAAAATAAGTGAAGAAGGAAAAGGAATAAGAATAGAATTGGAAGATGTTATAAATTTGGAGTACGTGGACATATAGCCAGAATTTGCAATAATGAAGAAATCAATCCCTCTCATCAAAAGGAGAAACCAAAGGAGAAGATACATCAAGCTTTCATGAAAAGAAGATCATCGTAATTCAAGTATAGTAGTCCATTTTATGGATATTGTTTCCCATGCAATGATTTTGGCCATAGGGCTATTGACTGTAGGGCACATGCAAGGAATAAAAATCAGATCAACAGAAGATATCAAGCTATTCCTCAGTTTCTTGGTCACATTAGATGTTTTATGTGTGACAATATTGGCCATAAGGCCAAGGATTGCAAATTTCTTGTGTTTATAGGAGATCCAACTGGAGAGAGGAGAATATGCATGACCAACCATACAAGAAGACGAAGGATAAATAGATAAAATTTTGGAGGAGAAATGAGCATAAAGGAAATCCCATAAAAAACTAAGGGTTGCATGGTCTCAGGGGGAGCATATGGTTGCATCATGAGTTACATGTAGATTCTTGGACGTGAAACCATATATAGAAGAGTTCATGAGGACAAATCTGCATATTGTAGGAAATGCATGAGTTCAGGGGGAGTTCGTGAGGTTTGAAGTGTATTTTATTTCTGATCTATTTTTTGTAGAAATTCCCACTGTAGATCACTTGGTAATGCAATGTACTAAAGCAAAACACTTGATCTACTTTTACAAACAATTTAGCGGAAGCTTAATCGAACATGAGCAACATCAATAAGAACCCATATAACTGATAAGAAGGAATCAATCACACATAACACAGAAGAAATATCCAGGGGAAAGCACCAGCCTAAAACCCCATCTCTATATTACCATACAAGTGGAAATATATCCAATGTTACAAAAAGAATCAGCTCAAAAGCTATCCTGCTCTCTCTGCAATACCTCTACTGCTCATAGATAGTCAAAGGCCTCTATCTAACATCTGGTTTGCCCTCCAAGCCTCCTATTTCTTTGCGCAATTCTGATTGGGGTCCAGTGCAGCCACTTGTGTGAATTGGCCACTTCACACACTCACTAACCTATGATCCAACTATGCAGTCATGAAGGAGATAAATCCTCATCATGGATGAGCTTCCTTTATAGGAAAAATATTCATCCAACTGATAGTACATTGTCCCTTCTCTGATCTCAACTAGGACTCTGTCTGAACTGACATGCATGAGTTATCCATGAGTGAATACTCAGTTATCTGAAATACAGTAGTTACATGCATGCAAGCATTAACTAACTGAACTCTCATTAATTTAACAAACTGTTAGATTAATCTGACTGGAATTGACTCAATTAACTGAGCCAACTAATTACAACTCATCCTTATCTCTTTAACTGATGGATAAATTCCTCAATTAATAGATAAACTATTGCATGTCTTCACATAGACTTCATGTTTGATTTTTCACAACTAATTAACTCATGGAGAATTAATTAATTTATTTTCAAACAGCTGTTACGTTCAAATTCGAATTTTACTTCCTATTTTTAGTCCAGGGACTGACTAAAATAGGAATCCATCTTGAACTGATAAAAATAGAAATTCTATTTTTAGCACTTCCATTTTTCATTCCCTGTTGCCCAATCCATCACTGGTACTCAAACTGCTATTTATAATAGTGCTATTTTTAGCATTTCTTGTTGCTATTTTCAACACTCCCTCTCAACAAGAAAGGAATTCAACTCGAACCCGATCCTATACCTTTGGAATGTTCTACATGCAACACTTTTACCAAGTGTGGTTGCTCCAGCAACTCTAGAAACAAAAAAACTCCCCACTGACCTCTTTGTTGGGCTAGAAACATACTCTGATGTTGAAGCTCTACCTGCTGCTGACAAGTGCTCCCTCTCTGACCTCTGAGCTGCTGCAACACCCCATGCATCTCGCACCATTGCACACCTCTTTGTGCCATCCTGCAGTGGTGCAACACTCCTGTGCCTCTCGCATCGTTGCAGCCTACTAGCTCTACACAATCTTGGGACTCCTGCACTGTAGCTCTCTCTACCACTCCATCCGCATCTGTCTCTACCTAGTCAATTAGTCCTGCTACTTCTCATCAGGGTTCCCATAAAAAAGTTGAATCAAAGAGGTTGGGTACCTCAAGGATCCTGCCCCTATTCCAGCCTTCTTGGGACTGTCACTCCACATTGCCTCACCTCCTACCTGGAGGTATGGATGCATGTAATCTCTTTGCCCACCTGGCTCGAAATTTCCCCCTACTTGAGGTCCCTGCATGAGTGGATGCCTCCAATCTATCTCCTCTCAGCTTCCCCAGTTATGGCTACTCCACAACCTTCTAAAGCTGCTTCTCCAATTGTGGCTCCTCCACAATTGTCTGAGACTTCTTCTGGCGTTGCATGTTGAGAGGTAATGTACTCTCCCTCTCAACCACCAAGTATCTAACCTTTGTCTTTCTCCTCAAGACTTTGCATGCATCTTGAACCTCAAGGGCATACAGGTTCTTGGCTAGCACACCAATCTGTTTCATATTTCCCGCCGTCACGAAATTGTATGGAAAGGGAGTTGATTTTAAATCAACGATATCTCCCTCATCCGAACTCCGATTCAGATGATTTTTCTTTTGATTTTGGGTATTTTTCCACAAGGAATCCAAATATGCTATTTGTTTCTGAAAATTTTGCACAAAAATTTTCATATCTGCTCTGAAAGCTCGCGGCCCAAAACTCAAAACTTCGAAATCTCCTCTAGTATATTATTCTCCACTTTGATCACCTTTGCTCTGATACAATGTAGAACTTTTTCTACAAAAACTCTCTCTGATACCATGTAGAAATTCCCACTATATATCACCTAGTAATGCAATGTACTAAAGCAAAACACTTGATCTACTTCTACAAATAATTTAGTGGAAGCTTAATCGAACATGAGCAACATCAATAAGAACCCATATAACTGATAAGAAGGAATCAATCACACATAACACAAAATAAATATCTAGGGGAAAGCACCAACATAAAACCCCATCTTTGTATTACCATACAAGTGGAAATATATCCAGTATTACAAAAAGAATCAGCTCAAAATCTATCCTGCTCTCTCTGCAATACCTCTGCTGCTCATAGACAGTCAAAGGCTTCTATCTAACCTCTAGTCTACCCTCCAAGCCTCCTATTTCTTTGCACAATTCTGATTGGGGTCTAGTGTAGCCACTTGTGTGAATTGGCCACTTCACACACTCACTAACCTCTTATCCAACTACGCAGTCCTGAAGGAGATAAATCCTCATCATGGATGAGCTTCCTTTATAGGAAAAATATTCATCCAACTGATAGTACACTGTCCCTTCTCTGATCTCAACTGGGTCTCTATCTGAACTGACATGCATAAGTTATCCATGAGTGAATACTCAATTATCTAAAATACAGTAGTTACATGCATGCAAGCATTAACTAACTGAACTCTCATTAATTTAACAAAATGTTAAATTAATCTAACTGGACTTGACTCAGTTAACTGAGCCAACTAATTACAACCCATCCTTATCTCTTTAACTGATGGATAAATTCCTCAATTAATAAATAAACTATTGCATGTCCTCACATAGACTTCATGCTTGATTTTTCACAACTAATTAACTCATGGAGAATTAATTAATTTATTTTCAAACAGCTGTTAAGTTCAAATTCGAATTTTTCTTCCTATTTTTAGTCCAGGGACTGACTAAAATAGGAATCCATCCTGAACTGGTAAAAATAACAATTCTATTTTTAGCACTTCCATTTTTCATTCGTTGTTGCCCAATCCAGCACTGGTACTCAAACTGCTATTTATAACAGTGCTATTTTTAGCACTTCTATTTTTATCATTTCTTGTTGCGATTTTCAACACTCCCTCTCAACAAGAAAGGCATTCAACTCGAACCCGATCCTATACCTTTGGAATGTTTTGCATGCAACACTTCTACCAAGTGTGGTTGCTCCAACAACTCTAGAAACAAAAAAACTCCCCACTGACCTCTCTGTTGGGCTAGAAACATACTCTGATGCTGAAGGTCTACTTGCTGTTGACAAGTGCTCCCTCTTTGACCTCTGAGCTGCTGCAACACCCCATGCATCTCGCATCATTACACACCGCTATATGCCATCCTGCAATGGTGCAACACTCCTATGCCTCTCGCATCGTTGCAGCCTACTAGCTCTACACAGTCCTGGGACTCCTGCACTGTAGCTCTCTTTTCCGCTCCATCCGCATTTGTCTCTACCCAATCAGTCAGTCCTGCTACTCCTCATTGGGGCTCCCATAGCAAAGTTGAATCAAAGAGGTTGGGTACCTCAAGGATCCTGCCCCTATTCCAGCCTTCCTGGGACTGTCACTCCACATCGCCCCACCTCCTACCTGGAGGTATGGATGCATGTAATCCCTCTACCCACCTAGCTCGAAATTTCCCTCTACTGGCGATCTCTGCATGAGTGGATGCCTCCACTCTATCTCCTCTTGGCTTCCCCAGTTGTGGCTACTCCATAGACTCCTGAAGCTACTTCTCGAATTGTGGCTCCTCCACAATTGTCTGAGACTTCTTCTGGCATTGCATGTTGAGACGTAACGTACTCTCCCTCTCAACCACCAAGTATCTAACCTTTTCCTTGCTCCTCAAGGCTTTGCATGCATCTTGAACCTCAAGGACATATAGGTTCTTGGCTAGCACACTAATCTGTTTCATATTTCCCGACATCACGAAATTTTATGATAAAAGCGCTAATTTTAAATCGGCGATATCTCCCTCATCCGAACTCCGATTCGACCAACTTTTTTTTTGAGGTATTTTTCCGCAAGGAATCCAGATCTATTATTATTATTTATTATTATTTTTGCACAAAAATTTTCATATCTTCTCTGAAAATGTGCGGCCCAAAACTCAAAACTTCGAAATCTCCTCTAGTATATTGTTCTCTGCTTTGATCACCTTTGCTCCAATACCATGTAGAACTTTTTCTACAAAACCTCACTCTGATACCATGTAGAAATTCCCACTGTAGACCACCTAGTAATGCAATGTACTAAAGAAAAACACTTGATCTACTTCTACAAACAATTTAGCAAAAGCTTAATCAAACATGAGCAACATCAATAAGAACCCATATAACTGATAAGAAGGAATCAATCACACATGACACAGAAGAAATATCCAGGGGAAAGCACCAGCCTAAAACCCCATCTCTGTATTACCATACAAGTGGAAATATATCTAGTATTACAAAAAGAATCAGCTCAAAAGCTATCTTGCTCTCTTTGCAATACCTCTGTTGCTCACAGATAGTCAAAGGCCTCTATCTAACCTCTGGTCTACCCTCCAAGCCTCCTATTTCTTTGCGCAATTCTGATTGGGGTCTAGTGCAACCACTTGTGTGAATTGGCCACTTCACACACTCACTAACCTCTGATCCAACTACGTAGTCCTGAAGGAGATAAATCCTCATCATGGATGAGCTTCCTTTATAGGAAAAATCCAACTGATAGTACATTGTCCCTTCTTTGATCTCAACTGGGTCTCTGTCTGAACTAACATGCATGATTTATCCATGAGTGAATACTCAGTTATCTGAAATATAGTAGTTATATGCATGCAAGTATTAACTAACTGAACTCTCATTAATTTAACAAACTGTTAAATTAATCTAACTGGACTTGACTCAGTTAACTAAGCCAATTATTACAAATCATCCTTATCTCCTTAAGTGATGGATAAATTCCTCAATTAATAGATAAACTGTTGCATGTCCTCACATAGACTTCATGTTTGATTTTTCACAGCTAATTAACTCATGGAGAATTGATTAATTTATTTTCAAACAACTGTTAAGTTCAAATTCGAATTTACTTCCTATTTTTAGTCAAGGGATTGAGTAAAATAGGAATCCATCCTGAACTGCTAAAAATAGCAATTCTATTTTTAGCACTTCCATTTTTCATTCCCTGTTGCCCAATCTAGCACTGGTACTCAAACTACTATTTATAGCAGTGCTATTTTTAGCACTTCTATTTTTAGCATTTCTTGTTGCTATTTTCAACATTTTCTTCCATTTTATTTATCAGTTGGATCAACTATATTGATATTGATGGTTTTTGGAGCAACTGCATGTTGAGTTCTTATTTATGTTATTAAAGGTATGGAACCCACATGATTGTCTTATGCACATTATCAAGGTGTGATGGAGGATCACACATTCAGGGGGAGCATATGTGCTTCCTAATGGATCTGCAGAGTGATGATCTTGTGTTCACTATGAAGGAGCATGTTGTGCATATTTTTTACATTGATTTGATGCAGGGAAGAAGTTTTTGTTGTTGCTGCCGTATAGTGGCAAGATTATATGCTTGCATGACATGGTTTGTGTATTATCTTTGTAGATAAATCTCATATGTTGTCATGCATGTGTTGCTACCATGGAGATCAAATGATATGTTAGAGTTAGGTGATCTAGATATGGACGTTATTGCTCATATTTTCTATTATTAATGTATCATGTTGTTGTTGTTATGTATTTGGATGGATGAGTCATGATGTTATTCTTTCATGGAGAGAGAATATGTTGTTGCCTATGATTTGTTGGATAATATGAATTTACATGGTTGAGTCATGATGATTTATACTGCTGCTCATATTTGGAGAGAATGCATTGTTGCAATGTTTATGGACCAAGATGCTGATGAGTTAATTTATGATGTTGTCGATGTATAGTGATGATTTTATCCTCACTGATTTTTTGTTCGTACCTCATTCATGATACATTGTTCACCTATGGTGAGGAGAAGATGAGATTGTGTTGTTGATGGTGCTATATTGCAAAATTCACTATTGCTATTGTTGGTGCATAAATTAGTGCTTTTTTATTGCTACTCGATTGCATTTCATATGATGATGCATATACTACAAGTGTTGTTACTGTTGCTTGGTGATTTTTTTCTTGGGATTTATGTTGATGATACTATATGCTACCTATTGATGAGACTTGTGGATTCTTTGTGATGATGCGGATATGTTTGTTGTTGCTTTTATAACATATTTCTATGATGATGTTATTAGTTGATTTTGTTGTTGATGCACATGTGGAGCATGGCAATGGTTGCCATTGGTTATCATGATGTTGTTGTAGGATCTTCATTGTTGGGATGGTGATGGCAAAAGTTTTGATTAGCCATGCAATAGCATATGGTTTGGATAGTGCTCCTATTGTCGCTGCTACACATTGAGTGCTTATGTCATTCCTGATGGAGGCCTTATGTTTTGATGCAAATACCATGTATTTGATTTTATTACTGCTGCTATATGAAGCATATATTGGTGCTCATTGATGCCATGTACTCGTGTTATTTTATATTTTGGGCATGCATAGAAGAGAGAACACTTATGTGTAGTTGTAAAATCCATGTATTATCATTGTTTCATCGTTTGGGTTTATTTCTCATGGAGAGACCCATGGTGTCTAATATGTATTGTCGTTAGCTATGCATGGGTCAATAGGTGTCCAAGTCATGTTCTATTTTGTATATTATTGATGTAGCCCCACTACATTGGGTGCGTGATGTAATACTGGGTCCATAAAAGTCTTAGTTAATGATAGGTGTGCTTATAGAGGAGTCACTTGTCAGTCATATGTACTTGTCACAACCATGTATTTTCTCCATGAAGCATTATATGTATTGTACTTCATTGTATATCATTGCTCAAAGTCAGTTAGAGTCATGGTTCATGAGGAGTAGTCTATTGCTTTTGGCAAGGAGGATTATTGCAGTGAAGAGGATGTGTTGCTTCAAAAACGAAGAGCATGTGGTTGCATCTCCATTACATGCTTGGGGGGAGCATGTTAAGTTTCAGATATGGCATGGCATTGGCAAAGACATGTTGGTAGCTAGCTTCTTTGAGTTTCATCTGCATGGTGTTGAGTATGATAGGGGGATAACTTCTCTCATCCGACACATTATTGGCATTGTCTTTAGTGTTGGTATGGCCCTTTTCCGTTGATGTCAAAGTGTTATGAAACCAGCTCACAAAAAGATAGAAAAGATAGATCAACGCCTTAGAATTTAGCCTCTTCGAGGGGGCAAACTCCTTTGCATTACACAAATGAACAATTCTTGGATGATTCAAATGACAAAACCTCCTTTCTATATATAGGAGTCTAAAGGTCATAATATAACCAAGCCGACCTAACAATAATAATACAAAGGCACAAAAAGAACAATAGAGGGATTCTATGGGGCACAATAATAACAATATGGGGACAATAGGGGAACAACAATAATAATAAGGGATACAACGACAATAGTAATGGGGGAATCACTAGTATTATAGGGACCTAACATGCCCCTCTCCTTCAAAAAAGTGTTGTCCTCAACGCTTGAGTAGTTCTGGATGCTTCTGTATAAAATTCTCATCTTGCCATGTGGAATCTTCAATGGGTAAGTTCTTCCACTTGATGAGATACTCTAAAATTGATCGATTTCGTAGTTGTCGAGTTCTTGTTTCTTTGACTGCTTCAGGTTCCAATATGATTTTTCCTTCCCCATCAAGT
Source organism: Pinus tabuliformis (assembly GCA_031772625.1). NCBI lineage: Eukaryota > Viridiplantae > Streptophyta > Pinopsida > Pinales > Pinaceae > Pinus > Pinus tabuliformis. The sequence continues at coordinate 270,476,775 of CM062812.1, forward strand.
TCTGGAAATATTGTTTGAACTGGAAGCTTGTCACCTATAACCTTCTTTAAGCATGAAACATGGAAAATTGGGTGCACTCGGGAAGTTGCAGGAAGCTCCAATTTGTATGCCATAGTACCTATCTTTCGCAACACCTTGTACAGACCATAATAATTTGGTGATAATTTATTATCCTTCTTAGCTTGCTTGAGGGACATTTTTTTATATGGTTGTAGCCGTAGGAATACCCAATCACCACATCAAAACTTCTTTGGCTGCGATGTTGATCTACCTGTTGTTTCATTCTATTCTGCGCCAAGTTGAGGTTATCCTTTAAGAGTTGGAGAACTTGTTGCTGATGCTTGATGTGATCTTCCACTGATTGAACCTTAGAAATTTCTCTTAAATATGATGTGATGGATGGTGGATGATATCCATAAATTTCCATAAATGGAGTCATTTTTGTTGCGGTATGGAAGGAAGTGTTATACCACCATTCAACCAGAGGCAACCATTTGACCCATTGTATCTATTTATCAGATACAAAGCAATGAAGATATCCTTCCAAACATTTGTTTACTATCTCAGTTTGCCCATCAGATTGAGGATGATAAGATGAACTATGAGCTAAATGAGTACCAAGACAAGAAATTAATTCTGTCCAAAAATTCCCAGTGAAAATGGGATTTCCGTCACTTACAATAATCTTTGGGTTTCCATGTAGCTTTTGAATTGTTTCCATAAATGCAGTAGAAACTGTACTCTATTTAAATGGATGAGATAATGCACAAAAGTGTGCATACTTGGTAAGTTTGTCAACTACCACCATGATAACACTCTTTCCTTCAGACTTGGGTAAACCTGTGATAAAATCCATTGAAGCCTCCTCCCAATGTTGGCTTGGAATGGATAAAGGTTGTAATAGTCCTGGGGTCTTAATTGTTTCAACTTTATTTTGTTGGCAAACCAAAAATTCCGCCACAAACTTTTGAATATCTGATTTAAGGCCATCCCAAAAAAAATCCTTCTTAACCCTGTAGTAGGTTTTAGAAATCCTGAGTGCCCTCCTAAGGGAGAGGTGTCCAATTCCCTAAGAATCTTTTGTTTGAGTTGGGAATTCTTACATAGGTATAACCGATCCTTGTACCATAACGAATCATTTTTCCATCTAAATGTATTAGATGTACTGGGATCTTGTTGTATCTTTTGAATGAGTGCCCACACTTCCTCGTCATTCTTCCATTCATCCCTTGCTTCATTTATTCAATCTGGTTGGATAATAGAAATGGCACAAAGAAATGCTTCCACATCCTCATCCTTTCTTGAGAGTGCATTTGCCACAACATTTTGCTTCCCTTTTTTGTAGATGATTTCAGAGTCATAACCCAACATCTTTCTGACCCATTTTTTATGCTCTTCTGAAGATAATCTTTGTTCTAAAAAGTACTTAAGACTATCATGATATGTTTTTACCTTGAAGTGTCTTCCCATTAGGTAGGGTTGCCATTTCTTAAGTGCATGTAGTATTGCCAACATTTCCTTTGATTGGATAACTTTCAAAAGAAATGGGTCTTTCTTCTTGCATTAACAACACCACTTCCATTTCCCGAGGCATCACATTACACAATAAAGGTTTTTGTGAAGTCCGGTGTAACTAAGACTGGTGCTTGGCACATTGCGTCTTTAAGATGTTCAAAGGCCTTTGTTGCTTCTGGAGTCCATGAAAATGCATCTTTCTTCAATAATGTTGTTAGAGGTGCTGCTATTCTCCCATAATTCTTAACAAACTTGCGATAATACGCTGTCAACCCGAGAAATCCTTGTATATGCTTTATGGATGTGGGGACTTAATGGTTTTAATTTTTCTAGGGTCTACCTTAACACCTTCATGAGATACAATATGACCCTGATATTCCACATATTGTACTCCAAAGAAACATTTGGAGATTTTTGCATATAATTGTTTCTCCTCCAATAGTTTGAGCACCATGTCAACATGTTGGACATGATCCTTCCAAGACTTGTTGTAGATTAGTATATCATCAAATTCATAATGACCCTCATGAGTTCTAAATGTTGTTTTTGGAATGTCTTCAGTCTTCATTCTGATTTGATGATATCTTGAACGAAGATCCAACTTGGTGAAGTAAATTGATCCATGCAATTCATGCAATAATTCATCAATGACAGGAATGGGAAATTTATCTTTAATAGTGATCTTGTTGAGCTCCCTATAATTTGGACACATGCGCCATGATCCATCCTTCTTGTGAACCAATACTACTGGAGAAGAGAAAGAACTTTGACTAGGTTGAATTATACCAGCCTCTAACATTTCTGCAACCATATGTTCAATTTCACTCTTTTGGACATAGGGATATCTGTAAGGCCTGATGTTTGGAGGAACACTTCCTGGAATCAAATTAATAGCATGATCATGATCATGAATAGGTGGGAGGCCTTTGGGAGTCTCAATTACCTTGGAATGATTTTCCAAGACTTTTTGAAGATCTGGAGAAATGGATGATTTTGATGTGGAAACCTCTAGCGAACATAATTGTGCAATTATGCCTCGTTGTTCTTTCTTTGGAAGCTTTGTCATTCCGTTAGAGCTGATTATATTTCCTAGTTTCCCTGCGATACCCCTTAATTCAACTTCCTTTCCTTATGAAGAGAATTTCATGAAAAGTTATTGAAAATTAAAAGCTATTGTACCCAAGGATTGTAGCCATTGGACTCATAGTACAACATCAACACCACCCATTGGAATGGAAAGCATTGGGCTATTCAGTACATATTCTCCCATGGATAACTTGATATTATGGCACTTTCCTGAGCAATTTATGGTTCCTCCACTTGCAACCATCACTTGACACTCTGGTGCTGGATATAGGAAGCAATTCAATTCCTTGGCTATCTTACAATGAATAAAATTATGGGTACTTCCCGAATCAATCAACACTATTACCTTTTTCTTCTTGATATGCCCTTCTATCTTGATAGTTTGATGAGTGGTAATTCCAGCCAATGCATTACAAGATATGGTCGGATTCATTTCTTATTTTTCTAGGGTTTGTTCCTGGTGTATATTCTCTTCTTTTAACGTTTCTTGTGCCTTTTCTTCCTCCTCTTCACAATCTATGTAAAATAATTTCTTCTCAACACACTTATGACCTTTAGTGTATTTTCTATCACAACTGTAACAAAGCCCTTTTGCTCTTTTTTCTTCCAATTGTTGTGGTGTCAACCTTGTAGGTTGTGGATGGCTAGGGGCAGCAACACTTCCATCTTTATGATTGTGAGTGGTAGGCTTCTTTGTTGCAATAATTTTGTTTTCCATTTTTCTTGCCAACCTGAATGCCTTCTCCAATGAATCTGGTTCCCAAAGGCGAATCTCATGTTGGATGTTATCTTTTAAAGTCCCTGAACACATCAATCCCATGCTCCTTTGGAATATATTTTACCCTTATATTCAATTTTTGGAAGTCCTCAATGTGCTCCATCATTGAACCCTTTTGTTTGAGATTTATCAATTTGCTAAAAAAAGTGTTGCTTTTTGTATCCTCATAATGTGCTAGCATTTCATTCGTAAAAATAGCCCAAGTGACAATTTGTTTATGAAAGCAAAGCCATAGATACCATATTAACTGATTTGGTTCCAAATATAAAGTTGCAATGCGTACCTTTTGTGTGTTTTGCACATTATGGAGATCGAAAAATTTCTCCATCTGTAGTATCCATGTTCCCGGATCCTTGCCATCAAACTTCCTCATATCGATCTTTGGAACATGGTCGTTCTTTGATCCAACATTAGAGTCTATGAAATCATGATTAACATTTATTTTGTTCTCATCATGAGTTTTCTTTACTACCCTTTCGTCATTAGTAAGCATTTCTTGTAGAAACTTTGTCAAATCTGTCTTCAAATCTTCCATGCCTTTCTTTAAATCATCCATCTTAGCTTCCACGCCATCCATCTTAGGTTCCACGTTGTCCATCTTAGGTTCCACGCTGTCCACTTAATTCATCTTAGATTCTACGCCTTTCTTTAAACCATCCATCTTAGCTTCCACACCTTTCTTTAAACCATCCATCTTAGCTTCTACGTCTTTCTTTAAACCATCCATCTTACTTTCTATTACTTTTTGTGCGAATGAAATTTGTTTCACTTGGTCTCGTAATTTTGATATATCATGCTGCATTTCTTCCTCTTCTTCATGAGTCATGCTAGAGATTTCAGGTTGCTTACTAGGTGTTTCCATTTTCTTTCTTCGGGGCATCAATTACTGATAATAATGCTTCACTATGCCCTTTGATTTCCTTCAAACTAATTTTTCAAACCAAGCTTATGCAAAAATTTAAAAAAAACTACACACCTTTTTTTCACTTTGTAGGAGCTTGATATTGAATTTGATGTTGTTATAGACATTTTTGTGCCTTACAGCTATAAGCATGAAATGTCCATAATCTAAGGGATCCAAAGTCCCTAAACATGTTGTTCCTACCCCTAGAGGAACAAGGCTAACAAACCACAGCAATTCACAGAAGTTCTCCACCAGAAACTGCTCAAAAACAAGTCAATTCAGGATCAATTCAGAGGCTCCACTAGCTGTCTGCGCTGAAATGCAAAGTCTGCACTGGCTACCTGCACTGCAACGCAGGTAGAAGCACTACCAGGGTGTGCTGAGCGGGAATTGACAAATGGCAAGTTCATTCAACAAGGTGTCAAGACCCTGGAAGCTTCCAGAATCTTCCTCAATGACACTTGCCTCAGTGAATTCGACTAGTGATGAGTAAGAGGTTCTCAATCTCCAAGTAGAAGCAAGAACCTCCAAGTGGAAGAAAGAACTGACAGAGGGAGAGGACACTAGTCAGATCTCAAGCTGACTCATCCTCTCTCCAAACATCTATATATGGATCTCTCCTCCATGAGATCTAGAGGCTGGAATTTTGTTATTGCAAAGAATTGTTGTTGGTTTGAGACTGGAATCATTGGGTGCTTAATGCTTTGAAGGAAGGTGAAGATAGGAATTTCATTTGCTGGGAAGGAGATGCTGGATTGGAGCCCTCTGGGTTGTATCTCTTCCTGAACCTTTTTATTCATCAATAAAGCTATCTTGGTTTCTCCTATATACTGGTGTATCTTTGATGTATGATTGCATTAGTATGTTTAGTTTATTTCTAATCCTGAACTAGTTATGAATATGAATCTATGTCTTTGTGTAGTGTTCTCTTCTTGTGATCTTGCAAAAACCTCTTGAAGCTGGGCGAGCGAGAAGGCAAGTAGCTAGGAACTCCCAAAGAGAAGAGAAACTGGATCGAGGGACAAATGGAAGACACCGGTTAGTCCATCCATCTCTCTTCATTCTTAATTCATAAAGGAAGAATACTAGAATAGCTATTTCTATTTGTTGCTAAGGCACTGTCACACCTTAGGTGGATAGGATCGTCCTGCATAGGCATTTTTCCCCACAAGAAATTGGCGACTCCGCTGGGGAGATCTGTTTAGTCATTTTATTTGTGTCTCTATCATTGTTTGTTTCATAGACTCGACAGCAACAATCGAACTGCATATGCTATTCTCAGATGCAAAGTAGACAGCTGCTGCTTTGATCCAATCAATGGATTTGTCTATGATCTGAACAATGGACTCACAAATGATTTGATGATCCTTTGTGATAGATCTTAGCCCTTCCTCAAAGCATCCCTTTGATTGTACCTTGTTTGTTTCTTTGATTTGGCCTGAAACTGTAGATTAAATAGCAAACTGTGACCCAGAACCCAGTGAGAAACTCTCGTTTCTCCTTCAGCGCAGACCCTATGAAGAGGTTCTGCATTTCAACGCAGGTCCCGTGAAGGCTACCTGCGCTGAATGTCAAAACCTCTGTGTTGAGGGTGCGTTGATCCAGTTAGGCCTTGTGCAGCTGGGGTTCTCTGCTCTGTTTTTCCCTGTTTTGATCTCTGATTTTTGCAGCCTGTAACCAGCATAAGTACCTGTCTGATAACTCCTTTTCTCTGCTTAAATTCCACCTCCTTTTGTACAAAAAGAATGTGAGTGTTTTTATGTGTTTGTGGCATCATTTACAGTTTTCCATTGCAAGAGTGAAATAGTCATCCTGTAGCCCTTGATTCAGATCTGTTGATTGTGATCTTAGGAGAGAGTTCATTGGCTGTTTACAGTTGGTTATACATTCATTTTTGCTTTTGGTTTGAGTTTGTCTCTTTTGAGTGTCAAAACAAGTGTTCATTTCGAAAATCGTTAAGTGTCGTAATCTCTTCTACCCTTTCTGATTTCAAAAAAGTAAACTTGTTTGTATTTGTCATTTAAAAGCAAATTCAAAGTTGTACAAAAAGCTTTCTTTTTAGGCATCAATATTAAGAAAGCGGAAAACAAACACCTGCATTGTGCATTTGCATCTTGATAGTTTGCATGCTTGATTTAGGAAAAGTGCATTAGAGTGTGCTGATTTCTCTTTGAGAAAAGATGGTGTCTTTCTTTTCCCTTTGTAGCTAGGATTTTCATGGTTGAAAAGATATAAAAAGCTTGCTTATCATCTTTAGACTGCATTTAGGAATTGTATCATACATCTCGTGGTGAACCTCAAAAGGCAAACTTCTAAAAAGATCAACCTAAAATAAATTGAATGAACTTAACAACGCTTTGTAACTTAACACACAACATAGAGGTCTAGGCTAGAGACGTGTTCCGGCGTCGTAAAGCCTGGTGACTGTCGATCTCGCTGATGGTGGGTGATTCCTCCTGAGGGACGATAGCGCCAGTACGGATTGTGCTCCCACGTACCGTCGAGTATATATTGGGAGACCCCTATAGGCATAAAACCTTTATCCTTAGGAAGCCGTGTCGGCCGCCCTACTGATCGCAATGCACTGAACACAACATTCATGAAGATCGACCGCCCGTACCTTAAAAAGTATTCTGCGGTTTTGCGAAAAGTTTGGCACACCCTCTACCTAGAACTCCAGAGCAGTTCCTTTTGGCCTTTTTCAGACTCTATAACGGAAAAAGTCCATCCGAGCATTTGTCACTTCGGGCTCGTTAAAACATCGAAGGAGACTAGAGTCATCTTTAGCTTTTTCTCGACTCTTTAAAATTGAAAAAGCAAGTTGTGTCTAAAGCGTCGTTAAAATTTATTTTAAAAGGAACAATCACCCCTTCTTCTTGCGTTGATCTTTAGGTTGAGAAAATGGAGCACACTAACCAAGGAATTCCCCTTGGTGGAAATCCTAGTCCCTTCTCCTCTTGGGGAGATGTTGGTGCGCCCCATATGGCCACATTGTCGCTTCCAGGACTGACAATTGGCTTGCCGGTCTGGCTCTTCTCAACCAATGTCGTTCAGAACACCACTATTCCTGAACAATCGAATCAACAGTTAGACCAGACCAGAGTTACCCACCAGCCTTCTACTTCATCTAATTCTTCCTCTCCTCCTTCCTCTTCGCTTGACGGAACTGGTAAAACAAAAAACCAAATTCCTAAGGAAAAAAGGAAAAGAGAAGAAGAAAGAGAAGAAGAAGAAGGAACCAAAAGCGACTGGGGGCAAACAAGTGTCGTCTGACAAAAATCCATACACAGCACTGACTAGGCCTAAATCGCCATGTGTCATATGCAAGGGAGACCACTTCCACAGAGATTGTCCCTGCATCCCTCGGATACTAAGGGACTGGTCTCCCCGTTTGCACAATTCGGTGGCGTCAACCTCTGATAGCCATGTTGACAACACACCGTCAACTAGTGAAAGTGAAGTCACAGGACAGAGAGGGAAAGCTAGATTTCCCTGCAAACTGTGTGAAGGCGACCATGCCATCCACCGTTGTCCCTTCTTAGACGAGGCTAAAAGAGTTTTGGAAGATCGCCCGATTTTACAAGCGCAACTTCCTCCTGGATATCAAAAACTCCTGCCAAGTCCTTCACCAGTTGAGAACCCGGCTGGCCCACTCAGGTGGTCAGCCGAAGCACCTATCATTGAGGATGAACCGTCTAAATCCATACCTGATGAAAGTCAAAAGGTTGAGGCGGCAGTTGACTCGGTTTTGCCTTCAGAGGCTCTATCTTCGAATGATACCGTCATAGAGGAGAATAAAGACGACACCGTCCAAATTCTCATCATCAACACAGACTCCGACGAACAAGGGGGCAATTTGCCCATTCCTTTATCGCAGGAAGGAACTTCGTCAGAGTCATACCCGGCCGTCTATTCGGTCCCACCACCAAGCAACCTAGTTGTATCCTTCGACTGGAACCGACTAGGCAGACCCCGGTTGCCAGCAAGCATACCATTCAGAATTATCGTTCAAATATATAGAATGGTGATGGCTGGCACCATCATTGATGAGGGGGCATCTGTGAGTATCCTTTCCTCTATTGCTTGGAAAGCGCTTGGTTCGCCAGCGCTTTTGCCTGAAATGAGAAATCTGATAGGCTTTGATAAAGGAACCAGTCGACCTTTAGGGATCCTCCCCAATGTGCCTATCACATTTGAAGGGAAGACCGTTCAAATGAATGTGATGGTCGTTCAAGGACCCTTGGATTATAACCTACTCCTTGGACGAGACTATATATATTGCATGGGAGCCATCGTCTCCTCACTCTTTGGAGTAATGTGTTTTCCGCACGAAGGAAGAGTGGTCAAGCTCGTGGACCAGCTTTCATTTCCCGGATCACGCATCGCAAATAGTCATATACCATCCCTAAATGGTCTCTTCATGCAAGAAATGTCTCAACCCACGGTCCGTCCTCCCGATGAGCGCGAGTAATCCGGAAGGATATGACTGGAACCCAGGGGGCATGCGTCCTGGTCTGCTTCGGCAGAAAAACTTTGGGTATAAGGTAGGTTTCCGCGGGAGAATATGACTAGTTCGTACCCCGTCCGTGGTTGGAAGTGGGGTTGTTCTGGAATAAGATTCTCTTGTCAAAGCTACGTGTTTGGCACTGAGGTCATTCACCTTTGTCTATCTCGGTAGACACCGCCGAAGAAGTGTTTTGTTGAAAGAATAACAGAACAATCTTTGGGTAGCCTGAAAGAGGTAGGCCTCTCCCGGTAAAACAAATGTTTTATTGGACTAAGAAGGGGTAACCTTGAAATCGTACTTTATGCCTGGGGGCATGCAAACCTTTTGGAGTGCAAGCAAGGGGCGGCTATTTATTTTTTAAATTTTTAGGTCCTTCCCTTTAAACCTGTAGGTCTAACCCTTTAAACTCGTAGGATTAGTCGTTTCCGAACTTGCATAACGAAAGGATCCGGAGCAAAGCTTTGTGAGATGAAGCTCCATAAAAAATAGAATCTTAATGAGACATTCTGATCATATGACTGGGTAATCGAGCAGTTTTAGCACACAGTTCATGCTCGTTAAAAAATAAACGCAAGATCCGAGCAGTTTTAGCGCATAGTTCATGCTCGTTAAAAAATAAACATAAGATCGAGCAAATGTTTCCACCCGCGTTTAAGCTCGTTAAAAAATGAACTATCCCGGTAAATAACCACAGTGAATGTAATATCTTCAGCCATTAAAGCCTTGGTCGTGTTTGCCCGTCACCTCCACTTTTCATTTGGCCGATCGTTCACCTCCATATGATTGTTTACCCATTTTGAGGAACAGCTGCGAAGAGTGATTTCACTAGCCATCCTTGTGACACTGCCGTGATTGGAAAATTCCAACCCGTACCTGGAATCAGCTGCTAAGCCATTTTATCACTCGTTCCTCAAAAGACGAGTCTTCTTTAAGCTCTTTTCATCTGACTCGTAAAATATGAAAAGATTGCCGAGTTTTGGCCTTCCAGCTCGTTAAAGCGACCGGAAGAGCTATCCCTCCTCTAGATTTTAATCTTTTTGGACCTGAGGGATTATTGCACAAAAAGATCGAGCGCTTGTTTTGTTCGGCTCGTTAAAACTATCGAAAACTCATCCCTTCTGTATTGTTTTATACTTTTTCGGACTTAAGGGATTAGATGACGAAAAAGGACTTTCAGAGTTGACTTTACGTACCTTTTTAGACTCTCTAAAAATGAAAAGGACCGAGTTATCTTTGTCGTTAGACTCGTTAAAAGCATTAAATAGCGACAAACTTGTCTTTAGACGAGAACGAGTTTCACTATCGCTAGGCTTGTTAAAACATAGCGATGGGCTTGCCCGAAGGGCAAGTTATAGAACAAGCATATGTTATCCTCCTCAAGCTTGACAAAAATAAAGAGGTACTGGTCAGCAATGACTAGGGAAAAATTGGGAGAAACTCAAGAAAACTTTGATGGTAGCAAGTCGCTCTTGAACATGACACTTTTCCTCCGTACCACAGTCGGGTTGGGTTGTTTCATTCACCGGTCACATCACCATGGTCTCACCATACCATCCATATTTGGGGTAATGCTACCGATCCATCGCATAAGTGTCGCCATATGTTCAAGAGAAGTCGTTCATAGGAGTCAACCGTGTCCCATCCACTGCCATACATTATCCTTCATCCTTTCATGACCGCCACCCTGAATCATATGTCATCAGATCGTTTTCACCTCCATCAAAATCATTTGCTCCGTTCCGTGTCACTGATGTGGGATTCATTAAGGCCCTCCTTTGACGGATCGCTTCTTGTCGACATCAGCTCATTATCCAAGAAGTTGATCTAGGAACAACCCCTTCAGTACTTTGAAGCTTGCATGCCTCAATGGCAAGTTTCTCACTTCCGGCGACAGGTATACTTCAATGACCTTCGACCGAAAGATTTTGCGTGGTGTTTGACGCCAAGTCCTTTATTCACACCACGTGAATTGTACTGCAGTACCTTGAGGGTCATTATCATTATCGGTGATTCCTCTCGCGCTTGTTAACGGTTTACCTCATTGACCGGTAATCAAGCGATGTCTTCCATGTTCGACTTCAGAACATTTCTCACATGGATCGACTTGTACTTAGAGTGAAGATCGAACAAGTTTGAAGACCCCGGATCTAGTTTCATCCATCCGGGCTGCGATATATATTCAGGAAAGATAAAGACATTGACATGTACATCATTGCAGCAGATAATCATCCTACCCAAAAGATGATAATTTCATCAAAATTATCAGTCTACCATCAGACGATTGTCTGTTCTATGTACAGAAAAATGAATTTATAAAGCTGAGCATGGGAATGCCCGCCTCAGCTAGATCATGAAAGCAGTATGAAAAATAATGTATTGTATTGTATCTTATTACAGGTCTCCTCCCAGCATTGGATGAACTTCGGATCCTCCTGATAAAGCATTTCACCCGATAAACGGCCTCATACTTTAGGGGGCAACTGTTATAGACATTTTTGTGCCTTACAGCTATAAGCATGAAATTTCCATAATCTAAGGGATCCAAAGTCCCTAAACATGTTGTTCCTACCCCTAGAGGAACAAGGCTAACAAACCACAGCAATTCACAGAAGTTCTCCACCAGAAACTGCTCAAAAACAAGTCAATTCAGGATCAATTCAGAGGCTCCACTAGCTGTCTACGCTGAAATGCAAAGTCTACACTGGCTACCTGCACTGCAACGCAGGTAGAAGCACTACCAGGGTGCGCTGAGCGGGAATTGACAAATGGCAAGTTCATTCAACAAGGTGTCAAGACCTTGGAAGCTTCCAGAATCTTCCTCAATGACACTTGCCTCAGTGAATTCGACTAGTGATGAGTAAGAGGTTCTCAATCTCCAAGTAGAAGCAAGAACCTCCAAGTGGAAGCAAGAACTGACAGAGGGAGAGAACACTAGTCAGATCTCAAGCTGACTCATCCTCTCTCCAAACATCTATATATGGATCTCTCCTCCATGAGATCTAGAGGCTGGAATTTTGTTATTGCAAAGAATTGTTGTTGGTTTGAGACTGGAATCATTGGGTGCTTAATGCTTTGAAGGAAGGTGAAGATAGGAATTTCATTTGCTGGGAAGGAGATGCTGGATTGGAGCCCTCTGGGTTGTATCTCTTCCTGAACCTTGTTATTCATCAATAAAGCTATCTTGGTTTCTCCTATATACTGGTGTATCTTTGATGTATGATTGCATTAGTATGTTTAGTTTATTTCTAATCCTGAACTAGTTATGAATATGAATCTATGTCTTTGTGTAGTGTTCTCTTCTTGTGATCTTGCAGAAACCTCTTGAAGCTGGGCGAGCGAGAAGGCAAGTAGCTGGGAACTCCCAAAGAGAAGAGAAACTGGATCGAGGGACAAACGGAAGACACCGGTTAGTCCATCCATCTCTCTTCATTCTTAATTCATAAAGGAAGAATACTAGAATAGCTGTTTTTGTTTGTTGCTAAGGCACTGTCACACCTTAGGTGGATAGGATCGTCCTGCATAGGCATTTTTCCCCACAACAGATGTATCTCTATAATTTTTGATCTCCCAGGTCTGAAATTTCTTCCTACGGTAACCCTCTAACTAATATTTCTAACCCCACAAGTCTCATCAAGATTGGATTCTCCAATGAAGAGTTATGCCAAATCTCCCACGATGACCTGAGTATAGACTAGTTCAGTAGAGCGAACTTGTACGACATGCCACGGGTCACTATTTCAACCTTAGGTTCTGAAAATGATATCCAAAAAACTACAATCCATTCTGTTTTTATAAATTCTTACGAAAATTCACTCTAATGCTCAGAGCGAACGTTATGATGATTAAGGTGACCTGTTTGAATGTAATTCGGGGGTCTGCAAAAACCCTAACTTCCTCAGATTATATCTCTACAAATATAGCGTGACAGGATCTGAAATTTGGAGCCGAGGTTTAGACCGATTTCTTGTCAAATGGGTTTTTGTTTTAGCTTATGAAACTTTGTAGAGAAAGAGGTATGGTGAACATTCCACAATGACCTATTTTAGATGAAATTATGGAGCTTTCAAAAACCCTAACTTCCCCAGATCATATCTTCGAAAATATAGCGAGGAAAACTCTGAAATTCAAACCCGAGGTTCATCACGATTTAGTCTCAAATGGGTTGTTTTTTTAGCTTCTGAAAAGTCTTAGAAAAAACGTTATAGCGAAAATTCCACGATGACCTGTTTGGAGCAGCGAAACCCTAGAATCCAAAGCTCAGATACCAAATGTTATGAAACCAGCTCACAAAAAGATAGAAAAGATAGATCAATGCCTTAGAATTCAACCTCTTCGAGGGGGAAACCTCCTTTACATTACAAAAATGAACAATTCTTGGATGATTCAAATGACAAAACCTCCTTTCTATATATAAGAGTCTAAGGGGTCACAATATAACAAAGCCAACCTAATAATAATAATATAAAGGCACAAAAATAACAATAGAGGGATTCTATGGGGCACAATAATAACAATATAGGAACAATAGGGGTACAACAATAATAATAAGGGATACAACGACAACAGTAATGGGGGAATCACTAGTATTATAGGGACCTAACACAAAGGGGGATAGAATTTGGAAGGATGGAGATCAGCCTCAGATGTTCGATTGAGGTTGACATCAATACCAAAGGGGGTGTTTGTTGGAATTATAGTGTTGGCATTGATTTCAATAGGGTCATGGTCCTACTTTTCATATGCATGTGTGATGGATGTTTGGCTTAGTGGTCCTATTGGTTGGCATTGATGTTAACTTGGTTATGGCATGATTTAGTGGAGGTAATTTGGAGGCTAAGTAGAGATGGATTCTAGACATGTTGTGTTGATTGAAGATGTTGTTGCTGCAGGTGGTTGGATTGCTACTATGGGTGTTGCATATGCTTCTACATGTGTTGGAAGCATTGGATTTGTTTCTACATGTGTTGATATGGTGCTACATGTGTTGGAGGTGCCTCTACCAGTATTGGAGGATGTTGGATGACATGATGTTGTTGTTGCAGGAGTTGGAGATGCTGTTATAGGAGTTAGAGATGTTGTTACAGGTGTAGGAGGTGTGTGGAGAAGTTGTGGTTGTTTCTTGAGTAGTTGGTCTTGATGAGGAGTATGAAAGACTAGAACTTTCATGTCATTAACTTGTTGCAAAGGTTCCCAACCTATGTCATTAGTTGCAAACTTGTTACAGAATCTTGGAAGTGTGTTTAGGAGTTGATGAAGGTGTCCAAGCATTAGGGACTTTTGAGGTCTAAAATGGGCCTCCTAAGGAAATTATAAAATAATAGTGGAAATAATAAAATAATATTAGAGTACATCATCAAATTTTAGAGGGAAAAAAGATAACTATTTTTCAACTCGTATTTTCAACTTATCTCCCTATGGGTTTACTCAAATTTCGAGAAGAAACACTCATTGGATGCAGAATTTGATTCCACATCCAAGGAGTACCCATGTTGGATACTTTTGATGGACACTGCTACACGAAAAAAGAGAAATACATGAAAAACATGATTCCAATCACACTTTTTCATGTATTTCTAATTTTTCGTGCAGTAGGGTCCATCGAAAGTATGTAACATGGGTACTCCTTGGATGAGGAATTAAATTTTACATCCAATGAGTACTCCTGCTCGAAATTTGAGTAAAAAAGTAGCAAGATAAGTTGAAAATACGAGTTGAAAAAGTAGTTTTTATTATTTTATTATTTTTTAATCTTTGTACTTTTTTACTCCAAAAATGGTGAATCATCCCCCATGGTTTACATCATCATCCTGAATACTATTGGTTCTTATAAAGCTGATTTTGGTTGTACATTTTTCTTAGGAGGCCCATTTTAGACCTCAAAATTCCCCTAATGAAAGTTGGGCAGGTTCTAAGTTGAGGGAAGATGTTTTCCTTCCATCCTATGCCCCTGTCGCATGGATGATGTGTCATTAGAGCAACTAAAAGTCTCTAGTCACTGGCAGACAAGATTGTGGGAGCAACCGAGGAGCTCCAATCGAGTTTTGTAGTGTTGTGCATGTGACCTGGCCTTTTCATGAGTTTCTATCCTCATTCCTTGTGCAATTCAACTAATTTTGGTATTATAGTGAGATTATTGATTGGAACTTTTCAACCTATGGTCATAAAAGTTGGTGGGCCTCTAGAAGCTAATCAAAGTTGAAAATATTAAAAGGAAAGTGGAATTAGTGACTTGATCGATTCAATGAGCTAAATCTAGATCAAATCAAGCATATGAAAAGAGTTTATGGAGCTTAGTAGTGTTTGGTAATTATTGATTTGAGTACCTTAGTTCATCTATATATTGGAGGAAGCTCAGTGATAGTATGGTTATTTCTCTTGAGTGTGGAGTGAGTATGTGTTTGGAGAATTGTGTGTAAGATGTGTGAGTTGTCTATGCATATTTTCTAAAGCAATTTGCAATTGTAACAATAGTTAGATGGAGTATGTTTCAACCAACATATTATGTAGAGAGTGAGGAATTTGCAGTTGTAGCAATAGTTATATGGAGTATGTTTCTGCCAACATATTATGTGGAGAGTGAGGAGTATTATTGTTGATTCATTGAGAGTTCATTTGAGAAAGAAAGCTCTTGTTGTTTTGTGAAGGAGTCCAGTTTGAAATATTCTGAAATGTGGCTCTAGATGATCAATAGATTGAGATATCTTGAGGGATGGGTGTTACTTATTGATGGTGGTTGGTAGCTTTAGTAGAGGAAGTAATATTCTCATAATCCACTGGGTGTTGGGCGAGGCTTGTTGGGGATAGATGTTTCCAGTGGATGGGTGTTCACAAAGTTGATTTAGAGTGAGAAACTTCCTTGTTGGACATAGCTAGCTATGATGATGTAAAATTATTTGTTGATTAATAAAATTTGAATCAGAGCAGTAGCAACAACAAGGGTGGCTTCTAGCCCGGAGAAGGGTTTTCCACTAGAAACATTTGTGTCTTTTGTGTTGAATGTTTGCATGATTTTATTTGTGAATGATGCTCTAATATTTTCTTAACTGTTTCTTTAATTAATTGAAGATAATTTTTATAAGTTCCATCACTGCTGATTCACCCCCCTCTCAATAGTGATCTAGTTTCCAACAATTAGTATCAGAGCAGTCTCTCAGTTGTAGCTTGATCACTGGAGAGTGGATCTTGGAGTTGTTGGCATATTTTTTTGCAAATTTTTCGAAATGGATCAACAACGAATTCCAATGCTTCATAAAGATATATTTGCAATTTGGAGAGCGAATTTGGATTCATATTTTTTCTCCGTTGGTGAAGATATTTTGTTATTAGTTGAATATGGAATTAAAGATGAAACTAATTGTTTGGCTAAAAATATTATTTTGAATATTATTTCAAAAATATGATAGCATGTATGTGAGACACTGTGAGACTGCAAAAGAGATATTGGATAGATTGCAAAGCTTTTATCTTGGAGGAAGCAAATTTTAAAAATGGAGAAAAATGCAAAGGATTATACTCTTATTACAGTGACAAATCAAGCCTCCTCACAAGAAGGAGATGAAGAGAAATCAAAGTTAATGGCCCTCGAAGCAGAAATTAAAAGACTCATGGTTGAAAATAAGGATAAGCAAATGTTTAATGAAAAGGAGTGTGCATTCAAAGAAGAAATTTCAGATCTAAAAACTCAGCTAGAAGAAGGAAGAAAAATCGAAATGGGAATGAGGAAGCACTACAAGGAGTTGGAGGATGAGTGCCAAAAATTGAAAGCTGAAGCAAAATATGCAAGAGAAGAATTAGAACAGTGCAGATCTAGTGCTCAAGCATCAACAAGAAAATTTGAAAATGTTGAAGCAACTAGTGGTAGCAAGAAAAATGAGATTCCTCAACAAAATTACTAGCCATGTAAGAAGCAGAAAAATAAGTGAAGAAGGCAGAGAAAGAAGAATAGAATTGGAAGATGTTATAATTGTGTTGTACATGGACATATAGTGCAATTTTCAATAATGAATAAATTGATCCCTCTCATCAAAAGTATCATCCAAAGGAGAAGCTACAACAAGATTGCATGCAAAGAAGATCACCATCATTCAAGTATAATAGTCCATTTTATGGTTATTGTTTCTCATGCAATAATTTTGGCCATAGGGATATTTACTACAGGGCACATGCAAGGAATAAAAATAAGATCAACAAAAGATATCAAGCGATTCCTCAATTCCTTGGTCACATTAGATGTTTTATGTGTGACAATATTGGCCATAAGGACAAGGATTGAAAATCGCTCGTGTTTTATAGGAGATCCAACCAGAGAGAGGAGAATATGCATGGCCAACCACACAAGAAGAAGAAGGATCAGTAGGCAAAAGTTTGGAGGAGCAAAGAGCAATAAAGAAATCCCATAAAAAACTGAGGCCTACATGGTATTAGGGGGAGCATATTGTTGCATCATGAGTTAGATGTATATTCTTGGACGTGAAACCATATATCGAAGTGTTCATAAATAAAAATCTACATATTGTAGGAAATGCATGAGTTCAGGGGGAGTTCATGAGGTTTTAAGTGTATTTTTATTTATGATCTATTTTCTTCCAATTTATTTATCGACTAGCTTAGCTATATTGATACTGCTGGTTTCTGGAATAACTGCATGTTGTGTTCTTGTTGATGTTATTGGAGGTATGGCAGCCACATGATTTCTTATACACGTAGTCAAGGTGTGATGGAGGATCACACATTTAGGGGGAGCATATGCACTTCCTAATGTATTTGTAGAGTAATGAAATTGTGTTCACTATGGAGGAGTATGTTGTGTATATTTTTTACAATAATTTGATGCAGGGAAGAATTTTGTGTTGTTGTTGCCATATAGTGGCAAGATTATATGCTTGCATGACATGATTTGTGCATTGTCTTTGATAGATAAATCTCATGTGTTGCCATGCATGTGTTGCTGCCATGGAGATCAAATAATATGTTGGAGTTAGATCATCTAGAATATGCACTTTATTTCTCATATTTTATATTCTTGATGTATCATGTTGCTGTTGTTATGTATTTTGGTGGATGATTCATGATGTTATTGTTGCATGGAGAGATAATATGTTGGTGCACATGATTTGTTGGATAGTATGCATTTACATGGTTGAGTCTTGATGTTTTATATTGTTGCTTGTATTTGGAGAGAATACATTGTTGCACATGTTTATGGACCAAGATGCTGATGAGTTGATTTTTGATATGAGGGATTTTTTTTTTATAATAATTTTTTTACGTATTTTCTTTTATATTAGATCATTAGAAAAGTATGGTATAATTTTTTATTATTAAAATTTCATTTTTATTTTTAATTTAAAGCGTTTTTTTATTAATTTAGTAGTAATATTATATATATAAGAGAAGAAAAATTAGATTTAATGGATATTAATCATTATTATTGTCTTAATATTGAGATGTACATGATGTATCCTAGTATTTTGTATAGAAATAATAATAAAAAAATCAAATATCTAACCTAAGTTTTTTCTTAGAAATGTTTAAAACACTTCATGTATACTAATCAAATTATCATCTACTTTACTTTCACAAGTCAAAAATGTGTGTCCTCTTTTTTTACTTTATATTGAGATAAATTTATATCAAATGGCTTTGATTTTTATGACATTAATTTTTTTTTGTATATTTTTATAATGCATTACCACCCAAATTTAAGGTGAGTTATTGCTACGCTTTAATCTAGCACTAGTTTCATATTACATTTTCTAGGTTACCTAAATTACAAAAGGTTTCTTCATGAAATTGGATCTACTTAATTGTATGACTTATTTCTCTATACTATATTGCTTCTTTGTGTATATGTGTATGTCATTTCATTTACCACTTTGTGTATGTGTGGATGTCATTTCCTTTAGAAGATCATCTTCAACTTCACTGCCTTTTTCACCTATGTGTCACCTCCATAGGAATACTAAAAGTCTTCATTTTAGGATTACATCCTTCAAATATAGTTTTGAACTCGGATTGATATATCAGTTCTATTTTTTCTACTTTATTAATGTCATGAAATTACCCATGAAGAAAGGAAGATCAATCTCAACTTCTTCTATAGATATCTCCATATTTGAAATATGACTCATTAGTTTGTTTTAATTATACCAAGTATTGTTCTTTTACACTTATCCTACAACAAGAAAATCATTAGCATATGGTTGAAATGAAAAGAAAAAAATCCATTTTTTTACAAGTCTTATATCTAATAAATTACAGTCGTGTTTCCATTCTTAAACACTTTAGTTCTTCTAGGGTTCTACTAAATTGGTTATTTTATAAATTATATTGACCATTCTTTCTCTATAAACCTGAAGTATGAATTAAATAGATTCAAAGCTATGTAAGCTATTAAGAAAATAATTGTTGTGTAGACTGGATATTGCTAGTGTTGTCATTCATATAATCTTCGTAATACTTCGGAGTTTGATTTTATTTATCTCTTAGGATGTCACTTTAGTTGTGCTTATTATGCAACTAGCAATTAGAACATCTAGCTTTGATTTAGAATTAATCATGTTCTCTTGCATGAGTTTTCTATTTTTAAAATATTTGATGTTGTACATTCACTGGAATGGAAAAGACCCATTAACCTAGATAGAGACAAAGATATCTAAAGAAGCACATGTAGTGTAAGTTGTTGATCTAATTCTTGTTATTGACCTTATTGATTGAGAGCCATAAGCAATCATTAAACTAGCATGAGTAGTTCTAGTGTGGATCACCTAATTTTTATTGAGGTTAACATAGAGGAGTGTTGAGATGTTAAAATTGGCAACCAAGGCAAAACTTCATGTGGGTCATCTTATTCATGGATAATAATATTTTTATTAGATTCCTCTCATCGAGAGGTGTAGGATTGATATAAAGATCATCCAATTCCGATAAGTATTCATGGAGATATGAATTTATTTTCATTATGGAATTATTATCAAGCCGACCTACAACTCATGTAGGCTCAGAAGCCCAACAGTCGCATCTATTCACCCACCAACGTTTGTGTATAAATATAAGAGGAATTTTCCTCATTTGGACTCATACATCTCATCACATCTCTCTCTACTGCGCAGATATGAGTCTCTTCTCTACTGCGCTGAAATGGGTCTCTCTCTCTCACACATGTGAAGCCGGAAGCTGTTGAATTTGAAGCTGCAACTGCAGAAGTAAAGATTGACTTGCATGGCCTAGAAGATCTCCTCTTTGGAACTGCGCTGTAGGTTCATCTGAACCTCCTTTGAAAGTCACAACTTTTGGTGGTGGAATGAAGTCAATCAGACGAACGGTTTGCAAGATATCGACTGCCCTAGTTTGAAGCCGGAAACTGCTGAAACTGAAGCTGCAACTGCAGAAGTAAAGATTGAATTGCGTGGCCTAGAAGATCTTCTCATCTGAACTGTGATGTAGGTTCATCTGGACCTCCTCCGGAAGCCGAAACTTTTGGTGGTGGAATGAAGTCAATCCGACTATCGGTTTGTGAGATATGGTCTGCCCTAGTTTGATAATGAAGCAGCTAATGCTGATGCTACTGATCTAGGGTTTGCTACTGCTGATATGAATCAAATTTATTGTACTATTTCTCTCTGCTGAATTATTGAAGATAAAAGAAGATTTGATCAAAGGGTTTCCCCACACATTGTGGGGTTTGTCCCTGGCTAGCCGCCACATCTTGTGTCTCTTGTCTTGGCTTGTTTTCTGTCGATCGTTTAATGTTCTATCTGCACTTTACTTTATGTACATGTGATTGCTAATTGGTGGAATATAATAAGAAAAAGAAGTAAACTGTTATAAGCATAGAACATACCATAACTTAACATGGTATCAGAGCTGAGTTGGAGACAAAGCCCGAGCAAGAGAAAGAGCAATCATTGAAGAGAAGATTGGCAAGGCAATCCTAAAAGAACTATGGGGTCCTCAACACTCTTTCCTACCGAAGACAAGCTCCGTGAGAAAGCTGACTATCACAGATGAAAGATGTCTATCGATCTAACCCTTGAAGATCAAGGAGTGCTGGACCATGTAAGAGGCAATATTGTTGAGCCTTCATCAAATGCATCTGCTGCTGCCTGGAACAAATGGAAAAATGGAGAAATCAAAACAAAGAAGATCATCCGGGACTCTATCGACAAGTGATTGGTGGCCTACATCTCTGATCTAGACACCTCCAAGGAAATCTACGATAGACTGGTGAGTTTATTTAAAGTTAATGATGCAAATCAAGTTTTGTTTTTTAGAAATAAGCTGAGGGAAATCAAAAAGGGTAGAGATGAAAGTATGCAAGCATACTTCTTAAGAATCACCGAGATCAAGAACGATCTCCTATCTATTGGGGAAACTATTACTGATAGAGAAATGGCACTCACAACTCTTGAAGGATTACCATCTGAATGGTATGTGTTCATGACTACTCTTCTGAACTATAATGTAATTCCTGGTTTCGAGGAATCAATGGCTAGATGCATTCAAGAAGAAACAAGGGAAGAAGTGTAAGAAATGCCCATGCCTAAAGGTCCTCCTGCTGCCTTTTCTTTTCATGCAAAGAAAAGAAATAATTCCGGGACTAAATCAAAAGGAAAGGCTGGACCTAAGGCTAGAAGAAAATGACGATGTTACATTTGCGATAAAGCAAGTCACTATGCAAGGGAGTGTCCTGATAGAAAGGACTCACTCTAGGACGATGATCAAAATCCCTCTGATGGCAATCAAAGGAATGACAAATTCAACAACAAAGGTAAGAGGAGAGCTGGGAATCAAGGAAGAGGACAAGCATTCAAGAAGGCCAGAAATTCCAGGATGTATTAAATGCACCTGACCTCAAAAAGAACCTAGTGTCCATCTCAGGAACAGAAGACAAAGGCTACAAGGTAACCTTCAGCGATGGCAAGGTATGTATATGGAAAAATAATGTTAAAGATGCCTTTACTCTTGGGTTTAGTGTTGATTCATTATATCAGGTCGATGGAAGTCTGCTAGGTGTCATGTCTTATGACACATCTCTTCAGTCCGAACTTTGGCATCGGAGGTTTGCCCACCTTCATTATAAAGCTATACTCGGTGCAAGACAAATGGTGATAGGGATGCCCGAATTCTGAATAGAGAATGAAGGTGTATGTCCAGGATGTGCTGAAGGAAAGATCAAAAGGGGACCATTCCCATCAAGCCAAAGCAAGACCTCTGATATATTACAATTGGTTCACTCAGGCATACCTGAGGTTAGCATTAAGAGGGAGACTACTACACCACATACTCCTGAGCAGAATGGTGTGGTGGGAAGGAAGAACCACACGATGATGGAAGCTGTCTGGGCCATGCTACATGATCAAAGACTTCTGATGTTTCTATGGGCTGAAACTACAATCACCGTCGTATATGTACAAAATTGATGCCCTCATCAAGCATTGGGTTCCAAGACTCCTGAAGAAAAATTCACCGATAAGAAACCTGATGTTTCTCATTTTAAAATTTTTGGAAGTCCTGTATACTTTCATGTGCCGAAAGAGAAAAGAAATAAATTGGGAGCATCTAGAAAGAAGGGAATTTTCGTGGGCTATGGTGAAAATACTAAAGGATATATAATCTATGTAGCCGGTCAAAGGGAAGTCATAATTAGTCATGATGTCACCTTTGACGAAGATATGGCTCTCAGCAAGGTGATCAATCTTCCAACTTTGAGGAGCTATCAAGAAGCCGACACCAGGGAACCGAAAGAAAAGGATGATGAATCAATACATGATGTAGAAGAACCCATGGATCCGATTGAGCCTTCCTCTTCTAGGAAGAGGCCTTCATGGCTTAAGGGGTTACTTGATGATGCTGAAGGACATGCTGCACCCTGAGGAACCTTCCGTCAAAGTAAGAAACTTAATAGGTATCAAGGATACCTGACCATCATGAGCACGATCATACAAAATGAGCCTTCGTCATTCTCAGATGCCGTCAAGCATCAAGTATGGAAGGACGCTATGACCGAAGAATATGAGTCTATCATAAAGAATGATGTTTGAGAAGTAGTTCCCAAACCCCAGGACAAGACTGTTGTTACTTCCAAATGGCTTTACAAGATAAAGCTTGCAGCAGATGGAAGCACGGAAAAGTATAAGGCTCGTTTTGTTGCTCGAGGTTTCTCCCAAAAGGAAGGTATAGACTATGATGAGATATTTGTAGCTGTTGCCAGATATACGACCATCCGCTCGATCATAGCCCTTGCCGCTTCACAAGGATGGAACCTACATCAAATGGATGTCAAGACTGCGTTCTTGCATGGCTCGATCAAAGAAGAGGTCTATGTGGAGCAACCCGAAGGATTTGAGATTTATGATCGAAAATCTCATGTATGTAGGTTGAAGAAAGCTCTCTATGGGCTGAAGCAAGCACCCCGAGCATGGTATGAGAGGATCGATAGCTACTTGATGAAGCTGGGATTCACTAGGAGTGAAGCCGATCCTAACCTTTACTTTAAGGTTGAAGATGACAAGCCTCTCATACTGGTGTTGTATGTGGATGGCCTCTTTCTAACAGGTACAGACCCTCTCATTCACAAATGTAAGAGGGAGCTGGCCTCTGAATTTGAAATGAAAGACCTAGGACTGATGCACTACTTCCTAGGACTTGAAGTATGGCAGAAGCCAAGGGAAATTTTCCTATCTCAAGAGAAATATGTGGTAAAGATATTGGAAAGATTTGGTATGATGGACTGCAAGCCTGTGACTACCTCGAGGATCTTAACTTTTAGAAGTTATATGGTAGTGATGTCGGACCAGATTTGGGAAATGCCTCTGAGTTTCATAAAATCATTCGCATTGATGTTCTTGGTGAACCTCCGTTCGAACATATTTTTTGCAGTTAGCATTGTGAGCTCATATTTGGTTGAGCCTCACTGGATTGATGCCAGGAATCTTCTGAGATGTCTTCAAGACACAATCTCTCATGGATTAAGATACACTGCCGGAGATGTGAGACTACTTGGATATACTGATGTTGATTGGGTAGGCAGTGTGGTGGACCGTAAGAGCACTTCCGGGTGCTGTTTCACCTTGGGATCTGCTTCGATATCCTGGATGAGCAGGAAGCAGAAGTCGGTGGCTTTGAGCACCGCCGAAGTAGGATATATTTTTGCTAGCATAACCTCGTGTGAGGTAGTCTAGTTGCGAAAGCTCTTTAGAGAGCTGCTTGGATTTACATTGGATACCACTGTGATTCTCTATAACAACCAGAGGTGGAATTCGGTTATTGAGGAATCCTGTATTCGTCGATTTCTCTAGCAGATAGACATCATCTTGGATATGGTAAGTTGATGAGCAAGGAGGCTCCATCGCATTAAGATGGTGTACAGGTTGATACACCTTGTCAAAGCCCCGAGTAAAGATCTAATCTGTGATTTTCCCAAACGACTTGGAGTCGGTAAGAAACCCTTGTACAAGGGTCCTGCATGTTGCATACATTGAGCTCTGGGAGCTTGAGGGTTTGCGGTGATTACTGGAGCAACATATGACCACAGGGTGACTCACCCTCCCCTGGTGGTGTACACTGGAACAAGATGATTCACTCTCTTGTGGGACAAGATGATTCGCTCTCTTATGGAACAGGATGATTCGCTCTCCTGTGTAGCAGGATGATTAGTTCTCCTGTGAGGCCTGGATTGATGTGTTCTCCATGGCGATTGTAGCAGGATTGATGTGTTCTCCATAGCAATTGTAGCAGGATTGATGTGTTCTCTTGTGAGGCCTGGATTGATGTGTTCTCTTGTGAGGACAGGATTGATTAGTTCTCCTGTCGAGGCATCCTACCCATGCAGTCTGGGACTCATGGGAAGTACCTCTCATCTGATCAATGAGCAGGGAAATGAAGTTAGGGACCATAGTAGTACCGATGGATGCATCGTTGTAACTACCGTACTCCCTACGCTAGGATGACCTCCATTGATCTGGGATCAATGATACTGGTCTGGGACCAGTGGTAGGAGTTGTACCATACTATGACGCTGACTTCGGGTCGGTTGAGACTGGTCTGGGATCAGTGGTACATACTATGAGACTGACTTTGAGTCAGTGGAGGATGATATTGGTCTGGGACCATTGGAGTTGTACTCACTATGACGCTGACTTTGGGTTGGTTGAGACTGGTCTGGGACCAGTGGTACATACTCTGAGACTGACTTTGAGTCAGTATGATACATCCTCGATCACTTCTTCTTCTCCATAATTCAGACAAAAGCAGAGTAGAACAGAAAAATGCAAGAGCAGAGCAGAATAGAACAGAACAGTACAGATCAGTGCAGGGCAGAACAAGACAATGTAGAACAGGCAAAATAGAGCAGAGCAGGGCAAGGGTCAGGCTGTACAAGGAAATGCATTTGATGAATGAATAGTAACGACCGATAGACAGATTGCAGATGAAGTTCTCCATGGTTGAGAGGGAGTGTTAAAATTGGCAACCAGGGCAAAAATTCATGTGGGTCATCTTATTCATGGCTAATAATATTTTTATTAGATTCCTCTCGTCGAGAGGTGTAGGATTGATATAAAGATCATCCAATTCTGATAAGTATTCATGGAGATGCGAATTTATTTTCATTATGGAATTATTATCAAGCCGACCTACAACTCATGTAGGCTCAGAAGCCCTACAGTCACATCTATTCACCCACCAACGTTGTGTATAAATATAAGAGGACTTTTCCTCATTTGGACTCACTCATCTCATCACATCTCTCTCTCTCTACTGCGCAGATATGAGTCTCTTCTCTACTGCGCTGAAATGGGTCTCTCTCTCTCACACATGTGAAGCAGGAAGCTGTTGAATTTGAAGCTGCAACTGCAGAAGTAAAGATTGACTTGTGTGGCCTAGAAGATCTCCTCTTTGGAACTACGCTGTAGGTTCATCTAAACCTCCTTTGAAAGCCGCAACTTTTGGTGGTGGAATGAAGTCAATCCGACGAACGGTTTGCAAGATATCGACTACCCTAGTTTGAAGCCGGAAACTGCTGAAACTGAAGCTGCAACTGCAGAAGTAAAGATTGACTTGCGTGGCCTAGAAGATCTCCTCATCGGAACTGCGCTGTAGGTTCATCTGAACCTCCTCTGGAAGCTGAAACTTTTGGTGGTGGAATGAAGTCAATCCGACTGTCGGTTTGTGAGATATGGTCTGCCCTAGTTTGATAATGAAGCTGCTAATGCTGATGCTACTGATCTAGGGTTTGCTACTGCTGATATGAATAAGATTTATTGTACTATTTCTCTCTGCTGAATTATTGAAGATAAAAGAAGATTTGATCAAAGGGTTTCCCCACACATTGTGGGGTTTGTCCTTGGCTAGCCGCCACATCTTGTGTCTCTTGTCTTGGCTTGTTTTCTGTCGATCGTTTAATGTTCTATCTGCACTTTACTTTATGTACATGTGATTGCTAATCGGTGGAATATAATAAGAAAAAGAAGTAAACTGTTATAAGCATAGAACATACCATAACTTAACATGAGATAATAAAACTGACCCCCTTTTTTACATCATTGAATTTAATAAAACTCTTGGTATGGTGCCTAGAAAAAGGTGTTTCAGAGAGAATTTAAGATTTAAAGGTTCCTTTAGAGTTGAGAGTTGCAATGATGAGATTATACAAGAAAGTCGTTATTAAGTTTAAGGAATAATGAAAGTTAGTTAGAAAAGATCAATTTCAATATAAAGAATAAGAAAGTTTTCCCTTTATCCCTTACTATTTGTGGAATTTATATATTGACAAGTTAGTGACATGTTTAGAAGAAGCACATTACACTCACACTACCATAGTTTGGATAGTAATCACTCTTCTTATTTACATTGACAGTATTGTTCTTTTTGCATGGAACCCACATGTTCTTGAAAAAGTGACACACACACACATCCCAAGGTGATTTTGACAGGTAAAATGTCCACAAGTGATGACTACTCAAGCGACAAGTTAAGAACGCTAGTCAAACACGAAAAATAATAGTGATAAATTTAGCCTTTGCAAAAAAAAGACCTTATAACAAATAAAAAATTAATAAATACTATTTTTAAAGTAAAAAAAGAAAAAAAGAAATATCATATCAATAAATAACTATTTTTATTTTTAAAGTTAAAAAAAGAAAGAATATCATATCAATAATTAATATTACATCAGCTCAAATGTAAGGAATCTGTTATAACGTAAATAAAATAATTAATTTGTTATAACGCAAATAAAATAATTGTTAAAAGTCCATTACATTTAGATCAATCTTACACAACTCCATTGAATATATTTCAAAAAAGACTTGAATTTATAATAATTCATAAAGACTGTATTCTTGTCCATATACCTCAGATATAAGATATCTCATACATATCTAAAGTTGGTGACAACATCGTCTGAGTATGACATTAACTAGCATTTGCACCAGATGTTGCAAAGAAAACGCCGTAAGGCATAAAGTGGGGAAATCCATTATCCATGTAGTGTGTGCATTATTCAACAAGGTGGATCTCTCTAAATTTGTTGCAAACATTTATGTTGTTGCATTGCTAATTTATTTAGAATCTACTACTACCTCCTCTTCTTGGAATATTAAATTTCTTATCACCCCATGATGACAATCCCTCTAATTATTGGCATCACAATTTTTGCACTTTAGTGGCTTTACCTTCAACCTAAAAAAACATGAATTTAAGTCACTCAATTAAAAAGAAATTGCTAAATTGCTATTTATCAGATTTTGAGTAAAAACAATTAATAACTCATATTTACAACACTTTAAATATTTACAACCTATTAAGTCTTGTATTTATAACTCATATTTATAACCCTTTAAAATGAAACTAACTATCTATATTTTTATTTATAATAAAAAGAATCTTCTTTATAAATCTAACACTCACATGCTACTCCTATATATTTATCTTATATTTAATATTGAGTGTCCATCAATTGAATGACAAGATGAAAGCTCAACTTAATTGCACATTTTTGAACTGCTTTGTGGGAATTCATGTCCCATTAATTTAATGGCAAATTGAAGTTTCAAATACAGCACACATTTTATACCAGATTCAGAGAGTTCATGAACAAACTTTCAAGGTTTTAATGGATCTAGGTCATTTGTATTTTCTCTCATATTCTGGGTCGTTTGTATTTTCTCTGATGTTGACTATACTAGCAATTGTCCCAAAAGGTACAAACCTTAATGTCCTTTTAATGATCAAGCCTTATGTGAAAACAATCATATTGATGCACTAGTGTACATTGATTTGTTACATTTGTCTTGGTCTATAATAGAGGTGTAACAAATATGCATTGCAAGGTATGTTGAGAATTTGGTTATCTAGTAAGCTTAGAGTCATTCTTGAGTCATTATCTTTACCATCTCAGGAAGAAGAAGAAGAAGAAGAAAAGCTTATTGAATTGAAAAAGAGCCCTAAAAAGTATTAGGATCCATGGGTCATTTTTTTGCATCATGTAGCAAGATAACATGGCTAATTGATTATGCCACATGAAGAATTAGCCTTTGCCAATATTTAGGCTTATAACTCGGTGATTTTTTATACTAATATTCTTATACCAATTTACCATGATAATTCTATTCTAAATTAAAACATTGTTTGCAGGCTATCGCGGGAGCTGAGCGTTTGCTCCCTGAAAATATACCTTCAAGGTTCCTTAGGTGGATAGCAGAGCTACTATACTTGACATTGGCAGTTTCTAATGTCGGGCTCTGTAAGGCCAGGATGCCCTTTTTGCTTCTTTTTTTTTTTTTTTTGGGTAAAACAAGAGACACATTGTACCAGAAGACATATAGGGATTCCGCAGAGGATTCTGTTAAGGTTAAAGTCAAATAACTATGAGTAAAATTCATAGGTACTTTTTTGAAGTACTTATTCTATTTCAAGAAAGATCATTCTATTGTACTAAGCAGTGTGAAATGACCCCGCTTAAGTAAATACTGTGTTAGTTCGAATAAGTTTGATAGAATTTAAAATAGGCCATGAACTACTAAGATTTGGCAGAGCTTTATGAATGTTCAGTTAAGTTAGCAGGCTGTTGTCCAGAGGCACAGTTTCAAAGAGAAAATGCCATCTGAAATGAACATTGTTTATTTACTTGTGGAAAATAACCATTAAATAGTCCAATTGAGAGGCAAATGCTAGTATGCAGCCTGCATTTTTTATTATCAAAAGAAGTTAAAGCTTGTTATGCATACCAAATGACAAATACTAATCATTCACATCGCAATAAGGGTTGGAAATTAATAATTTTGGAGGCACCAAATACAAGAGTTCAATACAGCGATAAAGCTTATTAATAAACGCAGGGTAGCATTTTCATGCAGGGCACACCAATCACCCATTTGCTACATGAGTTTCCAAAGCATCACTGGACTCTGGCATGATTAGCATTCAACTTGCATTTTACGAGATAGTAAAACTCATCACTGGACTCTGGCATGATTAGCATTCAACTTGCATTTTACGAGATAGTAAAGATACATGGACAAGGTATCTCTAGAACATGACATCATGCTCCTGAGTAACAAATCTAAAAGAAATCTGTATAAACAAAAAAAATACATTTCCAACTGGCTTATCACATATTTCCTAAAAATTTGTGATAGATAACCTACCATAAACAATCCAAAACTCAAACTGGACTGGACGATCTCTTATATCTAAACAAGACTGGGGACTTGAGGCTGTTGTGCAAATTACTGCATACACATTCCATGACAACCTGTACTACAAACTTTCAAATATAATCTGAGCTCCCATATCCCTCTCAAGGAATTATAAGTTTTTCTCCAGCATAGATGGTGTCATCAGTGTACTTATTTGCAGATTTTATTTGATCAACTGAAACCTGCACTCAACCAAGGAAATAGAACCAGTTACACAAGACTTATACAATGGATAGAAGGGAACAAGATGGCAACTTTAGTTTCACATGCATTCAAAAAGTTGAATAGCAACTATGCTAAGAAATGCTCTACAATAAGGTGGAACAAAGAATAAAGATACTTGATAAATAGAGTCAGACCACTCACCAAAATACAAGAGTTCAATACAACGATAAAGCTTATTAATAAACGCAGGGTAGCATTGTCATGCAAGGCACACCAATCACCCATTTTCTACATGAGTTTCCAAAGAATCACTGGACTCTGGCATGATTAGCATTCAACTTGCATTTTACGAGATAGTAAAGATACATGGACAGGGTATCTCTAGGACATGACATCATGCCCCTGAGTAACAAATCTAAAAGAAGCCTGTATAAACAAAACAAATACATTTCCAACTGGCTTATCACATATTTCCTTAAAATTTGTGATAGATAACCTACCATAAACAATCCAAAACTCAAACTGGACTGGCCGACCTCTTATATCTAATCAAGACTGGGGACTTGAGGCTGTTGTGCAAATTACTGCATACACATTCCATGACAACCTGTACTACAAACTTTCAAATATAATCTGAGCTCCCATATCCCTCTCAAGGAATTATAAGTTTTTCTCCAGCATAGATGGTGTCATCAGTGTACTTATTTGCAGCTTTTATTTGATCAACTGAAACCTGCACTTAACCAAGGAAACAGAACCAGTTACACAAGTCTTATACAATGGATAGAAGGGAACAACATGGCAGCTTAGTTTCACATGCATGAAATGAACACTGTTTATTTACTTGTGGAAAATAACCATTAAATAGTCCAATTGAGAGGCAAATGCCAGTATGCAGCCTGCATTTTTTATTATCAAAAGAAGTTAAAGGTTGTTATGCATACCAAATGACAAATACTAATCATTGACATCACAATATGGGTTGGAAATTAATAATTCTGGAGGCACCAAATACAAGAGTTCAATACAACGATAAAGCTTATTAATAAACGCAGGGTAGCATTGTCATGCATGGCACACCAATCACCCATTTGCTACATGAGTTTCCAAAGCATCACTGGACTCTGGCATGATTAGCATTCAACTTGCATCTTACGAGATAGTAAAGATACATGGACAGGGTATCTCTAGAACATGACAACGTGCCCCTGAGTAACAAATCTAAAAGAAATCTGTATAAACAAAACAAATACATTTCCAACTGGCTTATCACATATTTCCTTAAAATTTGTGATAGATAACCTACCATAAACAATCCAAAACTCAAACTGGACTGGACGATCTCTTATATCTAAACAAGACTGGGGACTTGAGGCTGTTGTGCAAATTACTGCATACACATTCCATGACAACTTGTACTACAAACTTTCAAATATAATCTGAGCTCCCATATCCCTCTCAAGGAATTATAAGTTTTTCTCCAGCATAGATGGTGTCATCAGTGTACTTATTTGCAGATTTTATTTGATCAACTGAAACCTGCACTCAACCAAGGAAACAGAACCAATTACACAAGTCTTATACAATGGATAGAAGGGAACAAGATGGCAACTTTAGTTTCACATGCATTCAAAAAGCTCAACAGCAACTACGCTAAGAAATGCTCTACAATAAGGTGGAACAAAGAATAAAGATACTTGATAAATAGAGTCAGACCACTCACCAAAATACAAGAGTTCAATACAACGATAAAGCTTATTAATAAACGCAGGGTAGCATTGTCATGCAGGGCACACCAATCACCCATATGCTACATGAGTTTCCAAAGAATCACTGGACTCTGGCATGATTAGCATTCAACTTGCATTTTACGAGATAGTAAAGATACATGGACAGGGTATCTCTAGAACATGACATCATGCCCCTAAGTAACAAATCTAAAAGAAACCTGTATAAACAAAACAAATAAATTTCCAACTGGCTTATCACATATTTCCTTAAAATTTGTGATAGATAACCTACCATAAACAATCCAAAACTCAAACTGGACTGGACGACCTCTTATATCTAATCAAGACTGGGGACTTGAGGCTGTTGTGCAAATTACTGCATACAAATTCCATGACAACCTGTACTACAAACTTTCAAATATAATCTGAGCTCCCATATCCCTCTCAAGGAATTATAAGTTTTTCTCCAGCATAGATGGTGTCATCAGTGTACTTATTTGCAGTTTTTATTTGATCAACTGAAACCTGCACTTAACCAAGGAAACAGAACCAGTTACACAAGTCTAGAAGACTACAACATGGCAGCTTAGTTTCACATGCATTCAAAAAGCTGGAACACATATCCCCATATTAAACCACGTCCTAATCAGAGAGTTGCTATGATTGACAATCTAGGCCATGACATTTCCACATCACATATACACTACATCCACTTTAATTATAATTTCTTTCTGATGGGCCTTCCGCCGATTCTCGGAATAGATTTGCCAGACCCTCTTCTAGACAGATCTAATATTTCATTCAACTGGTTCATTCAACATTCCCTTCGACTTCAGGAAGATCATGGAATTCTGATAAATACATGCCAAGAAATGGAACCAGCACAAATAAAAGCTCTCAAGGAAGGAAGGTTCTGAGCGCTGTTGAAATGACCCCTTGTATTTATCCCATTGGGCTGCTAATAGCTTTGTCTCTTTCAGAATCTGAAGAGAAGTTTGAGAAGGAGGGCTGCCTCAAATGGCTGGACCGCCAGCCCGCCTCGATAGTTCTGTTCGTTTCTTTTGGGAGCCGCGGCACCCTGTCGGAGAATCAGATTCATGAACTAGCTTTGGGGCTAGAAGCAAGTGTGCAACGGTTCCTTTGGGTGTTGCGTAAGGAGCCTCCTCCTCCAACTGAATCCACGATGACTACCGAAGCAGATATGAGGGAGGTTCTACCTGAGGGTTTCGAGACTCGAATACAGGACCGTGGATTTGTGGTGGATTCATGGGCGCCTCAGATTTCTGTCCTCTCTCATCCATCCACAGACGGTTTCCTTTTTCATTGCGGTTGGAATTCAACGATCGAAAGCATCTTACATGGAGTGTCGATGATCGTTTGGCCTCTCTTTGCTGAACAGAGAATGAATGCCTTCCTTCTAGTGAAGGAGATGAAGGTGGGCATTGAAGCGTAGAAGGGTGCAGATGCATTGGTGAAGAGAGAGGAAGTGGAAAGAGCGGCAAGGGAATTAATGGAAGGAGAGGGGGAATGGAAATGAAGAAGGGGATGGCAAAATTGAGGGGAAGGCCCATCATTGAGTGACAACTATTTTAAGGATGGAAAACATCACGAAAATGGTTTCTAAAAAGTGCAATATTCTCAACTGCCTACGACATTCCAATAATCTGAACCGCCTACAACATTTTTCACCGACGATCTAATGGCTGGAGTTTATTCCATCGTCTAACAATCGATCTAAAGGGCCATAACGAGACAACACGGCATGGAGGGGAGTTCCTTTTAGAGGGAACGCCTTACGGCATAAATATTTTCGAACTCCTGAAAGGGTATACCTATCCACTCTTAAAACTATTTTGCAGATGGTGCAAGGCTTTATGAACCACAACCCCATGCCAGAATTCAGAGAGTTCACTCACGCAGTTGCATAAGCATTCGTGCCATAATCCTAGATTTACTTCTCTGAGCCCATTAGACTTGAATGCTATTCTTCGACACAAAAAATTGCAGACTTCTTCATGCATGGCAAATATCAGTGCTAAATGGTGTTCAACATCCTTGTAATTATGATAAATTTCAGGTGATTGAATTACGATATAACTTTCAGGCAATTTAATTTGATTTGCAGATTCCAAAACATTTTAGTAATCAAATTTCCTTAATATTCTGCAATCTTGAATTTCATTACGTGTGCTCTTAACAACGCTCAGCAGACTTTGCTAGTTTCGATCAGAAGATTGCACCCTCACATTTCTTTGAAGGATCTGGATGAAATGGCATGTTTATTATTATTACTGGCAATGCAGTATCTATGGCGATCTGGCCTCTTCTGTGAATTCTACTCGTTTACTGGCATTCCATTTTAGTTTCTCTTTGAACCATCTCAGCTCTATGGTTGTTTCCCATCGATAAAGAAAATCCATGGCTTAAGGAGATTCTCATGACAGAGAAAAGAAATGAAAGCGCGAAGTCATACTTGACATACAGAAAATTAAGAAACCATGAAAGAAAAGAATTAAAGGAATCAGAACCATTATATAAATTGCCATTGTTCCATTACAGTTCAAGCAAAATGTGGCTTCTTGATAGAGGAACATAACATGCTGCATTCATAGACATTTAATTGCTTGCTTCCTGGACATGATTTCTCATGGATACCACTGTACTCAAATTGCAAAGGCAAAATACATCACAAATACACAGACAACAACTAAAATAAAAGAATCTTTAGCTCCTTATTGACCTACTACTACTCATGATGATCACCAGTGCTGCTGTTTCTGTAAAACCCCATCTGATCCTCTGAGCTCATCAAGAGGGACCGAAGAATCTCGCTGCTATCGCTGGAAGCCCACTCCATCGGATCCACAGAGCTTATGAGCGGCCGAAGAATCTCATGCACGACTATCCATCTGTTGCTGAAAACATCCGCAATCTTTATACCCACATAATTGACAGAGAAGGGTTTGCTGTCGCTCACAACCAGCGATTGCCCATGGAGGAGAGTCTTCAATCTTGTGCCCGTCGGAAGCTGCACCAGATCTGCCAAAGGCAGCCTCATGTTGGGAACCACATGGTACCTCACATTGTTCGAAAATTCTTGGCCTTTGCTTGAGAAAACAGAATCGCCACTGAGAGTAAAGATGGTGAGGTTTTGCAGGCGCAGAAGTTCAGGGGACTTGATGCGCATGGCCAAGGCGAGGATGCTGTGACCGCGATCTCTAAGACTGAGCGCTACATCTTGCAGCATGAAGGGCGTTATGACATTCAGGGGATGATCAGGACCAGGACTAGCTGATGATGATGGTGATGGTGACATCATTGCAGGAACAGGGGCTCCCGCAGTTGTGTCATAATTACTGTGATCAAGATCAAGATCAAGAAGAAGCTTGTCGACGCCATGGATCGCTAACAGCCCGTCATTGAGAATGTCAGGATGTGAGACAAGAACTCCATTAATGTACACTGGATGATACTCGGCCGGCATCTGAGTGGAGGGAGAGATGGAATCTTGGCGGCCACCTCCGTGAGAATTACTTGTGACGACGAGGCTGCAGTGGGCGGCAATGGCTTCCAGGTTTGTTCCGTTGGGCAGCTTTTGCAGATCGGCGTAGGTGAAGAGGCCCTTGGCGATGTGGTGGGAGAAGGCCCATCATTGAGTGACAACTGTCTTAAGGATGGAAGACGATCTAATGGCTGGAGTTTATTCCATCGTCTAACAATCGATCTAAGGGCCCATAACCAGACAGCGCGGCATGGAGGGGAGTTCCTCTCAGAGGGAACGCCTTACGGCGTAACAAGATTCTCGGTTGGAATTCTGTGTGGCCAAAAGAATATTGAGTTACGAAGTCAGTGAGAGCTACGGATGGCAATACGTTGTAGAGACATATAATAGCCTTTGATCCCTGTGATCTCGTTCTCTTTCGCTCCCAATAGGACAATTGATGCATCATATTAGTGCACATATCACGCTTCTCTATAAGAAACTTGACTCCTCCAAAAACAGATAACAATATCAATAACACACAAAGCATGAATGGTATTTCAGTTAAAGCGTTTGGAGAATACATCGTTTGGAGTGTAAGGCGTTTGGATTGGGAGGAGGTCCACGGAGCTAAGGAGTGGCAACTATGTATGTATTGGAGAGGCGGTGTGGGTGCCGCAACGTATGAAGACTTTCAAAAGAACAGAAAATAACGCACAGTTTCATTGCGCAAGTGGGGAGAGCAGCGTAGTAACTTGGTATGGGCAGCGTGCTAGTTGAAGGAGAATCCTACACAAAAGATAGCATTCAACACATAGAGAATTGCATAAAACTCAGGTGACAGGAAGAGCGCAGGTGACAGGCGTCGGAGGAGCCCATGCTGGTGCCTGAAAGCCTGAAGCGTAGACAAAGAACAGAGGAGTTACTATGACAGAACTGGCAAAGAATGCAGCTAGAATTTATCTGATGGCACATTCATTACATTTGGGACTAATAGTAGAATTGTCATGCACAGAGACGCCACAAAACCAGTGGCTCAAATTTGAGTAGGGTAGGAAATCCCCTGCACTTTTCATACCATGTTAAACATAACCATGGGGAAGACCAAATATGAAGGATAAGCATTGAATGCATTATTATTCACAATAATACACATTTATAATACATAGGAGTGACCCTTGGTTTCACATTCCAAGTGGTCTCTTGGACTCCATTAGACCGTTCAGCGCCCACACCTTAACCCTTGGCAGATTAGGTGTCTAACAGATTCAAATTCTGGATCCAACGAGCACCACCCTGCATACTTTGGACAGACCCAGAGTGAGATAAACTGGAAATCACGAAATAATGTGTTTCTTGTCAATATTTTGGAGGGAAAGAAAGCAAGCTACTTTTTTAGTCGCATTTTCAATTTATTTCTTTGAAGGTCTATTCAAATTTTAAGTGTACGTACTCATCTGATGCAGAATGAAATTTCAGATCCAACCAATACGCAAAATTCACTTAATGGTTTCTCACGTTTACAATTCCTCGACTCCTTCAGAATGTAACTTTCTCTTTCATAAATATAAAAGTTATAAAGTTTTCCATTGGAAAAATAAAAGAATTTCATTATGAATATTCAGCGCAATGTCGTCCAAATTTTTTAGACCAAACATCAGAATGGAATGCAAACTAAAGAGGGAAAACTAACATCACTAAAAAAAATCCCCTTGCTGGCAGACTAAATAATATAAATATGAAACAAAGATTCACAAGTAAGAATAAATAAAGCTGCTATGGTTTCTGTAGGTCAAAATAAACAGATAGAGCTAGAGATTTGGAAAAAAAGAACAGCAGCATATCTTCAACAAAGAATAAACAGAGAAAATAAGTGGAGAGGTCTGTCCCATTGAACAGATAACATCATAGAATTTTGTTTTGATCTGGCTAAAGTGGTTCAGAGGAGTAATTGTTATCATCTCCACCTGGCTTCAAACCACACATGTGACATGTTCACTCTTCATGAGCTAATTGTTGATTGAGGCTTTCCATAAGCAATGAAAGTGTATCTCACTCTTGCTTACAGGCCAGAGGGTGGGGTGAGTCTTGAGAGAAGTTACATAAAAATGAAAAATAATATCATAAAATTATCCAAGACAAGCAAACAATTAAAAAATAAGCATCTGAATATTATCATTATCTATAAAAATAAGATGAATCTTGCCAAAAGAATTACTTGTGAAACAATCTGGTCTCAAACAAATATAAAGAAGGCAATAAATGGGTATACATGGGTAATCTGACATTCTTAAAAGTCAGTCATACAAATATCTGTTGCTTATAATACCTTCTGTTCATAAGGCTCGTATATGGGAATTGTACTGCACGAAGTAGATAGATGAACCACACAGGAAGCATCAAATGAAAACTTTTACATCTAAAATTAAAGTCCAGAACTAATTCTAAAAATAGGTTAGGAATGTAGTGCGATTGGATGATGTCTGGAAAGGCATTTGGTAGAACTATGACAAACCTGGTTAGTTAAAAAGAGGATATCTCCACCTGATAGGGTAAATGTATGTTTTCTCTTTTGTTACCTTACAGATCTTCATATCTTCCTACCCTTTAGCATATCCGACACACTATGGAATGTCCTCTCCCGCAA
Organism: Pinus tabuliformis; assembly: GCA_031772625.1. Taxonomy (NCBI): domain Eukaryota; kingdom Viridiplantae; phylum Streptophyta; class Pinopsida; order Pinales; family Pinaceae; genus Pinus; species Pinus tabuliformis. The sequence continues at coordinate 270,514,287 of CM062812.1, forward strand.
CATTTACAACAGGCTAATACAATAGAATCAGTTCAGCGGATTCAAAATGATCCTCTGTTTTGATCTCGAATAGTACTTGGACTCATTCATTTGCAACTTTCTTGATTATTGAAATATGTCTGCATCGAGAGCCTACTGATAGAAACCGAAAAGATGTAGCGTGGGGTACCAAGACATGTTGAGAAGGAAAAAATCGATATGATAGGGGTAAGGAAGAGGAGATTGGACAACAGGCAATACTCACCTGCTCTCTGACTTCATCTGAAATCTCTAATAAATCATATGGCATGCCATCTAGAATACGATCTAGTTCTTCGGTCAGAGCATGGAATCTGCCCGAAATTGCTTCACCGTCCAAAGACTGGATCACGCCATTAAAGCTGAAACCCCAAATTAATCCTCCGCCGTGATTAAAAACCATGAAAACAAACCTCTATGTAATGTGTAGCTGAAAGATAAAGAAATGTGCTCAAACACAATTTTATCTATGAAAACAGGTGAAGCATTGTGTATTCCAAATGATTTTCTGAACGACCAAGAAATATATTGCCCAGAAAGAGTTGATGCAAAGGAGAGGCATCGAGAAGAGAATGAATGAAGTGATCATTACCAGGTACAGTTTGCTTCCATCATGGCAGAGTTGAAGCAGTCTTTTCGCAGAATGGAATGTTTTTCGTAGCGAAGAAAAGCACTCCCCTGCCACCCGAGGAAGGGGTCCCTACAATTCTCGAAGTTCTTCAAACAATGGAAGTAACAGTTGAATCCTCCTAACGAGGTCGAAACAGTCTTTCTTCCGGCTTTTTCTGTAGTCCCTGTTCATGGTACCTCACATTGTTCGAAAATTCTTGGCCTACGCTTGAGAAAATGGAATCGTCGCTGAGAGTAAAGATGGTGAGGTTTTGCAGGCGCAGAAGCTCAGGGGACTTGATGCGCATGGCCAAGGCGAGGATGCTGTAACCCCGATCTCTAAGACTGAGCGCTGCATCTTGCAGCATGAAGGGCGTTATGACATTCAGGGGATGATCAGGACCAGGACTAGTTGATGATGATGGTGATGGTGACATCATTGCAGGAACAGGGGCTCCCGCAGTTGTGTCATAATTACTGTGATCAAGATCAAGATCAAGAAGCAGCTTGTCGACGCCATGGATCGCTAACAGCCCGTCATTGAGAATGTCAGGATGCGAGACAAGAACTCCATTAATGTACACTGGATGATACTCGGCCGGCATCTGAGTGGAGGGAGAGATGGAATCTTGGCGGCCACCTCCGTGAGAATTACCTGTGACGACGAGGTTGTAGTGGGCGGCAATGGCTTCCAGGTTTGTTCCGTTGGGCAGCTTTTGCAGATCGGCGTAGGTGAAGAGGCCCTTGGTGATGTGGTGGGAGAAGGCCCATCATTGAGTCACAACTGTCTTAAGGATGGAAGACGATCTAATGGCTGGAGTTTATTCCATCGTCTAACAATCGATCTAAGGGCCCATAACCAGACAGCGCGGCATGGAGGGGAGTTCCTCTCAGAGGGAACGCCTTACGGCGTAAATATTTATTTCAAAAATTTATCAATGCTTACTTCAATAAAATATAAGTGGAATAATAAATTCCAATCATAAGAGAGGAGTGTAGTGGTATCACTAAATAATAAATCCCCTTCTTATCCAATAAAGCAATTAATGCTAAATAGCTTAATGGGTAGGTTGGTATGACCTAAAGAAACACTAAATATGTGTGAGAATAATTTATATATATAAAGGTGAGACAATTTATATTATTTTACATAAAGTTGAGACCATTTATATTATTTTATATAGTTATTTAGATTATGTTGTTACACCTTTTTTTATAATTTTATTTTAAGTAAGGATGAATTGTTAGAATTGCATTGTTATTGCTGGGAAAAGACAAAACAGTGATGGCTAAGGCAAATAAGATGATGGTAAAGGTGTTGCAAGGCTTAGATGTTTCTAAGCAAAAACAGTGATGGCCAAGGCAAATAAGATGATGGTAAAGGTGTTGCAAGGCTTAGATGTTTCTAAGCAAATTGGTGAGGTAATTGGTTAGATTGATTTCTTCATTGATTGTCTTCTTAATAATGTACTTGCTTTCTTTTTCATTGGGTCACCATCATCATGTCTTTGATTGCCTTTTTCATCGCCTTGTCTTCTTACACATATGGTCACCATCATAATGTAGTCTTCATTATTAGGATCACTGGAGGTAAGGACATCAAGCTTCACATCATTGGAGGTAGGACATGTCATCATGTGTATTTCTTCTAGGCCTTCATCAAGTACAGTGATATGGTAGTCTTTTATTATGATCAAGATACATGATTAAAACTTCATTTGTGTCTTGACAACTTAAACAAGAGTTGTATTCATCCTCTAGCATCTTCAAGAATATTTGTCATCCTAGTCACTACCATATCAATGATTGACATCAACTATTGACATCAATGACAACCTAGATTAACAAAGTTCTATTGATCAAATATAGAATGAATTGGGGTGTTTCTATTGAAGAAATGTAGGGCATCAACATTAGGAGATTTCTTCTTCATTAGTGACTGCATGTGAATACATTTTTAACTTCTTTAGATTAGGTTCTTCTTCTTGTTTAGATTATTAACATTCTTTTTCATCAAACAATAACCAATACATGAACAAAAGTAGACAAGAGAAACAACATGTAGGCTATGAGGGGCCAAAACCTCTCACTCTTTGAGAGGAAAACCCACACAAATTATTCTTATAGAGATTCCAATTGACGAATACGAAGAACATGACCCTTGACCTATTAGGCCACTCCAAAACCAAGACACCAATCCTCTTCTTTGTCACTGGTGAGATCATCATCATCATCACTGCTACTGAAGTTATCATTGTTGTAACATTGAGATCATTACTACTACCCCACCGAGATCATTATTGTTGCATGCTCACCGAGATCTTCACCATAACAACAATATATGAGATATATATGTGTATGAGATCTGCACTTAGATCCACTGAGATAATGATCTTCTCCATCAAGGTCATGATTGTATCTATACGAACGCCATGATAACATCTATGTCGAGATCATGACTTCGTCTAGAATGTAGGCCAAGGCGGAGATTGTTTATTGTGAGATCACTAATATTTTTATCATCTGAGACTGTGACTATGTCTAGAGAGTATGTCGAGGGTGTATTACTCTTCATTACACATGAGACTGTGACTGTGTTTTAGTATGCCAAGACCGTGTTTACTATGAGGAGGCCGAGACATCATCTTCTGTAATACCCATCCGAAAAACACAGATGTTCTCCTCCATTTGAAACATTGAACCTCGCTGTAATGTGAAGAATCTCATACCTGTACAATCCGAAAATTATAGAGAATCCGAGTTTTTTTTTATTGTAATTTTGCGCAGACTCTAGCTAGGTGTTTATAGTAGTTTTGTCTCCATAATAAACCAACTTGACCGAGTGAACCGATGTGTCTCCTTATATGAGCCGACACGACTTCTTTTAATTCTATTTGTTGGCCAACTTCTTCAAGAGGGATTGTGCTTTTCTTTGGAGGGTTGTTAGACATTTCTATATACTTGTATGCATTTAACATAGGCTAAAGAAGAGCTCTTCATACATGACTTTGACTCTTTGACTCAATAATAAATCCTAAGGCTCTCAATGGGAGCCACTAATATATAAACCTCTTTCTCATGAAACCCATGTAGCAAGGCATACAAAAATAATTTTTATTCCTTTTATTTCATCATTTATAAAGATCATGTCATTATGAAGACCGAACCTAGTGACACTTTCTTCAACACTCCCTCTTAACTAGGGAGGTATTCATAATGGTACTTGGTCATTCTCAATCTGAAGAATTTTCATAAGAAGAACCAGATTGGTAACCCATCTATATAGTGTCATAGTAACCAACATTGTTTCCACAACAAGGCCTTGACTGACAACTATATCTCTTATCATATCAGAGCACAACGTTGGCGATACCAGTGACTATAGACAGCTTCATCATTGTCTCTCAAGGTACATACCCATCTGGGTGTTCACTGAGTATGACCTTCTAGGACTATTCTTATCTTGGGTTCCTAGCCCTCAAAGAATATCGATCCTCTTGCCTAATCTTATCTTGGATGCGCTACACATCCTCAAAGAGCATCAAATTCCAGATGATTACCCAATCCTCGATTCTTTCTTCCCAAATGAAGACAAGAATGTTGTATCTATCTCTTCCTCTCAACTAGGGAAGATATGCCCATTCTTGTAAAGGAATGTACCCAAGTTTCCTCTGATCAGGAACTTTCCCAAGCTCCCTCTAAATTAGGGATTTGTCAAAGCTCCCTCTTAACTAAGGACTCTCCTTTTCATCAGTAGTTTCTTCTCCATGGGTCCTTCAGCTTCTTGATCAATTTCTTTCCTTGATCTCATGAAATTCAGTTGAGCTTCTTCCTTGTAGGGCATTTAGCCATCCATCACTTTCCTTCTTGGTTCGTCATGACATTCCTTTCTTCATGGAAAGTGGCCCTCTATATACATATCTGGAACCTTCATCATATGTCTACTTCTTCCTCATCATGTTTCTTTCAGGAATTTCCATCCAACTCTTGTTCCAATAGCCCTTCATGAATTCATCCAGATATTATTCAAGAGATCAAAACATAACATTAAATCAAATAGTACCTTATGAGATGGCTCTTGTTATGAAACTAGCTCACAAAAAGATAGAAAAAATAGATCAATGCCTTAGAATTCAGCCTCTTCGAGGGGGAAACCTCCTTTACATTACACAAATGAATAATTATTGGATGATACAAATGACAAGACCTCCTTTCTATATATAGGAGTCTAAGGGGTCATAATATAATCAGAGCCGACATAACAATAATAATGTAAGGGCACAATAATAACAATAGTGGGTTTCTATGGGGCACAATAATAACAATACGGGGACTAAATGGGCACAACAATATAATAAAGGGGTTGTACTAATAACAATAAGGGGTTACACTAGTAGTATAGGAACCTAACATGCTCCTCTCCTTCAAAAAGTGTTGTCCTCAATGCTTGAGTAGTTCTTGATGCTTTTGTACAAAATTATTGTCCTCCCATGTGGAATCTTCAATGGGTAAGTTCTTCCACTTTATGAGATACTCTGAAATTGATCGATTTCCTAACTGTCGGGTTCTTGTTTATGTGAATGCTCTAGGTTCCAATATGATTTTTACTTCCTCGTAAAGTTCTGGAAATATTGTTTGAACTGGGATCTTTTGCAACTTTTGAATGAGCGGCCAAACTTCTTTGTCCTTTTTCCATTCATCCCTTGCTTCGTGTATCCAATATAGTTGGATAGTATAAATAGCACATAACAATGCTTCCACATCCTCATCCTTTCTTGAGAGTGCATCTATAACAACATTTTGCTTCCCCTTTTTTGTAGATGATTTCAAAGTCATAACCCAACATATTTGTGACCCATTTTTTCTGTTTTTCTAAAGATAATCTTTGTTCTAAAAAGTATTTAAGACTATCATGATCCATTTTTACCTTGAAGTTTCTTCCCATTAGGTAAGGTCACCATTTCTTAAGTGCATGTAATATTGCCAACAGTTCCTTCTCATAAATTGCTTGCTTGAGACGTAGCTGTAAAAATATCCAATCACCTACATCAAAACTTCTTTCACTATGATGTTAATCTGCCAGTTGTTTCATTCGACTCTGCACCAAAGTGGCATTATCCTTTAAAAGTTGGAGAACTTGTTGTTGATTCTCGATGTGATCTTTCACTGCTTGAATATTTTTCTTCTTGATATGTCCTTCTATCTTGAGAGTTTGAGGAGTGGTAATTTCTTCGAATGCATTACAAGATCTGGTCAGATTCATTTATTCTTTCTCGATGAACCTTTTTCTTCTTGATATGTCCTTCTATCTTGAGAGTTTGAGGAGTGGTAATTCTTGCCAATGCTTTACAAGATATGGTTGGATTCATTTCTTCTTTCTTCGGGGTTGGTTCCTAGTGTATATCCTCTTATTTTGATGTTTCTTGATCCTTTTCTTCCTCCTCTTCATAATCTATGTAAAATGATTTCTTCTCAGCACACTTATGACCTTTAATGTATTTTCTATCATAATTGTAACAAAGCCCTTTTTATCTTTTTTCTTACAATCGTTGTGGTGTAAACCTTGTAAATTGTGGAAGGCTAGGAGAAAAAGCACTTCCATAATTATAGTCGTGAGTGGTGGGATTCCTTGTTTCCATAATTTTGCTTTCAATTTTTCTTGCCCACCTGAATGCCTTCTCCAATGAATCAGGTTCCCAAAGATGAACCTCATGTTGAATGTTATCTTTTAAAGTACCTATGAAGACATCAATCCTTTTCTTCTCTAGATTATCATTTACCCTTATATTCAATTTTTGAAATTCCTCAATGTGCTCTTCCATTGAACACTTGTGTTTGAGATTTATCAATTGGCTAAAGAAGGTGTTTCTCTTTGTATCCTCATAATGTGCTATCATTTCCTCCGCGAAAATTGACCACGTGACAAGTGGTTTACGAGAAGAAATCCCTTTATACCATAAAAATTGATACGGTTCTAAATAAATAGATGCAATACATACCTTTTGTAACAGTGGTACACCATGTAGATCAAAATATTTCTCCATCTATAGCATCCAATTTACCGTATCCTTGCCATCAAACTTCCTCATCTCGCTTTTTCTTGATTTTAGGAGCTCGATCTTGAAACTACTGTAACTCTGTAATTTTGGAACTTCCAATTTTGAAACATGACCTACAGTATTCCTATGCATCCTCTTTCCAATGCCACTAGTCTAATCGAAATTGGATTCTCCAAGAAAGAGTTATGCACAATCTCCCAAGATGACCTGATTAGACACCTTTTCCGAATAGCAAAATTGTATGACATGCCACGTGTCACTATTTTGACCTTTAGATCTGAAAAATACACACATAAGATTAGAGTCCGTCCTCTTTCTATAACTTCTTACAAAATTTCAATCTGATGCTCAGATAGAAAGTTATGACGATTTTCCTAAGGTCACCTGTTTAAGATGTAATTCGGGAGTCTAAAAAAACCCTAACTTCCTCAGATCATATATCTGAAAATATAGCGAGACAAAATCTGAAATTTGAACCTGAGGTTCAGACTGATTTCTTTTCAAATGGTTTTTGTTTTAGCTTCTGAAACTTTGTAGCAAAAACGTTATAGCAAAAATTCCACGATGACCTATTTTAGATGAAATTTCGGAGCTTTCAAAAACTATAACTTCCTCAAATCATATCTATGAAAATTTAGCAAGACAAGCTCAGAAATTTGGACCCGAGGTTCAGAGAGATTTCGTCTCAAATGGGTTTTATTTTTAGCTTCTGAATCGTCACAAAAATAAAGTTATAGCGAAAATTCCAAGATGGCCTGTTTGGAGCAGCGAAAACCCTAGAATCCAAAGCTCTGATACCAAATGTTATGAAAACAACTCACAAAAAGATAGAAAAGACAGATCAACGCCTTAGAATTTAACCTCTTCAAGGGGGCAACCTCCTTTACATCACACAAATGAACAATTCTTGGATGATACAAATGAAAAGACCTCCTTTTTATATATAAGAGTCTAAGGGGTCATAATATAATCAGAGCCGACATAACAATAATAATGTAAGGGCACAATAATAACAATAGTTGGCTTCTATGGGGCACAATAATAACAATATGGGGACTAAATGGGCACAACAATATAATAAAGGGGTTGTACTAATAACAATAAGGGGTTACACTAGTAGTATAGGAAGCTAAAAACTCTTCATCATGACATATTCATGTAGGTATCAACATCCTGCATACATGTTGACACATCTCTCAAATATATCCATTGTCAAGTGTCTCCATCTTTTTCCATCAAAGTCTTTATATCTTAAAGGGACATTTCCTAGTAAATTCTTCTTGGTATTTTGGATGTTGATTTCCTTCATCATGGTTGCATATCTCATGATTTCTTCCTTCCTCACACATTCCATTCCCAGGAGTTTTCAATCATTGTCTCTTAATTGTAGTCAACCACCTCATACTTCATATGAGGACATATTGTGTTGATTTCAACTTAGCGAGACTTTATGCCTTCCTGCACCCTTTCAAAAGGAGGAGATCCTTTTTCTCTTGATCAATATTCTCAAGATAGAAGTAGCGATCCATGTTACCTGCAACCATACAACATGAAATTATAATATTTAAACACAAGCATACATACCTCATTTTACCTTTAGGTCATCTAGGCTTCTTCAGATAGCTTCCTTGATTGAAAATATATTCAATCCCTTGATCTTCTTCATTTCTTATGTCATCATGCCATCATTCGTGAATTCCACAAGTTGGAGTTTCTAATGAAACACTTGCTTCTTCTCTAAATTAATGATCCCTTCGATGAAGATTCCATCAACGATTGAGGATCTTGCATATCCCCATCTGACAATGTTTCCTTTTCGACTTGCTGTATGATGAGCCTTGTCCTAGATGACTTGTTCTTTTCCTTCAATGTCCAATGAGGTTCCCAAGAGCTATATCCTTCATGTTTGACTGCCATGGATTTTTTCCTTTATGATTCCCATGGTGATGTTACAAGCTCTTGTTTCTAATTCTTTCATGATGCCATGATTCATCTTATTATCATGGTCATATCTATAACAAAAGATTTAGGAGCTTGTGATAGGACCCTTTTGTGAGCGATACCATCTCACTCATAGTAGAGATTTGTTACTCCCTCTTTCCTTTTTGGAAAATGTTTGAGTCCTTTAACCTTCAATACTTTTGCCTTCAACTTGTCTTTTTCTATCTAGCATAGAGACCACATTTTGTTGAATGAGGTAACCTTCTTATTTATAGAAATTTTTTACCTTTCTCATCAGTTATATCAATGATGATTATCTTCTTATAATCTCTCCCGGATCTCCCAAGTGAGATCTCATGAAGATATTCCTTCATTATTTGATACCTTCAATCGAGTCTAAGTGATATGACCTTCTTCATTGCATTTCAAAGAGTATATCTTCTCGCATTTCATATATCTCTTTTATGTCTCCTCTTCTGCTATATAGGGATGAGAGGACCTTTGACTGATTTCATAAGAATCCTATGAGTCCCTTGATCCTTTTACATGCATTCAAATAATGCTTGACCTTCAAGGACTTTTCCATAGATATTGATGACTGCTTTTTAAGGGACTTTATCTATCCTCCTTTCTCATGCAAGGAATTTCGATGACCCAACCAGTTTATATATCTCCTTGCAAACACGAAGTCATTTAACCAAACTTGATTATATAATGAAAATACTTACCTGACAAGTGAACATGAAATATTCACCTTGATCACGTTACTGATGCTTCTTCGGGGTGATCTTTGAGTTGATGTGACTTTTGTTTCTCTATACATTGTAGATCCTTGTGGTCTTGTTATAGATCCTCCTTGCTAGTGTAGAATCCTAGATACTTTAATTTGTAGATTCTTGAGGCATATTACAGTGGCATTATTTGTACCATTGAACCGGGATTACTTCTGCCCTTATGCTTGACTGAGATAGCATCGAGACTCTTACCAAGATTCCATTGAGATTGTATCACCAATATGTAGGATCAAGGACATGTGACTATGATGATATTGATGTCATTTCTTTGTTGATAACTTCAGCACTGAACCATACTCTAATATGTCACCGAAAACTATGTTTTGTTATCCTTACTGTAATCCACTTTAGTGCACTGTGATTTAGAATCGAAACTTTTCCCAAGTTCTGTGTACTATAATTTAGGTTGAACCAATCACCATTTGGCCCAACTGAGGTATGTCATCCATTTATAAAAGTATGTATTTCCAAAGCCTTCGAACTGATGCATAGAGTGACATTGTAATCACTGCAATTTTGCCCAACAAACTGAGTTTCTTATGCGAGATTTACTAATATCCTCCTACCTCTGATTGTGCCGAGATATTAATGTTGTGACCTGAGCTTGATGTCACTGCTACCTTGAATTTGATGCCATTTTCCTTAGACTATAACCATAGCTCCGATACCATGTTGAGGAACTCTAGGGCATTGACATTAGGAGATTTGTTCTTCATTAGTAATTGATTGTGAATGCATTTTTAACTTTTCTTCTTCTTGTTTAGATTATTACCATTCTTCTTCGTAAAACAATAACCAATGCATGAACGAAAGTAGACAAGAGACAAAACATGTAGGCTATGAGCCAGTGTTAGGATATTCTGACACATAGGAAATAATTAAGTATAACTTGGTCTAGTGTATAGTTAGATAAAGTGCATTTCTTTAGTGTGTACTTTTTGTAACTTACAATCCGACGGTCACGATATGTTATAGACATGAAGTGATCTGACAGTTCATTCTCTCCTTGGTATTACCGACACTTGATCTGTGGCTTAGCACCCGATTGGTCCATGATATCTATTTAAAGAGCATGGAGGGTCACTTGTTAGGTGACTTTTCATGAGAGAAGCTTATGTAAATTTTCTTTATTTTACATTAATAAATTGCCTGAAGTGGCCATGTTGGCTGAGGCTATGGACTGTTTTCCTCTTTGACGGTTTTAACCATGTCAAGCATACTGGTGTATTGATTTGTGATATGTTTATGAGTGGTGTCCTTTGGTGTTCTATCTTGGGAACTTACCATATAAATTCCTACACAGTATCAGAGCTATTCGAGGGCCGCATCTGTTGTTGATCCAAATATAAAGCCGGTACAACTACATCCGACTGTCGTTTCCTAGATCTATTGCTTCTGACCGCTTTCAAGTCGAGAGAACTGCTCTATTGTGTTAGGAGCATCTGTGTAAGTGAGGAATCCATTTCGTTTCACACAAAATGGTTTCTGGTAGCCCTAGCTACGTCATTTTTAAGATCTTGAGGTATACAGTCTTTATTTGTAGTTATAGTTATTTACCTCTATGTTTATTTCAGTTTATAGCACTTTATAATTATTTATTTATTTATTTACCACATCTATACCTTTCATTTTTGTGTATGCTCTTTCCCCTGCGACTCTGTGCGATCTGGGCAATCCATAAATAGAATGAAAGGATTTTTCTCGTTCGTATGTTTTTTTCTAACGCAAGCCAAATTGGAAAATAAGAAAGATCAAGCACATGGATTGATAGGGATGTATATTTCTCCAGACCTTCAATTCCATATGGCAAAAGTTGATACCCCCGATGAAGCAATGAAACAACATAATAAAGTTTTTGGAATTAAAAATGAAATTACAGTCCATCAACTTGAAAATGAGTTTCTTACGTTGGACCCCAGTAATGTTTCTTCCATTGAATATTTTTTGCCCAAGCTCAAAACCCTTAGACTTCTCTTGGAAGGTGTTAAGGTTAAAAAATAAGATGGTAGTCTTATTTATTCCATTCTTATTAAGTTAGGACTAGCATACTTTGTGTTTGTTTCCACCTTCCATTCTACTAGAGAAGCCTTTATTTCTCAAGGACAAGACTACAAATCCTGCTCTTTTGATGACTTTTGTGATTCTTTAATAAGAGAATAAGAAAAACTCTTACATCTTGGTCTTCTTAATACTATAAATTCTTCTAAGAAAGCCTTATCAGCCTAGCAGCAACCAAATTCAAAGAATCCTAAGAAGCAACATCCTAAAAAGACTGGTCCTAAACCAAACAAGGGCCTAAGCAATTTCAGTCTCAAAATGAAAAATCAATTCAACAAAATGATAAGACAAATAAAAACAAAGGGAAGAAGACTGATAGCCATTGCAACTTTTGTAATCATGATGGCCACTTAGAATCCAAATGATTTAAGAAGATGGAATCCTTGGAAGAAGCCATGAAGAAGCGTAACATCGATTTGGAGCACTCTTAAACTTCAACTTCATCTTCGGGAATATCACTTTTTGCATGTGGTTCTCAAGCATCTCGGTCTGGTTATGCACTAAATGTATCTTCTTCTTCTCATTCGCATGAGTGACTCATTGATTCTGGAGCCGAATCTTATCACATGGCCAAAAACAAAGCCATGTTTTCTTCTTTAAATGATTGTAACACAAAAAATATTTATGTTGGTAACGATATATCTCTTAGTGTTGTAGGGTCTGGAACTATTCATCTAGGCAATGGTAAATTTAGAGATGTATTATGTGTTCCTACCTTATCCTGCAACCTTCTATCTGTATATCAGATAACTCATTCAGGTGAAGGTAAAAACATTGAATTTTCACCTCATGATGTTGTAATTAAGGACCTAAGAGATCCTAAACAAATTTTAGCTACTGGAATTATTGATGCTTCTACAAGGTTTCTCAAGTTTAATAACTTTGGGTCATCAACTCTTCCCTCAATATTTGTTGCTCATAATGATGAAGTGAGAAAACCTTGGCATGATCTATTCTCTCACTTAAACTATTTCTCCCTTCAAAATCTATGTAAAGAAAATATGGTGACAGATCTTCCTATGGTATCTTGTAGAGATGGTGGTTGTTCCAGATGTGTACTCGGAAAACATCACCGGGATAGTTTTGAAAAACGTGCCTCTTGGCATGCCTCAACCCCTTTACAGCTTGTGCATAGTGATTTATGTGGTCCACTTCCAGTTGTTTCATTCTCTATCTACAAGTATTTCTTAACTTTCATTGATGATTTCTCCAGACGCGCTTGGGTATACTTCTTAAAACTCAAGAGTGAAATCTTTAAAATGTTCTTGGCCTTTAAGGCCTTTGTTGACAAACAATCTGAACATAAAATTCTTAAGCTAATATCTGAGAATGGTGGATAATATGTTAACAATAAATTCATCAACTTTCGCACTGAGCATGGAATTCAATTGCAACATACTGTTCCATATACTCCACAACGAAATGGTGTAGCTGAAAGGAAGAATCACACCTTCAGGGAAATGGCTAATTGTATGCTTCAATCTAAAAGACTTAATTTTAATTTTTGGGTAGAAGCAATTAACTGTGCAAATTACATAGTAAATCGTACTCCTACTAAGGTTTTAAAAATATCACTCTAGAAGAAGCATCGAGCTCAATTAAACCATATGTAAGTCACTTTCGTGTTTTTGGAAGTGAAGCATGGGCCCATATTCCATATGAGAAACATAAAGCCTTAGAACCTAAGAGCGAAAAATGTTATTTTGTTGGATATTCTGAAAATTTCAAAAGGATATAGACTTCTTCAACCTAAATCCAAAATGTTATCATTAGAAGAAATGTAAATTTTGTTGAAAATATATCGGCCTGTGAGCCTAGTTCGGCGGATGTACCACCTCTCTCTATCCATTCTACTTCTGAAAATATTCCTTCTTTAGATGATGACAGTGAGGATGACAATCCTCACCCACCTTCTCGGGATCCTCCTTTAGCTCCTCAACTTCCAAAATGGGTCTTCGCTACTCGGGATGAAGTGGGTGCTCTTGCAGGTGATCCTACAGATGAGCATCGTACACGTCCTCAGTTCGATAGAGCATCTTCTTTACTAGCTCAATCTTCAACAAATTATGATCCTGATACCTTTGCAAGAGCTTCAGGCCATCCAGATTGGGACACAACTATGAATGAAGAATATCTTTCATTATTGTCAAATGAAACATGGGACCTTGTTCCTCTTCCAAAGGGACGAAAACTTGTTAGATGAAAATGGGTTTACATAACCAAGTTTGGACCAGATCGAAATGTTGTTAAACATAAATCTTGTCTTGTTGCTAAGGGTTTTTCACAAGTTGAAGGAATTGACTATAATGAAACCTTCTCCCTTGTTTCCAAAATGAACTCTATCCTCTTCGTTCTTTCCCTTGTTGCCTCTTTCAAATGGGAAGTCCATCAGATCGATGTTAAATCCACCTTCTTGCATGGGGGCTTGCATGAAAAAATCTCTATGGAACAACCTCTTGGCTTTATAAAAACAGACTCCAGCCTTGTATGTCAGCTTAAGAAATCCCTTTATAGTCTCATGCAAGCCCCTCGGGCTTGGTATGCCAAAATGGATAACTTTCTTTTAGATACTGGATTTTCTAGGTGTCATTCTGACAATACTGTTTACACCAAGAAAGTGGGTAAGTCTCTTATCATTCTTGTTCTTTACATTGATGATCTTATCCTTACTGGTAGTGATCCCAACTTTATAAACCATGTGAAGTCTAGCCTTAAAAAGCAGTTTGAAATGATAGACTTAGGACACTTGCATTATTTTCTTGGTCTTCAAGTCTTGCAATCCAAAGAAGGTATTTCCCTTTCCCAGTCCAAGTATGCGTGTGATCCTCTACGCCACTTTCACGTGGAAGACTGTAAGCCAACCCCTTCTCCCTTTCAGTATGGAACCAAACTTTCAGTCACTTGTACTTCCCCTGAAGTTGATGCAACCTTATACCGTTAGCTTGTTGGAAAACTTTTATATCTGACCCATACCCATCCTCAACTTTCCTTTTACGTTGGCCTTGTTGCTCGATTTATGAAAAACCCACATGAAATTCATTGGAAAGCAGCTAAAAGAATACTTCGTTATGTTTGAGGTACAGTTCAGTTTGGGATTCATTATAGTGCAGAAGCATCTCCTCTATTGGTTGGTTTCACTGATTCTGATTGGGCTGTTGACCCTGATGATCAGAAGTCTACTGTAGGTTATATCTTCACTCTTGGTTCTGGACCTCATGGGCTTGGAAGAAAAAAAGTGCCATTTCTCTTTCTTCAGCAGAAGCAGAGCATAGTGGCGTTGTTGAAGCTACTAAGGAAGCCATGTGGCTTCGTCAAATCTTGTAAAAGTTTGGTTTTCAATAGCAACATATGACTACACTTTGGTGTGATAATCAAAGTTCCATTCAACTATGCAAAGATCCAACCCAACATCAGTGCAACAAACACATTGAACTACACATGCACTTCATCAGAAAGCTCATTCATGACCATGTTCTTGAAGTGCACTATTGTTCAACCGATGATTAAGTTGCAGATATCTTTACAAAGGCTCTCACAGAGGCGAAGTTTACTAAACTTCAATTTATGGTTGGAGTTCAGGAAGTTGTCTCTAATGGGTGGTAGGCTCTAATGCCTCCTTCCTTCTCCTATTGTGTCATCTTTGTACATCCTTCAATCCTATCCCAAGTTGTTCTTAAGGGGGGATGTTAGGATATTCTAACACATAGGATGGTAATCTGAGCAAAAAGGATCACACATCCGAGTTGCAAAGGTGATAGTCCACGAGTTCCTACAATTATGTCCACAAGCTATAGTCTGACCTTGAGAAGGGTAGCCAAAAGAATTACCAACAACTCCATATTCAACAAATCCAAGCACCGAGCTCCGTTCTGTCCACTGGTTTAAGGACTGTAACTATATATTGTTCTTGAGCTGGAAGAATAAAGGAATTTTTGCCCCAAACTGTAATTTTTATTCCTCCTCGGCCTCTGTCCTGCTCCTGTCTTAATCACCAAAATTTGTTGATGAGAAACCAAGTCAAAAACGTGTATTAATAGTGGCTTTTCCAATAAAACTCAGGGGACACGTCTTCAGGATGGAGGCCGACATGAGTAGGCTAGTGTAGGTCGACTCACAGTGTAGAATTATATTCTCAACTTAAAAAATCAATAACTTTTAAACCACTTGGATTTTCGGGCTGAGTAATAGCTCGTTGGAAAGAGAAACTTATACTCTTCAATATGGTGTAGGTGTCATCAAGGAATTTTACCTCTAAGATAGTAAAAAATAATATTTAATTTGAATAATTAATTATTAGTGCAGAAATGAGGGTAGGGCAAAATGCCTTGAGTGTTGGGCTTCTTCATAGATTGATTTCTTCATTGATTGTCTTCTTAATCATGTACTTTCCTTCTTCTTCATAGTGTCACCATCATCATGTCCTTTATTTCCTTCTTCATCACCTTGTCTTCTTTAACATATGGATGTAGTTTTCATTACTAGGATCACTGGAGGTAAGGACATCAAGCTTCACATCATTGGAGATAGGACATGTCATTATGTGTATTTATTCTAGGCCTTCATCAAGTATAGTTATAAGGTATTCTTTTATTATAATCAAGATGCATGATTTACACTTCATTTGTGTCTTGAGAACTTAAACAAGAGTTGTAGTCATCCTCTGGCATCTTCAAGAATATTTGCCATCCCGGTCATTGCCATATCAACTATTGACATCAATGACAACCTAGATTAACAGAGTTATATTGATCAAATATAGAATGACTTGGGATGTTTATGTTGAAGAAATGTAGGGCATCAATATTAGGAGATTTCTTCTTCATTAGTAACTGCTTGCGAATACATTTTTAACTTCTTTAGGTTAGGTTCTTCTTCTTGTTTAGATTATTAACATTCTTCTTCATCAAACAATAACCAATGCATGAACAAAAGTAGACAAGAGACACAACATGTAGGCTATGAAGGGCCAAAACCTCTCCCTCTTTGAGAGGAAAACCCACACAAATTATTCTTATAGAGATTCCAATTGACGAATACCAAGACCATGACCCTTGAACTATTAGGCCACTCCAACACCAAGACACCAATCCTCTTCTTTGTCGCTGTTGAGATCATGATCATCAATGCTACTAAAGTTATCATTGTTGTAACATTGATATCATTAATATTGCACCACCGATACTACTGAAGTTATCATTGTTGTAACATTGATATCATTACTAATGCACCACCGATATTATTATTGTTTCACCTTCACCAAGATCTTCACCATAACAACGATATCTGAGATATATATGTGTATGAGATTTGCCCTTAGATCCACTAAGATAATGATCTTCTTCATCAAGGTCATGACCGTATCTCTATGGTCACCATGATAACATCTATGCCAAGATCATGACTTCATCTAGAATGTAGGCCAAGACAGAGATTGTTTACTATGAGATCACTAATATTTTCATCATCCGAGATTGTGACTATGTCTAGAGAGTATGTCGAGGGTGTATTACTCTTAATTACACATGAGACTATGACTATGTTTTAGTATGCCAAGACAGTGTTTAATATGAGGAAGCCAAGAATCATCTTCTGTGATACCCATCTGAAAAACACATATATTCTCCTCCATCTAAAACATTGAACCTCGTTGTAATGTGAAGAATCTCAGACCTGTACCATCATAAAATTATAGAGAATCCGAGTTTTTTTATTGCACTTTTGTGTAGACACTAGCTGGGTTTTTATAGTAGTTTTGTCTCCATCATAACCCGACTTGACCGAGTGAACCGATGTGTCTCTTGATATGAGCCAACATGACTTCTTTTAATTCTATTTCTTGGTTAACTTCTTCAAGAGGGATTATTCTGTTCTTTGGAGGGATGTTAGACATTTCTATAGACTTGTATGCATTTAACATAGGCTCAGGAAGAGCTCTTCATGCATGACTTTGACTCTTTGACTCAATAATAAATCTTAAGGCTCTTAATGCGAGCCACTAACATATAAACCTCTTTCTCATGAAACCCATGCAACAAGGCATACAAAAAAAAAAATTATTCCTTTTATTCCATCATTTACAAATATCATGTCATTATGAAGACCGAACCTAGTTACACTTTCTTCAACACTCCCTCTTAACTAGGGAGGTATTGATAATGGTACTTGGTCATTCTCAATCTGGAGAATTTATCATAAGAAGAATTAGATTGGTAACCCATCTGTATAGCATCATAGTAACCAAAATTATTTCCATAGCAAGGCATTGACTGACAACTATATATCTTATTAGATCAGAACACAACGTTGCCAAGACCAATGACTATAGACACCTTCATTATTGTCTCTCAAGGTACATACCCACTCGGGTGTTCACTAAGTATGACCTTCTAGGACTATTCTTATCTTGGGTTCCCAGCCCTCAAAGAATATCAACCCTCTTGCCTACTCTTATCTTGGATTCCCTACACATCCTTAAAGAGCATCAGATGCCATATGATTACCCAATCCTCCATTCTTTCTTCCCGAATGAAGACAAGAATGTTGTGTCTATCTCTTCCTCTCAAATAGGAAAGATATACCTATTCTTGTAAAGGAATGTACCCAATTTTCCTTCGACTAGGAACTTTCACAAGCTCCCTCTCAATTAGGGACTTGTCAAAGCTCCCTCTTAAGCATGGACTCTCATTTTCATCAACAACTTCTTCTCCATGGGTCCTTCAGCTGCTTGATCAATTTCTTTCCTTGATTTCATGAAATTCAATTGAGCTTCTTCCTTGTAGGTCATTTAGCCATCCATCACTTTCCTTCTTGGTTCGTCATGTCATTCCTTTCTTCTTGGAAAGTGGCCTTCTTGATACATATATGGAACCTTAGTCATATCACTACTTATTCCTCATCATGTTCCTTTCAGGAATTCCATCCACCACATGAATGCTAGTTGTACTTTCATTTACAACTCTTGTTCTATTAGCCCTACATGAATTTATCCAGATATTATTCAAGAAATCAAAACATAACATTAAATCAAATAGTACCTTACAAGATGGCTCTTCATCATGACATCTTCCTATAGGTATCAACATCCTGCATACATGTTGACACATCTCTCAAATATATCTATTGTCAAGGGTCTTCATCTTTTTCCATTAGAGTCTTCATATCTTTCCAGGACATTTCCTAGTCAAGTCTTCTTGGTATTTTGGATGTTGATTTCCTTCATCATGGTTGCATATCTCACGATTTCTTCCTTCCTCACACATTCCATTCCCAGGATATTTAAATCATAGTCTCTTAATTGTAGTCAACCACCTCATACTTCATATGAGGACATATTATGTTGATTTCATCTTAGTGAGACATTATGCCTTCCTGCATCCTTTCAGAGGAGGAGATCATTTTTCTCTTGATCAAGATTCTCAAGATACAAGTAGTGATCCATGTTACCTGCAACCATAGAACATGACATTATAATATTTAAACACAAGCATACATACCTCATTTTACCTTTAAGTCATCTAGGCTTCTTCCAATAGCTTCCTTGAATTAAAAGATCTTCAATCCCTTGATATTCTTATTTCTTATGTCATCATACCATCATTCATGAAGTCCACAAGTTAGAGTTTCTAATGAACCACTTGCTTATTCTCTAAATTAGTGATCCCTTTGATCAAGATTCCATTAGAGAATCTTGAGGATTTTACATATCCCCATCTGGCAGATGTTTCCTATTTTACTTGATGTATGACAAGCCTTGTCCTATATGACTTGTTCCTTTCCTTCAATGTCCAATGGGGTTCCCAATAGCTATATCCTTCATGTTTGACTGCCATGGGTTTTTTCCTTTATGATTCCCATGGTGATGTTACAAGCTCTTGTTTCTAATTCTTTTATGATGCCATGATGCATCTTATTATCATGGTCATATCTATAACACAAGATTTAGGAGCTTGTGATAGGACCCTTTTGTGAGGGATACCATCTCACTCATAGTAGAGATCTGTTACTCCCTCTTTTCTTTTTGTAAATGTTTGAGTCCTTTAACCTTCAACAGTTAGCCTTCAACTTGTCTTTTTCTATCTAGCATAGAGACCACAAGTTGTTGAATAAGGCAACATTCTTGTTTATGGGTATTTGTTACCTTGCTTATCAGTTAGATCAATGATCATTATCTTCTTATAATCTCTCCCGAATCTCCCAATTGAGATCTCATGAATATATTCCTTCATTATTTGATACCTTCAGTCGGGTCTAAGTGATATGACCTTCTTCATTGCATTTCAGAGAGTATATCTTCTCACATTTCATATATCTATTTTATGTCTCCTCCTCTATTACATAGGGATGAGAGGAATTTTGAATGATTTCATAAGAATCCTATGAGTCCCTTGATCCTCTTACATGCATTCAAACAATGCTTGACCTTCAGGGACTTTTCCATAGATATTGATGACTGATTTTTCAAGGACTTATATCTATCCTCCTTTCTCATGCAAGGTATTTAGATGACCCAACCAGTTTGTAGATATCCTTGTAAAAACGAAGTCATTTAACCAAACTTGATTATAGAATGAAAAAATATTTACTTGGCAAGTGAACATGAAATATTCACATTGATCACGGTATTGATGCTTCTTCCCGGTAATCTTCGAGTTGATGTGATTTTTGTTTCTCTATACATTGTAGATCCTCCTAAGATCCTCCTACCTATGATTTTTTTGAGACTTTAATGTTGTGATCTGAGCTTGATTTCACTGCTACCTTGAATTTGATGCCATTTTCCTTAGACTGTAACCATAGCTCCAGTACCATGTTGAGGAAATCTAGGGCATCGACATTAGGAGATTTATTCTTCATTAGTAACTGATTGTGAATGCATTTTTAACTTCTTTAGATTAGGTTCTTCTTCTTTTTAGATTATTAACATTCTTCTTCATCAAACAATAACCAATGCATGAAAAAAGTAGACAAGAGACAAAGCATGTAGGCTATGAGCCAGTGTTACGATATTTCGACACATAGGAAATAATTAAGTATAACTTGGTCTAGTGTATAGTTAGGTAAAGTGTGTTTCTTTAGTATGTACTTTTTGTAAATTACAATCTGACGGTCACAATATGTTCTAAACATGAAGTGATCCGACGGTTCATTCTCTCCTCGGTATTACCGACACTTGATCCGTGTCTTAACACCCGATTGTTCCATGATCTCTATTTAAAGAGCATCAAGGGTCGTTTGATAGGTGACCGTTCATGAGAGAAGCTTATGTAAATTTTCTTTATTTTACATTAATAAATTGCCTGAAGTAGCCGCGTTGGCTCAAGTCGTGGACTCTTTCCCTCTTCGAGGGTTTTAGCCACGTCAAGAATATTGGTGTATTGATCTGTGATCTGTTTCTGAGCGATGTCATTTGGTGTTCTATCTTAGGAACTTACCCTATAAATTCCTAAATGGTATCAGAGCTATTCGACGACCGCATTTGTTCTTGATCCAAATCTAAAGTCAGTACAACTACATCTGACTCTCGTTTCCTAGATCTATTATTTTTTATTGCTTTAAGGCCGAGAGGATTGCTCCATTGTGTTAGGAGAATCTGTTCAAGCGAGGAATCCCTTTCATTTCACGCAAAAGGGTTTCCAGTAGCCCTAGCTACGTAATTTTTAAGATATGGATGTATACAGTCTTTATTTGCAGTTATAATTACTTATCTCTCTGTTTATTTCATTTTATATTCCTTTATAGTTTTTTATTTATTTATTATCAAATCTATGCCTTTCATTTCTGCATATTCTCTTTGTGTCACGACGTTGTGTGATCTAGGAAAACCAGAAATAGAAAGAAATGATTTTTCTCATGCGTATGCTCTTTTCCGTGGCGCCTTAGTGTGATCTCGGGAAATCATAAACATTGAGAAAAATATTTACTTTTAGGTCAAATCTAACTTTAAGTCGTAAGTCTTGGATTACTTTCTCTTGTTCGTTTTGGGTTGTGTGTGTTCTTTTTTGTTTTGTAGGCAAAAAAAGGGTTTTTCAAGTAAGCACGCACTCCAAAGCTTCAGTGAGCAAAAAAAAAAAAAAACCCTTCCTCATTTCCAAAAATTACTAGCATTTTAAACTAGCTCACTTGGTCCAAAGTTACTTTATGAGAATAGAGGTCTTGGGTTCAAGTCTTTCTTTTTGTTGAGTTACTTTTTCAAAAAGCACATGTAACTTATGTTTTAAAGTTACTTTATGTAAAAGTGTTCTCACCCATTATAAGAAGTGGGTCACTTATAATTCTAAAGTCTCTTTATCTTTTCTTTAAGTTACAGTTTAGTGGATAGTTCATAAAGTACCATTGTAAAAGTGACTTTCACTTATTTATAAAAGTGGGTCACATAAAGTAATTTTTTTTTTTAAGTGAGCTAAGTAGATTAAGTTTGGAGGGGGGGGAGGGGAGAGGGGGGAATTTTTTTAATATAACATTATAATTCACTTCCCAACATTTACGTAGTTCGTCGGCATCTTCAACAACATTTCTTCAAAAAGCCATAACTTCATCCGGAAGCCGTTTTTAGAGCCATTTTTTTAATTGGCCTGTTTTTTTGAAATCTTTCCATTGGAACACTTAGTTTCAACATCTACAACTTCAGTTTCTTTTAAAATGGAAATTCCATGCCTGGTTATTCTTAACAACACTAACTACTTCCAGTGGATATCCTACATTGTGGATTTACTTAGAAGTAAAGGTCTTTATAGAATAGCCTCAGGCCAAGAGTCTAAACATAAAGACGAAGATAAGCAAGCCAAATTGGAAAATAAGCAAGATCAAGCATGTGGGTTGATAGGGATTTCTATTTCTCTAGACCTTCGATTCCATATCACAAAAACTGATACCCCCGATGAAGCAATGAAATAACTCAATAACGTTTTTGGAATTAAAAATGAAATTACAGTTCATCAACTTGAAAATGAATTGCTTACATTGAACCCCAATAATTTTTCTTCCATTGAAGATTTTTTGTCAAAGTTCAGGACCCATTGACTTCTCTTGGAAGGTGTTAAGGTTAAAAAAGAAGATGGTAGCATTATCTATTCCATTCTTACTAAGTTAAGACCAGCCTACTCTGTGTGTGTTTCTGCCTTCCATTCTACTAGAGAAGCCTTTATTTCTCAAGGATAAGACTACAAGTCCCCCTATTTTGATGCCTTTTGTGATTCTTTAATAAGAGAACAAGAAAAACTCTTACATCTTGGTCTTCTTAATACTAGAAATTCTTCTAAGAAAGCCTTAGCAGCCCAGCAGTAGCCAAATTCAAAGAATCCTAAGAAGCAGCATCCTAAAAATAATGGTCCTAAACCAAACAAGGGTCCTAAGCAATTTCAATCTCAAAATGAAAAATCAATTCAACAAAATGATAAGGAAAATAAAAACAAAGGGAAGAAGACTGATAGTCATTGCAACTTTTGTAATCATGATGGCCACTTAGAACCCAAATGCTTTAAGAAGATGGAAGCCTTGGAAGAAGCCATGAAGAAGCATAACATCCATTTGGAGCACCCTTCAACTTCAACATCATCTTCAGGAATAACACTTTCTACATGTGGTTGTCAAGCATCTCGGTCTGGTTATGCACTAAATGTGTCTTCTTCTTCTCATTCTCATGAGTGGCTCATTGATTTGGAGCTTCTTATCACATGGCCAAAAACAAAGCCATGTTTTCTTCTTTAAATGATTGTAACACCAAACACATTTATGTTCGTGATGATAGATCTCTTAGTGTTGTAGGCACTGGAACTATTCATCTAGACAATGGTCAATTTAATGATGTATTATGTGTTCCTAGCTTATCCTGCAACCTTCTATCTGTATATCATATAACTCATTCAGGTGAAGGTAAAACCATTGAATTTTCACCTCATGATGTTGTAATTAAGGACCTAAGAGATCCTATACAAATTTTAGCTACTGGCATTTTTATGCTTCTACAAGGTTGTATAATTTTAACAACTTTGGGTCATCAACTCTTCCCTCGGTATTTGTTGCTCATAATGATGAAGTGAGCAAACTTTAGCATGAGCGATTTTCTCACTTAAACTATCGCTCCCTTCAAAATCTATCTGAAGAAAATATGGTGACAGGTCTTCCTATGGTATCTTATAGAGATGGTGGTTGTTCCGGATGTGTACTCAAAAAACATCACTGGGATAGTTTTGAAAAACGTGCCTCTTCGCATGCCTCAACCCCTTTATAGCTTGTGCATAGTGATTTATGTGGTCCACTTCCAGTTGTTTCATTCTCTGGCTACATGTATTTCTTAACTTTCATTGATGATTTCTCCAGATGCACTTGGGTATACTTCTTAAAACGCAAGAGTGAAGTCTTTAAAATGCTCTTGGCCTTTAAGGCCTTTGTTGAGAAACAATCTGGACATCAAAGTCTTAAGCTAAGATCTGACAACGGTGGAGAATATGTTAACAACAAATTTATCAACTTTCGTACTGAGCATGGAATTCAATTGCAACATACTGTTCCATATACTTCACAACAAAATGTTGTAGCTGAAAGGAAGAATCACACCTTAAAGGAAATGGCTAATTGTATGCTTCAATCTAAAAGACTTAGTCTTATTTTTTGGGTAGAAGCAATTAACTGTGCAAATTACATAGTAAATCATACTCCTACTAATGTTTTAAAAGATATCACTCCAGAAGAAGCATGGAGCTCAATTAAACCAGATGTAAGTCACTTTCGTGTTTTCAAAAGTGAAGCATGGGCCCATATTCCATATGAGAAACATAAAGCCTTAGAATCTAAGAGTGAAAAATTTATTTTTGTTGGACATTCTGAAGATGTCGAAGGATATAGACTTCTTCAACCTAAATCTAAAAATGTTATCAATAAAAGAGATGTAAATTTTTCTGAAAATGTATCGACTTGCTAGCCTAGTTCGGTGGATGTGCCACCTCTCTCTATCCCTTCTACTTCTGAAAATATTCCTTCTTCAGATGATGACAATGAGGATAAAAATACTCCCCCACCTTCTCAAGATCCTCCTTTAGCTCCTCAGCTTCCAAAATGGGTCAACGCTACTCAGGATGAAGCAGGTGCTCAATGGGTCCGCGCTACTTGCGATGTAATAGGTGCTCTTGCAGGTGATCCTACAGATCAATTTCGTACACGTCCTTAGTTTGATAGAGCCTATTATTTACTGGCTCAAGCTTCAGGCCATCCAGATTGGGATGCAGCTATGAATGAAGAATATCATTCATATTGGAAAATGATACATGGGACCTTGTTCATCTTCCAAAGGGATGAAAACTTGTTAGATGCAAATGGGTTTACAGAACCAAGTTGGACTAGATGTAAATGTTGATAAACATAAAGCTCGTCTTATTGATAAGTTTTTTTCACAAGTTGAAGAAATTGACTATACTGAAACCTTCTCCCATGTTGCCAAAATGAACTCTATCCTCTTTGTTCTTTCCCTTGCTACCTCTTTCAAATGGGAAGTCCATCAAATGGATGTTAAATTTGCCTTCTTGCATGGGGACTTGCATGAAGAAATATCTATGAAATAACCTCCTGGCTTTATACAAATAGACTCCAGCCTTGTATGTCAGCTTAAGGAACCCCTTTATGGTCTCAAGCAAGCCCCTCGATCTCGGTATGCCGAAATGGATAGATTTATTTTAGATATTGGATTTTCTAGGTGTCATTCTGACAATACTGTTTACACCAAGAAAGTGGGTAAGTCTCTTATCATTCTTTTTCTTTACATTGATGATCTTATCCTTACTAGTAGTGATCCCAAACTTATAAGCCATGTGAAGTCTAGCCTTAAAAAGCAGTTTGAAATGACAGACTTAGGATACTTGCATTATTTTGTTAGTCTTCAAGTCTTGCAATCCAAAGAAGGTATTTCCCTTTCCCAATCCAAGTATGCATGTGATCTTCTATGCCACTTTCACATGGAAGACTATAAGCCAACCCCTTCTCCCATTCATTCTGGAGCCAAACTTTCAATCACTTGTACTTCCCTTGAAGTTGATGCAACCTTATACCATCAGCTTGTTGGAAAACTTTTATATGTGACCCATACTCATCCTGACCTTTCCTTTGATGTTGGCCTTGTTTCCTGGTTTATGAAAAATCCACATGAAAGTCATCGGAAAGTAGCTAAAATAATACCTCGTTATGTTCGAGGTACAGTTCAGTTTGGGATTCATTATAGTGCATAAGCATCTTCTCTATTGGTTGGTTTCACTAATTCTGATTGGGTTGGTGACCTGGATGATCGAAAGTCTACTGTAGGTTATGTCTTCACTCTTGGTTTTGGACCTCATGGGATTGCAAGAAACAAAGTGCCATTTCTCTTTCTTCAGCAGAAGTAGAGTATCGTGGCATTGTTGAAGCTAGTAAGGAATCCTTGTGGCTTCGTCAGATCCTGTCAGAGTTTGGTTTTCAGAAGCAACATCCGACTACACTTTGGTGTGATAATCAAAGTTCCATTAAACTATGGAAAGATCTAGTCCAACATCAGTGCAGAAAACACATTAAACTACACATGCACTTCATCAGGAAGCTCATTCATGACCATGTTATTGAAGTGCACAATTGTTCATCTGATGATCAAATTGCAGACATCTTTACAAAGGCTCTCACAGAGGTGAAGTTTACTAAACTTCGATTTATGCAAGGATAGTTTGCAGATCAGAGATAAGATTTGGAGCATATGTTAGAGGTTGATGGAGATTTAGTGCATTTATATGTCTAACATGTTGTTTTTGTAGATTATATTGATGCTAGTTGTTTTTGATATGGAGATCAGATTATTGTTGTAGTTGTTGCAGTAGAGATTAGATCAGAGTTCAAAGTACTGATGTTTTGTGTTACAGGGGTTGCATTAGAGATTTTATTTTTGTAGCTTCATTAGATGTGTTTTGTATGACTTATAGAGTATTTTAGTGACAGTTGAGTGTGATGTTCATATTTTATTGTATGTTGTTGCAGGGTTTGAGTTATATGAGTAGAGTAATTGTGTGTTGATGTATTTATTGAGTTTGCATTGCAAAGATTATGTTGAAGAAAATGTATTCATAGTTTGGTATATGAGCAGATTGTTATTGTGAGTCTACTATGAAAATGGATGAAGTGAGACTCACAAGTGTTTGAATGCAGAGATCATGGATCCAATATGAAAATTATGAAATGTGATCAACAAGAGAGCTTGGAGCTTAGAGCTTTCAATGAGAAAGTGATGGCTTGCATATTTAGCCTTTAGCAACATCCTTCAGGTAGTGTCTTGAGAGCTTGTGAGTGGTGGATTCCATCCAACGGTGGTTGGATAGTCTAGTGGTGGTTGGGTGAGACTTACTGGAAGTGGTGACTTCCAACAGGTAGTGGTCTACAAAGTCGAGGGAGTGGTGGCTTCCTGCAGATGGTGGTCTGCAAAGTTCATACAGTTTGTGGACTGGAGCGAATATTGGATCCCATGATTGGAAATTTATGGCTTGCACACTAGTGGTGGCCAGTACCTATGTAAAGAATAATTCTTATAATAATAGAAGAAGAGAAAAGTAGAATGTTTGATGATGGTTTTATATCTTCGGGTTTCCACCTTACATCTAGTGTCCCTTATGTGTGATGTTATTGATGCCTTCTCATGTGTTTATTTGATTTTATTTTCTCATGGTTATGTGCTTAGGTTAGATTCTTATGGTTCATGGTCATGCATAGATCTTCTTATGTGTTATGTTTCTAATAAATGAATGAATCAGGGCTTGTGAGAAGAAAGACAAAAAAATGGTAAAATTGGTTATAAGGCACAATATTTATTTACCCACCCCCCTCTCAGTATTGTTCAAGGTTTCCAACAAGTGGTATCATAGTGGGCATATCGGTTGCAACTTAATTGCTGAGGAGGTATGGGGATTGTTGGTGATTTTTTCTTAGAATGAGTCCTCTAGGAGTATTTGTCCTTGTTGCTACAAATTTCAAGGTATGGCATCAAAATATAAAATCTCAATTATTAGTTTGTGGATCTAAAATTTTGGAAGTTGGCATGTGAAGGATGTGGTGAGGATCCACTTGCACTTGAAGTTTGCAGCAAGAAGCTAAAGATGTATAATTTATGAAAATATTCACAATATAGTTCAGAAGAAGATACCACATTTTAATATGCTAAAGAGATGTGGGACAAACTAGAGATCCTATTTGGAGGTGATAACAACAACAATGCAGATGTCGAGAAGAAGAAAATGAAGAAAGACCCTCATAAGAAAGAATCTTAGCTAGAAGAGTCTCATCTTCCTAGCACAAATGGTTTAGCCGATCATGCGAAGAAATCATAAAATCAATACCAAAGATATTGCAACAAAAAAGATATAAAGATATAAATATTAATGAGTTTCTTTCAAGTTATTCTTTGGATGGTTCTTATTCTAGTCTTGTTGAGTTTCCTAGTAAAGATGAGGATAATATTAAGCTTATTAGAGATGAGTATGAGTCTTCCATGGATGTAGTAGAGAAATTATTTGTTGAGGTTAATAGACTAACAGTTGCATGTAGAGATCAAGAAAATTTGTTACAGATTTGTGACGAAAAAGACGATCTCAAGGAGGATATTATCAGTTTGAAGACCCAGTTGGCAAAATCTAAAAGAGTTGAATAGGTTATAAACAACCAACAAAAAGAGAAAAAGGGACAAGTTGGATAACTTGAAGGTGAATTTATCACATTGAGCAAGCAGCTGGAAGACAAAGACAAGCAATTGAAGCAAGAGAAGAGTACGAAGGCCTTGGACAGTTTGCTTGAGAACAAAAGATATCCATTTAATAGAGTCAGTATTGGTTTTAAAAAGGGAGAGTCTAGCTCATATGCAAGAAAGAATAACAATGTAGAACCAAAAATGCCTGTAGCAAACAAGAGTGGTAACCAAGGAAACAAGCCGCAAATCCAATCACAACAACATTTAGAAGATCATTCACTCTAAGAGAGTATTGTGGAAAATTTGTCAAATTTCAAAAGAACCAAATCCCCTTTGATCCTTTGATGAATGAGGTAGAGTGTTACAACTGCCATAAGTTTGGATATGTTGTAGTCAACTGCAAGAGCAGAGTGTAAAAATATAATTAACAAAGTTTGTAACAATATGAGTAGCAAAGGAGATCATCCATCAGGTATAATTATTCATTTAATGGATTATGTTTCTCATGTAACCTATTTGGCCACAAGGAAGTTGATTGTAGATCTAGCCCTTGGAGGAGAGTACATTTTATATGAGGCATAGATCTAGCATGAAAAGCAATATATTTTATCCTCTTGCATCATATCTTGGCCATGTGGAGTGTTATATATGTCACAACTATGGTCACATAGCGAGAGACTGCATGTTGTTAAGTTCTTCAAGGTAGATCCAACAAAAGTAGCGGCGGATCCAGAGACGAACTAGTAGAAAATCAAACAAGAAGGAGAAGTAGCCTAGGACCATGTGGAGGAAGAAAGAGTAGCAACATGTGAAGTAGAGATATCAACCCCCTCTACAGTCCATTGGCTATCAATTGAATATTCAGAAAAGACTGCAAAAGTTTATGAGAAGTGCATAGCCTTAAGGGGAGCATATGGAAATAGTATGGTATCCTGGTATGTTTATGAGGTGTAGCAATAGCAATGTGATATGTTCATAAGCCTCATTACATATTCAGGGCCACAAGATCATCCTGCCTATTGAAGTTATAATGAGCTCAGGGGGAGTTATGCATGGTATGAGGGTTTCAAGAGTTGTTATTTCTCCATTGCTTTCACTCATTCATTTGTGGCAGCTTTACATCATGTTTGGAAATTACTGAGAGGGGGGTAAATTAGTGATTTTAAAACTTCAATTTTTGCTCAACTTAAATTTTTTCTTATGCACCTTGTGACTTATATATATGCTCAATTATTAATGGTTTATTTTTGCAGTTACCAGAGATAAATATTTTCATATATACTTATTCATAATTCAAGAGCATTCACACAATATTCAAGAAACAACACCTGAAGACACCAGATATAAGTGGAAACCCATAAGGGAAAAAACCATAAACTTTTGGTTGAAAGTGATGTGAAGGCAATCTCCTACTTCCTGTTGTGGGGAAAAATGCCTATGCAGGACGATCCTATCCACCTAAGGTGTGACAGTGCCTTAGCAACAAACAGAGACAACTTTTCTGGTTTCTTCCTTTATGAAATGTGAAAGAAGAGAGATCAATAGACTTACCGGTGTCTTCCGTTTGTCCCTCGATCCGGTCTCTCTTCTCTTTGGGAGTTCACAGCTACTTGCCTTCTTGCTTATCCAGTTTCAACGAGTTCCTGCAAGATCACAAGAGAACAGCTACTTGCGACAAGAGAAGAACACTACACAAAGATAGATATTCACATTCATAACTAGTTTAGGATTAGAAATAAACTAAACATACTAATGCATTCATACATCAAAAATACATCAGCATATATGAGAAACCAAGATAGCTTTATTGATGAATAACAAGGTTCAGGAAGAGATACAACCCAGAGGGCTCCAATCCAGCATCTCCTTCCCAGCAAATGGAATTCCTATCTTCACCCCCTTCAAAGCATTAAGCACCCAATGATTCCAATCTCAATCCAACAGCAATTCTTTGCAATAACAAAATTCCAGCCTCTAGATCTCATGGAGGAGAGATCCATATATAGATGTTTGGAGAGAAGATGAGTCAGCTTGAGATCTGACTAGTGTCCTCTCCCTCTGTCAGTTCTTGAGTCCACTTGGAGGTTCTTGCTTCCACTTGGAGATTTGGAACCTCTTACTCATTACTAGTCGAACTCCCTGAGGCAAGTGTCATTTTGGAAGCTTCCTGGGTTTTGACACCTTGAGAAATGAGCCTGCCACTTGTCCACTCTCGTTCAGTGCAGGTAGCCAGTGTTCCAGTTGACATTCAATGCAGGTAGCCAGTGTTGGCTTTGACATTCAGCGCAAACAACTAGTGTAGCCACTGAAATGATCCTGAATTGACTTGTTTTTTAGCAGTTTCTGGTGGAGAACTTCTGTGAATTGCTGTGGTTTGTTAGCCTTGTTCCTCTAGGGGTAGGAACAACATGCTTAGGGACTTTGGATCCCTTAGATTATGGACATTTCATGCTCAATGCTGTAAGGCACAAAAATGTCTATAACAGTTGCCCCCTAAAGTATGAGGTTGTTTATCGGGCGAAATGCTTTATCAGGGGGATCCGAAGTTCATCCAATGCTGAGAGGAGACCTGTAATAAGATACAATACAATACATTATTTTTCATACTGCTTTCATGATCTAGCTGAGGCGGGCATTCCCATGCTCAGCTTTATAAATTCATTTTTTCTGTACATAGAATAGACAATCGTCTGATGGTAGACTGATAATTTTGATGAAATTATCATCCTTTGAGTAGGATGATTATCTGCTGCAATGATGTACATGTCAATGTCTTTATCTTTCCTGAATATATATCGCAGCCCGGATGGATGAAACTAGATCCGGGGTCTTCAAACTCGTTCGATCTTCACTCTAAGTACAAGTCGATCCATGTGAGAAATGTTCTCAAGTCGAACATGGAAAGACATCGCTTGATTACCGGTCAATGATGTAAACCGTTAACAAGCGCGAGAGGAATCACCGATAATGATAATGACCCTCAAGGTACTGCAGTACAATTCACGTGGTGTGAATAAAGGACTTGGCGTCAAACACCACGCAAAATCTTTCGGTCGAAGGTCATTGATGTATACCTGTCGCCGGAAGTGAGAAACTTGCCATTGTGGCATGCAAGCTTCAAAGTACTGAAGGGGTTGTTCCTAGATCAACTTCTTGGATAATGAGCTGATGTCGACAAGAAGCGATCCGTCAAAGGAGGGCCTTGATGAATCCCACATCAGTGACACGGAACGGAGCTAATGATTTTAATGGAGGTGAAAACGATCTGTGACATATGATTCAGGGTGGCGGTCATGAAAGGATGAAGGATAATGTATGGCAGTGGATGGGACACGGTTGACTTTTCTGAACGACTTCTCTTGAACATATGGCGACACTGATACGATGGATCGGTAGCATTACCCCAAATATGGATGGTATGGCGAGACCATGGATGTGACAGGTGAATGAAACAACCCAACCCGATCGTGGTACGGAGGAAAAGTGTCATGTTCAAGAGCGACTTGCTACCATCAAAGTTTTCTTTAGTTTCTCCCAATTTTTCCCCAGTCATTGCTGACCAGTACCTCTTTATTTTTGTCAAGCTTGAGGAGGATAACATATGCTTGTTCTATAACCTGCCCTTCGGGCAAGCCCATCGCTATGTTTTAACGAGCCTAGCGATAGTGAAACTCGTTCTCGTCTAAAGACAAGTTTGTCGCTATTTAATGATTTTAACGAGTCTAACGACAAGGATAACTCGGTCCTTTTCATTTTTAGAGAGTCTGAAAAGGTACATAAAGTTAACTCCAAAATTCCTTTTTCGTCATCTAATCCCTTAAGTCCGAAAAAGTATAAAACAATACAGAAGGGATGAGTTTTCGATAGTTTTAACGAGCCGAATAAAACAAGCGCTCGATCTTTTTGTGCAATAATCCCTCAGGTCCAAAAAGATTAAAATCTAGAGGAGGGATAGCTCTTCCTGTCCCTTTAACGAGCTGGAAGGCCAAGGACTCGGCAATCTTTTCATATTTTACGAGTCAGCTGAAAAGAGCTTAAAGAAGACTCGTCTTTTGAGGAACGAGCAATAAACAGGGTTAGCAGCTGATTCCAAATACAGGTTGGAATTTTCCAATCACGGCAGTGTCACAAGGATGGCTAGGTGAAATCACTCTTCGCAGTTGTTCCTCAAAATGGGTAAACAAACATATGGAGGTGAACGATCGGCCAATGAAAAGTGGAGGTGACGGTGCAAACACGACCAAGGCTTTAATGGCTGATGATATTACATTCACAGTGGTTATTTACCGGGATAGTTCATTTTTTAACGAGCTTAAACGCGGGTGGAAACATTTGCTCGATCTTACGTTTATTTTTTAACGAGCATGAATTACGTGCTAAAACTGCTCGGATCTTGCGTTTATTTTTTAACGAGCATGAACTTTTTGCTAAAACTGCTCGATTACCCAGTCATATGATAAGAGTGTCTCATTGAGATTCTATTTTTTTTTACGGAGCTTCATCTCACAAAGCTTTGCCCCACACCTTTCTTTATGCAAGTTAGGAAACAGCTAACCCCAAAAACAGATAAATAACCGCTCTTTGCTTGCACTCCAAAAGGTTTGCATGCCCCCAGGTAAAAAGTACGATTTCAAGGTTACTTCTACTTCTTTTCCTTCAAAACAATTGTTTTAAAAAGAGAGGCTTACCTCTTTCAGGTTACCCAAAGATTGTCTCGTTAATCTTTCAAACAAAACACTTCCTCAGCAATGTCTACCGAAATAGACAAAGGTGAGTGACAACGAGTGCCAAACACATAACTTTGACAAAAGAATCTTATTCTAGAATAACCCCTCTTCCTCTACGGACGGGGTACAGACTAGTCATATTCTCCCGCGGAAACCTACTCTATACCCAAAGTTTCCCTGCCGAAGCAGACCAGGATGCATGCCCCCTGGGTTCCAGTCATATCCTCCCGGATTACTCGCGCTCATCGGGAGGACGGACCGTGGGTTGAGACACTTCTTGCGTGAATAGACCATTTAGGGATGGTATGTGACTATTTGCGATGCGTGATCCGGGAAATGAAAGTTGGTCCACGAGCTTGACCACTCTTCCTTCATGCGGAAAACACATTACTCTAAAGAGTGAGGAGACAATAGCTCCCATGCAATATATATAGTCTCGTCCAAGGAGTAGGTTATAATCCAAGGGTCCTTGAACGACCATCACGTTCATTTGAACGGTCTTCCCTTTCAATGTTATGGGCACATTGGGTAGGATCCCTAAAGGTCGACTGGTTCCTTTATCAAAACCTGATAGATTTCTCATTTCAGGTAAAAGCGCTGGCGAACCAAGCGCTTTCCAAGCAATAGAGGAAAGGATACTCACAAATGCCCCCTCATCAATGATAGTGCCAGGCATCACCATTCTGTATATTTGAACGATAATTCTAAATGGTATGCTTGCTGGCAACCGGGGTCTGCCTAGTTGGTTCCAATCAAAGGACACAACCAGGTTGCTTGGTGGTGGGACCGAATAGACGGTCGGATATCGCTCTGACGAACTCCCTTCCTGTGATAAAGGAATGGGTGCATTGCCCCCGTGTTCGTCGGAGTCAGTGTTGATGAAGAGAATTTGGACGGTGTCGTCTTTATTCTCCTCTGTGATGGTATCATTCGAAGACAGAGCCTCTGAAGGCAAAACCGGGTCAACTGCCGTCTCAACTTTTTGACTTTCGTCAGGCATGGATCCAGACGGTTCATCTTCAATGATAAGTGCTTCGGCTGACCACCTGGGTGGGCTAGCCGGGTTCTCAACTAGTGAAGGACTTGGCAGGAGTTTTTGATATCCAGGAGGAAGTTGCGCTCGTAAAATCGGGCGATCTTCCAAAACTCTTTTAGCCTCATCTAAGAAGGGACAACGGTGGATGGCGTGATCGCCTTCACACAGTTTGCAAAGAAATCTAGTTTTCCCTCTCTGTCCTGGGACTTCACTTTCACTAGTCGACGGTGAGCAGTCAACATGGCTATCAGAGGTTGATGCTACCGAATTGTGCAAACGGGGAGACCAGTCCCTTAGTATCCGAGGGATGCAGGGACAATCTCTGTGGAAGTGGTCTCCCTTGCATATGACACATGGCGATTTAGGCCTGGTCAGTGCTGTGTGTGGATTTTTGTCAGACGACACTTGTTTGCCCCCAGTCGCCTTTGGCTCCTTCTTCTTCTTCTCTTTCTTCTTCTTTTCCTTCTTCTCCTTAGGAACTTGGTTTTTTGTTTTACCAGTTCTGTCAAGCGAAGAGGAAGGAGGAGAGGAAGAGTTAGATGAGGTAGAAGGCTGGTTGGCAACTCTGGTCTGGTCTAACTGTTGACTCGACTATTCAGGAATGGTGGTGTTCTGAACGACATTGGTTGAAAAGAGCCAGACTGGTAGGCCAATTGTCAGTCCTGGAAGCGACAATGTGGCCATGTGGGGCGCACCAACATCTCCCCAAGAGGAGAAGGACTAGGATTTCCACCAAGGGGAATTCCTTGGTTGGTGTGCTCCATTTTTTCAACCTAAAGATCAACGCAGGAATAAGGGTGATTGTTCCGTTTAAAATAAATTTTTAATGACGCTTAGACACAACTTGCTTTTTCAGTTTTAAAGAGTCGAGAAAAAGCTAAAGATGACTCTAGTCTCCTTCGATGTTTTAACGAGCCCGAAGTGACAAATGCTCGGATGGACTTTTTCCGTTATAGAGTCTGAAAAAGGCCAAAAGGAACTGCTCTGGAGTTCTAGGCAGAGGGTGTGCCAAACTTTTCGCAAAACCGCAGAATACTTTTTAGGGTACGGGCGGTCGATCTTCCTGAATGCTGTGTTCAGTGCATTGCGATCAGTAGGGCGGCTGACACGGCTTCCTAAGGATAAAGGTTTTATGCCTATAGGGGTCTCCCAATATATACGCGACGGTACGTGGGAGCACAATCCGTACTGGCGCTATCGTCCCTCAGGAGGAATCACCCACCATCCACGAGATCGACAGTCACCAGGCTTAACGACGTCGGAACACGTCTCTAGCCTAGACCTCTATGTTGTGCGTTATGTTGCAAAGCATTGTTAAGTTCATTCAATTTATTTTAGGTTGATCTTTTTAGAAGTTTGCCTTTCAAGGTTCACCACGAGATGTATGATACAATTCCTAAATGCAGTCTAAAGATGATAAGCAAGCTTTATATCTTTTCAACTTTGAAAATCCTAGCTACTAAGGGAAAAGAAAGACACCATCTTTTCTCAAAGAGCAATCAACACACTCTAATGCACTTTTCCTAAATCCAACATGCAAACTATCAAATGCAAATGCACAATGCAGGTGTTTGTTTTCCGCTTTCTTAGTATTGATGCCTACAAAGAAAGCTTTTTGTACAACTTTGAATTTGCTTTTAAATGACAAATACAAACAAGTTTACTTTTTCGAAATCAGAGAGGGTAGAAGAGATTACAACTCTTAACGATTTCCGAAATAAGGACTTGTTTTGACACTTAAAAGAGACAAACTCAAACCAATAAGCAATAGTAAATGTATAATCAATCTGCAAACAGCCAATGAACTCTCTTCTAAGATCACAATCAACAGATCTGAATCAAGGGCTACAGGATGACTATTTCACTCATGCAAAGGAAAACTGTAAATGACGCCACAAACACATAAAAAAACTCACAGTCTTTTTTGTACAAAAGGAGGCGGAATCTAAGCAGAGAAAAGGAGTTATCAGATTGGTACCTATGCTGGTTACAGGCTGCAAAAATCAGAGATCAAAACAAGGCAAAACAGAGCAGAGAACCCCAGCTGCACAAGGGCAAATTGGTTCAGCGCAACCTCAACACAGGGGTTTTGACATTCAGCGCAGGTAGCCTTCACGGGATCTGCGTTGAAATGCAGAATCCCTTCACTGGGTCTGCGCTGAAGGAGAAACTCTCGTTTCCCTCAGATTCTGGGTCATAGATTGCTATTTAATTCACTGTTTTAGGCCAAATAAAAGCAACAAGCAAGGTACAATCAAAGGGATGCTTTGAGGGGCTACTAAGATCTATCACAAGGATCATAAAATCATTTGTGAATCCATTGTTCAGATCATAGACAAGTCCAGTGATTGGATCAAAGCAGCAACTGTCTACTTTGCATCCCGGAAAGATGCAGTTCGATTGTTGTTGTCAAGTCTATGAAGCAAACAATGATAGAAACACAAATAAAATGACTAAACAAATCTCCCCAGCGGAGTCGCCAATTTGTTGTGGGGAAAAATGCCTATGCAGGACGATCCTATCCACCTAAGGTGTGACAGTGCCTTAGCAACAAACGGAGACAGCTATTCTGGTTTCTTCCTTTATGAAATGTGAAAGAAGAGAGATCAATAGACTTACCGGTGTCTTCCGTTTGTCCCTCGATCCGGTCTCTCTTCTCTTTGGGAGTT
Organism: Pinus tabuliformis; assembly: GCA_031772625.1. Taxonomy (NCBI): domain Eukaryota; kingdom Viridiplantae; phylum Streptophyta; class Pinopsida; order Pinales; family Pinaceae; genus Pinus; species Pinus tabuliformis. The sequence continues at coordinate 270,550,882 of CM062812.1, forward strand.
CACAGCTACTTGCCTTCTTGCTTATCCAGTTTCAACGAGTTCCTGCAAGATCACAAGAGAACGGCTACTTGCGACAAGAGAACAGCTACTTGCGACAAGAGAAGAACACTACACAAAGACAGATATTCACATTCATAACTAGTTTAGGATTAGAAATAAATTAAACATACTAATGCATTCATACATCAAAAATACATCAGCATATAGGAGAAACCAAGATAGCTTTATTGATGAATAACAAGGTTCAGGAAGAGATACAACCCAGAGGGCTCCAATCCAGCATCTCCTTCCCAGCAAATGGAATTCCTATCTTCACCCCCTTCAAAGCATTAAGCACCCAATGATTCCAATCTCAATCCAACAGCAATTCTTTGCAATAACAAAATTCCAGCCTCTAGATCTCATGGAGGAGAGATCCATATATAGATGTTTGGAGAGAGGATGAGTCAGCTTGAGATCTGACTAGTGTCCTCTCCCTCTGTCAGTTCTTGAGTCCACTTGGAGGTTCTTGCTTCCACTTGGAGATTTGGAACCTCTTACTCATCACCAGTCGAATTCCCTGAGGCAAGTGTCATTTTGGAAGCTTCCTGGGTTTTGACACCTTGAGAAATGAGCCTGCCACTTGTCCACTCTCGTTCAGCGCAGGTAGCCAGTGTTCCAGTTGACATTCAACGCAGGTAGCCAGTGTTGGCTTTGACATTCAGCGCAAACAGCTAGTGTAGCCACTGAAATGATCCTGAATTGACTTGTTTTTGAGCAGTTTCTGGTGGAGAACTTCTGTGAATTGCTATGGTTTGTTAGCCTTGTTCCTCTAGGGGTAGGAACAACATGCTTAGGGACTTTGGATCCCTTAGATTATGGACATTTCATGCTCAATGTTGTAAGGCACAAAAATGTCTATAACACTTCCCAATTACATCATATTTTTGTAGGCTCTAACCTACAAGAGGCTTCTACCCCAAGGAAGCTCCAACTCCCACAAAGTTTTCTGCAAGATACCACCCACAAGAGCCTCCTACCTCAACATGCTATAACATGTTCTTTATCAAGCTACAAATTGAAAGGAGACCACAATCTCCCAATCACAATACAAAGTCAAGTGTTATAGTTACCTGATATAAACTTTTGTTGTCAAGACTACTGCACACCTTCTTTGCTTCTCTTCTACAGTTCTATTATGATTATGTTGCTTCTCATTCTTAGTTTTTGGTAGCATCGGAAATGCTCTAGCCTTGAAAATTGGTGGAGAGACTAAGGCACATGAGTGGCATCATGAAAAATCACACACAAAAAACTGCAATATGACATCCCACTTCTTGAGAAGTGGTAGACAACTTGATAAGTGGCAGATATTCTACACTTAGTGTTAAAAAACATCATACAATCCTCATTAAATATTATTGAGTGCTATTATTATAACATTGGCTCTTTATTCTTAATCACAAGTTTATTTCTACTCTGCAACCCTATTATTATAGTTTGTATATATAGTTTTTATCACATATTAAAAACTACGGCTTGATATCCCACCTCTTGAGAGGTGGTGGATATTAAAAATCATTATACAATACTTGTTAAATATTATTCTAACATTTGCTTCTCATTCTTAATTAGAAAGTTATTTCTACTCCTTGAAACTACATCATTCTAGTTGGTATTTATAGTGTTCATTGGTTGATTTCCATTTTCTTTCTTTTGACATCAAACCAATTACCTTGAAACATTTCTAGACCATATTATCATTTCTTGACCATTTCCTACCAGGGAACTTTCATTCAACGCAACTATCTAAGCGCTAAAGTGGATCACTGTAATAACAAACTCAAAATCCTTTACTAGCATTATCTAATGGGTTATCTCTACTATCAAGAAGGTATTGAATTTAGGGCAATTCTTTCAATGGCCTAAGTTTTACAAAAAATACATATATATACCCATGAAGGCAACTAACTAGCAAAGATTAACATTTTCCTATAAAGATCCCATTTTTGTCCAATATTTGATCTCTTTAAGATGCAAGTAAGAATTGTTGAATCCTTGCGGTAGCTATGATGTTTTCAATACTTTTAATCTTCAATACTTTCCTTACATCTACACTTTGACCTAGTAAGGTTTATAAACATTCTTCATGCTTGCAACATCAATGTTAGGAACCTTGGGAGTGGCTTTTAACATACCATCCATGCACCTTTTAAAAAATACTAAGAAAATATTTTACTCAAATAATGAAAGACATAAAAAAATATTATTCTTTTTCCAATGCCCTTGAGTTCATGTCTCCATAAAATTCTTAGTAGGACACATGAAAGCAATCAAAGAGGCATCAATGTATTTAAACCTCTCTTATTCAAGAAACACCTCAATTTGAAATAACTAAGATGTAGTTCTCAGTTGGAATCCCATTATATTAACAAAGTGGCCACTTCCACATTCAACATCACCTTACCACCAGTTCCTTAATTGAAAGACAATTCATCCCCACACCACTTTCATCCCTAGAAATGTACCATGTAAGAAAAAAAATAAAAATAATCAATAACACACATTTTCTATTGTGTGGATCCCATGCAATTCCTCAAAACAAAAACAACAAAATTAAGTCTACCTTACTTTATTAACATAAAAAACCCTCATTAAAAATCTCATTGAATTGGACAAAATTTACAAAAATAAATATATTTTAATTAAAAAAGTAAAAAAAATAAAAATATATATATATATGAAAAATCAACCTACCCTCACTAACATAGTAAAACCCTTATTACATCCTAACTCCCCTTAATTTCTTATTAAAGAACACATGTCCTCTTTCATTCCCTGATGTTTTTCTACAACCATGGCTTTCCTAATATAACATAAAGCATTACATGATTTTTGGAACATCTAACAATCATCAAGACAATTTTAACAATAAAATTGTTATGGGCATCAAACATTGATGTGGGTCTTGTTATCTTGAATGGGGAGATTTGTTTGTTAATTATGGAATATCCATGGCCTCTCACACTAGTATTTTGTTGCTCTTGGACACATATAACCTAACTAGCCATATAAATCATTAATTTTGGATTCTTCAGATGTAAACAATTATCAGAGTTAATATTAATTCCTTGGAATGTGAAGAGACTAGAGTTGTTGTTGAAAAGTGTAACTAGGCTCAGTCTTCATAACGACTTCTAATTATGAATTTATGAAATTGTTGTAGTGGATGCAACCACCCTCCAAAATTTTTCCTTAGCTTCGTTTTGGAGCCTCCCTACCAACCATCCTCAGCAACATGTCTTGCACTGTCAATTACATGAGCTTCAGTTGTTTTCAGCAGATTGTCAGCATGTGCATGATGGCTTATTTCACTCCCCTCACAGGATGCTTGCCCAGACTTGGTCTAGCTGCAGGCTGACCAACTCCCTCAAGAAATTGTGTAATTTTGGAGGGGAACTAGCCTTCCCTCCAGAAATTGCGCAATCTTGACTAGCAGCCTGCTGGCCTCAGAAATTGTGCAATCCTGTCAGTCAACCTTCCCAGGAAAACTGCGCACTTTGACCCAGTAGGACTGCTCAGTGCAGAAATTGCGCAATCCTGGGCAGCAATCAGCTGCTCCTCCCAGAAATTGTGCAATACCTTTGGGCAGCCAGCCCAGATCCCTCCGAGGAATGCGCAAATTTCTCCCCTAGGCAAGGAGGCTGTTGCATGTGCCATCGGGTTGACCGGTTCCACCCAAGACTGAAAAAAATTGACTTGCATGCATGGGCTTCTTTTCCGGAAATAGGAAAAAGCAACATGAAAAAAATATCCCTAGATTTTAGGGAGCTATCTTTAGCAGCTGGAGGTTACATGCAAAGATCATTTTAAAAACTTCCCTCCAAGTGTCATTTTTTCCTAGATTTGTGGCATGTGCGTCATGAGCATCCAACTTATTTATTTGACGCTTCAGAGCTCACTTATTCACATCGATCTTGGAGCTCTGACATCCCACATCACATCTAGGAGTCTTCGACACATCCAACTCAGCTATTTCCGAGTAAGTCCACTTAACTTGTCTTTTGCAACATTTTTGTCGCTTTTGTGTTTTGGCTTGTGTGAATGCTATCTGCTTGATTTCTATGAACGTTTGTTGTCGTTTGCATGCATATTAGCTTGTACTAGTACCATTTCATTTTTCATTAGCATATCATTGTTGTCGCATGCATGACACTGTTTTGCACAAACGGCTGCCGATTCAGCAACTCACTTCACACACATGCATGTTGTTTCGTTTTCTGAATCTTGCATTCAATGTTTGCATGCATGATCATTCACTCATGCTTACACTCAGTATCACCATGCATTCACATTCACATTTTCTTTTAGTTGCTCGTCGACGGGTCGGACAACCTTGGCCCGAACTCTGCCTCACCAAGACAACATTGTGCAATCCTGAGAGGGAAGGCTCTGCCTTCCTCCCAAAAAATGTGCATTTCTACCCAGTGGCTATCTTCCAATCTTGCATTGCACAATTCTAAGAGGTAGTGACTTCTGGCCCAAAAGATTGCGCAATGCAGTCACTGGGCCTGCAACCCTTGCTAGCTGAAATTGTGTATTGCGCAATTCCAGCAGCCAGCAGGCCAGTCTGGATTGTGCAATTCTAGCAACCAACCAACATCAAAACAGTCTGGACTACCTTTTGCGTAGTTCCGACAACCAGTCTCCCATCCTCCCAGGAAAAATTGCACAATCCTTGCCAGTTAGTCCCCATGTAAAATTGCACAATCCTCAAGTTTGTTTTGGTTTTAGCTGACAGATTTCTTGCCATGAATGTCACCATGTCTCCAGATCTAGCATGTGTTCGTCTACCTCTCAATAGTTCAGGATCAATGGCCTCTAAGGGAGCAAGATCAAAGGACACCGACAGAAGCGCAACTAGAGTAGCAGTTGAGCGAGTGTCTACAAGTTTGCCGATCTATGAAGACACCAAGTTGATTGTATACAAGGACATCAAGCTGAAATGGCAAGAGGTCAATGATGCATTTGCAGGAACATTTCGGGAAGACCTCGAAGACCGCCAAGTCTATGTGAACATTCACAAGTCCAGCTTTTATTGGATTGCATGCAAGTATCTTGTGTTCCCATGCGTGGACATGATACATTGGATCGTCTTTCAAATTGATCCTGAGACGATGGCATTGAGCAGTGTTAGCGGGACAGAGATTGCTACCTTTAGGGAACAGGATTATGAACAGATGTACCATATGTCAAAGCCAGTGATCACCATGAAGACACCCTTCACCATACCTAGTAGCAATGCCAACTCTAGGGATATCTTGAAGAACAGGGTAAAGGAGTCGGCCAAATTCAGGATGACACCCAACTAGATCTACAAGATGAAGATATTGTAGAAGGCGTATCAATACTTGTTCATCTTTGCATGTCGCTTGTATGGCCAAGAAAGCACGGAAACCTACCCACGGAGTTGGGTGATCGTGTTGGACCAAATGGCTAGTAAAGGAAAAGCATGCAACTGGTCTGACATGTTCGCTCACAGGTTAAATGAACAGGTAACAAGAGCTTGACTGATCCAAATTTAAATAGGAACGCAAGAAATTATGGAGATAACCATAAACACAGAGATGCAGCAGAAATAATGCTTCATTTCATTAATGTAAAATACTGAAATATGCTTACAAACATAAATGGAAATAAATAGCTAGGGTGATGGTAGCTTATCTCTGAGAAGAGATGTAGTGGCTACATGCCTCTGAACTGTGTTACAATGAAGCTTGAAGGCCTATTTATTGTTGAGAAACAATGGAAAACCATTAACATCCCGAAACCTAACCCTAGAGGATGAAATGCCAAATTGTGGGCCCTGTTTTGGGTAAGTTGGTACATCAACTTCTCGGGGTCATAACTTTGGCACCCGATCTTCGTTTGATGCATACAACAGCTCGTTAGAAATATCTATCCGAGCAATGAAACTTTGGGAAGAGCAACATCAGTCCATTATACCATGTTGCTCTCATATTTACCAAAAAACATCAATTAGGGCTTCAAAATGGCTCCAGAAGTTCAAGACCTGAAAAACTGCTAAAAATAGTAAATTGTGCTATAATTACGGAAACTGAAAGACTGAAAGAGACAGTTGTGGGGGTCCAAATGGGATAGGGGGGTGGCCACCAACATCCACCTGGATCATTATTCCCCCCTTAGGAAGCAATGGTCCTCATTGCGTTGAGTTCCTCCATCTGCTGAACTTGGTCCTTGGTGAGCTGTTCTACAATCTCTGATGTGTCCAGTAATGGTGGGAAGCATGGTCGAGCGTGTTCCACATTGAACACTCGATGCAAGAAAAGGAATGGAGGAATGTTGTGCTCCAAAGCATTATTTCCCATAGCCTTGGTAATGATGTAAGGACCATGTTGGCGTGGTCAGAACTTCTGATGGGCTCTTGTGAGGCGTTCTTTCTGCAGATGCAACTAGACTTTGTTATCCACTTGAAGCTTGTATGGTACCTCTGTGGGTGAGGAGAGGTTGTTCCTGTGTTCTGTCATGACCATATCCCTTTGCTATTGCTGCTGCATGGAGGAACCCTTCACGGGGGTCATGGATGTGGTGACGATCTTCCCCTTACTTTGGGAGTGAACCAGATAGAAAATGAATTGCCTAATCTAGGAGATGAGCTTGTTGGTTTTCTTAGCAGTGATCAAAGAGGTGGCGATAAGTGGGGCTACCTCCGGTATCCTGTATAATGAATTACCCAAAGAAATAATAATAGCGTGAGGCTTTGACTCATACACAGCATGTCGCCTCCACAAGTATGGCTGGCCTAATAATACATCACAAACCTCTAGAGCTGTAACATCACACAATACCTCATTTGTGAAGGGCTTGATGATGTAGGGAAGGTGACACTACTGGTGAACTCGAAGATCTCGTCCTTGGTGAAGCCACCTGATACTGTACGACTATAGGTGTGGTGTAGTCGGTAGGCTCAACTGCTTCACGATCTCTATTGAAATGAGGTTTTTTTGGCTTCCATTGTCGACAATGAATTGTAGCGGCGAACCATTCACTCACATTTGTGAGTGGAAAAGACGCTCTCCTTCCTCTGGATCTTGGCGATGGCAACAGTGGCTCTGGTCTCCGCGTCAATGATCTGATTCCCTTTGCCATTCCCCTTGTTGAGTTCTGACTTAGGGTCAGAACATGCATTTGATTCAGAAGCCTTCAACTCGGCCACCAACGTCTGCTTAGCCCGACACTCACTTGTGTTGTGAGTGGGGCTCTTATGGAACTCACACCACTTTTCTATGTCCTTCTTTGACTTCGTGGTGTTGTTCTTTTCTTGTGGCTTCAATGGGTTGTCTTGGGTCACCCCGCCTTGGCTTTGTCCTTTGATCTTCGGATTTGCAGATTCAAAGTCTCGCTTCTTTTGTTTAAAATTCTGCTCGATTTTGACAGCGTATCGGTACGTCGTGCCGAGCGAGGAGATGTTCAAGAACTTCATCTCTTCTTGGATGTACCTATGTAGGTAGTCGCAGTATTTGAGTACCAAATGCAGCTCAGAATCCTTGATACCCAACTGTGTGTGAAGGGTATCAAAAATGTTTGTGAACTTTGGCACATCTTGGTCCCTTCCCTGCCGCAGCGTGGTCCACTTTATATATTTGTCCTCATAGCTTTTGACAGGGTAGTGCTGCTCCTTGATATCATCCTGGAAGGAATCCCAAGTGGGTGCGGCTGAAAATAGTGAGCCCGTACTTCCATCCTTCTGCTCGCAGTAGGTTTCCTACTAGTCCTTGACGTGGGGGGCTGCTTTGAGAAGAGTGAAAATAATCTTTTCTCGACTGGAAAAATCATGAACAGAAAAATACCCTTCTAGTAGATTTAACCATTTATCGACGACATTTGTGTCTATCAGGCCCTCAAATATGAGGATTTCAAAATTAACTTGTACCTTCAATGGTGTGGTGTTTCAAAAGTAGTTGTTGGAAGCCGATGTGTCACCTCTGGGTAGCCGTTGAAGGATCTGCGCAAAGATGTCCATCATCGCATTCCTTTGTCACTCGAGGGCTTCTTCGAGCAAGATTTTGATAGGATCTCCTACCCCCTCGTCTTTCTTTTCATCCACCATGGGAGGCCGTCGGGATTTGCAAGGCCGGACTTGCAAAGGTTCGACCAGTTCAGGCCCTAGCTCCTTATATCCCGACCTCGTTGGGGACATGCAAAGAAAAACAGAGAAAAATTAGACCGCTCTAATACCACTAATTCAGATTTAAACAGGAACGCAAAAAATTACAGAGATAACCATAAACACAGAGATGCAACGGAAACAATGCTTCATTTCATTAATGTAAAATACTAAAATATGCTTACAAACAGAAATGGAAATAAATAGCTAGGGCAATGGTAGCTTATCTCTTAGAAGAGATGTGGTGGCTACATGCCTCTGAACTGTGTTACAATGAGGCTCGAAGGCCTATTTATTGTTGAGAAACAATGGAAAACCCTTAACATCCCAAAACCTAACCCTAGAAGATGAAACACCAAATTGTGGGCTCCGTTTTAGGTAAGTTGGTGCATCAACTTCCCAGGGTCGTAACTTTGGCACTCGATCTTCATTTGACACGTACAATAGCTCGTTAGAAAGATCTATCCGAGCACTACAACTTTGGGAAGAGAAACATCAAACAATTGACCCATGTTGTTCTCATATTTCCCAAAAAACGTCATTTAGGACCTCAAAACGACTCTGGAAGTTCAGGACCCGAAAAACTGCTAAAAATAGTAAATTGTGATACAATTACAGAAACTGAAAGAGACGGTTGTGGGTGTCCAAATGGGATAGGTGGGTGGCCACCAACATCCACCTAGATCATCGACAGCCACCCAAAGGTCAGCGAGCAAAAATCTACATGTCCCCTTACATGTTGGATGCAATCTGTGCCCGTCAGGAGTTCCCGAGCTTGAAGTGGGCATGGACATCGGCGGAGATATCTGTGAACACTTATTGTAAAATTTTGTCTAAATGCAGCTTCAGAGGAGTTATCACACAACTGTCAGAGTATTTTGTCACCCCGGTGTACAAGATGATATTTGAACAGGATCCACCTTGCATGTCGAAGGAAGTAATGGAGGCGCTGATAAATATAGCAAATTGGTATGCCTCACCATCTAGCACCTTCATACGGATGTACAATGTGGAGAAGCCTTTGCATGTTTTACCGAAGTTTTCCTTGGACAAGCTCGTCATGCAAGAAGTATCATACCACATCTCAGCAGGACTGTCAGCTAGGCTCCACCAGAAGAAGAAGGCACCTTGGTCTACTCTTCCATTGTGGATCAAGTTATACGAGATATGGAATTTCAAGCATGCAGATGTCAAAGGAAAAGAGGTCAAGAAATATCCTTTTGACGCCCAAAGCTATAATCTGTATGACCCATATTGTTTTGTAGAAGATCATTGCGTGAGAGTACAGTTTTAGTGGATCCACTGGGTGTATCATTGGGTGGAGGAGAACCCATGGAGATATTGTTACACCTTCTCCAGGCCCAATGAAATGGTCAGCATCGTTGTGGAATGGTTAGAGAAGCAATATCTAGGAGAGAACCAATAGCAGCAACAATAGAGGTAAACATACTAGCGCGTGACAAAGGCAAGAGGAAGATTGTCGACAATGTGGAGGCAGAGAAAAGCTACAAGTTTCGATCATACCCACTTGTGCAGAAAGTAGCTTTAGCGATAGAGGAGAAGAAGCAACAACGTGATAGCAGGAACACACATAGGCAGAGAGAAAAATAGAAAATGGAGGAAACAGAGAAGGAGTTGCATGAGTTAAAGGAGCAACTACAAAAGGAACAGGAGTTGTGCAGACAAGAGAAGGAAGCGCAGTAGGAACAGGTACACCAGGGGGCACAACTTGTACAGACAAACGAAAATGCACCCGTACAAGTAGTCGACTCATTCGAACAGCTGGCACCAAGAAGGCAGGGTGAGCAGTCACAGGAGAAGGACTTTTCTCAAGAGATTGAACAAGCACTTGAGCAGATGGATACAGATATGGAGCAACATGAGTTAGAGCAAGACATTGAACTCATGCCTCACCACCAAGAGGTCAACCCACCAACTTCATTGGATCCAGAGGAGGAGCAAGTCCCAAGCGATGAAAGAGACGTTGAAATCCTTGGAGACAATACGGAAGGAGAAATGCACAACATTTCATTCGATGAGTCACATCATAGAGTTGTGCGGTCTTGTAGAGTGTCTACTCCAGATGATCACACATCTCCTGCATAGCTTGAGGAACAAGTGATCATGTCCAACGTGCACAAACATCCAGCAACATTGGCCGATGCTACCAGATCATATGCCGAAGCCACTAGCTCGAGTGTTCACTTCTTGATAGATGAGAAAGAGCGAATGGATAAGGAGTTACGAATGACCAAGTAGGGAGGAGAATTGGTTACAACATCCGCCCGAGCAGAGTTGAAGAAGTAAATACTAGATGAAGTATTGTCCCTTGACACAGTCATGTGGGCATTGTATTCCAAGTTTGGTACCATGCATAAGGAAGTTGTCCATCTCAACGGTTGGCAGCAGCAATGTGTTAGGAGAGCACGTATCTTATCGAACATGCATTATGTTGTTTATTACATGAAAACATGGAAAATGAGATACAAAGAAGACCCGTTACACTTGCCCAAGATGATGAAGCCCAGAGCGGTCAAGCTGAAGGCACGCATCTGGAGACAGATCTGAAACTATGAAGATCTCTCGCAGCTCATCACTAGTTTGCAGGCTTCCCATGCACGGGTATTGAAGAGCATGGATGTTGTTGTGTGCACACATGCAATCCCATCTATTGGGACACTCATCAAGGCAAATACAAAGGCACAGGTTCGGCTGGAGCTTGATTCATACTTTGACAAGTTGATGCGTATAGCCACCAACCCAGACTTGGTGATCAGTGCAGACACCATGCATCAGTATGTCGCTGATCTGGCCACACTCAATACAATGATGCACATGTTATCAGATGAGTTGGACAGAGGAGCTCGAGCAGTGTACCCGGATGTTATGGATGCAAGAGTTTGTTTCCAAAAAGATGTCACCACAGAGCACACGAACACCATCGCGGACTACCAAGCTTGGCATCAGTTCACCACTGTCGACCATCGCGAGGATGTCGAAGAGTTGGTCTTCCCACAGTTTTCCGAGTCATAGTGATGTCTTGCATGGCTTGCTCAAGCCTATTTTGTCTCACATGGGTACATGTGCAGATTGTATGTAATGTATTGTCAAGCGAAAGTTCAAGTGTCGATAGTTGGATGTAACAGTCATAGTGTAGATGAAGAGTCATGAGGATAGGTGAACAGACACAAAGGGGAATGTCAAGGGCCACCCCACCCTTTGCTATATATAGTCGCTCATAACTCATTGTAGAGCCTTTTGGTCAACCAAGCTTCCGATAGGAGTATCTTAGAGAGAGCTTGGATAGTATTGTAACGAGCCTTGGCTTCTCCACTGTGCAGAGCTAGTATATCTCTTTGGAGGAGTAGGCGGCAGTGACTATAATGTTCCGTTTTTGGAACTAGTGGTTGGTCATGGTTGTATTGTATGACTGGAACTTACACTTCTTAATATAACAAAGCCAGAACGTTTCATGCATATGTCGTATTGTATTTCAGCTATCTTGTTTACTCTAAATGATATATGTATTTGTTTTCTTACACATACATGTGTAACTATTTTCTGTATATGTATGTATGAATCTTATTGAAATGTGCAATTGGTTTAACCATCACTTTGGATTTCTAGCTTACTTTCCTTCCATGTTGTGATGCATCTTTTCTCGTGTGCTTGTGTGCTCACCTCATTCTCCGTGTGTTAGAACCGCTCATGCACCTTCCTTGACTTACTGCATATGTCACACCCTTGCTACCAACAAGGATATCTTACTTGCCTCTGTGTGAAACCGCGATCAAGGCGATACCATACGACCCAATGCTGGGAATCCTACACCAAATGATATGAGGTGTAGTTGGGACTTCTTACTGGGGAGATCACCTGACATGTTGGCGGGTCCAACACTTTCAACATTTCTGGTGCTAGAAGGAGGGCCAGATGGCAAGTTGTGTCCTCTCATCATGTTTTGAATCTTTGCACATCCATCATGGATTATGTTACACTCACCCCTCCACAATGTTTTTCGCATGTCGAACCTCTCAACATCACAAGGCAGTTTTCACGTATGATGGTGAAGGCGAAGTGGCCTGGCCTTTGTTCTTACAAGACTTCTTTTCCATACTTAGCAAGGAAGATGGATGCTCTGATGAAGAGGCCAATCTGTTGCTTGCATACACACTTCGCGAATCCCCACAACAGTGGCGCTCCAGTCTGCTTGTTGTCAGCGTGTACTCACTTGAGCAGATTTTGATCTCATTGAATCTACTTTCCATCATTTTGATCAAAAACCTATTGAGCAAAAACTGTTACAACAATGAAAGGCCCCGCATGAATCACCTATGGATTTTTGGCAGCGCTTCCATTTTTTACAGTTTGAAGCTCCGAAAATCCAGATGAAATTTCCTTATCTTTGGGATAGATTCGAATATTGTCTTAATAAATCAGTCCATCCCAAGAAGCAATTTGAGCCCAAGCCTCGCTCAACATACTTCAGTGATGGAACTGCGCAATCACAGATGAATACAGTCGTTGTCACGAGTGACTGTCCGTCGTCCCCTCATCAAACAGCTCCACCACTATAGAGCGATGTGGGAGAACAAGCACACACATCTGTTCAACTATCACATCCACCCAACATCACTTCGCTTAATTTTTGCGCAGATTTGGTTGTGAGTCCATTGAGTTGTCACATGCATTTTGTACCTCAACCTACGTCTTCGTACTCGGATGATCCTCCGGATGATATTGTCTTGTGTTCTTCCATTTTGGACTCTACACTTGTTGTGAACGAGTGTCAAGCCATCGAGGGAGTTGGTGTTGCACAACCAACATGCATTGTCATTCATGAAGAGTATGACTAGGAGCTCGAGCATCAACACTCGACGAAGGATGACTCCCTTTTGTCCGAGCCCCCTCCATTCTTTCCTAACATCTTTGATGACCCTACCATCCATGATTTCACATGTGTATCTCCATCTACATATGCACCCATTGTTGATCATTCGCAGGACACACCAGATGTCACTCCATCATCTGACAACGGAGATGATAGATTATTCACTGAAAATCCACTTCATCTACTTTTTCCCGAAACACAGAGGGTGAATTTGTCCGCTTCTCATCTACCCCTCAGTTCGATTCATCAGATCATGAGGACGCTAATGAAATCATTGATTTCGTTGATTGTATCTATCGTGATCTATTTACTCCCATATTCGATCACAATGATGATTCTATCGCAGTTGATTTTTTGAAGCCACCTATTTATGATGATATATTTGTTGAAAAAGTCGAAACCCCCCAGATTTTCGAGGCACCTCAACCTGAGCTGATGGTTATGTTAGGCCCACGCTGTCCTGAGGTTCGTTTCACTTTCGATCAGGAAATTGTTGAAACACCCAAGGCTCCTTATCACTCATATGTATGCATTAAGGATCAATCTCACACACAGGTCATACTTCCTCCACTTGAATTACAAGATCCCATTGCTCATGCATTAGAGGAATCTTACATAGCAAGCACACATGCACAACACAAGTTGTCTTTGTTTCTTTCATTTGCTTGCATGTCACAGTCAAGAGTGTGCATATGTTCCACAGCTGCACTTACTGTCGCACAGCACCATGACGAGTCCATGGACTGTATGTCATGCACTTTCACTCACTTATGTTTTGTGGACACATTGAAACCTTGAGTGTGTTCATCTTCATTGTTATATCTTTCATGTTTGTTGGTTCACATAGCTGTGTTGTTCGCGAACCATGCCTTCACCAACATAGGTCAACCAATGCATCAGTGGCTGCATTGGAAGTATCACTTCATGTGATCAGGCCCATGCATCGTTAGCGTAGGAGTAGGAGTAGTGTTTGCTTTTGGTTGTTTGCTTGCATGTTTGTTTTCTTACTTACCTCGCATGTTTGTTTGTCTGTTTGCTTGTTTTCTTTCCGCTTTTCTTTCGCATTTACTTCTACTTTTTCTTTGTTTTGTGTTTGTTCACTTGTTTTGCACTCGTAGGTTATTTTCACATGAGACCGTGTGTGACTCTTGAAACAAGTTGGGTAAAGTACAAGAGGACTTGTGCAGTTATTAATACTTGGTTATCTATTGTCCTTCCTCTGTATGAAGAACTTGTTATCCTCAGTCCATGATACGTCGATGGAAAATACGTTTGTTTGAAGTGAACCTTGGTGAAAACACAATGCTTGCGCGCTGACTAGTGTCACCTACTCTAGTCGATTGTTTTTGGGTTAAGCCGTGTCAACTCAGTCAAGTAGAGTAAGGTGAGGGGGAAAACCTTAACAAGCACGTCAGAGGTATACATAAACTACTTCTCTGAAGAAACAACCCCTTCTACTCTCAATAAGTGGGATCCCTCTTCTGCCTCTGAAACGAATAAGTGCTATGCACAGTTATGAAAATGAAAATGAAATGAAAAAAATGAAAAGTGAAAATTTTTGAAAAATGAAAAATGAATAAGGCAAAAGAAGAGAAAGGCTTCTTGCGTAGAGAGGTGAAGAAATTAACTCCGCCAAGGTACCGACCAAGCTTTTTGGTAGCGAAGCGATGCTTGTGTTCTTGCGTCACACCGTCGGGGTATAGTCCAGGCCTGCTGACAGCGGAGCAACACCATAAATGAAACTAAAACTCTAACGACTATATTGCTTGTGTACCAATATACCCCTCAACCCCAATCGAAACAAATTTGTTGGCTTGGCTTGGATGTGTGTCGACCGACCAAGAGATTGAAAGATGCTACATCTTACAATCAAGCAAGTGTGGAAACCAAGACGAACAAAGAACTGAACAATACTTCTAGAGGTGTTAGACTTGCTTTTCACGAACAAGTTTCATGCAGAGAGCTGGAGTTCTACCGTTGTGTCACCGAGTGTTGTAGTAGCTACAACCACCCTCCAAATTTTTTCCTTAGCTTCATTTTGGAGCCTCCCTACCAACCATCCTTAGCAACATGTCTTGCACTGTCAAGTACATGAGCTTTAGTTGTTTTCTAGCAGATTGTCAGCCTATGCATGATGGCTTGTTTCACGCCCCTCATAGGTTGCTTCCCTAGACTTGGTCCAACTGCATGTTGCTCAGCTCCCTCAAGAAATTGCACAATTCTGGAGGGGAACCAACCTTCCATCCAGAAATTGTGCAACCCTGACTGGTAGCATGCTGGACTCAGAAATTGCGCAATCTTGTTAGTCAACCTTCCCAGGAAAAACTGCACAATCTGACCTAGCCAGACTACTCAGCCAGAAATTGCGCAATCCTAGGCAGCGTTCAGCTGCTCCTCCTAGAAATTGCGCAATTTCTCTAGGCAGCCAACCTAGCTCCCTCCTAGGAATGCGCAGATTTCTCCCCTAGGAAAGCAGGTTGTTGCATGTGCCATCAGATGGAACGGTTCCACCCGAGACCGAGAAAAATTGGCTTGCATGCATGGGTTGCTTTTCCCGAAATAGCAAAAAGCAACATGCAAAAAGCTTCCCTAGATTTTAGGGAGCTCTTTTTAGCAGCTGGAGGTTACATGCAAATATCGTTTTAGAAACTTCCCTCCAAGTGTCATTTTTTCCTAGATTTGTGGCATGCGTGTCATGAGCATCCAACTTATTTATTCGACACTTCAGAGATCACTTCTTCACATTGATCTTGGAGCTCTGACATCCACAGCACATCCAGGAGTCTTCAACACATCCAGCTCAGTTATTTCCGAGTAAGTCTGCTTAACTTGTCTTTTGCAGCATTTTTGTCGCTTTTTGTGTTTTGGCTTATGTGAGTGTTGTCTACTTGATTTCTATTAATGCTTTCTATTGTTTGCATGCATATTAGTTTGTACTAGCACCGTTTCAGTTTTCGTTAGCATCTCACTGTTGTCGCATGCATGACACTATTTTGCACGAATGGTCGTCGATTCGACGACTCGCTTCACACACATGCATGTTGTTTCGTTTTCTGAATTTTGCATTCATTGTTTGCATGCACAATAATTCACTCCTTACACTCAATATCACCATGCATTCACATTCACAATTTCTTTCAGTTGCCCGTTGGCGAGTCCAGGCAACCTTGGCCCGGACTCTGCCTCACCAAGATAGCACTGCACAATCCTAAGAGGGAAGGCTCTGCCTTCCTCCCAGAAAATGTGCATTTCTGGCCAGTGACTGTCCTCCAGTCTTGCATTGTGCAATTCTGAGAGGCAATGATCGCTAGCCCAGAAAATTGTGTAATGGAGTCACTCGGCCTGCAACCCTTGCCAACTGAAATTGTGCATTGTGCAATTCCAACATCTAGCAGGCCAGTCTGGATTCCAAATTGCGCAATTCCAGCAGTCAGCCAACCTCCAAACAGTCCGAACTACCTTTGACACAGTTTCGGCATCCAGTCTCCTGGCCTCCCAGGAAAAATTGCACAATCATTTTCAGTCAGTCCCCAGGAATGTTGCATGTCATTCCTCAAGTTTGCATTGGTTTTAGCTGACAGATTTCTTGCCATGAATGTCGCCATGTCTCCAGATCTAACAGGTGTTCGTCTGCCTGTCAGCAATTCAGGATCAATGGCCTCCAAGGGAGAAGGATCAAAGGACACTGACGGAAACGCAACTAGAGCAGCAGTTGAGCGAGTGTCTACAAGTTTGCCGATCTATGAAGACACCAAGTTGATTGTAGACAAGGACATCAAGCTGAAATGGCAAGAGGTCAATGATGCATTTGCAGGAACATTTGGGGAAGACCTCGAAGACTGCCAAGTCTATGTGAACATTCACAAGTCTGGCTTGTACCGGATTGCATGCAGGTATCCTGTGTTCCCATGCGTAGACATGATACATTGGATCATCTCGCAAATTGATCCTGAGACGATGGCATTGAGCAGTGTCAACGGGACGGAGATTGCTACCTTTAGGGAATAGGTTTATGAACAGATGTACCATATGTTGAAGCCAGTGATCACCATGGAGACACCCTTCAGCATACCTAGCAGCAATGCCAACTCCAGGGATATATTGAAGAACTAGGTAAAGGATCCAGCCAAATTCAGGATGACACCCAACCAGATCTACAAGACGAAGATATTGCAGAATGTGTATCAATATTTGGTCATCTTTGCATGTCGCTTATATGGCCAAGAGAGCATGGAAAGCTTCCCATAGAGTAGGGTGATCATGTTGGACCAACTAGCCAGTGAAGGCAAAGCATGCAACTGATCTAACATATTGGCTCATAGGCTGAAGGAACAGGTAACAAGAGCTCGACATCCGCCCAAAGGTCATCAAGCAGAAATCTACATGTCCGCTTACATCTTGGATGCAATCTGTGCCCGTCGGGAGTTATGGGCTTAAAGTGGGCATGGACATCGGCAGAGACCTCTGAGAACACTTATTGTAAAATGTTGTCTGAATGCAGCGTCAAAGGAGTTATCACATAGCTGTCAGATCATTTTGTCACCCCGGTGTACAAGATGATATTTTAACAGGATCCACCTTGCATGTCGAAAGTAGCAATGGAGGTGTTGATCGATATAGCAGATTGGTATGCCTCACCGTCCGGCACCTTCATATGGATGTACAATGTGGAGAAGCCTCCACATGTTTTACCGAAGTTTTCCTTGGACAAGCTCATCATGCAGGAAGTATCATACCACATCTTGGCAGGACTGTCAGCTAGGCTGCACCGGAAGAAGAAGGCACCTTGGCCTACTCTTCCATTGCAGATCGGGTTATACAAGATACGAAATTTCAAGCATGCGGATGTCAAAGCAGAAGAGATCAAGAAATATCCTTTCGATGCCCAAAGCTGCAATCTGTATGAGCCGCATTGTTTTGTAAAATATCACTGCGCGAGAGTACAGTTTCAGTGGATCCACGGGGCGTGTCATTGGGCAAAGGAGGACCCATGAAGATATTGTTACAACTTCTCTAGGCCAAATGAACCATTTGGCATCGTTGTGGAATCATTAGTGAAGCAGCATCTAGGAGAGCACTAGCAGCAGCAGCAACAGAGGTAAACATACTGGCATGCGACAAAGGAAAGAGGAAGATTGTCGACAGCACAGAGGCAAAGTAAAGTTGCAAGTTTCGAATAGACCCACTTGTGCAGAAAGAATCTTTGGTGATAGAGGCGAAGAGGCAACAACGCAATAGGAGGAACACGCAAAGGCAGAGAGAAAAACGGAGAATGGAAGAAACAGAAAAGGAGTTGCATGAGTTGAAGGAGCAACTCCGGAAGGAACCAGAGCTGCGCAGACAGGAGAAGGAAGCGCAGCAGGAAAAGGTACAACAAGGGGTGCAACATGTATAAACAGACAAAAATGTGCCTGTACAAGTAGTCGACTCATCCAAATAGCTGGCACCAAGTAGGCAAGGTGAGTAGTCACAGGAGAAGGACATTACTCAAGAGATTGAACAAGCACTTGAGTAGATAGATATGGATACGAAGCAACAAGAGTTAGAGTAAGACATCAACCTCATGTCTCACCATCAAGAGGTCGACCCACTAGCTTCACTGGATCAAGAGGCAGAGCAAGTCCCAAGCGACCAAGGAGACATCGAAATCCTTGGAGACAATCCGGAAGGAGAGATGCACAACATTTCATTTTGCGAGTCACATCATAGAGTTGTGCAGTCTTGCAGAGTGTCTACTCTGGATGATCACACATATCCTATGTAGTTTGAGGAATGAGTGATCGTGTCCAACATGCGAAAACATCCAACAACATTGGTCGATGTTATCAGAGCATATGTCGAAGCCATTAGCTCGAGTGTTCGCTTCTTGATAGTTGAGAACGAGTCAATGGCTAAGGAGTTATAGACGACCAAGTAGGGAGGAGAATTGGTTACAGCATCCACCCGAGCAGAGTTGAAAAAGGAAATATTGGATGAAGTATTGTCCCTTGACACAGGGATGCGGCCGTTGTATTCCAAGTTTGGTACCATGCATAAGGAAATTGTTCATCTCAACGGCTGGCAGCAACGATGTGCTAGGAGAGCACGTATCTTGTCGAATGTGCATGCTATTGTTGATTACATGCAAACATGGATAATGAGATACAAGGGAGCCCCGTTACACTTGCCCAAGATGATGAAGCCCAAAGTGGTCGAGTTGAAAGCATGCATACAGAGTCAGATCCAGAACTATGAAGATCTCCTACAGCTCATCACTAGTTTGTAGGCTTCCCATGCATGGGTATTCAGGGGCATGGATGTTGTTGTGCGCACACATGCGATCCCATCTATTGGGACACTCACCCAAGCAAAGACAAAGGCACAAGTCTGACTAGAGCTTGATTTGTATTTTGACGAGTTGATGCGCATATCCACCAGCCCAGAGTTGGTGATCAATGCAGACACCATGCATCAGTATAACATTGATCCAGCCACACTTAAGACAATGATGCGCATGTTATCAGACAAGTTGGACAGAGGAGCTCGATTAATGTACTCGGATGCTATGGAGGAAAGAGTTCGTTTCCAAAAAGATGTCACCACAGAGTACACGAACACCATCGCGGACTACCAAGCTTGGCATCAGTTCACCACTGTCGACTATCGTGAGGATGTCAAAGAGTTGGTCTTTCCACAGTTGTTCAAGTCATAGCGATGTCTTTCATGGCTTGCTCAAGCCTATTTTGTCTCACATGGGTACATGTGCAAATTGTATGTAATGTCTTGTCAAGTGAAAGTTCAAGTGTCGATAGTTGGATGTAACAGTCATAGAGTAGATGAAGAATCATGAGGATAGGTGAACAAACACAAAGGGGAATGTCAAGGGCCACCCCACCCTTTGCTATATATAGTTTCTCATAACTCATTGTAGAGGCTTTTGGTCAGCCAAGCTTCCGATAGGAGTATCTTAAAAAGAGCTTGGATAATATTGTAACGAGCCTTGGCTTCTCCACTGTGAAGAGATAGTATATCTCTTTGGAGGAGCAGGCAGTAGTGACGGTAACGTTCTGATGTCAGAACTAGTGGTTGGTCATGGTTGTATTGTATGATTGAAACTTACATTTCTTAGTATAACAGAGCCAACACGTTTCATTCATATGTCGTATTTTATTTCAACCATCTTTTTTACTCTAAATGATATACATATTTGTTTTCTTATGTATGCATGTGTAGCTATTTTTTGTATATGTATGTATGAATCTTACTGAAATGTGCAGTTGGTTTACCCATCACTTTGGATTGCTAGCTTAATTTCCTTCCATGTTGTGATGCATCTTTGCTCGTGTGTTCCCTTCTTAACTCCGTGTTTTCACAGGTTTCCAAAGGGAACACTCATCTCACCCTCCGTGTGTTAGAATCACTCATGCACCTTCCTTGACTTACTGCATATGTCACACCCTTACTACCAACGGGGACATCTTATTTGCCTCTATGCGAAACCGTGGTCAAGGAAATATCATACGACCCATTGCTGGGACTCCTACACCAAACGGTATGAGGTCTAGTTGGGACTTCTTACCAAGGAGATCCCCTAACATGTTGACGGGTCCAGCACCGTCAACGAAAATGAAGAAGACAAAAATAATAAAATCTATTTTGAAATACTTGCATCATGAGTTTCATGAGCAAGGATTTTTTATTATAGGTCAAAGACTTCTTCTTGATGTCTTTAGGGATTTGTCATCTTGCCATAAATGTATAATTTAGACTCATATATAGGAAGTGTTATTACACTTGTAAAAGTCCTCCAAGATAGACAAGCACAGTCATCCTACGCTAGCCTCAACGTGTGCAAAAAGAAGCTTCATGTCGATTCACTTATTCATGTTGACCTAATATGGAGCCTAACCACTATATATAGCCAGCTCAGATCATTCCACAGAAACAGTTTTCCAATCACTCTCTCACTTCGAATAATAGAAGGATAGACAGAACTTTGGATAATTGATAAGAAGCCGGAGACAACACTTCGAATAAATGATAAGAAGTGGGACATAGAACTTTGGATGGGTGACAAGAAGTTGGAGACAGAGTTTTGGATGGAGACTTCTGTGGGAGTTTGGTGCTAGTGTTATTTGAAGACAAGGTCAACATTATATCAAAGTTAGTGATAAAGAGAAGAACACGAGGAGGTGGATTGTGTCTTGGTCTAGGAGACAATTCTGGTAAAGTATATGTGTCAAGCTCAGTGTACTCATCTAGTGAAGAATCTATAAGAAGAGAGTTGCGGGTTTTCCCATCAAGAGGAGGGGTTTAAGCCCTGGCTTGAAACCTAATCATTGTGTCATTGTTCTTATTGTTTTGATTGCTATTTTATGTACTGCACATAAATAATAAAGGACAACAATAATAGTTACACAAGTAGTAATCATGTGATAGAATTTGAAATAATGTCTGCCCTACCCAAATTCTCAACATGGATTGAGAGTTATGGTTACAGTTAAGGGCATCTTAGTGACAATTAAGGGTTGGCTATCTCTTGGGCGAAGGATTTAAATCACCTCAGTGACTGTTTCAATACTATATCTTTTTGTTACCTCTAATTCAAATGAATTATAGTCAAGTATTCATTACAGAATCAGCCAAGGTTCAAACCCTCTCTATACTTGGATACCATCCTCGGTCTCAGTTTAGTAATACATAGTCCTCGGCATACCTTTATAAATATAGATGTTGGAATTCGAGTGGTCTACATGTTGGATTCAATTCGAATGCTAACCACAAATTGGATAAATATTCAGTATAACAATGACATTAGTCTCGGATCCTTTCAAGAAATACCCCAGAACTTGAGACAAGAAGATGGATAAACTTTTTGTGGTACTACAGTGACAATGCTTCACTGTATAGGTGCCATTTGCACAATAAGTTTGGAACAACAACAATATGAATACCATAGAATGTCATAGTAATGCACCACGATATTGCTTAGTGTCAAGAGTAATCTCATCATTCACATTTTCGTTGCTAATTTATTACAATTAATCTCAAAAAGCGATTGGTTCGACCTATATGATAGTACCATAAGATGATCAGTGTCATATGAATCAGATGTATAAGGATTTAAAGTATCTCAAGGCTCAAGTTATCTCAATAACATATAGTTTGAAGCAGTTTCGATAATTCTATAATTATGCTATGGTGCTTGATGTTGGACAATGCAAGGTGGTCTCAAAGGAAGTCTTATAAAAGGATTTCAGTTGTGTCATGCTAGGCAGCTCAAGCAAGGATCTCATTCAAGGAAGTATCAAGGTGAAGATCTCCTCTTCACGTGCCAAGTAAGTATCTTTCATGTTTATAATCGATCCTTGGTTTAAATGACTTCATGTTTGCAAGGAGTCATCGACATTCATTGCATAAGAAAGAAGAATAGGTATAATCCTCAAAAGAGAAGTTAGTAATATCTATGGAAAAGTCTCTAAATATCAATCATTGTTTGAATACATCAACGGACTCATAGGATTCTTAAGAAATCAGCCAAAGGTCTTGTCATCCCTATGTAGTAGGAGAGAAGACATAAAAAGAGATATATGAAATGATAGAAGATATATTCTTTGAAGAATGCAGAAAAGGAGGTCATACCACTTAGACCTGATCTACACAAAATTGAAGGTATCAAAGAATGAAGGGATATATTCATGAGATCTCAATTGGAGATCTAGGAGAGATGATAAGAAGACAATCATTATTGTTTTCTAAATACGCTAACTGATAAGCAAGGTAACAAATGTCCATAGGCAAGAAAGTTACCTCATTCAACTTGCAATCTCTATGCTAGATAGAAAAAGACAAGTTGAAGGAAAAAGTGTTGAAGACATTTGCAGAAAGGAAAGACAAGGATGGTCCTCAAGCAAAGACAAAAATAAGTATAGTTAAGTTTCAATACTATAGAAAGATTTTGGAAGCTCATATCACTGAAATATGGAGGAAGCTAAAAGGGCCAAGAAAAGAGGGAGTATCAAATCTCTCCTATGAGTAAGATAGTATCCCTCATAGAAGGGTCCTATCACAAGCTCCTAAATATTGTATTATAAGAAATGACGATGACAATAAGATGCATCATGGCATCATGGAAGCATCAGACGCAAGAGATCGTGACATTACCATGGGAATCATGAAGGAAAAAAGGGACAAAATCCATGGCAGTCAAACATGAAGGATGTAACTCTTGAGAATCTCATTGAACATTGAAGGAAAGAAAGATGTCATCCAGGACAAGGCTCATCATACATCAAAAGGGAAACATCTACCAGATGGGGATATAAAAGATCCTCAAGGTTCTCTGATGGAATCCTCACCGAAGGGTTCACTAATCTAGAGAGGAAGCAAGTGTTTCATCAAGAACTCCAACTTATGGAATTCATGGGATGATGTGATGACATGAAGCAGATTAAGGGATTGAAGATATTTTCAATCAAGGAAGTTGCTAAAAGAAGCCTAGATGACCTAAAGGAAAAATGAGGTATGTATGCTTGTATTTAATATTATAATGTCATGTCATATGATAACATGGATCATTACTTCTATCTTGAGAAGCATGATCAAGAGAAAAAAGATCTTCTCCTCTGAAAGAATGCAAGAAGGCATAAGTCACACTAGATGAAATCAACATAATATGTCCTCATATGAAGTATGAGGTAGTTGACTAAGAAACTTTGATTGAAAGATCCTTGAAATGGAATGTGTGAGGAAGAAAGAGATCATGAGACATGCAACCATGATGAAGGTGATCAACATCCAAAAGACTAAGAATATTTGACAGGGAAATCTCTTGGAAAGATATGAAGACTCTGATGAAAGTCTGAAAAAGAGACAATGGATATATTTGGGAGATGTGTCAACATATATGCAAGATGTTGATACCTACAAGATGATGTCATGATGAAGAGCCATATCGAAAGGTACAATTTTATTTAATGTTATGTTTTGATTTCTTGAATAATATTTGGATGAGCTCATGCAGGGCTACTAGCACAAGAGTTGTAAGTATAAGTACAATTAGCATTCATGTAGTGGATGGAAATTCCTAAAAGAAACATGATGAGGAAGAAGTAGTCATATGACGAAGGTTCCAAGATATGTATCAAGAAGGTCACTTTCCATGAAGAAAGGAATGACATAATGAACCAAGAAGGAAAGTGATGGATAGCTAATGCCCTACAAGGAAGAAGCTCAACTAAATTTCATGACATTACACTGATCACGCAGCTGAAGGACCCACAAAGAAGAATTTGTTGATATACAGAAGAGTCCCTAGCTAAGAAGGAGCTCTAACAGGTCCCTGATCGAAAGGGAGTTTGAATTAGATCACCCCTGATTACAAAGGAATGAAAATTGTGTTTTTCAATTTCATGTGTCATGCACTAGACCAGGACTAACAACCGTAAGTCTAGATGAAGGCCATGAATGGAAATGTAGACACATGATAGACACATCATTCTTGTCTTCCCCTGAGAATAAAGAATGGAGGATTGGGTAATCATCTGGCATCTGATACTCTTTGAGGATGTGTAGGGCATCCAAGGTAAGAGTAGGCAAGAGGACCAATATTCTTTGAGAGCTAGGAACCTAAGATAATAATAGTCCTAGAAAGCCATACTCAGTGAACACCCGAGTGGGTATGTACCTTGAGAGATAACGATGAAGGTGTCTATAAATCATTGGTCTCGCCAGCATTGTAGCTCATGGTCTCGTCAAGAGATGGAGTTGTTAGTCAAGGCCTTGCACTATGACAATGTTGAGTGAGATGATGCTATAACAGATGGGATTACCAATCTGACTCTTCAAAGTTATTGAGTGTGACTAGGTACCATTATGAATACCTACCTAGTTAAAAAGGGAGTGTTCTTGAAAAGTGTAACTAGGCTCGGTCTTCATAACGACTTGTAATTATGAATTTATGAAATGAAGAAGACAAAAATAATAAAATATATTTTGTAATACTTGCATCATGGGTTTCATGAGCAAGGAGTTTTTATTATAGGTCAAAGACTTCTTCTTGATGTCTTTAGGGATTTGTCATCTTGTCATAAATGTATAATTCAGAGTCATATATAGGAAGTGTTGTTACACTTGTAAAAGTCCTCCAAGATAGACAAGCGCAATCATCCTATTATGGCCTCAACGTGTGCAGAAAGAAGCTTCATGTCGGCTCCATATATATATATATATATATATATATATATATATAAGTGACATGTCGGTTCACTTATTCATGTCGGCCTAATATGGAGCCTAACCACTACATATAGCCAGCTCAGATCATTCCACTGAAACAATTTTTTGATCACTCTCTGACTTCGGATAATAGAAGGATAGATAGAACTTCGGATAATTGATAAGAAGTTGGAGACAAAACTTCGGATAAATGATAAGAAGCTGGAGACAAAACTTTGGATTGGTGACAAGATGCAGGAGACAAAGTTTTGGATGGAGACTTATGTGGGAGTTCGGTGATAGTGCTACTTGAAGACAAGGTCAGCATGATGTCAAGGTCAGTGCTACTCAATGCAACAAAGTGATAAAGAGAAGAACACGAGGAGGATCACTGTGTCTTGGTCTAGGAGACAGTGTTGGTCAAGTATATTTGTCAAAGTCACTGTACTCATCTAGTGAAGAATCTATAAGAAGAGAGTTGCGGGTTTTCCCCTCAAGAGGAGGGGTTTTAGCCCTGGCTTGAAACCTAATCATTGTGTCATTGTTCTTATTGTTTTGATTGCTATTTGATGTATTGCACATAAATAATAAAGGACAACAATAATAGTTACATAAGCAGTAATCATGTAAGAGAATTTAAAATAATGTCTGCCCTACCCAAATTCTCAACTGGAGCAAGAAAACATAGTCAAATATGTGTCAACACAATCCTCAAATTTTAAGAAGTGATTCAAGGAATATTGGAGTTCTTAATATATGAAACCTTATCTCAAAATATATATATTTAAGGATTTAAATATTAGACCCGTGTATAGTGTTCTAGGCAACTATTCAAGTTGCAAATATCATACATATAAATAGTAGTTAAACATTTAAAACCAAAACATATTATTTACTATTAAAACTTGTAATTTTTTGACAATATTATCAATTTGATCATATTTATGAATAAATATGTATTTTTTAACAAATATGATACCCTTTTCAAAAAATGACTAAAAATATAACCAGTTGGAAAAATCTTGCCCAAAGTACCTTGATCTTAAAAATCCTAAATTAATAAAAAAAAAAAAGGACACGAAAACATAATGACAAAAAATTGTCATATGTTATAATGTAGAAGACTTAAAAATGTACATATTGAAATATGATATGAAATACAAATCACATTTATGACTATGATTTGAATCAAATTCACAAACATGAACAATCTTCGTCCAAAGTACCTTGATCTTAAAAATCCTGAGAAGAAGGCATCAAGGACATGAAAACATAATGACAAAAAATTGTCAAATATTTTGAAGTTAAAAGACTTGAAAATGCACATATTGAAATATGATATGAAATACAAATCACATTTATGATTATGATGTGAATCAAATTCACAAACATTACAATCTCATGAAAGCATAAAAATATTTAATACATATCTGCATTGACATGCAAATTGTAGCAAACACAATTCACCAATCAATGTGGTCTTTATCATTAAATTAATAAACTGACTAGTAATACATGAACATCAAATGACTAAAGTGAACAATAAATAATAAAAGTATCTAAGGAGTCAACGTCTATATCATGTTTCACATGAACATGAATGAGCCAATGATTGGTCCTTTGCATCCATCTATTGTACAAAGTCATTGGTACCATCCATGGGAATGTCACTATCTCAATGGCACACCAAACCCTTGCTACACCTCATTCGGTGCTTCCTTCAAATCTATCTATATATTATCCCTTCGATCCATACATCATTAGTCTTCTTAAATTGAAGAAATTGAAGGGCTCATAACTAATACCTATAATAGATAAATGATAATCCTCCTCAAGCTAAAGTGGCAAATACACAATGTCTACCAAACCCAATCTACATGCAATGCACAACTACAATGCACACCAATTGCCCAGTGTTCACATGTAAATGAAAAGTCATTACGAGGGAGATTTATAAGTCGAACATAGTTAAAAAATTTAGGTTATCAAATTTTGAAATTCTAGAAGTCCAATTTCAGAGGTGGCTAGGGGGGGGGTTACCCATCCATCCTTGATTTTGAAAGGGGTGTAGTCTTCGCATCCTGATCAGGTGCTCAAAATTATGCTCAAAAATCAAAGTCATCAGAATGGTGTGGAACCTAAACGATCGCGTAGTGCTCGTCATCCTGAATCCAGTGCAACACGTTTCGCACGAAACAGACACCGTATGGCTTAAGAAATGTGTTTTGTTCACTTTGGCAAACAAGTAAATTTTTGGAAAAAAGTGTTGGAAATACTGAGAGGGGGGTGAATCAATATTTCTTACAATATATATATATATATATATATATATATATATATATATATATATTTTAATTGTTCTAGTGATTGCCAACAACATATATAGATATGTGTATGTATACACAGAACACATAAATCAACAGCTGTAATTAATGCTTTTATTAAAACTCAAAACAGTGCAATGAAATAAATACAATATAAGTATAAATCTGATTGTGAATAGTTGCCAAGCTCCAACTTGGACCTCAGTGAGGCTCCAACCTCCAGAGCACCAACTCTGTTTTGCAGTGGTCCTGCACTTAGGAGCACCTACCCCAATGACTTTTGTCCAGTTCAGTTTTGAGGCTCCAACCTCTTGGGTTCCAACCCAACCTTGGTATAAACAGGTATGTTGTTGCACACTATTCAGCTGAGATTGTCTCACTCTTTCTCTCCTGCCTCTATTGCTTCTACTGCCTCTACAGCCTCTGCTGCTTCTACTACCTCACACTCTGGTTCTTCACCACACCAACAGCAACAATAGTGCTCTGTTTTTTTTGTTACTGTTTTATACATTCTCATACCTTTGTCCATTCGTTTCTGCTTACTCAATGGCTCTTTGGTTTCCTCCTCACTCGCTTGAGATTCGGCTTCCTCAACACTCGCTCGACCTTCCGGCTTCCCTCCTCCATTTTCTTTATCTTCCTCATGATTACCTTCGATTGATGGTGTCACGAAAATATAATGTCGTCGCGGAGGTGTTTCAGCAACGCCGAAACTGGTGTTTCAGCAACGCCGAAACTGGTGTTTCAGCAACGCCGAAACTGGTGTGTCAGCAGTGCTGAAACTGGTGTACCGGAAAATTTTTGACAAGTGTCGGTGTTTCAGCAACTTTTCTCTAGGTGTTTCAACAGTGTTCAACAGCTGCAGCAGCCTTCACCAGCAACTTAAGTGTTGGCGTTTTAGCAACGAAGAAATTGGTGTTTCAGCAACTTTTCTCCAAGTGTTTCAACAGTGTTCAACAGCTGCAACAGCCTTCACCAGTGTTCACCAGCAACTTCATACAACGCTTAACTACCTCTACTCCTCTTGGCTCCTCTTGGCTCTGTGTGCTCCTCTTCTTTGGCTCTGTCTCCTTCCTTGAATATTGCCATATTGACATCAATGACAATCTGTGTCCAACAATCTCCCCCTTTGTTATTGATGGCAATATTCTTCTGCTCTCTCTCTCCCCCTTTGACATCAATGGCAAAGGAATGCATACAGACTCCCCCTGTCAACCTGCTCCCCCTGTCCTGCTACATCTTTATGAACGAACTTGAGTGATGATAAAGAAATAACCCCCATCTTTTGACGCAGATGTTCGAATGCTTCTCGAGGAAGAGGTTTTGTGAAAACATCAGCTATCTGCTCCTTAGTACTGATATATTCCAGGACAATGTTTTGTTCAGCTACTTGGTCACGGAAGAAATGATACTTGATTGGAATGTGTTTGATTCTTGAGTGCATCACTGGATTTTTGTTGAGACTAATTTCACTTGTGTTGTCATAATAGACGGTAATTGGTTGATCTGTACATATGTCGAGATCTTTTAGAGCTTCCTTCATCCATAGTATCTTAGTACAACAGTCTGCTGCAGCAATATACTCGGCTTCGGCTGTGGATAATGATATGGATGACTGTTTTTGCTGAGCCAGGATACCAAACAGTCTCCTAGGAAGAATGCATTTCCACTAGTACTTTTCCGATCATCTATACTTCCAGCCCAATCAGCATCTGTGTATGCAGTTACAGTCAGTGTTGAGTTCTTTGGGTACCAAAGACCGAAATCAGAAGTTCCCTTTAGATATCTGAGAATTCTTTTTACAGCTAATAAATGGGATTGTTTGGGAGCAGATTGAAATCTTCCCACCATTCCTACTGCTTGCATTATGTATGGTCGTGTAGCTGTTAAGTAAAGAAGGGATTTGATCATTGACCTGTAATGAGTTGCATCCACTAGAGGGGAGTCATCATCTTTGCTCAGTTTGCAGTTGGTGGTCATAGGTGTGCTCATGGGTGCACAGTCCTCCATTCCATATTTTTTGAGCATGTCTTTTAGATATTTGGTTTGAGATATACACAATCCTGCTCTGGTTTGAGATATTTGAAGTCCAAGGAAGTGGGACAGCTCTCCTATCATTGACATCTCAAACTCTTTTGACATGTTTTGAGAAAATTCATGGCTCATTTCATCATTATTACTAGCAAAAATCAGATCATCGACATAAACAAGAGCAACTAGTAACTTACCTTGATCTGTCTTTATGTATAGATTGCTTCCAGCCACTCCCTTTTTGAAGCCTTGTTATTGTAGGTAGTGATCCAATCTTGCATACCAAGCTCTAGGAGCTTGTTTCAATCCATATAAAGCCTTTTTCAACTTACAGATTAGGTCCTTTCCTGCTGTCAAATCAAAACCTTCTAGCTGCTCCATGTAGACTTCCTCTTTGAGTTCCCCATTTAGAAATGTTGATTTCACGTCCATTTGATAGATTTTGAATCCTTGTGAGCAAGAAAATGCTAAGAACATCCTGATAGCTTCCTATGGGCCACTGGTGCAAATGTCTCTTCAAAGTCAATTCCTTCAATTTGTGAATAGCCTTTGCAGACAAGTCTTGCCTTGTTTCCAATAACCTGTCCTTCCTCATTCATTTTATTTTTGAACACTCATTTGGTTCCTATTATGTTTTTGTCCTTTGGACGAGGTACCAGCTCCCATGTCTTGTTCTTCTCAATTTGGGACATTTCTTCTTCCATTGCTTTTACCCAATGAGGATCCTTGCTTCTGCAAATGTTTCTGGTTCTATCATAGATAGGAGGGCAATGACTTTTCTCTTGGGTGAGGTTGTTATCCTTCTTTGGGTTTGCACACCTTCATCTCTATCGCCAATGATCTGTTCTTCTGGATGGTATCTTTCAACATACTTCATCTTTGAAGGGGTATGAGGTGGTTCTCTTTTCTCTTCTTCTTCTTCATCATCTATCTCTTCTTTAGGTTCTTCTTTTTCAAGGAGAAAGTCATCTTCATGTTCTTCAATTTCCTTTACTGGAAGTTCTTCATCAACCTTTACATCAATGCTTTCCACTATTTTCTTCAGTCGATAATTGTAGCACTTGTAAGCCTTGCTCCGTGTAGAGTATCCAAGAAATATCCCTTCATCAACCCAAGAATCAAACTTTCCGGGTGAGCCATCATTTATTTTTATGAAACACTTGCTTCCAAATATCTTGAAGTACTTCACCGAAGCAGGTCTTCCTTTCCATAGCTCATAAGGAGTTTTATCACAATTTGGTCTTAATTGAGTTCGATTCAGTGTATATATAGCTGTCCCTACTGTTTCTCTCCAAAATTTAGGCTGTAGTTCTGCAGCTAATAGCATGGTTCTTGCCATCTCTTGGACTGTTCGGTTTCGTCTTTCAACTACCCCATTTTGCTGAGGTGTTCTGGCAGCCGAGAATTCCCTTTTAATTCCATGAATATTACAGAACTCACTAAACTAGTTTGATGTGAATTCTCCTCCTCTGTCTATTCTGAGGCACTTAATTTTTGAATCTTTTTCATTTTCTACAAGGGCTTTTAAATTCTTAAAACACTCAAAAGTTTCAGATTTATACTTTATGAAATATATCCACATCATTCTAGTATAATCATCAACAAATAACACAAAGTACCTTTCTCCTTGGAGTGCTTGATTTCTAGTTGGCCCACACACATCAGCATGGATGATCTCCAAGGGCTTCGATGTACAGTGTTCCTTTGTCTTGTGCCTGGTTTTGGTCTGCTTTCCATGTTGACATGGACCACACACTGCCTGATTTGGTTTGAACAGGGATGTCTTGTACAGCTTTGATCTTGTTGATATTGATCAGATTTTCGAAACTTGTATGTCCAAGTCACTTGTGCCACAGCCAACTCTCATCTGTCTGACTCAAGTAGCATTTATTTTCCTGAATCTTGTTCAGAATGTAAATGTTGTCTGGTGTTCTCACCCCTTTTGCCACAAGTTTCCCTGAGGTAGAGTTCCTTATTTCACAGTCTTTGGTGCTGAAAACAACCTTATGTCCTTGATCACAGATTTGGCTGACACTCAGGAGGTTGTGTTTGAGTCCGTCAACCAGCAGAGCATCTTGAGCTTTTCCTTTTCCATTTATCAGAGTAATTGTTCCTTTTCCTGCAATTCTGCCATATCCGCTTCCAAAAGACACATTCCCTTCCTTTTTGCTCAGCGAGACAAACTTCCCTCTATCTCCTGTCATGTGTCTGGAGCACCCACTATCTACAAACCACTGGTTTCCATTATTTTGAGCATATAGAGCCAGGCCACATTTGTCCATGCTGGAATTCTTGCTACTTGTCTTTCTTCCTTTGAGTGGGCAATCTTGTTCATAGTGTCCAATGTTGTAGCAGAAAGAGCAAATTAGATCAAATTTGGTTAAGGGATCAAATGAATTGAAGGTTTTGATTTGTCCCTGCCTTTTGGGGGCATATGAGTTTATTATTCGGTCCTTTAGCTCTGTCTTTTCATTTTTTAGAGCCATACAATGTCTGGCTTGATGACTGAAATTTTTACAGTGAAAGCAATGTCCAAGAAAGATGGTTTTATACTTGTTGAAGCAACCATGGTTTGAGTCTATTTCCTTCCTGGGAATTACTTCTCCCTCATTCTTTGGATTTTTGATGGGCCCTTGGTGGAGTACAGGTTTGTATTTGTTGTAGTGTCCATGATTCGACTCCACATTCTTCTTTGG
Organism: Pinus tabuliformis; assembly: GCA_031772625.1. NCBI lineage: Eukaryota > Viridiplantae > Streptophyta > Pinopsida > Pinales > Pinaceae > Pinus > Pinus tabuliformis. The sequence continues at coordinate 270,583,186 of CM062812.1, forward strand.
AGTAATTCTTTCTTCATTCTTGGAATCTAGGATGCACTTTTGATAACATACTTTTTCATATTTTGGATTGCAGGAAAGTGCATCGGCATAGCTTTTCGCACTATTCTTAGTGCTTGAGGATTCTCCTTTGAAACCTATTCCAGACTTGTCATGTTGAAGTTTTTGATTTTTCAGAATAGTCTCAAGTATTTGAGAGCTTTTACGGCCCTTTTTAAATTGCCCCAACTCCTTTCTCAAAGATACTATTTCGGCCTCGCGTTCTTCATAAGTCTCTTCGTTTTCTTTAAGCTTTGCTTCCAAGAGATCTTCTCTCCTTCTTATTTCCTCGTTTTCCACTTTGAGAGAAATGATTTTGTTCCGTAGTTTCTCATTTTCTTCAATGGCGCTTATTAACAGTTCATCTACATTTCCCTCTAGCCCTAAGTCATCATCATCTGTGAGTGCCATGAATAATGCTTCTTGGCTTTCATCATCATCACTTTCCTCATCTGATTTCTTTTTGATGACCATAAACTCATCCTCATCAGACCCATCTTGCTTGGAGAAGAAGTTTTTCTTATTGAACCCTTTCTTTTTATGTGCCATTCTTTTAGAATTTCCTTCATCATCACTGTCATGTTTATGAGGACATTTTGCTGCATAATGACCTATTTTACCACATTTAAAACAGATAAGAGGATACTTGCCTTTAAGCTTAGATCCTCTCTTAAGCTTTCGTACAAATTGAGCCAATTCGGATTCCACATCAGACTCATCACTACAGTCATTCCTTTCTTTCCCCTTCTTTGACTTTGAGGCCTTGAATGTTGCATCTTTGGAACTTGGGCCACCTTTCCTCATTTCATAGGCAGTGAGAATTCCATGGAGTTCATCCATTTTGAGGGCATCTAAATCCTTTGCTTCTTCTATAGCGCTTATTTTGGAGTCAAATCTGTCTGGAAGAGACCTTAATACCTTTTGAACAATGGTACTTTCTTCAACTTTTTCGTCCAATCCTTTCAGGGAATTTACCACTTTAGCTACTCGGAGGAGATATGCTGCAATGTCTTCTTCATCTTCCATCCTCAAACTTTCAAATTGTCTTCGGTGAGTTTGAAGCTTTTCCTTTTTTACTTTTGAGTCTCCATCATACAAGCCAACTAGCTTCTCCCACATTTCTTTGGTAGATGTACAGTGCATGATTTTTGTAAACTCAGAATCAGTGATTCCACTAGTGATGGAGTTCATGGCCTTTGCATTTGCGATGTAGGCTTTCCTCTCGTCTTGGTCCGTTGGAAGAGTGGTAGTCGTTTTGTATTCATTTTGAACAAAATGCCAGACTTCGGGTCCAAGGGACATTAAGTAGTAGGTCATTCTTTTCTTCCAGAAACCAAAGTTAGTGCCATCGAACAGAGGAGGTCTTCTTGATGCTTCGTGATTTCTCATCATGGCTGCGGATCCTTCTTCAAGCTGTTAGGCTAGTATGAAGAAGCCTGCTCTGATACCAATTGTTGGAAATACTAAGAGGGGGGTGAATCAGTATTTCTTACATATATATATATATATATATATATATATATATATAATTGTTCTAGTGATTGCCAACAACATATATAGATATGTGTATGTATACACAGAACACAAAAATCAACCGCTGTAATTAATGCTTTTATTAAAACTCAAAATAGTGCAATGAAATAAATACAAGTATAAATCTGATTGTGAATAGTTGTCAAGCTCCAACTTGGACTTCAATGAGGCTCCAACCTCTAGAGAACCAACTCTGTTTTGCAGTGGTCTTGCACTTAGGAGCACCTACCCCAATGACTTCTGTCCAGTTCAGTTCTGAGGCTCCAACCTCTTGGGCTCCAACCCAACCTTGGTATAAACAGGTATGCTGCTGCACACTATTCAGCTAAGATTGTCTCACTCTTGCTCTCTTGCCTCTGCTGCTTCTACTGCCTCTGCTACTTCTACTACCTCACACTCTGGTTCTTCACCACACCAACATCAACAACAGTTCTCTGTTTTTTTTTTGTTACTGCTTTATACATTCTCATACCTTTGTCCATTCGTTTCCGCTTACTCAATGGCTCTTTGGCTTCCTCCTCGCTCGCTTGAGCTTCGGCTTCCTCAACACTCGCTTGACCTTCCGGCTTCCCTCCTCCATTTGCTTTATCTTCCTCATGATTAGCTTCGATTGATGGTGTCACAAAAATATAATGTCGTCGCGGAGGTGTTTCAACAACGCGGAAATATAATGTCGTCGCGGAGGTGTTTCAGCAACGCCGAAACTGGTGTTTCAGCAACGCCGAAACTGGTGTATCGGCAAATTTTTGACAAGTGTCGGTGTTTCAGCAACGGAGAAATTGGTGTTTCAGCAACTTTTCTCCAGGTGTTTCAACAATGTTCAACAGCTGCAGCAGCCTTCACCAGCAACTTAAGTGTTGGTGTTTCAGCAACGGAGAAATTGGTGTTTTAGCAACTTTTCTCCAAGCGTTTCAACAGTGTTCAACAGCTGCAGCAGCCTTCACTAGTGTTCACCAACAACTTCATACAACGCTTAACTACCTCTACTCCTCTTGGCTCCTCTTGGCTCTGTGTGCTCGTCTTCTTTGGCTCTGTCTCCTTCCTTGAATATTGCCATATTGACATCAATGACAATCTGTGTCCAACAAAAAGGGGACAACTCAGTCAACAGTCTGTACTGCTGACTAGGTTTCCCAGTTGGCATTCACTATGCAGCTGCGGTGCAATCATAATTTCATCCTCCATATTAGTCGAACGTGCTTATGCACCATAAAGGTTCAATTTACTTATTGGGTGGGGGGGCGTTGGTCGAGCCTGCTTCCGCATCCTCTCCTCTCCCTCTCCTTAACAGTCGAGCACCTAAAGGTCCTTATGGTATCTAATTGAATATGCGTTGTAGTGGTTTTAACAATCGTCGCATCTATGTGGACTATTCTACTCGATGTTAGGCAGTTATCTTTCCACTTGTGTGTGCCTCTACTAGGGTGGTATTACTACCTCTTTCTTATAGCCTCACCTTTCCTCCCTCCACAATAGAAGAACATTGATACACCTGCAATTGAACATTCACTAGGCACAGTTACTTTCTTTTCGCAAAGGCACATATATACTTCTCTCTCTTGCCGATAGTTAAAGCCAAGGAAAATTTATAAGTAAATATGGCAATTGGGACAATACCCTAGATGGGGCTCCTATCAAGCTGATCTGGACCAAGAGCGACCAAGCTACCTACCTGCTCCCCCAAGCGTACCCAAGCGAGAAATACCCGGAGACGAATGAACAATGTGGGCTGCCGAATGAAGGATATGGAGGGGCATTTCACATTCAATATTTCCAGAGCTGCTGCCTCCCGTCGACGAGGAGCGACAAGGTGAAAATCAACGCCAATGGTTGAATGCCATGTGGCACGTTCATACAAGCATGAGTTCACAGGATGTTATTGGTTGAAGGCTATACAGGTGGACCAATGAGAGGGTGACACGTGGCAAACCTGGAGGCCGCCACGTGCCGTCTCAAAGGTCGAATAAAATTTTATGCGGGGAGGTCGGGGTGGAACCCGCGACCTCACCCACAACAACACCAAGCTTTACCGCCACGTCCACAGGTTGGTTCTTAACTATCATATCTCAGGCGGGTCAGCGTTAAAAAATCGACCCTAGAACAAGCCAAGGTGCTATGCGATGAATCGGCCCCTAGCATACCCGAGTTGCGATGTGATAATCGCAATTACACATCGCAGAAGTGTAGAGTCTCGTATATCTGTTACCCCCTGACTCCGCCAATTGCGAATTGCGATGGATCCCGGATGCGATAAGATTATGGGTTCCAATTAATAGTTCCGTCAAGTTCACTGTATCGCAATCGCACATCGCCTTACCGCGTTCACAGACCATAAGGTTGTCGGTTCTCCGCCAATTGCGATTTGCGATAGAGCTGCTTGAACCGTCGTCTTAACCATCAGACCTAACTGTCATGTGACCACTCGGCCTTAATCGCAAGATACGTGGGGAAGTTCGCTGAACCACCAATTTCAACGGAACTACCATAATTAACTCCAAATAATGAATTTAACTGGCAGTTAGCCAAATTTGGGGGAAATTGTGGAAAGACTGACAAAAGTCATAACTAAGGTAGTTTTCGACCAAATGAGTAGAAAGAAGTTGGGATACCATTTTTTAGTATTACGGACTCATTGGAGCAAGTTTCAAAAACATTTGAGCATTATAAACATATATTTTTACACTTTTGAGCATAATAGAGAAGCCCAAGCCATTGGAAGCTGGACCAAAAAGACGTAGCGCAAGAGGGGTGAACTTCTTTATCATGTTCCTGTTGTAATATGTTTTTGATGATGTTCTGTACATGTTTATGTTGTTGTTCAGTGTCTTATTTATGTTAAATTGTTCATAAAATTAACATAAAAACTCATCATTTCACTTGCAAAAATTCATGAATCTTTAAGTACAATGAAAATATTTTGTTTCTAATCTGAAGAGAATCTTAGCACAACAATTTAATATTCTAAATCAGATCACATCCCCCTAAACAAAAATTCCCCAAAATCTGACAAAAAGTTTCCCCTTGCATTTAAAAAAAATGGGAATGTTGAGAAACATTACCATTGAAGTTCCAACATCTCAAGTATATAGGAATCACACCCCCCAACTTGCAAGGCATATCCCCATTTAAGATTGGTTAATATGGACATGAGTTTTTTTGCTACTATATTGTCTTTTATACATATCATTCCAATTTTCTTGATCACGTGAGTATAACTTTCACATGTGCTATTATTGAAAAAATTGAAATATGCATATTTTTTATTTTTTAAAACCATGATTACCTTGATAATGAGTTATGTCCCATAAAGTACCGAGTTCAAACCCCGTGGGCCAGCCAAAAAAATTAAAAATAAAACCACTTGTTTCCTAAGAATTTTGAATCACATTTCCATGCCATACCAGCTTCAGAAACCCATACCCTTTTCCAATTCCGATGCAATTTATTTTCAAACCCACTCACGTTCAATGTCTTTAAAATCACCCTTCTTCTATGGTGCGACTTGCACAACCAAGATTTTTATGAGTTGATTCTTGAAGGTGTCACTTATTCACCATTTTATGTGGTTGGCAAAAGTTCTTAATACTGTACAGGATACACCCGTACATATCTAATTTACCTTTAGAAAACCTGTAGTTTGTGGACTTAAATAGCGACAAAACTCTTTAGTATACAAACCAAATGTTGAGAAAGTAATAAGTCATTTGTATAATTATCTGTGAAGAAGTGGCAAAACTTAAACTGAAGAAGAGAACTCGGTTCATTTGCGTTTTCCACATTCCGGTCAGTAAGCCTGAAATGTTTGACACGCATCATGTTCTGCACGCGATGAAGCTTTCACAAAATAATGTGGTTATGTTAAATTCAGCATAAACATACGATCTCACACAGCATCAAGAAATTCTTATGGTGTACACGTTCGTAGGAAGATAACCCAATAAGATGTAGTACCAGGTAAGGACAAACAAACATGGACACCTCGGCATGAGAACGTCAAGGCACCGTCAAAATAAATCACCAGAGCAAAAGGAACAAAAATCAACCAGCAGAGAAGCATGGAATGCAGCCAAAACTTAAGAGATTGGACAAAGTGGAGAAAATAAATGCAGCGACAACGCTAAGAGACAACTAGCCAGATGTTGATTCCTCCACCTGACAAAATAGTTTTGGTGAAAGGTGTTGAAGTTGTAACTAGGTTCCTCTTCATGATGTAAATTTATCATTGATGCATTTGTTATACTCATTATATTTTTGTCAAAAGCATGTTCTTCATGGTTAGAATAAAAAAGAGTCTAAAATAATTTGTGTCAAAATAAAATTTATTTGAGTCATGTCCCATTTGAACATTTATAAGAAAGAAGAATTTGAGTTTTTATTTTTGTCAAAAGCATGTTCTTCATGCTTAGAATAAAAAAGAGTCTAAAATAATTTGAGTCAAAATAAAATTTATTTGAGTCATGTCCCATTTGAACATTTATAAGAAAGAAGAATTTGAGTTTTTATTTTGAGTCATAAGCCCACAAGATGACCACGTCAGCCTAGCCCTCCAAGTGGCACCTATTACCTATTGGAGAGCTCATCATTTCATCATATCACATATTATCTTCTGCACCTAATGAAGAAGGAAGAAGGATGAGTTAAAGGAGAGAGAAGGAAGTCAAAAACATGAAGAATATTCCTTGTTGACCAAAAATTTTACCCTACTGCAGCTCGCATGTGTGGACGAATTGTCTATGGAAAAGGGCTGAATTTTCTGAGGTGATTGCAGGGCAAATTTCAGCCTCTACTCCAGGACTGAAATTCTGAGTTTGACTAGTGTTGACTTCAACTTTTTAGAGACTTGGAGGAAGGTTTGACTTGGTATCTTGGTGGCAGTTTGGTCTTGGCTTGGATATCTCTCATTTTGATCTGATTCTATGAGGTAAGGATTGTTGGGTTTCCCCTTGTGGGTTTTGCCCGAGCTACTAGCCTAATTTCTGGTGTCCTCTGTCTCATTGTGATCTCTGTTTTTCTTGGATGATTGAACAATTGTATAATTGTTTGATAAAGAAGACATAAGTAATAAGAACACATCTAATATTTACAAGTAATTATCAAGAAGCGGAATTTACTAGACTATATTGCAGTTGGTTTCTCAACAAATGATATTCTAAACATGACACATTTTGCACAACGCAGCCACAAAAAACACAAAGAATAGCAAAAAGAAGAAAAAATGCAACAGAGGAAGCAAGAGAAGTGCGAAATAGACCACTACACAGAGCCTTTTCCACAGGCATTAGTTGCGATTCAATACTCAACTGTAAACCTTAGCGAATAATGTGTTTCCTCACCAACCACTAATTCACCTTCCATTAAACAAAAGGATTACAAGTACCGTTCCAGTTTGCTATTGACAGAACTGAACTTCTGCAAAAGTTGGATATATGGGCATTTTCAATTCGGAGCTTACAAGATGAGCCCTTTGAAATTGGCATACATAATAACATAAGCAGAAGAAAAATTGTCTATCTAATTGTCTCTCCTGGTTAATTTCTTGTTTGACCTGCGTTTAGGACTTGATCCATGATTTTCAGTTGTATTTTCGCCATCATCTAACAAATGGCTGTAATCCTCTAAAGTTGCAAATGGAGACTGTCTTGGATTTGCTGAAGCTTTTCTTTTCTTTTGTTTCATTCTTCCTGCAATATCTATTGCCTCTGAATCAAAATCTAACTCCTCGTCAACGTTTGTCTCATCATCTCCAGATGCATCTTCAACAATATCTGTGTCACCTCCACTGTCATCAGCCAACAAGGACTCATCGTCTAGTTCAAGCACCTTATCCAATTTTTCATAGTCATATTCACCATCACTCTGATATTGCACATCAAGGCCCACATCTTGCTCTATCAAATTATCAATTTCATCATTGTCACTTTCATCACCCCCAGCAAAATCATCTCCAGCATCGTCAACAAGGAGATCATCTCTTATGGTTTCATCATCAATTTCTTTTTCTTTCTTTTTCTTTGGTTTTCGTTTGGATGAGTTGGCCTTTGCCAAATAAAACTTGTGAAAAACAACATCTTCGGGACGAACTTCTTCTTCTGCCAAAGATAAGAGGTCTGGTCCTACTAGAGGGGGAATAATGTCAACCTGTTCAAAAAACCAATTATATTAGTCCCAAAACCATGCAATTATTTTATACAATACTCTATTTCTGTTAATCCAGGATAGTTTCAATTTTCTGATCTATATATTCTTGTCCATCACAAAGAAATTATAGGATTACGTGCCACTTTCATCCTTCTTTCTACATGTGTGTATATATGAGTAATCGTGTGCATAGCAAAGCATGAGGAAGTTGACCAAAAACACCCAATTTATTTTTAATAGAATCTATTGGGAATATAAACTGACGAGAAAGCATTAAAGCCAATTGCCAATAGTCTGTTCCCATTAAGCATATAAATCAAGTGATGCAGATCAATAATCCATTGCATAGCCTCTAGATATAAATTGAAAAAATGCAATAATATTACCAAAAAAAAAGATCTCCATAAATCATTTGGAAGTGAAACCTTGGCTTTATATACTGCAAAAAAGAAAATAGAAAAGAAGTGTCACCATAGTAATTGCACCCTGCTTGTGGATCATCTCAGGCAGAACTTCATGGGAACTTCCTCAGAAATTCCAAGCACTGCTTTGGAAAACAAAAACATTATTGCAAGATATTTCACCAGAGAGGCGGCCATTCAATTAGAATAAATTTCTCTGCCTATCTTCCTCTCTGTGTGCAGTGAAATTAAATTTCTTTTCTTGAGAAATTAAGACAGTTTGCTCTCATTTCTTGCTTCTTCAAAATATTATCAAAATGCAGCTTCCCGCATACCCGATGCCACAAACATCAGAGATGAGAGTGATAGAGGATGAAGGGACGCCACTTCTCCCTCCACCTCTCTTTCTACTACTGCTACTACTTCCATCTCTAGGTTGTGGTAGAGCTTTAGGCCTATTACAGCATGCACTTTTGTCCAGAGCAGGCTCTTCTCTTTCATTTATTGCCATTAGTATTTCTTTGTACTATGTTAGCTTTTCTCTATTTTCAGTAGTGTTCCTGACACTCCCTGTTGATTTTTGGTAGCTACAGTTGGTATTCAAGTTGACCTAATTAAAGGAAATCAAATTATTATTTTTGAAGCTCATGGAGGATCCAAAACAAAGGTCAGCCCCACCAGCTGAATTGGTTTGACCTTTGGTCAAAACCCACTTGATTTGACCACTATATATTTATTATTGACATTCAACCTCACTCATTTGGAAAAAAAATTCAGATCGCACAAAAAAAACATCTATTCTTCTGTTCACACATGAGTCTTCAGAAGTTTGACTGAACATTTTTGAAGTCTATTTGACCAGCATTGACTGAGTCTCTTTCTGATCTGTTTGACCGAATCTTTGACAAGTTTGACCATGGAAAGAAGCTTGATTTGGGCAGAGTTGACTGAGACTTTCTGGGAAGCTTTGTCCAGAGTTTGACTGAACTTCTGGGCAGCAGCAGGAGGCTGAAATTCAGCCTGTTTGACTCTGAGTTGACCAGATTGTAGAAAGCCGAAATAAGGCCAGTTTGACCATGTTTGACCTGTGGTAGACTGATGGTCTAGTTTGACCAAATTTGACTTATTAAATCAGACTGAACCTTTTGCTGAATTGAACAATCTCTTCTAGAAAAGATTGCTGGGTTTTTTCCCGAGTTTGGCTTTCTCAGGGGAAAAAATTTGGTGTCTATTGTGCATGGCTTGTCAACTGTGATCTTTACTGTTCTATTGCATTTACAGTTTAATTTTCAGAGTGTAATTACTTAATGATGCTTTGAAAGTATGCTAAAGTAAGACAGGAAATTGTAAGTAATTATCAGTGACAGGAAATTGTGCTTGTCTAAATTAGCACTAGAAAATCAACGTGATATCAAAGCTTCGGTGAAGGCCATTAAAGATCACCTTTGAAGACACCTATTTTTGCAATATGATCTGTGACCAAATTCTTCACTAGATGGCTCCCTCTATCAAGCCTAAATATAGGCTAGAAGGTGCTATAAATTTTAGAGCTTGGAAGACCAAAATAGATCTCATTCTTAAAGATAATGATGTCATGGACTATGTGGAAAGCAAAGTTACTGACCCTCAGGATAATGAGGGAAAGGCCAAACACAAGAAGATGGAAATTAAGGCCAAGAGATTCTTGTTGAATCCATCTAAGGCCATATGATTCCATTTGTTTCTGAGCTGAAGACTTCTGGGATTGTATGCAATCAACAACATTGGTCAGAAGATGACCTTGAAGAATCAACTTCGTGATATACAGATGTCTAGATCTGATACTGTGGCTTCCTATTTCATGAGGATCTCTCAATTAAGAGATCAGCTCAAGACCACTGGAGAGAATATTGATGAATCAGAACATGTGACTATGACCCCTAATGGATTTCTAGATTCATGGGATTCATTTGTATCAAACATTTGTGGCAGATCAGAAATTCCAAAGTTTGATCAACTATGGAATGCCTGTATTCAGGAGGAGTCAAGGCTAATATCGAAAGGGAAAATTCAGAGACCTCAAGATGATGAGTCTTAAGCACTTGCAATTCATAGGAAGAATGGTAAAGGAAGGAAAATTTTGGAAAAGGAATACAGGTAGAAGACCTGCTCCCATTCAACATCAAAAGGACATGTCAAAGATTCAGTGTCTCAATTGTGACAAGTTAGGTCACTATAAAAACTAGGGCCCTAAAAGTAATAATGATAGAAAGAGGAAGGACAAGCAAAATGCTTCAGTTGCAGACATTGATGATGATGGGCATCCACATCAGAAGAGATCTAGGAATGACAATACAGATGATCTTATTATTTCAGATAGTATAGATAGTGAGGGAGTTGACAATTCCCTACACTCCTCAGATCAAAAAGGTAAGTATTTCATTTTTTTTCTTTCTACTTGATTGTTATTACTTTATTTTTGTAGAACCTCTTCTCTTTATATTTTTGGCTTGGTTATAATCGTTTCTTCTTCTTGAAAATTATGGTAGCCATGGTCGGTATTTTCATCATGGAAATTTAAATTATATATTTACCTCCAAAATCATGACAGATCGGCTCCACCAAAAGACAAGTCAGTTGGGTCCCTTTGAAGCACCCATTCGACCCCCTATGATGACTATATATATGTGAGGAATTGCTCCTCATTTGGCAATTCGTTTTGAACAATTACATCTGTGTTTCTGCGAGCTATTGAAGGAAGGAGGGCCGAAATTTTAGGAGGCCGAAATTCTAGGGAGAGCCGAAATTTCAGGGAATTGGTTTTTGACATGGCACTTGATCATGATTTTGGTTACTTGTCTAGTGATTATTCTGCTATTATTTGTGATGTATTGATGAATCTGGAAAGTCTCTCTCATAAGGAAGAAGTTTTCCTGGGTTTTCCCCTTGTGGGTTTTGCCCTGGCTGTGTGCCTAAGTTCTGTGTCTCTTGTCTTATGGTTTGTTGATATTTCTACTGTGATTTGCTACTGCTCTTTTATGCTTATGAATGATTTTCTTATCACTATTTAATGAAATGAATATTAAATAACACTGATAACGTTTTGATGCTGTGAAAAATATGAAAATTATTCTAACCTATGCCCTAGATAAAAATTCAACATCATAGAGCTGGGGGGACGTTGAAGAGCAGCTGGCTGAATTGATGGAGGTCTATGGCGAGTTCTGGGCATATATCTCTGTTCCAAACCCTATTTGATAAGCAGTCAAGGAGATGACTTCATTTAAAAAACTAAAATTTTGTTCTCCTCCTCTGGTTTGACCGAACTCCATTGGAAATTTTGTGATCCTAATTAAATGATCTATGGAAAAGGTCTATAATTCCAGATCTGCATAGTGTTATGAAGAGAAGATCCAATCCGAGCCTCAGAAGTTTGATCTGAGTCCTCTCCACACTAATGGGCTAAGACCCCTGTGATATGATTCTAAAAGGAAGCGCAGGTCTAGATCTTCATTTGACCTCTCTGTGACATGCATTACACCTTGAATATTTGCGAAAATCTGAGACTAATCGAGCTTCTGAGCAAGCTCTGTCATCCAGTCTCATAATCCTTGTATATGAGCCTCTGTGTCAAGCAAGTTAATTCCAGCTCGGTGGAATCATACAAGCCTCTTTATGGCATTTCATGAACTCTGAGTCACAGATCATATCTCTGTTGTGCGAAGTTCTCATTATCCTGTGAACTCCTGTTATATGCAAAATGGAATAATATGAAAGAAGTCTGAGCCTTCTAAACTTTAAAGTGCGAATTTGGATCCAAATCCTTGTGATAAAGAGCAGTCAATAAAGATCTAGCTTGTAGCAATTGCAAAGGTCTGTGGTCCATGCTCTGTGGATAAGCGAAATTCTGAAATATTCATGCAATGTTTTAACTTAGTAGGAGCTGAATAAGGCATCAAATTCATTCTAACGTAGCATACCATTCATTCTGAACTCAGTAGGAGCTGAATAAGGCATCAAATTCATTCTGAAGTTCCATTCACTACCGTGGAATGTTCATCATATATTCTTTTTCAATTGTGATCCATTCTTGGAAATTAGCAAATGATTGGGCCAATGATCTATCACTGATATACTGTGTAAATGGCAAAGTTCAAAATCATCTAGTCTGTGAAAGATTTGGTTCTACATTGTTCAGAGGCCTACGGTACATAATCAAACCTGAATATAAGTCGAGATCCTTGACATATGATCTGTGTAAGATAATCTATGTCTGATGTCATACACCATTATTGAGATGCAATCTAATATGCATGTGATTGAAATTTGAGACTCTAAAGTCACTATCTCTATAGGCACCTTATTTTTGTATTTTTTAATCTGAATTATGAAGAGAAAGAATCCAAAGTTAGTCTTTGAAGCATGATCCATGATCCGATCTTATGTAGCATCCGAATGACATCAAAGTCATTTCTGTAATTTGACGCATCTAAGCTAACGCTGAGGTACTCGAGCTACTGCAGTTCTGAGTCATGTGAACTCTTTGATCTCTTTTTGAACTAGATGATCCATGAAAAGTCAAATGCATTGACGCACGTAAGAAGTCAAGTACTAATGTGTTTTATTTCTGATCTCTGAGGCAATCTCTTAAAGATATATATAAGTATGAGCTCAGTTAAATCAAGCCGACCTGAATAATTATTTATCACTTGATGAATTGCATGGGATCATTATCATGACAACTTATTTATGTGAGGTAGCTACGTTCTCTCTCATATCTTTTATGAAGTTGCTGATCCCAGGGTATCATGGTCTCGGCAACGACTTTATCTTGGTTGTCAATAGAGATTCCATATCTCCAGAACAGGCTATCAAATTGTGTGATCAAATTTGTTTTTTGAAATTCAGACTGATGGAGTCATTTTTTGCTATGCTTAGAGTTAATGGCACCTACTCCATGTGAATATTAAACTCTGATGGCAGCGAGCTTGAGATGTGTGGGAATGGAAAGGACTGTTTTTACAACAGGAGTTGGTCTAATTGTTCCCGTTGCACTCAAATTGTCAAAGTTCCAAGGAAGCAGAAGTACCAAATTTTTCGACAGGATCGGGTCCCCTATCAGTAGTCCATGTGTCATGGTCAACCCAATCTTGATCCGTAAACTGCCGTGGATATTCCACTGGACAGTTCGTCACAACAAATGTAATAATATTATATTAAAACTCTTAATATCCTACACTATTACAGTTTATTAAACTTTAAGATCTATGGATTTAACTGTAATTAGTGCATGCATGCGTATGGAAATTATGCAGGAAAGTAGAGAACGACAAAATAAGCGCACACACATAAGACACAATATATGCTCTCTGGGAAACCCTTTCGGGAGAAAACCCAGCTGGAAGGTGAGGCTGCTTCGCTCTTTTTCTTTGTCTGGAAATATGGTTGCAAGTACAAATAAGTAATGCTTGTGGCCCGTGGGCTGCCATAGTACACAGATCCTCTTTGTGTGCTCTACCTCCTATCTCTCCTGGCTATCTTTTCTCAGCTATGGAACAAAATGCACTCAAAATAATGGAATGCCTCTTCCTCCCAGTGGCCCAGTTATAACATAGCCCGATAGCCTACTAGTGGTTAAGTTTGACTATATCAACTCTTAACTAGAGTTACAAAATAGATTCTTCTAAAGTCTTTTACATCACAAACACGTGGCTAGCCCATTTTCCATGAATAATGGAGGTTGACACAGCATCCTCTTGAACTATATGTGTGAGAATATGAAGGTCAACTTCTAAGTGGCATAACTTTTCACACCCTGTTTCGCCAAATTGGGTCCCGTGAGATGATTCCTCCACTTTTTCCACTCCAAATGCATGGAGCTTCGAGATGGATGACAAACAATATAATGATCCAATTTGGATCAAACCTCCCCATTTTGGGAGGCTTTTGGTCCTCAAAAGCTTTTACTAAATGAGGTGAGGAAATTTTTCCTCCACCTTCTATCTAGTGAACCATTAAGCTTTGCCTAGAAGTTGTCCCTTCAACCCAATCTGCTAGAGTTCATGTTGCCCCTATCTTGTAGTTTTGGACCTCTTTTGCAAAATTGTATCCTCTGTCAACTCTGCTTGAGCGTCTGGTGTCAAATCCTCCATAGAAGGTACGACCTGTTCCTCTTCCTGATCTAGCATGGAAGGCTCATAGAGTTTCAAATTCTCTACATTCACAACTGAGTAAATGCGCATATATGGTGGTAAATTGAGTCAATAGGCATTATTACCCACCTTTTCTAGTATCTCAAAGGGATCATACCTTAGAGCCTTGATTTTCTTACCAGGCCCCTGCAGCCTCTCCTTGTTCAACTGTATCCATACTCTGTCTCCCACCTTGAATGATTTCTTTGTTTTGTGTTGATCATGTCTGGCCTTATACTTCTCCTGTGACTTCTGCAGTGTTTCTTGTACCTGTAGATGGACCTGTCTGATCTTCTCTATAGATTTTTCAGTCCTCAAAGCATCTCTTGTAAGATCTTCCCTCACTCCTCTTTGTTTCCCATATGCAATATCCAAAGGTGAAGGTGACAAATATCCAAAACAAGTCTCACATGGGCACTTTCTTGTAGAAGTGTGGACCGCTATGCTATAATAATGTTGTATATATACTGGATTTTCATCCCAGGCCTTCAGATGCTTCTTGTAGTATCCCCTCAGAAGTTGCACCGAGGTCTTGCTGACTACTTCTGCCTCCCCAACTGTCTGTGGATGGAATGTTGTACATCACTTCAAATTTGTGTCCATCTTCTCGCACAATGTAGTCGAGAATGCACTGAGAAATCTTATGTCCCTGTCTGAAATTATGTTCCTTAGTATCCCAAAGTGCACCAGACTTGTCCAAAGAACAAGTTTGTTGCTTCTTGTCCGCTAATGATCTTTTTACAAGACATCAAAACACACATCTTGTTGAACCTGTCAACTACCACAAATAGGTAGTAATGTCCCTTCCTGGTTGTTGGTAAACCTCCCACAAAGTCCATGGAAATGCTTTCCCAAGGACGAGTCGGTACAATTAAGGGATGATACAAACCTTGTTTCCTGTTGCTAGGCTTGCTGATACAACAAAGCATACATCCTCTTATGAACCTAGCTACCTGTTCTTGCATCTTGGGCCAATACACATACCTTTGTAAGTTAGCCACAATCTTCCCTACACCAAAGTGCCCTGTAACCTTGGAGGTGTGAGCCTCTCTAATCAGCTGCAAACACTCACCTTTAGGAACACATAGCTTATCCAGCCTGTAGAGTAACCCATCCTGGAGATGGTAGTCAACGGTGCCATTGCCATAGTGCACATGAGTTTGACTCTGCAACTGCTGATACACCTTCTTGAAGTCCTTATCTTCTGAAAATGCCTCTCTGTATACATCATGGGTGAATGGCTCCATGTGTATAAGAGTCCCCAAAGCTGTAATCTTTGATATGGGTGGCTTTGAAAGCATATCGACCAACTCGTTTGTGTTGCCCTTCTTATACTTGATCACCAAATGAAACTGTTGTTAAACACCCCATCCACTTGTAATGCCTGGTCTGTTGTAGCTTACTCTGAGCCTGCAAGTAGTGTAATGGCTGGTGATCTGTGTGGATTATTGTCTCCTTTCCCATCAGATAATGCTTCCACTTCAACACAACTTGCACCATGGCATAGAACTCCTTATTGTAGGTAGGGTAGTTAAGAACTTCCCCATGAAATACTTTAGAATGGTAGAAAACAAACCTTCCTCCCTACACCGAGATAGCTCCCACAACACACCCACTCGCATCTGTCTCCACTTCAAAGGGCCACTGCAAGTTTGGTAATGCCAGAATTGGTACTTGACTGATCTTCTTCTTTAGCTCCTTGAAAGCCTTCTGCTAACCTTTTCCCCACTGGAAACTCTTGCCACTTGCCGTTATGGCGTGGAGCAGTGTTGCTACAACTGAAAATTGTTGAAAAGTGTAATTAGGTTCGGTCTTCATAATGACATGCAATTATGTTTAATGTAATGAGATGTAAATAAGAAAAATGAAATTATTATATTGACTTGCTTCATGGGTTTCAAGAGTAAGGGATTTTGTTTTTGAGTCAAGACTCCCATTGAGAGTCTTTAGGATTTATATGTCGTCTAGTCATAAAATGTTAGAGTCATTGTCATGTAAATGAATTCATGTTACACTTTGAAAAAGGCCATCTTGTCTATGTAAAGTATCCTCCAAGAACTTGTCACCTAACCTCTTCAAGTTGGCGTACAAACAATGAAGGAACTCTCTAGATGAAGTCGGCCTAACTCTAGTTGTCAAGTCAGCCTAAAGATCATGTGAAATGGTGTATAAATAGCCTAACTCGACCTCCATTCTAAGCAAGTAACTCAATCTGAATTCGGTCTAGAAAGAAGTATGAAGAAAGGGTGGAAAGGAGTGCGAAGGAGCTGTGAAGTGAGACTATCTTTTGGATGTGCTCTAGCCACAAAAATTGGTGGAGAGGCTAAAGCACATGAGATCTCCAATACCCATAAATGATTTGGGCAGATTCTAAACAGTTTGGGAGATATTAAAATAATTAATATTTTTAATGGAGTCCGTAAATCTAAACTTAGGGAAAATAAAATATTAATGTGAATTAATATAAAACTTTGTTAGAAGGGTCCAAAAGTCATGGATCAAGCCAGAGTTAATCTTAGTCATTGATTAGGGACTTAATCTCGATCGTTGATTTGTCAATGAGAAAAGTATAAGAGGAGGCTTGAGGGTCACTTGGAGAAAACACAGAGGGAGACCAGTCAGTTCAATTTCTGGAGCAAGGTTAGCTAAGAAATTTGAACTAGTGGTCTGGCGAGTAGTCAGGAGGCAGCAAGTATGGAATAGAGAGACGAGATCAGGCACTGGAGACCAGCTGAGGCAAGAGAGGCAGACGCAGAGCATTTCAAGCAGACACAGAGGCAGCAAGAGACTGCGTAGTCACTAGAGGGGTTGCGTGGGTGACACAGAGAGGCCCAAGGTTGACGCAGTCAAGCAGGGGCTGACGCAGAGTATCTGGGAGCCATGCAGAGTGTCTGGGAGCCACGCTGACGTTGGGACTCGAACAAGTGCTGGAGTTTTTCTCTCTATGAGTAAGCCAATTTGGCACCCTGTTGTATTGAAGAGTTGCTAAATAATAAAATCCTCCCTTGCTGCACCGATTTTCCCACATTGGGTTTTTCCAGGGGCTGTTGTCCAAAATATTTGTGTCAATGTGTTAATTCTTGTGCATGTGTTTGTTTCTGTATTATGGTGTGATATATGCAGCAGAATTTATTTTAATGTTTATTGAAAGAATTTCATAAATAACTTATTGAAGAATAAGTAGGAAAAGTAAATCAGATGTTACAGTGATAGAATTTTCACATGGTATCAGAGCAAGTAATCAGAGACAGGAAGGGAAAATCAGTTATGGGTCGAGACCACAATGCAGAGGCATCCATGTCAGGGGACTCGCACAGATTTTGAGAAAATTGCACAAAAGAAAGAGACTTTGATTTCTCTATGTTGGCTTGCAGGCTGGAAGAAGAAGTGGCTTGTATGACTAGTTCTGGATCATCAGAAGTATGGTATATAAATAGTGGAGCCTCGTGGCATATGACGGGAATCAGGGAATGTTTCTCAGAATATCGAGAAGAGAAGATGAACTTTCAGATCACCATGGGGAACAAGGCAAAGTGTACTCTAGTAGGGAAGGGTACCATAGTCTTTCAAACAGAATCGGGAGAACGGTTCTGTGCTACAAATGTGTTGCATGTACCAAGATTGGGGATGAACTTACTTTCTGTGTCGCAACTTCAAGGCAAGGGCTATGATGTCTACTTCATCAAGGAGAAGGTATACGTCAAACACCCGAGCTGGAAAAAGAAAGTGCAAATCAGGATCAAAAGTAACAAGTTGTATAGATTACAACTAGAATCACCAATTGCACTAATAGGCAGTCATGGAGACAAGGACTTGAATGAACTATGGCACAGAAGAATGGGTCATTTGCACCATGGAGCTCTGAGAATTCTCAGGAGAATTGTAACAGGAGTTCCGAATTTGAGTACGGAAGGAGATGATGTATGCAGAGGACGCGCTCTAGGAAAGTATGCCAAGGCAACATTTCCTAGGAGAAAACACAGGGCCAAGAGTGTAGTAGGATTGATACACTCAAATATCTACGGACCTATGCCTGTCAAAGCTCTTAGTGGTGCCGAGCATTTCCTTACCTTCATTGATGACCACTCAAGGAAAACTTGGATTTTTTTTTTTTTTTAAAAGTACAAGGTTTTCTGTCAATTCAAAGAGTTCAAGGCTCTAGTGGAGAATCTCACTGAGAAGAAAATAAAAGTTTTGCGCTCAGATAATGGTGGAGAGTATGTCGATAAGGACTTCACTGATTTTTGCACTAAGGAGGGCATCAAAATAGAGTGGACAACTCCCTACAATCTGAAGCAGAATGGAGTAGCAAAAAGAAAGAACATGACTATTATAGAAGCAACTAGGGCCATGATGTATGATCGGGATATGCAGAAATTCCTGTTGATTTGGGGTAGCATCAGATGTGCTCTAGCCACGAAAATTGATGGAGAGGCTAAAGCACATGAGATCTCCAATACTCATAAATGGCTTGGGCAGATTCTAAATAGTTTGGGAGATATTAAAATAATTAATATTTTTAATGGAGTCCCTAAGTCTAAACTTAGGGAAAATAAAATATTAATGTGAATTAATATAAAACTGTGTTAGAAGGGTCCAAAAGTCATGGATCAAGCCAGAGTTAATCTTAGCCGTTGATTAAGGACTTAATCTCAGTCGTTGATTTGTCAACGAGAAAAGTATAAGAGGAGGCTTGAGGGTCACTTGGAGGACACACTGAGGGAGACCAGTCAGTTCAATTTCTAGAGCGGGGTTAGCTGAAAAATTCGAACTAGTGGTCTGGTGAGCAGTCAGGAGGCAGCAAGTACGGAACAAAGAGAAGGGATCAGCCACTGGAGACCAACATTGAGGCAAGAGAGGCAGACGCAAGGCATTTCAGGCAGACGCAAAGGCAACAGGAGACTGCGCAGTCACTAGAGGGCCTGCGTGGGTGATGCAGAGAGGCCCAGGGCTGACGTAGAGTGTCTGGGAGCCACGTAGAGGTCAGCGAAGCTGACGCTGGGACTAGGAGAAGTGCTGGAGAATTTTTCTCTCTGTGGGTAAGCCAGTTTGGCACCCTGTTGCACTGAAGAATTGTTGAATAATAAAATCCTCCCTTACTGCACCGGTTTTCCCACATTGGGTTTTTCCAGAGGCTATTGTCCAAAATATTTGTGTCAATGTGTTGATTCTTGTGCATGTATTTGTTTCTGTATTACGGTGTGATATCTGCGGAAGAATTTATTTTAATGTTTATTGAAGGAATTTCATAAATAACTTATTGAAGAATAAGTAGGAAAAGTAAATGAGATGTTGCAGTGATAGAATTTTCACATGGTATCAAAGCGAGTAATCAGACACAGGAAGGAAAAATCAATTATGGGTCGAGACCACGATGCAGAGGCATCCACGTCAGGGGACTTGCACAGATTTTCAAAAGATTGCACAACAGAAAGAGACTTCGATTTCTCTATGTTGGCTTCCAGGCTAGAAGAAGAAGTGGCTTGTATGACTAGTTCTGCATCATCAGAAGTGTGGTATATCGATAGTGGAGCCTCGTGGCATATGACGGGAATCAAGGAATGTTTCTCAGAATATCGAGAAGAAAAGTTGAACTTTCAAATCACCATGGGGAACAAGGCAAAGTGTACTCCAATAGGAAAGGGTACCATAGTTTTTCAAACAGAATCAGGAGAACAGTTATGTGCTACAAATGTGCTGCATGTACCAAGATTGGGGATGAACTTACTTTCTGTGTCGCAATTTGAAGGCAAGGGTTATGACGTCTACTTCATCAAGGAGAAGGTATACGTCAAACACCCGTGCTGGAAAAAGAAAGTGCAGATCGGGATCAAAAGTAATAGGTTATATAGATTACAACTAGAATCACCAATGGCACTAATAAGCAGTCATGGAGAGAAGGACTTGAATGAACTATGGCACAGAAGAAGGGTCATTTGCACCATGGAGCTCTAAGAATTCTCAAGAGCATTGTAACAAGAGTTCCAGATCTGAGTATGGAATGAGATGATGTATGTAGAGGATGCGCTCTAGGGAAGTATTCCAAGGCAGCATTTCCTAGGAGCAAACACAAGGCCAAGAGTGTACTAAGATTGATACACTTAGACATCTGCGGACCTATGTTTGTCAAAGCTCTCAGTGGTGCCGAGTATTTCCTTACCTTCATTGATGACCGCTCAAGGAAAACTTGGATCTATTTTCTAAAAACCAAGGACGAGGTTTTCTGTCGATTCAAAGAGTTCAAGGCTTTGGTGGAGAATCTGGCTAGGAAGAAAATAAAAGTTTTGCGCTCAGATAATGGTGGAGAGTATGTCGATAAGGACTTCACTGATTTTTGCGCTAAGGAGGGCATCAGAAGAGAGTGGACAACTCCCTACAATCCGGAGTAGAATGGAGTAGTAGAAAGAAAGAATAAGACTATTGTAGAAGCAACTAGGGCCATGATGTATGATCAGGATATGCCGAAATTCCTGTGGGCGGAAGCATGCAACACAACAGTCTATGTTCAGAACAGGACTCCTCATCGGGCGTTGGGCAAGATTACTCCAGAGAAAGTTTTCATAGGGAAGACACCTGAAGTCAGTCATTTCAAGATATTTGGGAGTTTAGCATATTGCTGCATACCAGAGGAAAAGAGGAAGAAGCTGGATCAAACTACGGAAAAGGGATATCTGGTGGGATATAGTGAAAACACTAAGGCATACAGAATCTACCTTCTAGGGAGCAGGAAGGTAGTAGTTCGATGAGATGTAAAGTTCATGGACGATAGGGCTTTCAGAAAATGTCATGAGATGCCTTCCGAGGAGCAGTCAAAAGAGGAGTCGCGAGTTAAGCCTCTTCAACCAACGGAAGTAAAAAATTCTTCCTCAGGTCAGGAAGATTCTCAAGATGAGGAGGAGCTAATAGAAGCACCTGCTGGCAGAGGAAGAACTAGCAAGGAACTTCGTCAGATTTTGCGGGATGCAGAAGACTTCATCGATGCGCCAAGAAACAATAAGAGGGAGCGAAAACAACTAGATAGATATCAGGCATTAGTAGCTCAGGATGGGGAGCCTGCCAGTTTCAAGGAGGCAGCTCAACATCAGGTTTGGCTAGACGCGATGGTAGAGGAGTACAACTCCATAATGGTGAATGATGTCTGGGAGGTAGTGCCAAGGCCTCAAGACAAATCAGTGGTAGGTTTGAGATGGATCTACAAGATCAAATATGTTGCAGACGACAGTGTTGAGAAATACAAGGTCAGGTTTGTGGCTAAGGGGTATGCTCAAAAGGAAGGAATTGACTACGAGGATACCTTCGCCCCGGTAGCCAGGTATACGTCTATTAGGACCGTGATATCTCTTGGAACTCAGATGGGATGGGAGATTCATCAAATGGATGTCAAAACGGCTTTGCTGAACAGGGTAATAGAAGAAGAGGTATACATTGAACAACCAGAGGGATTTGAGAAACATGAGAAGAAGTCTCATTTGAAACAGTGACCTAGAGCATAATATGGTCGAATCGATGGCTACTTGCAGAAGATGGGATTTGTCAAGAGTGACGCAAATCAAAATCTCTACTATTTGGTTGTAGAGAATGAGCTGCTAATCTTAGTATTGTATGTGGATGATCTCTTTTTGATAGGATCATCCAGGCTCGTCGGGGACTGCAAGAAGAATCTAGCCATAGAATTCGATATGAAGGATTTGGGATGAATGCATTATTTCCTAGGGTTGGAAGTTTGGCAGCAAAAGGGAGAGATCTTCCTTGAGCAAGGGAAATATGCTACAGAAATCCTGAAGAGATTCAGGATGGAGGACTGTGGACCCATGGCTACTCCAATGATCACCAACTAGAAGAAGATTGATGCAGCAGAAGACAAGGATGTTGATCCCACCTTATACAAGCAGTTCATAGGGTCCCTGATGTATCTAGTCAATACCAGGCCAGACATTTGCTACGTTGTCAACAACCTCAATCAGTTCATGGTGGAACCAAAGAGGGCGCACTGGGCAGCAGCCAAACATGTTCTCAGGTATTTACAGGGAACAGTCGATTATGGACTCTTGTACACCAGGAGTAAGGATATCAGATTGAGTGGATTTATTGATGCAGATTGGGCAGGAAGTTCAGGGGATCGGAAAATACCTCTGGGTAATGTTTCAACATTGGATCATGAATGACCTCCTGGTGTAGTAGAAAACAAAACTCTGTGGCTCTGAGCTCATCTGAGGTAGAATATATGCCGGCAAGCACAACTTCGTGTGAGGCCATATGGCTTAGAAAACTACTTGTGAACCTATTCAGAGGGAATATGGAGGCAACCAGTATCATGTGCGATAATCAGAGTTGCATCAAGCTCTCTGAGAATGCAGTGTTTCATGATAGGTCGAAGCATTTTGATATCTGATGTCACTTTGTCAAGGACTGTGTCCAACGAGGAGCTGTACAGTTGAGCTACACTCTACAGGAGAACAGGTGGCGCACATCCTCACCAAGGCCCTTGGAAGGACAAAGTTTGACTACTTCAGGGAAAAGATGGAGATGGTAAAGAACTCGTTTCAGTAGCAAAAATGGGAGTGATAACAGCGCGGATGCAGAGGGAGTTGCAGTGCGAACGCAATGTTGGGAGAAAGGACCAACATCAGGACAGATGCAGAGGGAGTTGTCGTACAGATGTAGCAGTGGCAGTAGCAAAGCCATGGGTAGTAGTATAGGATGCAGCAGTGCAGAGGATGTTGGGCAAGGAGGCTTAGCATCAGCTCAAGGACCCATGTCAGATGATCAGTGTGATACTCAGTGAGGAGTATTACTAGAGCACAGTCCTCGCGAAGAGGGAGTGTTGATTTGGGGTAGCATCGGATGTGCTCTAGCCACGAAAATTGGTGGAGAGGCTAAAGCACATGAGATCTCCAATACCCAGAAATGGTTTCAGCAGATTCTAAATAGTTTGGGAGATATTAAAATAATTAATATTTGTAATGGAGTCCCTAAGTCTAAACTTAGGGAAAATAAAATATTAATGTGAATTAATATAAAACCGTGTTAGAAGGGTCCAAAAGTCATGGATCAAGCCAGAGTTAATCTTAGCCATTCATTAGGGACTTAATCTCGGCTGTTGATTTGTCAACAAGAAAAGTATAAGAGGAGGCTTGAGGGTCACTTTGGAGGACACACTGAAGGAGACCAGTCAATTCAATTTCTAGAGTGGGGTTAGCTGAGAAATTCGAACTAGTGGTCTGGTGAGAAGTCAGGAAGCAACAAGTACGAAACAGCGAGAATGGAACATCATCAAGTTGAAGATTTGATCTTCACAAGTAAGTACCTTATTATAATACAATGTAGTAAAAATGACTTCCTTGTATGGAAAAGAAGGATAGGCATTGTCCTCGAAGTAAATGAAGTCATTGATCATGTCCATGGGAAGGTCTCTAAGCCATCCAAAGAACAAGCAATATCTGAATACATGGAAAGGGATCTCAAGGGTCAAAAGATTCTTAAGGAGTCTATCAAAGATCCACTCCTTTCCTATGTAGCCAAGCTGGAGACATCTAAAGAAATATATGATAAGCTGAGAGAACTTTTATCTAGAAGCACAATAGAAAAGATCTTATCACTTAGATCTGATCACTTAGATAAATTGAAGGTGTCAAAGGATGAAGGGATATCCTCATGTCTCTCAAAGGCATCTCAAATAAAAGATCAATTGAAGGATCTAGGAGAGATGGTATCTGATATCGAAACAATCTTCATTATTCTAAATGGATTAACTGATGAACAAGGTAACCTCATTTCTACTAGGGAAGAGGAAGATATCCCATTCATCAGATTATGGTTTCTCTCCAAGGCAGAGGAAGACAAGATGGAGAATGAAAGTGACGAAAGATCAGATAGAAGGGAACAATTAGAGTCAAGACGAAAAGTAAAATTTGGAAAGTTTGGTACTCCAAAGAAGAAAAAGAGAACATGGCTAAAGAAAGATGCTATGATTGTCATAATCTTGGGAACTACAGAAAAGATTGTCCTAAATGAAAGAGGGGCAGGGAAGAAGACTATTCTACTAATGAAGTGAAAGAACCAAGGACAAAGAAGCATAAGAAGGAAGAAGCAAAAGGATGATAAATATGATCTTCTTCATTAGAAAGTACCCTTCACTTGTAATTTATAGGTAGGAATAGTATAAATAATATAGGATGCATCAAATTAGAAAGAAGCATCGTAATAGAATCATTAGAAGTAAAATCTCGTGACATGGGAAGCAAAAAGTATGTTTGGTACAAATCCTACTAATTACAAAGAATAGGAAGCTCTTAGGAAGCCTCATTGATACATATAGAAAGGAGTGGAGGTCATCATCATCTAGGACCATCATAGTCAATAAAGAAAACATCTGTCGAGTGAGGATATGAAACATCCTCAAGTTTCTCTAATGGAATCCTAATCAAAGGATTCACCGATGTAGAAAGGAAAGCAAGGTTTTCATCAAGAATTCCAACTCGTGGGATCTAAAGGTGATAGCATGATGACATAGCAGGAAAGCAAGATAAAGTACTTTCGAATGAAGTTGCTACAGGAAGTTTGGATGAATGAAAAAAATGAGGTATGTATGCTTACATAGATAATTATGAAAGCCATGTCATATGGTTGCAGATAATATGGATCACTATTTTCATCCTGGGAAACATGATCAAGAGAAGAAAGGATCTCCTCCTCCGAAGGATTGCAGCAAAGCATAAGCTACACTAGATGAAATCAACATAATATGTTCTAATATGAATCATGATGAAGTTGACTACAATCAAGGAACTATGATTGGAAGTTCCTGGGAATGAAGTGTGTAAAGATAGGAAGAGATCGTGATAATATGCAACGAAGGTACAAGGCATTCAATATCTGAAGTCCAAGATGGAGAATGAAAGTGACGAAAGATCAGATAGAAGGGAACAATTAGAGTCAAGACGAAAAGTAAAATTTGGAAAGTTTGGTACTCCAAAGAAGAAAAAGAAGAACATGGCTAAAGAAAGATGCTATGATTGTCATAATCTTGGGAACTACAGAAAAGATTGTCCTAAATGAAAGAGGGGCAAGGAAGAAGACTATTCTACTAATGAAGTGAAAGAACCAAGGACAAAGAAGCATAAGAAGGAAGAAGCAAAAGGATGATAAATATGATCTTCTTCATTAGAAAGTACCCTTCACTTGTAATTTATAGGTAGGAATAGTATAAATAATATAGGATGCATCAAATTAGAAAGAAGCATCGTAATAGAATCATTAGAAGTAAAATCTCGTGACATGGGAAGCAGAAAGTATGTCTGGTACAAATCCTACTAATTACAAAGAATAGGAAGCTCTTAGGAAGCCTCATTGATACATATAGAAAGGAGTAGAGATCATCATCATCTAGGACCATCATAGTCAATAAAGAAAACATCTGTCGAGTGAGGATATGAAACATCCTCAGGTTTCTCTAATGGAATCCTAATCAAAGGATTCACCGATGTAGAAAGGAAAGCAAGGTTTTCATCAAGAATTCCAACTCGTGGGATCTAAAGGTGATCGCATGATGACATAGCAGGAAAGCAAGATAAAGTACTTTCGAATGAAGTTGCTACAGGAAGTTTGGATGAATGAAAAAAATGAGGTATGTATGCTTACATAGATAATTATAAAAGCCATGTCATATGGTTGCAGATAATATGGATCACTATTTTCATCCTGGGAAATATGATCAAGAGAAGAAAGGATCTCCTCCTCCGAAGGATTGCAGCAAAGCATAAGCTACACTAGATGAAATCAACATAATATGTTCTAATATGAATCATGATGAAGTTGACTACAATCAAGGAACTATGATTGGAAGTCCCTGGGAATGAAGTGTGTAAAGATAGGAAGAGATCGTGATAATATGCAACGAAGGTACAAGGCATTCAATATCTGAAGTCCAAGAAGATTTGACTAGAAGATCTCCCATAAGAATGTGAAGACTCTAATGGAAGTCAGAAAAAGATAGAGACCCTTGACAATGGATATCAGTGGGAGATGTGTCAATCTACGTGCAGGACGCTGATACTTACAAGAAGATGTCATGGTGAAAGATAATTACAAAGGTAATTTTGATTTGAAGTACTCATTGATTATTTTTGAACTAATATCGAGATAGGCTTATGTAGGACTACCAAAGGGAAATCTACGGATGACTTCTAAAGTTCCAAGTGGACCATATAGAAGGATGTAATATCTCTCTGAAAAATATGGCTTGAAAGCAAAATGACATGAAGCAAAGCTAGATGGAAAATCTGTTGGATCACTTTCTGATGAGTTCAGGACATGACTAACTCATGGATAAAAGTGATCGATGATCTATGCCCTATGTAGAAAGTTCCCAAAATTGAAGACTCCTTGACAAAGAAGAAATTCATGACATCGAAGGAAGGAGCTCTTCAAGCAACTGATTGTTCCAAGATCGCCACATGCGGAGTTACGGTAGGTTCCTAGTTAAGGGGTAGCCTGAACGAACTATGTCACAGAAGAATGGAACATTTGCACCATGGGGCTCTGAGAATTCTCAGGAAAACTGTAACAGGAGTTCTGAATCTTAGTACAGAACGAGATGATGTATGTAGAGGATGTGCTCTAGGAAAGTATGCCAAAGCGACATTTCCTAGAAGTAAAAACAGGGCCAAGAGTGTACTAAGATTGATACACTCAGATATCTGCAGACCTATGTCCACTAAAGCTCTTACTGGTGCTAAATACTTCGTCACCTTCATTGATGACCACTCAAGGAAAACTCAGATTTATTTTCTGAAAACCAAGGACAACGTCTTTTGTCGATTCAAAGAGTTCAAGGCTCTGGTAGAGAACCTAACAGGGAAGAAAATAAAGTTTTGCACTCAAATAATGGTGGAGAGTATGTCAATAAGGACTTCACTGATTTTTGCGCTAAGGAGGGCATCAGAAGAGAGTGAACAGCTCTTTACAATCCGAAGCCAAATGCAGTAGCAAAAAGGAAGAACAGGGCTATCATGGAAGTAGTTAGGGCCATGATGTATGATCAGGATATGCCAAAATTCCTGTGGGAAGAAGCATGGAACACGACAGTCTATGTGCAGAATAGAACTCCTCATAGGGCATTAGGCAAGATTACTCCAAAGAAATTCTTCACCGGGAAGACTCTTGAAGTCAGCGATTTCAGGATATTTGGGAGCCTAGCGTATTGTTGTATACCTGAGCAGAAAAGGAAGAAGTTAGATCAAACTGCAGAGAAAGGATATCTAGTGGGATATAGTGAAAACGCTAAGGCATATAGAATCTATCTTCCAGGGAGCAGGAAGGTAGTAGTTCGACGAGATGTGAAGTTCATGGAAGATAGGGCCTTCAGAAAATCTCGAGAAATGCCTTTTGAGGAGTAGTCAAAAGATAAGCCATTCGTCAAACAACTTCAACCAACGGAAGTCAAGAATTCTTCCTTGGATCAGGAAGAATCACAGGTGGAGGAGGAGCTAACAGAAGCACCTGCTACCAGAGGAAGAACAAGTAGGGAACTTTGTCAGATTCTGCGAGATGCAGAGGATTTCATCGATGCAGCGAGAAACAATAAAAGGGAGCGAAAATAGCCAAATAGATATCAAGCATTAGTAGCTCAGGATGGGGAGCCTGCCAATTTTGAGGAGGCTGCTCAACATTAGGTTTGGTTGGATGCGATGGTAGAGGAACACAACTCTATAATGGTGAACGATGTCTAGGAGGTAGTGCCGAGGCCTCAAGACAGATCGGTGGTAGGTTCGAGATGGATCTACAAGATTAAATACGCTACAGACGGCAGCGTGGAGAAATACAAAGACAGGTTTGTGGTGAAGGGGTATGCTTAGAAGGAAGGGATAGACTACGAAGAAACCTTCGCCCAAGTAGCCAAGTATACTTCTATTAGAACTGTGATATCCCTTGCAGCACAGATGGGATGGAAGATTCATCATATGGATGTCAAAATGGCATTTCTAAACTGAGTGATAGAAGAGGAGGTATATAATGAACAGCTAGAAGGCTTTGAGACACATGAGAAGAAGTCTCGTGTACGCAGATTGAAGAAAACCTTGTATGGGCTTAAACAGGCACCTAGAGCGTGGTATGGTTGAATTGATGGCTACTTGCAAAAGATGGGATTTGTCAAGAGTGACACAAATCCAAATCTCTACTATCTGGTTGTAGAAAATGAGCCTCTAATCCTACTATTATATGTGGATGATCTCTTCCTGACAGGATCATCCAGGTTCATCGAGGATTGCAAGAAGAATCTAGCCACAGAATTTGACATGAAGGATTTGGGGCAGATGCATTATTTCCTGGGGTTGGAAGTTTGGCAGCGAAAGGGGGAGATCTTCCTTGGACAAGGGAGATATGCAAAAGAAATTCTGAAGAGATTCAGGATGCAGGATTGTAGACCCATGGCTACTCCAATGATCACCAACTGGAAGAAAATTGATGCATCAGAAGACAAGGATGTTGATCCCACCTTATACACGCAGCTCATAGGGTCCCTGATGTATCTAGTCAATACCAAGCCAGACATTTGCTACACTATCAACACCCGCAGTCAGATCATGGTGGAACCAAAGAGGGCGCACTAGGAAGTAGCCAAACATATTCTCATATATATACAGGGAACAGTCGATTATGGACTCTTATACACCAGGAGTAAGGATATTAGATTGAGTGGATTACTGATGCAGATTGGGCTGGAAGTTTAGTGGATCGGAAAAGTACCTTTGGGTATTGTTTCAACATTAGATCGGGAATGACCTCCTGGTGCAGTAGGAAACAGAAATCTGTAGCTCTGAACTCAGCTGAAGCAGAATATATGGACGCAAGCACAACATCGTGCGAAGCCATATGGCATAGAAAACTGCTTGTGAACCTATTCAGAAGAAAGATGGATGCGACCAGGATTGTGTGATAATCAGAGTTGCATCAAGCTCTCTAAGAATCCAGTATTTCACGATCGGTCAAAGCACATTGATATTTAGTGTCACTTTGTCAAAAATTGTGTCCAACGAGGAGCTGTACAGTTGAGCTACACACCTATAGGAGAAAAGGTGGTAGACATCCTTACAAGGGCCCTTCGAAGAACCAAGTTTGATTATTTCAGGGAGAAGATGGGGATGATAAAGAATCCATTTCCGTAGCAGAAATGGGTATGATGTTGCACTGCAGTGGCACGATGTAGCATGATGAGAAGGGGTTGCAATGCAAATGCAGTGTTGGGAAGAAGGACCAGCAGCAGCACGGATGCAGAGGGAGTTGCAATACAGATGTAGCAATGGCAGTGATAGAGCCATGAGCAGCAGTATAGGATGCAGAAGTACAGACGATGTTGAGCGGGGAGGCCTAGCATCAGCACAAAGACCGATGCCGTATAATCAAAGTGATGCTCAGTATGGAGTATTACTAGAGCACATTCCTTGCTAAGATGGAGTGTTGATTTGGGGTAGCATCAGATGTGCTCTAGCCATAAAAATTGGTGGAGAGACTAAAGAGCATGAGATCTCCAAGACCCAAAAATCATTTTGGAAAATTCCATTTGGATGAAAAGTTATTAAAATAATTAATATTTTTAATGAGGTCCTAAGTCTAAACTTAGGAAAATAAAAATATTAATGGGTATTAATAAAGATAAGGATGAGAAGCTTCTAAGAGACGGAGATCAAGACTATTTTAATCTTAGCCGTTGATTAAGGACTTAATCTCAGTCGTTGATTCATCAAACAGGAAATGTATAAGAGAAGGCTCGAGGGTCAGTTGGAGATATACTGAGGGAGACCAGTCAGTTCGATTTCTGGAGCAAGGTTTGCTGAGAAATTCGAACTAGAGGTCTGGATTGCAGCAAGAAGTAGCAAGTATGGAGTTGAGAGGCAGGGACAGTGCCAGAGGATTAGCACAGAGGTCAGAAAGGCAGAAGAAAAGCTACTCAGGGAGACACAGAGGCAACAGGACTACGCAGTCACTAGAGGGCCTGCGTGGGTGACGCAGAGAGGCCCAGCGCTGATGTAGAGAGGCAAACTGCTGACACAGAGGGTCTAGGAGTTGGACAGAGGCTAGCTGGTCTGACGCTAAGCCTAGGAGAGGTGCTGGAGAATTTGCCTCAGTCAGGTGAGCCAGTTTGGCACCCAGTGTACGCAGAAAAGTTGTTTAATAATAAAATCCTCCTCTAATGCATCGGTTTTCCCGCATTGGGTTTTTCCGGGGACAATTGTCCAAAAATATCTGTGTTGATGTATTTGATTCTTGTGCTTGTATTTGTTTCTGTATTATGGTGTGATATTTGCAACAAAATTTATTTTAATATTTACTGAAGGGTTTTTCACAAATAAGTAGGTAAAATAAATCAGTTGTTGCAGTGATAGAATTTTCACAACCCTCTATTCCAGTGTTGCGGGGGAGTGCTCCCCCCCCCCGCTCCTTCTCCCAATCCGCGCTCCGGGCGGGATTTGCGCTCCCTGCCAATTTAGGGAGCGACATCGGGAGCGTCGCTCCCGGAGCGAATATTTAACGCTCGGGAGCGATCGGGGAGCGATCACTCCCGAGTGTTAAATATTCGCTCCGGGAGCGAATCGACCGACGTCGGGAGCAATCCGGGGGGGAAAAAGGCGCGGACGCGAAAAAAAATTCCAATTTCAAAAACAAAAAATTTGTTTTAAAAGCCAATGGGGCAAACAAACATTTCATTATCACTTGAATGAGAGCAAGAGCAAGGAGAGCAAGAGCAAAGGAGCGAGGAGAAGCGAGGAGCAAGTGCCGAGGAGAAAGGAGCAAGCCTACAAAGAGGTAACTAACTTAGTAATTTAGTTAGTTTAGTTAGTTTAATTTAGTTAGGTAGTAATTTAGGTAGTTTAATTTATTTTATTAACTATATTTAGTAAAAAATTATGAATCTAAATTAAATTAATAGATTAAAATTATTAAATTAATTAATCTAAATAAATTAAATTAATTTGCAAATTCAAAAACCTACAAATATCAAACATCATGGACCTAGCTATATTTCTTCGGATTTTCCTCTTCTTGGTCCCTTCTATGGTTATTATGGTGCTGGAGAGTAGGAAACGGAGGGGCCAAAATGAAGAAGGGGATGAAGAAGCTGGAGAAAGTGGATTTGATGAAAACCCCGGTGAGGAGGAGCTGGAGGAGGGTGAACATGACTCTCAAAAAACTAAACAAGACCAAACCCCATTGTGGAAATATGTTAACAGGCCTGAAGCAGGGAAAGGGGGTGGAACCACTAAATTTCATTGCCCCCATTGCAACAATGATTACACAGGTTCATACACCCGTGCCAGAAAACACCTCTGCGGGAAAAGGCCATGGGATGGAGACAAACAAATAGGAATCAAAACTTGTCCAGCAGTGTCAGTAGCGGATAGAGCCAAATACATAAGGGAAGAGGAGGAAGCCCAATACAAATCAAAAAAATCAAGGGGTTTCTTTGAACCAAGCTCACAATCACAAGCACAAAGAACTCCTTCAGCATCCTCCCAAGGCAGGGATATGGAGGCACAAGGTCATCAGGTTTAAGGCGTAAAAC
Organism: Pinus tabuliformis; assembly: GCA_031772625.1. NCBI lineage: Eukaryota > Viridiplantae > Streptophyta > Pinopsida > Pinales > Pinaceae > Pinus > Pinus tabuliformis. Next base: position 270,615,027 of record CM062812.1, read on the forward strand.
CATATCAGATTTCCTTGATGAGGGGTGTAGGAATAATGTGGATTCAAAGGTTTACAGGTTTCTCTATGCATGTGGGATACCATTCAATGTTCTTCGCTCACCTTATTGGCACGAAATGGTTTCTGCCATAAATGATGCCCCTAAAGGATACAAGAGTCCTGGGTATGACAAGGCAAGAACCATTGGACTTGATCATGAAAAAGCAAAAATATCACATTCTTTGAATAGAATGACAAGTTCTTGGACTGACCATAGGGTGTCCATTGTATCTGATGGACAGACAAATGTAAAAGGCAAGCCATTGATAATTGTTCTTGCTGTGTCTGTTAGTGGTGCCATCTTTCTAACTGCACATGATTACTCAGACAAGTTCAGGACCGGCATCAACGTTGTAGAAGCATTACTTGAAACAATTGACCGTATTGGGCCATACAATGTCATCCAAGTCATCACTGATAACGCTCCTAATTGTAAGGCAGCAGGAGCAATTATTGAGGATAAATACCCCAACATATTTTGGTCTGGATGTTTGGTTCACACATTGAACCTTCTGATGCATGATGTTGTCAAGAACAAAAATGCACAATACCAATGGATTGGTGATTTGTACAAGAAAGGCAAACAAATGATAAAATTTATTACAAATCATAGCAATACCCATGGCCTTTTCCGCAATCACTCGAGATTGGAGTTGTTGAAGATTGCGAAGACCAGATTTGGTAGCTATTACCTCACCTTCAGGCGCCTTTTGAAGGTAAGAGAGTCATTGGCTAGCATGGTATCAAGTCCACATTGGCAGGTATTAAAGGAAAGGGCTACAAATGCAGCTGATATGCAAGGTTTTGAACTGGTGGAGGAGGCCGCTCTTGATGGTCAGTTTTGGACAAGTGTGAGGCAAGTATTGGATTTCACCAAGCCCATTTATCACATGATTTGGTTTGCAGATACAGACAAACCAGTGATTGGCGAGGTGTATGAGAAAATGGATACCATGTTGGGGCAAATAAAAGATATTGTTCATAACAGAGATCCCAACTTGTACAAACTGATTCATGATTGTGTGTGTGAACGGTGGAATAGACTTAATCTTCCACTACATTGCTTGGCGTATATCCTTACGCCAAAATACTACTCTATATCTTGGTTGGGCCAACCTGCACCAGGGGGTGGGATTAGGACCAAACCCCATTTAGATGCAGAGGTAACTAGTGGATATTTGCAAGCATTAGAAAAGTTGATACCTGACAGGGAGGAATGTGCAGCTGTGCGCCTTGAAATAGGCAAATACTTCAATGGCATTGGTTTGTTTGGTACCTTCCATGCAATGGAAGACAGAGACAGATTTGATGCTCTCACATGGTGGGAAACATATGGCGGCCATGGACTTTTGCCAAAATTGACAAAAAAGGTTCTATCACAGGTTGTGAATACTTCTTCTGCAAAGAGGTGTTGGAGCACCTACAGCTTCATACACAATGTGAAAAGAAACAGACTCAATGAAAACCGAGCAGAAAGCTTGGTTTATGTGCACTACAACTTGAGGTTGTTGAGTCATTACTGTGATCGGGCTTATGAGGATCCCACATATCGAATTTGGGAATATCACCCAGAGGATGACAATTTGGAGGATGGTATAGTGCATCTTGAAGCACCCGAAGAGGAACTTATAAGGGATGAAGATGAAGCAGCTGCAGCTGCAACAGCCATGCCACCTCCACCTCCACCATCCAGTAGCAGTGCTCGAGGTTCGAGTCTTATTCCTTTGCTGTCGCCACCTCCATCTACATCCTCACGTGGAGGGCATGTGCCTTCTAGTTCTGGTTGTCGGTCTGTGCGGGAGACTCCTAGAAGACCACCACGACCTACTTATACTCCTGGAGACTCTCGTGGCAAGGGCCACATGTAGATTTACAGTTTACTTGTCTTTTCTAGTTTCTATTAGTTTTCATAATTGTTGAGTCTTGAGTCCTTAACTCTTGACTCTTGACTCTTTCGTATCATAATGATATTTTTTGTAAACAATATATGACTGACAATAAAAATTTGAAGTTTGAAGTTGGCAATTATAACTCATTGGTAATGATTGTGAATTATGAATATGATGCTTCGTGAAAGACTAAAGTTGTTTCATTTCATTTCATTATTCATGTCTCATTTTATAACATTTCATTTCATGTTAACAGTTAGAAGTTAGGACTTAGAAATATCTAAGATATTACTTCTTGTAATGGTTAAACTTAGCTTACAAGTACAACTTTGGTGATCAATGATGATAAATGTTATATGTTGAATTTTCAATTTTGAAAGCTTGAAGTTGAAACTTTAAGATTGAATTTGATGAATCATGATTCACGAGACTCAATATGTTATAGTTGTAATATGTATTTTACTAACTTGTGGACATGGTTGATGAAGATTATAATTTCTAGAATCTAGATGATTGATGTGATATGGTTCAATGATCAATCTATGTTTTTTTATGTTTTTATATCTAATTCATCATTCTGCATGTTTTTGTTGACATATATGTATCAAAAATTTAAAAATATAAAATATATATATATATATATATATATTTAAATCGCTCCCGGATTCGCTCCCAAACCGGGAGCTTCTGAAAATGGTCACTCCCGCTCCCGTTTTCGCTCTCGCTCCTGCTCCCAAGTAACATTGCTCTGTTCCATCATTATTCACATGACACCTACTATTTGAAGGGTGGACAAAGGACATGTCATTCCCCTTAGGGACTAGAAACGCCAAATAGGTTCATCTATTAACCACTCCTATTTAAGGAGGTAACACCATTATGTGACTAAGCCTCCAATTTTGGAAGAGAAACCTTATATGAACTATTAATTTGCCCTTTTCTTTCAATCTTGGTTCACTAAAATGCAATAATGATTTAGCGTACCTAATGGTGAAAGTTGCAGCACTAGATATTGTGTGTAATTGAGAGGTGGTTCCATCTATAGGTCTAAGCAACTTAACTGGGGTCCATGTCCTCCAGAGGGACATATTGACATCCACAAGTGATGCGTTGAGAGCCATGGGACTCTAGACAGTTATAGAGCATCACTTGTATCCATGGGCACCTTTAGCACCCATAGAGCTCCTACACTTTGCTCTATATCATTTATGGGATGATGCACCTAGATCGGCATGCTCCCAATCGGCTTAGCAGTACCACATGGTAAAGCAATCAACCCAAGGCCTAGATGAGGTTTGTCCCATACCTTCAAACATGGGAGAGATAGCACCATCTTCAATGCCCTCAATGTTGGCGCAATGTCAGGCATATTGATCATAGGGAGACCCATGAGACGCATTTTGTGCCCCAAACCCAAAGTGGGGTCCACATGATGAGTTTGACAAAGATCTAGGGGCCAACCCCTAGAAGGTGAATTTAGAGGCCACTATCCAATTACAGGTACTAAAGGTCCTCAATGCAAGCCTTAAGGAGACATGCACTAGCATGATGTCAGCATTTTGGCTTGCACATGTGGATATTCACTTTATTTCACAAAGGCTACTAGGTCGACTTGTGACCTAAACTAGTATTTGCCCATTATTTTATGATTTAAAGGCGGTAGTAGGCTAATTAGGCATTCATATGCCTCATATAAATAGAACAACATGTCATTGTAACTTATCATCACATCTCTTGGATTTTCGGCCTCATTAGGGGAATTTGGACTTGTTCTCTTGTGGATAAACTGGAAATTTTAAATGCATTTTGAGATTTGAATCTCATCTTGGGTATTCTTTGGAGCTATTGCTTGGTCTAGTGGATGGAAATCTTACATGTTATCTTGTAAGTAAACTTAATTGTTGAATATTTATTTCTTAATGTCCAAAGTATGGAATGATTAATTCTGGGTCATGGTAAATTGTGCCCTAATTTGTTGAATACTAAATGAATTGCTATCTAGATGAATATTTCATGCATTACACATACATAACATGTAAATAATTGTCCTAGTGGTGAACTCCTAGAAGCTCTCCCATGAAAATCCATTGTTCCATTGCATAGGTAAATGCTTGAAATCTCATTGCTAGGGCATCAAATTTCGACCTCTTTAGAAATAGTTTTGGCTAATCTATCTCATCCTAGACTCCATATTCCCAAGGGACAAGGGACTGATTTAGTTGGTTCGTGATCATACTCTATTTTTATCCATATTTTCTCACTCCTATTTGGTCCTTTCAAGGCCAAGCTAGGAAACTAGGGCTTGGTGTAAATCCCTAAACAAGTAGTGCTTTGGTGGTTGGAGAGCCTAAACATCAAGAGAATAGTATTTGCCACAAAATCTATAGTTTTGGTGAGCATCCACTTCAATTTTATCCATAAACTCTCTTTCCCTAGTTGTTTTCCTAAGAGGGAAAACCTAGTTTTGCCTTGCTTCAACTTAAGGGCTTTCTTGAATGTTTCATGAGCCTTGGTATTGCTAGTAGTTCTTGTTGGAAAGCTTTTCTCTTAGCCTTGACCATTGGAATCTCCAACACTCATCAAATTTATCAAACCTTAGGTCTTGAGCCTTCTTTCCTAGGTCTCATAGAAAGTGAATTGTCTCCTTGTGGAGCTTTGAACCTAAATTGTGCCTTTCTTGAAGAGCTCCTAGTGAGGATATCTTACATATCAACCTTAGTATATCTAATATAAGTGATCTCTTTCCCATCGGGACTCCTCCCATTTGTGAAAGTTCGTAAAGAGAAAGGGGTTTTGGGCCTTGGTTGTGGTGACAGTGGGCCATTACCTTATTGTCATCTCCTTGGTCTAGTTTATACCTATAAGTTTTCCCTTTCCAAAGCTTGCTAGATTTTGCGGAAAGAGGGTCATAGATTTCGTGAGTAGGCTTACATTCTTATAAAACCACATGGAACTAACCAGTTCGAAGTCCTAGTGCTTTAAAAATAAGTAACTCGAATTTGGTCAACTCAGCTAAGTTGACCACTGACCATACCAATTCGACCTCTTGCTTGGTTTGAAGGGTTGGTTTGGTAACTCGAACTTGATCAACTCAAATGAGTTGACCACTGACCATACCAACTTGAGCTATGGCTCATTTTGTTACCAAACTGACCCTATTCAAGTGAATCGATACCTACCCAGCCAAGTAGGTACTAGATCCCACTATGGCGAACTAAACATTTTAAATTCAATTTATTATATAAACAAAAAAGAAATACTAAATCTTAAACCCTACCAAAAAGGCATAGAGAGAAAACCCCCTTTCGCTCTCACCCTCTCTCCCCCCTAACCCAACAAACCCCACACTCCATTTGCCTCACACATCTCATGGACCATAAACAACTCAAAAAGAAATCCATGCTAGCAAGGTGCCTAAAGATAACCATGCAAAAAATATAGCACATTCCCAACATTAAGGCCATTTAGAGACTTGTTGGCGATGTATTTTATTGTTAATATGTATTGCACTCTATAACATTTTGATACATTCACCCTTATCTATATGCGTGTGTGTGTGTGTGTGTGTGGTTCACAGACCTCAGAGATCGGTGACCGCTACATCCACGAAATATTTGTATCAAGTAGATCCACCTGAAGGAATCACTTCCTACTGGGTCAACCACGAAGCCTGACCCTAAGAGTGTCACGAGAATTGAACCCGTTGCCTCTCAATAGCAAAGGTGCTTTAACAACGACTCAACCAATTGATCTAGCCCTTGGGGCTACCCTTACCACATATACCTCATGTCAGTGAAACAGGGATCGCCGATTTTGTCGATTACTCGCGATTCCAACTCTGCTCGCCCATGAAACGATCCGAGTCAAATCTTTGCGAGTCAAACCACATTTACCAAGTTTGACTCGTGGTCAACGTGAGTTTGACTCGTGAGTATGGTGATTATTCCAATTTTTCCGATTCCGCGTTTTTTTCCAGAGTCCCGCCAGTTTTGGGTTTAGGGTTTATCGCGTTTTGGGTTTTGGATTGTCGCTTTGTAAGTTTATTGGTTACGTCGTAGAGCTATTTCATAGTTCAGGGTCCAGACACTGCAGAGTCGACACCGCAGAGCCGGATTGTTGACAGACACGGTTACACCGCAGAGCCGCAGAGCCGGATTGTTGACATACACCTGCGTGAGCCCTGAGGTAACCTGCGTGAACGGTGAGGTATTCATTTTAAGTTCTCAAAGCTGTAATGTGCAGTAAATAAAGCAGAGGTTTCCATTTCGAATCTTATTTCAAACCCAACATAGAATCTGTATTAATGGGCTGAAAGTTTCAGATTGCATTCTCCACTAATCATTGAAATGTGGACCTGTCTCATCATGCAAACAGCCTGCAAACTCACAGAAATTTGTTATCTACAGCAGTATTTCTAGTCCTGAATACGTATTAACAGTGTGGCTATTATTTGCCTTGAGTTCTGACCTTTCTTTTTCACCTGTTGAGCAACATGTAGATTATGTAGCACTAAGGTGCAACATCCTACAGGGATCAAGCTAAGTACTTGGGTAAATGGAACTCTGATTATGAATCAAGGTGCTCAATTATGGCAATCCATTCAGATGATAATGTATCAAGAGATGGGAAAATAGGGCAGTTTACAATTGTGATAGTTATCTGAAAAGTTTAAAGAAGCACCAAATTTTTAACATTCATTTTAACATTCTGCAAATGCCAAAAACATATTGCTTGATACAATAAATTTCCATTGCCTTTGAGAAACAAATTGCACTGTTTTCCAACTCTGATATGAAGCATATCAGATCTATTTCAAATCCACGTCTAATGAGGTAGCTTACTCCCTAAGCTACGTTCTTGGGATATGCACATGGAGGACCAACATATGGAGGTTGCTTACACCTCAGGCTAAGTCAAATTCACCTGTGAAGACTTTCTGTTATTTTGCATGATCAATAAACAAGCTTGAAAATTACTTATTCCAAGCACCTTTTTCGAGATTTAATGAGAGATAAGTCAACCTTAGAGGAGGGTCAGGGTGCTATTGTTACTGTTGTTGGTGTGATGGAGAGCACAATTTTTGGATCTCTTTCGCATGAGATAGGGTGTTGAGTATGTTTGCTTGGTAAGGAGACGCACTTCTTAAGGAATTTTCAAGCAGTTAAAGTGCCATTTTTTGGTCTGCTTCGCATGTCATCTGTGTCGCTGTTATGACTGTTCTCAACCAGCAAAAGGCAGTACTGCACTTTGGCCTTTCAGCATGACATGGCACTTTCTTGGTGTGATTTTGTGCCAATTTTTAGAGCTATGTTGTGCTCCATTGAATAAAACCAGGGTTCTGCATGTTTTCTTAATATATAATATATAATATCAAGCAATATGTAACCTGCATTTCATGTATCAAGCAATATGTTTTTCTGGTTTTATTGAAAGGCAACATTTCTATATGTTTACTGACATCTGTCTTCATTTAATTTTTTAGATTTCTAGCATATTTTAAATTTTTGGATCATTTTTAAATTTGATTTTTTATTGTCTTTCACATGAGCCACAAATTAAATAGCAGCCACGACTCCAAATCTTAACAGAAGCAACAAATTAAACACAAGTTCAAAGCAACAACAATGTCGAGGGAGACGGAGTTTGCTTGGGCTTATTGTGACAAGATTCCCGGAGACCCCAGGCTTCTTTGTAAATTTTGCAAAACGAAATGTAGTGGAGGCATTTATAGATTCAAGTTCCACCTTGCACAAATACCTGGCCATGATATAGGTCTTTGCAGCAACGTTGACGATAATGTCAAACACCAAGCAACCTTGGCCCTTGATATGTTAGATCAGCATAATGCCAAGAAAGCAAAGCAAAATACTGCAATAGGAACTCTTGGGGTTGATAATTTTTCTACCACTAGCCCCATGTCACCTCACTCTGTTGAATCCTCAATGTCGTTCCCAAGTTTCCCACACATGCCTCCAAGGCCAAGTCAAACTCAAGGCCATACGAGTCCTTCGACTCCTTCCTTCAACACTAGAGGTGGAAACATAAACACCTTTTTTGCTCCCCGCACAAAACCCATTTCCCAACCTACCTTGGATGCCACTGGTTGGAAAAAAAATATCCATAGTCAGGCAAGGAAGGCCATTGCTAACTTTTGGTACTGTTCTGACATACCTTTCCACTGTGCCAGAAATCCTTATTGGCAAGCTATGGTTGATGCAATTGCTATTGCAGGTCCAGGGTTCAAAGCCCCCACATCAGAGAGCCTTAGGACAGATATGTTGTTATAGAGTGTTGAAGATGTCATGCTTGTGCTAGCTGAGTTTCGTTCATCATGGGTAGAAATAGGGTGCACCATCATGAGTGATGGATGGACAGATCAGAGGAATAGAACTTTAATAAATTTCCTTGTATCTTGTCCCGCAAGCACAATTTTCTCAAATCAGTGGATGCTTCAGACAAGGTTAAGACTGCCCAACTTATGTTATGCTCATAACCTGCAAAAAGATACCCAAATACAGAATATGCGAAGAAAGATACCCAGAACATAGAATAGTGAGAGACAACAGCAAATATTTTATTATTCAGAAAGCAATGTTCACTGGCCTCTTCGAGGGGGCAACCTCCAATAGAGCAGAGCTCGATACAAAAATAAGACACGATGCTCCTCGCAGGGAGTCTCTATCCTTTATATATGACTCATACATGCAATACCATGGATCAATACCATGGGTTTTATTAATACCATCTATCTAATACCATGGCCCATTTGCAACTAACTGTGGTCCCGTCATTAATTGCGGGTTAACCACTTACAATTATTAATATGGGCTTTATTGACTCTTTACTATGACTCGATCCCACTACATAAATAAGGGGGTTAGGGTGGGACCCTAACATGCCCTCCCCCTTAAGAATAGCCTTGTCCTCAAGGCTGAAGCTGCGGAAACTGTTGAAGAATAGTGGTTGGTTCCCAAGTTGCATCTTCCGAAGAGGTGTCTTTCCACTTGATGAGAACTTCCCTAATCATGCAGCCACGCAGGTGCCTTTCTCGTGTGTCTAGGACCTGTTCAGGTTGAAGCCAGATTGACCCTTCCTCGTCCAATTCAGGTAGACTAGTTTGAATTCTGCAATTGTTCCCAGTCACTTTCTTGAGGCATGAGACATGGAAAACTGGATGGACTTTTGCAGTAGGCGGCAAAGCCAGCTTGTACTTCTCCAATGCGCTGAAGTACTTGATATGGTCCGTAGAATTTTGGAGATAGTTTCTGACAACCCTTGTCTTTGAGTGATGTTTGCTTATATGGTTGCAGCCTCAAAAAGACCTAATCCCCTTCTTGAAATTGGCGCTCTGAGCGATGCTGGTCTACCTGTTGCTTCATGCGGTTTTGACCTTGATGAAGATTCTCTCTAAGATGGGCGAGCATGGTTGCGCGGTTTTGTAGGAGTTGATCCACTGCTTGTACCTTTGAGCACCCCTTGATATAAGAAGTAGGAGGATGAGGGAGTTGACCATATATTGCTTCATAGGGAGTCATTTTGGTGGTGGCATGATAGTTGGTCTTATACCACCATTCAGCCAGAGGTAACCACTATACCCAAAGATGTTGCTTTTCTGAAGTGAAACACCTAAGGTAGGTTTCCAGACATTTGTTGACGGCTTCAGTTTGACCATCTGTTTGTGGATGATAAGAAGTACTGAGTTTTAGTTGGGTGCCTTGTAGCTTGAAGAGTTCCTGCCAAAAATTACTAGTGAAGATCGGGTCGCGATCGGACACAATAGAAGTGGGCATGCCATGCAATTTGAAGATCTGATCCATGAAAGATTGAGCGACCAAAGTCGGTGTAAACGGGTGGGGTAGGGCGCAGAAATGAGCATACTTCGAAAGTCTGTCCACAACCACCATGATGACTGACTTGTTTCCTGACTTTGGAAGACCTGTAATGAAATCCATAGAAACCTCCGTCCATATTGCTGCCGGGATAGGCAACAGTTGTAATGTGCCTGGTGCTTTGACGATCTCCCCTTTGTGGCATTGACAGACATCTCATTCTGCTACAAAAGTAAGGATGTCCTTTTTCATGCCTGTCCAAAAAAATGATCTTTTGGTGCGAGCATACGTCTTCTGAAAGCCTGAATGTCCTGTAATGGGGGATGAGTGCAATTCTGCCAAAATGCAACTTTTGAGGGTGGATGTTGGTGATATTACGACTCTGTCCCTGTAGCAAAGAATCTCATCCTGCCACGAGTAGCCCTTGGTGGAATTTGGATCCGCCTGCAATTGAGAAATGAGTTGGGAGAGCCCGGGATGTGAAAACCATTCCCTGCGAGCCTCTTCAATCCATTTTGGAATGGGAAGGGAAATTGCTAACAGGGTACTTCCCTCCTCAAATTAGCGAGATAATGCATCTGCTACACTATTTTCTTGTCCTTTCTTGTAAATGATCTCATAATCATATCCCAGCATTTTGGCGCGCCATTTATTTTGTTGTGGGGAGGATAGGCGTTGCTCCAAAAAATATTTAAGACTGTGATGGTCTTTGCGGATTTGGAAACGTCGCCCCAATAAGTAAGGTCGCCAAGTCTCTACTGCATGTAAAATGGCCATCATTTCCTTCTCATAGGTAGATTGGCCTAGATTCTTCCCACTTAGTTGTTGGCTTGTGAAGGCCAAAGTTTGCCCTTCCTACATTAAGACCGCCCCAATACCCGTACCCGAAGCATCACATTCAATGACAAAAGATTTGGTGAAGTCAGGGAGTGCTAAGACTGGAGTGGAACACATGGCATTTTTGAGAGCTGTAAATGCATGTTGTGCGTCCTCATTCCAGAAGAATGAATTTTTCTTCAGGAGTTGAGTGAGGGGCTTTGCTATGCGACCATAATTGCGGACAAATTTGTGATAATAACCTGTGAGACCCAAAAATCCTCTCAGGCTCTTCAAGGTCTTAGGTTGAGGCCAATCCTGCATTGGCTGGATCTTTTTGGGGTCCACCTTGACACCTTAACGCCCCACAATGTAGCCCAAATACTCAACTTCTTCCATGCCAAACGAACACTTGGACATCTTAACAAATAATTTATGCTTGCGGAGCAGTTGCAAGAGTAGATCTACATGCTGAAGATGTGCGGCCCAAGTGCAACTATAGATAAGGATGTCATCGAAGAATACAAGGACAAATTTCGTGAGATATGGTTTGAGAAGGTGGTTCATAAGGCTCTGAAAGGTAGATGGGGCATTACAAAGACCGAATGGCATGACCAGGAACTCATAATGGCCTTCATGAGTTCAAAAAGCAGTCTTTGAAATGTCGACTTCCTTCATGCGAATTTGGTGGTAGCCTGAGCGAAGATCCAGCTTAGTGAAGAATTGAGCTCCATTGAGTTCATCCAGCAAATCATCAACCACCAGGATGGGAAATTTATCTTTGACTGACAACTTATTGAGGGCCCTGAAGTCTGGACGCATTCGCCACTCCCCATCTTTCTTGAGCACCATGACCACCGGTGATGAATAAGGACTAATGTTGGGACGAATGACACCTGCTTCCAAAAGTTCCTTGATTATTTTTAATACTTCATTCTTTTGGGTGAACGGATATCTGTATGGGCGCACATTTGGGGGTTGGGCCCCTGGAACCAAGGTGATGCTATGATCATGTTCCCCTCTCGAGAGTGGAAGCTCATGACGCTTGTCAAAGACCGGCAGATGGTTATTTAAAATCTGTTGCATCTCAGGATGAATCGGCAGAGACTTGGTTTCGACTGCCTAGATGGCATTAAATTGAGCTATAACTCCATGATGGCCCTTTTTAGCAATTTTTCCATCCTATGCGAGCTAATGATAGAGGGAGCTCCCGCCTGGAGTCCACGGAGGGTATGTGTGGAGTTGTTCTGCTTAAAACTCATATATAACTCTTGGAAATCCATTGTGATTGGCCCAAGGGTGCGAAGCCATTCAGCACCGAGGACAATGTCGCACCCTCCCATGTGTATGGCAAACATGTGGGTCTTCAACTAATAATCCCCCATTTGAAGTTTGACATTTTCACAGCGGCCTTCACATTTCATTGTGCCCCCATCCGCAATTTGGACTTGGAAGTTAGAAACTGCTCGTACAAAACAATGCACTGCTTTCGCGACTCTTTGATGGATGAAATTATGTGTACTTCCACTATCAATCAAGACTACTACTGGGCGATGTTTAATAAAACCTCTAATTTTGAGAGTTTGAGGTGAAGAAATCTCGGCCAAAGCATGTAGCGAAATAACGGGTTCGTTAGGGACATTGTCCTTTTGGTTGTCCTCTTCTACCGCCTCATGTTCCTCCAGTGGTGGATCTTCCTCCGATGAGTTGTAATCAGTGGCATCAATTTGAAAAAATTTGAGCTCCTTGCATTTATGAACTGGGGAGTATTTTTCATCACAGCAGTAACATAATCCTTGCTTTCTTCTTTCGGCCATTTCTGCAGGTGACACCTTTTGAACCTTAAGTGTTTGAGTCATGCTGTGAGCCTGTGGGGGGCGACCCTTAGCTGTGACATTTGGGCGACTGTACTGGGCTGCTAACGCACGTTCCACGTTACGAGCTACCTTGCAAGCCTCCGTCCATGTGGGAGGGTCATGTAGTAGGACGTGGGCTTTTATGGCTTCTTTAAGACCGCTGATAAAACATTCCGTGTAGAACACATCTAAGAGACCCCTAGTGCGGAAGGCTAAGGCTTCAAAGGCTGTAGCATATTCATCCACTGTGCCAGTCTGTCGGAGCTTAGTAAGACGACCCAGAAAAGAAGATTCCTAGTCAAAGCGGTATGTAAGAGCTTTTTTGAAGGTGGTCCAAGTCACAAAAGGTCCATTGCAACGTTGATGCCATTCCCACCATTGCCACCTTTCAGTGTCCAAGTACATGCTCCCCACCATACGCTGAGTCTCATTATCTAAGATGTTATTCAGATTGAAATACTGCTCCATTTGTGCTATCCATGCTGCCGGGTGAGAACCATCAAATTTATGCATATCCAACTTGGGAGGTCGCGGACGAGATTGTTGGTGGGGGCCCCAGAGGTGAAGAGAGTGGCTAGACCCACCCTCACTGTGTCCATTGCCAATATACGCCTCCTCGTGGGTTTCCTCCTTGCCCTTCGGGATTATGCTAGTTAGTCTGTCAAGCTGAAGTTGGAGGGATTGCACGGTTTGTTCTAGTTTGTCCATCCTCTCATTGGCCATAGCTTGAGCTCTAGTTTCTACCATGCACCGACCTGATGTTCTTGAAATTTGGGACCGCCCAAAAAAAAATTTCACTAAGAATTGAATGGTACCACCGTGCTCAGCTCGTCGTCCTAATTCTGATGGGCTAGATCACCAATAAGCGCCCCGGAAGATCTCAGACTTTTTTTTTCCTGAAAACTCCTAACGGAGTTTTACTCCTTCCTTAGGAATACTGCAGTAACCGAATCCTCAAAATGTCAATGCTGCCAAAAGTCCTGCAAAAATCATGCCCCGGTATAGGAACCCCACACAACTACTCAGATTCGGTGGATCTGAGAGATCTGAATGGCGGATCGGATAGCTCTGAGCGGCGGAACAGATTTCTGCTGCAGATCTGATGGATCTAATAGATCAGAATCGCTGGTCGAAACTGAAGGATTGATGTCTGTTGCTGCTGCACCCCTTTGCGCGAGCAGATCTGGCAGAGATGATGCATGATCCCAAGATAGAAAAGGGAGCTATGGTCCCGAGGAGTGTCAGGTGCTACAGATCGCAATATACATAAGTGTCTGACAATAGTACTCGGCCCAATGTTTCAGGGCTCTAACTAAGGAGGATCAACCGTACCCTTAGCCATACAACCCGACTACCCTATCGTACGGGCGAGTAATCTCTCCGAGTGTTGTTCTCAATGTACTGTAGCAGCAAGACAGCCGACGGTTTATCTATGGCGAGGTTGCAGAGGAGCTAAGGGGCTTTCGATATACCCAGAAGGTACTTGGAAGACAGTCCGTACGCGGTTCTGTCTAATGCGCTACTACTCGAAGGGGTACCCACAGGGGTTACAAGGGAGTCCAACAAGCGTGACCACCTCTTGTATTTCCTGCGTGCATGCCTCCCCAAATCCGCAGGTTTATGCGCTCAACAACAGATCCCGTGGTTTAAAGACGCTGGAACATGTCTCTAGCCAAAAAAAAAAATTGCTAAGAAATGGAGATCCCACTGGCCCTAGAAAGTGCTCTGATACCACTTGTTATGCTCTTAACCTGCAAAAGGATACCCAAATACAGAATATGCGAAGAAATATACCCAGAACATAGAATAGTGAGAGACAACAGCAAATATTTTATTATTCAGAAAGCAATGTTTATTGGCCTCTTCGAGGGGGCAACCTCCAATAGAGCAGAGCTCGATACAAAAATAAGACACGATGCTCCTCGCATGGAGTCTCTATCCTTTATATATGACTCATACATGCAATACCATGGATCAATACCATGGGTTTTATTAATACCATGGCCCATTTGCAACTAACTGTGGTCCCGTCATTAATTGTGGGTTAACCACTTACAATTATTAATATGGGCTTTATTGACTCTTTACTATGACTCGATCCCACTACATAAATAAGGGGGTTAGGGTGGGACCCTAACAACTTATCTGTGAAATGATGGAGGAAGGCGTTCAAGAAGTGGGAGAAGAACATGTTGTACAAATTGTCACCGATAATGCAGCGAATTATATGGCTGCTGGTAAACTTTTTGAGATTAGGCACCCCACTATTTTTTGGACCTCTTGTGCTGGCCATTGCATAGATTTAATGCTTGAGGACATTGGTAAGCTTCATTGGATACATGAGGTTTTGGAGAAGGCAAAATCCATAACCAAATACCTATACAACCACACTATTGTCCTAAACGCTATGAGAAAATAAATTGAAGGTAAAGAAATTGTTCGACCTGCAGTGATTAGATTTGCAACAAATTTCATATCTTTGCAATCTGTGGTTGAGCAAAAGATAAATCTGAAGAGGATGTTCTTGGACCTGAGTGGATGGGATCTAAACATTCCAAGACCCTTGAAGGCATCAAAATTGTTGCACTTGTGTTTAATGATGGTTTCTGGAAAGATGTTGAAGAGATTATTATTGTGACGGAGTCCCTTGTTAGAGTTCTTAGGTACTTCAAGTCTTTTAACTTTTTCATTTTTTAAATTTCATTTCAAGCTTCTTTTTA
Source organism: Pinus tabuliformis (assembly GCA_031772625.1). NCBI lineage: Eukaryota > Viridiplantae > Streptophyta > Pinopsida > Pinales > Pinaceae > Pinus > Pinus tabuliformis. The sequence continues at coordinate 270,630,175 of CM062812.1, forward strand.
TTTACAATGTTTCATATTTCTTTAAATTTGAATGCTTGAACTTTCAGGATGGTTGATGGTGACAAACCCGCTATGGGTTATATTTATGAGGCGATGGATCTCGCAAAGAAGGCCATCAAAAGGAGATATGGGGATGATGAGACAAAGTATATGCCTCTTTGGGACATTATAGATGCACGTTGGGATAGGCAATTGCATTCCCCCTTACATGCTGCCGGGTACTTTTTAAACCCACAATATTTTTATGATAAGAGCAAATTTAATGAGGATGGGGAGGTTGGCAAAGGACTTATGACATGCATGGAAAGGTGCTTACCTGATCCAAAACATCAAAATCGTGTCTTTTCCCAACTACAAGATTATAGGGCGCCATCTAAATTGTTTGCCTATACCAGTGCTATAAGACAAAGGTCTAAGATGTTGCCAGGTACCCAGCTTGAAGGCTTCATCAATTCATTAAATTTGTTTGAACTTTATTTTGTATGTTAAATGTTTTATTAAATTTTCTTTTCTTTTTAAGTTTTTACTATTTAGTACTTCTACTCACAGCCCCTTACCACTTGCTAGGTCTTTGGTGGCAAAACTTTGGTAGTGATACGCCAGATTTGAAGAGATTTGCCATTCGAATCTTAAACCAAGCATGCAGTGCTTCAGGTTGTGAATGCAACTGGAGCATATTTGAGAAAATACATTCTAGGAAGCACAACTGATCGACACAAAAACGCTTGAATGACCTTGTATTTGTTCATTACAATCTACGACTTCGCAACAAACAAATACTAGGTGAGACTCGAGAGCTTGAATTTGAAGGTTTCATAATCTAGTTCGTACTTTAAAGTTCAAACTTCAAACTTCAAAGTGAAACTTTAATTCACATTTCAATGTCTCATGATAATGACAAGTATGGATCATTCACCAATCGACCTTGAAGAGATAGATTTGCAAACTACAAATGCGGCAGACTGGGTTCAATTAGATGAGCCTCCTCTTTTAAGCCTTCATGACTTGGAGAACTTTGAGAGTCAAGCAAGCGAAGGAGTGGAAGGAATCACTTCTAGTTCTCACTCTTAAGAGTCTTAGACTCTTAGTTGCTGATTTTTTTCTGATTAGTATGCAGTTTTTTGTAAACTTTTAGAAGCATATGCTTCTAAGGACTCAAGACTCAGTGCTTTGGATCATGTTTGGACTCATAACATATATGAGATACTTATTCATTCATGATATTTTGGACATCTATTGATATTATGCATTGTTTGGACATGCCTTTACCCAATATTAATGAAAAATGGTTTTTTTAATTCAATATATGTGTATATTTTTATTTAATGAATTCAATGATTTTTTGCTGATTTTTGCCCGATCCGATTAAAACTTTTCGCTCTTTTGCCTTGCCGATTTATTGCCGATTCCGAGTCTGGTAACATTGCCTCATATATGATATCTACCGACGAAATTTAGGTTTTTAGCTAGAGCTCTGCAACCTCACGGATGTACAGGCCCCTGCCGCCGCCATCTCTGAAACTTACAGGAACAACCCAGGCTTTGCAAGGCCAGAGGCCGGTCTACGAGTGACACACCTCGATGGCTGCGCCTGCAGGAGGGGAAGGCTCTGCCTCCCCTCCCTCGAATGATACCTTCAGCGGAATAGAAAAAAATGCGCCGCCGCCCCCTCCTGAAACCAATCGCGAGAAAAAGAATAGGAAAACTCATGAGTACGAAATCCCTGCAGACAAGGTGGCAGCCACGGATTCGGACACAGAACAGGCTCCAGAAGGCTCTGCGTCACAGCCAAAGGCGACTTCGGCTACCTGCATTCCCAAATCGACAGAGCGCATCAAGATCGAACTGCCCAGTCACAGGATCAATGGAGAAATACAGTACATGCAAGACCACGCTCTGATAGGCAAATTCTTGGGATTCTGGCCGACAGAACGTGCCCTGAATGGCTGGATAGCATCCAAATGGAAACCCAAGGGACAGGTGACACTGCAATTAGGACCAAAGGGCTTTTTTACAGCCATATTTAACTGTCTGGAAGATAAGACCAAGGTATTCGAAGGCGGCCCTTATTTTTTCAACTCCTCTGGGCTTTATCTCACAGAATGGAAGCCCCGTTTTGACCCAAACAAGGAGGACTTCAGCTGGGCTCCGGTTTGGATCAGAATGTATGGTCTACCAGTGGAATATTGGAAGGAGGACACACTTACAGACATTGGCAACAGACTAGGAACCTTCATCAAAGTAGCGGAAGAGACAAAGAAGCGCAAGTTTACCTCATATGCCAGGATCTGCGTCAAAATGCACCTGACCAAGACTTTAGCGGAATCGGTAAGTCTCCTTCACGAAGACTTTGAATGGGAACAAACTTTAGATTATGAGCATATTCCCTTTCGTTGCCGTAAGTGTCATGCCCATGGGCATTTATTTAGAGACTGCCCTCTAAATCAATCCTCCAAAGCTCATCCTTCTGAACCTCAAACAGATGCTGAAGGCTTCATCTCAATACCCAACCGCCGTAGACATCCTAAAAAGCATCAAGGAACCCATGAAACCCCCTTCCGTATTGACGCCAAGAACATGTTCTCGCCTCTTGCCAACCAGTATCCACACAACAGCGAGACTCTGCACTCCAACCCCCAACCCTCTTCCTCCCAGGCTCCCATTGCAAATACTTCAGCAGCTAAAATCAGCTCTGAGCGCTCATCCCAATCTCTTCCAGAAGATAGCCCTAAGGATGATTCAATGCCTGCTGACCCTTTGGAAGGTAAAGGGAAAGCTCATATAGATTCTAAGCATCCGGAATCTGATATGGACATGGATGCAGCTATAGCTCTAAGTCTACATACCTTAACCGAAGAGGAGGAACAGAATACACCCAGCAACATGGATCAGGATCCGGAGAACATTATCATAGAAGGCATAGACATTTTAAAACTTGAAACAGCTTGTAAGCAAAAAGAATACAACTCCATTCCTCCATGGCAAATTGAACGACTGGAAGGAGTCTTAACCAAAGTTCAGCACAACAAACATCTAGGTATACAAGGTGGAAGTCCATGGGACGCAAAGAAGATTCTCAAAGAAAACAAAAAGAGAGGGCGCAAGACGGACTTGCAAAGAACCATTGCTGTAGGAGAATTGCTTGTGGAATCAGGGCGATTCCCTAAGCTGACAAGGTTCTACAAACCCGCATCACATTTACCATGAAGCTAGTCTCATGGAATGTAAGAGGACTAAACAGTCCCTCAAAAAGTAGGATGATCAAAAACTTGATTCAGAAAGAAAAACCGTCGCTAGTTTTTCTTCAAGAAACAAAAAAAAGCACAATAGATATGGACAAGGTCCGAAACAAAATATGGGCAGGCAGTAATCTAATGTCAGTCGGGGCTTCAGGTGCATCTAGAGGATTAGCAATATTATGGAACCCAAAAATCCTTAATCTTTACGACTTCCATGCTGCACACTTTCTCATACAGGCTTCCTTTCATCTCATAGGAACTCAGATTCATGGTCAACTAACCAATGTTTATTTCCCGCAAAATAATCAACACAAATTGGATCTGTTGGAAACACTGTCCAGGTTGAATGAAAATCGACAATTCCCGCTATGGATAAGCGGGGGGGACTTCAACATCATCAAATCGCTGGAGGAAAAAACAGGGGGAAGATCACGGCTGGAATCAGATAGCAAAGGATTCAAAGACTTCATTCAGGACAATCATTTAATGGATATTCCTACTTCCAATGGCATTTTTACCTGGACCAACAAGCGCAGCGGGGTCAATCACATTGCCTCTAGACTTGACCGATTTCTCCTTTCAGATAATGCAATCCACTTAGGCGGCGACTTCAACACGTCAATACTACCACACGGAGGATCTGATCACTGGCCCATAATGCTCCAGTGGTCGAGGCCGGGAGCAAAATGTAATCGACCCTTCCGCTTCGAGGCTTTTTGGCTTACTAACACAAAATTCCGCCAGATCGTGGAGGACGCCTGGAAAGCTTACAGACCTCCAGAAGGGGCCAAAATGTTTCAATTCCAACAAAAACTGAAAAACCTTAAACAGGCTCTCAAAAATTGGAACAAGACTCAATTCGGCAACATACAGGAAGATCGACAAAGATTGGAACAACAAATGGAGAATCTCTAGCAAACTATTATTGAAGAAGGACGCACAGAGGAACAGACACAGCAAGAGCAGATCCTTTGGCAAAAATTAGAAGAAAGAAGAAAACAAGAAGAAATACTATGGCAACAGAAATCTCGAATCACCTGGCTAAAAGATGGGGAAAAAAACACAAAATTTTTTCATAGAACTGCTGTACAGAGACGAATGCACAACAACATCACCTTCATCAACAATCAGCAGGGCGAAAGAGTAGAAAACCATGAAGACATGGAGAAAGAGTTAACACAATACTTCCAAAATATTCTCAAAGAGCCAGAAGGAAACAGAGATGCAGAGATCAAAGCCATCACTCAGCACATTCCTAGAATCATCACTGAGGAGCACAACAATAAACTACTACAGCCGACATCCCTAAAGGAAATTGAGGAAGCTATGAACCAGCTCAAAGATGGCAAAGCCCCAGGGCCGGACGGGTTCACAGCAAACTTCTACCATGCATTCTGGGATCTACTTAAAGAAGAAGTTTGGGAGCTAGTGGAAGAATCGCGAAGCATGCACTGGATCCTCCCAGCTCTCAATACCACCTTTATAGCACTTGTTCCAAAATGTGCAGAACCAAGCAAGCCTGAAAGCTTCAGACCAATTGCATTATGCAATGTCATATATAAGCTTATATCAAAAGTCATTGCAAACCGACTCAAACCGCTGCTACCCTTGCTCATCTCCCCGGAACAAACAGGATATGTTGAGGGACGGCAAATTATGGACGGGATCGTTCTCTCTAATGAAGTGATTCACTCTCTCAAGATTCTCAACAAACCAGGTATGCTCCTCAAGTTAGATTTATCAAAAGCTTTTGACAAGCTTAGTTGGAACTATATTCAAAAAATGCTCATCGCTTTTGGCTTCAGTCATACTTGGACACGATGGGTCTACAACTTAATCTCCTCCCCAAGCTTTTCAGTTTTGTTAAACGGTTCTCCTTCACAACCTTTTCGGCCATCAAGGGGCATTAGGCAAGGGGATCCATTGTCGCCTTTTCTCTTTGTTCTTATGGCAGAGGGGCTAGGCAGATTGTTGAAGGCAGCTATATCCACTCAAATGCTAAAAGGAATCACAGTCCATGGCTCTCCTCCTCACTCCCATCAACAATTTGTTGATGATACCCTGCTTTTTGGCCATCCATCCTCCAAGGAAGCCTCAGTTTTTAAGTCTCTGCTCTCTATCTTCTCAAACGCCTCGGGAACCTCCATCAACTCTTCGAAATCACATCTGTTTTTCTTCAATACACCCCTCTCCACTCAAAGAAATATTGCTAGAATTATGCAGTTTAAAATTTCTAAACTTCCGTCAACTTATCTTGGAGCCCCTCTCGTTGCGGCAGCCATCAACCACTCCTCCTGGAAGTCACTTATAGACAAATTTGAATCAAAACTCTCACTCTGGACGTATCGAGCTCTCAACACAGCAAGTAGGCTCATATTAATCAAGTCGGTTCTCCAAGCCTTGCCGATATATCTCTTTTCTCTTTTAGCTGCACCTAAATGGGTCCTCAAATCAATCCGTAATCTCCAGCGCAATTTTCTCTGGGGCTCTTCGGGTCTCAACAGAAAGTGGGCACTGGTCAAATGGTCTGAAGTATGCAAACCCAAATCAGAAGGGGGACTAGGACTTAGAGACCCGATGCATAGCAATGAAATCATGGGAGCCCGCCTGTGGTGGAATTGGCTCACCAAGCCAAATGCCCTATGGGCCAAATTGTGGCAAGCCAAGTACGCACCAGGTAGCCAATGGAATGATCTAATTAGAATTAACTCCACTATACAAGGTTCTCCCATATGGAATGCCGCTAAACCACACAGCAAATTTATACAAGAACATTGCTTTTGGGAGGTGCACTCTGGAAACTCAGCAAAATTCTGGGAGGACTCGTGGCAGCAGCTTCCCCACTGAATACAATCTTTCACAAGCCTCTATTGCAAGAGAAAATGCAACAAACAGGACTCACACAAGTTAATCAGTTTTGGCAGCATTCTGAAAGCATGGACTTCAGAACCTGGAAAAAGGCCAGCCTTTGGCAAGATAATTGGCAAAGCGAAACTTATGAAGAAATAGAGGAAGAACTCTCATACAGGAAAATCAGATTCTCTCCTCAACTTGATAGACTTCGATGGGGACATAAACACAAAGGCACATTCACAACTCAAGAAGCCCATCAGCTCAGACATAATGGAAACCAACCATTCAAGGACCCGATATGGGAAAAGATCTGGAGACCAGAAATATGGCCCAAAATTTCCACATTTCTATGGCTACTCAGCAAACGAAGAATATTAACGTGGGATAATCTGACAAAACGAGGTTTTGTAGGGCCATCTAGATGTCCGAACTGTAATACTGCCTCTGAAACGATAGGACATCTTATGGAGACCTGCTTGCTAGCCAAGACAATCTGGGGAAAAGTAGAGAGCTGTCACATGAAAACAGATGTCAAGACAGAAGATATAACAGAAAATTTAAGGAAATGGAACCCCTCTCCCTACAAAAGCCCGCTACTAAATCACCTGTGGAGACTCCTACCAGGCTTCATTTACTGGCTTCTTTGGAAAGAACGGAATCACAGAATCTTTAATAACGCTTCTCGGTCATTGGAAGCCTTATGGACTATCCTCACTAATCAGTTGCAAGAAACTCTGTCCCTCAAAGCATGGTCAGATACGGACATGCCAACCACTCCATTAGAAAGCAAGATCCTGAAGGCTTGGAACATAAAGCTCTCAATGATCCAAAAAGATGATGTCAGATCCACCATCAGCAGCTCCTCTCCCTCCAGCTGGTCCCCCCCTGGGTTTGAGTCCTACAAGATGAATTTTGATGGGGCGGCCAAAGGAAATCCTGGTCTGGCAGGTTATGGAGGACTCTTTCGCAACCACGCAGGGGAAATAATCCAGATCTTCTATGGAGCTTTAGGTAAAGATACCAATAATGTAGCCGAACTAGAAGCTTTATGGAAAGGAGTATGCATTGCAGAACAGCACAACTATTTCCCTTTGGAAATAGAAGGGGATTCTTTAATTCTAATCAACGCTGCCCAAAGACTCCAAGCCGGATCACCGGCAGCCAAGGTGGCAGTGAGCTGGAGACTATTAAGCAGATTAGAATCATTGGAGGAGAAACTACACACCACTCAAAGTATAGAGTTCAAGCATGTAAGAAGGACAGCGAATAAGGTGGCAGACATATTAGCCAACAAAGGAGCCTCACAAGCCATCTCATATTTCACGGGCTCTCTGAACAACTCCAAAGATAATAAGCTCAATCATGACTGTATATCTCAAGCGAAGAAGGATCTCATTGACCCGGATGCGGGTGATTAAGACAAGCAAGAGTGGCACGGGCCATCACGTGGCCGGGTGTCAAGACCTCAAGGTGGGACGGTACCACGTTGCAAGAAATTCAAGGGGAGTAAATAAGGCGGAGGCTGGCAAGGGGATGGCATTAATGCCAGTCCTCTCGGCTCGAGGGAAGCAGGTAAGCATGCGAGGGAGGAAGGAGGTTAAGTGGAAGAGTATGGCGGGTTTGCAGGTTACAAGCGCGTCTGGTTCTGTGACCCTCCTCTGTGCTCGCCGCAAGGTGAAAGCAGAGCCGAGGTGGGAACCTGGCAAAGGTGAGACGGCGGAGAGCACAGGGAAAACGACGGTGAGTTCTCTGTTGAACGTTTGGTTGACATTCCTTGCTGTTAGCGAGGTGAATTTGCAGGGTCATTGGGTACGCCAGATGCATTTGCTTTGTCACTGGGTTGGTAAGGTCTGTGAGGAAGATTTAGGAATTAGGAGTGCGTTCTGGCAAGGGGCACTGGTCGCCCGCTCGTGGAACGAGCCCTCAGGACTGGTTCTGGTTCCTGAGCGAGATTGGAGGCCGCATTCGGACCTGCCACTGGGAGCAGCGTTGATTTGGGCGACTATCCAGAGCATTGACGGTGACAGCATGCCGCGAGACAGGCTGCGAATGGGTAGCAGGAGAGGAGGAATTCAGGGACGCGCTCCGCCGAGAGATGACCATCACTCCCCCTCTTCCTCAATTGAGGTCACCTCCCATCCTCGTTGGTTTCAGGACAGCAACGACGAAGTGGGAGGGCAGAGGGAGAGTAGCCCAGCTGAGGGAGACAGTCGCAGGGAGCTTCCAATTCTCAGGTATCGCCTCCCCTGTCCGCATGTTAATTCCTCTCTGATTGTGACAATTGAAGTTGAACATGATTTGGAGCCTCAGCAACAAAAGCAGCACAACAGCAGGGATGAATCCCCTATTGCCTGCCTGCCCATGGGTGGAGAGAGCGGAGGAGTTCAGCCTGTGCTTGTACCGGGGATGGGATGGTCTGTTCCGTATACTGCAGGAGAGAGGAAACTGGAAAGACCAGGCCTCCATATGAATCCAGACGCAGGCCCCTCGGTTCCCGTAAACCTTCATCCGCCGGATTTGAGCAAAGGAAAACAGAAAATGGAGGACTTAGATTTCAATTTGGATTATGTTGCTGATTCCCTGGTGCATGCGGCTCCCTGGCCAGGTCCAAGGGAACTTGCCAGAAATGACAATCCTCACAAAATCATCCAGCTCTCGGATTCTGAGAACACGCTTCACTTCGGATGCCGAATTAAAGAGCAGCTCCAGTCTACGAATGAAGAATGATGTTGCTATGGTATTTTTGGATTTTTGTCTCAATTTCCATATGTCGGCCTTCCTGTCCAAGTGTCCAATGTATGTGTTCAGTGTTATATGTCTGTGTCCAAGTGTCAATATGTTTATGTGTTTCTTCTGTTCAGTCCAGCCATGGACAGTTTATCAGTGTCATGTAATAGAGCTCGCGGGTGCTGCAATGTGGGCAAGGCCAAAGAGACTGAGAAATCTTAAACCTTGCCCTATGTAATCTTTTTGTATATATGTTTTACACAGTTAATAGAAGTAGTCATATTCAGAAAAAAAAAAAAAAACATTGCCTCATATATAACCTTATGTGGTATATACAAGAGAAGACTTTGCATACTTTGTCTCTAAATGTTTGGAATCTTCAATATATATATATATATATATATATATATATATATATATATTTTAAAATATAAATATTTAATGTATTTTTGTGTAAACCTAGTCATTGAAATCAAATCGCTTTAGGTCAATCCAAGTCCAAGTTGACCCTCAACCAAGTTCAAGCTTGAATTGATTGATTCCAAGAGCGAGTTGACCCTCAATTGATTTCAAGTCCAAGTTGACCCTCAACTGACTCCAATTCTGAGTATGAGTTTTAAAACATTGATTCTGACTGTTTGATCAGTTTGCAACTGAATCAGTCGAATCCAGTTTATGTGACCAGTTGAAACCAGAGTACCCCCACCCATGCAGAACCAGTCAAATCCAGATTGTATGACTGATTCAAACGAGAAACGCCCCAAAACTGTTCTAAACTGGCCAAAATTTACTATGTATTTCTATTCTTCAAAGACGAATAAAACATAGCAGAGATGGCAACAGCCTGCCCTGTTTTATTGGCCTCCATTAACGGATTTCCAAATAGGGTGGTCAGTAAATTATTCTAAGCCCAATAGGATTGAAGAAAGCTAAGTATCATATCATGGTAAGAAATTGAGTTATTTTAAAGCACGAAAAGCACAAATTTGGATTTCAAAATTTTGCACTATATGATATAGACTTTCAACACTGCCATCTATGCCTCAATAATCCTGTTTACATGCTTTCCTTTGCATATAGTTGCAAAATATTTATACGTATTTCAAGGAAGGCCTAACTTAGAGGCACCGTAAATAAAAAGTATACTCATTATATTATTAAAGGCAATCTTACCCAATTAACATAAATGATTAACATAGGAAAAACTATGTGATAGATGAAATGTAAAGCAATATTATCCAATTAACATAAACGATTAACATAAGAAAATCTATGTGATAGATGAAATATAATTAAAAATGTGCAAAATCACAAGGAAAATGCCCCGTGTAATAACTTCCAAGCAAACCTTTCTTGCAGGTGCAATTTGGGAGCCCCCGTGCCACTCTCCAGATGATTTCTTGTTAGCCTTTGGTTTTTTCTCGATAAATCTATCAATGAAAGCTCCCAGTGATAGGTCAGTTAGAGGATCACCATTATATACAATATTGGCACCTAAAAGAAGAGTTCGAGCCATTGTTGCTACTGATGGGTGAAAATGAGATGCCAAAGCTGTCAGTTCCCACCAACAGGCACGATCTGCATTGCTGGAAAAGAAAGATAGCAAAGATATTACACTGGCTGAATTCTTATATAGTATATACAAAGAAAAAGTTTGGATACAAACAGAAATTGCATATAAAACGATGTCAACTAACATATTTCCAAGCACTCTATGGCACAGGTAACACACACAAAATTCTAATTACTATAATAACAATAACAGATGATTCAATAAAGCGAACAGGAAGGGAAATCGGAAACCCAATACATAGATATGCCCATAATATATTATCTAAGCTTTGAATATTTGAAAAAGGAGGAATTATATTTCAAAACCATGCCATGGTGCATATTTATTAAAAGCTTGCAACTCCCAATTTCACAATGCAGACACTGTAAACTTATTGACAGAGAACCCATTTCTCAGGCCTTATAGTTTAAAGGTGCAAATAACGAATTCCACAGGAAGATATTTATAACAAATTATTAAAAAATATAAAAAACTGACTTGACATTTTGCAAACTGAAACCACTCCAGGTGATAGAATGGAAGGCAGATAAAGGAAATGAAATTTTGACATGGATGTTGAAACAATGTCATCCAAACCAGACCAGTCATCGAACTGGTAGACCCCCTGGACCGGGAACCGAACCAGAACCAATAAAAAAACTGGACCAAAAAACCGGTCAACCAAAAACACATAAAATATTCAAGTTTCAAAGAAAAACAAGTATACTCATGTGTATCCATATGAATCCAGACCATTTATACCAAAATAAGAAAAAGTTTCATTTATATACCATGCAAGGGTGCACATAACCAAAATAACACCAAATGCAATCCATCTCTGAACTGAAAATACATTAAGGCCCTAGATGGCCTCTAGCATCCAAAAAAAACATGCTACAACAAATACCTACATATCATCAAAATCTTTTCCTATATGGGATCTTTGTCATCAAAATCACCCTCTAAGAATTAAAATAAGATAAAAAATACTTAGCATGTCAATTCAACATTTTGTTTGAGTTCAACAATCAATACCACTAGCATCAAGGTACATAGAGGGATTTGTGCTCTTGATTAAATGCTAGTTGCATACCCTCATACATGACAAAATCCAATGGAAACATTGTAATCCCCTCAATCCTAAAATCATAAAAAATTATTAAGCCTGCAGGATTTTGAGTGGGATCTAAAATTCTATTTTCTCCATATGAAATCCAATGACTTCAAAACCACTCTCAAACATCCTAAGTCAATTCAAGGTAATGTTAAAAATTTAAAAGTGACATTCTCCTTTATCTTTCATATTGAAAATGAAAGATAAAGAAGAATGTCACTTTCACTTTAAGAATTTAACATTACCATGAATTGCATAGCCATTGTACGGCAATAGGCTTGAATGTTAGGCATTAGTCAGGCAATATGGTCAAATACTAGGCATCCCCAGCCATAATCATTACTTCAGAAAAAAAATTGTGTTCAAAGGGTCCTTGATAGCATTGTACAAAACCATCCAGTTTAAGGAAGAAAGGCCAGTAAGGTACCAAACCAGCCGATTCCGTAGAAGAACTCATCAGTCTAGTAATGAACCGAGCAAAAGTGGTCTGGTTTACCAGTCTGAACTGGTTTTTGCCTCCAATCGGTCGAACCGGCCAGTTCTGACTGGTTCGGTCCAGTTTTGATAACATTGTGCTAAAACAGGGCCAAGGGAAACCTGGAAAATTACAAATATGTTGTATATCATCTTCATCTAAAAGAAATAGGAAAATGATCCAGAAGAATCTTAAAATCATTACCAATACAACCCTAGAGAGATAATCTAGTAGCTCAAAGTCAGGAAAAAATTGCACTTTTGCAAATCTATACTCACAGGCAACATTAACAATCAGTATCACCAACCTATTTTATCTACTGAAATTTTACAGAACTAACATATGTATGAATTTCTTTTTTTTATAGTACCAGTCTATGGAATGCCAGTGGTTGAATATTCAATGTCAGATTACATTACTAATAAATATGAGTGGTTGCATATATTAACAACGGTTGGCATGGGCAATAACTAACGTACTACAACTATATATTCAGCATCATACAGCTTTAAGACGAATATTTATTGGCAATTCTATATGTAAATCCCTTCTGCTTTATAATTGAGAAAGAATTGGACTGTGACAATTAATAGTGATGTCAAAACAGTTATTATGAATGGCTCCAATCCCCAGTCTACATCATTGTTCCATCACCATTTCTTCTCTCAAGTTTCATTGTTGTCTATTTTCAACAATCTCATTTCTACCTATATATTTTTCTCACTCAATGGTTTCTCCATGTAAAAATCTCTGTTTTCCCACCCCGGTTTTCAGTTTCACCTTATTTCTCCCATGTAGTTAAATGCCCTTTCCCATAACCATACATTTAACAAGCTGAAAAAATAAATATTGATGAAAACACAAATTCTGGAAATTTTACAGAATGCTGGAAATTACAGAAATAAAAATCAGCAGTAATAAACAGCCATTAAAACACATTTAAACACTGAGATTTTTGGTCAACTTGACCCTGGAAAAACCCCCTACAACTCTTGGGGAAAACCAGTTTGAGAGCTCTTCTTTATTTCTGAAAATTGCCTTTTTCACAGTGAAAAATATTCAGCAAAAAAATCAGCAAGCAAATTTACAACTTATCTCTTTTCCCATGCCTCACAGCAAACTGGAAATTACAGCAAACAAGACAACAATAAATGTTGTACGGCCTCCTCGATTTTCATGCCCACATTCGGCATTAAATGTCGTTGTACGACCAGCATTAAATGTGATGTACGGATTGCAATAAATGCGGTGTACGGCCCTCGTTTTGCGTGCAGAAAAATCAGCAAACTGGTCCTCGTTTTTTGTGCAAACCACTCCTCGAAAATCGTGCCAAAATTTGCCTTTCACTGTGTGTTGAATCAGCTGTACAAATCTGCTCAACTGCTGCCTTGGAATGTGTGCCAAGCTGTTGTCTCCTTCTCCTCCCTGCTCAGAAATCTCTCTTGCTCTCCTTCTCCCAATCTGCTCATGAAATAATGAATGACCTTTTCCTCATTTTCCTCCTTTAATCTAACCCCAAGTGACTTTTGGGTGATCCAAGTGACTTTTGGGTGATCCCTAAATCCAATGGCTGAAATAGATTTAGATCAATGGCTGAGATTAAATGCTCATTTAAATCTCACTTTTTATTTTTTAATTCACCCCACTTTAATAAAGACCCACTTAGTCATTTATTTCCAAAGTCACTTTTCCTTTCTAATTTTTCATTGACTTTATAAAATTCACTTTAAAATTAGACTTAGTAACTTTATCACTTAAAGTCACTTTTAAATTAGATTTAACTTTATAAAAATTATAAAGTTACTTTAGGAGAAAAATTAAATTCTTTTGGACACTTTTCCCTAGGCCAAAGATCAAAGCCTAAGGGAACCACCGGTCCTCCGGTACCAAATTTCAACACTCCATTTACATGTTTCTTGTTACAGGAAATCTAGCAGGCCTAGTGCAAATTCTCAGTAGGCAACCTAGGTCTTATGGCAACAAAAGATAGCTACCATTGTCACATCAGTGGCTTCTCTCCAGCTGTTTAGTGGGAATATTATCCCCACAAGGCTTCCCTAAAAACTGTTGAAATATGTAACTAGGTTCGGTCTTCATAATGACATCTGTAATCATGATTTTATGTATTTGATGTAATAAAAAAATAAATTTACTATTATTGTTCTTGAGGCATGGGTTTCATGCTAAAGGAAATTTATTTTTATAGCTCAAGCTCCCATTGAGAGCTTCTAGTGCTTATGAGTCATTATCATGTATGAAAGATCCCTTTGGGTATGTTACATATTGTAAAACGAATTTATTTGAGTCAAAGTCAAGTCAAAGAACCCTCCAAGACCAAGTCATGATGCTATTTACAAGTCAGCCTACACTCATGATCAAGTCGGCCTAAAGAAGAGCAATTCGACCCAAAGAAAGGCTTACATAAAGGAGACCTCGACCTCACTTGGGGGACACACTCACACACACTCAAGTTCGATCATAAGAGAAGAAGTGCAAAAAAGAAGAAGACGAAGGAAGAAGAAGTCAAAGTTTTAAGATTGGTTTTGGGCTACTTCTCTCAACACGTGCAAAGGAATTAGGGTTTATGCTACTGCAGTAAAGCTGAATTGTAGAAGTCAAGTTAGGTCATCAAAAGGAACTATTTTGAAAGTCGAATTCTCTAGGAGAAATAATCTACCCAAGCGAAGAAGAGAGGAGCAAGAATTCACCATTGTTTCTGACACGTGCAAGGTTAGGGTTTCTGCAGAAGAAACTGTTGGGCAAGTCGAAGTTGTAGAAGAACCTATTGGGCAGGTCGAAGTTGCAAAAGAAGTTGTTGGGCAGGTCGAAGTTACAGAAGAAGTTGTTGGGCAGGTTGAAGTTGCAGAAGAAGTTGTTGGGAAGGTCGAAGTTGCAGAAGAAGTTGTTGGGAAGGTCAAAGTTGTAGAAGAAGTTGTTGGGAAGGTAAAAGTTGTAGAAGAAGTTGTTGCGAAGGTCGAAGTTGCAAGAAGCAAAGTTTGACTTGGTCTTGGAGGTTCTTGGTCAAGGGTCAAAGGTCTTGGAATTTGTCAATTGAAGGTCTATAAGAAGAGAAAGAATTCTAGTGGGTTTTCCTCTCAAGTCACAGAGGTTTTGGCCGTTGTTGATAGCGTATATCTTGTGTCCCATTGTCTTATTATTCTTTATGGTTTGGTAGAAATTTGATGAAAATAATACTAATAATAATCAAGTGAAAGAAGAAGCTAATCAAGAAAAAGTAAAAACACATCACAAACAGTGATCATAGAAGAGAAATCACCTACACTTGTTGCCCCTAGATTTCTCAAAATAGTATCAGAGCTAAGGTAACAAGTTAAGGAAAGAGAAGCTTAAAGAAGGACACTCAAGGACCGAAGCACTAAAAGATCATCAAAAGCATCAATCATCAAGCAGGACCACTCATATGAAAGGCACTACAAGGACAAGGATTACATCATCATCTTGAAGGAAGTCACAAAAGAAGACATCAAAACCCTAGTTCATTCAAAGAAGGATTCTACATTTGAAGCACTCCTCGGAACCTCACACAATCATCACCTTGAGAATGAGACCTCGAAGATCCTACTCAAAGAAAGAAGGACTACAAATTGGAGTATCTAGATGCCCCTACATCAAAGAGAAATCAAGGAAAAGGCATTGTCTTCATCCTGAAGGAAACAAGGTGATCTCCCTCTCTTTGAAGGAAGACATCTTCTATCATTATCATCATCATCAAAATCAAGAAGGCAGCAAATTGAAGATATTGTCATCAAGGAGTATCTTCACAAGTACTTTTATCTCCACATCTGAATCTATCAAAATGTCTTTTTGCAAGGAAAGCAACAAGTTGGTTGGACCATGTTAAGGGCTCAATCACCAAACTTCCAAAGGAAGAAACTCAAGCACTTGCAAGGTACATGAAAGGGGAAGTAAGGGCACAAAGGGTTCTCAAAGAATCCATCAAAGATACCCTCATTTCCTATGTATCAAAGTTAGAAACATCAAAAGAAATATATGCCAAACTTATAGAATTGTTCTTCGTAAGCATTGCAGGAGAAGTGATCTCATTAAGACAAGAACTCTACAAGATGAAGATATCAAAAGAAGAAGGAAAAGCCTCATACTTTATGAGGGTGTCAGAATTAGAGACTAGCTACAAGAGTTGGGAGAAATAATATATATATGGAAATGACAACTATAGTGCTCAATGCACTACCAGAGGAATGGGGAAAATTTACATCAAGCATCTATGGAAATAACGAAGCTACCCCATTCAATGAACTTTGGTCGCTATGAAACCAGGCTGAAGGCAAAATGTGATGTAGGATCAAACAAGCAAACACAGACATTTTCTCCCATGGCTACGAGAAAAGGGTAGTTTGGTCTTCCGAAACGAAAGAAGAATATGGCCAAGGTTTAATGCTACAACTATCAACAATATGGGCACTACAAGAGAGATTGTCCCAAGCTCAAGAAGGATAACAAGAAAAGAGAAAGGGAAGAAGCCCATATCATTGAAGAAGTGGAAGAAGTTGAAAAGAAGATATCAAAGAAGGAGGAAGTAAAAGATATCTACTATGATTGAGATAATCTTCTACACCTGGTTCTTTTCAAGTTTTGTAAAGTATAGTTTTCATAGTAGAAAGCATTAGAAGCATGATAGGATGCATCATTTTAGGAGATGGCATCATAGCATACGAAGGAAGCAAGAGCTCATGACATCAAAAGAAGCTTGAAAGATAGCTGAAGTAGTAGATTGTGGCAGTCATCATTGGAAGGAAGTAACCGAGTCGATACAGAGTCGGAGTCGATCCTCAGCCGAGTCGGAGTCGAAGACGGAGTCTAAGTCGACCCTCGGCCGAGTTGGTGTCGGAGTCGGAGTTTTAAAACATTGATTTCAACCCACTTATAAATATAATATTGGTACATATAATTTCAGCACAAATATGATATTGGCACATATACTTTCAGCACAAGAGAAAAGGTGCCCTATCTATATATATGATTGCATTCAAACTAAATCTCATGGTAAATTATCATATGAGGATCCCGACACTTCACACAATCACAGAGTTCATTCAACTACTGAATCAACTATGCCAACCATAATTTTAAAGCAGAGCTCTCAGGCTTGAAACTTTCCAACTTGCGCTTGAAACTTTCCAACTTGCACCTAAGGCCTTGTACAGGGGTCTGCAGCTTGAACTTGCTACCCAGTTACTCGAACCAATGTTATCCCTTTTCATCGGTTTCTTGGCTATTCTTTTGTGCAGCTAATGAGAGTGGTCCAGCTCCCATGGTACAGCTCCACTTCCACTTTTACATAATATTTTCACATTGTATTTTTTTACATGGTCAAATGCCATGTGCAGGGATTGAATGCAGCAATCCTTGATTTGGAATCACATAAGTCAAAAAAAAAAAGAGTACAACAAGATGCGAACCAGAGATGCTCTTCCAGTGTATCAGCACAGGAATGGCATCACAAGGAAAGCGACAACAATAATGCAACGGATCTTTGTGACCTTAGAAAAGATGTTTCTGCGAATGCAGGGAAGACAGATATGTGATAGGTGAAGCAATAATATCCTGAGAAAGGAATTACAAAGACTGCCTAAATTTAGGGACCTATGAACTTGGCTCTGATACCATGTCAAGCCAAGTATTTGGTAACTCCAGAAACTTAAATTTTATTAAGAAGATCATCAATATATATACATAGGAGTGAGACCCTTTGGGATTCACATTCCAATGTCTTTTTGTATTCTCATTTTGCATTTACATATTTACAAGATATTTTCCCAATCATGAAGAATTAGGCGTCAACAGTTGTATTATGAATTTCTATCATCATCATGTAAATGTTTTATAAATTTCATATTTTACGTGTAATTCACTAATTTGTTACATTTTTTAATATATAAAGTGTACTCCGTGTCATGTTCCGAGGTGTCATCATGTCACACGTCGAATACTTGTATTTTTGTGTCCTCCATGCCCTATGTCCTTGTATCATGTGACTTAGTTCACAACTAAAATAGCCAAAAATAAGATTTACAAAATCAAATTTCCAAGCAAAATTTTGGATGGCACCCAGATCTCTTTTCATTACACATGATAGATGATTTTATTACAACATATCAACTTCACCCAAGGTGCAAATGCAAAATCCAAACAGCAAATCAGCATCTCCCAAGCTTACAAAGCAAAACCCAAGCTTCTTTCAAGCTCATGAAGCAAAACAAGCAAATAGCAAAAACCCAAGCTATTGCAATTTCATGCTAATCTCTAGAATATTCTCAAGATAATGAATCTTGAAATCTAATTATACCCTTTTGAATCTCTCACCTACCCATGCATGTTCCAAGAACTGCATCCTACTTCCTAGCATGGGGAAACCAGTCGAATTGAAGAAATTTGTCAAGCTCTGTAGGAGTATCAAGGTAAACTTCCCTCTGAAGATCATTCACAATCTATATCACTTACCATAAATTTCACCAACGAGAAGAAAATTTCATTATATTTCCATTTTTACATGCAATCCATTTGAGTTAATAATATTCATGCTAATTAGATGAAGGCAAATGAGACGACAATAAAAAGCAAAAATTATGAAGTTATAAACCTTACTTTTTCTACTTTTTATTATTAAAAGAGAAAAGTATTATTTTATGTTTCTAACACAGAAATTTTAAGAGATTTAACTATATTTTAAAAATGTTTTTGTATAAGACCACAGTTAAAATTATTATAATTTTACTCTTCTTCTAAGGCAATCGAAGCCATAGGTGGATGAACAGGAGCAATGAGTTTTGGGAGTGGGAATGAGTAATGGGCTATGGTTCACTATCAAGCTTTTACACAACAAAAGCAAGAGCAATTTCACAACTTGGCAGAAGAAACGAGGAAAGGAATGATCAAGGAGCAAAAATTAATTGTTACTTGTCAAGATCAAGTAGAGAGAAACAACTCATGGAAAGACCCAGAAGTTCCCTCATGCACCAGTTACGTTCTTCATCGGCAAAATCAGTTCAACACAGTGATGGGGGAGTTTGTTCAGCCAAAATCGATTTAGTGGTGGTGGCAAGGGAGAATGTACACATAATAACAAAGTACAATGAATTTGGTGACAAAGAACTGGGACAGCGCTTTGTGGTAGGTTTATTTAATATGTTAATGTTATTATAACTAGATTGCATACATAAAATAAATATAACATTTTTTATAATAATAATAATAATAATCTAGTTTAAGGTTACAACCTATCCAGATGCCAAATTGATGTATCAAACCCTTTGCTTGTGGGTGACAAGAGACCCCTCCTCACAACGACTTTGCTGTTTAGTCTGTAAACGTATTCATACCCTACCCCCTCCGAAATTGATCTTGTGACCTCCAAGGAGGAAATACATGCTCTTGACTGTTAGACACACTAAGAATGGAAATCAAAATAGGGGATTAAATTAACCACATTTAACGAACTTCATTACACTTCCTTTTTATTCGCTCAATTTGAAATATTAATGCAGACAAATGACAAACATGATGACTTGGTGCACAAGAAACATGTCTAAGCCTTAATTACTAAATCTGACTGTAGTACTCATGAACTATTGATGCTCAATATCTACTAATGTAGCCATAAACCATCAATGTCAAATCAATCAATATGAACTTTGGAGAAGTTCATCTTCAGCGATAGCAGGTACATTATCAATCCATGACATGCAAATATGACAATATCATTTGTAGATGACAATTGTGGCCTGTTAATGCAGGAAAGCAATAATAATAATAATAATCCATTATTAATGTCACAGCCTAGCAAGACACCAAATTGACATATGAGACCTCTTCGTTTGTGGGACAGAGAACCCCCTTTCTGCAGGGATTTCACTGCCTAGCCTCCGGAGTTGGACTTACCCTACCCTCTGCTGGATTCAAATCTGTGACCTCTAAGGAAGAAACACATGTTCTTAACCATTAGGCCCACCATATTCAAAGATTCATCACAAGATTACCATTCTACCAATAGAACCCAAGTTTCCTTTTGGAAAAACAAACCCAAGAATTCAATCACATTAACCAATCAGAAAGTTCTCAAATAGTAACTGCAAAATAAAAAGTTTGAACGACATACCTATAAGCAGGTTCACGTATCCGAGGATCATAGCAGCCAGATTTAGGCCAGGCATTACTTTTGCCTAGTTTATCAGACTGATTATTTGTATTTAATCTGTCTTGTGAAAATATTCATCTCTCCTTGATAGCCCTAGACTGTTCACTATTATTCCTGGCATTCCCAAACATGTCCTCATCATCTTTTGTACTGTTATTTCCAGAATCAGAAGAATGACCAGGAATTTCTCCATCATCCAATTCAGAATCGCTTCTATCAGCATTTTCTACCTTAGTAATACTGGAAATTGGCTCTGAGTTGATAAAGCTATGAGAAGTGGCTTTGAGGTCATTTTCTGTCATTTGGTCACCTTCTTCCATAACATCCACAAAATGTTCAATATCATCATCATTGTCCTCAGGCTCAAGCATTGCATTCCTGCAACAATCCATGTTAAACCAACATTTAATTGTTAATAAAATAAAATAATAACCTATGCTCATCTCGTTCAGAACCACAATTTTAAAACAAGGAAATATTACACATTCAATGATTTAAATGCAGAATATAATGACCAAACATGATTCCTCACCAAAGAATAGGTCTTGCTTTTAGCACTTCAGACAATAGCAAAAGACACGCACATGCAAATTGTGGGGGCTGTTGAAGTGCAACCTGCACAACAAGATATAAACCTGTAAAAACCTTGACCCAGATTGCCAAATTGCTGAATTGCCTCTAGCCAAAATCTAAGATCTTAGTGTTGTCATACTTATTGAGAGTAGAGAACGTAGATTTGGTGAGAGTTATGTACCCTCTTATCAAATTAAAATAAGGAAATTCCTTTTCTACTAAAAGCATCAATAAATAGTTTATATTTCCAAATAAAATTGTAGGATTCTCAGATTTCATTATAATATCTGTCCTGGCATAGCCACAACCAAGCTACACACCTGCAACAACCGTTTTGAAAATGCAGCAACACGCTTTGAGTTTATATCAGACTTCAACGCCTTGAACATAAGCCCTAGAAACATCTCTGTCTGAGCAACAGACAGATCAAAATATTATCAGCATATGATAAAAAATAAAAATGTTGCTCATTTAGATTGTGCTTTAGCAATAGGTAGCCAATATAGTTTTGGTCAAGGATATTCAAGGAATACTTGTCCCTGTAAAATGATTTGAAGGCTCATGTTGATTTCACAATGATAGACACAAGATAGAAGCACAACTTTAGATGGTTATTTATAGTTAGTTTACTATGTTGCACCGATCTATTCTGCAAAAGCTTTTCGCATCTGATGGAGATGCCCACATATTCAAAAAGACATCTACATTCTATGCTTTAATACCCTGGTGGTTGAAGATTCAGAGATTCTTTAATAATGGAGTGCTGACATCCCATCCAAACAATCAATTTCTTTAACAAAAGTGTTGTGTCCAATATTCAGGTTTTGATTCATGCTCTTATACCAAGATTGATCTTCCTATTAGAGAATGAAACAACTTTTCATTCAGTGTGACCGTCTGTGCTTTGATATAGATGCACTACAAACATTCAACACAAAGAATGAGATTCCTAAACCATCTACAGTGGCTTCTCAAAGGAACAGTCAGTTATTAACATAACATTTATTTTTCCTTCTAATTCTTGTCAGACTGTTAAACAACTACGATACATCTGCTTATCACTCTTTCTGAACCCCTAACTGGGAATGCAAATGTGCATTTACAATTTATACAAGGAAGTCTTTTATTGCTAATTGTCAATTCCCTGACTAAAAGCCACCAACTTGACAACATGTCCAACAGACAGCCAAGTCTCTCCAATGTTGAGCACTGGCATCAATGCCAAAATAGTTCATGACCATTGATCTCAATGTAGTTTGGTGATTCCTGTAGACTATGTCAATCACCTCTTCTTGTTGGTCCCATAAGTTGTGGGCAGTCTGGTGCGCAAGTATAAGAATAGCATGAAATATCATGGAGCTCAAAATAAATTCATTATAAAATTGAGTACAAAGACAGTAAGATTGATGGTGGTTTAATTGAAGGTATCAGTCATATGTTTCATTCCTCTTAACTTATCAGAATGCTCCCCCATAACAATTTAGCATATCTTGATCATGGGTGTTGAATACAATGACTTTTCATCAGCATATCTTTGTCAGGAGGATGTTATAGTGTCAAATTTCTATGGATTTCTGTGTTTTTCAAAAGCCTGGAGATAATTTATAATATTTCATATACTGTCTTCATTTTATCAACAAGGTTCAATCCATATTTACTGACCAATGTGTGAATTATATTGTTTATGTCTTTTTTCTTGAAACTTTGTGGATTTCCTTGTTACCTTTGACGACTTCATGAGAGCAGGAGTCAAAAGTGTTGAATAAAGAGCACGATAGAAGCGATCACTGACAGTTTGGTTTTTAGCTAGAAGTTGATATAGCAACATCAATGCTTGCACCCCAATATTGAAACTCTTGGAATGCACCTGCCAAGAACAAAGTTTAGGTCACAAATAATGATCAAGTGGGCAAAGGCTAAGATGTAAACATTGTCTTCAACAATCATTATTACCAATTGAAAAAGCACACGTGTCTCCTTCTCTATGATAACATCGGCTTCATCAGTTGAAACATAAGGAAAAGCTCTATTAACACCCTGCAAAAATGGATGATTCAAAACATCAATAGGTTAAAAATAATTCAAACTTAGCACAACTACAATGTTGCCAAGCAACTATTAAAGAAATAACAAGCTATTTTACAATTATTATGGTCAATGGTGATTTCAGCCAACATAATAACTACATGAATAACTACGAAAACACAAAGAAACAGCACACTGTTATAAAACAAATATGTCAATTCTCCCACTTGTACAACATGGAGCGATATTAAGAACATAGTGAAAGATTACAAACGCACGCAATATCAACTTCAGAATACATGTGGATAGGATAAATATAACAACAAATAAAGAGTATGATTAATGAACATATAACTCTATATATGCCAAATGCCATACCCAACAAGACTACAAAGGACACTAACACCGACACTATAATGTTCCAAATTAAATTTTACAGCTAATAACAGACACATGAACAAGGCTACAGTAAATGGAATCACAAATATGCATGCACCATCAAAAACATCAAGAAACTGGACAAATAAGCTGAGCCATTTTATTAAATTATGAGCTGTAAGGAGTACATATATAAAGGAACAAGTGAGCCTAGGCTTGCATAAGCAAGCTGGAGCAACCCAAGTGGAAGAGATGACCCCCAAGAGTTAGGAAACTTCGGCCCAATATCCTTCTATGCAAACCCAGAAATTGGCAACTGTTGTTGCACTGGAAATGCTGAGAATGACCCTCTGTGATGCTCGGAATCGCCTGAAAATGCAGTTGTAGTTTCTCCCAAAAATACTCAACCAAACCCAAAAACGAATCTGCCCCGAACCAACCACCCGGAAAACCCACAAAATGGTGCAATCACCAGCTAAATAATAAAAAGTACTGCTGAATAAAAAGGGAGATTTCTTGCCTGAATACTGCCCAGAAAATTCTGCAAATTTAACCCAGGACTCATCTTGAGTCTCAACAACCCAAAAAAAACCCAGAAAAGGTTTTGGCTAATTCTGACCATCCAAAATTGCCCTCTTTTGGCACTACGCCCTCCTGAACTATTAATTTTGGTATGTTCTATGCTTAAGAGCAATTTACTTCAATTTCTTTATAAGCCCAATATCAATATCCAGTTTAGCAATCACATCAACATGATAGTAAAATGCAGATAGAACATAAACATAAACAGTAGAAGACAAGCCAAGACAAGAGGACACAAGATGTGGCACCAGCCAAGTACAAACCCCAATGTGGGGAAACCCTTGATCAACTTTTCTTATATCCTTCAATCTAAGTTACTAGGATACGGATACGGATCGGGATCCAGATATGGATACGGATCCGTTGGATTTTTGAAAAGCCAGGATCCGGATACGGCGAGGATACGGCGAGTACAAAAATATATAATAATATTTTTAAAAAAATATAAAAATACATTTGATGTTTAAAATCAAAACCATTCATGAATCACAACATTAGAATGAAAATAATTAGACAATTTATGAATCTGAACACTAAAATTATGCATCTTGCCTCATACAAAGATGATAGTAGTAAAAACAAAATGAATGTTTCATCAATGATCACTTTATTAATATGATAATATAGAGTAGGTGTGTCTACATATCATGAAATGGGTCTACATCATCATCATCTACATATTGCAACTCTACATCATGAATAGACAATCGTGCACCAGGAATGTTAGAAGTTGTTGCAGAAGTAGGAAGTGGTTGTGTAGCATCCTCAAGTAGATTAAGGTGAGTCATGGCATTCAATGCCATGTTCAAGTCAGATATCTCAGGTTCCACATCCCACGTCCTATTTGGACCTTTTTTATACTCTGAAGTAGAATGTGATAGAAGGCGAAGGTTGGAATGGACATATACAAGATCCTCAGCCTTCGCTGCTCCCAATATGTTTCTCTTTACCGAATGGATGAAGCCATATGTACTCCAGTTCCTCTCAGCGGATGAGGAACTGGCAACCTGCGATAACAACCTCGTGGCTAGAGTTGAGAGATAAGTGCCATCTCCAGCATGGAAGCCCCACCAAGTAATAGGATCCATATGCCCCCAATCATCCATGGCTATTGGATCTGAAAAGATCCCAGTGGATTGTACAAATGCTCCAAATTCATCACGTACATCCTTTGCAATTCCAACTTCCCTATAGATTTTCCTCAAAGTTATCTTATATCCCTGTACCACTTCAGAATCTCTACTTGGTGTTGTTCTACCAGGTAAAGACAATATTTTGGAATGGTAATATTTGGGATGTAGAGCATACGCCAAAAGGTGTAATG
Source organism: Pinus tabuliformis (assembly GCA_031772625.1). Lineage (NCBI taxonomy): Eukaryota > Viridiplantae > Streptophyta > Pinopsida > Pinales > Pinaceae > Pinus > Pinus tabuliformis. Next base: position 270,655,193 of record CM062812.1, read on the forward strand.
GTGTGGTCATTTTCTTCCACCTTTTTGTAACTGTCTTTCACTTCATTGTAAAATACTTCAAAGGGGTCCTGCTCACTTGCCTTGATAATTTCTCGTATTTTCTCCAACATACTATCTATGTTTTCATAGACTTCCCCCAAGCAAGGCATATCTGTGTCAAATGCCCTAATCATGGTTAGAATTGGTTCTGTGAACTGCAAAAGGTATTGGACCTTGTCCCACCATGCATCATCAAGAATGATATACTTTATTCTTTGTCCTCTATCAGAAGTTGAAGTCCTCCATGATTCCCAAAGAGGGTCAATGACCATTGCCTGTAATGCTTGTCTGACCTCCAAAAGCCTCTTTATGACTAAAGTGTGGGAAGCAAAACGAGTTTCGGCAACCTACATAAACATATTGAAAAGTAAAATCTCAAATCAGACATAAAATAAATTGAACATTAAAATTGAGAACTCATAATGCATAACATTGATTAAAATTGGAGTACCTTTAGTAGCTCCAACTTTGCAAAACTCCGATATATGGCTTGGGACATTGAGTGATTCGTGATAAACATTTGGATCTCCTTTGATGCTACATATATTTCATTGATCCATTCAATTTCACCAATCTTGGCTAGCATAAGGTTCAATGAATGCACTGCACATGGAGTCCAAAATATGTGATTTTATTGACCCTCCAAAATCAGGCCCGCTGCTCTACAAACCTTTGCATTGTCTGTGATAGCTTGGACAACATTTTGTGATCCCACACTTTCTATTGCATCAATAAGAATTGTCGAGATGAACGTTGCATCTGTTTCCACTCCACTGCAATCAATGGCCTTCAAAAACATTGCTCCTTGGGGACAAATTGCAATAACACTAATTAAAGGGCGATTTCTTTGGTCTCTCCATCCATCAGAAACGATGGACACTCCTGTTTCTGCCCATGTATCACGGATTGATTGTAATTGTCTATCCACAAATTTTCTTTCTGATGCTAACAAAGTGGTGTGTACCTTTTCATACCCGGGGCTCTTGTATCCTTTTGGTGCTTCATTAATTGCTTTAATCATTTGTTGCCAATAAGGAGAGCGCACCAAATTGAATGCTAGTCCATTTGCATAGATGCAACGAGCAACATGCTTATCTGCAACTTCTCTACCCTGGTTATTGAATGCTGCTTCAAGAGGTCCTAGAGTAGGCCTTTTATTACTTGTGAAAGCTGGTGTAGATGGCAATGACGACTTGGTTGTAGAGGCTTGCACAGGGAGTTTTCCCTCGCTGAATTTCCTATCAGCAGCATCTTGCAAAGATGCATAAAACTTAACTTTTGCAGGACTCAAACCTGTCCCAGGTTGGCCATTTGGACCATTTGGACCATTGCATACTAACACACCTGTGTTAGTTTGCCCAGTAAGATGGGCCTTCACCCTAGTGTATGAGCCATTTCAAATGCTATTGCATTCACTACATCTCCATTTGTACGAACCACCACCAGAGTTTTTGCCAAGAATTTCCACATACTGCCATAAAGGAGATCTTGGATCTTTATTGACATTTATTCCTTCACTAGATTCATGTTGTAATGGTTCCATGTTTATCACACCTGCGTTGATAACCAAATATAAATTAATAAAATTGTCATTCTCAAAACAAAATTCTAAAGTGGTACAGGGCGAAATAAAATTAAAAAAATATATAAAATTCTAAATTATTATTTTATAATAAATAATTTTAAAATTTAAATTTAAATAAATAACTAATTAAATTATTAATATTATATATATACATAATTTTAAATTTTAAAAACTAATAAACATATAAAATTTAAATATTAATAAAAAAAAACAATACACATATTAAATAATTGATATAAATTGTAATTATTAAAATAAAATTATAAACATAAAGTTATAAACATAAAATATTTTTTAATTTTTATTTATAACTTACACATTATATTAATATACTATATAGTTTACGGCCCACGGGCCTACCATATTTAATTTTTATTTATAATAATAATAATAAAAAAAAAAAAAATATTTAACCCACACTATAACGTATATCATATTATGTGATAACGTATATCATATATGTTATAAACTTATATATGTTAACGTATATCATATATGTTAAAAAAAATTAAAATAAAACAGAAATAAAACCTACCGCATATATGTTATAAACTTATATATGTTAACGTATATCATATATGTTAAAAAAAAATAAAAAAAAAACACAAATAAAACCTACCGCGTGCTGCAACCCTGCTCGACTCACGGCGCCCACGACAGCAACGACTGCAACTGTGCTCGACCCACGACGCCCGCGCTTGCTCTACTGCTCGACCCACGACGCCCACGGGGAACCTGGTCTGTCGATTATGCTCGACAAAGAACGCTGCACAGCTGGACCTACGACACCGCACAGAGGAGCCGCACAGATGCCTGCTCTCCCACGACGCTGCCAACCAAACTCGTCCATGCTAAAATCGATTTCACTATTGCCCTTTTATAGATTTCTTTGCAGCTAAACTAGGAGTTAAACTAGAAGTTAAACGAGCAAAAAATTTCAATTAACTGAGTTATTAACTGTTAACTGAGAATCGAAACCCAACTGAACTGCGACATGAACATTTTGTTAAGTGATCGTACGGATCTCACCGTATCCGTACCCGTACCCGTTTCGGATTAGGGGATCCGAGGTTTCACCGCTTGTCCCCAGCGGATCCGGTAACGTAGCCTTCAATACTTCAGCAAAGAGAGATAGTACAAATTTAAAAATCTGATAATTTATGACAGCAGCAAATAAGCCTTGACCAAAGAAGACAATGTTGGTCAAACAGGGCAGAATTCTTCCTCTAAGTAGCTCAGTGAAACCCAGTTAACTTCGGCTTCCAACAGCAAGCTCAATCAGCCCAAAACACTGTTCATAATTCTGTTTTCATTCCGTGTTTGGTTGTTGTTCTGGTTAGGGCACTTGCTGCAGCCCTAAACTCCCTTGACAGTCTCCAAACAGTCACTTAGGGAGCTGCAGCACACCCTTGACGAGCTCCTCCCTTGCTATGATGCTGCCTTAGGGCATATGCCAGCCCTTGACTTCCCTACGCAGCCCTTGCTGTGGTGCTATGGCCTGCAGCCTAGCAGATAGTAACACCTGTAGCAAACGGTCCCCAAAACAGTGCCCACATACCATCAATCCAACAGCTTGTTAGCCTTCAAGAATTCGGCCTAGCTGTCTGCACTTTCAAGCACCCAACCGGCCCAAGACTCCAAGTCGTTCTCGAAAGGTCAAGAACTTGACCTTTCCCAGGGGCTTTGTCAAAATATTAGCAACCTGCTCATCAATCCTAATGGGATGGAGCCTTATTGCTCCTCGTTGTACCATATCTCGGATAAAGTGGTACCTGATATCTATGTGCTTGGAGCAATCATGAAAACAGGATTCTCTGATATTCGAATCCCACTTTGGTTGTCACAGAGGATCACAGTGGTATCCAGCACATGTCAAAATAGCTCACTGAAGAGCTTGCTCAACCAGACATCTTCACAGGAGCCCATAATCGCAGTTATGTATTCAGCCTCAGCGGTCCTCAAGGCAACCGACTTTTGCATCCTACTCATCTAGGATATCGAAGCAAAACCCAAAGAAAAACAACACCCAAAAGTGCTCTTGCGATCCGCCATACTGCCAGCCCAATCAGCATCTGAATAACCATGCAGACTCACATCTCCAGCAGTGTATCTCAGTCCATGAGTGATTGTGCCCCGAAGATATCTCAGAAGATTCTTAGCACCAATCCAATGTATGTGATGAGGCTCAACCATATATTGGCTCAACGTATTAACTGCAAAACATATGTCCGGACAGGAGTTCACCAGGAACATCAGCGCTCCTATGAGTTGACGATACTCAGAAGCGTTTCCCAATACAAGTCCGGCAGCACTACCACATAACTTCTTGAAGTTAAGTTCAATCGGGATAGTCACAAGCTTGCAGTCTACCATCCCAAATCTTTCCAATATCTTCACAACATATTTTCCTTGAGATAGGAAAATTTCACCTGGCTTTTGCCAGACCTCCAACCCTAGGAAGTAGTGCATCAATCCTAGGTCCTTCATCTCAAATCCAGAAGCCAACTCCCTCTTACATTTGTGAATGAGAGGGTTGCACCTGTCAGAAAGAGGTCATCCACATAAAGTACAGTATGAGAGGTTTATCATTTGCAACTTTAAAGTAAAGTTTTGGATCGGCTTCACTTCTAGTGAATCTCAACTTCATCAGATAGCTATCAATCCTCTCATACCAAGCCCGGCGTGCTTGCTTCAAGCCATAAAGAGCCTTCTTCAACCTGCATACATGAGATTCCCAGTCATGAACCTCAAACCCCTTTGTGGTCTTGCTATTTCTTGAAGGGAATGGTCCCCTTGTAAGTTTTCCTTCAACACATCCTAGACATACACCTTCATGCTCTACTTTGAACTCGGGCATACCTGTCACCATTTGTCTCACATCGGGAAGAGCCCTATAATGAAGATGGGCAAACCTCCGGTGCCATAGTTCAGATTGTAGAGATGTGTCGCAAGACATGGCTCCCAATGGACTTCCTCCAACTTGATACAAAGTATCAACCCGGAACCCAAGAGTAAAAGCATCTTTAAAATTCCTTTTCCAAACACGTACTGTCTTCCATTGCCAAAATGGACACCAAGTTCTTCTTGAGATCAAGTACATATAGAACCTCTTGTAAGTGAATCGTGTTACCTTGATTCAATTGAAGGGTAACGTTCCCTACTCCCTTCACGGGATAGGTGGCATCATCTCCAAGGATAATCTCCAAGTTTGTCTCCTTCTCTATCAGATGAGAGAGAGCTTCCTTGTATCCGGTGAAATGCCTTGAGGCACCACTATCAATTAGCCAATTCCCCAAAGAGTCCGGAGGAGAGGTAGTGGAAAGGGCCGATATAAGATAGTATTCCTTTTGCTTATTGTTAACAACATTTGATTCTTCATACCAGGAGTTCCTTGCTTTCTTGGAGGTTTGACCATTTCCTTCATGTCCCGCATTCCTTTTTCCTTTGCCATTGAACCAGCCATTCCTTTGATTGTTGTTGATGAAGTTCCCCTGAGTGATTGAGATCATCATCATGTGATGTGTCCCTTCTATTTGGACACTCCCTTGCATAGTGGCCAAACTTATTGCAAACAAAGCACCTGCCCTTCCTTCCACTCTTAGATCCGGACTTTCTGTTGAAGTGACCTTTAGACCCTGCATTATTTCTCCTCTTGGCATGAGTGGAGAAGGCCGTGGGGTTGCCTCTATTAGAAAGTATTTCTTGCTCCACCATTCTTCTTTCTTCTTGAATGCATCTCGACATCAATTCTTCAAACCCTTGAATTCGATCATCATTGACAATAGTGGTTCTAAATATATACCACTCGGGTGGGAGTCCTATAAAGGTAGTGCTAGTAAGTTCCCTGTGAGGAATGACCTCTCCAAATGACAGAAGATCATTCTTGATCTCAGTGATCCTTAAGAAGTAGGATTGAATATCCTCATCCTTTCCCTTCTTAATATCCTTCAACTTATTTTTGAGAAATAAAATTTGATTTGCATCACTAACCTTGAACCTGTTGACCAACCTGTCGTAGATCTCATTGGACGTGTTCAAATCGGAGATGTAGGCCACCAAACGCTTGTCAATGGAATCTCTGATAATCTTCTTCGCTTTGACTTCAGCCTTATTGTACTTGTTCTTCGCAGCAACCGATGCATTTGAAGAAGGCTCAGGGATTTTCCCCTTCACATAATCCAACACTTCTTGTTCTTCCAATGTCAGATCAAGAGACATCTTCCATCCATGATAGTCATACTTTTCACGGAGCTTGTCTTCAGTCGGGAAGTGGGATGAGGAACCCATTGAGCCTTTTGTCCTTGTCCAACTGTCTTCGGTGATTGCTCTTTCACTCTTGCTTGGGCTTTGTCTTCACCTCACCTCTGATACCATGTTAATTATGGTATATTCTATGCTTAAGAGCAATTTACTTCAATTTCTTTATAAGCCCAATATAATATCTAGTTTAGCAATCACATCAGCATGATAGTAAAATGCAAATAGAACATAAACATAAATAGTAGAAGACAAGCCAAGACAAGAGGACACAAGATGTGGCACCAGCGAGGGACAAACCCCAGTCTGGGGAAACCCTTGATCAATTCTTCTTATATTCTTCAATAGTTCAACAGAGAGATATAGTAGAAATTTCCAAATTTGATAATTTATGAAATAGCAAATAAGCCCTGACCAGAGAAAACAATGCTTGTCAAACAAGGCAGAATGCTTCCTCTACATAGCTCAGTCAAGCCCAGTTAACTTCGGCTTCTCATGGCAAGCTCAATCAGCCCAAAACACTGATCATAATTCTGTTTGCATTCCGTTGTTGGTTGTTGTTCTGGTTAGGGCACTTGTTGCAACGCTAAACTCCCTTGCCAATCTCCAAACAATCCCTTAAAGAGTTGTGGCACACCCTTGAGGAGCTCCTCCCTTGCTACGATGCTCCCTTAGGGCATATGCCAGCCCTTGACTTCCCTACGCAGCCCTTGCTGTGGTGTTATGGCTTGCGGCCTAGCACATAGCAACCCCTGTAGCAAACAGTCCCCAAAACAGTGCCCAAATACCATCAATCCAACAACGTTTTAGCCTTCAAGAACTCAGCCTGGCTGTCTGCACCTTCAAGCACCCAACCGCATACACATCCAGCCCTACGTTGACCTGCCCTTAGCCTTTTAGGGCAGACCTCTTCAACGCATTACTTCTCCTTATGGTTGTGGCTTCCCTGTCTTGCAAACACACCTAAAACAGTCCTTAACTCAGGCCCTAGAACAACCTCATTCACCACGCTATCACCTACAGCACAGAGAAATTCTCACGTTGTCCTTCCAGGCTCCTTCACGTTGTCTTAATGCTCCTTCTTTCCTGCGACTAGGGCTTGAGATCCTTCTTTCCACCAAGTCCTCCTTTGGAGAAGACATACCCAAACAAGTGGAGAGAGAGATCATGAGATGATATGATGAAAGAATGACTTGAGGTCTCCTTCTTTTATATGCCAAGTTGAGGATGAATTGGGGGTAAAAATGCTTGTTTTGCTTGCTGGTCGACCTTGACAATTTGTCCATAATACAAATAAATTCATATCTACATTTTTACATGTCGGAATCGGATGATCTTTAGATCAATCCTACACCTCTCAGAGAGAGGAATCCAAGAAAAATATCAGATGTCATAAATAAGATGACCCATGTGGAGTTTGGCCCTAGTTGCCAATTTTAACATGAACCAAGACTGCATCCCCCAGTGATGTCATCTACTGAAATCCTCATTATTTCTCCTTAATCTGCAATAAGAATGATAAAGGAAATTTTATTGGATGTAGGGGAGAGGTTTCACATCAAGTCCCAACACAAGATAGTTGAGCCCAACTCCAAAAAAATGGTGTCGAGTGACCCTCTACGTAAGTCGTAGGAATATAAATTTCTTCCCTTCAATAATAGTCACCTCCAACTCCAAAACTTTCCACAAAGGCTAGGCTCACCCTCAAGCAACTCCACTAATTTTCTCTCGGCAAAACACCCTCAGGAGTTAGCTGAAAGGAGTGGTACGAATTCTGTACTGCCTCCTCCCTGTAGTATGAATTGGCTGAAGGAATCAACTGAAATGTGCTACAATACTCCACAAACCTTCTCACCAAATTATCAATAGCTTGCCTCCCTAGGGTGGCACTCGAAGCCCACCAAAAGAAGGGTGAGTTCTCCCCTTGGATAACTCTGTGCTAAGCAGTACTTGTGACCCAGTGAAACAGCTTGAGCAACAAAAGGAAATAGATGAGCGAACAAAAGGGCCCAATAACTTCTATGCTCCTTCTATACTTCTATGCTCCTTCTATTTATAGTTTCTTCTTGCCTCCTCATGTGGGTCCCCCCATCCAATATTTCGACCTCCTTCCCTTAGCAATTCGATTTTCCTAAGGGGTTCTAAATCCCCTTTTTGGTTGGGCCACACATCCCACTACCAATTTAATCTTTCCTTTTCTCTAATGTCGGTGGCCTCCATCTCTCCAACAATTAAGTGGGGACTCCCTTCACCCACTTTTCCTGAGTTTACATGCCAAAATATTTCCCAACACCCAATTGCAAAAATAGAAATTCATCTTAGCAAAATTAATTTAATTGGGGACATTACAAACGTCCCCCACCAAAAATTGTTTGTCCTCGAGCAATACTTGAACAAGCACCCTCTCGATCAACTGACCAAAAAGTCTTTGCCCACAATAACGGGGTCCCAAATGTCCCACTAAGTCATCTCTGATTTCTACCCTATCCTCCTAGGATCGCAAGCCATCCTGATTGGCGTGAAGCATCCCTCGCTCCACTCGCTATCCAGCTCATCATAGGCTTCTGACGCCCTTTGCATGCCGCCACTAAGTCAAGCATCATGGTAGTATAAGATCCTAATCATCTCCTCATGAAGTTTCTCTATCGCATAGCCCCTCTCCTGCACTTCAAGGGTGGACTCCTGAAGATGCAATCCAATCCTGGTGGGATTGAACCCTCATCTTCTCGAGCTTCCCCTGATCTCCTCCTTTCGATCACCCTGCCACACCAATGATGTTCCCCACACCATCAATGAGTCACTAAAACCAAATGGAAGATCTGGTTGACCTTCCTGTTGAAGAATCTAGGGCAGATTAGTGTAAAGTGATTCTTCGTTATTTGATAACAATTTGTGGAGTCTTTTTACTTTTCTTGTTAGCTTATGCTTCTTCTTCTTCTTATTAGTGCATATGTGTGTACTTCATCAAACTACTACCAAAGCAAAATAACAAGAACACAAAGTTTGGCTCTCTTCGAGGGACAAAACCTCTCCACTCTTGAGAGGAAAACCCTTGGTAATTTTTCTCTTACTGAAGCTTCTTATTTGAAAAGTTGCCAAACCCTAGACCCTTGACTAGGATATCCCCCAAGCACAAGTCAAAAACTTCCTCTTTCTGCACTATAACTTCCGGCACATGGACCTTTGTCTTTCGGCACTTTGACCTTCTTCCGACACTTCATTCTTCCTTATAGCAAGTAGATCTTCTAGGAGAGATACCCTTTACTTAGTGATATCCTTCACCTAAGGATATTCATACTTTCTCTAGATCATCTGAGTTCCTTTTGATGTATGGAAGAAGGTTGAGTGTGACAGCACTGCAACCCTAATCTTCGCACGTGTGAGGGTACGGCTTCTTCTAACTTCGCTTGAGGTCCTTCTCTCTATGCTTGGATAGGAGGCCTAGTAAGCCTAGTTTGAATCCCAAACAATGTTATATGTGAGACTGTTATAGCACTGATGTTGTGACCGTAGAGATACCTCTATTCCTCGCACGTGTGACTGGTTTTCACCTTAGAAACAGTCCCTTTGACTGCGACTTTAACTTCTTCTCCTTCGCTACACTAGAGGCTCCTCAAACTTGTCTTCTCTCCACCCTTTCTCGTCTATCCTTCTTCTTTCTAATTTCAGAGCTTCATGATGCGTTGTATGAGGAGTGGACAACCTCTATAAATAGAGGTTTGTCCCTCCTCTTTTAGGCCGATTTGACTGTCCATTAGGCCGAATTGATAATTCATACTTCGCTGAGGCTAGGAGAGGATTTGACTTTGCTTGGAGATGTTCCCATGACCTTGTACATTGACATACATGATGTAACATGCCCTCAAAGGGTCTCATCATAATTACATTGACTTTGACTCTCTAGAAGCATTTCAAAATGTGCTTGACCTATTTTCAATGAGCAAGAAACTCATTGACAAATAATATCAAAATAATTACTATTTTCTTGAATAAGTACAAATATCAAAATTACATTTATGAAGACCTAGCCTAGTTACATTTCCTTCAACACTCCCTCTTAAATAGGGAGGTATTCATACAACATTACAAGGTGTTCGACAATTTTCAATCTTGAAGAATTCACATAAGTGAAACAGGATTTGCAATCCATCTGTTATAGCATCATATCCATCAGCATTGTCATAGTGCAAGGCCTTGACTAACATCTCCATCTCTTTGCGAGACCATGAGCTACAATGCTGGCGAGACCAATGATTTATAGACACCTTCATCATTGTCTCTCAAGGTACATACCCACCCAGGTGTTCACCGAGTATGACCTTCTAGGACTATTCTTATCTTGGGTTACCAACCCTCAAAGAATATTGGTCCTCTTGCCTACTCTTGTCTTGGATGCCCTACACATCCTCAAAGGGTATTGGATGCCAGATGATTACCTAATCCTCCCATTCTTTCTTCCCAAGTAAAGGCAAGAATGTTGTGTCTGTCTTGTGTCTACAATTCCATTCATGGCCTTCATCTAGACTTACGGTTGTTAGTCCTGGTCTAGTGCATGACCCATGAAATGGAAAACACAATTGTCACTCCTTTGTAATCAGGGGTGATCCAAAAACTCCCTCTTGATCAGGGACCTTTCAAAGCTCAATAATATAAAAATGATAACATGACTTAAACTTTGATGCATATATACCTCATCTTGATTCTCCTTTGATCATCCTTGCTTCATTTGATTGATCTTGGTGTAGCCCTTTCTGCTTCATCTTAGCTTCCTTGCATATCATCCCTTTTCTTGAATCCCATGAATGGGATTCCGAATGAGACATCTGCCTTGGTTCATAAACCTTCTTTTGAAGATTCCATCGTAGGATCTTAAAGATCCTTGCCTTGCAAATGTTTCTTTTCCTTTGATGATGGAGGTCTTCTAAGATTCTTAATCATGATCAATTTCCCTTTCATCGTGGATGATGCTTCTTCTACACGAATATCTTGAGCATATCTGCCATGCTCCTATATTCCATAAGACATTTCTACTTATGCATTTTTGTTCTTATCATAAATGCTACATCTACATGAGTATCTATAACTCTATGTACATCATGTTGCTAGATTCTAGGGGATGTTTCTAGCCATGCAATTTTAATTTATTCCTACATGCTCCTATCCTGCTCAAAGTTTTGAAAGAAGTCTAGAAGTAAAGAGTTTTACCTAGTCATAGTAGAGATCCGAAGGATCTTCCTTCTTTTGCTTCTTTCCTTCTTCTTTCGTCTCTTGAGTTATGTGAGCTTCTTCCCTCTTCATTTGTTATTGTTGTCATTCTTAAGCTTAGGACAATTCCTTTAGTAGTGTCCATATTCTTGGCATCCAAAACATTGGATTTTGGACATGTCTTTGTTGTTTGTTCTTCGTGGACCAAACTTGCCAAATTACCCTTTCTTTTGGCCATGGTAGCAAATGCTTGCTCCTTTAATCCCACACTTTCTTTTGCCTTAAGACCAGTTTCCTCTGTTCTGCATAGAGACCACATTTCACTGAGAGTGGTTGCTTCCTTCTTGGCATAAATGCCAGATGTGAAGTTTCCCCACTCCTCAGGTAGAGCATTGAGTACAACAGTTGTCATCTCTCTATCAAATATGACTTCCCCAAGCTCTTGAAGTTGATCTCTCAATTCTGAGATTTTCATGAAGTAAGGAGCTATTCCTTCCTTTGTTATCTTCATCTTGTATAATGCATTCCTCAAAGATATTACTTCTCCAGTGGTGGATACCGAGAACAGCTCTACTACCTTATCATAATTTTTTTCGATGTCTCAAACTTGGAGACAGAGGGAATGACAGAGTCTTTGATTGGTTCTATCAAAATCCTTTGAGCTCTTGTCTCATCATTCTTGTACTTGGGTAAGGCTTGAATCTACTCCTTAGCAGGGATAGCGATATTCCCTTTGACATGCTCTAGGAGTTCATTTTCCTTGAGAAGTAGATCAGTCCTCTTCTTCCATGCAAGAAAGTTATTGGTGCCTACCAATTTATTGCTTTCCTTACAAGAAGGCATTGATGTATATTCAGAAGGGGACATGTACTTACTTGATAGATCTTGAGATGTAATGGAATTGCTTCCTCCTTGAAGGCTTGGTGGCTTCTCTTCCCTAGATCTTGATGCTCATCAAGTTGCCATCTTCAAGTGGACTTGCTTGATGATGAGATTTGCTTGATGACTTGCAGCTTGATGTAGGTCCTACTCCAATCTGCTCTTCTTTGTAGGTGCCTTTATGTAAGGCTCTCCTTCTAGCTTTGTAGACCTCCTTGGTGAATGATGGATTGTAGACCCTTCTTGTCCTTGAAGTGGTTGAGACTTCTATGCTTGATGCTTCAACTTTGTAGATGCTTCTTTTGATGAGTGTTCTTGTGTTGCCCTTTCCTTGATGTGTAACCTACGTTCTAATACCATGTTCAAGAATCTAGGGCAAAGTAGTGTAAAGTGATTCTTCGTTACTTGATAACAATTTGTGGAGTCTTTTTACTTTTCTTGTTAGCTTATGCTTCTTCTTCTTATTATTAGTGCATATGTGTGTACATCTTCAAACTGCTACCAAAGCAAAATAACAAGAACACAAAGTTTGGCTCTCTACTAGGGACAAAACCTCTACACTCTTGAGAGGAAAACCCTTGGTAATTTTTCTCTTATTGAAGCTTCTTATTTGAAAAACTGCCAAACCCTAGACCCTTGACTAGTATATCCCCCAAGCACAAGTCAAATCCTTCCACTTTCTGCACTATAACTTCCGGCACATGGACCTCTGTCTTCCAGCACTTTGACCTTCCTCCGACACTTCGTTCTTCCTTCTATAGCAAGCAAATCTTCTAAGAGAGATACCCTTCACTTAGTGATATCCTTCACCTAAGGATATTCATTCTTTCTCTAGATCATCTGAGTTCCCTTTTATGTCTGGTAGTAGGCTAAATGTGACAGCACTACAGCCCTAATCTTCGCACATGTGAGGGTACTTGCTATAGATATAGGTGTCTTCAAACTTTGTTTTAAGTCCTTCTCTCTACGCTTGGATAGGAGGCCTAGTAAGCCTAGTTTGAAGCCCAAACAATGATATATATGAGACTGTTATATTACTGTTGTTGTGACCGCCTTGCACGTGTGACTGGTTTTCACCTTAGAAACAATCCCTTTGACTGCGGCTTTAACTTCTTCTCCTTCGCTGCACTAGAGGCTCCTCAAACTTGTCTTCTCTCCACCTTTATTTGTCTATCCTTCTTCTTTCTGATTTTAGAGATTGATGATGCATTGTATGAGGAGTGGACAACCTCTATAAATAGAGGTTTGTCCCTCCTCTTTTAGGCCGACTTGACTGTCCATTAGGCCGACTTGATAATTCATCTTTTATTTATCATTCTGCTGCTTGGAGACTTCGTTGAGGCTAGGAGAGGATTTGACTTTGCTTGGAGATGTTCCCATGACCTTGTACATTGACATACATGATGTAACATGCCCTCAAAGGGTCTCATCATAATTACATTTTGACTTTGACTCTCTAGAAGCACTTCAAAATGTGCTTGACCTATTTTCAATGAGCAAGAAACTCATTGACAAATAATATCAAAATAATTTCTCTTTTCTTGAATAAATACAAATATCAAAATTACATTTATGAAGACCTAGCCTAGTTACATTTCCTTCAACAAAACAGGACACGCCCCCAGTCACCTCATTAACGAATGGCACTACTGATGTATGCTCTACGCTCTCCACTAAGATATCAACCGGAGTGGTCAAGGGAGTCTCCAACGAGGATGACTCCTACGTCACACTAGGTGTATCTACGTGCTCCCTACAATCTAGTGTGCCTTCAACCTCATGCTCAACCTCCTCCTCAGGCTCTTGATATCTATAGCCAAGTTTCCACCAGCAAAAACGCTCATTGGTCTCATCCTCTAGTTGTCCCTGGTTCTGTCGACTTTCCCCATATGATGCAGATGCTTGCATCCCCACGGTTTGTGTACCTCTAATGTCTTTGTTGTAAGGATGATGATGGGTTTGGTCTGTCACCCTCCTCAATTGCGTCAACCTCTCATCGTTGCAACGAATTCCACCCCAGAATTCCTGCATATTGAATTTCCCCCGAGCCATGGGTTTGTCTACAATTTCACTAGCCATTGTGCCTACATACCCAAATCTTCCATGATCTTACTGGCTAACCACAACTGGGACAATATCATGCTCTGATACCATTGTAATGTTCCAAATTAAATTTAACAGCTAATAACAGACACATGAACTAGGTTACAGCAAATGGAATCACAAATATGCATGCACCATCAAAAACATCAAGAAACTGGGCAAATAAGCTGGGCCATTTTATTAAATTATGAGTTGTACATAGTACATATAGAAAGGAACAAGTGAACCTGGGCATGCATAAGCAAGCTGGAGCAACCCAGGTGGAAGAGATGACCCCCAAGAGTTGGGAAACTTCAGCCCAATATCATTCTATGCAAACCCAAAAATTGACAACTGTTGTTGCACTGGAAAAGTTGAGAATGACCCTCTGTGGTGCCCAGAATCACCTGAAAATGCAGTGGTAGCTTCTCCCAAAAATACTCAATCAAACCCAGAAACGTATCTGCCCCAAACCAACCACCCGGAAAACCCACAAAATGGTGCAATCATCGGCTGAATAATAAAATGTATTGATGAACAAAAAGGGGGACTTCTGCCCTGAATACTACCCAGAAAATTCTGCAAATTTAACCCCGAACTCTTCTCAACAAACCCACAAAAACCCAAAAAGTGTTTTGGCTAATTCCAATCTTCCAAAATTGCCCTCTTCTGGCACTACGCCCTCTTGAACCAAGATGGTGTCCCCTAGTGATATAATCTACTGAAATCATCCTTATTTCTCCTCAATCTGCAATAAGAATAATAAAGGAAATTTTCTCGAATGTAGGGGAGAGGTTTCACATCAAGTCCCATGAAGTAACAAAATTGTAGCTTGTTGACTTTAAATGTTAAAAATACACAAAGGTATTTGTAATAATAATTTGTTATATATAAAAATGTACAAGTGATAATGAATTTTACAATGAGGCCCTGCTTATATACCTAGGCAGGTGGTCTTTCATCACTGG